>CAWUFW010000046.1:0-1292500 GCA_963921515.1 Calotriton arnoldi | reverse complement strand
CTGCTGTGCAGTGTAGTACGACTTGTGCTGACACTTCCTCTGGTTGCCTGGATGTGTTTGGCTTCCGGCTTGTGATGTTTTATACAGCCGGGGATAGAAATAAAGGAAAGACTAATTCCATTGTTAAAGAGGGAATGTCGACTTGTGCTGACACTTCCTCTGGTTGCCTGGATGTGTTTGGCTTCTGGCTTGTGATGTTTTATACAGCCGGGGATAGGAATAAAGGAAAGACTAATTCCATTGTTAATGAGGGAATGTCAATAAATGGTTATAGCGGTCTAGCAAGTTGGTTCAGAAGTGTTTTTATAAATAAAAATAGATAGTAAAGAATAAATTCTAATTGGAAGGTTTCTCTTATTGCAATAAATACCTGCTGCCCAGTGTAAAAATGCCTTTTGTTGACTCTACCTTAATGTATTTATTCGGCTCTGGTTTAAAAAGGGGGCGAGATTTCGGCTTCTGATATATTAGAAAAGAGCCGGTTTTGAAAGGAAAAAATGGAAAGAACAGACTTAGTGTAGCTCTATCACTTCAGTAAGGTATACAACTTAGGCAATTCTCGTATACTTGTCCAACCCAAGAGTTTTATAGGGTGGTTTTCTAAAGTACAGATTATATTTTAATGTCCTATGCTCAGCCACGGAATATTATCATTGAGCCCTTGGAAGTTTGTTTGAAGCCGGTGCACCCATCTCTGTTCTTTTTCGAAGAGTATTTTTTCTGCATTGTGATTTTTTGTTGCCAAGGTTTCCAAAATTACCCATTTTAAATCACTGGGGGTGTGTTTTGCTTCTATAAAGTGGTTGCTCATTTTTGTTGTGCTTCTTTTGCACTTGACGTTGCTCTTATGCTCGCATATTCTTTGTTTGGCTTTCCGACATGTCATCCCTATGTAACGTAAGGCACAGGGACACGTGATCATATAGATCACATGTGTTGTGTTGCAGTTCGTGTGGTATTTGATCGTCCACTTAAAATTCAGCAGAAGTTGGATGGTTTTTGTTGCGGTTGTCAAATTGCAGACAGAACAGGAACCGCATGGGTAATGGCCCACCACTGGGGGGTTATCCCATAGCCTTGGGGTTGGTTCCTCTCGTATTTGTGGTGGTGGTCTGGTATGGACCAGGATAACTTTTAAGTTCCTGGTTCTTTTATTTGCGAATCTTGGTTTTGGCCAATTCAGGGATCCTGAAGTCAGGATCCGCCAATTTTTGTTAACAATCTTTTTGACATTGTTTGAGGCTGTATTATAAGTACTTACACATGTTACCACATCAAGGGGTGTGGAATTTAATAAAATATCTACTTGTCCATGGGACAGGTTGCTTCATAAATCTACTTGTCCTGTAACAAAATCCACTTGTCCCTAGGGTGCCATGTAGGGCGGCGACAAATTATGGCAGCTATCTCATTATATAAGAGCTCTGATATAGCGCCTCTGATTATGCCGGGCTCATACCATAGTAGTCTTTGAATACTTGCAATCCCCTTATGTTTCCACGTTTCCACAGATCTACATACTGTGGCTGAAGGTAGTGGTAAGCAATAGTTCCAGGGTTAGAATGCCCTTTTGAGTCTATGCTAACCTACTAACTTGCATGTTTTAAGGGTTTTCAACAACTCTTCTCTAATATTTTCCCATACTGAGAAATGTTGGAAATTTACTCCTGACAATGGCAGACGTTAACCTTCTTCCAGAGTTGGGGAAAAAAGTGGTTGGAGGGAAAGTGAACTTGCAAACACTCAGATTTTTGTATGAGCAAATCTACACGTGCATATTTGCTCATGCTAAAATGCAGTTCACAAATATTTTCTAGGAGTTCTATTTCTTGTCCTACTTCTGTAAATTCTTTGGAATTCATGAAGGCCGTATAGCTGCACTTAATGCAAGGACATATACCATGGGTGCACTTTTGAGACTTTCTTTAATAATTGGGCCCCTAATTTAGTCCGGCGTTGACCATGACCTTTTGCGTTTATTAAAATTCTGTCTCTCTCTCTCTGTATCGGCTGGCTCCACTGTGAGTGACTTCATTATGCTCTTTCACAAGGAGCATATCAGCACACAAAGTAGTTTTTTTCAGTGCCAGTAACTACTGTAGCAGTGTGTGCTTTTTGAGACCAAAAACTATTTTTGCTTTTGCCAATGTTTGTTATAATGGTGAGGGCCTGGCAGCTTCCACACCAATAACGTTTTACAAAAACCATGCCAAAACAAGTCACACATTGACAAAACTAAAAAGCTGACCACCAATTTCAGACCTACTGGCTTTGCCAATGCTTGTTTGTTTTTGTTTCCCATAATCTTATTGAAACTGGTTACACTGATTTTCCATTATGAATATTTTTGGGAAATACTAGCATGCATCAACACATGTTACTAAATGCTGCTGCAAAGAAATGGTACCTGAAATTTTACAGTAGTTAATCGAAATGTTTTTTTTCCTGCTTTCATTTTTTTATGAACATTTTATTTTGAAAGCAAAGAATCATCAATCTTGCTTTCAAGCTTCTGCAAATATTTGCATCAAATCAGAGAGAATTCTGGGAGCATTATACATAGCCTCATATTGCTAAACTTTGAAAACTTGTGGACACATTTTTATACTGGAACCACTGTCAGTAGTGCAGTCAGAGCTTACAACATTTACTTAGATCGCTCACCCTAATAATAAAGGCTTTCAATTAATGAAACATAAATACCAGTTTGAACAGCATTAACATATGGACAAAAATATTACCTTAACTGCAGACAGTATCCTTCTCTGATCCATAATGTGGTACTGCAAACTGGCAGCCAAAGGGTTTGTGCTGCAGGGGGTTGGGCCTACTTGTCCCAAGGACAGAATACACATGACAACTTGTTGCCCTTGACCCCAAACAATATGTCCTGGGCGTCGGGCTATAGGAATTCCACATCCCTGCACATCCCTTTCTTGTTCCTTTTGTGTTGTCTCCAAAAGGCTTTCTCTAGGTTGGTTTCTAGCCCTCTTTTGGCATCTGTTGATGGTTTTCTCAGGGTAATCACGGTTCCTCAATTTGTCGCATAGGTCCTTTGCTTGACTTTTGTAGTCTTGAATGTTACTACAGTTACGTCTAAGGCGCAGGAACTGACTGTAAGGGAGGTTATCCCTGAGTGGTCGCGGGTGAAAGCTTTTGTAGGAAAGTAAGCTGTTCTTTGAAGTTGGTTTGAAATATGTTTTCGTTTGGATTGTATCATTCTCAACATAGATGGTTAAATCTAGGAAATCCAATTTTGTCTTGTCAGCTGTGTAAGTGAACTTCAGCCATTCATCCCTTGTGTTGATCCATCTATGAAAGTTACTCAGACTTTCCATGTCTCCTTCCCAGATCAGGATAATGTCGTCTATGTAGCGCTTCCAAAAAAGAATCCTCTGTAGAAAGGGGTTCGAGATGTTTTGTATGTATGTCTCTTCGAAGTCGCTGACGTACAGCCCTGCCACACTCGGGGCAAAGGTGCTGCCCATGGAAGTCCCATGACATTGTTGGTACATGGTGTTGTTATATTCGAAGTAGTTCTCTGTTAAGGCTAACTTGCAGCATTCCAATTCGAAATGTCTAGGTGTTTTAAAGTCCCATTGTTTGTTAAAGAGTAGAGTCTCCAGTGTATCTAAGGTCTTTTGTTGGGGGAGACTTGTGTAAAGACTTTCTACGTCTAATCCTACAAGTAGCATACTTTCTTCTGAGTATGTTTGATCTTTCAGGAGATTTAACAGGTCTCTGGTGTCCTTTAGATATGTTGGTGTTTGTTGTACCAGTGGTTTTAAGTATTGATCCGCGAATTGAGAGAGTGGCTCTAGAATTGAACCGATCCCTGAAACGATAGGTCGTCCAGGTGGGGGTCTCCGTTCCTTATGAATCTTGGGAAGAGAATAAAAATAAGGTACCCTTGGTGTTTTGGTTATTAAAAATTCAGCCTCATTTTTTGTAACCCAGTCGTTCAATTCTGCTTCATCAATCATGAGTTCGATTGTTCTTTGTAAACCGGCTCTTTTCTAATATATCAGAAGCCGAAATCTCGCCCCCCCTTTTTTAAACCAGAGCCGAATAAATACATTAAGGTAGAGTCAACACAAGGCATTTTTACACTGGGCAGCAGGTATTTATTGCAATAAGAAAAACCTTCCAATTAGAATTTATTCTTTACTATCTATTTTTATTTATAAAAACACTTCTGAACCAACTTGCTAGACCGCTATAACCATTTATTGACATTCCCTCATTAACAATGGAATTAGTCTTTCCTTTATTCCTATCCCCGGCTGTATAAAACATCACAAGCCAGAAGCCAAACACATCCAGGCAACCAGAGGAAGTGTCAGCACAAGTCCGACATTCCCTCTTTAACAATGGAATTAGTCTTTCCTTTATTTATATTCGCGGATCAATACTTAAAACCACTGGTACAACAAACACCAACATATCTAAAGGACACCAGAGACCTGTTGAATCTCCTGAAAGATCAAACATACTCAGAAGAAAGTATGCTACTTGTAGGATTAGACGTAGAAAGTCTATCCCCGGCTGTATAAAACATCACAAGCCGGAAGCCAAACACATCCAGGCAACCAGAGGAAGTGTCAGCACAAGTCGTACTACACTGCACAGCAGGTATTGAGAAGGAGCCACGAGGACGGAAAGCTGTAAAACCGTAACGTATTTTACTCAACAGAATCTAAATTGCTTTATACTGTTGTCCCTAGCAGGTAACAAGCTCCCTGGTTGCCCATTGAAATCCACAATTTAAGACTCAAGGTATGAAACCATGCCGTTTTAGAGCTGTTTGATAATACGTAATTGAAATCTAGTCATTAGCATTTATTTAATAAACAGCTAGCGCATGATATACTAATATTTATCGAAAGGTCTGATGAGAATAAGCTGCGGTCATCTATTAAAAACACTGCTATAAGATTGTTTCTACCACAACTTCAGTTAACCTTTCTTTAACACACATTAGTATATCAACAGTAATTACAACAGACCGCCTACCAAGTCGCTTTCTCTGAGGAACACTCGCAACTATAGGTATACTGCACATATGACATCGGGGTCCATACTATCACCAAGAATAAGGTGCAGAACTATTAGACTAACCCAATTTTCTTCTTGTAAATCTTAACATGATACCTCAGGAGTTTAAAGACAAATATATGGTAATATATTTCCATATTGAGCACCGTATGGGAGACAAAAGAGAAAAAATGTTTCTTAAAAAGTTTGCCAGAATTTCACGCAGGAGAGAAAGAATTACCATTTTTTTAGTTATTTTTAATGTTTTTCTTTATCATTATTTCTTCTGAGAAAAGACAGCATGCCATTTTTTGAGAAAGTGCGCTAAATGATACTCGCATCTTTTTTCTTTTTTTCTTTTTGTTTCCTCCTTTACTCTGAACAGGTACTACTTGACCGCATGAGAATCGGGTCAATACACCCTGATACATAGAGACCCATACAAAATAAGGTCTCCACCACTTTTCCTTTTTTAGGTCCTGAAGAAAGCCCACTTGACCCACAAGGGCAATCACTGGGGCTGAAACATGTCGACCTTTTATGGACACTCACAGTGTGTTAGACCACTAACTAGTCTTCCCACGCACGACACAGATTTTAATATATCTCGAACCCAGATTGATTAAATTTTACAAATCGGGGACTACGAGTTTTAACATTTTGAGATTCACTTCACTAAAAACACTTTCACCTTTCTTTGATCACTACTGCAATAACCAGTGGTTTTCCTCCGGATGGAGGAAGCATACAAAAACTAACCCTATGATGATGCTGTCACGTTTTTAAGAGCAGGGCGGATAATCAAGATATACCGCTTTTCCGACTTTTGTACGTGAATGAGGGTTTTTTATCGGTACACTGCACGAATTTCATAAAACCCTGGTTACTCAGGTCAAGTGATCCATTCTCATTTTGATATCTAATTTACGAATAAGGAAGCTGAATGGATCACAGTTCCTTCTTTCTCCCTCCCCTTGATTTAACATAACACATGTATAAATACACCTACAAAATAGATCCCCAAGACTACAACTTTGAAGGCACTTACACTTTCTAGTTACTTTTATTCTGTATGCATAGCAGGGTGTTATCAACTATTTCATTAACACGTAAGACATTTATTGTAAGTTGTAATGTTGACACCTCAATATTAAATAGCTTTGATATATTTATTTAACCTACAGAAAATGGGCACAAGTCATTAGAGTAGCCAAAGTATATATGCAAATTTCTAGGTTGAAGCCACACCTTCTCAGGTTTGTGATTGACATTTCAAGCACTCGTATCTCACTTCAGAGGGACCTCTAGTAACGACCTGTGGAACTGCAATTTAACAACGGAAAATAGATTTGTCAGTGCTGCTGAAATGTTTGCAACTTCAGACATCCTCTCATTAAATTGTCTTTTCTTTCCTTAGCACTTTTTCAGACTCTTATTAATGTGGCTCTTATGTATTGGATTATTTCCACTGGAATAAAGGAGGACCTTTACAGTTGAGTTGAATTTGATCAACCAGCTGCCCATGTATGAAGAAATGAAGATACCTCGATGATGAAGAAAGGATTCTGTCACTGCCATGCAGGTCGAGATGATTTCAAGCTGATGTGCAAGATCCTGCATACTAGTATTATGCCCTGCAGATCTTGAAATATCGTCTGTGTTTCTAAGGTGTGTCGGTGTTTTATACGGTGTGATATGTGAATTTATCAGTCCTGTAAATGTATAGCATCCATTCAATGCAAATAGTGTTACCTGGAACATAATCCTCGAGGGAAACCATCAGTCTGAACTTCGCTTTGTGTTCCATAACATGGTTTTCAAAATGGGTATAGGCCAGAACTCATACATGTGCCCCCTTTTTTTCCTAACAAACCCCTCCGTTCCTCTGTGGTGTCACACTTTCTCAACTGCTTCATTGATGGTAAGATCTGCATCCCCTGAACTAGTGGGCCCAACAGGAATGTTCTTGACAGCCTTGGAGGAACATTTGTCTTTGGAGAATGAAACCTGAGTTTGTATCTGTTCTGAGCAAAGATCGATATCTAGTTGTCTTCTGAAATATCCTGTCATGGTGGAGGAAAGATTGCAATGCTTCCTACTATCTGATTGCTGAGTGATGTGGCTACAGAGTTTCAATCAGTGATGTTCTTGGCCAGTGTTGCGCAGTTGGTGGTTTGCCCCCGTCACTGAAAGATGAGCTGTTTCTGATGGTGCTTTTGAGGATGTTGGCCCTGGTGCTATATGTGACCCTAACATGTTTGAACCCATAGGTGGCTACCTTCTGTGAGCGAGTTTCACCTTTGGGAACTATGTTCTTTTCTTTTTCGCTTGCATTTTATTCTTCTGATTTCTTTGCCCACATCCGAGCCTTGGAGTGCAGGGCCAGCGACTCCTTCCCTCTGAATTTGTTAGAGGACTTTGCTACAATTAATTATGAAAATATCAGTAAGCTACATTGTCATAGCCGAAATTAAGATCTATCAATCTAGTAACATTTTTTAATGCTGCTGATGTTTAGGATGCTGTTCTGCCCATAATGTTCATGTGTTTGCTCATCTCCTCTGAGAGCGCCCAACGTGTTAAAGGGAACACTGCACCTCCACCAGGCAGCAGACAGAAAATAAGACAGTGAACTGACTCTCAGGAACATCCGATCTTGGCCAAGTGGGTTAAAAAACTTTCCTGCTATAGCTTTCCTAATCGACAGACTTAAAAAAAACCTCTGTTGTGGATTTAAAAGCCTTGGTACAAAAGGAACCAGAGGCCTATTATATTTTGTAACGCTCACAGATGTCTGCACTGGCAGAACTAAAGTGTTCATATTTGGCTTCCGAAGAGTCCTGTTTGAGGCCCTGTGGAACAATAATCTGTGACAGGACCAACACCTGAGTCGGAGGAGAATACGATCCACAGCCACATCCAGCGGCATGAGTCTCAGGGCTTTCATCATTGAGAGCTGACGTCGGTTCCCCTGGCGAGACACCTAATTCTTAGGTCTAACAAGGAGGCAATTCTGCCTGTGGGCACTGCTGAGGAGGAGACAATGCAACCAGCAATAGGTTTTAAGCCATAGCTTACTTAGGCTATGGTTGCTGCTGCAGTTGGAACAAGCATTGGTAAATGCATTAGGTTCCACCTAAGTGATTAATAATAAGCTGTTTTCTGTTGTAAGTTGGAGCTTGCTGAGTAAATGTACAATACAAGTTACAGAAAGTCTGCTAAAGTGTTATGACAAAATTAGGGAAATAATAGAATGAATTGATGTAACAGCAATAATTATGTGTTTAGAGGAGTTCTGACAGCTGTTGGTCCTGGTGCCACTGCACCTGCTGCACCATTCAAATCATGCCTCTAGTGCCTGCAAGATAACTGCATTTGTGACTGCCTGTTTAGTAGTAACAATATAGCAATATTTGGTGTTTAGAAGAGTTATGACAACTTTTGGCCCTGGTAGCACAGCACCTGCTGCACCATTCAAATCATGACCCTATTGCCTGTAAGGTAACTACACATGTGACAGCCTGTTTAGTAGGAAAATATTGCAATATTTGGTGTTTAGAGGGGTTCCTAGAGCTTTGGGCCCCGGTGTCACCGTACCTGCTGCATCATTGAAATAATGACCCTAGTGCCTGCAAAGTAACTGCACTTGTGACTGCCTGTTTACTTAAATATAGCCATGAAAACATACATTTGAAAACTGGAGCCCTAGGAGGTAAGGTGAAGAGCATAGGATGTTTTGCAATGGAAATGTGGGTGACAACGTTGTGCATGTATATTTTAAGCCTTTAATCTCAAAATATTATTTATTCGGTTATTGTCATAACCATAAAAGAAAAAAACAGAAGGTAGAAAACCGTGTAGGCTATTTAATACACAGTAAAAAAAAAAACAGGCTAAAAAGAAAATACATTATACATGACAAGGTTTCACTCATTTTTAAACAGACAAAGGGATAATATGGAATAGTTCATAATGATTTTTCAAAAGGATCAGTAAACAAAGTGCTCACATGCCAAGATTCATACAATTTGAGTTAGTGGATGCATATTACAGTCCTTATTACACTTTTTAAAAAACCAAAGTGAGAGGCATAAAACCTAATAAAATAACATCATTTGCTGCGCGATAGGCCACGTGTAAATCATTTTCCCACTAAATCACACAGCCGTACAGCTGAAAAGATAAAATTGTGAATCGCCTGGCAAATTTCTTCTGTTTGCAAGAGCTGATCGAAAGGTATGCCCGGATACGAAAAGGTTGGCACGTAAAGTATTTTATCGCTATTAATAAAACAGGTTTTTAATGGGCGTGGAGTCCGTCCTACCACCATAACATGAGACTTGGCTGTATTTGTTTCTAATCCAAGGTCGTGCATGTAGTCATTGAATCTGCTTAAAAGCAATTGCAAACCCACCCCCGACCTGGCCATCAAAACACAGTCATCAGCATAGAGTAGTGCTGACAAATTTCTGGACCCCACCCTCTGGTCATCGACCTGCCCTTGACTGAGATAATTCTCCAAGTCACTGATGTATAGGCAGAATAAAAACGGGGCTAATACGCACCCTTGACGAACCCCGCAGTTTATTTTTATGGGGGCGGAAAGTTTCCCATCTGCCAGTTACATCTTGGTGCATTTGTGCTAAGAAATGGACCAGTGGTGGATCTAGGCCGATGGCTAAAAAAATTTCCCAGAGTCTCCCTCTGTCTACCCAGACAAAAGCTGAGGTTAAGTCCGTGAAGCCCAGGTAAAGTGATCCTTTCAATACTAGCGTGTATTTGCTTATGAGCAGGTGTAAATTAAAGCACTGCTCGACCGTTCCTAGGCCTCTCCTGAAGCCATATTGGATATCGGAAAGCTTCCCTCTCTCCATTACCCAAGTTTCCAGATGGCCCAGTAGAACCCTATCCATTATTTTACAAGTGCAGTCGATTAGCGCGATCGACCGGTAGCACTAAGGGTCCGCACTATCTCCTTTCTTAGAAATCGGTACTATTATCACGTTGGCCCAAGACTTGGGTGGGCCAACGTGGGCTATACAGCTCAAAATATTAGTAAGGTTTGGGGCCCAAAGATCTAAATTCGCCAGAAAAAGATCAGCCGGAACGCCATTCAGACCCGATGCCTTGTTGGCGACAGTCTGCCCTAAAGCTTTTCTGACTTCTTCATGAGTTGGGGTTGCCAAGCAATCCACAGATACATCCGTACAGGAGGTCACAGACACCGTAGATCTAAAGGGCGCCTCCTCGTTTTTCTCTAAACAGTAGAAAAGTGCTTCATCCAATTCTCTGGTGGAATCACGGCATCAGTTCTGCTGTTATGAGTCTCCTGGAAAAAGGGCGCATTAACCATCTCCCAGAAGAGTCTAGAGTCCTTCTTAGCTCTGGCTTCATGAAGTTTCTCCCAAGCCTCCCGTCTAATGATCCCTTTTCGTCTGTCACATGCTTGTTTATAAAGAAGTCTACAACTACAGACTAGCATTTTGTCCCTTGGTGTTTGTTTCAAGGCTGTTATAAGGTTAGTATGTGCCTGAGTACAGTTATTGTCGAACCATTTAAAGGCTCTTCGTGTTAACAATTTCCCACCCCCTGGAAGAGCAACATTAATGGTCCTAATTATATCAGCAAAAGCCGGAAGCATACACTTTGGATTGATGGTAATTTTCAAACATTCCTCTATTTGAGACTTATTTGTGAGCATTATCTGAGCCAGGATAGCGTCTGAATCTATGGTTGACCATTCACGTAATATGCCCTTATTTTTATGATGGTTTATGGGGTGTAATTTTGGCATCTCACTAATTTTCTTATTCTCAAATGTAACCCGAAGCGAGAGTGGGAGATGATCACTCAAACACTCCTCTAAAATTGAAAATCTGACTAACTGCAGTTTAAAATAATCAGAAATGGTAATGAAGTCAATGAGGCTACCATTATCTCGCCCTATGAATGTAATCTGATTTGATATATGATCATTAAGAAAATCAATTGTTAAAATAAGCAAATATTTTGACAGTATAGTATTAAAAATGTCCCCACAGGGATTGTGCTCAAAATAGCACCTTACGTCTGAACCTTCAGACCCCAGGCTACAGGCAGTTGTCAGAGATAGGGGACACAATTTACAGTTAAAATCTCCTCCCCAAAATATAATATAATCGGTCTTTATGTTTTCAACATGTGCTTTTAAGGAAATTTCCAACTTCTCCGCTATCCTGGTGTTTGTGTGCACAAAATTATTGTGGTAAAATTTACAATCACCAGTATAACATTTGGCTCAAGTGCAATATTGATAAAATGAAAGTGGAGACTACAAAGGACAGTCTTGGAAACCTTATTTCCAAAAGAGGTTGCTATTAATGTTAATAGGCCCCCTTTATGATGCCCTCGCACAGACTGACCAGCCGGTGTGTGAAAAGAGACATAGCCATCTATGTGGGTGGTTTCTCTGGCCCATGTTTCTTGCAAGCAGATAATGATATGACCCTTTATAAGCTCAAGTCAATCGTTATTCCGTACTTTACTGGAAAGGCCAGCCACATTCCAAGACATACAACCAAGGATTGAAGGATCAGTTTTGATGGACGCCTTGTGCCCGCCTATATAATTTTTAACATTAATGTTGCCAGTAGGAGCGAGGGGTATATTCTGTACGGTTGTATTCAAGGGGCTTGCAAGCCCTGTACAAACATTATCTGAACCCATGTGACAATAAGTCCTGAGCTGTCCACACTTTCATAATATAAACACTCATTGATCTCTGAATGATCATTGACTCCCCAGCCTGTTATCTGAGCTAATGTACTTCCCGTCAATACTCTTGAATATGGGGGTGACTTTTCTGTAATCTTTCTGGTAATTGTCACATAGTTATACGTACTTGGATTATCAACTAACACTGCTGGTCTGCGTGCCACTAATAAAAGCGTTGGATCATGTGCACATAGTCAATCAATTTGCTTCGAAGGGGAGAAGCGATTAAAGGTAGGCTCAGAAAAGGATTGCATAGTACTGTGATCCATATCATAAAAGTTTGGGCGAGGTTGCAAGGCCTGTCTATAAAAATAGCCTAAAGGGACGGCCGTAATGTTCCCACTCAATGAACTGTGCCAAGAAAGTTTATCAAAAAGGAAGCTCACTAAATACACACTTCTAAAACTGATGACAACACAATCACCAGTGCCTACCTTTGGTTGTGAACCCACCTAAGAGGCTCTCTAGACATTATTTATATTTCCAGCTAAAGCATCATAATTGGTCCAGTTTGTTGTTCTTGAGAGCCAGTGTATGACTTTATTTTTTAACTGTGTGAAATCTTCTTCTCTCTCTGAACATGGGGTGGGAAAATTTTTCAGAACTATAACCAGTGGCGTAGCTTCTGGAGGTAAATGAAGAATTCTATTGGGACATGTCCTCATTTTCGGCAGCAAGATGCTCGTCGGGGCAGATTGTTCTAGCGTAGTAGAAGCTAAACCAGATTGTGCTTTCCCTTGCCCAATACAGGGGCTTTTGGTGCCCCTGTATTGGGAGGATTGAGAAACAGCCATATGACTCGTAGTCAAGGTATTAGCTTGTTGGCTTGCTGGTTGCTGATGCAGATGTATTGCCTGCCCTCGATCTGAAATCCTGGCAGGAGGACAATTTAGGCAGAATAGAGGAAGGGTCGGGTCTGTTGGTGCTGCAACACAACCCCCATATTAGGCATGTTTACTGTAAGGTTCGTATTTAATGCAGTCAAAGTCTTCAGTGAAGAATCAATGCTGATAAGAATGGTAATTAAAGGGTTTAGAGCGGTTTTCAGGGTATTTTCCAAAATGCTTACAAGCTGGGTGTGTGCTATAAATTAATTATTATTTGTTTTAGGTGGTTCCTTTGCATAATTTAATCCCTTTACTGTCTTCTTCGCTCTGCCCGTTTTAACAGCATTTGGCTTTTTTTGTATTTCAGGTGACTTATAACTGTGAGAACCTTTGCTGGAGCTCTTAGATTTCTTTAGAGGGGGTGAGCACAGGACCTCTGACTGAGGGTCTATAACTTCGTTGGAGTCAATCTCTAAAGAGCCCTGAAAAACGCATGGGTTTGCTGTGACAGCTGTTGCAGCATTCTCCTCTAAAGAGGGTAAGCAGGCCATAACATTTACTTTCAAAGCTTCTGTGTAGGGGCTCTTTGACAGAGCCCTTTTTGCTACCCCCAACTGTTCTTCGACGCATTCTATCTCGCTATTAATTGCCCCCATTGCTGTGGTCAGGAAGCTAGTAATGGAAGCTGTCAAAGGGCGCTCCTTTACAGCAGACATAGCAGATTTTCTTTTGCCCATTTCTCTTTACCTTTTCTTTCCAGCGCTGTCACGCAGGTGATATGCTGAAGAATGGGAGAAATCGGGACAAATTCAGTGCAGCCAAGAGAGGTGGCCCGGCCCAGCCTCTTTCGGTCATAGACGGGGCCGCTCTTGGCCCGGTCTTCGTCCGGGCACGTGCCCGGGCGTGTCCCGCGAAGCGGGAGCCCTGTGCAGAGAAATACGCGCCTCTAGGCGCGATCAGCTTGGTGTTGGCGGCGGCTGGTGCCCCTGGGAGGTGTAGTCGTGCCTCCAGCAACTGCAGGGAAAGAAGAAATGGGTGTCCCGCGAAGCGGGAGCCCCATGCATAGAAATACGCGCCTCCAGGCGCGGTCAGCGTAGCGTTGGCGGCCGCTGCCGCTAGTGCCCTTGGGAGGTGTAGTCGTGCCTCCAAGCCTCCAGCAACTGCAGGGAAAGAAGAAAAGGGCTTCCCCTTTAATCTATGTTAGTAAACCATATGGACGTGCAAGGAAAATTTGCTGAGTCCAACAGTTAAACATGCAGAATAGAGCAAGTGCATATTGGCCCAGTGGTGTATGTTTTTACTTTTGTTGTGTGTATGTTAGCATTTTCATATCGGGTGGTAGTTGTGGAAAAGAAAATTGGCCAACAGTAAAAGGTAATTATTTCACAATGCTGCAGTTAATGGCTTCTTTTTTATTTGTTTGTAATTGTTAGTGGTTTGTGTTCTTTTGGCCTTTTGCGTTTATTGTGGTTTTTTTAATACCTATTTGTTTGAAAAGTGGTACAGCTTTGTAAGTAAAGGAATATTTTGTAAGTTAATAAATGTTTGCAATACAATGTAATATTAATTTCCTGGGGGCTGAATAATACTTGGCACAAATGTGTAATGCCTTAAGCATTTGTTGAGCTCTATAAAATCATAAACAATGATTAAAGGCACAGGATTAGAATGTGGAAAGTGTTTCCGTGAGAAGAGATCTTATCCCATAGTTTAACAATCCTTGAAGTCTAGACCATGATTTGTGGTTACACTGTGGCAAGTGGCCTAAAGCAACATATGAGATGTTTATGGTGTAATGTGGAAAGCGAAAGCCGTGAAGGGTACCACAAGAAAATGCGTGCAGCCAGAGAAAGTAATCAAAATGTCCAATGAAATAAAAATAATGTTGCCGTGCTGGATACATCTTCAAAAGCATGGTTTCAATACGTGCAGCCAGGGAAAGTAAACTAAATGTGAGACACGGTTTCAATACCTGCAGCCAGGGAAAGTAAACAAAAAAAAGTTGCACACAAAAGTGGATGAATACAGTACTTTGGCGACAGGAACAAATAAGAGCCCCCTTTTAAGATATATTAAATACAAGAGATTTCACTGTGCTGGCGAAACATAAAAAGGCATTTATCCTTCTAAGTAGGAGGACTTGTTAAAGATGCAGTTTTTTTTTCTGTGACTTAAAGTCTATGACTAAGATGTTGTGGCCATCCTTAATGCTGATCAGTGACCTGACATCAATAGTCATGCATCAGAGACTCAGCATCTATTTTCTCACAATCAAAGAAAAGCTTGTGAAGCTAAAAAAAGTTTATGTGGTTTTCAATTCAGTGAAAAACAGGCCTTTCTCTTTGACAGAAAAAAATATTGAGCCTCGTTAGACCTGTCAGCCTTAGGTTGGTCTTCCCCCAAAACTTTTAGCCTTCCTCCTCCATTTTTGCTGACCTTGTTTTCGTTGGCCTTAGGACTCTGCACACTTTACTACTGCTAACCTGTGCTAAAGTGCATGTTCTCACTCCTTAAAACATGGGAACATTGGCTTATCCACAGTTAGCAGAATTAATTTACTTATAAGTCCCTAGTAAAGTGGTACTACACCCAGGGCCTGTAAATTAAATGCTACTAAAGGGCCTGCAGCACTGATTGTGCCACCCACTTACGTAGCCCGCCCTTTAAACAAATCTCAGGCCTGCCACTGCAGCCCGTGTGTGCAGTTTTAAACTGCCATTTTGACGTGGCAAAATAAACCTTTTGCAACGCCCAAACCTTCCTTTATAATACTTATAAGTCACCGCTAGGGTAGGCCCTGGACAGCACAGAGGCAATGTGCTGTGAATTTAAAAAGTTGGATATGTACCTTTAAATTTTACATGTCCTGGTATTAAAAAACTCTTAAATTTGTTTTTCACTACTGAAAGGCCTAACTCTCCCACAGAATAATATTGGGGTTACTTTATTACATTTAATAAGATGAAATAGCGAAATGGGAACAGGTAATCAGTTTATGTTTGGTGTCTTTGGAATTGTAATGAAAAATCCTAACTTATGGTAAAGTCGGATTTTGAAATACAATTTTGAAAATGCCACTTTTAGAAAGTTTTCCTGGAGGAATTGTTTCTCAGTTTCTTTTTGATTGGTTGCTAGATCCAACAGAGCACAAGAAATTAACACCAAAAAGCGTACTGTTATACACACATTATATTGCATAGAACCAGATACATCAATAGATACAAAAGTGTTAATCAAATTCAACACTGATGCCCCTCGCAGGCAAGATCACACATAGGCATGATTTAGAATATATAAATCCAGGGATCCGTGAGAGGCGTGGAGTGACATGGACTCCTCTTAACATCAATGGGTTCACAGTCAAAGTTAGACGTCCATTCTTTGAAATTTTTAAGGACACAACTGCAAGTAATGTCATCAATATAGTGAAAGAGGAGTAACTGTCGACGTTTCGTTCTCAGAAAGCCACCAGGTCAGCGAGACCATCATCAGGACTCAGTGTTGAGGACATAAATCAAACCTAGATCAACACAAATGAAAATGAATCAAAATAAGTACACCATAGAATCACATAATGTGCACTGCTTGCAAACAGCCAAAAGCATCATGTGAAGTGTTACCCAAAAACACACCTGCACCAAGTTTAGACACCTACATGACATACCCCAACACAAAATAAAGTGAGGGTAACCATCACAATCTAACACACACCCAATTTAAAAGCCACTCCGAATGGTAACCTTACCAAGAAGCCAAAGTTAAAATACACAGGCCATCATCACCTTTATAACAGGAAAACACTGTAAAAAGGTTATAGATCCGCCACAACATTGGATACCCATACCCAAATTAGGAAAATAATCAACGTCCGCTACTCTTACCGGACACCACTGAAAGGGGGAATACTGTCCAGTGAATGGAATATCTGTAAGAAACAACAGTCCCACTTAGTAACTAAAATATCGGACCTGGGCAGTACAAGTTATGGAGATAACTGACATCAAAACGTACTTAGGGCTCTGTGTTTGTCAGGATCTGCGGTCAAAACGCTGAAAACTGAGAGATGCGCCACTGTTAAATCGCGTCAATACAGGACCCGTGATACCACCTAAGATCATGCGAAAATATTGGAATGGATAAAAACTACATAAAGGCACTTTCAATCAAAACCAAATAAACTGCCTTCTCACAAAAATAAATAAAACAACAGTGAACAACCGGGTCATTTACACAATTAAAGGAAACCGCAATTACCAGTAAAAAACTTTAACCAATATTTGGGTTGTAAAGAATGGTTTATATACAGGTGAGGGGGAAAAACCCATCTGAAACGATGTAATCTATTCATGGAGACTCACCAAGGATATATCCAAAATATATCTATCGATTATGGTCCGAAATCTTAACCATATAGAAATGCAACTCCATTCCACAAGGGTTGCAATGGTCTAAAGATACACCAACAAAGGTCACAACCAAGAGAGTATACAGCACAATAAACTGGGTTCATAGAGTGGCCTACACATGCCTTTCAACCTGCTGATTCAATCCTTTCTTAACAGTATTGGCCAGCCATAACCATCGGTTTTCCTTAACTGTTAGCAAGGGGTGAACATCAGGTCTCCTCCTAGAGCATTTAACCACTTCTAAAGACAACCATTTCATGACCTCCACACAAAGGGATGCATAACCATTGTAGTTAGTCTGGAGCCAGGTCAGGGAAGGCAGGAAGCCTGCGGACTTCAAAGGGAAACATCTAGAAGCTGCTCCCACTTATAGGGAAGAACCAGGTATAAATACTGTACCTCAGACACCAACTCTTCAGTACACATCTAGACCTGTGGAGACTCGGCCAGGAAGAAGGACTGCTGTGCTACAGGAAGGACTGTCACTCTGTTGGCCTGATGCCCTGCTGGACTGCTGCCTTGCTGGATTGCTGTCCTGCTGCCCTCCTGTCTGAGCCAGAGGGATTGGATGTGCACCTAAACCCAGGACTCCCAGAGTGACTACAAGGGCTAACCTGCTGGCCTCCTGTTCAGAGCCACAGGGACATAACATGCTCACAACCACCTGAACCAGCACCCAGATCCAACTGGAGCAAGCCCTTGGCCCCCATGGGGTGCTCCTTAGGTCCTGGACCCTTGGTGTGGCCTCAGAGAGGCTGAAGTGAAGTTTATGGTCTCTTCGCAACCACAAACAGGCCCGCTGGTGCTGAATCCTGGTCACTCCCACAGCCCACCAACGCGAAGTTCCGTCAGCCCGACCCTTCGCGCTACAGCATTGACTGCTCACGGAGATCGCCATCGCGAAGCACCAGCCCGACTGTTTGTGATGACAACAGGATCTTCGCGTTACAGCAACGCCCATTTGCAATGCCAGGCCTGCTCTTCGTGCTACATCAACGACTTTCTGCAACGCTTTCCTGCTCCTCGCGCCCCCCTCCACCACAAACTCTTTGCACTGGCCTGAGAAGGTAACTTTTTGCTGGACTAACCTGGTCCCTGTATCTGACCCCTGCTCCATCGCGGACGGTCTGAACTTCTCGCACAACTAGATGGCTACGAGTGCCGCTTTGGCCTTTGTAGCTCCATTTCCGCTTAAATCTTAAAAATGCATATTTTTGGATCTACTAATTCGATTTTTAGCATTTTGGTATTGTTTTAAATATTTAGATCTATTCTATTTTTCTAATTTGGTGTGGGATCATTTTTGTGTACTGTTTTCATTGTTTTTCTGTTTGAAGTGTTGCTCATACACTTTACACACTGCCTCTAAGCTAAGCCTGACTGCTCTGTGCCAAGCTACCAGAGGGTGAACACAGGCTAATTTGGGTTTTGCTTGTGATTTCACCATACAAGGATTGTGGTTGCTGCTTGAGTAGGGTTTTACCACCCTCAACCAGTAACCCCATTTCTTACATGCCTGTTGAGCACTGTGAGACAGTGGAACACTGTTAGAAACTTTAAAATGGCAGTGTCAAAAGCCACATATTTGAAAGCTTCTGCCTAAAGCCAAAGTTTCAAATTTCTTTAGAAAATCATTTACAGAAATGAAATTCTTATCTAAGCAAAATGTGTTGTAGGATCCGATACACAACCACTGATTGTCTACTGTTTAGGAACAATAATGAAAATCATGTCATGTGCTGTATTCCATAGGCCCTTCCCTTTTTAGGTCGAGCCTAGAGTCAGTGCTCATGCGCTGCTCTGCGAGACTTGTTGTACTGGAGTATGGAATAGAAGCCCCGCCCACTGTCCGCCCATATTTATCATTGGCTTGTGTCATTGTCCTTCGTAAATGCTGGCTTCTGATTCGTAAATAGGCTTGTTAGTCCCTCCTTAGTACCGCCTTGTCTTCACTTGTAACCTCCCATGGCGACTGGCCCTTTTACTTCTGTTGTTGTTACACTGTACATGTTCTTAAGTCTGTAAGCACTATTTTCTTTATTGAGTTTCTCTTACTGCAGGCACGACGTGCTTTGCTTACATTCAGCGCACCATGCACGCTTTCTCTTTTGAAGCAGCCCAGGAAAAAGGGAGGCCCCTTCTTTGAAATGAAATAGGTCTCGCTTTTAAATGAGAGACCTGTTGCATTGCAAATATTTTCTTTTATCTTTATTTACTTTGGTTAAAATCGCCGCGCTCGCGCTTTAACTGTAAACATCTTAAGCTAAAGTGCTGGTGCAGCGATTGCTTTAAAAGTAAAGAAATAGAAAAAAAATGTTTTTCAATTTCTTTACTTTTGAACCAATTGTGGCACTGCGCTTTATCTTAAGATATTTACAGTTAAAGCTCGAGTGCGGCAATTGTGACCTAAGTAAATAAAGAGAAAAAACAAAGACCTGCGGCCACCATTTTTTTCTCTTTATTTACTTTGGTTACAACTGCTGCACTCGTGCTTTGGCTGTAAACATCTTAAGCTAAAGTGCAGTGCTTCAATTGCTTCAAAAGTAAAGTAATAGAAACAAGCATTGGCATAGCCAATAGGTCTCGCCTTTGGGACCTTATAAGTGGACTACTGTTAACAAGTAGGCAGTAGCGCTTGTGAAAAGCACAGCGCTGTAAAAAAAAATAACATATGCAAAAGCAGGCGGCCCCCTAAGGCACAGGAGAACCCGAAACCGAGACGTCGCTGGAATCTTAGAGCCCCTTGTGACATGCCTCTGGTGAGCCAGGAGTGAGTGACACATGATACAAACATGGGCTAGGATCGGCTGAAATATGCTGCAGGTGGTGGGTCAGGTACAGGGGAACATGGTTGCCAAAAACGACTAATACAAGTCATAATACACATAAAAAAAGACATCTGCAGGCTTATTCCCTTTCAATGAAAAAGTTTTCAATCCATATATGTTTGCGCTGTGCAGCTCTTATCTGACTGCGTACTGATGACCCCAAGGAGGTTGTTTTAAGCGCAAGAGGCTCGCAATCAATTTATTTAAGAGCCTTGCACTTAAATTCCCTCGTGTAAACGTGCATTTTGTGCAGCGCCAACGTGTGCACGCCCTTTTAGTGCAGCGCTTCCTAATCACGTCTAATGAGAACGCCGAGCGCTTTCGTTGATAAAAAAGTGAAAACAGAACGCATCTTCATTAGGGTAATTGACTGCTGTGCTCAAGACGCCTCTAATTGAAAAGGCAATCTATTTTAATAGTGCGGTTTAAGAGCTGATTACATACTGTAACCAAATACGCAGGCACTAATAGCGAGGCGCCCAGGATAGCGTGGGGGACCGGAGTTTAGCTGATGCGCCTGTATTATTGTCAATCTATAGAAAAAGTACATTTCTACAACAGGAACTCCCTGCGCTTGAGATGTGCAAAGCAATCGCTCACCATCAAATACATTATAAGGGAGAGCCGAGCCAAAAGTCTCTGCACGAGCCGAGCAGCGAAGACACAAGCAGGAGGAAACAATAAACAAGGGCCACGCGGCCGCGAAAGTGAAAGCGACCGCGCTAATTGGAAACAGATGGCACCCTGCGCGCCGCCGCTGCTCGCTCCCGCAAGCAGCTACAAAATGTGGGATGAAAAAGTACAACTGGAATGTATACTAAATGCACTGTTATGCCGCACTCTTTTGATGCCCAATTAATACCAAACAGCTCTCCCAAGGCCTAAAAGTATTCTAGCATTCTTTTAAGGAGAACCCTGAGCAATATTTAACACATCGTCAAAGCAACCGGACAACAAAACCTAGCATTGTTATTTGGTAGTACGGCTCAGTCCAGGCATGCACGAGAGTGGAGGCTGAGCCTTCTATGTGACAGGACAGATGGGAATCCACCTAGGGGACATCTGAGCCCCAGCGGCTAGTGAGCAGATGCCTTTGAAGCGCTCGCTGCAATTTGAGCAGAATCACGAGCCAAAACTTCTCGGTCAGGAAAAAAACATCAAAACTTTGCTGCCTTAGATCTTCGATTTAATAAAAATTTGCTTTCTGATAACAACTGACATGCCACTTGGATAGCCATTTCTAGTTTTAGCACCTTAAAAGTAAATTCAAATAAATCCACATGCTTGACTTTACAGCAATGTTTATGGTAACCATCTCTGCTGGCTCTGGGCATACCCGCAGCCAGGGAACCAGCTGAGTGCAGACGAAGAAGTGCAATAAAGAACAAACAGGAGGAAACAATAAACAAGGGCCACGCGGCCGCGAAAGTGGAAGCGACCGCGCTAACTGGAAACAGATGGCACCCTGCACGCCGCCGCTGCTCGCTCCCGCAAGCTGGAGGCCGTGTTTTCTAAAAGTCTGAAGTGATTCCAAGAGGCCCTCTTCTAGAGCAACGCATGCGCGCTGCTCTAGGCTCGGGCTAAAAAAGTGTTTTTCTATTTCCTTACTTTTGAAGCAATCAGGGCACCCGCGCTTTAGCTTAAGATCTTTACAGCTAAAGCACGAGTGTCACGATTGCATTCAAATGCTTTTTTCGAGTGTTTCCGAGGCAGGTGATGCTTGTCAGTTGAATGGTGGACCTGTGAGTGACAGCATACTATTTGTCGAAATAAAGTGCACTTTTACGGTAATGTGACATTTTATGAGGCGGCTGACTGCTTTCAATTCTGTGTGGCTGGAGTTTGACTCAGTGGAGGGAAAGGGAGAAGATGCAGGGCAAAGAAAGCAGGGTATGTTGCATTAGAGGTGATCCTTCAGCATGACTTGCCGTCAAGAGGCAGCTGCTGTGCGCTTCCGACCAGCTGAAAGAAGTACGGTATTTTATGGTGAATGAAATATACCAATCTTGGTAAAGTTGATGAAACAATGCTATCTGGCATTTGTACGAGGCGCTGCTGTGGCGTCGTGGCCGTGACTGTCTGGAGGGATTACTGGTCTGGTAAAAAAACAAAAAGGTGGGTGGTTGTTATATGACATATGTGAAAAGATTTAGGTGGGATGCATAGACGTGGTCTGGTGGTATCATGTTGAACTTGATGCTACATGTGTGCAGTGTTTATAGAAGTAGGTGAGAGGAAGTAGTGCTGATGAGAACAGGGAGAAAAGTGTTGTCACGTGGCGCCCAATGGCCAAGTATGATTCTAGTCGATGTCTGAACCAGAGGTTAGACAGGACAGGTTTAAATCACTGTAAAACCTTCTCTAAGATTTACTCAACTACGCCTTGAGAGGACACGATGCAAAATAAGAGACTGGAGGGATTGCGTGTGATACACCATCAGGCGGCCCAGGCACTTGCCTAGCGGCGCGTGCCAGGCAGGAAGGCAGTGCGCTTTAGCGGGCCTGCCATACAAAAAGTGTTAGTGTGAGACGCCTAGTCAAAGTTGCATCCTTCAGCCGGGTGCAGTATTTCCTAATTAGTGTCGTTTTCTTCCAGCAGAGGAGCGGGCTGGCACTCGTGCGTCTTCTTAACGAGCAAGCTCCACGGCAGCAGGTGTCACTGCGATTTCAGTGATTAACATTCAGTTGCGTAAACATTGTAGAAGCGTGATGCGCCAGGCTCTTGCTGGGAGATGTATCTTCCATTAAAGGAAATAAACAACTTCCCTTTCTCTATGAAAGTCGTAGTTTTGTTTGTTTTCTTGTTTCCTCAAATGCAGTTTGCTACGTTAATTTCGTGAACACGAATTAGAATTATATGATGTTCGTTTTCCTAGTGAATGTAATGTAATGAGCTAAGGTGCAGAGTTTTAGCTTTCAGGCATAAGGGTGGTGGAGCCGTATCTCATATTTAACCTTGTTGAGTAAGTCAATAATATGTTTATGATATGCTAAGTGCAGACAGACACAGGCAGCAAACATTTCACTAGGTGTTGCCTGTGCAGCGTAACCAGACATATGCACTGTAAAAACTGCACTATTTTATCATGTTCCTAGTTTAGACACACACATAATATACACTGCAATTTGAGCAACATATGCTCACATGCATAATGCAGGCAGATACCCGAACATAACCTGTAAATACTGCACTTCGTGTATGATGTGCAAAACGCACATGTAGACAGTCTCCAACCAATGCAATAGGTTTATCCTGTACATAGTGCAACCAGACACACACACACACAAACTGTAACACTGCATTAGTTCTAGCATACGTTTTGAAGTTAGACGCAAACTGTAAACAATGCACACATTGCATTACGTGTTTAATTCAGCCAGAGTCACATACATCCTGTAAAAGAATTGCCATTGGTATTATGTGCCCGGATTCGCACTGGGATAGAAAATAGGCCTGGGCACCACAGTAAAAGTAGTCCCCATTATTCCCTACTGCCAGATTGCCCTATAAACCAGTCTAGCACTGGATATGTAAGAGATAAAATGATGAGATTTTCACGGCCAATCGAATTGTTAACTCCAATTAAAATTTTGATTTGTGAAGCAATTTCTAAACCCAACTGCCATATACCTAAATGTTTTTATCATTCTCAAAAACACAAAATACATTTACACTAACTTGGTGAAATCTATCCAGTTGCTCCAGATGTAGCAGACAGCACAAATTCCTACTGTATTGTAATATGAAATGTAACTTTTAGAACACATTTTAAGAGTTATCAGCAATACACGTCTGTCAACCATCACATTTGGTTGTGAAGAATTACTGGGAAGGGAGGAAAACTTACTTGACACAATTATCAGCTATAAATAGAAACAACTATTTTGCCTCTCCAAGAATGCATTCTTCACATACTTAAATAAGATTAGAGTTTGGGTTTTGATACGAGTATAGCCTGACAAGCGGCATATCGAAGTTTGTGCCACAAACTGAGAGCATCGCATGAACAACCACCAGACCATCTTATTGGACACAAATTATGAACCTAAGAGAAAAAAAAGTTTTCAAGAAACCACCTCGAAATAGCATTAAATAAATTACACATTAATGTGCTTTGTACATTGCCTGTAACCTTCATTGTATTTTTAAAAAAAATCACCGAATAAAAGTTTCATATCTATTTCCCATCTTGATGATAAAAATGACCTTTGCAAACAATCACATGATTGGATGACTTAACTATGAAACCCACTATTGGTAGGCTTACCTTTGTAAACAATTTTCAAAACACATAAAATACCAACTGATGACTTATAGGTTTGGGGGGCATCCATCAGGCGACTCGAAACCACCTGGGATCGAACCACTGGACAATAACAACTGCAGGCTAAGCAAATACAAGACTGAAACAACTTTGCACATCCTGTGCCTATGCCCAGCCTGAACAGAGGAACGGAGAAGCTTGCTTCATGCCACATTCAATGTAAAGGGAATGTGTTCTTGTTGACAGGCACAAATGTAATGTTTATATGGAAAGAATACTAAACTAAACATTACATTACAAAATGTATGGTACAAGCAGAAAATAAGCTAGAAAAAAATGAGTTACTGACTGTACTTTATAAATGAAATTGTTACTAGCATAAGCATTTTGTCAGTAAAACCTTCCTGTTCTTAAACGCATCAGCTGACATTGATAGCTTTTTCATAGTTACAGGAATTTATGCGTCGAGCCTTGCGTCAAACCACATACATCCACTCCACTGCAAACCAAAACACATGGGTAAAAGACATAATCATTTACAACACCGATAGCTCTACCTCTCACCAATGAGAGACCGATTGCATTGCAAACGCTTGTTTACATGTAGCAACCACTAGGAGAACCAGCATTTACACAAACAACGCAAATAAGGTGCTTGTATTTATGCTTGTCCCGATTAAATTCATGGTGGATAAGTAACCACACAGTCAAAACTTCAAGAGTTTCATAATTACCAGCCCTGTGCAGGAATCATAACTAAGGGCCATACATTGTTACGCAGTCCCAATGCTCAATTTGAAAACATTTTGTTTTCTTTATAGGGAACTATCAAATGCTTTTCAGTTGCCCAGATTTCACGTTCACGTCGTTTGTCTGCACCTTTTGAGTTCACTTGTATCAAAATACATAATAGTGGATTATATTCACGTATGTGAATTGCTATTAGCTAGACGAAGTGAAATACTTTTTCATAATACTTAACGTTCTCAGCATTGCTGTCGATTCACCAAAATGCCAGGAGTAGTGAAAGTGAAATCATCCAAACATTCAACCACTGATGACATCACAGGAATGGCATCACATTACTTTTTTGACCCTGAAGATGTTAGAGAATATGTTGCCACATGACCTTTGACATAATGGCATTAAGGTAATGACACCGCTGAAATAAAAAAAGCAATCATAAATGAAGGATTAAACATTAAGTGCAAGATAAAAAAAAAAGAAAGCACCAGGTTTTGAAAGCAGACACACATCCATTTTTGTACCACACATATATATTAATATATAGATTTGTATCTTGAAGCAGCTTTGTAAATCGTTTGCATTAGTTTATTAATCTAGAAATTAAAATATATATATATATATATATATATATATGTATATTCCCTGAAAAAAAACTAAAGGTGTAAGTAATGTTACAGTTAGGCGAATTTGAGAGCTAACTATAACTTGTGCACCCGCCATGCACTGCTTATGACCTCACATATGACATCACTCATGACATGTTCTATGACATCATTTATGACATCATTTATGACATCTCAAATGCCATCATCCAATGAGCGAGCTTGTTTGTTATATTGTTTACATAGTGGCGGGTAACTACCATATTACCTTTCTACCTAATTTTGTACAGCCTGTATCCAGCTATTCAGTATAAGTGTTTACAAAAGCTTGTGCTCCTTATACACCCTAGAGGTGTATAGGCATTGAACACTTTTTAAATCTTTGTATTGAAAACTAACTCAGTGTGGAGGTGACAGAAGACTTGTGTTCATTATGTTCCACACAAGTTGTTTGGTACTGCAGAACAAGTTTCCAGCAGGGCAAAGATTCTACGTGCAACATACTAAGTATTGTAAGCACCCTTGAGTAATTAAACAGAATTGTTTCAGCATGGCAATTTCTACTTAACATAGAAGACTGTGTGCACCAGGTACTAACATATGTACATGTACTTGTTTTGCTTCAGAAGATGGGCTATCTGTAAGGTTTTCACCACAGTATGAAGGCTGAAGGTAGTATGATCTTTAGCATCTCCAGACCTTGGTTATTTTTAAGTGAACAGTCGCTCTTTGGACAAGTTTTGCATACAGCATACACAGTGCTTAGTAGATACTTTTTAATACTCTGTGGTTTATTTCCTGTGAGAGTTTCACTGTCTGCAAACAGTGTGCTACAGAGTAAACTCTTTCCATAGAGTAAACACTGTTAACAGTACCCACTTTTCTACTTATATCCACTTAATTTCTCAATGTAGGTTCAGTGACTGTCAAGGGTTTGATACAGGTTAAGAGTATCCATAGTAGGGCATTAGTTATGTAACAGGGCTTGAGTATCTGGAGGAACTTGGTTTTCCCTGAACAGTTGTATACAGATTGAGCACCGTGTGCAGGATAGGTTACCCTTTCATCTGTGGTTCATAGTCAACATGAACTCGGCTATCGATGAAATGGATGGAACAGGGTCAATGTTGCAAATAGCACAAGCTGGCTTTAACTATAGGTGTTGTATGTATAATAGCATTAAGACGCTTCATATTAGTCTGAGCTATTTTGAACGTACTTTCATAGCTCTAATGGTATTCCTGTTCAAAGAGCAATGTGTACAAAAGAAGCTTAGGTGATGTAATCAGTGGTGTCATCAATGATGTAATTTGAGATGTCATCAGTGATGTCATAAAGTATCTCATAGAACGTTATGAGTGATGCCATATGAAAAGTCATAAGCAGTATATGGGGAGGGTGCAAGTCATAGCTAGCTCTGCTAACTACAAGTGGTGAATGTCTTTTAAAAAAAAAAAATTTTTTTTAGTTCAAAACGGTAATGTTGTCACCGACAAATTCACCTAACTATAACCTTACTTTAACCTTAGGTTTTTTCTGTGAATTTCTATGGTTTGAAAAAAAAATCTCTTTTTATCACACTCAACTATAACGTTACTTCAACCTTTGTTTTATACAGTGAATTTCGCAGGTTTCTTTAACGTGAAGTAGTATTTAATTACTATACATGAATCCAACAATGCAGCCAGGACCTTCAGTCAACCCCGCACATGCAGCCAACCCCACACTGCCATGCGCGGCGAGGGTTGGCCACAGGGCCTGACACCGGAGACCCCAACTCCCGGTGCCTTTATTTTTTTAAGGGGGGAGTCACACTGCCACCCTCCTAGAACCTCATTAGGCCCTGGGGACCCATCTTCCAGGGCCATTATTTTTTTATAAAAGGGGGTGGGGCCGCGTGGCCCCCCTCCCCAGCCTTGTTAGATCCTGGGCCCCCCTCCCTCATCCCAGGGCCACTCCTTTACATAAAGGGGTAGGAGGCATGTGTGGCCCTCTGCCACAGGCCGATTTTAGCCCCGGGGACCCATCTACCAGGGCCTGGCTTGATTTTCAAGGGGAGGGAAGTATGTGGCCCCCTCCCAGACTGATTTAGGCCCTGGGGACCCCATCCCCCAGGGCACAGTGTGATTTTTGCAGGGAGGAGGCACACGGCACCCCCGCCAATTTCGGCCCCAGGTACCACATCCCCATGGGTCTGGCATGCTTTTCAGGGGGAGGGGGCACGTGGCCCCCCCCCCTCCCTGGACCTGTTGCGGCCCCGGGGACCAAATCCCCTGGGGCCCTCAAGTTTCAAGGTGGGTGCCCTGGTGCCCACCCAGGACACTCATCATACTCTTGTTGGGGGATGCAGCGGGAGCCAGCATTGCTCCCACCCGAGGGAGCAGCTACTAATGCAGCTCCTTCCGGGCGGGAGCAATATTTTGATCTGTTTGCCTGCCCGCATCAGATCAAAATTCTGCTCCCAGCAGGCGGGAGCATTTTCAAAGCTCCCGCTGCTGGAAGCAGACTTGGTGTTTGCTCCCACTTGGTGGAAAATTCAAAACTGTGCCTGCTGAAGAGAGAGCAAACACAGGTGTAGGAAAGTGCAGTAATATGTCATGTGTGGGTTGGACCTCACCATGTAATACTATCACGATACCCCAAAGATGGTCCTTGGATTCACACAAAAAAATCATTAGCTCAGTCTTGGTAGTGTGGCAAAGAGTAGTCAGGCTTCACTAGAGGAACATGTGCATTTCAGAGTACCAACATGAACGATACATTTGAGGAAACAACTCAAGAGAAATCCGACACCAATTTATAAAAATTGAGTGTATTTTTATCTTAATTTAGACAGCAAAACGGACAGAATGGCATACATATAACCGGAGTAATAGAATTTTGAAGCAATATATAATCAGTGCAGAATAATACAGTGAACCTTTATCATTGAGATCAATGGGTAAACTACTAGTGACAATCTGTCACTTGCAGGTCGAGTTGCGTGGTACACTTGCAAGGTAAAGGTGATGTGGGTTCCAGGACCAAGACATGACAGGCAGTTCAATTTTACCTGGCCAGTGGAGACCAGGTGCAGAGTTGTCCTGGCTGTCCCTGATGCTAAATGGGAGCAGTGGGGGAGCTGCTTTTACTGCTGAAACGGTGCTGCACGGGAAAAAGATGCAAAAACACAACAACAGAGTGGTTGCTGACATCGGTCGAAGGTCGGATGGAGTTTCCTCTTGATGCAGCGTCGAGTAAAGGGGTCGATTGCTGGACTGACGACCAACAACCTTTGGCAGCGGTAAGTAGAGCAGAAAGTAACTTCAACGTCCAGTGGTCCCGGGGAATGCGGTAGGTACCTGTAACTTCTTGGAAGGCAGGACTACAGTTCCCACAATGCACTAGACTATCTGGATTTGGGCGATCCCTCCGAGGGCCTGATGGCCAGCAATTATTTAGATCCAGAGCGTTGTTTTACCTGCAGTTTGCAGGGGACTCGTGGCACTAGTCTGAGGGTGCTTCAGGCTTCCACAGGGATCTCTCTGTCCATGAGAACCGAGAGATGGCCTAGCACAAGTCTCGATCAGGCAGTTCCAGGAGCATTGCCACAGGTATAGGGCATCCCTCTTTTGCTTTCTGCAAGTCCTGTTGTAGCTGACACTGGTCTCTTCTTCTGTCCTCTTTGATGGAGGTTGTTCAGAACTGAGGTTCTGGGGTCAGCGATGTCCCTAAAATCCTAGATTTAGGGAAGTTAGCGGTGTGGGAGCACGTAGCCAATGGGCTGCTAGTCTCTGCAGCTAGTCTGCCCCTGAGGTGACCACATCCAGGGTGTGGGTCACCTTTTCTCCCCAGAACCCACTATTCTGCCACTCCTAAAGACAGCAGAAATCTAATTTTAATGTACAGATCAGGCTGCCCATCCTAGAGGTGTGGTTGGCCTTCTGGGGTGTACACCTCCTTGACTAACCAATTTCCCACCTGTCCGGGTGCAAATATGCCTGGGGCAGGGGATGGGCTGCTTCCTCCTATGGGAGTCAGCCCTGATGCATATCAGAGGCGGTGCAGCCTTTCAAGCACACTGCCTTGATGAGCCACTTCACTAGTCTGCTTGGAAGGAGGGAGGTGTGATGTCCTTCCTGCTCAAACCATTGTTCCTGACTCCTGGGAGCGTTCACACTACCTGCCAGGAATCAGAATCCTACCTTGGTGGCAGCAAACACGGAAGACACATGCTTGCCAGTTAGGAGCACAGAGAAGCTAGGGCAACCAGGTGGGCAGCCTCTAAGGTAGCCATCTGGATGCATGCCACATCGCCCTCAACAGGAAATTTGTGTCAGGGGTGACAAGGCACGTTGTTTGATACCAAACATGACATATTTAGGCGGTACCATAATGGAGATTCCAATCTCGAGTTTGCCCAGGTGCCAGTCCATGTTATCCTATGGACCGTCTATCACTTTGAGGGAGGGAAGGGAGGAAATATGGCTTTGGAGGCTTGATAGTATGGTGAATGTTGCCTTTTTATTGACTATTTACATAATAATGAAAATACAAGACAGTGAAAACTTGTACAAGGATTTAGAATCCCGGGTGGGGTCAAGGGTGGCATTATTTCCCGTCTTGACAGGCCCAGAATTAACTTCTTTTATCTGTTCCTCTTTTACAACATCCTAAGGTGTGGGATCTCCGCCCCAAAGATACGAATAGTATGGTGAGAATGACAATGCTCTTTCTATCTAATTATTTCTATGTCCCCAGATCGGCCGAGGTGTGGAAGTCTTATTTTCTCTATGCTTCTCTTTTCTTTCAGGGATGTTGAGACAGAGGAGGTGCCAAGCTCATACTTCGAGTATTCAAGTAAGTAAATAAAATAAATATATATTTTTTTTAAATGAGTGTGCACAAATAAAAAGTAGAAGAAAATAAGTAGCTTTTTCTTCTCTCAGCTTTGTCCGTGAGGTTAAAAAAGGGCTTCCTTAGAATGCCTCCATTATGGAGACTGTTTTGTCTATTGCCGGTCTCTCTAGTGCTCCCCATTATGTTTTAGACTTTTGGCTTCCCCACACAGCTACTCGCACTCGCACTCACCGCACTAGCTGCTGCAGTGTCTCTGGCGGTATCCATCAGGCGGCAGCGAATCATTCCTCTGCTAGTTCCTCCTCTTCTTTGGTATCCCCGTAACTTTCTCCTTCCTCCTCTTCAGGAATGTAGGCTTCGGCATTCCTTTTTCTCTCTCTCTCCCCCTCACGCTGTTGGTGTTGGCGTTTTTATCTCCTCCTTCTTACTGCTCCACCTCACTTCCTGGTTTTTCCTTGGTCTAATCGGCCAGTCTTATAGTGCTACCCGTTGTACCCCTCATTCCTTGCTATGATAAGTCTGTCGTTAGTTTTAATATATTATTGGTTTCTGCCGTCCCCTCTTGTAACGGTCCTTCTTTCTTTTCTAGGTCTTGCCGCCTTCCCCACCTGCCATGACTAGAAGATGGACGTCCGGCCCCCGAAACAGGTAAGGAGATTGGTTGGATGGTTAATGGTAAATGGCACTATAGGGTCATATAAGCTTGCACTTACAGGTCCACACCTTTGATATAATTCACCCAGCCTCCTGGGCTTTAGGAGGTCTTCCTTAGGGGTGACTGGCGTATATCAGAGCGTCGACCTGATGGACACTTTCTGAACAGCAGACATAAGGAATAAGATGATTAAAGGAACAGGACACCACTCCCTATTATGAATTGCTCTTTACTGGGATTAACACAATTAAAAAGAGGATCTGATCTTCTGTCAAAGGCCTGATTCTGAAGAACGAAAAACCCTGATGAAGTCCTTGTGGGACAAAACGCGTTGACTGGTCTGAATGGACTACTTCTGAGATAAAGCATTTTTTTTTATAAAATTGGATTCAAAGTGTTACACAAGACTCCGGAGTGATTACTTTGAGTTGGATCCATATAATATCCAATATAATCCTTGGATTTGTTGATAGAACAATCACAGACTGATTTTTTTTCTCAAACTTGTTTTTATTGAGTCTTACAGAAGGGTTATCATAGCATTTGGCAATACATATATTCGTTCAACCCGTATACAGCTGACGTAACGCTATTTCTGTGTACAGAGTATTGCGGTTGTTACAGGTCACCAGAGACTGATTTTTAACACTCCTTTTTCTTTTGCCGTATATCAGAGATAGTGCACTGACTTTGCCACACATGGTGAGGGTAAAGTCGAGTTCGAGCAGTTTACACTTCTCCTGCAGTCTGCAATAGAAGACCTGCTGTCATTAGTTTATTTGGGTCACTCAGGGTGGCACAAGCAGTGCTGCATGTCCTGGGGACCCCTTTACCACCCATTCCCTGGGTACCACTGGTACCATATACTATGGACTTATAAGAGGGAAAAGTCCTTGTCAATTAGGATTGTCAAAACATACATACAGTTTCAGAGAGACAGCACTGGAACTGGGGTCAGGGCAGCAGACTCAAGTGCACTACCAGAGTCATAACCATTAGCACTGGAGCAAAAAGTGGGGGGTGACCATACAAAAACGGCACTTTCCTACAACAGATTTCCCTGCCGGGGTGGGCTCCCTAGGACACAGCTACTGAGCCGGCCCGAGGGGATGAGGTCTCAGAGGCCAATCATGGCTAGGGAGGGGGGCTGCATGCCCCCCTCTTTCCATTTTGTTACATTTCGGCCCCAGGGTTGGGCACACCGGGGTCTTTTGAGGATTGGGGAAAGGGGTCGCCCCGGAAACTTGTGTTTGCTCCTGCCTGATGGGAGCATTTTCTAATCTCCTGCCAAGCAGGAGCAAACACAAAGTCAGCTCCCAGCAGGTGGGAAGTTTAAAAATGCTTCTACCAGCTGGGAGCAAACTTGTGCTCTGTTTCCGTGCCCGCACTGATGCCGGCTGGGAAACAGATCAAGTTATTACTCCCCCTGTAGGGAGCAGCATTAATAGCTGCTACCGCAGGCAGGAGCAATGCTGGCTCTCACCCACGCTGGGAGCCGGCTGGGACCGCGAGGGACTTGGGGCTCTCCCCTGCTGCCCACAACAAGTGTATGGTGGGGCCCTGGGTGGGCACGAGGGCTCCCACCCATATTAAAGGCAGGCAGTGGGGGTCCCAGGGTGAAGAAGGGCTCGGGGAGGCCCGCCCCCTTCAAAAATACACAGCCTTGGGAGTTGCGGTCTCCAGGGCCTTTTTAAGGCTCAGGGTGGGTGGGCTGAACGGCCCCCCTCCCTTTATATTTGTATGGTATGGCCCTGGGGGTGGGCTCCCTGGGGCCTATAATGGCTTGGGGAGGAGGGTCCCGTGGCCCCCCTCCCCTTTAAACGACCATGGGGTCTCCAGGGCCATAATAGGCCCAGGGAGCGAGGCCATGTGGCTATATATATATATATATCTCCAAACTACCACTTCATCCTGCTGCATTGAGGATAAGGCAGTCAAATGATAGACTGCAGTTCCCAGCATGCATCTGATGAAGTAAGTGCGGCAGCAGGATTCGATGATGCTCATGTGGGCGCTGCTATATTGCCAAGCAAAGGGGGGGCCGTGTAGCAGCTGGTGATCACGTAGTTAATGGTGTTCAGGGCTCCCTCAAGTCCCCTACGTCCAGCCCCAAAATTGAAACAAACCGGGCCCTGAGGTGAGCTGAAATCATGCTCACCTCCCCGTGCAATCACAGGCTGCCAATGGCAGCAGCCACTGACGTGGTTCGTTCTCGAGGACACTTGATAGACGGGTCCTTGTCTCGCGTTACTGGCAAGCGCGTCAACACATCTCCAAACGACCACTTCATTAAAAAGCAATCCACAAGTACACAGCGGGGAATTCGGGGCTCTCCCCTGCTGCCCACATCAAGTGTATGGTGGGGCCCTGGGTGGGCACGAGGGCTCCCACCCATATTAAAGGCAGGCAGTGGGGGTCCCAGGGTGAAGAAAGGCTCGGGGAGGCCCGCCCCCTTCAAAAATACACAGCCTTGGGAGTTGCGGTCTCCAGGGCCGTTTAAGGATCAGGGTGGGAGGGCTGCACGGCCCCCCTCCCTTTATTTTTGTATGGTATGGCCCTGGGGGTGGGCTCCCTGGGGCCTATAATGGCATGGGGAGGAGGGTCCTGTGGCCCCCCTCCCCTTTAAACGACCATGGGGTCTCCAGGGCCATAATAGGCCCAGGGAGCGAGGCCATGTGGCGATATATATATATACAAACACAAAGTTTCTCCATAGTAGGGAGCCCCAGACCCAAACAGGGCGGCCTCCGCATCTGGAAACAGAGCATCCCAGTAATATATCCAAACAAAACACTTCTCACAGGAAAAGAAGAGCGCGGATACCAGTTCCAAAGTTTCACAGCACTTTATTCTATTAATGCAATATGTGGCAGATTGCTCAACTCTTTACGTCTTTCGGCTCTAAGTGAGCCTTGATCACAGGTGAGTCTCTCTGATTTGAAATGACCACATGGTTTTCAAGACGCTGGTCGTATTCTCCCTTGGGCTGTGGCCTTAAGAACCAGTACAGCAGTAACTCATGTAAAAGCAGCGTGCTATCAATTCCAATCAAAATGTCTTACTGCTGCTATCATGTATTTTCACAAACCTGCCATAAGCGCTTTTGAATTCTCAGATGTGCCATCAAACATCTGGAACCAGCAAGCGGAATGCAAGTATTCCATCTCGCATCCCTTGCCACTGTTTCACTTCATTTTCAATTTAGGAAAAATTCCCATCCTTTTCACAGTGAAATCAGACGGGTCAGGCTCCCATTTCTGTATGTCCAAACACAAAGTTTCTCCGTAAAGGGACCCCAGACCCAAGCAGGGCGGCCTCGGCGTCTGGGAACGAAGCATCCCAGTAATACATCCAAACAAAACACTTCTCCTCACAGGAAAAAAAGAGCGCGGATACCATTTCCAAAGTTTCACAGCACTTTATTCCATAAATACAATATGCGGCAGATTGCTCATTGTGTCTGGGGCTCCCTACTATGGAGAAACTGTGCTTAGACATACAAAAATGGGAGCCTGACCCGTCCGATTTCACTGTGAAAAGGACGGGAACTTTTCCAAAATTGAAAACGAAGTTAAACAGTGGCAAGGGATGAGAGATGGAATTCTTGCATTCCTCTTGCTGGTTCTTTTTTAAATGCATCCCATTTTCCTTTAAGGAAAACAGGCTGCATTTACAAAAAAATTGCTTTATTTAAAAAGAAATCACAGACATGGTGGTCTGCTGTCCCCAGCAGGCCACCATCTCCATGGTAACAGTCCATTCTCAATGAGTCACAAATCGTGACCTACCCCATGAATATTAATGAGAATGGTCATTTGTGACCCCATAGGGAATCGCTAAATATGTCTGAGACACATTAGCACATTTCATTTTGCGAGTCGCTAAAAATCGCAATTTGTGAGTCGCAAAATAAAATGGTCGTACATGTGGCCCTTTGTTGGTTCACCCTGACAGGGATTGTGCTGGTTACTTGAACGGGGGGTCTCTCCCCCCCCCCACCCCATTTAACCAACAACCCAGTTTCTCATATTTAGTAAAGATCATATGAGGTTGTTGAGAGCTCTACAGAAAGGAATAAGCACCACTTTCGAGAATGATGTGAGACAATGTTGCTGATAGTGGGATGTGAAGGAGTACGTGAGAGATAAACTGGAAGAAGAGGTATAGCTCTAATTCAGGATGAGAGCCAAATAGGAATGTGTTTCAGTGTGACAGAATGAACAGAACGTGACAGTTATTTGGGAATAATCAAGGAGGGAGGTTTTAAAATGCAGAGGATTGTATGATGAAAAACATGAAGGTTATAGGTCTAGCTGAAGAGAATGAGAGCTGATGTGGGCTCAGGAAAGAGACCTTGTGTAGTGGACAGACGGAGTGAACAGCCAGATAAGTGGGTTCACATTTACCCGTCGACAGTACGACCCTCAACAACAAGCACAATGTAAGCCTAAGGACTATCTCTGCTACCTGAGGCTCAGTGCTATGAACTCATTATTACTCCAACTGCACCTGTTGGACACTGTCAACATAGTCCTTTAACACACTGAGTAATATGTATCTTGCTGTTAAATTCACAATAATAGAAATAAATAAATAGAAAGTACAATACAAAAAAATGTAATAAATGAAATCCTGATCCAAGACTTACCTGGCTGTTCATCTTCATGCACTGCACAGCAATCATACACATCTTCATTGCCTTCAGCTTCAATTTTGGGTGTGGCTTCCTGGTAATGCAGGTCGTCACACTGTAAACAGAAGATATGCTAATCATAAACATCTCAGGATGCCATGTCAGATGCCTGTATCCTAGAAGGCGGTGTCTTGAAATTAATGTTTTGATAGCATTGCTAATGATTTGATGGTCTTGATCCTCACTTTCTTTGCAGGCTGCTATGTACAGGTCACTTGGGTCAGTTCCTGTCTCTTTCACATGGACAGAAGTCTATGTTAAAGAGTCATTAGGAGTTATGGAGTTCCCAAGGCTCAGCCTGCTCTCCCTTACCATGTCTACATACATTTAAAATGTACTCTCTAGCCCTGAAAAGCACCAAAAAGTCTGGGGGTGGGGCCTGGATTGCACATTCCATGAGCAACAGGATTTGAACTGTTTGGGGAAAGACACTCACTTTGTAGTCGACGAGGTTGCATGGGGGGAGAACCTGTACACAATATGAGCTTTATGTGATGTGTACACTTATACATATGTTTGAAGATCAAATGAAAAGAGTAGATAAAAATGTACAATCCAAAAGTCTGAGCACAACAGTGTGCCAATTGAATACTGCACTTTTAAGGAACTCCAGAGGCTGCTGGCATTGCCAACATTCAGTGCAGTGCAAGGTCAGGTCAGTGAGGCAGTTCATTTTGAATTAAATAGAGTGAAAGTATCACTGCCTTTACCACCTTTTCATCTTGGAAACACAATGCTTACGGTTTAAGAAAGAACACCAAGTGAACCAGGTTTACAGATAAGAAACTTTTCCATATCTGTCATGGTATTCTCTCTGATATTCATAAACAATAGAATGACGCAGCAAGCTAGCTATTGCTCAACCCTTCAGGAGGACTCTAAGGATGATGCTGAAGAGGTAAAACTATTCCTATACAAATAGAATACGCGAAGGCCTGACCTACCAGAGTATCTCTTCTGGAGTCAGAGTCTATGCAGTAATGCCCGGCAAAAGTATGTGCCTATCTCCATATCGCCTCTTTGTAAACACCTGGAATTGGCACATTCCACAAGGCAGTAGCAGTAGCTGTGTCACGTATAGAATGTGCATGTTGTTCCCAGAAGGTGTTGGTTAACTTTTTGGTATCAAGTGCTGGAGCGGGGATTTACTTTAAAATAAAATAACGGGTAAAACCATCAGGGCTAATTCCCGCTTACCTTGGCTGGACCTTCGCCGTGGTTTTAGAGAAGAACAACAGCTGTATATCACATAAATTATCATACAATCGATAATTATTTTCAGTCAATAATGAGAGTTTGTAACGAGTTAAATGGTTTTATTATTCAAATATTTTAGTAGTTCATCTTTATTGCCAATCGCAGGTTAATTGGTATTAATCTAAATTATCAATATATGGCAGAATTAAAATTCAGTATTAATCAAGTAATATTATAAATGCATTAAAGTGAGTTCGATAAAGGAATGAATCTCTATTCTAGGAATGGGAAGAAAATGGTGTCAGTTAGAACCCATAAAGGGTTACAGATCGAGAGTGAGTGAGAGAAAAGCATAAAGCTTTAGCATCAAAAGTCAGCTATATAAATCAAAATATCAATAAAAGCAGAACTTCTCATAACAAGAGGTTCAGGAAACTCAGTAGAGTGTCAGAGCAAGTGGCATACGGTCTGGGTCTGGAAGGAATGTGGGTTAAAGTGTTAACCTACTCTAGGAACCCACACTAATATAGATAACACATTTTATCATTGCTGCAGCTTACGGCCTTCTTCAGCCAGCCATTCATCTTGCAATGCTCTCATGGGAACAGGATCACTCATCGTCTTCTCACAGAAAATACAGTGACCCTACATAGTAGCTTACAATGTTGTTCCCATGAGGGAATCTTCAACTCTTTTTATCAAAATCTACATGTTAATTCTGCACATCCATTAAAAACTTTGTTATTTTCTCAATGTTATTAAAATGCTGCCCCAATTTCCCCCGCTGATGCTTATCTCACCATCACAATTTCTTCACAAATTAATCTTTAGAGCTCACTCTCATTCTCAGTTGAGTCTTTTCTCTTTCTTTTCAAACTCTCAAATGCCTTTAACCCTTTGTATTCTCGATTAATGTGGTCATTTAGTTCTAATTCCTCTTTATTCTTTCATCTCTTTCTCTGATCTTTCTTCTATAAAGATAATATCAATAGCCTTTTAAAAAGGATACAAGGTCAGTATGCAGCACCCTATTATTAATATTGGCACTAATATAGCCCTAAAAATTCATTTTCCAGCACTTGCAAACCAATTTCCAAATACACAAATGTATTTCCCCAAATATTCTAAAACCCCAGGAGTTTCTAATGATTCTAATTCAGTTTTCAGATTTGAAATGCTCTATGTGAATTGTCTTACTCTCATCTGATATGTATGAGAGGCAATGCTGTGCTTTCAGCATCTTGCAAACTCCGCCTTTCTCTGCAAGTAAAATGTCTAATGCTAAGCGATTTTGTAAAACCATTGATCTAATAGCCACTAATTTTGTATTTACAACTAATAATGCTCCAGAAGTAATGGCTGCTAACTTGGCCACAACTGTTGAAAGCTTTCTAGTCTTCTCATCATTCAAAATAACCCCTATTGGTGGTATGATTGCTCCAAAAATATCCCCAATTAATTCTGTTCCATCACCTATGCTCTGTGTGTGTTTGTGTGATGGTGTCGCAGTTAAAGCAGCTATACTATATACATGGTACATGTTAGGAAACAGCAAAGCTAAATAGCAAATACCCTCCCAGTCAGTTGGTAATTGAAAATAAGCACCCGGTCCTCAAACAAAATAGACTCCTGAAATTAGTTTCTTCTCCCGGTAAAATTTGCCATGTTTCCCCCATTATTTCAAAAGTGTGTTCACAACTACTAACCCCCCCATGTCAATTTTCATTTTGGTTTATTCTATTGTAAACACATATATTTCCCTTTTCTCTTCTGTCTAATTTTAAATTTGGATAGATCATTTTGTTTTTGTATTCATCTTCTTCTTTCTTGCAAGTGTTTTTCAAAATGCCTTCCTCTCTATTTTTACTATGTGAGATGTTTATGTTCCTTCACTCTAATGTCATAATAAATAATTTCTCTATAGGTCTCATTAAAAAGATGAAATTGTTTTCGTATGCCTTAACAGAATTTCTAGGCATGGATGGTCTAAAATAATGCCAAGCTGTATCCATTTCTTTTGCCTGTTGGTGTACGCTTATGCTCTTCTGTAATGGAACTCTTGAAAGAAGCAGGTCATAGTTTGCGTAAAAATATTCAGTATTCTCGCCTATAAACAAAGCTAAGCAAAATACTACAAGTGATTGCGTATGACAAAAGTATGTGTGGTATGTAACTTCTGTGCAGCTGATGAAGCGGGCACAGATGTCACAGTTCTTTGCATCTAGTAACTGTGTGTATTCTTGTATTAACCTAGAATAAATGTTACTGGGAAATTCGTCTTTTGAATAATCTTGAATTGAAGCTTTAGTTTAGTTTCATCTATTTTGTGAGTAGGTGTCATGGGAGCATATGTAGGAGCATATGTAGAATTAATTCTGTCTGTCTCTAGTGTGAAATAAAACACTATTAGTATTCTATGACTACTAACACTGTTACTAAAAATGTATCTATTTAGGAAACACAGTCTGCAGTCAGAACGTTAAGCAAAATATATCTGCAATAATTCAACAGTTCGATTTTAGCTTATTCTCTTAGTTATTTCTTTTAGATTTATTTATAGCAGTCTTCATATAGGCAACCCCATCCCTAATCAGTCTTTTGTACTCTTTTATTGATTAGTGTCTCTAAATTCTCATTTCTTTTCAGAAATCTTGTCAAAAAGCTTTTTTCCCCCAGTTTATTTCTAGTGTGATGTCATGGGGCCTCAATGAGGTCTGATCTCAAATGAAACAATTCTTTCACTGGCACATTATATCACCTGATTCGTGTTGTGGGTCCATTCAGATGCAGAATACCCTCGAGGAGGCACTCTTGCTCTTTTCAACCTTCTTGGTGTCTGCTGATCTTCTTCCATGCCACTTACACCTCTTGACTCTGTTTCTTCAGCAATTATCGGCGGTATGCGATTAACTGACACAAGGATTCTCAATGTCCTTTGTCCAAAGTTTTGTGGCAATTCAGCATTTCGGGTGACTCTTCTTGATCCAGCACTTGTTTCTTCACCCACATCTTCTGCTTGTTCTGGTGTTGCCTCAACTGTTATCTCTGGTTCAGATCTTGTCTCTTCTTTTTCTTCTCCTTCAGAGACTACAATGCCACTTTGTGAAATCACAGGAATCTGGATTGGTGCGACAGTCTGCAGTTATTTACCCCTTTCTTCTTCATGTTGTCGTCTCTTGCGGTATTGCTCCTTGCAGTGATTCTGCCACCGGTGCTCTGGGTTCTGGCTCAAAGAACACTATCTCCTCATATGGACTCCTTACTTCTAGAGAGTGCAATGCATGCACCAGTTTGGTACACCGGCACACTTAACAGCAGCGTGCGTAATGAGAATCACCGGGAAGGGGTCTTTCCATCTCAGTTCCAAGCAAGACTTTCGCAAGTGCTTCTTGACTAACACCCAGTCGCCAGGACTGAGGTCATGCCTGATGTGGGTTTACAGTAGCAGCTTCAACCTGGATAGAGACAGAACGCACCACATCAGCCAATCGTTTGCAGTAGTATCATGTCATCTGTGATATTCAAAAGTGCATTTGCAGGTACAGCAGGCAATCACATTGCATGCCCCTTCAGTATCTTGTGTGGAGATAACCCTCTCTTCCTGTCAGGAACACTTCGAAGACTCATCAACATCAAAGGTAAAGCATCTGGCCATTTCAGTGATGTGGAAACGTTTGCCAACCGGGACTTTAAGGTTCCATTTAGCTGTTCAACAATTCCGGAGGCTTATGGTCAATAACTACAGTGTAATGTCTGTTTGATCTGTAAAGCTGCACATAGCATTCTTAAGACCTCATTGTTGAAATGAGTCCCACAATCTGACTCCAGAGAAACCGGCAATCCATACTTAGGTTTCTCCCTTAACAACAGCTTTGCTACAGTGAGACTGTCATTCCTCCGTGTTAAGTAGGCTTCCACCCATCGAGAGAAAATGCACACTATAACCAGGAAGTATCTCAGCCCATTACAAACCAGCATCTTGATAAAGTCTATCTGCATTCTGTTGAAGGGACCACCTTATCTTCCTACATGGATTAGTGTTACTGAGGTTCTTTTCCCTATGTTCATCTGTTGACATGTCACACAACAGTGATACACTTTTCTGCAAGCATCCTAAATATGGGGTTAAACCAATTCTGCCTGAATAACCTCACCATAGCAAATCTCCCTATGTGTGTTGTGCTATGGAAATGTCATGTCATGGGAAACAAACTGTCTGCCACCAATGGTCTCCCATCTGCTGGCATCCAAATGTCCTTTGCATTTTTCTCACATCCTGCTCCGCTTCAGAAACATCTTGCAACCTCTTGAGCTCTTCCAATGTGTCAGCAACTGACAACATCGAGAAAAGTGACCTCTTCAGATTCACTTGTATAAGCCCCGTTAAATGTACATGCCTTAAGTGCACAATAAAGTGCCATTTCATCCGCAAATCTGTTTCCAACTGTGACATATCCATTGCCACTTCTGTGTGCGGCACATCTAACAACCGTGATTCTGTAGGCATCTGCAGTGCCTCAAGCTGTTTTTTTTACATGTTCCTCATTTCTAATTGGGGTGCCGGATGAGGTCATGAGACATCTCTGTGTCTACAACTATCCAAAATCCTGGAGCACACCAAAGCCATATTGGCTATATGTAAATATAGTCACTCTTGATGGGCTTTTAAACTACATGCTCTTGTAAGGGAAATTAATTCTGCATTTGTGCTGATTTAACACTTTGAAGCTAGGACGCTTCTACAACCTCTTGGATTGTACAGACAGCATAAGCTGCTCTCAGGGTGCCTTCATTGTTTCTCAAAAGAAAGGCTAGAGCAAAATTGCACTCTAACGACGGACGCACAGCATGCTCAATTATTGGTCATCAAAAACTGCAAATTTATCCATGTTTAAACCGTTTTATTCCATATAATCCAAAAATTCATCATGTTCATCAATCTTTATCCTGTCACATGTGAGGCCTTTATATATTCAACAGCTTCTAGTGCGACCAGATATGCCTATCCAGGCCTTTTTCTGACGCACGACGGATACATAAACCATCCTCAGTGCTTCATCTCTTTACCCAATGCATTTCGGGCTTTTTTATAGCCCTTCGTCAGGGGTTCCCAACAAGTTTAAAACATTAGCATTAGTTTGTGTTTTCAAACCACTATGTAACAATTTGTCAAGTGCATCAAACCATTCCCATCATGTTTTTAACAATTGTTATTTTCGACGTTTTCCCTCTACATGCGCTCTTACACGCAACTGAATGTGCCCAAAACAACCTCTCCCAACCGCCATTACCCTCCCGTGTTTAGCCTAACTTCCTGTTTCAGAACCCTTGATAAGTGTTCCCCCATCTCATGATGTCAAACTCTAGTTAAAAATAGCCCATGCCCATAAGCCAAACTAAGAAAACATTCCCAGTACCTGCATCATGTTGCAAAATAATCTCATTCATCGCGTGTTCTTTCCTCGCTCAAAACAGTATTCCGCTTGTTCCTACTGTTTCCCTTTCTACTTATATAACGTGACTCCACCCCTCCAAGTAGGCCAATCATAACGAACAAGTTGTTCTTCTCCCGGCATATGCTACTACAACTCCCATAAGGCAGTGCTGCTCATCCCTCATTACACCCGCTGTACAGAATCGTCGATTGTTAATAATTCCACTGACCCACTCCCTACTACTACAAACTCCCCAGGCACCTCATATTGAATACCCCGCCCACCTGTAGATGTTGTAAAACACGTCGATTATACAGTTCTAACAGCCAAAACATAAACTCAGCACATGAATGTATGTAATCATGATAAACATTTTTAGATACTTAAATGTCCATACGTAATCCGATCCAACACCCATCTGCTATAATTTTAAACAAAGTTCTCAAGACTCCACTCCTGAGATGAATTGGAATTCCTGCCATTACACATGTGACCGTGTTCGTTTTATTCAAGTTCAACAGTACTCTGTTGGGTGCTACTTGGCAAATGGGCAGACGTTGTTTCTCAGACATGAGTCATCCACAAAGATTAAAAAATCAGGCTCAATCAAACGTTGATCTTTTATGTCTGGCCTTAGCTTGGGGCATAAACCTGTGACATCTAGACAATCATGTTCATCTTTATATCCTTTGGTATCCATTGTCTAGAATAGCCAACCACTCCCAGTAACTTTCTGACTGCTCTCTGTGTTCTGGGTGGGTTAACCTGTAGGATAGCCTCCACTCTCTCTGGTGACACCTTTCTTGCTCCTTTCTCAAGTGCTGGATTTCTTTTTGACAGTATTGCAGTTTACTTGGAGACACTTTATCTCCGTTCTCAGACAGGTGATGTAATGTAATTGTATCCTGTCTGTAAGCTTCTCATGTGTCTGATGCCACAAGCAGGTCATCAATATATTGCACGAGAACTGACCTTTAAGGCATCTGCCGAGATTCAACATTCTTTTTCAAGATCTGTTTAAAAATGGATGGGCTCTCTATATAACCTTGTGGAACTCTGTACCATGCCAAAACTTTCTCTCTGAACACAAAAGAGAATAGAAATTGGCTGTTCTCATGCAATGGAACAGAGAAAAAGGCCTGGCACAAGTCCACAATGGTAAACCATTTTGCAGTGCACTGAATTTGAAAAAGTATGGTGGCTGGATTTGGTACAACAGGACAACATGCAACAACAATACTGTTAATCTTTTGAAGGTCTTGCACAATCTGATATTTATAATTAGGTTTTTGCAAACCCATGATCAGAGTTGGAAGATTTTCCGACAGCTTTTTTAAAAATTCCCTTCCTCAGTATATCTTGAATTACTGGTGTAATCCCCACAACTGTCTTTGGTGTCAAACTGTATGGTGGTATTCTTGGATGCACAGCATTAGGTTTCACTGAAATTTGGACTAGTTCTACACCTCTTATTAGTCCAACGGTTTTCCGTGTAAAGTCCCATAGTTCTGGGTACACAGTATCTTTTAAATCAGGAGGCACATCATCTACAGTCCACACTGGATACAATCTTACAGCTGTTTCTGGTCGGGCCATTTTAAATTCAACAGCTTCATCGTGAGTCTGAAACTCGACACCATCCGGTGAACAGTAAATGGTGCAATTTAACTTGCACAACATGTCTCTTCCTAACAAATTTACAGGACTAGAATCACAAACAACGAATTGATGGCTTTCCTCCAAGGAACCAATTTTTACCTGGACTTTTTCTGAAATTGATTTGTTAGGTATCTGTTTATCTGAAACTCCTACAACTTGGATCTTTTTTCCTGAGAGGAGTAGGTCTGGGACTTCCGCTGCTCTAACAGTAGAACCGGTAGCACCTGTGCTGATAAAAAATGACACTTGGTGGCCATTAACTTCTCTTTCTACAAAAGGTCAACTCTGTTCTACCTCTAAGACAGCACCAAGCACGCAATCCCACCCCTCCACACCCGCCCCCTCAGGCACCTTCATTGGGAATTATCGGAGCCGAAACTGTCACTTTCTAACATATGGTACTGTTGAAATTGGTTCTGATTCTGGTTTTAAACTGGGTTTGGATTTCCTTTGGGCATCTGATTATTATTAAATCTAGGATTTCCCATATTCTGCGGGACCATTAGGGCTTGTGTAAACTGCATCATTGGAACCTGTCTCTGCATTGGCACTTCCATTTGCTGAACTGGTACGTTCTGCATTTGCACTTGATTTCTTCCTTGCATTTGACCATTTCCACTCATTCTATCTGGATTCAATCTACACTCCTTCTTCCAATGCCTAATTTTGTTACAGAAGTGACAAAAAGTCATTTTCTTTAGCGTTGCAACATCTCACACGAGAATTCAGATCAATCGGAACACCTCTACCCTGTGAAACACAAACTCCTCCTTGAACACCTTGAGTCTGCAAACTGACACATTGCATGCCAGTCTAATTTCCTACAAACGACTGATTCTGAAAACCTTTCTGAGACAATCTCGTCTGGGCAAGCATAAATATCTACTTTACCCTTTTCTGTTTCAACTCTTGCTCATCGCTACAATATTTTGCATATCTCAGAAACTTATCTAATGGCTCTATTTGCCAGCACATGACACTCTGTTGTATGTGCATACTGATCTCAGGTCTTAACCCAAGAACAAATTGAGACACAAAGAATCCCATATCACTCTGTTAGGGATGTTCCCATCCACGGTGTTGTTGAAACACCTGAAGCAATCGCTCATAGTAATCATGCACTGACTGTTTCGGCTCTTGTGAAGTTCTTTTTATCTTTACCCAGTCGGTATCTTTTGGAGGAACCTCACCTTTCAGAAATGTAATCACCTCATTGTATTTATTCATAACCACAGGAGATGGCGAATTAGCGTGGGCTTCTCTCATTGGTCCTGCATGCGCCCATTGTACAGCAATTTTACATTCTTCCCACAAATCACTTGGCACTAAAAAGTCAAAGAAGGTATTCGAATCAGTAAACAGCACTTTCGAAATCTTTACAAATCTATCAACTTGTATATACCACTGTACAGGCTTCTTTCTTAATTTTGGAAAATTATTCGTAAATGCTGCAAGATCGCCTCTGCTCCAAGGTCAATGAACATACCCTCCAACTGGTATTTCTCTTAATGGAAAAGCTGAGGCTTCTCCTTCATTTGTCAGTGGCTTATTATTTGCTTCAACTGCCACTAATAGTTTCTTTTTCTTTGCATGTTTTTTGTCCATTTGCTCTCTCATTTTTCACAGTCACGTCACCTATGTATGCATTTTACAAATTCAGTAATGTGTAACCGCATTCCTGAAGAACCCGTTGTCTCAATGACTTCATCGTCCAATTGTGTCCTGAAACTTCTCTGCAATGGGGCACTTTTTGTAAGATCGACTTCATGTTTTCGGACTAATTCAGTTAATTTATCATGAGTAGTTGCTGCATACCAAGTAATTTCTTGGCTCAAATATATCAGCTCTTTTTCTTGGTACTGAATCACATGTTCAAGATCTAAACGTCCTCTGATTATTTCTTCTAGTTCTATTTTTAACCTCGGGACATTTAACGGTCTTTCCTTTTCTGTCTCTTGTGTAATAAGAATCTGATTTTCTGCGCTTCCTGTCTTTTTATTATCTGTGGTTGCTTCAATCCATAGGGGGAAAATCCCATCCTCAAACAGGTTAGTCTCACCATGTGCTAGTGGTGTCATAAAGACAATCCTTCTCCCTTCTTTCAATGACTGAACTGTTTGTGGTAGTATCCAGGCAATAATTTGTGAATTCTGCGATGTCGGGGTAAACCCTGCAACACGTGTTCTTTCAACAGTTCCTTGAAATTCAGCATATGGAACAACATTAATCAGAGTAGTTGTGTGATTCTCCAATGGCTGTGCTTTTATGACCCTAGCAACAGGGGCTGGTACAGATATAACGGAAGAAGTAACACCTGGAGGTATTGCTGTAGGAACATTATCAACTCGGGCAGGCACCACATTTGATAAAGCAGGTTGTACAATAGGCTGTCATCGGTAATGTTCTTTCAATTTTAAATACATTCGGCTCAACAGGGGCTATCGCCACTGTCGCAATAGATGTCAAAGTACTCTCAGTGGTGGGCGCGCGGCTAACAATACATCCAAAATGTCATTACCTGAATCCCCTGATGAATTTCTTTCCATCTTCATTTCCCTGTGCTTTATTCTTTTTCAACTTCTCAGGCTTTCCAGTAGTAATAACTGGGTACTGTCTAATTCCCTCGACTATGGCTTTCCTCCATCTCTGTTGTTCTTCATGCCATTGAGCATCTGTATAATTACACACTAGCCTCTTAGTTATATTCTGGTATTTCTCTTTCTTCTTAGCATGTGCTACTTTCTCCAAAGAATTTAATGCTTTGTACTGTGTGGGGCTTGGTGGTGGCTTCATCTCATATAGTTTTTCTCTCAACATATCAATGTCTAGAATCAAACGTATCGAAGTTTGGAAAACTCAAAGAACCCTTTTGTCAGTGATCTTGCACCATTGACAAAGCCACAAACATGTATGCAGACCTACATTCATTGACATATAATGTGCTGGTGTACCCTCAGTAGGTGCCTCTTCAACTTCCTGTACTGGAATTGTTACATCACCACACACAAAACCTATAAGCGTTTTAAACATTTCATGATTTCAGATTATTCAGCAAATAGCAACAGCATAATTCAAGTCCCCAATGTTTCGATTCAGTTCCGTATACGTCAGATTTCTAGTCTCCAATCCTGTTAAAGCTTTAATACTTGAAAACTCATTCCCAAATCTCAATGCTGCACTTACAAAACAATTGACCTATGCCAGTGTGGCACTCTGTGTCGTTATCAACCAATAGTAGCGTGACATACACCAACCAACCAACCAATCTCAGCGCGGCACACCATGATGTATGATCTCAATCCATGCAACAGCTCCCCCTCCTTTATAATTTTCTCTCGTACACACAATTATACTCATATAAACAAACGCAAATGAACAATCTTCATCTGCTCCTCTAAAGAAATACAAAAGGCAATTCAACAATCTGAATATTTAGGTTTTGACGCCCTCTGACTTTTCCAAACAGAAAGATTTTTAAGCACCTAAATGAAATATCGAGGAGCGGGAAATCAGCCTAATCAATGTAGCTTCACCTTTGCGCATTAGGTTCTGCAAACACCAATCAATATTAGTAAATGCACAACAATTTATTATAATCCCTATGTTGCTGGGTTCAACAGGGCCTGTGAATAAAGGCCTCCACTTTGTTATACACATGTAAACATTTTTTAGACAGTAACCTTTTACATGCTTTGCACATACATGATAGCATATTCAGGAATCATTCTGCAAGCAGTACATTTCTTAGTAGGCATATTATCAGGTTGCTAAGTACACTCCTTCCAAGGCTAAGAACATTGTGCATGATGCCCTTTTTTTATTGTCTGGTTAGAGACAGCTCTGAACCTCAAAGACAAACAATCAGATCATCATTGCCCCTCTGATACAGTGCGAATGGAACTGGGCTTTGATTATATAAACTGCCTCTGAGCTGAGTTCCTCAGAGAAGGACTTCTATGGATTATCCTGGAAGCTGTGACTGAGCTGCAGCTCTGCTGATTCCAATCTCTATCCTGCAAAATACGGCAGCCTGCTATACACCAAACTGGCTTCCTGAAAAATCATACACAGGTATGCGGAGTTGGGTTGTCCCAAGAGATCTAGCAGACGGTGCTCTCACTATGCTCTTGATAGTGGAGGTAGGTTTACTCTAGGAGTATTCATATATGCATTTTCATATAATGACATAATATTGTCAGAGTGGTTGAACTGTATCTTTTTCACCATTCTTGTAATGCTGCTAACAATGATTTGTTTTCTCCTGCTAATAATTGCAGCTCGTATTATTAAAATGCTACCTGCAAGTGATTAGGAAAGATAATATTCACCTAGCTATGGATTGTTTTGAAGAAGCCAGTACTGTGTACAGTGCTATATAATTTACGAATAACTGTTTGGACTGTCTAATGAATTTGGTTGTAACAAAGCAATATTTTGGAGTCTTTTTAAATTTTGAATATGAAGCAATATTTCTTCCAGATGAATGATCTGAAAAGAAAGTTAAGATTGAGGTTGTTTCATTTATATGAAAATTGAAAGAACTTGAACAAAAAAATAGGATGGATTACTATGGAAACAGTTATGGTGGACAACCAGATATGACTTCGCCAGACAGAGATCCTGAAGCTTGCTTACCCTTATTGCCAAACTTACAGCTACAAGAAAAGTCACTTTCCATGAGATGTGCTGCAGATCTGCCCAGGTAATATGCTTCAAATGGACCCTTTCAGTTTCGAAGGGACAATGTTGACTTACCAAGGGGGAGCAAGGTTTCCTTAATCTCTGGGAAGGTGAAAAAGAATGCATGGGAAGGGCTGTTCTTACAAACAATGATGGCATGTAAATGCACGTTAACAGAGGAAAACTGAAAGCCAGATTTTGCTAAGAAGATAAGGCAATATTGTTTCATTTTGACAGGTTCTTGGGTCCACCTGTATTTGAAGGCACCATATGTAGAGCCACTTCCATTTCAAGGCAAACAAACAGCTATTGGAAGGTCTTTATGCTTCCTTTACTAGCTTCATGCAGTTATGTTATGTGTACTTGTAAAGCGCACTATCACATGTGAGGGTATTCTGGCGCTGAGCAGGTGTGTGTGCCTAGCCCTACCTAAGGTTGGATCGTTAATTGAAAAGACATGTCTTCCTTCAGTTTCTTGCAGAGAGAGGAGGCTCTGATGTAGAGAGGGAGGTTGTTCCATGCTTTAGGAGCGTTGTAAGAGAATGCTCGTCCTCCTGATCTGGTTCTGTGTGTTTGTGGGATGTTGGCCAGTAGGAGTCTTCCGGAGCGGAGGTGTTTGGATAGTTGGTGGAAGGAGATGCGGTAGGTGGGGCCAGAGTTGTGGGGTGCCCTGAATGTGTGTGTGAGGAGTTTGAATTGAGCACATTTGAGCATTGGAAGCCAGTGTAGTTCCCTGAGGTGTGGTGTAATGCGAGTTATGTGTGGGAGGTTGAGGATCAGTCTGGCTGCAGAGTTCTGAATGATCTATAGTCTTATAGTGAGCTGCTTCGTGATCCCGGCACATAAGGTGTTCCTATAGTCCAACTTGCTGGTGCCTAGAGCATAAGTGATAGTTTTTCTTGTGTTGCTTGGGAGCCATTTGCAGATCTTCCTCACCATCTTTAGGGGGTGGAAGCAGGATGCAGTGACGACGTTGAATTGCACAATCATGTCCACTTTGCTGTCGATGATTATTCAGAGGTTCCTGGCGTAGGTTCTGAATGTGGGTCCGAGTTCAGCTGGCCACCAGTTGAAGTCCCATGGTGAGGTGTTCTTGTCAAAGATCACTACTTCTGTATTGTCTGTGTTGAGCTTGAGACAATCTGCTTTCATCCAGTTAACGACTTTGGTCATGCAGGCGGTTAACTTGTTTCTTGTGTTAGGTGTCTTGTCTGAGTGGGAGAGTATGAGTTGTGTGCCACCTGCTTAGGACAAGATGTTGATGTTGTGTGCGCAAATGAGACAGGCCAGAGGGATCATGTATGCGTTGATGAGGGTAGGGCTGAGCGATGATCATTGAGGAGCTCCTCAGATGAGTTTGTGGGCTTCCGATGAGTAAGCTTGTGTTCAATCCGTTAAGTAGAAGATTCAGGGGAGAGCAGGTCCAATCTCGTGCAGGCGCCTGATGAGGATGGGGTGTGAGATTGTATCAAGTGCAGCAGAAAGGTCCAGAAGAATGGGTGCTGCTGTGTCTCCTCTGTAAAGGATCATGCAGATATTGTTTGTGGAGCCAATGAGTGTTGTTTCTGTACTGTGGTTGGGACTGGAGGTGATTTTATTACAGAAGAATTCCAAGAGCTTATTGCAAAGGTCTTATGAGGGAGTGATGTTGCTGGAGGTAGCATTGCTCGTGGTGAAATCTTTGATGATGGCGACGATTTCCTTGCTGCTGTTAGTGCTGGTGTTGATGCGATCTGCAAGAGCTGTGCGCCTGGTATTTCGTATCTGCTAGTGATAGCATCTTGGGGCTAATTTGAAGATATCTTTATCTACATTGTTTTGACTTGTTCTCCATTTGCACTCCAGTTGCTTGCAGGGGCATTTCGTCAGCCTGAGTTCCTCTGTGTACTAGCTGTCCAGTGGTTGGGCTCTTTCCTTCAGGTTGCAATTGAGGGGAGCCAAGGTATCAGTGCTTGAGGTGATCCAGCTGTTAGGATTTTTGAAGGCTTTCGGCAAGTTGCTGGTGTGCTCGGGCTGATGCTCGGAGAGGGTGGAAGCCCACTCCTCTTCTTTGATGCTTTTCCAGCTTTAGTGGGCGGTTCCTGGGGTGGAAGGTCTGTGATGGTGCCAGATGGGTATACTGAAACTGACGAGGGTGTGGTCTGTTCATGTTATAGTTGCTGGCTTATCAACTGTGATGTTGCTATTGAGGAGACAATTGGGTCCAATAGGTGTCTGGCGATGTGGATGGATTCAGTAACGTACTGAGTGAGGCCAAGGGTTGCAAGGTTTTCTAGAAGGGCCGTAGCGTTTGGGTCGGGATGTCTTCTAGGTGAAAGTTAAGGTCTGTATAGGTGGTGCAGCTGATGGTATCTTTAAATACGATGGCAACTCCTCCTTTCAGGCTTATGCTGACGGTCTTGCCTAACGATCTTGTAGTCAGCAGGGATGGCGGTATTGACGTTCGGTGCAGAGGTTGGGTTTAGCCATGTTTCTCTGAGAAAGAGAAGGTCCAGAGCATGATTCTGCAGTAAGTCGCATATCTCTGTGGCATGTTTGGGGAGCAGGCAGGTGTGGAGGAGCATGCATACAAGAATGACATGTTGTTTAGGTGGTGTTTGGTCTGTGTGAGCGAGAGGTGTGCTGTTGGTGTATAAGTGGTGGGTGCAGAATGTGGGAGAGTGCATGAGAACTTGCAGGAGGTGCAGGTGAACGCTCCTTTCATGTTCTGTGGTGCGGTATGGCAACAGTTCAGGGAGCAGCAGTCCATGTTAAGAGCATGGAGAAGCGCAGCAGAGTATTGGTATGCAGGGGGAGAATCAGGGTTCCAGACGCTGGGCCTGGTACAGGCGAGAACGGGCACAGATGGGCTTGCCTTTGGCGCGACCACTGCGCGTCCGCACTGCAGCCGTCATTAAATAGGTCCTAGGAGGAGCACAGGGTACAGTGGGTGAGAAGCCAAAGAAGTCACTTCCACTACACATGGATGATGGGAAATCAAATCCTCTTGCTTAGCTTCTTCATTTAAAGCAAGTTTTAGCGGGAAACCAGTGATGTCACTTCCGAAGCAGATGGATAATGGGAAGTTCAGTGACGTCACTTCCTGTGCAGATGGATGAGGGAAATGAAATCCTCTTGCTTGGCTTCTTCTTTTAAAGAGAGTTTTAGAGGGAAACCAGTGATATCACTTCCTGTGCTGCTGGATAATGGGTAGTCCAGTGATTGCACTTCCTCCGCAGTCATATGACTACATTGTGAATGCTCAGGAGCCAGGCAAACAAGTCCAGCAAGAGCAGGCTGGGATGGAAAATCCTGCCCAACATTCTGGAGAGCAGGTCTGGTTTGTGCTGGAGTTTCTTGTGAGGTTGTAGCAGATACTGCTAATGCCTCAGCTAATCTAGGGCTAGGGCTATGAGGATCACCTTCATCTTACACCCATTACTTTAGGCAGCAAGGGGATTGGAGGAAAGGTGTAGGTACATTTCCTCGTTCAGTCTATCAAAAGGGATTTACCCCTGGACCTAAGTTTTGGGACTACGGATGCAAAGGCTGCGCATCTTCTGTTTTCTCCTGTAAGGAATAAATAAGTCTATCTGAGAAGTGCCCCATGTTTTGTAGTATGCTATAGTGTAGCACCCATACTTGTTGTTCTAGAAGATGTCTAGGAGATGTATTGCTCTAAGAGAAATATTCCTTCCAAGGGTCAAGTGTCAGATCAATTGTGATCCCCTTGACAGGAGTAGATCTTGTTCCCATGCTCACTGATATACTGAATGGCAGTTGTACTACTAGTTTGAAATAGTATGACTGTTGCAGAGATGGAGAAAGGAAAGACTTCAGAGCCAGCTTAAACACCCTCAATTCAAGCAAGCTGATTTGTTACAGCTTCATCTTTGGAGACTATATTCCAATGTGGGTCCCCCAGCCTTCCAGGGACTCAACTGTGACAACTGAGACTGTGGTGTGAGGTTTCTGGAAAAGGGCTACCTTAGGCATGTTCCCTCTTTTGCTTGCACCACCACTTGAGAGACTGAATGTCAGAGTTGATGAGTGGTATTGTCTTTTTCAAGTCCCTCGTCTTCTGACACCATTGATCTTCTAGGCATTCTTGTAGTAGCCGCATATGCAATTTGGCATTGGGAACTAGGACAATTCATGAAGATATGCTGAGCAGGAGAGACCCCTCAAAATTGGAGGGGGCCGTGTGGCCCCCCTCCTGGAGCAGGAAAATGGCCCTCTGGACCGCCACCCCCCAGGGCCGGCTCCAGCAATGTCCCGGGGTGCCCACCCCCAGGAATTTGCTGTTTGCTAAGGGATGGCGGGAGCACCGCTCCTGCCATCCCATAGCAAACAGTGTGCTTGCTTTGAACAAGTGAGAGCACTTTGCTCTCGCTTGTTCAAAGCGAGTACACTTTGCTTTTTACCCCTGGGAGCTGCAGCTTAGCAGCTCCCTGGGGGTAAAAAGCAAAGCCTTCAGGCTCCCCCCGTGGTCCCCAACCAGCTGGCTATGCCCCGGGGGATGGGGTCCCCGGGGCCAAAAATGGCCAGGGAGGGTGGCCGCTCGGCACCCCCTCCCTTGAAATTAAAAAAGAAAAACATTTGGCCTGGATCCAGGGGATGGGGTCCCCGGGTCTGAAATTGGCCTCAGGAGGGGGGGGCCGCACGGCCCCCCTCCGTAAATGTATTTTAGTTTTTTTAAGAAAAGGCCTGGCACTGGGGGATGGGGTCCCTGGGGCCGAAAATGGCCTGGGAGGGTGGCCGCTCGGCCCCCCTCCCTTGAAATAAATTTTTTTTTTAAATGGCCGGGCTTCGGGGGATGGGGTCCCTGGGTCGAAATTGGCCTGGGGAGGGGGGCCGTGCCCCTCCCTTTTACAAAACAAAAATAAATACAGGCCTAGCCCCGGGGGTGGGGTCTCTGGGGCCAAAATCGGCCTCAGGAGGAGGACCGCGAGGCCCCTCTCCCTTTTTTTTTTTTTTTTTTTTAAATGGATCAGGCCCGGGGCCCAAAAGGATCAAGGGAAGGGGGGCCACACAGCCCCCCTTTCTAAAATAAAATGAAAATTCGGAAGTCTGCAACTCGCCGGAGGCCCTGTCCCCTTCTCTCCTGAGGGTCCTTAGGGGCCAACTAGCCCACTTGTTAACTCCAGTAAGCCCCACACAGTGGGATTGCTGAGAGGTGGTCCAAGGCCACGCCACTTTTTCCAGCACTCTGCAAACGTGCCTCTCGGAGCTCTTTTGAGGGAGCGATGAGGTCCCTTTGCATCCTGAGGGCCTCAGGACTAAAGTGGACTTCATTCCCCAAGCAGCATTGCGCCAAGAGGCGCGTTTGCAGAGTGGTGGAGAAAGGGGGTGTGGCCTCTGACCACCTCTCAGCAATCCAGCTGTGTGGGGCTTACTAGAGTTAACAGGAGGTCAAGTTGGCCCCCATGGACCCTCAAGAGGCAAGGGGACTTCATCCCCCAACCAAGAGCGTGTCAGGAGGTGCGTTTGCAGAGTGGTGGAGAAAGGGGGCGTGGCCTGAGACCACCTCTCAGCAATCCCACTGTGTGGGGCTTACTGGAGGTAACCGGAAGGCTAGTTGGCCTCTAGGGACCCCCAGCAGCGAAGGGGAGTTCATCCCCCAACCAATAGGGTGCCAGGAGGCGCATTTGTCGACTGGTGGAGAAAGGGGGCGTGGCCTGCTATCAGAACTCAGTAATCCTGCTATGTGGGACTTCCTGGAGGCAACAGGATGGGTAGTTGGCCCACAAGGACGTCCTTGGGGCCGACTACCTCTCTTGTTACCTCCAGTAAGTCCCACACAGTGGGATTGCTAAGAGGTCTTCGAAGTCACGCACCCTCTTTCTCCACCACTCTGCAAACACGCCTCCTGGCGCACTACTAGTTGGGGGATAAAGTTCACTTTACTCCAGAGGGACCTTGGGGGCCAAGAGGCCCTCCTGGTACCGCCTGTAAGTCCTACGCAGCGGGATTCCTGAGAGCTGGTTGGAGGCTCAGCCCCTTTTCTCCACCACTCTGCAAACATGACTGCTGGTTAAAAAAAACCTTAGAAATTCATGGAAAAAGCAAAGGTTTCAGGGACGTTATAGTTAGGAATTAGCATTTAAAAAACCTTAGAAATTCACGGAAGAAACACAGGAACGTCATAATTAGGCTGACATTTCACTTGTACAAAACCTGTGAAATTCAGCCGTTATAGTTGGCTGAGCTAATTATAACTTGCGCCCGAGCAATGCACTGCTGATGAAGTCACATATTACATCACTCATGACATGGTCAGTGACATCCCTGATGACATCTCAAATGACATCACTATTGACATCATCCACATAACCTCTGATGCACCTACTGATACCCCAATATAATCTTTCATACACCCACTCCAAATTTCAGACTACCATTCTCGAAACCATAGACACACCAATACCAGTAAGTACATACCCACTTACTGATTCATAGGTCTACACACATATCCACTCACTCCCCCATACAGCCACTCATACACCCAGTCACTCACCAATACAGCCTCTGACATATCCACTCTTACAGACACTCACACACCGCCACTCACCCATAGAGCTACTCACACACCTAGTCACTCACCCAGAGTCAATCACACTGCCACTTACTGACCTATACAGTTATACACACATCACCTCACTTATTCTGACTGTATAAGTGAGTGATTGTACGTGTCTCAGTGAATGTATGGGGAGTGACTAATCTGTGTGAATGTCTGTATCAGTCTGTCAGTTGGTGTGTAAGTGGCTGCATGGGTTGGTGAGTAGCTACATGAGTGCCTACATGGGTTATTGATTGGTTGTCTGAGTACCTTTATGGGTGCCATTATGGGTGCCTGAGTGTGTGGGTGGGGGAGGGGGTGTGTGACTCCCTGCATGGATGTGTGAGTGGGTGATTCACTGGGTGCATGGGTTCATGAGTGCGTCTGCGAGGGGCTGTATAGGTGAGTGAGTGTGCGTATGGCTGTGTCGGTGTGTGAATGCATGTCTCAGTGGTATATGGGTGAGTAACTGCATATGTGAAAGGTAGTATATGTGAGTGTTGGAGTATATAAGTGACTGTATGTGTTATTGAGTGATTGTGAGAGTGGCTGTATGGATGAGTGTGTGCTTGTGTCAGTGATTGTATAGGAGAGCAAGTATGTGTTAGTATCTGTATGAATAAGTGAGGTCCCCCGCAGGCCACCATCACTATGTTTGCAGGCCATTCCCAATGGGTCGCAAATTGCGACCTGCCTCATGAATATTAATGAGGCAGGTCCCTTACAACACATTTGAGAATCGCAAACAGTGTCTCAGACACTGTTGTACATTCCATTTTGCGAGTCGCAAAACATCGCAATTTGCGACTCGCAAAATCGAATGGTCATACATCTGGTCCAGTGTCTCGAATTTTCAAGGTGAATATTCAGGTGTTTGAGACTAAGCAGAGCTGAAGGTTTCAGGATCAACAGGAGATTTTGATGAGTGTTTGGAGGCCAGGAACGAGACCAATTTACTTTGCAATATGGGGTTTAAATTGTTGGGGCAGGTGGTGATCGGATTGATGGCTTTCGCTATCATGTTTTAATTCTTAACCCAGAGGTTCAAATTAATGTAGTGCTAGGCATGTTACTTTGAAGCTGTTGTCCGTAAGTACATTTAAGAAAAAACAGTCCACACATCGGTCTCTACAGGATAGAGATATACCTTTCCTTCATGAAAAAAAACCACATTCAAAAAACACCTTTGTCTTCTTTGGGAAGCCCCAGTTCCACTATCAAAGGACAGACAAAGTCCTGGATTTATGCAGCTAGATGATGCTGTTTCCTCCATCTGGACTAACAGATCAAACCAAGCATTGACAGGTCAGAATGTATTTCTTGCTAGTTTGAGAGACCAGACTGTCTCCTAGCTCTCTGTGGCTAGGGCTGTAGGTACAGAGTCAGGCTGAAACATGACTTTAAGCTGAGAGACCAGGCTGTCATTACTTCAGAAAGATGAGTAAGGCAGCAAGTGGCAGTAGAAAGTTTTTGGCATCTGCACTTAGTTATTTTTATACAACAAAGTTCTTACCACAAAGTATTTCATTCTGTTGGAATGCTTTAGCTTTGCTAAATGCTTCTTTGAACCACCAACAATCAAATGCCGTCCTTCATATATGCTTTTGTTCAGATCTCGGATGGCAAGGGAAGCGTTTTCTGCATCCCCAAAGTCCACATAAGCAAAGCTAAGTGAATAAAGCAGAGTTCTGTCAGAGTGAGCAGTACTGTTCAGACAATAATTTCACCATCTTGTATGATCATTCAAATTGCAATCTCCACTTCTTGCCTTCCCCCAAACAGTGTCACTGTGACACCCAACAAATATCATCATTCTCACTGATCCAACCATCACCCAGACCTGGGCCAGAAAGCACTGCTAGTTCATACACGGCCCTAAAGCTATCACACCCTGTGAGTACACAACATCCGCCACACTCGGACATCAAGAGCCACTGTTCGTGTCCAACACCAGGTCTGTCACAGGAGAAGGTATCATGCGTTCACAAACTAGTATGCAACACTAAAACCAAAACTCTAAACGTAGCCCTCTGAAAAGTGAGGCTATCATTCACATTTCTATGCAGGAAATAGCTCAAAGCCTCAAATCTGCCAATGCTAGAGTTGAGAGCATCATCCAAAGTGTGAAGTTTAGCGTTCAGTGAGGCAGACATGCACAAACTGAATTATTCTTCGACATGAGAGTAACGCCCTACTCTTTAAATGTGTTTTTACAATGCTTAAAAGTATTTTTGGAAATAGGAATTTCTCTTTGGAAAATATTTGATCCGGGATGTTGGAAGTAGAGTTATTCTATTTTGATGAATATTTACGAAGATCTCACGGTAGAGAACCAACCATTATGGCTTTAATTAATATGTATACCCAGAGGGCAGAATAAAGCAATTTCTTTTGCTAAAGGGAGAATTTTCAACAAGTCTTAAGTGATATCAATGAAACTACCCTCAGAATGTCAATCTTATATATCTAATACTATACTAGCAAAAGACTGCGGATTTCCTTCTTTAAACTTGGCATCCGTGTCTAGGCAATACAGTTTGTAGGATACCTTTGTGTGTAGGGGTATTAGATTAAGGAGAACATTTCCTATATCCCTTAAAGTTCTCTCTCCACTTTTCCAGTCGACAACGTGTGGTTGCCAACAGGGCTATACGTATTGGAGGATGATTAGCAATGGTGTTCCCAATGACCTGCCCCAGGAATAATAGGTAGTTGTGGAACAGTTGTTAAGAAGGCGATCTGGGTTGAAGCTGGGCTGCTTCATGAGAGGCTTGTTCGGGAAAACACATTTGGCTAGTGATGTGTTGATAATGTTTAGTAGCAGTGACAACGATTCGCAGAGACATCCATCACATGCGATGATGTTGTCTGCATATGAGGCATCTTTCAACGATTGGAACAATACAGCTAAATTGCCAGAGGAGAGAGAGAGGTGAAGGCAGTACATTGGTGATATTTGGGCTGGAATTATCAAGATGATGGCTGCTGAAGTTCTGCTGATATTGAGGATTTGGACTAGAAGTTGTGATGGACTGCTGTAAACTCTTCAGCCAAAAAGAGATGGGAACAACTTCATGAGTTTGGGCTTTCTGGCGTGGGGGAGATTTGGGGAGTAGCAAATGGTTAATGTGATTTGGACTGTGCATATCAAAGACCAACATCCCAAGTGCAGGTAAGCTCTTACAATGCACAGCACAGTGTGCTCAGCACACAAAACTCTAGACAGTTTTCTCTGGGTGATGCTTCAGCCCCAAAATCAGAGGAGATTGAAGATGCTTCGGGGTCTCCACGTTGAAGGGCCAAGGGGCAACCTTAAGGCCAAGGAAAGTTAAGTGGCTATAATCCAAATTAAAGGAACCACCATCTTTTACTACACTTGTTGCATTTCATGCGCCGTTTACAATCACACGGACTCCATATATGTGACACAATTGCACCACACAATTCAGGGGCAGGGAAGAAAGAGGGTTGCAGTTTGGTTACCCAGCTATGAAAGAGTAAATGACAATAAAGGAGAGAGCTGCCAGGCTGCTTCACGTAGGTGTAAATTATAATAGATGTTTTCTTGACTACAGATTTCAACTCCACAGTGCAAACAGCTGTAACCCCTAAAGGTGTCTACCAATCATCATAGTAAAATCTGTTCGGTCCCCACCAACTCGAGGGGTCCTTCTCAGAATATATGTTGCATTATTTGTGCATGTATTTTGAATACATGAATATTGCAGGTTTAATAAATGGTGTGTTTGTGGGGATATGTAGCATGTCAAACAAGATGGTGTTTCCATCTGGTAGGATTAAGCATCAATGTGAAGAACCTGCGCTGTACAGAGAAAGCACACCTGGGGTGGTCCTCCATTTATGCTAAAGAAATCAGTCTAATTGTGCCACTAAGGTCTGGATTGCCTGCTCCTAGAGTTTGGGCAAACCCTGCAATATCTGCAAGGATGTACATTTATTTGGAAGAGGTAGACATCTGTCTTCTGGTCTCGCCAGCATCTTTTGCCCAGTGCTGTCTCCTCACATGTGCATTCAGAATTGACTCATAAAGAACTGCCTCCTGACAAAAGTTCATTCTGATACAGGAAAGCCTTGCTATGCTCCTTGTTCCCCTGTCTAGAAGGGGTTCTCTTACTGCTGGACTGTCTAACCAACGGGGGGATCAATGTGTATAGAGTGAGTTCTGCAGTGCTGGGTATCATTGGATAGAACTGGAGGTACCTTTATCATATTGCTTCTTAGCTGCTTTATGCAGTCCTGTTCAGCTTGTCACAATCATGTTGCGGCCGATCTTTCCTAACAAAAACTCTTGGCATCTCCACTGGGGGGCTGGCCGTATGCTTTGCTGGGCACATGGCAACTTGGTCTAACTTCAGAGACACTACCTACACCTCAATTCTCAATTACTGTTTTCTTTCTGATCAAGATCACCAACAAAATGCAGCTCCTGAAAGAACCAGGTTTCCTTTGGTGCGCAATAGTGTGTCCAATCCCTAAGCATTAATATACAAGTGCTCCCATTTAGGGATAAGAGCATGTACTCCAAGCACTTAAGGAGTCATATTCACAAACACAAGACAGTAGGATTCAATGTACACCACAGTGGTACTGGAGGACATTGTTGACTCAATTTATAACACCAACTCATCTGGAGACAAACTTCCTGACAAATGCCTGATCTTCTAAGGCAATAAAACTGTGAGTGACAATAAGGCTGCACTGAGCAACAATTTCTACATACTTCACAGGGAGCTGTATAAGGTCCTGAGAGGCCTACAGAGTTGGAGTGTGTAGTGTTGAGATTGAAAAACAATGTCATTAAGTGAAGCCAGGCACTGAGAGAACACCTGAGTATGATTGCCACAAAATCAAACTGCTATACATTGCCTAAGGTGTAGCACTAGCTTCTACTTTATCCCCAATTCTTTTCAATTTGTACATAGGACCTTTAAAAAGAGTCAACCTTCTCCTATCATCTCTATGCAGATGATACATAGTTATATCTAAAAGTGTCATCTCAACACGAAATTCTCTTACAAAATCAAATTCTTAAGTGGCACATAAGGTTATTTGTCTTCAACCACTTTAAGCTTAACCCACAAATTCTTTGACAGGATCAGAGGCGAGGATTACGCTTTCTTCCTTTCCTTTATTCAAACAACAGCCATTTTCAAAAGTATTATAAAAACTAACATTCCCATAAGCACTTGCTAATACAGCAAAAGTTAACAACGAATAATTGATCAACAGTCCAAACAAAGTCCCTTGTCTGTGTTGCAGCTCTCTCTTTCTTCGCTGTTCGCAGCCACAGATAAGTCCTGTGTTCTTAACTGCTCCCTGTGACAATGTCATTATTGTGCTGAACCGCTGTGGTGAAAGGGTTTTAATTACATGATGTGGCCAGGGGAACGCTTTGAGGTCCTTTCACAGCCGTGTGTGTCTATTTTCTTTTGGGGATGGTGCGTGCGGGGCAGTCTACAGCCCACTAGTCGGCACTGTGCACACCGTGGCTCTTGGCTCCACGGCGCACATTCTTCACATTCTAATGTGAAATGAAAACTTTCCTAGCTTTCGTAATGGGAAGTTTCAATTCTATTAAGGACACGGAGGCGAGGATTAGGCTTTTCTTTCTTCTTTTATTTAACCAGCAGCCTTAAACAACAACAGTCAACAGTAATAGGACTTTATTTCCCAAGAAGACTATATGAAAAAACCATCAAGTTCGTAATACAGTCCTATAGCCAATCAGGTGCCTCCTGGGACAATAACAGACCATGATCCCTGCTGGACGTCCTCTTTCTTCCTGCGACAAAGCCGACTGCGGAAGTTCTTTAATCCTGCTTCGAAGTCTCTGTCCCTGCAGGCAGAAAAAGGAGTTGTAATAACCTGCGTGCGACAAGGCTATCGAACACATCGTTATTGCAACACTCATAGTCGAACAGGAAAACGCTTTACTTACGTCTGATGGACATCCTGATCAACCCAGGCGGGTCTAGGTACATCCTGAGGGAGGGCTAATCCTCGCCTCCGTGTCCTTAATAGAATTGAAACTTTCCGTTACGAAAGCTAGGAAATTTTTCATTCTATGTCAGGATCCGGAGGCGAGGATTAGGCTAGTTCAAAGCTTATCTACCACAAGGGCCGCTATGGAGGAGACTGGCTTGAAGTAAAACCTCTTAAAGGTTGAGTCCGAAGACCAGTCGAAATGTCCTCCAAGCGGGCTCCTAGCATGAAAGCCTTGGATGCCATGGCACTGCTCGCTGAGTGTGCCCCGAAAACCTTGGTATCGATGCCGGCTTCCATCATCACCCAACGGACCCATCGTGCAATTGTTGGGGAAGAGACCGCTCGAAACGGTTTCCGCAAGGCAATCAGGAGTTGGCGTTCCCCGTGCGGGCGGACATCTTCCGTCATGGCCTCGTAAGCCTTGATGCATCTGACGACACAGAGTTTGGGACAGTCAGGAAAAGTCGGGTAGGAAATAATCAGAGACTGGCATTTGGTACGTCGGGACACATGGAAGGTGACCCCATCCGGAGTGAAGGACCTCCCGGAAATGTCCAGAGCCCTGACATCCGAGACCCGTCTACAGGACACCAAACATAGCAACATCGCCAGCTTCGACGAAAGCTGCTTGCGCGTCAAGTACTTGTTGCTGGGCCATTCTGAAAGCAAGCGCAAGACCTTGTTCACATCCCAGAGAATCGAATATCGTGGTTCTGGGGGAAGGGGAAGGCGAATACCCCGGAGGAGCTTTCTCACCAACGGGTGATCTCCCACAGGATGATCCGCCAGCACTGTATGGCCTGCCGAAATCGCGGAACGGAAGGTGCCAATCGTTCTGTATGCCAACCCTACGAAGCCAGATAGGCTAGGAAGTTAAGGATGTGGACGACATCTGCCCCCACGGGATCCAGACTCCGTTGCAGACACCAACCCATCCACCGAGACCAGGCTGACCAGTAGCGTTTGACTGTACCGTCCGCCCATGCCCGAGAGAGGAGCTCTGCAGCGTGTCTCGAAAGCCCCGGGACCTGCCATCGAGACCGGTAATCCTCCATGCCATCAGGGATAGTGACTCGTTCACTATCAGGGGATGAGGGTTGCCCGCTGGATCGAGCAGGAGATGAGGGAGCTGGGGTAGACGGATTGGAGAAGCCCAGGAAAGTTCCATCAGAACTGGAAACCAAGCTTGCGCTCTCCAGACCGGGGTGATCACCACCAACTCCGCCCTCTGCCGACGGACCTGCGTTGTTAACCGCATTATCATAGCGAAGGGGGGAAAGGCAGAGCCCTGCTCCAGTGACCAATCCTGAAGGAATGCATCGGTGGCTGTCGCCCCCGGGTCCGGCCTCCAGCTGAGTACTTGGGAAGCTGGTGGTCGAGGCGAGAAGCAACGAGGTCGACAGAGAAGGGATCCCACAGGTCTGAAGGGTCCGAAACACCGGAGGAAACAGTTTCCACAGACTCGAGTCCCGAAGGTATCTGGATTGCCAATCTGCCACTTGGTTGGCCACTCCCGGAAGGTGTTCCGCAATCACCGACACCTGGTGGGACAGGCAGTATTACCAAAAGTCCTTGGCCAAATCCGCTAGGGCCTTGGAGTGTGTCCCACCCAGATCATTGATGTAGCGCACTGCCGCCACATTGCCCATCTTTAGGAGGACGCATGACTGAGCTCTGTCTCTGGTCCAACAATGGACCGCAAAGGAGCCCACCATGAGCTCTAGGCAGTTGATGTGAAGGGAACCCTCCGCGGCGGACCAACCTCCTCCTGTAGTGAACTCCCCATAACGTGCACCCCAGCCTGAGCCTCTGGCATCGGACTCGATCACCATGTCCAGGAGGAAGCCGAAGATGGCCCGTCTGTTCCAGGCCACTGCAGCTCTTCCCTGACCTCCTCGGAAAGAGGAACTCTCTGGGCGTAGGACAAGCCCCAGCGCAAGTGAAACGCCTTGAGTCTCTGAAGGGCCCAAAAGTGTATAGGACCCGGAAAGATGTCCTAGATCGAGGCTGACAACAGCCCGACCACCCTGGCGATGCTTCGCAGGGAAGTAAGAGGTTTTCGAAGAATCTGCCGAATCTCGTGGCGAATCTTCACCATCTTCCAGGAAGGGAGACTTAGGGTCGCTTCCACGGAATTGATCACAAAACCTAGGAATGTGATCGAGCGAGTGGGAAGGAGGCAAGACTTTGTCTGGTTGATTACAAACCCCAGAGACTGCAGGAGAAGCACCGCTGACTGAAGCTGATTCGACAACGTTCGTGTACACTGATGCATGAAAAGCATGTCGTCCAGATATGCAATCATCCTGACTCCCTGCAATCTCAAATTCTCCACCACCGGATGCAGGACCTTGGTGAAACACGAGGGTGCTGACGACAGGCCAAAGGGAAGAGAGGTGAACTCGAAAATTTGGCCCTGCCACTGGAACTGCAGGAAACGACGGTGGGGAGGAAAAATAGAGACTGTAAGGTAGGCGTCCTTGAGATCCAATCGGACCATCCAGTCGTTGGGGCGCAAAAGGTCTCGAAGAAGGTGAATGCCCTCCATTTTGAAATGGCGGTAGACCAGCCACTCGTTGAAGTCTTGGAGGTTTATCACCGGGCGCTGACCCCCATCCTGTTTTTGAACCAGGAAAAGATCGCTTAAAAAAGTTCCTGGGTGGGGAGATGCATAGCAAATTGCCCGTTTGTCCAGGAGTTCCTGGATCTCCTGCCCTATCAAAACCACTTCTCTGCCGGAAAACCTGATCGGTGTCGGGGGAGAGGCCTGGACCGGAGAACCAAAAAACTCTATGTGAAAACCTTGTACGGTTTGGAGCACCCAAGCGCTGGATGTAAGGGCCCGCCAGTTGTCGATAAAGTGGGCCAGCCTGCCCACAAGCAATGACATGAGATGATGACTGAACTCACCGTGAGTGGGGGGAGCACCTCCACCTCGTGCTCCGTTTCGCTGGCCTCTGCGGCGGGAACGACCTCTGGTGGGGTAGAATCCACCAAAGCGCGAGGAGTCCTGGTACTGTCCCCTCTGCGACTGCTGTCCTCTACCGGAGGCTGTCTGGGAGAAATGGCCAGCCGAGCGCCCCCTGCCATGACCAGCCCCTGCCATGACCAGCCCCGCCCAAAACCCGCGTGTTACAAATGCGCTTGACGGTGGACTGAGCTTTGTCCAGGGAATTAAAGATGGAGACAAATTTGCTCAATTTCTTAACAAATGGGTCCCCGAACAGGCTGCCCTGAGCCACCTGACCCGCCTCCGAGGTGGCCAGCTCGCCAAGTTTCGGGTCCAGTTTGATGAGGAGCGACCTGCGCCTCTCCGTAGAGATGGCGCAGTTCGCGTTCCCAAGAAAAATAATCGCCCTTTGGGCCCAGCTAGATAAGACTTCTGGTGGAATTAGGGCTCCTGGCGCCTTGGCGTCCTCGGCCATGTCAAAAATCTTGACTAATGGTCCTGTGATGTCCAGTAACTTGTCCTGGCATGCGCGCCAGGACCTGTCAATGCCCTTCTTCGGGTCTTTGATATATTTGGTGAGTAGGATCGCCATTTTAGCATCGATCTCAGGTGTTACGGCTACCTTTCCCTCAAGGGACGGGCGAGGGCATTCCGCCCTAAGGCGGGAGCGGACCTCCTGGTCTAGGAGTTTCCGCAAACGACTCCCCACATATTTGGCCACCTTTTCTCAGGACACCCACTCCGAGGAGCGGGGGTGCAACAAGTCCTCCGGATCTAGGAGGTCAGACTGGGAGTCGCTCTGGGGAGCCGGGGCCTGGGGGGGGGTCCAAGGACCGAGAGGGGAAGGGGCGCCAAGACCTTCCATGATCGGAATCCCCGTCCGAAGCGCCCTGGGAGTCCTCAGAAGGATGCAGAGAAGCCACAGGCCCCTGGATTCCTGCAGGCGGAGGATCTGAAGGGGATGGACCTGATGGCGTAGGTGGAACCTTGGTGTTCACAAATGCCTGCTTCAACCTATCAAACACGTCCAAATCCACCCCTTCGGGAGGGGGGTGTTTGCGCGGTTTCTCAGGAGGGGTAGCGGGGCTCAACTCTGGAGGTTGGGGGCCTGAAGGTGCTGGAGTCTCTTCCCTTGCGGGGAGGAGTTGAAGGCACCTCTGCACCAGGTCAATTAACCTCTTCTCCAAAGGAGCCACCACCTCTGAGACCGCCCTGACAATGGAGGCATCAACCGCGTCGCAGAAGTCGTCTGTGAGGGGGAAATATTGGCTCTCCTCTTCCTCCTCATAATAATCGTCAAACTCCTCCATGCCCCTAAAAACAGGAGAAGCTGAGGATCTGAGGTAGGTGTCAGGTGAGTAGGGTAAGTATCTATGTGGCCACCCACCAGGTGAGAGGGCTTATCAGAATTGGGACAGATCCCATACAGGGAAAACAGGGGACAAACTAACCCCAGGCAGGCGGGATTTCAAGGGGGTCCAGACCAAGTATGTAGGTCTCCTCTAGTAGGCCCAACACTTGGAGCAGCACCAAAAAACGCCCTTATTTTCTACACGGGCACAAATCAGAATCAACCTGGGAGAACTGTGCTGCTCGGCACAGAAATCAACTAATCTTACCCCCAGGGGGGTGTTCACTCTCCAGGTATGCCAGCACAACAGGCGCGACAGCACAGAAGCGAGCGGAGGCGCTCAGTGATGGCCGCAACTGACGCGACCTCCGCCCGCGTCCGGCTGAGGTGAAAATATGCCTGAGGGAAGAAGGAGGCGTGCCCTCTGACGGTCGGCGGACCGCCGCGCACTCCCGCCGGTAATAGCGCAATACTCGGGGCTGCGTAGGAGTGAGCAAAGCGTTCCCGCACCGCGTCTAAGGAGCGGAGGCTCCAACAAGCTGTCAAACACAACAGGCAATAAATCAAATATGTACACGGCACGCAAAATGGATCAGAGGTTCCGAAAACGTACTGAGAAAACAAAGGAAAACACTCAAATTACATAAAATACCAGCCCAATAATATTGAGCAACCGCGTAAAAAGGATCGGAGGCTCCGATGACAACTACAAATCCAGATCAAACTAACCAAACCCACCCAGCTTCAAATAAAACTGAGGGAAGTGGAACTTATCTGAAGGAGGCTGCTAGCAGCGAAGAAAGAGGACGTCCAGCAGGGATCATGGTCAGGAGGCGCCTGATTGGCTGATGGACTGTATTACGAACTTGATGATTTTTTCTATAGGCTTCATGGGAAATGAAGTCCTATTACTGTTTACTGTTGTTGTTTAAGGCTGCTGGTTAAATAAAAGAAGAAAGAAAAGCCTAATCCTCGCCTCCGGGTCCTGACAAAGAATTGACAGCGCGCGCCACAGTAGCCAGCAAAGCCTTGTCCCCAGGCTGGAGACTGACTCCCCGTGCATCAGGGTCTGTAAACAGCTTTGAGCAAATTTTGTGACGCCCTCAAGGGGTCTGTATTTCATTTCTTGAAGCCCAGCAGGTCTTATAAAATTTTCAGTGGCCACTAAGGCCTCTGTGGGGACACTGTCCCAGGACATTACCCCAGTGATCCTAAGGGATTTGTGTCTCTAGGCTTAGACCCTATAAACTGTACGGCTTTGCCCATCCAAACACTACTGGACCCCAGTACAATATCAGGCTGCACTGCGCCTATGAACCTATTAACCTTGGTGCCTATGTCATGCAGATGCCTGAGGGCACACTTGGGGAAGAGGGCCCCTTGGCTTACCTCTCCTGGAATGACCATTTCTATGAGGCTGTAGATGCCTCTATTTAAAGGGCAGTGGCGGAGGCTATGGACTATATGGAAGAGCGCCTGGCTAGGCAAATAGCGCAGGAGTGTGCTAGAGCCCCCAAGTCAGACTGGGAACCTGTCTCCCCACGGGGCCATCATTCCTCCCTTCGGTGCCACAGGGTTCCGAGCCCTTACCTCATAAAAGCCCGGGTGGATCATGACTCAGTTGCATGCCTAAAGCAGGCATTCCAGGCCCGGGCCACCCCCCCGACCCACCCCACCCCCCCTCCCCCAACGGCCTTCCCTGAGCACCCAGAGAAAATGATGGGTCCCTCCTAGCCTGTTTCCACTGGGTGACTCAAATGATGCAGCAGACCCCTCTAGACCCTAGAGCCCCTCCCCTGCCCCAGGCTCTGATATGGGATCTCCTACCTCTGAAATGGAGATGGACATGCTAGACCTCGACGACATCTTGTATCCTAGATCCTCTGAGTGGGCCCCGCTGGCCAAATACGTGGTAGGGCAATTATGTAAGTCACTGAAGAAGGAGGCCCGCGGCTGCCTCAGAAATAGAATAAAACATTTAATAGCTGACATGGTGGAAAGTTTCAGTTATATTTAGTATTCAGAGGCAAGGATTATACTAACCTCGACCCTTCTCGTGACTAGTAATTATACATTTTTTGTTGTACTTCTTCTACTGTATGTTTCTTTGAGTGCCCAGACTTGGGTCATTGGTGGTAAAATGGTCAATGCTGACTTTGGATTATGCCTGATGGGATGTCTATAGTCCCGGTTGCTGATAATTATTTCTCTTTTGCTAGAAATTGAAGTAACTAAACAAGATGTCTGATAATCATGCAGTGCCGTAACTCAAGCAAAAAAAGGGGGAGCTGCAACACTGACAAGCGACTTTCTTTGGACTGTTAGTTCATGATTGGTTGTGAAGTTTTGCTGTATTCCCAAGTACTTATGAGAATGCTAGTTTTTATAATACTGGGAAAATGGCTGCTGTTTGAATAAAGCGAAGGAAGAAAGCATAATCCTTGCCACCAAGTCCTTAATACAATTGAAACTTTCTGTTAAGTCAGCTAGGAAATTCTGCATTCCTCCTAATCTACTACTCATCGTTCAACTCAGTCCAAGTTTAGCAGAGTTCATTAAACACCTGAAACTGCAAATCCAAAACCATTGAAAAATTAAATCTGCTATGATCACCTTCAGCAAGAGTCTGAATCTTCATGCGCACATAAATTACATAAACAGAGTGCACAACATCATCTCAACCTTCTTACAACTATCAAGCTATTCATCCAAAATCAGATTTTTAAAATGTGGTGCAAATGCTCATCACCTCTAGACTTGACTATTGTTATTTGCTATGCACCAGGGTCCCTCAAAGTGCACCCAGCTCCAATCAAGGCTATCCTCAAGGCTTCATGTTTCAGCAAAGACTGATCTCAAGAGTGGGACACTTCGATCACATTACTCCAGTGCTCATCGCTCTCAACTGGCTCCTGAATGAAGCAAGAAGCATCTTCACAATTGTCTACATTACAGACAAAGCCTTGCACCAAACACCTGGAGCAGAACCTTCTTCTCGAAACCTCCCACTCTGGATTCCGCAGCAATCACAGCACAGAAATAGCAGCCAGTGACGACATCCAAGCTCTCCTCGACTGAGGAGAGACGGCGGCCCTGATCCTCCTCGACCTCTCAGAGGCATTCAACAAAGTATTTCACCACACACTGATTGTAAGGTTGCATGACATCGGCATCCATGGGGACGCTCTCAGATGGACCGCCTCCTTCCTGACTGGAAAAACACGGAAAATCCGCCTACCATCTTTCACCTCCAAACCCAAGGTAATCTTCTGTGGTGTCCCCCAGGGCTCATCCCTCAGCCCCACCCTCTTCAACACCTACATGATACCCTTGGCCATCATCGTCAGAGCCCAGGAACTAAACATCATATGATATGATGACGACACTCAACTCCTTCTCCCCCTCTCCTAGGACCCCACCACCACCAGAACCTGCTTCCACAGGTGCATGACGAGCATCGCCAACTGGATGAGAGATAACTGCCTGAAGCTCAACACTGACAAAACAGAAGTCATGATCTTCGGTAACAACACTCCTTTGAACACTTCATTGTGGCCCTTGGAACTGGAACTGGCACCCACCTCGTCGAAACACGTCAGAAACCTCAGAATCATCATGGGCAGCAAGCTGACCAAGAAGTCCCAGATGAACCCGATCTCATCTGCCTGCTTCTTCACTCTCAGCATGCTATGAAAAATCTTCAAATGGTTTCCCCCGAGCACAAGACGCACCGTCACACAAGCCCTCATCACTGGCAGACTGGACTGCAGCAACGCTCTCTACTCTGGGATCGCCACACTCCTCCTTCAGAGACCACAGACCATTCAGAATGCTGCAGTTAGACTCTTCCTTGACCTCCGATGGACCTCCATCACCCCTCACCTCAAAGGACTTCACTGGAAGATATGCCAATTCAAGCTGCTGACCCATGCATGCATGCATACAAGGCCCTACACAACCAAGGACCTGCCTACATCAAGCACGCCTGAATTTCAAACAAACAGCCAGCCAACTACGCTCCGCGTCCCTCTCGCTCTCCCATACTCATTGCATCAACAGAAGCATGAGCGGAGGGCGCTCCTTCTCCTAGCCTCACAGCGAAGACATCGAATGGCCTCCCCCTGCAGCTCCAGGCCCCCACTACTCTACTGGAATTCCAAAAGGTGCTCAAGACCGAGCTATTTGACTGAGTCCCTCAGACCCTGCAAATGCCTGGATACCCTCTCAGGTGATAAGCTGCGCTATACAAATCGACTGATTGATTGCATTGTTGCACCCCAAAATACCAGGCTCAAAAACGCACCCTTCTAGTTCAAGAAACAACAAATATTTCCCAGTCCCTCTCTAGAATTTCTTCAAGAATATGGAAATCGATTACTCCGGAAATATGCACAAAACCCTGGTATGAGGACTTCAAAAAGAGCTTAGAAATGTTACTGATTCAGAAATACCTACTCAGAAACTTCTTTAACACTTCTATGACCATGTAAATAGATTTTCGATTTGCTTCCCTCTGGTGATAGTAGTATTTGGTTTGTACCTGCTGAGAAGACTTGAACATTACTTAGCACACTACTAATAATAATTATTGGAAAGTGTTCTGACACCCTTGGGTCTCGTACTTGCTATAGAAAAATGCAAATACATAAAATAGGTACATTTATAACGCTGCTTCTTACGATCCTGGCAAGCCCTGTCCACTCCAGTAGAAGTGCAAGTTAGTAGAGGTTTATTACTTGCCAATAAGTTTGCAATGGACTCATGCACCGTGGCCACTGTCTAAACGATGTACAAAATATTAGCACAAGGGAGCCAGCGTTACCCATTTTGGAAGCCAGTGCGGCAGTCTGAGCGAAACTAAGTGCTGGCTTTCTCATAAATATAATGCTTTCTCCAATCCTCAAGAAGAGCATTTGCCTTTTTGTCCCATTTGGTTTTCAAAGTGTAAAGACGTGAACATTGACTGCTCTCGGACAGGGATCAATAGCAGGCTGTTTTTACTCGGGGGCTGTCTGACAGGAAGACGGTGAGGTGGGAATTTCAAAGGAGCAGGGGGAAGCATACTTTGAAAGACAACGGCAACTTCACACTACTCATCAGGCGAGACCCGTTTCAGGAAAAGGGCAGGGCAGCACAGATTTCCAAGCTCAGTGAAGAAGAACATTAAAGGATGCTCCTTTCATCAGGTCGCACCCGTATTATGTGTTTAGCAGCAGAACAGTAAGCATAAATAGCCCTCGGAACTAAACCAAGATTGTCCATCTAGGTGGACATTTTCAGACTCTGAAAAGAAATCAGTACCAACAACATGTTTGACCCTGTGTACAGAATTGTGATCTGCCTACTTCTGCAACCACACTCTATCCTCCAGGTACGAGGGCTATATACCTGCACTGCATACCACAGAAGGAAATCAGTTTCTCCCTGAGACTCTAGCGCACAGGCACAAATAGGGAACGGTATAGCTCCCTCATATGCCACCCTTTGGGTGCTGGATATGGTAATCTGTTTATCATCCCACTGAGACGGCAGAGTCCTGTTAATAAGTTTCCATAATGCAACTCCCTTCAAATCCCTTCAAGCTGTAAAACAGTGCACTGAACCACTCGCAGCATTCACAATACTCAAAGTTGGAGGACAAAACAACCTAATTATTCTGAAAGGTAACAAAGTCCTCCGAATCGGTAAGATGGCTTTCAAAAAATAAATCCAGTCTACTCCTCACTTTCGTTAATATCGAAGAACGCCCCACCGAATGTGACAAGCAATTCTCGAATCCTCACCACTTAACGCCAGACTGTATCCTCTGCACGTGCCTCGGAGAATACTTTGCAAACAGGAGCAGGATGTGTTCCTAAAAGATATAGCATACACAAAACATTGAATGGCCATTTGGTAAGGAACGTGTAGGAGTACATGTGATGTTGCCAGCCTATAACTCAGGTGCACAACTTTGGTCAACTAGGGCTGGAGCCATGCCAAATTATCAGGATAGCAGCATTAGATACAAGTACATTTAATGAATGTAAATGGGAATCATTGGTTAATCGTGGACCAATGCTGGATACTGCATATCTGTGTGACATTAGGGAAAGCTCTGCTGTGTAATATGTATCTCTGTAGAGTCTGTGTGACCAGAGGGAGATGTCTGCTAAAGACGTAACCAGTAAGAATTGACTGACATGACCGAGACACTTACTAAGAGAAATCAAAAATGTGAAATCTGGATTACGTAAATGTTAACTTTGCTATGGACTCAAATCATAATATCTGTAAGCAGGACGATAGCTCCCTGCTCTGGCCCAGACTTGTAATTTCTGCATTACCTGAAAAGGCATGAGTCTATAAGACGTGGGTAATACCAGTTACAGCTCTGCAGCCCAACGTCTATGCCTCGAAGAGCTGCTGAACTTGAGATGTTACTCTACTATCTAAAATCTGACCTAATAAGATCTGTGAAACTAAAGGGATAATTCTGCTAAACCTCAGCCAGCATCACCAGTGTTAGCTTGGAACAATTATGCTTGTAAAGCCTGAACTTCTAATATTTTGTCCAATACCTTAATGCCTAAAATATACAACCAGAGCCATAACTCTATGATCTAAGGACTAATCCTGTGAGGTTGATGTTGCCTGAGGGATAGCTCCTGCCTGTACCCTCAGTTCAGTGATGCAATTAATCAGATATTGTCAGGCGTGCCTTTGGGCACTAACCGTCATTAACAGTTAATATTGAATTATTAATTAAACCTTTAAAGGAAATATGATCACACAAGAAGAAAAGGAGTAATAAATGTGCGGAGTAGAGGTAAACTAAAGTGAAAATATACTTATAATACAGAAAACAACCACAGGGAGTTAGGCACTGGGTGTACTGCAAAGGTACACAGTAAAACTTTCAGATGCAGCAAGCCCATGGGTATTGCAAATCCATATAAAATATTCCGAGAGAAAAATAACTCACACTTTACCTCAGATATGTTGTTTGGCAGATTTCCAACAAAGACTATATTCTCCTGTCTCGATTCTGTGCAAAAGACATAACATCAGGTGGCATGCACATAAAAAAGTTGGAACGGCTTACAGTTGTATACAAGCAAAGCTCACTGTGTGGAAAAGACATCCGAATATAATTTGCAGGCATGTTTATATGATAGTCTTTCAAAGGAAGAGAAGCATATTGGATTTGAAAAGAGGCAAATCATATGACTGAGCAGGAAAATGTTAGTGTTATAGTGACTGCTATATCTTGTCTGTAGGGTACGAACCCTACAGTCAAGATATAGTAGCCACCATAACATTTTAAACCTGTATGTACCCTGCTCCAACATGGCTGGACTGTATACTTCTTTTCAAATTAGTTAATTGTAAGTTGGGTATTCTGTTTAAGGTTAAAACCTATACTAACTGATAAAACCCCACCGAAAGGGAAACACCCCAAATTAGTGTAAACATATGAACACTTATAAACACCTGCACAACAAAAAAATTAAAATTCCATTAAAAGAAAGGAAAGTGAGGAAGAATGAGTCATTTGTATTTCTTCCTGAGAGGGCCATTGCGATATAACTTTGTTATACTTAGTGGCAGCAAGAAGGACTGGGCTACGAATATTCAGCTTGTGTTTTGCTGTTTAGGTATGCCACTCAAATTTAGTTTCTTCTTCATTTTGTTTCCTCCAGTTTTGTGCGCTTGGATTAATAGTGCAGAGTCAAGCATGTTTTAGGTCTGATCTAATTATTATATACACTGAAGAGAATCTGGTAAAATTAAAATCATATTTGATCTTTTGGCAGTGTTTAATTATTTCACTGATTGGTTAAATTGCTGGCTCATACAAATTTTGGTTAATATATACTAACACATTTAGCAACATAGACAGAATGGGTAAAACCTTTTAATAAATCAGCCCACTTTTCTAACACATCGCTACTGATAGCAGGTCAACTGCCAAACACAGGCTTTAAACATTCAATGCAAGGTATAATAAAAGGTACCTGTGAAAAGAGGGATGTCACTATGCACATGGGATAGTGGTGAAAACATTACACAAGACTTTCTACATACCATCAAAATTCCCATTGCTATGTGTGACACAATCAGCTAATCCTGGTTTTTTACCCAACTGCACTTCACTAATGGAGTTTTTGAGCCTCCAGTTATAATGTTAACAACTACATTTCAAGCCCCAGAGTACAATGTGATGTCTGTTAAAAGGTCAGGGCTGACCTAAAGTGAGACATATTCCACGGGGATACTTGGAAACTACAGATATCCATACAACAGCATCACCACTTTAGTGACTCAGGCAAAGAGTGCAGAAAAGCAGTGGTGGGCATGTTTAAAGCATTGAGTTTCAGGTGCCTACATTGCAAGGCTAAAAATCAATCTGGGGTAATTCAAAATGTTAAAGGTTTCACAAAGTACTAATACATAGGCAGGGTTGCCCACCACTACAATGTCATAATATTCAGTAAGAATTTTTAATTTAAACATTTGTATACCGCTCTCTTCCTTTTTTAATCCGTTATTAGTCCTGTAAACAAGACAGAGTGAGAATGAGAAGCAATGAGACGTGAGAGACGGTAATGAGATGTGAGGGACAGTGCAATTCACAGACGTTCTATGCTTAAAACAGCCTAACAAGTCCATTGCACACACTGCCTATGGGAAGACACTACATACCCTGCATTATTACTCCTTTAAATTATATATGTGATTTATAACAATCACTGCAAAAAAAAGTTTTGTAAATACTGGAAAAACACAGTTTTTATCTATTTTGGGGTTTAGGCAGCTGAATAAACACTGATAAGCATGGATTACAAAAGGGTCAGAAAACATTGAGAAACCACCACTGAAATCCATAAGAATTAAACAATGAAAACAGGAGAACCTAATTGTAAGCAAGACACACACATGCTTGAGAAAGTTTATGTTTACTTCAACCATAGTATGCCACATTGGAAACAGAATCAGAATAAAAACAAGCAGTGGCAAAGCAAACAGGTCTCGCCTTTGTGGTCTTCTGGCTTTGCCTCTGACTTTTAGTGATGCTGTACACCATGGGTAATCGCAAACATTTTCCCAGGGGTCACAAATAATGGTCTGTTGTGCGGTCGAGGGCTGCATTGATGCCAGAAGGGTGGGTGTCAGGGGTCAGGTGGATGCAAGGTGGGTGTGGGTAAAGTGAAGGATGTACATAATGTGGACTGAGTCATGGAGTTTTTGTGAGGGCTTTATTCCACATCACCCTCGAAATTACACCCCCGTTTCTAAAAGAGATACAGATTTGACCACACTCTGTTATGTTGTATCTGAGTCGCTGTCCCTCTCCAACACCCTGGGGTAAGCCTTCTCTGCTTGCTATTGCTAACTTTAGTGATTCAAGTGCGCAAAGGCAGTAACTTGGTTATTTAATTTGAATGAAAAAGAATATTAGGCATCACAATCTCCTTATTCCTTAGGTCTCTCATCTGTAAACATGAGGAAATTAGGAATGCTTAGAAACAGGCTTCACTCAGGTAGCAAGTGCTTTGTCGAAACTTGCACTTTAAGTGTTGCTGATAAAAGGAGCATACTGGGTGGTTCTTCTAATATTCGATTGTAATCTCCGTGCACATACCTCCTTTATTGGTCTTGATTTATATCACTGTGTAGTTTTAGATACTTGTGAAAAGTCCTATGAAAGTGTCCCTGCGCTGTTTTCAGCGGATCTTATTAAAATCTGTTGATGAAGACTATTCTTTTTCAGCACTTGTGTGTTAACACTCAGTACTAAAGTAAAAGCTGAGAAGCGATTGCCAGATACTTCAGCAAATGCTATTTCAATTACAGTACGCTGCTTCCTTCAAGGTCTGCGTAGAAATAAGATAGTTGAACAGCTGTGTACCAGCAAGGGCTCATGCATAAATTAACATTTCTCAACTGGCATGCAGCAATGGTGCTGGAATCATTTTCAAAGTTGGGTGCTGCCATTGAAGTTACATCATTAAAGTCATAGGGATTGTGAAAAATTCATGTGCTACACAAACACCAAGTGTAGCCAATGTATTCAGCAGGAGAGTGGTAAGGATGTAGTATGTAGCTGGTGGTACATTTTGGCGCACGCTGCCGCAAATATACTACAATGTATGTTGCGATAGCGCACTGCAATTACAGACAACACATTTTCCATTGAAATGACCATTACATTTGTACAGACATACAATTTTACTGATAAAACTATACAGCGCACAAACATTAATGTGTGGAAATCAGCATCACCTAGTGTATTGATTTGTTTTGATCATTTTAAAATCTTTGTTTTCACCACACTTCAGAATTACAACAAAAAAAAGTGCTTCATTTGTGGTTTCCTCATTCTGATATCTTCCGAAGTATTTGAATAGTTCATTTACAGGTATTTCATGTTTGCTGTATGCTACAAATAATCCATGACTCATCAGCCTTTTCATGCTCCCAGTACCCAGCAAGATTGTCCCATAAATCCTCTCACTTTGCAGTCAGAGAAAGAAAACACCAAGCTTAATTTCAAAACTAAAGACAGAGCACATTATTTGACCTCTGTCTTTTAATGCACAGCAAATGAGATGAGATAAAAACAAAATTTAAAGGCCTCTTTTTTGCTCATTTGACTTCTGAACTCCAGCATGTTGATTTTGGGGGTGCTTGAACACCCCACCACTCCCCTGCTTCAAGACCTATGGCAATGGCATGAAAATGAGGAAGAGGACTGTTTAAGTTATGCTATTGGTTAGCCGCACTGACTCAATAAACAAGCTCATAGACAGGACAATGTTTCTCACAGAGATGCAAGAATGTTGAACTGGTAGTGCCAGAGATAAACAGAATCAGTCAAGCAGAAAGAAAGGAGGCAGGAAACCTTTTTAAAAAAAATGCAGCATGTTTACTGCTGTGAACTAACATACAAGGGACAACTGAAAGCACAGGTACTCTTGAGGAGATCCTAATGAAATAAAAAGAGTTCCCAGAAAGCAAGCACTCGTGGAAGAATACAAGGAGCCAGTCAGAGAGGTGGCAAACAGGCTATGCTCCGCGGGAGGGACAACAACATGCTTGACAGACTAAAACAAAGCCAGCAAATGGAAAGCAAGCAAATTAGAGTTAAAAAACACAAAGCCTATGGTAAGCAATGGGCGGAATGCATTCCTAGGGAAGCTTTCAACATGTCCCCCAATATGTCTTTGCAACTAGACAGCTGTGCTGTCTGGTAGGCTTTAGGCTTTGACCTAAAAAAGATATTGCTGAAAATGTGCCCTTTCTGCAGGGTCACCCTGATTTGCTTGCTGATCTCTAGTTTTGCTGGCTATAGAACTCTGTACACTTTACCTGTGAAAGATCAGGAAAGGTTTGAACCTGCTCTCTGTGACCTGAGAAGAGTGGGCCTGTTCTTCCTCTTGTACCCAGGACAAGGAAGTAGACTCCAAGGGTAAGAAGGCTGATATCCTGTTTAAGCTACAGAGACACAACAAGCAACAAGAGGCCTTTTCCTGCAACAGCCCAGCTGAATAGTTGCAACAGGACCTGGACTAGACCCTCAATTTGGCTTCTGCCTGCAACCCTGTGAGTCTCTAAGTGCCCCCCATTAAGTCCTGGGGGTCTTTAGAAGTGTACTCCTGTAGTGGATTGGGACTTACATGACTAAAGTCAGACAGTAAAATCTTTAACGAGGACGAACCTGGTTAGTGTATCTGGCCAGCGTTCCAATGCTTCAGCGTTAGATTGCGCCTAGGTCCTGTTCTGCCACAACCATTGACTATCATTCACAGTTTGTGCTTCTTGGTGCTATTTCTACTTAAAACTTTAAAACTTCATATCTGCACTTCCATCTCATTGGATGTTTGTTATTTTTGTGTGATTTTGTTTATTAAAATTTAACTTAAATGTCGAATTCATTTTTGGATAGCTATTGTTTTGCATTTCGACTTTATTACTGTTTAAGTACTGCATAAATACTTTACATATTGCCTTTAAATTAAGCTTGTCTGCTCTGTGCCATAGCTACCAGTGAGTTGAGCTCTAGTTTAATTTAGTGACGTTGAGGGTTCACCTTAATAAGGACTGCAGCTATCACCTGAGGTGGGTACCAACCCCCCTCAACTAATACCACAATTTTTTGCAGATATGTTCGCTAAACATTCACGCTGTCTACAATCCTCAACTTGATTTGCAGGAGAATTATTAAGAAGAGGGTGCAGTTGACAATGGTGGAGAAGTGGAAAGGTGTCTGTATGATATATGTGGAAAACAGGAAGCAGGAATCAAAAATAGATTCAGCTGCTAAAAAATGTGAGGTGCGTGTAAATTAAAATTAACAATATTTTCAGAGAATAAATCATTGGAGCAACAGACCAGGACCCTTGAGGATGCCTGGACACAGTTAAAGGCCAACAGGCATCACATGAAGGAAGCCGTCACACAAGTGATGGAACAAAATGAGGATGAAGTGGGCTGCTCCAGGTCTATCATCATTAAGGTTACAAGTCTCCTGACACCACCTACATTGCTGTAATGAAGACATTTTCAGAAACATTTTTGTGCTATATCTTTGATAAACTTACCTTCAACAAACTCTTTATCCTTGAAAGGGCTAAGCACTCACTTGGCCTGTTTCAAGCTTGTGAAAAAAAATCTGCATATCCAGTTTTTAGTCCCTGTTCTAGCTTGGCTGTTAGAGCTTTAATGAGATTATAATGACTCTTAAACATAAAGGTTTTCAAAAGGGAGTTCGGGGGGGTCATCACCCTGAGAAAACTTTGAAAAAAGAGTGGGTAAATGGTACATTTTCAAGCAAATTTCAGAAAGAAGGATAATAAGGCAGTTGTGAAAGTGTAGTTATGACAGCAATACAGAGATTTCATATGTTAATGATGTAGGTAGCTGCTTATTCAGTATAACCACAGCCTCCATGCAGTGGGGGGGAAGCGTGTGGATGTTTATGCCTCCCTTTTCAACAGTATCCGTGATAAGTGGCAAGAAAATTGAACAGCTGGTAGAACCGCAAAAATGTCATTGTTTAAAAAAGCCTATTAGTGGGAACAGTGGAAGCTACATTTTCGATAAGCCTGAGCCTCCCATACTACGGATAATTATCACAAGCCAGAATGCTAATTGCTTTTTGATCTGCAGGCTGTGCCTGCGGTGAGACCTATTGGGAGCTGCTGAGCCCACACCATATACGACTACTTAATGAGACTTACTTTTTTTGTTATCAAAGTACAGTATCAACTATTATTGAGAAAACAAAACCAAACATGAGCTGCTCTTTTTACAACATAAAAACATTGAGGGCAGGAGATTGCTTGGCACTGTACAAGCTCAACGATTTTGGATTTTTACTAGTCCTGCAAGCATTAGTATTTGCAAAGTGTCAGGTGAGAATAAATAGCCCATGAACTTCCCTATTGCTCTCAGATTTACTCTGGCGACCATGATCCACAAAACTAACAGCTATTGCTTTACTTTAAATTTAAATCCTAACAATACAACGAACATTAGTTAGTGGTTAGAACGACTCCGAGCTGTTATTAAAGGCAGTACGAGCCGGCACTGTAGAGCCAGCTGGGTTTTCGGTCTTCTGCGCCTCTCTTACCTTGCGTGACCCAGGAGTGAATGAGAAGAGGAATGGTTACTACAAATAAGCAAAAGCAGCATACATGTCCCCTGTCAAACTCTTCCTCTGATACACGTTGAATGCCAAGGGGCCAGAGGATTGGTGCAGGAAAATTGCCTTGAGTTCTAATGAAAGCAAGAAAAATGGCACCGACCCTCTGCTTTGGTAGTAGAAAAAAACTTTTACGTTTGGAGTTGAATGCACAGGGAAGTGCATAGCAATGCCGCCACTCATACAAGCAAGTTGCGTGTATGAGACTCTAACCCCGAGCATTTGTGCTGAGGCTGCAGGTATGGGTTACTTATCTAATTCTTGCTTTCGGGCTAGTAAACTCAGACCTGTATATGAAGTGCAAGTGACAGAGAAGTGGGCAGGTATAGACAATGAAAATTAGGTGAACAGAAAACCTATATGGGGGGAGTAACAACACTTCTGATGTACCTATATGCACATCAATTTACACCCAAATTCAACCAGAAACAAGCAGCGTACCAATCAGAGCTTGTGTAGTTAAGAGTGTCTGGTACAGAGATTTTTTTTGAGGGAGGTGTATAAAAAGATAATATTTTTCTGAATGTTTTTTTCTTATCTTTAGAAGTGGGTACCATACCCAATGATTCCCTGACGCATCCAGAATCGAGAAACAGCCTGCTCTCATGAAGACCATGCAATTAGGCTACAACATACAAAAGGTATGCAAGAGTCTAAAGGAAAGTTCTGTAAACATCAGTATACATTTTTTGAGTTTTAATATAGCACAAACTCTTTCGAAGGACATTGGAATGCTTTACATGAACACCGGTTACATTACCCAAGGCCAGGTTTGTTTTTAAACACAGGGAGACTAAGTGACTTGCTCAAAATCACAAAATGTTGAACGGGTGCCAGGACTCGAACTCAGTCGGCAGCTTTGGCCGTTAGGCCGTGTCTCCTTCAGTTACTACACTTATATTTAAAACTGCTTAAAGACGTTTGGGTAAAAATAAAAAAATAAAAGAAACAGCCCTCCATATTAAACATAATTGGCGATAAAGGTGTGTGTTATTGAAATAGAAACAATTGCACTATGCACACTTTTGCAGTCTAGGGTTGTCGGTGACAACCATAAGAACTCTACATTGGCGGCAGGATCATGACATTGAGGCACTCTGCAAAGTGTATACATATATGAACAGCCAAACAATTATCTCAGCTCACATTATGTTGGTAAGCAAAAAGGAACCTTTAGAGGACAAATTGTTAACAGGTCACAGCAGAAAAAAATGCTTTGGGCACGAGCTCAAATTGTTCAGTGAGAAATAAATACGTGTCCATAACCCGCTTGTTGTAAACATTTCTGGGCATTTAAAATGTGACGTACGTGCCTTCTACTCTAGATTGAGGTTCCGCTTCTGTTTGTTCTTTTGGGGTGATACATCTCTGCTTGTTCAAGATATCGGTACTTCGGGTGCTGCTGCTCTGTTTGCTAGCACTTGCGGCTCCCAGTGTGGCGGGTGCTGCTGGTCTGTTTGTGAGCGTAAAGCCCATTAAAAGTGGGCTGTTATATGTGTCACTGCTCTATGTGTGCACTGGAAGGCATTTAAGGCTGGAGAGGGGTGGGAGTGCTGCTGTTTGTGTACAGGAAAGCCACTAGAAGTGGACTGTGGTGGGTGATGCTATTCTGTGAACAGAAGTCCATTAAAGGTGGACTGTGGTTGGTTGGTCATGCTACTCTGTATGTGAAGCCCATTAAAAGTGGACTATGGCGCTGCTCTGTGCATGCAAAGTAAAGTGGACGGTGGTTGGTCCAGCTAATCTATGCATGGGAGGTCACTACATTGATCTAAAACTGCATTATGCAGTGCTTTTAAAAAGTAAGATAGCAGCAGTGACGTAGCAAGGCTGCTGTGGCCGAGGCAAGCAAGGAAATGAGACCCCCAATACCCTGGTTTGATAGCAACAAAAACCCATTACCTTGGACAAATGAAGATGCAGGGGCTCGTCGCCTAGATGTTGGGGGGCCCTCACAGGCGGCAGTCCTGACCGGTCAAACGTCCTGCAGGGCAGTGCATGCTCGATTCACACACACTGCCTAAGTGCCTGCAGTAAAAGCTAGAGACAAGCAAATGTGTGACGATGAGCACTGGTTGGCAGCAAGGTAAAACCCTTCTGTTGCCAGGCAAAACAGTACTGGGCCACGCCCACTGATTGCAGCAAGGTTGAAGCTTCCTTGATTTTCGAGAAATTTTCCAGGAGGCACACACATACCCAAATTCAACCAGACAGAAGCACCGCACCAATCAGAGCTTGTGTACTTAGAAGTGTCTGGTACAGACATGTTTTTTTGAGGGTGGTGTATAAAAAGATAATATTTTTCTGAATGTTTTTCTTATCTTTATAAGTGTGTACCATACCCAATGATTCCTTGACGCCTCTGGAATCGAGAAACAGCCTGCCCTCATGAAGACCATGCAATTAGGCTACAACATACAAAAGGAATGCAAGATAAAGGAATTTCTGTAAACATCAGCATAATTTTTTTTGTTGTATTAAAGTGCAAATTTTGTAGAAGGTCTTTGGAACATTTTATATGAACACCGGTTACATTACACGAGGTCAGATTTCTTTATGGCACATGGAGAATAAGTGACTTGCAGCCGCGGCCCCTGCAGGTAAGAGCGGCGTGGCCGGGTGGGGGGGATTTCAACGGACGATGACGAGGGAAAATTAATTATTTCCCTCACCATCGTCTGTCGAAATCCCCGTCCACCCGGCCCTACCGCCCCGCCGCTTTTACCTGCACGGGCCGCGGCTTGTGACTTGCCCAAAATCACAGAATTTAGGCTTAGGCAATAGGCAGGGCTAACTAAAAGCACACTCACCGTCCGGTCCCAGTTTCACTCACAGCACCGAACACGCAATGACTTTGTAAAGAATCTCTTTCCCTAGTTTCAGGCTCCACTAGTGAATTCATGCCACGAGCATGGAAGAGACAGTTATGACCTCACCTCCCTCAGGCCCTGTCCCAGCCCTGCAACTCCTGAGCCAATCTACATGCTGCTCCTTTGCTGTTTCTGTTAGGAAATATCAAGAGAGCAGCGCAGGGATTGGCTCAGTCAAGAGCTGCCAGCGCTCATTTGGAAACTTGGGGGCTGTGGCAGCAATCCCCCGGGCTCCTATATTGAGGAGGTAGGTGAGGGTTCAAGTACACATGTCGGACTGGTCGGAGCAAGGCACCCGACCAACCCGACATGCGAACTTCCCCCCAAGGAGGCCCGGCACCTGCCCATCATCAAGCAAGCTCGGAGCGCAGGCTCCCCCCCCCCTCCATTCTCCTTTAACTTCTTTGCCTGGGTCATGCCGTGCTGCAGCTAAAAATACAAGCATTTGCAATGCAATCGGTCTCGCCTTTGGGACCTTATATTTATTTAGCTATGCAGCACATTAGCCTGGGTGCTGAAACATCTACTGTTCTTTAACATGGAGGGAAAGTAAGCACCAAACTGCGTGACACGCCAGGTAAGGGAACACATGGAGAGAAATATTGCCTTTCAGTGAGAAAGGATATAGTCCAAAGCTCTGTTTTTAATATAAAATCAGGGCCTTCGGTGGTCATATCACTGAAAATACAAGATTTGAAAAAAATATTATTGTCTACGGGTGCTCGTGGAAGACAATTTCTATGGACTGGAATCTAGAGAATGCTAAAGTGATTCTGGTATTTTACTGACCTCTCTGGTCGTTTTCTATCAAGACAGTTAATTAGAGGCAGTTGAACAGGAAAAAAAAGTCCGTAAGCGGAAGCAGACAGGTCCTAGGGCTGATCTCCAGAGCCACAAAGTACATATACATATAAGTATATACTAAAGTATATACAAGAGGTATCGAATGTTTGACCTAAAAATGGAATAAATGAACTGTAATAAACATGATTTATGGGAAAACAAACAGGTAGGCGATGCCCCCCACGCCCCAATTAAGAAATGTCACTGTCTGCTTACTTCTTGGTTCTAACACTGCTGGGTTAATTAATCTTCAGGCTCCCTGGCAGCAGTGACTATGCTTAGGATTTCCAGTTTTAGATGTAAACCAATAATAACTGATAAAACCACACTGAACATATGAACTCTGAAACACCTGCACATCCAGTGAACACAGTGAAAGTGTAAACAACAGGAGGTGGGAACATCGTGGGCAGGCTGAAGCTCTGCCACAGCTGCGACTGGCTCTCTCTCCTCTAAACGAGTTATGCGGCTGTAATATAATAACGTTGCTCTGACAAAACCCCCACCACCATCGAGTCAATTACTCGAGTCTGCCAATGTTTGTCAGCTTGGTAGGTTAATCTCTTACCAGTGGGAGGTAGTTGGTGACTGGGGCCGTGGAGCCGAATGCCTGACTCAGCAGGCAGCTGATTACGTGAGTTACGATAGCGGCAGAAGTGCATAAAGTCTGCCTAGCTACGGCAAGGATTTCCTTCCAGGGTGGGAGTGGGGACATCTGCGCGGGTCAAGAGGGTTGAAGGGCTGGAGAAGCGACTTCAAAACCAGCAAGAGCTGTAACAATTTGAAAAGAGAGGAGAATAGAGGAGTAGAAAAGGGATGGCAAGTACACTGGAGCCCGTGCATCGACATAAGACAAACAGGTCATCCATGGATTCAGATAATTTGAATGAGAATTTATCACTGGTTGAGGGAGGTGTGGGGGAGAGGACTGCTGGTGCACACATGAATATACATAGGCCAGATAAAGCGGCGCCCCAGCAAGCACAAGAACAAGGACTAAGGCAAGTGCAAGGTGGCCCAAAAAGATACCAGCTTAGGTCAGGTAAATTGCTCCAGGTTTACGCTCGCTCTAACTTGGCAGGAATAGGTGACATAACCCACCTCCCCCCTTCGGGGAGCCACAATTCAGGGGAAATCGAGCTAAAGAAAGTACTAAATCGCGTTGTTATTTTCAACAGATAAGAACAGAGGGGAAGGAGGCATAACAAGTAAGAAATCAAGTCTGTAAAGTCTCCTAGATTAAGTAAACTATCAAGACTGACCCCTTCTCTGAAATCATACTTTTGGATTGCTCAGGAAAGTGGAAAAATGGCTACGATGGCGTATAACAATGTCCTAAAACACCAATCGCTAAAAGGTAGAAATTCTGAAGTGGCGATACGAGTGGCCAATAGTTTTATCCCACTACAATACTTAGAAATAGAAAAGAGCAAGAAAATACCTCAGGAACAGTGCTATGAACCACAGGAGGTTACTACAGCCACAGGATTAAGAGTGGTGAAAGGGGCCATAATATCTCTCACCAAGGGAAATGCCCACCAGAGTCAACCGTCCCAAGTGGCAGATGAAGGGAACAAGACAAGCGCGTTATTGACTGAGTTAGTAAGGGAAATGAAAAATTGGTTTGACATTTCTGAGCACAATCAGAGAGAGATCCATGACTTCTGGAAAAGGTTATCAGAGAAAATTGATGACCTAACTGCAAGGACAATAACATTAGAAGGAATAATGACACAAGCTACAGCAGACATAAAAAGAAGCTCATGCAAACTGGCTCAAAGTGAAGCTACTCAAGCTACTCTGGATAGGCTAGCGAATCAAGTGAGGCAGAATAACATCAAGATTCACAATGTCCCCGAGGGGGCTGAAGGACAGGATATTAAGAAATTTGTTATAAATCTGATTAAGGAGGGACTTTTTGAGGGAGTATGCCAAGAAGATCTAGATGCAGAATTCCCAACAGTGCATCGGGGTCCTTTTCGCTGAGACCCAAAAGGACAAAGCCAAGGAAGCCTTGTCCAAAGGGTTGAAGATAAGAGACAGGAACTTTCAAGGCTTCTCTTGTTCTACACGTTCTGACCTGTGTCGATCTACAGAGGAGAGAAGATGGGAACTGGGGAACAGGATGACCAAACTTAAAGACTTGGGAGTGAGTACACAGCTGGAGTTCCCGGCTACCCTGAAAGTCATATGGCAAAACAAAATGCATTCTTTCAATAACGTAAAAGAAGCTGACCTACTCATACAACAGATACAGCAGGGAAAGCCCACAAGAATATTTCATTTTAATGCAGCTTAAATTGGTGTCGACAGAAAGTCGAATAGTCTAGGGTAGAACGTCTGAGTGGAAAATATAAGGTGGGCTAAGGGAGTGGAAGCTCATGTTAGCAAGCCACAGTAAAAGATAGAAGCTAGCTAGTAAGGAGAGGGGGAATAAGGGCTCACCCAAATGGCTTTTTTAAGCCAAGGGCATTTTGGAAGTTTCCCCAGGGATAGAATCACTGGTGGGCTGGAGTTCAGGGTTAACTTGCACTGGGTGGGGAGCATGTGGGAGAAAAAGAGATTAAAAAAAAGGGGCCTCTTCACCTGAGGTTTGACATAAGGCGTACCCAAGGGACCCCTCTTTCCAACCATGCACAATGTGGCAGGCACCATGGGGTGCCCACCACAGGGTGCAGGGTATTCCCCAACCACCCCTTTTTAGGTCTCGCCTGAGCCAGCGCATGCGCTGCACTGGCGAGAGTTTTAGTAAGCGGGTTTTGGAAGTGCAAACAGTGGCTTTTGCTGGCGACTAGCCTGCGTTCACGTGAGCGTGCATGCGCGATCAGGCGCCATATTGCTTCCCTCGCCATCTGGACGCTCGCGTGAATGCAAGCTGGTCGCCAGCAAAAGCCACTGTTTGCACTTCCAAAAACCGCTTCCTCACGATTACTTTCACGGCCGCGCGGCCGTGTCAGTTTCACGGCCGCGCGGCCAATGCTTGTTTATGAATAAGATGCTTTGTCGCATTTACTTTCCCGGAGCGCGGCGCTTTGGTCTGTGTTTCTGGCTTCTAACGTGAGTTGCTACTTTGTTTTGCTGCATTTACTTTTAGCGGACTGCGCCGCTGCGTTTTCCATATGGTAGTTCTTAACCTTTTTAAACACTACTGTACTAATGCCCGTGCACAACTATCCCTACAATAAAAGCACAACAGATATTAATGTGCTAATGCTTGTGCCAAATGATTACCGGTATTGCCATAACAACTGTTCTACACTTGTCATCTCGCCTAGTACTTAAATAAAGTAAACAGAAAAGAAAACCATTGCGCACCAACGAAAAAAACTAAGTACATCAGCGCCTCCCAAAAACACAGCAACGGTCACCTAAAAAGCGTGGGTCACTCAAAAGGCGTTATTTATTTTCGGCACACTTGGCATTTTGCTACAATCTAAATATAAAGTGAGGGACAAGAAACAGCAGTGCGCAACCCAAGGCACTTTATTATCTAGTGTGTGACTTCTAACATTTTCATTGCGGTTCAAAATAAAGTGCCGGTTACATGTTACAAAATGCCAAAAATACATTTAGGGGGCGAGGGAGCAGCATGCACACATGTGGGATTTTAACATGGTAGCGTCTACAAACAACACAGCTACCGTCATATACAAAGTCTTTAGGGAGCGGTTTGCAATTTTAAATGTATGCAGGAATTGTAATTCATCCATCAGGCACCTCCAGGACGTTTGTTATATCAAACCCACCACAGAACAGTTTTTTATGAATAAGATACTTTGTCGCATTTACTTTCCCGGAGCGCGGCGCTTTGGTCTGTGTTTCTGGCTTCTAACGTGAGTTGCTACTTTGCGGTCTCGTTGCTCAGTTGCATTTCATCTCGCTTTTATTTTCCCAAAACGGTGCGCTTTGGTTTATGTTGCAACTCTTCCACACTTGCGCAAAACAATAAAATAAAGTGAAAAGAGGGGTAAAAGCAGCGAGCATTACCAGGAAAACAATGTACATCGGCGCTTTGCATAAACCTTGAGACACTCCAGGACGTTTGTTATATCAAACCCATCACAGAACAGTTTTTTTTATGAATAAAATGCTTTGTCGCATTTACTTTCCCGGAGCGCGGCGCTTTGGTCTGTGTTTCTGGCTTCTAACGTGAGTTGCTACTTTGTTTTGCTGCATTTACTTTTAGCGGACTGCGCCGCTGCGTTTCCCATATGGTAGTTCTTAACCTTTTTAAACACTACTGTACTAGTGCCCATGCACAACTAAACCAGCAGTGCAACCCACGCCACTTTAGTATCTAGTGCGTGGCTTCTGACTTTTTAATTGCGCTAATGCCTACAACTACACAAACAATGCACAATACTGCTACCTACTGCTCTGCCACAACCACTAACAAATAATTACACTTCACAATCAACATACTTAGTCCACTACATTGACAGCAGCTAATTATCTTTACATACATTCTCTACGCTGCACACATAACCATATCACATATTATTTTTGCTATGCCAATAACTCTAACTCTAACAAATGCAAGACCTATTGCATTGCAAATGCTTGCCACATGACCGCACACTGTGCGATCCTGCACGTTGTAAAAGGTGTGTTATTCTAGGTGCGGAGGACATTGGTGCACGTTTTTAAAGTTGGATTATGCAGCATTTGTTCTATTTGTTACTAGTGTTTGCGTAGCAGTGTTTTATGCATGTTTGTTTTGTTCCACTGTGATTACCGTTATTATCCCTACTGCCAACACCCCACCGCTACCTGCTTCTTCTTTTGTTTTTGTTAATTGCTGGTTTGCAGACTATTTTCAGTTCACCGACACTGGCTAATCGGCTGTGCGTATTTTGTTCGGACGCCGGCAGAGGACACTGGTGCACGTTTTAAAACATAACACCAAGACACAGAGCTGTTTTTACAGTACTTAATTTGTATCTTTAGTGTTTAAATTTTGGGAAACATGAACTATTCTTTTTTTCGACTTCAACAAGGTAATTGCATTTAGCGTGCATTTTAAAGTATACAAATGCGAAGGGGATGTTGTGTGTTTTACAGGTTACTTCTGCAGTGTCGTATTTTTTTTTAGGAGCTTAGTATCCTGCTGTTTGTTGATTTGCATCTCACAGATGCTGCGAGTCAATAGATTACAATCTTTAGTACAAGGCTTAATGCAGTTAATTAGCTTGTTCTGGTTTCCTTTCCCAACTGCCGACAAAATGCAAATGGTTCACACTATAGCAGACTTTCTGTCTGTGTTTTTTTCCTAAACAAATGTCAATACATTACAATATATTAGTACAGTAAACGTGTACGTGAATTTATTTAACACAAAGTTTAAAGCGTATTGCCCAAAGCAAATTGTTTTTTTTAAAGCTGTACTACTTTTATTGGTGTGTACGTTTAACTACGTAGCTACAGTTGCAATTTTATTACTGGTTATTTTGTGAACAAAAATAAAGTGCCAGGGTTCTTATCATTTTGCAGCTTAACACACTGTATGCAGCTTTTTCTGTCTTTTGGGCGTTGAATTTATTTAACAGTGAGCATACACACTGTGCAAATCTAAAGGCTATATTGTTTGGAAGCCAAAACTGCAAATGCTACTGTTCCAGTGTACATGGGGCAGCGCTTCCTTTTAGTGCAGTGATCGCTTAATTGTATTTTCCCGGGTCTGGACACTTCGCTAAATTTATGAACTATTTATAGTTCACGAAAATTGTCTAATTAGCTGTGCGCATCTTGTACGGACGCGTTCAGAGGACACCGGTGCACTTTTTTAAAACAGTGAACTTAAACAGTGCTCATAAGTATAGCACCGCTTTGCCTTGAAGGTTTGACACAAAGCTGTTTTTACAGTACTTAATTTGTATCTTTACTGCTGCCGGGGCTCTTATTAAAATGTGCACCGCAATGTCACTACAGATCCTATTAACTCTGCTACATGGGTAAGTAAAAAAACATGGCATTTATAATGCCAGTATTTTTGTCTCACTCTGTTTTTAAAAAAATATTTATTCGCACAAAGCTATATTTAAGGTTACTTTTTCCGCGTCACTTCTTCACTCTATTTAAACTCCACACCCCCACTCTTATTGTCTCTCTCCTTCTCTCTCTCTCCCTCTCTAATTCTCTCTCTACTTAATTAACTCTCCCCTCTCTATCTTTTTTACCCTTTCATTCTCCCTCACCCCTTTATCTGTTTCTCTTTCAAACTCCTTCATTCACGCTCTCTCCCCTTCTTTCTCTCTCTCTATCCCGCTCCACTCTTTATTCTATGTACACCCTTTCTCTCTCTTTCTCTCTCACCACCCTCTCTAATTGGGCATTATATCTTCACTCTATCTCTCACTCGGCAACACCACAGCATCACACAGCATTACCACAGCATCACTCAGCGCGACAACAGCATCAATCAGAGCCAGCACAGCATCAATCAGAGCCAGCACAGCATCAATCAGAGCCACCACAGCATCACTCAACGCCACCACAGCATCACTCAACGCCATCACAGCATCACTCACTGCAACCACAGCATCACTCAGTGCAACCACAGCATCACTTAGCGCCACAACAGCATCACTCAGCGCCACCACAGCATTACTCAGCAGCACCACAACATCACTCCGCGCCACCATAGCTTCACTCAGCGACACTACATCATCACTCAGGGCCAACACTGCATCACTCAGCACCACCACAGGATGACTCAGCACCACCACAGGATGACTCAGCACCACCACAGGATGACTCAGCACCACCACAGCATCGCTCGGCACCACCACAGCATCGCTCGGCGCCGCCAGAGCATCGCTCGGCGCCGCCACAGCATCGCTCGGGGGCGCCACCACAGCATCGCTCGGGGCCACCACAGCATCGCTCGGGGCAACCACAGCATCGCTCGGGGCCACCACAGCATCGCTCGGGGCCACCACAGCATCACTCATCACCACAGCAGTATCACTCAGCAAGACCTGAGTATCATTCAGCATCACCTCAGCATCGTCTCCGCAACAGTCACCACCACCACCACTACCACCTCAGCATCACTCAGCACCACCTCAGCCTGCTCTCGGAATCTGGCATCTGTTGATTCTCCCCTAGCGTCTGGCCGCTGCTAGTGTTATAATACAGGTACTAGTTCCCAACCTTCACCCTCCGATTGTTTATGCCCCCTCAAAAAAAAAGCTTTAACAAACAACCATTGCAATAGGCAGAAACAAGTTGCCAGCATTGCAAGAACAAAAGAAAACTGAGGAAATTTTTTATTGTAAATACTTTTTTTAATATGGTCGTTCAGTTTTACATAATGCCTTCTTGGTCATATATAAAGTAACAAAAATGCTTCTGACACTTTTTTATTATAACTTTTCAGCATGCTGCACAGCAGCCACACTTCTCTACAGCACAGCTTGAAGACATTGGCAAAGTCAATAGCTCTGGCTAAACACTTATAAGGCCCCAAAGGCGAGACCTATTGGCTATGCCAATGCTTGTTTCAATGGGAGCCTGTGTTCTCGTTCGGAACACAGACTCGCATTGAAGTCAATGCAAGTCGGACCGAACGATGTCAGGAAGCATTGTAATTGGTCGGTCGGACTCGCAGGACACAATTCGGTCGATAACGATTCCGAAACCGATTCGGTCGGAAGAGTTTCCGAACGACATCGTAATCGGCCCCTTTGTGTAGGAATTTGTTTATTGAACACAGTTTGAATATAACTCTCTTACTTTTTAATCCATTAATAATTCTTTAAACCAAAGTCCTGACAGAGAGAGCATTAGAGGTAATGAGATGTGAGGAAGGCTAATGAGATGTGAGCACCTGTGGTTTCTAAATTGGGGCATAGGGGGTGGCGTCCCCCTGTTTGTTTTGCCATAAATTATGTTTATTACAGTTCATTGATTTAACTTTTTGTTTTGCCGCAGCGCGGAATAAACAGAGTAGTTACAGGAGAGTAAGGGGGGGGGGAACCTGTGCTCTGATCATGCTTGATTGGCAGGTGCCAGGTCTCCTTGGGGTAAAGTCTGCATGCCGGGTTGGACGGGTACCTTGTTCAACCAGCACAACATGCGCACATGAACCCTCGCCTATCTCCGCAATATAGGAGCCCGGGGGATTGCTGCTACAACCCCCAAGGCTCCAAACGAGCCAATCTCTGCCCTAGTCTCTTGCTGTTTTCTAACAGAAACAGCAGGGGGGCAGCATGTAGATTGGCTCAGTAGTCACAGGAGTTGTACAGGGCCCAAGGGAGGTGAGGTCATAATCGTCTCTTCCATGCTCGTGGCAAGAATGCATGCACGAGAGGAGTCTGAAAATAGGGAAAGAGACTCTTTACAAAGTAATTCCCATTTAGGGTGCTGCGAGTGAGACTGGGACCGGACGGTGACTGTGCTTTTAGCTAGGCCTGCCTGCCTATTGCCTAAACCTTCATTCTGTGATTTTGGACAAGTCACTTATTCTCCCTGTGCCTAAAACAAATCTGACCTTGTGTAATGTAACCGAGGTTCATGTAAAGCATTCCAATGTCCTTCGACAAAGTTTGCGCTATAATAAAACAAAAAATGTATGCTGATGTTTACAGAACTCTCCTTTAGACTCATGCATACGCTTCGTATGTTGTACCCTAATTGCATGGTCTTCACGAGAGCAGGCTGTTTCTCGATTCCGGAGGCGTCAGGGAATCACTGGATATAGTACACACTTCTAAAGATAAGAAAAAAACATTCAGAAAAATAATATCTTTTTATACACTACCCTCAAAAAAATCTGTAGCAGACCCTCCTAACTACACAAGCTCTGATTGGTGCGCTGCTTGTGTCTAGTTGAATTTGCGTGTAAATTTATGTGAGTGTAGGTACATCAGAAGCGTTGTTGCTCTCCTCAAATTTACTACTTTATGGGTGTGCTGTTCACCTAATTTGCATTGTCTATACCAGCCCACTTCCCTGTCACTAGCACTTCACATACGGGTCTGAATTTACTAGCTCGATAGTGAGATTTAGATAAGTAACCCGTACCTGCAGCCTCAGCACAAATGCTCGGGACTGGAGTCTCATACAAGCAACTTGCTTGTATGAGTGGCGGGATAGCCATGCACTTCCCTGTCCGCTCCACTCCAAACATAACTGTTTTTTTCTACTACCAAAACAGGGGGTTGGGGCCATTTTCCTTGCTTATGTCACCTAATTTCACAACAGTCACCTTCTTTGTTCCGCTGCGATTTAATTGTGCCTGTGACAGCCATATTTAATTCTCTTGTAAATCAGAAAAGAGTAAAAATACTCTGTTCTCACAACTCATGTTGTTTTTGGTGTGTTCTTATCGTAAATATATTGTCTTAAAATGTCATTTATTGAAAAGTTGATTTAGGATATATGGTTGCTTTTGTATTTGATTAAACAGAACACAGCAATTGTATCACCCAACAGAACCAATTGTTGATTATAGTACCAATACCCAGGTTCTGAGGGACACAGGGTTACCCCATTATCTTTAATGCATTAGAACTCAAGGCACTTTTCCTGCACCAATCCTCTGGCCCCTTGGCATGCAAAGTGTATCAGAGGAAGAGTTTGACAGGGGACATGTTTGCTGTTTTTGCTAATTTGCAGTAACCATTCCTCTTCTCATTCAGTCTTGGGTCACATGTGGTAAGAGAGGAGCAGAAGGCCAAAAATCCAGCAGGCTCGTACTGCTTTTAATAACAGCTCTGAGTCGTTCTAACCACAAACTAATATTCATTGTATTGTTATGATTTAGATTTATAGTAAAGCAATAGCTGTTCGTTTTGTGGAACATGTTTGCCAGAGTAAATCTGACAGCAATAGATAAGTTCACAGGCTATTTATTCTAACCTGACACTTTGCAAATACTAATGCTTGCAGAACTAGTATAAATCCAAAATAGTCGAGCTTGTACAATGCCAAGCAATCTCCTGCCCTCAGATTTTGCATGTTGTAAAACAAGCAGCTCATGTTTGGTTTTGTTTTCCTAATAATAGCGGATTCTGTACTTTGATAAAAAAAGGACGTCTCATTAAGTAGCCGTATATGGTGCTCCCAATAGGCCTCACTGCGGACACAGCCTGCAGATTGAAAGGCAATTAGCATTCTGGCTTGTGATAATTAACCGCAGTATGGAAGGCTCAGGCTTATCGAAAATGTAGCTTCCACTGTGCCCAGTAATAGGCTTCTTTAAGCAATTATATATTTGTGGTTCTACCAGATCTCTGATTTTGCTCGCCACTTATCACAGATAATGTTGGAAAGCGAGACATAAACATCCACACGCTTTCCCCCACAGCGCATGGAGGCTATGGTTATACTGAATAAGCAGCAACCTACATCATTATCATATGAAATCTCTTTATTGATGTCATAACTACACTTTCACAACTTCCTTTTATCCTTCTTGCTTACTCAAATTTGCTTGAAAATGTAGCTTTTGACCACTCTTTTTTAAATGTTTTCTTGGGGTGAGAAGCCCCCCGAAACCCCCTTATGACGGTCAGGCTCACTCGCCACAAGTCACTCATCCAGAATTTTACACCGCACTACTTTCAAATGTCACCAGCCGCCACTGGATGTTAGTGAGAGTGCACAGATTTCTATGGTTAATACCATCTAACAGAAGTCCCTTGGACACACTGCCAATGGGAAGGCACTACATACAATGCATTACTCCTTTAAATGAAATGTGTGTGTTATAACAATCAATTCATAAGTAACTTGCTTTGTGAACACTGGAAAAGCTTTTGTAAATCAATCAATCAATCAAATAACTTTATTCGCATTTGGAAAATGCATAAAAGTACAAATAATTATCATAATACAAATTGATCGGAAGATATTTTAAAACATTTAAAAACTTTCATTTTATATATTTGCCTATTAGAAATAGCATAGTTTAAGTGCATCCGCATTTCTAAGACTAGCTACTATATATCATAAGAGGAATATTTGCACTAATCTAGGTGTAATTATATCACCATCACGTAAACAATTCATTTTTCTTTTACAAATTCAATTTAACATGTTAGCTAACTAGCAGCAATTTAATAAAAAAAAAACAGTATTAACAATTGATGATGATTGGTAAAAATAATTACATAAAACAACACCCCTATTTGAGGATCTTCTCCTAGTCCGAAAAGCGGAATATAAAACGTTTGCTAATGTAAAACAAATATAGGGTATTTCCAAAGAGTAAAAAAAAAAAAAAAAAAAAAATTAAAATAACCCAATATTTCATGATATCTAAAAACATACTAACAAATCATGTCTCAATATCATTAGCCACTCTTGTAGATCTAGATTTAAGGGCCATTCTTAAAAAGTTTACCACACAGGACAAGGTTAAAACATCTGCGGAAAGTTTTAAAAAGAGCAATGCCACGCGTGCCTGTCTAATACCAGTAGTCTGTAATAAAGACTTCAAAAACCTTTTTCTAGGGAAGTCATAAAATGAACAATTAAAAAGGAAGTGGAGGGTATCCTGCGGAGACACATTGTCGCAGCCGCAGGGCCCTCTCTCCCCAGGCTTTACTCTAAAGCCTGCTGGAACCGCTAAAATATGGTGGATAAAATTAAATCTAAAACGTGTGATTAAAAATCTATCGTGGGCATTTGTCATGATAGTTAAATATGGTTCTATTTTCAGGGAGGTTTTAATTAAAACGTGTTCTCTTACTGTGGGTTTAACCAACTCGTTACTCTCACGTTGCGCCATACTAAACTTGAAAAACAACTCTTTGACAGCTGCCTTGTCCTTCTGTCTTATTATATCTGGGTCATCGAACAGTGCCTGCCGTCCCATTTTTTGTAGGCAATCCCGCACATATTTTAACCATGGGATCTTCATTACGTTAGCCAGGGACAGGCAATCCTGAACAACAAGCCTTGTCAGGCCTATCTCTTCATTTAACCAGACCTTTAACCAGTGAATTATGGGTCTAACAGCCACTAAATCTGAGATGTAACTAGCTCCCAGTTCTTCATGTGCAATAAATGCTGGGGTGCTATGGGGAACCCTTAATAGGCGCCTCATATATTTGTTTTCTTCCGTTTGTAGGCTATTGATTTTCACAAAGCCCCAAACCTCACTACCATACAACACCTTGGCACAGCAGATTGAGTTGTACAATTTCAAAATCACGTCCGGGGTCCACAGCCCAAGCCTGCTTGCAAAGTTCGCAATTGAACCTGTGGATCTAATTAAAGACAGAGATTTCTCTTCTAATAACTGTTTAAAGTTAAGCTTCCCATCAAATAATATGCCCAAATAAGCAAAAACTGGGACTTTACCTAAGACATGTGAGCCAATGGTGTATTTAAATGATTTGGCTGGCTTTTTCCCCATCTCCATTACATATGATTTGGTGAGATTGGGGGCCATCTCGAGTTTTTCCATAAACTCTACAAAACCATTAATTAAAAGTTGTAGACCATGAGGGGTGCGTGCCAATAACACCGCGTCGTCTGCATATAATAAAACCGGCACAGTTCTTTCTCCTATTCGTGGTACATCTGCCCTAATATCCCGCAGTGCCGCATCCAGGCCATTAATGTATAAAGTAAATAAGAAGGGAGCCAGAATGCATCCCTGTCTGACACCGCTTGAACATCCAAACCGATCCGTTACTTTTCCCTCCTGGGTATACCTTACTGCAGCCGTGGTGTGATTATGCAGTGATTGGAGTATATTTATTAGTTCTAAATCCACCCCCTGGTTAGCCATTACTCGCCACAACTTGTTCCGGTTCACGCGGTCAAAAGCCGCCGATAAATCCATAAAAGCCAAATAAAAAACCTCCCCTTTTAACAGCGTGTATTTAGCAGAAATAAGATAAAGATTAAGACACTGGTCCACAGTTGATTTCCTGGGCGGAATCCGTATTGAACATCAGTGATTATATTAGCAGACTCGGCCCACTCCATTAGTCTATTTAAAATTACCCGCCCCAAGACCTTGGCTGATACATCTATCAAAGATATTGGTCGGTAACAGTGCGGGCTATCCCGATTACCCTTCTTGAAAATCGGTACTATAATTGCCGAAGACCAAGATGTAGGCATTGAAACACTTATTGCCGCATTTAAGACCCTTGTTAATAAAGGTGCCCAGACCTGTACATTCGATCTGAAAAGGTCGGGTGGAATCCCATCTGGGCCTGGGGCCTTATTTCGCATCAGCCCTTCGATACCAACAGTGACTTCCTCCAACGAAAAAATAACAGAGGTAGCCCTTGTGGGTATGGTTGACAACCATGCTTCTGCCTGACCAGACGAGTGGTTATATAGGCCCTGAAAATATTCCTGCCATTGTTCCGGGAGTATATTACCACTTAGCCCTGGTTTATTTGGGTCCGCAAAACAGGGACTATTTATAACCCTCCAAAACCGTTCTGGGTCTTTCTGCTCTGCTGCTTCAAGGAGTTCCTCCCACGCTATCCGCTGCAATTGACCTCTACGTTGTTTTAACGCTGACTTATAACTTGCGCGACACGCCAACACCCTCTCTCTATCCCTAGGGGACTGCTTGAGAGCATCCTTCAAGTTCCTAAGGGTAAGAGAACAATGGTGGCTAAACCATCTTGGGGAATCCCCCTATGCCTACGTGGGTGTGTCTTAAGTAATTTAGTGACAAGGACAGCGATATTTGTGAAAGCCTTGATCAAGTCGGCCCCTTCCACCTCTGGGTCCAAGCAGTTCATGATGTCTTTAGCTCCTTGACCAAATAGAGCCGCATTGAACCCTGCCTCATTTATCTGGACCCATCTTAATCGCCTGCCTTGATCGATCGTGGATAATAATTGATCCTCTGTCTGTCTGACCACACTCTGACTGTCTACATCAACTATTAAAATTACTGGGTTATGATCGCTAAATACACTGTGTAAAATATTAAATTTCCTAACAGATCTTTTCATTGCCTGTGAAATCAAAATATAATCAATAACTGAATGACACCCTCTTCCCTTAAAAGTGGGGTCCAACAGGGAGCCTTCCACAATATCGGCCATATCCAACGTGTGTGATAACCCGTGTGTGTGTAAAAGGCACGTCAGCTCCCTCCCCATCCGGGTGTGTTCCATATGCATACCCTTACTTAATGCGCATGACGACCACACACCATGAGCCACCCTTAAATCCGGGCATGGATGACAATTAAAATCGCCTGCTACTATCATGTGCGTTGCGCCATGCCCACTCCTGGTGAGACGGTCCAGCCAACCATCTAATTCATGTATACTATTTAAGCCCTGTGGTGTACATTGTATGGCATTATAAAAATTCAAAATAGTTACCCTACATCCCTTAGCTATGAGTCTAACCCCTTGTACATTATGTGAATCACAAGCCAAATCCTTCCACCTTCCCTGAATATTCAAATCCACAAACACAGTCAATCCCCCTTTGCTCTTCCGACTCGGGGTTTAATTGCTGGACAAAAGAAGGTTTTATATCCCTCTATAAAACACGTATTCTCCGTCGCCCAGGTTTCTTGGAGACAAATTATGTTAAAGTCCCTTACCAAGGCAAGCCAATGCATGTCCTCAAGTTTATTTGCTATACCAGCTATATTCCAGGATATGATTTTTAAAGAGCCATCATTCTTACTCCCATCAGGGTAATGCACCCCACTATCTACCCCAGGGTGAGCTATGCTGCCATCTCCAATCTCCCTACTCTCCTCACTGGAGGTTGATTCCCTACACTCCAATGACGGGACTGCCTCCACCTCACTAGCCCACACAGACTTCCCTTTCTGGACGACAACTGACCCCGACGAGACAAAGGTCCCCCCACCCCTACATACAGGTAGTCAATCAATTTCATTCAGATCACCCAGGGGGGCAAAAACATTATTTAGATGAACCGGCCTGTCCCTAATCCTCCTGATGTTAAATTGATCCTGGTTCTCCCCAACCTGCTTGACCATACCTCTTGTACCTGGTCTGCCTGGTCTATAAAAAAAGCCCAGAGTCAAGGGTTTTATACTAGTCTCCATATTAAAAAAATTAACTGCCTGAGAAAGGATTGACTGAACCAACCACGGATATCTAAAGGTGACAATCACACAGTCTCCAGAAAAACATTTCCTCATACTACCTATCCAGTTCACCCTTCTTGCCATTAAAATATACTGAAGATCGCGTGTGTTAAATTTCACAAATTTGGATAACCAATGGGCTACCTTATTAATTAATTGTGGGGTAGACTCCTCATTCGTGTTTATTTGGGCGGGTACACCTGCAAGAACAACTACATATGGACAACAGTCTGGTGGGAGATTTATTGTTGGCAGGTCAACACTCTGATTCGGGGCACCTCTATTCGAGGTATGTTGACTTGACAACAATCTGTTATCACTAGTATCCCTCGAACAGGCCGCTTCCCTATCCACACCACCCTCGAGTGCCCTACTACCCTTTCCAGTCATGTCCCTGCTGCTTCCATCCCACGTATTAGAGACTACTATGTTACCATGACTATTGGGTATCTGGCTCCCCCCGCCTTGAGCATAGTAATGCTTTACAGGTTCTCCTAGAAGCACAACACGTGCCTCTGCCTCAGTCTCTATCGGCGTAATGATCCCTGGTACCGGATTACTCCTTCCCCCTTCTGCCTGCATACCTCGTTGATGTTCCACTTGTAATGGCCGGGATATCTGTGTTGGGATTTCTTGGCCACACATGCACCCTTTTTCCTGTGTTAGTTTAATGTGACTGCTACACACTTTCTCCAGCCCTAACAGTTTCTCCTCTAGGCTAATTAACTTGCTAAGTATGGGCTCAAGTAAAACAGAGAACAGGGACTCAATTCTTTTCCAGGGATCATTATCACAGTCCCCCAAGGATGATATCAGGCAGTTCAATTGGGTTGGAGCTACTCCCTGACATACCGAGGGGCCCTGTGAAGCGTTATTAATATCATGTGAACTTGACTTGGATTGTGTCTTCTTGGGCCTAGGCTTCTGTTTAGATTTTTGTTTTGATAGGGCACCACCCCTGTGATGTTTCATCGCGGGTTCTGGGCTAGTTATTGAAATATCTATTAGCCCTGCCCTTTGACCCCCCTTAGATCTAGTAATTCTGGTGCCGCCCTCATCATCACTTCCCTCTACTACACTTTGGATATCGGCCACAATCAACGGTACCGGGACCGGGACCTGGGCAAAATACAGATCCCCCTCACCCAAAGTCCCTAGGTCGGGAACTCCAATCCGAGCATCCAAACCTTTGCTCCCCCTATCTAACACACCACCGTCAACACACAATAAGCTCCTCTCGCCGCCTCCCCCCTCTGAAGTAATACACACATTTGCACACACATTTGCAGGTGATTGCGGGGCAGGTGCCGGGGAAATCGCAACACTAATCCCCCCTAGCGAGGATCGTTTGCAGGCAGTCACCGAGCCCAAAGAACGTCTCCTCTCGGTGAGCTGTATTTCATGAGTCAGTAATGATTCTGCCCGTGTTAAAAAGGCGTCCAGAGTCCCCGTTAAGCCCCCCCCCCCTTTTTTCGGCATACGCTTAGCCATACCCCCTAGATATCAACAGTACCTCAGAATAACAGTATCCCAGGGGTGTAGTGTTCGGGGGGGTGGCCCAGCCCGGCCTCCTCCGGTCTCTGACGGGTGGAGACGGGCCCGCCCTTGGCCCGGGCTTCGCCCGCGCGCGTCCCGCGCTGCGTGAGGCCTGTTGACCCTTTAACGCGCCTCCGGGCGCGGAAAGCGGCGTCACGGCTGGCGCCGCCGCTTGGGCTGCTGGGGGTTGGAGTCCCCTCGCGGTGGCCGTTCCCCTCACGGCAGCGGGAGCAGGAAAGAGCTGTCGTTCGCCGTTCCCCTCACGGCTGGCGCAAAGATAAGAATGCTTCCCGCACTGCAGGAGGCCTGTTGACCCTTTAACGAGCCTCCGGGCGCGGAAAGCGGCGTCACGGCTGGCGCCGCCGCTTGGGCTGCTGGGGGTTGGAGTCCCCTCGCGGTGGCCGTTCCCCTCACGGCAGCGGGAGCAGGAAAGAGCTGTCGTTCGCCGTTCCCCTCACGGCTGGCGCAAAGGTAAGAGTGCTTTTGTCTATTTTGGTTGTTAGGCAGCTGAATAAACACTGGTTAGCACTGATTTTAAAGGGTTTGGGAAAACACTGGAGAAAACAGCACTGAAATCCACAAACAAATAAGCACAGAAAACAGGAAAGTTTAAGTATGCTGTTTCATGTTATTTGAGCTTTTCCTAGGAATAAAATCTATTCATAATATCATGGAGAGTTAGGAGACAGGGTGTTTGGAGGAGGGTCAGTGTGGAAGGTGGAAGGACCAATGTGCGATCTGTAGATTGACCTCTGTTACTGTTTTCAAGGTTTTGGAATAAAAAACAAAATTTACAGATTAACAGTCTATATGTTTAAGATACTGATTTCACAAGTAGGGGTAGGACTTGGCTCAACTTCTTATATACAAACTGAAATACATTATTCACCCAATATGAATGCTATCCTTCACTTTATTGCAACAATAACAAGGTAATGGGTGGAATGCTTGAATTAATCTCAGCCTCAGGAAATTACTCTGTCTATTGTTTTTCACCCACTATTCAACTCTAGACAAAGGCCTGCCTTATGCAGATCAGTACCAACCCTACTTCCTAAGAAAACAGTCCTCTCAAAGGGACCAGAAGCAACCCCAGACCGGTTTCGACCTACTTAGGTCTCATCAGAGATATAGCTTGGATCCTATGGCACAGTGAGCGAAACAGAAATTACAACGCGGTCTGAACCACACATGCAATTACAACGAAAGCTAAACAACGCATGCCTTTATCATGCAGTCTTTTACCACAACCTGCCTTTACAACGCATGCCATTACCACGCAAAATGTAAGTATAAAGCTAAGTGTATGATATGTATATTGGATGTGTATATGTGTGCGTATATATATATATATATATATATTGAAAGAAACAAAGGTTACAGGGACATTATAGTTAGGCTCAGACTTCACTCATAAAAAAACTGTGAAATTCAGCAGCTATAGTTAGCTGAGCTACCTATAACTTACACCCCCGCAATGCACTGCTTATGACCTCACATATTACATCATTCATGACATGGTCAGTGACATCACTGATGACATCACTGAAGACATCATCCAGAGTGTGAGTGTTTTCTAAACGTTTATGAGTGTTAAACATATATACCAAGGTACTACAAAAGTTAAAGTAGTATACTTTCCTTACTACTAATGAGTGATAATATTTCTAACATATATTATGTGAGTAGCTGTGTGACTGTGTGTATCCGTGTCTGAGTGGCTGTATGGGTGTATACGTAGGTGTGTGAGTAGCTGTGTGAGTGAGTGGCTGTCCGAGTGACTGTACTGGTGAGTGAGTGGGTGTGTCAGTGGCTGTATGGGTGGGTGAGTGGCTCTATGGGTGAGTGTGTGGCTGTGTGAGTGTGTGTGTAAGTGACTGTATGGTTGAGTGAGTGGGTGTCTGAACTGTCATGTCTTTTAGGCTAGTCCTGTCATGTATACCCCTATTACATACATGTGTTCCATCCACATGACAATAACGATTCTAAACAGGTGACCTTTTACCTAGTAGCTTGCTCCTGTCTCTTCGACACCAGGCACTCATTACTCTATCATAATCCATGTACCTGACGTACGTAAACATGTCCTCAGGCACAGTATGATTATTCTGTATAAGGGTCACCACTTTTTTCATCCTTGGCCAACAGCCATCTGTGCATGATCGCATTTGTTTGGAAAAACATTTATGGTTGTTTTCAAAACATTTATGATTGTTTTCAAAACATATCCATTCTAGAAAAAACCCTGGAGTGACCACTCTAGTATATAAGACCCTTATTTCCCACTGCAAATTAGAGGAGAATTCCTTCCAAGCTGACATGGGGTCCTGCATGCTGAATCTTCGACATGCAGCGGTCTGACATCCCTTGCGGGCTGTCATCCTCGAAGCAGAGATGGGGTCCTTCGTTCTCAACCATCAGGTGAGGGGGTTGGACCTTCCCTAGGGGTTTCTTGGCTACATATATACATATAAATATATACATGCATACAGATCTAGGCTAGGTACATTTAGGCAAATTACTTAGGGCGCGCATTTTAGGAATATGCAAGTGCTATTGTTTTTATCTGAACTGCTTATGTTCATCTTATTAGCACTATGGTAGAAATGTATCTACTATTTAATATATTGGTACTAGCAACCTCTTTCGTATGCTTCTGTCTCCTGATTGTCGCAGCACATATGTTTTACACAAGATTGTCGCTGGACCAATAAATACTTATTGAAAACGTCCCAATCGCCATCTTGTGTATTTCCTGAGAATAAGCAAGCACGAGTGACTGAGCGAAAAGTACTGTACTGTTTTCCACGATCCCTGAGGAATGTTCAGTGGTTGCCACAAACTACCTACACCACTGTAAGATACAGGGGGGGTGGTAGTGGCACTGTAGAACTAGCTGGTCTAACGGCTGACATATCCTGTGGGGGTGTCCGGAAGCGGTTGGGACACCAAGCTCTCAGTTTAGGTCATCCAAAACGGGCAGGTCCTGGGGATTCCTAGGAACTACATGACATGGTGCCCAACGTTGGTTTGGTTCTTATTTTAAGAGTGAAAATCTGAGTAGTTCAGTCGTGCTTTCTCAGAAGGCCCTACTCACACTTTTTCAGAGACGTCTGAAAGTGGGAAGGGAAATCCGCCTCAGCTGAGCAGATATACCCTGTGTTTTGGCTGAAGGTTTAAACAAGCTTGTAAAGGATAAAAAGTTCCCACATTGTGCAAAACATAGCTCTTAAATTTTTTATTCTTCTCCTTTTAAGAATGCCTGACAACGCGAGTGGTTCGGGCTCGGGGAAGACGAATTTGCTAACGCGCTCAACATTACAGAGAACTGCAGACATGCAGTAACTACAAAATTGTTAGAACACGGCGTACCCTTTACAGGTGGCTGTGTTACCTTCGTGATTGAGGCACACGAGGTGTTCGGATCAGAGGTATTCTATTCTTGGGTTCAGTTACCACCTGCAGATCCAAGGACTAAATTGTTCCACACATACATTGTAGTTGAACCACCGGAGGAATACATTCCATACGAAGACATTGAAGTCCTGTTAACTTACCAGCAACACAGAAATTGGTTTAAAGGCGCTCTCCCACACACAACATCCATCGTGAGACTCGGTCCGCTCAGGATAGAAGGAGCAACCAGGCCGATCTTAGCGACATACACTCGACATCCAGAGATAGATACACTACCAGAGGATGAAGTCCGTGCAAAATACAAAGACATAGTCAAGCTATACTGACAGATTGTCCAGTTCGTCAGGCGAACATTAACGGTCCAACCTGTGACACCACATCTACCATTAACCCACAGACACTAAAATCAGTGATAGGAACAATACCTTCCAAACGGGAGCAAATTCCTGGAAGCAGTATTTCTCCATACAGGTCCGCAGGAAAAACATAGAATGCTAAGCATTTGCTTGCCAATGGGGATGGCTCCCTCGATTGAGGATTGTACCACTTGGGCCACAATCTTTGCTGCCGTCTACATTAGAATACACGGTACCCCTTCCATAGCAGTCGTTCCAGAAGTACTGAAACAGATACAAAATGAGTATGGGGCAGGACCTGCCCTGGACTTGGGAATAAAACTGATGGGTAATTTTGCCCAAGTCTCTGCATAATGCTGAGCAACATAAAGGGGGAGGCAGCAGCCGTGGCCATACACAGCCGCCTAAGGGAAATAGCTCCTATAAATAAGGAGCGAGAATTACCAAAAAGTATCGAAGAAACCTATGCTGCATTAGGTAGAGATAATTTGGGAACCTAAGCTGGGAAGCCACAAATGGCGGGTAGGCCCGACAAGGACAGCTCGAAGCAAGCACCCGCTTCTTCTAAAAAGAAATGGGAAAATAAAAATTCTAAAAATAACAATTCAGAAAAGAATTCACGATCAAGGGGTGGGTCTCCCCAATGGGAGTCCTCTGAAAATAGGTATAACCTTAGGAATCGTGATAACATTAGGAAACCTAACAGGTACCAGGACACTGATACACGTTCCTTTTGTTCCTTTCAGAGTTCATCAAAAAGCTCGGGGGGACGGGCGATCAGACGAAAAGCAAGAAGATCGACCAAAGACAAAAAGGGAAACACATCGCAATTCAGATTATTTTATCAAACAGGAAGAGCAACCTAAAACAAAACCTCAATTCAAAAAGAAGATAGAAGTTGGCTTAAAAATTAGACATGCCCAGGTTACTGAGGACTCAGCTTCTGAACGGGGAATGGGCTTTGACGATGCTAGACAGCGCGGCAGAAGTAACAATAGCTCGCCAGAACCTGAAGGATTTTCTGGTGACAGCAGTATTGAATGAACACATCATGGTGGAAACACCTGATACAAGAGTTAGTCTCCCACATAGACTATACGAAATAACGCTCCAAATAGAGGGTGACATCTCAAGAAAGGTCCAAGGTCTCTTTTGGGAAAACTTAACATATGGATATGACATACTGCTAGCAGAAAAAGATTGGCCGCCTGAGTTTGTAATGGATTGCCCAAGAGGGGAAAGCATCATTTTGCCTGCTTTCTCCGACCTTGTTCCAGAATCTTTAAAACATTCATACTCGCAGGAGTATGCGCTAGCGCTAGCTCCGGCATTATACCACAACCATGTAGGGTGGGATGTGGAGTCTACTCACCACGAAATCCAATTAAAATCTACTCCAAATCCACAGAGACAGTATCCTATAAAAAAGATGCAAAAAGACAGGTCAAAGAAATCTTAGACCAACTTGGATACCAAGGTGTGATTGAGACTTGCACCTCACCGATGAATAATCCTTTGTTCCCAGTAATGAAACCTGACAACTCATATAGTCTAGTTTTAGATTACCGACATTTGAACACATGCACACGAACATTTGCAGTTCAAAACGCACACAGTGCCGCATTAATGAATAACATTGTGCGGAAGAAATACAAAACGACATTAGATATCTCAAATGGATTCTTCTGGCAAAATATAGCTCCAGAAAGCAGATATTTGACAGCATTCTCTGCCCTAGGCACTCAGCAAAATGTTTGTCATTTGCCTCAGGGGTATAAGAACAGCCCAGGGCTATTCTTGGCAAGAGTGTCAGAAATATTACAAACATGTGACGAGGAGGCAGTGTCCTGTGTCGATGACATCAATCTGACGGACGATGAATTACTTGAACACTTGTATGTTATGTTGTTATGTTATAACAATTTATATAGCGCACTAATACCCATGGGTGTCTAGGCGCTTCCGGTTCACATGCTGTGTCAGAAAAAGCTATTTTCTAAAAAGCCATGTCTTGAGTAGTTTCCTAAACTCAAGCAGGGAGTAAATCCTCCTAAGAGAAAGTGGAAGGGAGTTCCATTCCTTGATAGTACTGTATCTGAAACTCACCCCCCCTAATTCGTCCTTTTAAATCTGGAGGTGGGCATCAGGTAGGCATTGGCCGAGTGTATCGGTCTATTTGGAGAATACCAGCTGAAAGAGTCCCAAACAAATTGTGGGCCTTCTCTGTAAAGTGCCTTATGTGCGATGCAGAGAGCCTTGAATTTAACACGTTGGCCAACTGGCAGCCAATGCAGTTCCTGAATCCCTGCCCTAATGGACTGGTATTTGGGAACATCCAGGACTAGTCGAGCGGCGGCATTTTGTACCGCTTGCAGTCTTCTGAGTAGGTTGGATTGAAGGTTGATATATAGGCCATTACAGTAATCCAATTTCGATAAAACCAGGGAGGTCAATACCGTTTTTCTGGTATTTTTAGGAATAAATGGGAGAATCTTACGTAAAGTTCTAATGGTGAGAAATGAAGAAGACACCACCTTAGAAATCTGAGACTTAAAATTGAGTTTCTCATCTATGATGACCCCCACATTTTTAGCTTTGGCTACTGGTGTAGGAGGAGGGCCAAGGGTGTCTGGCCACCAAGCTGGCGACCATAGTGGAAAGAGATTTCCAAATAACACCACCTCAGTTTTGCTTGAGTTCGACTTCAAACAGTGCCTACTCATCCAGTTGCTCAGAGTGACCATACAGTCATGAAGTTTGATGGAATAATTAACATCCTTGTCTACTGTTGAGATAACCAACTGGGTGTCGTCGGCATAAGAGGTGGGAATTAGATCAAAACTTCTAATCAGAGGCGCCAGTTCAGAAACATAAATATTAAAAAGCGTAGGGCTCAACGAGGAGCCCTGTGGCACCCCCACAAGGCAAGACAAAAGGTGCAGATTTAAAATTGCCTAGTTGAACTGTTTGAGTTCTATCTGATAAGAACGATGTTAAAAGGGAAAGGGCCTTTCCTCCTATACCTATGGTCTTTAGTCGTTCGACCAGAAATGTATGGTCCACGGTATCAAATGCCGCGGACAGGTCAAGGAGAATAAGGGCCGCCGACCCTCCGCCATCCAGGGCAATGCGAATTTCCTCCGTGGTCTTTATCAGAGCTGTCTCGGTACTATGACACGCTCTGAATCCAAACTGATTCTGGTCTAGGATTTGATTGTCTGAAATAAAGGTGGAGAGTTCAACGTTTATTATTTTCTCAACAATTTTTGCGGGAAGCGGAAGCCTCGCAATAGGACGTAGTTGGCCGGGTCCATTATGTCCAAATTGGATTTTTTTAAGAGCGGCAAAATGCAAGCCTGTTTCCACATGGTTGGGAAGAGTCCTTGCAAAAGCATCTGATTGAACATGCTAGATAGCTGCGGGCTAATGAGATGGCTGATGTTGTGAAGGATCCTGGGAGGACAGGGATCATCCGGGGATCCTGATTTAGTCATTGAAAGAAGCATAGCTATTTGAGCTGAGGAAGTAGGGGTAAAGTTTAAAAACGGCGTTTTGACTCTAGCTTCCTGTTCTGTAACATTAGCGTTTGATTTGTGGTTGGCAAACTGATCATATATTTGATCCACCTTTGATTTAAAAGATTGGGCAAGTGTGTTGCAGAAATCTTGGTTACAATTGGCGGCATCGTCCTTTCTAGCTGTAGTCAGGTTATTTATGATCTTAAAAAGTTCCTTGCTGGAATTACCCGCCTTCTCTATTTGCAACGTAAAGTATTGGCTCTTCTCAGCAATTAACTTTTTCTTATAGTCTGCCAACATCGATTTATACTGATCTTTTTCAGGTGCTTCATAGTTTTTCCGCCAAATTCTTTCTTGCCTCCTACAGGCTTGTTTATCTAATCTTAGAGCTTCAGAGAACCAGGGGGCAGAGGGGGTCTTTCTATTTTTATTAGTCACTGTAACAGGTGCTAATTTGGCAAAGTTGGACTCCAGCCAGGTAGTGTAGTTTCTGGCTGGGACCTCTACTTCCAATTCCGGATCTGGTTGAATTTGTACTAACTGGCTTTCCAGTAAGCACAGGTCAATTTTATGCCAAGATCTCCCAATGGACTTGGTGCTAGACGTATTAGTAGTATTGGATCTAGGCAAATTTTAGCTGAATAAAATAGCATGGTGGTCAGACCAAGTTAGAGGGAGAATGTATTTAATGGAAATGGCAGGGTTATTAGTAAAAAGACCATCTAAAGTGTGTCCTGCTTGATGCGTGGGGTATTGTACAAGCTGTCGGAGTCCTAGTTCTGATGTAATATCAAGAAGCTCCTGCGTATCTCTGTCAGCTAATGTTTCCAGATGAAAATTCATATCACCTAAAATAGTGAAGCATCTAGATTGAATGCCTAATTCTAATAGGGGATGGAAGTTATTCAGGAAGCTACTTCTTGGGCCTGGTGGACGATAAATCAATACTCCTTTTGAATGTCTCTTGTTCGAGAGGAGTAATTTTAAAAAGGAGGGCCTCGCAGTCAGATGAGGATAATATTGAGCAGTGTGATATAAGTTCATTCCTGTGAATTAGTGCAAGCCCCCCACCTTTTTTTAGTTGTCTGTCATGTCTGAACACTTTGTACCCATGAGGGACCGCGATATTAAAATCACGATCAGATGTTTCTTCGCCCCAGGTTTCCGTGACAAACAAGACATCCAACTTATTGTCAATAATAAAGTCCGCAATCTCATACTTATGTTTAATCAACGACCTAGCATTGATGAGCGCTAGCTGGAGTTCTATATTACACGTGCCAGAATTGACCAAGTTTCTATCAGGTTTCTGCGTCGGTTGAAAGCTCCTAGGGATTTTAATGAGACATTCTGAGCATTGAGGATGTTCTGTTCTTAGCAGCTCTTCGCAGGTAAATAGATTACATGACTTACCCCTGGGCTGCCAAAGCGTGCGAAGGCTCTCCCCTGAATAATTAAGAACTAGGTAGAAATTCGAGTTTAGTATGCCTGAACTCAGAATGATAAAATACATCTTTTAGTGAAGTTGGTTTTAACATTCTGTGTTTGAAAATACCACTTTTAGAAAGTGGGTATTTTCTTGCCTAACTATCCAGCCTGCCTCTGCCAGCTTGTGTATTGTGTGTCTGGTTTGTGACAGGGGCTGGGGGTGGCCACAGGAGACAGGGTGAAGCAGCCCAGGGCTGAATAGAGAGATCTGCATCCAGAGTGGAGGGAGGAGTTGCATCTGGGTCTGAATAGGGCTCTGCCTGCCTGCCACAATGCTGGCTCCACCCCCTGCCGGGCGTCTGAGTACCCTGCCCCACATTCTGAAAGGAAAGAAGGAGTCATGTACACAGAGTGCTCCAAAGCTGCACAGAACTGGTTTAAGCTAGGCAAAGGCCTCTCTGCCTCCAGAGAACAAAGAGAAAAGGAGTATAAGTACTGGGGCCCAAACCAAGGAACTTTAGATAACTTTTGGGAACAAGAAGAAACCTTTGCTGAGGAGCGGAACCAAGAAGAAACTGAGGAGAGACTATCCCTAAGCCTGAAGTGCTGCTTGGGGGATTGGCCTGCAGTGGTTTGCCTGACTGCCAAAGAAAGGAGAAAGGAACTTTTGCTTTGCTGTGACTTTCATCAACTTGTGAAGGATCTCCAAGGGCTTGGAAGAGAGCTTGCCCCCTGACCGAAGTCCCAGGACCATTGGACTTCACCCCTTTGTGAATTGCTGCTGGAAACTCTGTTTCAGTGGCTACAGAGGTAGGGAGCTGTGACCGACTCTCCCGACCGGCTCGGTGTCCTGTTGGCACCGCATCGAGCAACGCCTGCATCTTGCAACGTACGGCCTTGGTCTCACCGACTCCGTCAACGAGCCGCTGCCTGCACCGTAACCTGTGAGCACCGCACCTTGCAACGCCTCGCTACACCAAATCCATCTGGTCCGACCGACACGGTCACTGTTGCTGAGTTCGAGTCCTGTGACCGCACCGGAGTTGGGCACCGCTCGCATGCTTCGCGACGCACCGCCCGACTCGCACCGCTGTCCGGACTGATCGACGCCAGCTCCTGAATCCGGCTCCGTCGCCGCACCGCAACCTGCCAGCACCGCATCGAAGCACCATCTCGCCCTGCAACGCACGGCCCTGGTCTCACCGACTCCGTTTCGACGACGTCAACGAGCCGCTGCCTGCACCGCCTCGAGGGACAACGCGTCCTGCAACGCTTCCATTTTGCAACGCAACCGCGACGAACAGCCATCCGGCTCGCACGCCCGTGCCTGCCGCTTCAAGTAAAAGGTACTGTGACCGAGTCCGCCTACGCTGTGTTGGCCCGTATCGACGCGGTCAGCTGGATTTGATAGACTCTGTCTGTTCTTTACATCGCAGTAGCCGGAGAAGGCTACCGACTCGCACAGAACCTTGAATTAAGCCTTTTTGATCAGAACTAAGCATTCTTGACAGTATTGTGGATTATTTTTGTCGTTTATGGTCTTGTGATAATTCTATATAAAGTATACCTATTTTTATAAATATATAACCTGTGTGGTGTCCATTTGTAGTGTTGCCACTTGATTACTGTATGTGTTCACAAATGCTTTACACACTGCCTCTGAGATAAGCCTGTCTGCTCGTGCCAAGCTACCAAGAGGGTGAGCAGGGGGTATTTTAGGAGTGTACCTACTTTCCCTGACTAGACTCAAAGGTCCCTATTTGGACAAAGGTACCTACCTCTGCCAACTAGAGACCCCCAAATCTAACAGGCCGCAACAAGAGTCAGCCTCGCATCGGAAGCACATTGAGCCTCAGCACCAATCCTCATTACGGTGCGGGTGGTAGAGACTACAGGAGTACAGGACATACTGAGAGTCACCCAGTACCTGAGGAGTAAGAGAAGCCGTGCTGAGGTGCCCCCCTCTTTCCCACCCTCCCGCCTGAGCGTTAATCGCCACCAGCAGCTCCACACTCACAAGGAATCCCTCACAGTGTCCACGAAGAACATCAGCACTACGAAATAGAGGTCAGTGGAACCCTCCCCCTCGATTATTGAGTGAAAACCCACGGTGGCACTGAGTGGACGAGAGTGCCTGACCTTCGAATGGCCGCCGCCAGAGACAGCCCTGCATTAGAAGCGAGTTAAGCCTCAGCGCCAATCAACATCACGGTGCGGGAGGCGGAGGTTGCAGAAGTGAGGGGCACATTGCGAGTCACCCGACACCAGTGGGGGAAGAGAAGCATCACAATGCTGCGAATTGAGTTGCCCCCCTGCCCCCCCCCTCCTTGCCAGAGCGTTAACTCGCTGCCAGCAGCTCCATACTCACAAGGAGCCCGACACTGAGAGGGAAATCCACGAGGCGCACTCAGAACGCTAAGCATGGCTCTGGAGAATTCTGGCGGGAGCCGAGCAGTGCCACGAGACAGGAGTGCCCAACCCCCTTGCGCCTTCTGTTTGCCCGCACGCCCCCGCACATCCTGATACTTTTAATTGCCGTTCAGATGTAGTGCCTCCACGCACCATTATCTGTCCCTACAATCACCGCACTGCGATGGCCGACTTTCCTCTGCCTTGTAAGCTTTAAAATGACGAGGCTTTGATTGCCGTGCCCTGTTGCTACCGCCGGCATCTTGTCCTCCGCTCTGTCCTCCTCCTCAAAATGGCGGCCCCTCGACTGCTCCAAAATGTCTCTATCGACCCACTTCTTGGACGCCTGCGATTACCGCGCTGCAATGGACGATGCTCCCCTGCCTTGTAAGCATTAATATGACACACCAATTTTCTAATAATGGCCACCATGAGTGGGCCCCTTTCCAAAGCACTCCTTCTCCCCTTGTTGGGGAGGGATCCAGCATTTATGTCCTGGAGTATCAGAGACCCCTCTGAGAGAGTCCACAGCGACAAGGGAGTCTCACACAGCGGAGGCCTGGGTTTTTACCCATTACCGCTGGGAGCACAGCACCGTACACCGTGACCGGCGCGCTCGATGGAACTTTTTGGACTATGCTCCCCTAGGCGGAAACTATAACCTTTCTGTATGTACTGAGGTGCCCAAGCAACCTCTGGCCGATGACCGGTGGAGCTGTCCCATACAGCTATAGAGGAGTTTGGCTCTGGTTCACCCCTCGGCCGTCACCTACCCAGCCCCACTGTTTTTCCTCGTCTCCCCGTTGTGCCTCCTTTACCCTCCTCCTCCCTCCATTATTATCCTTTACCTCCCCTATTCCTTCCCTCTCTCCCCTATTCTTCTCTCCCCTTGCCTATTTGTTTCCTCATGTTTATGCTATGCTTTTGTACTCATGTAATTCCTGTAACTACGCTCCAGTAACTGATGTAACTTTGTAACCATGTTCTGAAACAATGTTTCTTCCTCATGTAAAGCGCTCTGATACCTCCGGGTTTAGCCAGCGCTATATAAAACTCAATAAATAAGGCTATGTAGAAGGTAACGCCAGTTTTAATGACTGAGGTAACTGCAACCTTCAAAGCCAGTAAGTCGTTGTCACAATAAGACAAAAAGTTCCAAGAACTTCGGTAGAGGCGACTAGGACAAGTTTCAAATCCCGCGGAAAAACATCCTTTGTGGGCCCAGGTATAAACTTCAAGGGTGCCCAAAGCAGGGGCAACAGGAATGCATTAAATTGTCTGACTGTTGTGAAAGAAAAAAACCTGCAAAAATCCTACACAAATAATGGCTGTGTGTGATTGATAGCTGTGCAAGAAGCCACTGCTAGGAGGAGAGGAGGAAAATCAAATGCCAAGGCAGCTGATGGCAGACGTTCGGGCCGAAAGCACAGCTAGAGCAGTCAAACGCTGCTGGTCCACCTGCTCAGCAAGCCGTCTTCATCTTCAGCAACCCCCATTAACCCCATTACCTCTGCGCATCTACCGTCCACCGCCAATCTGCCATTTGCTCATCCACTAGCCTGCCTGCTCACTCGTTGTTTTCTCACGGGGTAAGCAGAGTTGGGGGCAAGCTCTCGGTGATGTACCAGCCACTTTTGAGCAGCATAGGGGTGCAACGCGACGGGGGTGTGCAGGGGGGTGAGCCCGAGTTGCATTTGGTCCATTTGCCCTAGGGAGTCAGAGAAGGGAGAGGAACAGCCTTGGAGAGAGCCTTAGAGAATGGTAAGGCAAGCCGCTAGAAAAAGAGAAAAGAGAAATATAATGGAGATTGGTGTACAAAGAAAGGAGAGTAGGGGACAATGATGTCTCCTTTTGGTGAACTTTGTGAATTTCGGTGAACTTTCTGGTTTAGCATGGCCCCTGCCGCCTGATAGCAGCGGGCCCCTGCTGTTAGACTAGGGTGAAGGGTTGAGCCCCCAGGCTTTCATCCCGGAAGGAGTCAGACTAGGTCTGGAGCGGCTTGCACACCGAGAGGCTTCCCCGCGGCTTTCAATACTTGATACGGGATTCACGACCTGAGACATAGGATCAAGTCCTTTGTGGTTCGGCCATTGCCTGGACTGGAGCCACCCTCCTGACTCATGTATAATTTACAAAAAATGGTCAGCTTGAGGTTCCAGCATACTGTTGAAGTGTTTAATATTTGACTACTACTCGACTAAATATTAACTAGCTATCGATAAAGGATCACAATGGTTGTCCGTGGTAAAGCTGAGTAACCCCCGCACTTGGCCAACTCCATTTAGTACACATCCCACACAAACATTTGCAAGTAAATTTACACCAGCCGCGTGTTTGTATTGTTCGTGGGATACCTTGGCCGCATTTTTATTATATGGTTTCTACGTTATGTCACTGACCTCATAAATCATAGAGGTCAGTCATAATTCAAGACGACAAGGCCATAAATCATTATTACGGTGTCATAAATAATTCTGAGTGTCACAAATCATTTTGAGAGGAACACAAATCATAAAGACGTGACAGGTCATAAATCATCAACGGTTGACAGGTCATAAATCATCTCTGCCATGCATAAACCATCCCTCTGACGTGCCTCCATTACCAACCAACGTACCCCTTTTACCACTCGACTGCCCTATCAGCCCTGCAACAATGTTGCTGTTCTGTGAGAGCGGGTGGGCCCCGACTTTCCAGCATGCAGCCCCTGCTCCACGAATGTATCTTCTGCAGGGGCAGCGTCGTTCTTTTAATCCCCCTGCCCCCAGCCGAGGTGCAGTGGTGTCCCCCATAGGGAGACGGGGGATTCCAAACATTTCCTGGGCCCCCATTGGCCTGGTTTTTTCGCACCAAAGTTGGCACGTTTTCTCCCCCCTGGGGGGGGAGCGGGACGACTCCCTCCTCATTGTTTGCCGCTGTGGTGACTTAAACCAAAATTTAAAGGTCCCCGGTGGCTGTTATTGCGCTGGCTCTTGAGGCCCCCTTCGGGGGCGGCACCTGCCATAACCCCGCACTTGGCCCACTCCAATTAGTACACATCCCACATATACATTTGTGAATAAAATTACACCAGCCGTGTGTTTGTATCTTTCGTGGGAATTCTTGGCTGCAGTTTTATTACATGCATGGTTTCTATGTTATGTCATTGACCTCATAAATCAAAGTGGCCAGTCATAATTCAAGATGACAAGGCCGTAAATAATTATTACGGAGTCATAAATCTTTCTGAGTGTCACAAATCATTTTGACAGGATCAGGAATCATAATTATGTGACATGTCATAAACCATCAATGGTTGACAGGTCATAAATCATCTCTGCCATCTATCCATCAAGTCGAGTCATTTGCTTGTCATAGTTATGACACCTTTTAGTTGTTGAGGCCATCATTCACGTCGCTTTTCGGGCTCATAAAATGTTGTTTTTTTCCTCCGATCGTATACGGGGGGGTCCTCTTACTGCTGTTAGGGTCAACTCTCTACCCTGTCTGGCCATTTTGTGCGCTGCCAACCGGTGGGTCTGGGCTGCGAGTACCGTGTTACGCTTACTCCATCTACCTGCAATTGGCCAGCGGTAGAGTGCCAGTGAGAGCAGCATGCATCCTTTCCTGGCTGTCTGGGCACTGTAGTGTCTTAAAGAACAAGACCAGCCGCCCTCCGCCTTAAATTGACTTTCCACCTCAAAAATGCTACAGTGTCCACATATTTCACTGTACTGAAGGACAAAGCGCTTGGGTCATACATGCAAAGTGCTAGCATATAAGCGCTATACTGCTTTGATAATGGCACATGCTGAGAGCGAGAGACAAGAGCTAGATCTGCACCATAGGAGTAAGAGACTTGCCGCACATTATCTGGTACTAGATAAAGCGGGAGCGGAGTCTTGCCATTATGCGCAGCATCGCAAATGCGAGGCCGGGTAGACCCTCACCCCACGCATGAAGGAAGCAAACTACAAACAAAGCGGACGTAACCTGGGAATCTAAAGCTTCCATCAAACCGATCTGTGAGCCTTCATAATCCATGCCCCAGCTTCCCTCAACAAAACGACACCACTGCCCGAGTCTCTTGGTGTGCGAGACCTGACCGATCCAGCCTTCTTCACGAGAACTAGACTCCCACAGGTTGCTCGCCGGTTGCCTTGTGAGTGGTCTCTCGATGGCTGGGCTCCACGCAGACTGCAAAGTGGCGTCACTGGATGTACAGTGGTCCTCCACTGTTGCTGCTCTCTGGGACGCAGAGGTGTTATGTATGGCAAAGGCTCCTCAAACCTGCTGGAGAGTAGCGTCGCTGCATGCGCAGCTGTCCTTTCCTCAAGCTGTTCCTACAGGGTATGTTAAGAGTCATGCCACTGAAAAACAGCGGTCCTCTGAGTGTGTTGGCACCGGGCCGCAGCGGTGGCAAAGTCGCCTTAATGCACGAGACAGCGGTCCTTCGTCTGAGCAGTTCCCAGCCACGGGGGTGATTATTACCTTACCCCAAAATTGTCGGAGGTGCCCTGGGAATGTACAGGGTCACGTAACTGCTGAATGCAGGGATCCTCCATCGCTTCCGGGTGCCGCAGCGGTGATAAAGGGATGGAGATAGACATCAAGAGGCACAGAGTCCACCAGTGAAATCTTGACATCTTCTCAAATTTCCTGCGTGCTTCTCCAGCTCCACAAATGTACCTTATACAGGGGTATCATCGTACTTTTAACCCCCTGCCTCCAGCCGAGGTACAGTGCTGTCCCCCTATAGGGGGGGTTTCAAACATTGCCTGGGCTCACACTGGCCCGGTGTTTTCGCACCAACGTTGGCATGCTTTTTCTTCCCGCTGGGGGAGCGGGACGTCTCCCCCCTCGTTGTTTGCCGCTGTGGCACCTTAAACCGGAATTTATGGGTGTCCGGCGGCTGTTTTTGCGCCAGCCCTTGAGGCCCCCTTCGGGTTCAGCCTCTGCCATTAGGAAAATATATATGAAGTATTAAAATCCCAGAGCCCATTTCAAGCACTCCATTCTAGGATAGTGAAGAAAATAGATAGCACAAATAAATTTGGTGTTGTAAGATTGACAAATAACTCAATCAAAGAATATACAACAACCATGGTGAAAACCGGTGATGCTGTTAGTAAAAAGACCTCTCCAGGGGATCAAAGTAAAATAGTAATCCAGGATCCAATTATAGTGGAGAAAAGCAACAGCGACACAGGAAGTCTTAAAGGTTGTTGAAAAAATAAGAACTGATAAAGAACATTTGGAAAGGAATTGTTTGAAACCTTGTCTGGATTACCAGACTCTAAGACTGAAAAATAAATCTGATTTGGATGGAGAGAGAGTTGTAGCTAAAGAGTATAACCTACCTCAGGAAAAACTTTCAAAGCAACTACAGTTGATGTGCAGTTGCAGGTACATTGTGCCAAGAATAGTGATTTGTCCTCGAATATAACTGTTTCACCTGTTCACTTGCCAAAGAGAAGTGCGGTAGGGTCTCCAATGAAACGTCATGAATTTGAAAAAGGTCAATGACTGATACAGCAGAAGCCATTAGCAAATACAATGTTGTAAGCGACAAATCAATACTCACCAGCATGAATGAGAACGGGGATGTAATTGAACAATATGAGATGCCACTGTGTTCCATGCTATCAGATAATTTTCAACAATGGGAGAGATCTTCTAGCTATAAAAAATATGGGTGATAATTCCATCATGGTAAAAACTGCTGGACAAGGTAATCACAGAAGATTTTCCTTTCCTTTTTTTGATTGATTGTTCCTCTACACAAGAAGAGGAAGAGGATCTTGGGTTAGTAAGCAAATTAGAACAGGTCAAAAATGTTGAAATACGTGAGGAAGATAACCCCATACCGCATGCAAAAGAGCTGCAGGGGAGTGAAGCGCTAATAAATGTTAAATGGCTATTCTCAATGAACAATGCATTGGAATCCATAGCCCAATTGATGGCTAGATAAGTTAATGATATTGATTATAACAGAGATATAAATGTTCTAATATTATAACACCTGACAGAATTGAATGCTTTTTGGCAGCTGTCAAATAATAATAAAGAGTTTGATACTAATGCACAGCCTGTCATAAAGGAGTACAAACTACCAGAATGGAAGACGTGATTGTCTCCATCCTCCCTCAAAAACCCAGTGTCCTGGCTAGTGGAGTGAGGGTAGGGTTGGATAGATCCCTTCACCTGGCTCATGGCCCAGACATGAGCCCCAATTGCTCTCAGTGGAACAAATTGGAAAGGATATTGAGGGCCCTACAGAAGTACATAAAGCTGAGTCAAAGGAGGGGCAGGAACAAATGAAGGTTTTCTCAATCCTTCATAAGAATAGTGCACAAAAGAACTACCTAAAAAGGCCTAAGCAAAGGAAAGGAAAAATCTGAGAATTCACAAAGAAAGGTATGTGAACCCCTAGGTTTCCATGTCAACTGGAAAAAGATAATGAAAGTCCCCTGGAAAATTTGAAATGTAAGGAAGAAAGCACCAACACTAATAAGAGAACTAACCAAAAATCTAAGTCAATGGAAATAGAAGAAGAAAGTGAGACACTATGCTCATCTCCAAATAAGCGGGAAGATGTAGTAACAATGGAGGATAAGCAAGAACATACCGTTAAATCACATACAAATGCCTCTAGTTTATGAGTCATCAACAAATCCCTGCTACTGTTTGCGGCATTGAGAACCTCAAATGAAGAGAGGTTAGGAGAAAAACCCAGACTCCAAGATGGTGGCCCATTGGAATGCTTGGAACAAATGAGGAAAAAAAGATCAGCATGAAATAGATGACACAGTAATGCTGTTGGTGGATATCTTCTCAGACGGGGGCATGAACCTTTTTTTAAATTGATCAAGGATTTTGAAAATGTTTAGTTTGCTTACAAGGCTCTCAAAAATACTGTCCACGGATACAACTTTGGTCACATTGCCTAAACAAAATAACCCAAAGTACAAAGGCTCAATTGCGCTGATCATTTTCATTCAGGAATAGTTGCAGAAATGGTTCTAAGCTGTACTGATGATCTTAGACGCTCTAGTTATGAGAGCTATGAAAATAATGATTATCTTTTTCAACTGAAAGGAAACCAGAAACAAAGTCGACCTAGACCAAATCAGCCAGTTAGGCAGTATATCAACTATGGTCAAAAAAAGGTCTAATGGGAGTCATGTGTCGCCGATGCCACTAACCTGGTACAAGGCTCAATCCACAGGAGCGAAGACTGTTTCCCCACACTCCCTACGACAGGGTCAAGACAAAGATGTCACTAATACTCTGTTATCCTGAAACTGACTCAAGGAGATGTGGGGATGAGATGCCAAGACGTAACCATGTCTCAATCCCCCAGCCGGGTCCCAAAGAGTCAGGAGCGAACAGGAATCAGATGAGTGGTAACCTACAGAGAGATAATGGCAAATAATATGAGAAAAATCCCTCCCCTCTGTACCAATACTAAAGCAAACAAAATTTTGTTCAGTGCCTGTTCCCCCGAAACAGAGTGATCCCTTACCGGCTGGACATCTCCGGACGCCTGGTAAATGATCCAAACTGCAACCAAGGGTGTAGGTGAAATTCTTCACTCTTAAGGACTTCAAGGGTTAATTGCAGGCAGGGACTTAGAGAGAATAGGAAGGGAAACACCGGAACCCGTCTTAATGAAGTTTAGCCAGATTCCTAGGTCATGACTGTATCAAGCAGACTCAGGGAACAAAGTATTTCACCAAGCGCGGCGTGTAAAGAAAGAGACACGTAGTTTATGGGCTCTGCGCACAGCGCTGGCGTGTGTCTGCTACAATGTATCCCTCGGAAGTCAAAAATAAAAAGTAAACGCGGCCGCGATAAACAAACAAACTGGAAATGGGACCTAGCGACAATAGCACGAGGAGAAAAAGAACAGGGGGAGCTGTGCTGCGCTGAAATGGCAAAGGGTAGCAAGGGAGTTAGAACACAGCTGTGCAATGGAATATCCGCGAGCGCGGTTGTGCATCGGGATGTCAGCAGTAATGAAATAGGATCAGGCAGAGAGCCAGGGGTAGAGGGAAGGCGGGAAACGTATCGCCGATTCTACAACGATTACTTGCAGAATAGCTCCAACGACGTGAAGAGTCAAACTCTCAAGGGCGGAAAGAGGGGCGTGGAAATCAGGTCAGGATCCGAAAGCCAAGCAACGGCTTCTTCGAATGACCGGTATTTAAGTGAAGGGAGCGTGTCAAAACTCCACCTCTCTTGACCATCAAGGGAGTCTCTAAAAAGGGCTACTAATTTCAGTAGAACAGGCACTGACTATTCTAAGGGCTCCAAGTAACCGTGCACGACGCTTGGGGTCTAACAGTTCTCCCACCCAAAGGTCTATTCACAGGACGAGGTTTGGAAGGGTATAGGGCATGGAATCTACGGATTAGGACAGGAGCATGTACATTCTCAGCAGGTTCCCAGGATCTATCTTCCGGGGCATAACCCACCCAGTCTATTAGATACTGTAGTTTGCCCTTGTATCTACGGGAATCCATGATTCGTTTCACTTCGTATTCTATTTCACCTCCCACTATGACAGGTGGAGGAGGGTTTTCAGGGTCCAGTGAAGGAACATATGATTTAAGTAAAGAGGCATGAAACACTGGATGAACGCGCATTTCTGCGGGTAATTCTAGTTTTATTGTGATGGGGGAGATAACCTTGGAAATGCTAAAGGGCCCTATGTAACGAGGTTGTAGCTTTCGGGCCCCTCTAGTCTTAGATTCTTGGTGGCTAACCATACCTTATCGCCTACTTTATATAAGGGGGCAGGACGACGATGTTTATCAGCTTGCTTTTTCATGGCTTCTTTGGCCCTCTGTAATTCGAGTTTTGCTTTTTCCCAAATGTCTAGGAGGACAGCATGATGGTGTTGGACAGCAGGAATATCCACAAGGTGGGAAGGCAAGGGGAAGGGCAAGAACCTGGGATGTTGTGCATGAGCCAAAAAAAAAGGAGAGACTCCTGTGGATGAATGGGTGGTGTTATTGTAAACAAATTCTGCTAACGGTAGGGCCTGTACCCAATCAGACGTGATGGTTGATAGCAAACAGCGTAGAAATTGCTCCAGTGTTTGGTTGGTTCTTTCAGTCACTCAAGGGGGGGAATAGCAGAATATGCTGTTGTCAATTGATTCAAAAAGGGAGGCTGTTCATTTTTCCTGTCTCCCACTCCTATGATTTTATGGCAGGGTATGACGGGAGGGTACTCATTCAAATGACATTTTTTTTCCGGTCCCAATCGGGACAATGCATCTGCCTTCCCTTGTTGGTTACCTGGTCGATAAGTAATGATGAAATCAAATTCGCTAAAAAATAAGACCCATCTCATCTGTCGGGGTGTTAATGCTTTAGCTGATTTGAAAAATTGGAGATTTCGGTGGTCTGTGTAAATGGTAATAGTGTGAGGGGACCCCAAGAGGTAATGTCTCCATTCTTGAAAGGCAAGTTTTATTGCCAAGAGCTCCCGTTCCCCGATAGTGTAATTTTGCTCGGCTGGTAGTAGTGTTTTAGAAAAATAGGCCACTGGGTGTAAACAGCCGTTAACAGGATGACGTTGGGATAAAACTCCCCCCACAGCATATTGGGAAGCATCCGCTTCCACATAGTAGGGTTGAGTGTTGTCTGCATGCCGGATGATAGGTGATGTGGTGAACTTGTCCTTTAGTTGTAAAAAGATTGTTCTGCTTCCGGGGACCACTCAAATGTGACTCCTTTACGGAGCAACCGAGTAATGGGAGTTATGAGGTCTGAAAAGTGGTCAATAAATCTCCTGTAAAAATTAGCGAACCCTAAAAAGGATTGCACCTCTTTTACACTACTAGGACTGGGCCATTTGATCAAGGCTTCGATCTTCTGGGGATCCATATGGATGCCTTCAGGTGAAATAACGAATCCTAAAAACTCCACCTTATTGGTATGGAAGGTACTCTTGTCCAGTTTAGCAAACAACTGATTGTCTTTCAGTTTTTGCAGTATCTTCTTGACATGTTCAACGTGTTCTTGCTCAGATTTTGAGAAGATCAAGATATCGTCTATATAGACAATCACGAATAGATCAAGGTATTCTCTTAAGATGTCATTGATAAAGAATTGGAACGCCGCAGGGGCATTACAGAGACCGAATGGCATGACGCAGTATTCGTACAATCCGAATTTAGTTCGGAAGGCAGTCTTCCATTCGTCTCCTTCCTTTATTCTTATTAGATGGTAAGCCCCTCTGAGGTCCAATTTAGTAAATATGTTGGCCCCCGCACTTGATCTAATAACACTGAGATAAGAGGAAGAGGGTACTTATTTTTAATAGTGACCTTGTTCAAGGCACGATAATCGAGACACGCGCGTAAACCCCCTTCACGCTTTGGAATGAAGAAAATGGGGGATGACACAGGGGAAGTGGAATGTCTGATGAACCCCTTGTCTACCATCTCTGTAATATACCTTTGTAGATATTCTGTCTCGGGTTCGGTCAGGGCATACACTCGGCTCACAGGTAGTTCTGCCCCAGGTATTAGATCAATACGACAATCGTAACTTCTATGAGGAGGCAGAGCTGTAGCTTTGGCTTCATCAAACACTTCTCCATAGTCTTCATAGATATAAGGGACTTGAAGATCTTTCCCAAGAGTATCTAAGGCACAACACAACGGTCTTTCCCAATCCTGAGCTTCTTCATAACAATGCAATAGACAATGTGGGGATTTCAATGTCACCTTCCGTGTATTCCAGTCAATATGAGGGTTGTGGACTTGTAACCAGGGTACTCCCAGTATTGCTCCAAAATTGGGTGTATCTATCAAATCAAATACGAGTGCCTCAGAATGTCCATTGCTACATACCATGGTCAATGCAGGAGTGTGATAAGTTATTAAACCAGAGGATAGTTCTGACCCATCCACTGCTCTCACCGGCTCTGGTTTAGCTTTAGGTAAAAAAGGAATTCCTAAATTCTGAGCAAGATTAATGTCCAGAAAATTACCAGTAGCCCCGGAGTCTAAAAGGATGGACAATGTCTTTCTCCGTTGAGTAGTGACAATTAAGGTGACAGCCAGAGTAAAATGCCGTGCCACAGGAGCAGAGATGCTTGCTAGATTTTGAGAGACCTGAGAGTTCCAACAACTTGAAGAATCGGTCTCCTGTTTCTTCAAGTTCTCTAGTTTTCCGACAGTGGAGGATAGTATAGATTTCCAGCAGCTGTCTTGGGGGCATTCGTAGGTTTTGCGGGACAAACTCGTGCATAATGTCCACCCTTACCACAATAAAGACAGAGATTATTCTTCCGTCGTTTATCTTTTTCCTCCAGAGACAAGGGAGCTCTCATACCACCTATTTGCATGGGTTCGCTGGTATCTCTGCTTTCTTTATTTTCTTTCTTGTCCCCTCTAACCACTAGAAACCTAGCCAGATTACCACGGGATTTTTCTCCTTTCCTTTCATTTAATCGGTGATCTAATTTCACCACCAGATCTATAAAGGCATGACAGTCTTCAGGGGGATCTACTATTTGGGACAGGAGATCCTTTAGGTCATCACTTAATCCCCTGTAAAATAAAGAAGTCCTCTTCTCCTCTGGCCATTGTGTCTCTACTACCAATCTATTGAATTCCGTGAGATATGTAAGAAGGTCTTTGGTTCCCTGTTTCAAGTTCAAGAGCTCATTATCGCTGGCCTGAACAAACGTATGTTTCGCGAACAGACCTCGCATCTTTTCTTTGAACAAGACAAAATCATACAGGAGGGGATCATTGTTTTCAATTAAAGGAACAGCCCATCTAGCAGCATTACCTCCTAAATAAGAAATTACAAAAGCTACTTTAGCTGCATCATCAGGAAATGAAGATGCTTTACACAAAAAATGAAGATGGCATTGATTTATAAATACACTGTATTTTGCACTATCCCCATGGAATCTCTCAGGTACTGCCAAAGGAACTGGGTTCTGTGTCTGAACTGTTACTTGAACAGGTGGGGGATTTCCTGTGCCGGGGGAGCCAGGGTTCACGGTAGAAGGAGGAACATTAAAGCGAGCTGGCTGTATATATGTGCGTTTGCTTCTGTGCCCTGATTCAGAAACACTAACATCAGGTGTAGGTTGGAGTCTGGTCTGTACCAATTCTGTATGTAAACGCTGGTTTTCTACCCTAAGTCTTCCTACCTCGCTTTGTAGATCTATGATAGCTGCCGCGAGGTCTTCTACTGAGGGACTATGAAGAGAGTCTTCCATAGAGGAACACGCCCCTTCTGCGTTCATCTTTGCTCGGGTGGACTTAATTCGTGGGCTTGGCTTTCTGTCGCCGATGCCACTAACCTGGTACAAGGCTCAATCCACAGGAGCGAAGACTGTTTCCCCACACTCCCTACGACAGGGTCAAGACAAAGATGTCACTAATACTCTGTTATCCTGAAACTGACTCAAGGAGATGTGGGGATGAGATGCCAAGACGTAACCATGTCTCAATCCCCCAGCCGGGTCCCAAAGAGTCAGGAGCGAACAGGAATCAGATGAGTGGTAACCTACAGAGAGATAATGGCAAATAATATGAGAAAAATCCCTCCCTCTGTACCAATACTAAAGCAAACAAAATTTTGTTCAGTGCCTGTTCCCCCGAAACAGAGTGATCCCTTACCGGCTGGACATCTCCGGACGCCTGGTAAATGATCCAAACTGCAACCAAGGGTGTAGGTGAAATTCTTCACTCTTAAGGACTTCAAGGGTTAATTGCAGGCAGGGACTTAGAGAGAATAGGAAGGGAAACACCGGAACCCGTCTTAATGAAGTTTAGCCAGATTCCTAGGTCATGACTGTATCAAGCAGACTCAGGGAACAAAGTATTTCACCAAGCGCGGCGTGTAAAGAAAGAGACACGTAGTTTATGGGCTCTGCGCACAGCGCTGGCGTGTGTCTGCTACAATGTATCCCTCGGAAGTCAAAAATAAAAAGTAAACGCGGCCGCGATAAACAAACAAACTGGAAATGGGACCTAGCGACAATAGCACGAGGAGAAAAAGAACAGGGGGAGCTGTGCTGCGCTGAAATGGCAAAGGGTAGCAAGGGAGTTAGAACACAGCTGTGCAATGGAATATCCGCGAGCGCGGTTGTGCATCGGGATGTCAGCAGTAATGAAATAGGATCAGGCAGAGAGCCAGGGGTAGAGGGAAGGCGGGAAACGTATCGCCGATTCTACAACGATTACTTGCAGAATAGCTCCAACGACGTGAAGAGTCAAACTCTCAAGGGCGGAAAGAGGGGGGCGTGGAAATCAGGTCAGGATCCGAAAGCCAAGCAACGGCTTCTTCGAATGACCGGTATTTAAGTGAAGGGAGCGTGTCAAAACTCCACCTCTCTTGACCATCAAGGGAGTCTCTAAAAAGGGCTACTAATTTCAGTAGAACAGGCACTGACTATTCTAAGGGCTCCAAGTAACCGTGCACGACGCTTGGGGTCTAACATCATGATCTTAGAGAAAGCAAACAAATTGTTATAACTAAAACGGATTAAGAAAGATTTATCTACAGGAATATTAATGACATTAGCTCACCGAAATTAGGTGATTGGAACTGGATAGCATCAGCAATAAACTCTGAACACTAGGTCCCTAAGCCATCTCCTTGGAAAGCGCCATGATGATTTGACTTGCTGTTTGTCATGGAACATCGTTGGGTTGAGAAAGAACTGGAAGTCCTTTACTAAAAAGTTGAAAGATATGGATTTTACAGTTGAATCATGGGAATCAGATGATGTTGTGATGAATGGTTTTATTGTTTTTAATGCTAATGCTGTAAAAGGTTGATAAGGCAGGGCAGCAGGTGGCCTTTTAACATTAGCACCCGTAAAGAGGGACCTATGAACCCGGAGAATTTGTAACAAATTTACATACTTTTTAACATTTTTAAAAAAAAAATGTAAACCGAAAAACCCTTATAAGCCCTGTGGAGCTAATGATCTCATAATTATAAACACATTCTTCCCCCATAATAAGCTTCAGGAGAAACAAGCTCAGCAAATGATTCTCCTTTTAGAAAAGATAACCATAATACACTCCCAGTGTGCAATTCTTTTATTTGGTGATTTTAACACAGACATTTTTATTTCTGATCTCCGTGATGAATTTCAAGTAAATAAAAAAGAAGTGAGTTAACACTTTCCAGCCCAGTCGTTAATAAATTGATGCCAAAGGGAGGAAATTGGCAAATATTTTAAATGTATTCAATATATTTATTAATGGAAGACGTAAAGGGGATCAATCTTGTAAACCAACGTTTGACAATGGCAAACCGTCCTCTTTGACTGACTATGCAATTATATCAATTGAGGATTTTTGCCTAGTTGATGATCTTGTCATAAGGGAGTTGGCTGGGAGCGTCCATAAACCTCTGCTATTAACCCTAGATTGGGTGACTAAAAAAAGATATCTTGTGGAATTCAGCCCATAATTGGTGTAAGAATGACCGAAGAATAATCTGGTCAGTTTAAATCAAAAATCAAGCAAAACAAATGGTTCAGAACCTTCTGACCTCACATTGTAGAAGTCCAGTCAATAAAATATTGACCCAATACGAAAAATTAATAAATGAAATCCATCAATTCGTGTTTAAGCTTGGAAATATTCATTAAAAGGCAAGGGTAATGTCGTGGTCAGAGAAGGAAAAAGCAAAAGCTAAAGTAGCTCTGACTAAGAAAATCAGAGAAGCATATAAAAACGATCCTAATGTTAGAAAATTGTTTATTAAAGTCCATTATAGAAGAGAAATAAGAAAGATTGACTGGAAAGAAAAGGATTGAATTTGGACGGAAGTTATTATAGCCCTACGTAGTAGAAGAGTGAAAACGTTTTGGTCATTGCTTGGTAAAACATAGGGGGGAGTTTAGAAATTAGAAGCCTGTTCTGTGAATGAAGATCTCAGTTGTGTTAGAGAAAATAAAAATAACAAAGAAAATGAATTCCAGAAATATCTGGATAATTGTCAGAGGAATATAAGTAGATGTAGAGAAAGGAATAACCTAACACGTCTATAAAAGAGGTCACAACCATAATAAAGAACTTAAAAAGCTCTTGTGCCCATGGCCTGTCAGCAGATATATTAAAACTGGAACCAGATATTTGGCACAGGCTCTAACACCTTGGATTACCAATGTATTCTGCGGCAATCAAATTCCAGATTCCTGGAAGGGACGTATTTGGGTCACAATTTTTTATAAAGCGTCACAAGTAGCACCAAACAACTACAGAATGATAACACCACTGGAATATCCCAAGCACAATGTATGCGAAACAGGCCCTAGAAAATTGGGTAGAAAAAGAAAAGATCCTGCCAAAAGTGCAGCTGAGGTTCAAGAGGGGCTATTCAACTGTTGATGGGTGCTTCGCACTAAAGTTAAAGTTGATGGTGGAAGACTCAGGGCTGATTTAGATGTTGGCGGTACCACGACGGAGAGGTCTTTTTGGCGGTCTACCCGCCCGCCGCCCAATTTAGATGCTGGCTGGCAATGGGAGAGAAGACCACTGCGGTCCCGCCAACTCAGCCAGGACTTTGCTCCCCGCCCCTAAGGCAGGATGGGCTGCAGCAGGTGGGACTCCAGCAAGGATTCCTGCCCTCCATATTTGGATGTGGGCTGTTTCGAAGGGAATTCCGTCGGAAATCCCTCCAACTTCAAGTCGGCAGAATGGGACAAAAAGGAGTGAAAACTCACCTTTTTTTTCTGGGTACAGCCTGCGGTTTTGTCCTCTACACCTTCTCCCAGGTCGCACATTACCTGATGCACCTTGACCGCGACTGACCGGCACCCCTTTTTGACTGACCCAAAGGTAGGTTTTTGTGGTGTGTTCAGGTATACATTGCATGGTGTGCGTAGGCTGGTGGGGTGCAATGCAGAATGTACAAAATATGCTCACTACACATAGCTTACATACACATATGTACACATACACAACCTATATGTATTTTACGTAATAAATTTTTTTTACTGACCTGTCTCCCCACCACCACAGTCGGCCCCTGTCGGTACTCCGTCGACAGGACACCGCCAGCCCAACGGGAATAACAAATCTGTTCAGTGGAACCCTGCCTTTGAGGCGGAGACCGCGGGCAGTTCGCTAGCACAGAAGACCGCCGCAGCGACAGTCTTCTGAGTATCGCGTATACATTTAAATACGGCGGGCAGAAGACTGCCAGCTCGGCGGGGTACTCAGTCCCACCGCCGTGGCGGTACGGCAGTTGGACAGCCAAGATCTAAATCAGGCCCTACGTTTTTAAAAGGAATCAACCAACTTATGCAGCATTTAGAGATCTTTCTACTGCTGTGGATATGAATAGCATATAAATAGAGTAGAATTGTGAAGAAAGCTTATTAATTGGATTATAACCACAGAATAACTGAGGTTGATTGTACAACTTCATGATGGCACATAGGCTCAAGTGGAATATGGAAGCAATGGAGCCTTAACAAGGAAAATGTTTATACCAAGGTTATATTTTGGTACCACTGCTCTTTTCTTATATATATATAGCAAATATTTTGGTGAAAGTGGTATCCTCCACATGGGGGGAGGATAGTCATTTCAGTTCACACCATTCCTTTTCTTCCCATTCGGAAAGGTTCGTTCCCCGCACCTTTTGTTGATGCGATTAGAATGTTGTGGCTTGAGGGTTCTATGTGAGGCTCCTGCGTGAGCGCTGACGAATTGACAGTTGAGCTGTGGCTGAGGCGTTTGCTATGATGTACTCTGAATAAAGCCTCTCTCTTCACCATACTTCGCCTCTTGTGATTTATCATTTGATCTTCGATGTTACACTTGTGACTGAGGGCGGGATAAGAGAATCCCATTGGTGACAGCGGTATCAACGCCTCAACACGCGTGTCGAGATTTTAAGGCGTCGGCGATAAAGGACTTTTCCGGTTGTGCGGCAGCAGTGAGTGCTAATTGACCCGGTGAATATTGTTCTGGGGTCAGTTTACACCTATATCGGTGTTAGTTGCTCCTCGGTTCTGCTGCAGTTCATTTCTGGTTCCTCAGAGCATCTACATCACTTTGGTTAGTGAGCTCTGTGGTGTCCAGCATTTTCGCTTTTATGTTGGAGAGAACATGTCTGTTCTGATCATCGCTTATGGAGTCTTGACGGAACCTGTCTGTCTGGTTGACGGAGGTTTGGTCAGCAGCACAGTGCTTTTGTGTGCCTCACTCCTGTCAGTTTTTCTGGCCGCATGAGAGCGTTGGAGTACTATAAGCTGTGCTCGGTGCTGGTTGCTGTCTGAGGCCGTATGCTGTACGGTGTCCTGATCGTATCTACAGCACTGCCTACACCTGACAGGGGCGTCTCAGCTCAAGTTTTTCCTGCTAGCCTGCTGCGCACAAGCATAGCTTTTAATATCCGTGGTGGGGAAAGTGCATTCTCACAGAGAGAAGCAAGTCTTGTTAAAGGAGAAAGAGTCAAAGGGGCACATGCATTTTACCGGTCGCAAACGGGCCGATTAGCAGAATTGGCCCGTTTGCGACCGGTAAAATGATATTTCCGATGCATCAAGCCCAAAGGCATTCGCAATTAAGGAAATCGCAATTTTTTGCGATTTCCTTAATTGCGAATGCAGTTAGGGAATCGCAAATTGCGATTCCCTAAATGCGATGCATTATGCATTCGCAAATTACGTTTTCACAATTTAGAATTGCAAATTACCATCAACTTCAAATTGATGGTAATTTGCAATTTCTTAGAAAAATGCATAAAATTGCATTTTCTTAAGTGCCATGTGGCGCACACATATGCCCTTAATGCATATGTGTGTGCCACATGTGCACACATGCCGCTAAGGTGTTCTCAACCCTTGACTTAACCTCCGCATACTACCAAGTTAAAATGCACCCTGAGTCACAAGAACTGACGGCATTTATCACGCCCATGGGGGCTTACAAATTCAAACGCATGCCGTTTGGACTTGCGTCAGCGGCTGCAGTTTTTCGGAGGATTATGACCAATCTACTCCAAGTGATCCCTGGGGTACTATGCTACCAGGATGTACTGAGTGTTGGATAGAATGGAGTACAACATGACGAAAGGCTCAAACAGGTTCTGAGGAGGTTCCGGGAGCAGGGTCTGATGGTAAAAAAAAAGAAGTGCAGAATAGGTTGCTCAGAAATAGAGTTTCTAGGACATAGAGTGACGGCAGAAGGGCATACTACCTAAAGCAGATCTGCAAGACACCATACTAAACCTTACAAGACCCAAAACCAAAGAGGAAGTGAAATCTTTTATGGGGATGGTTGAGTTTTATAGTAAATTCGTTCAGAATTTTGCTAGGCGAACATACCAGATTCGCAGTCTGTTGAAGAAAGGGGTGTGTTTGACTGGAGTGAGGAGTGTCAGAAAGAGTTTGAGGACACCAAAGCGGCTTTAGCAGGAGCTCCTAACCTGAAGGCGTTTTTACCTGGCAGGAGAATGGTTATAACAACGAATGCTAGCTCTAAAGGCCAAGGAGCTGTCATGACCCAAGAGGTTGAGAAAGGTGAGAAGATAATAGAGTTTGCTTCTCGATCCCTGCATCAGGCAGAGGCTAACTACTCTGTGATTGAGAAGGAGGCTTTAGCTGTAAATTGGGCCATCAACAAATTTAGAAATTTTGTATGTGGAACCAAGTTCGACTTGAGGACCGATCATAAGCCTCTATTTTAAGTTTTTACAAAACGTTTAGGGTGGAGTATGTACCAGGGGTGAGAAACTATGCTGCAGACTGTATGTCACGCCTTGTAGGTGACCCACAGGAGTAGGAAAACGATGTTAAAAAACAGGAGGATGGAGTTTTGGGCCTACTTAACGAGAAAGTGGGCACCATAACTCACGGAGCAGTTGAAGAAGCACAGTGGAAGGAATAGTTGATGGCTGACTCTCTCTTGCAGCGGGTATGTGAAAGAACTCAGTGTGGATGGTCGGTCCAGGACAAACGTGAAGAGTCGCTCAGAACATTCTGGAGGGTTAGAGATGAACTATCCATAGTGGATGAGTGTCTTTTCCGTGGTACGAAGCTAATGCCACCCGGAGCTTTAAGAGATATACTGATCAATTTGGCCCACGAGGGACATCTTGGTATTACCAAGACTAAACAGAGGCTACGTTTGTATTTTTGGTGGCCAGAAATGGATTTGGACATAGAGAGGAAGGTACGGGGGTGTGTACAGTGCTCCTCTAGTGATTAGATACTCAAGTTGCATACGCCACCCATGCACTGTAGAGCACCACCAGAGGGCCCATGGGTGGACGTAGCCCTAGACATAATTGTCCCATTAACAGGAGAGAACCCATCACCATATATACTGGTGCTGGTAGACTTGTACTCCAGGTGGCCCGAGTTTAGGTTTGTCTCAGAGATCACCACAAAGTCGGTCATTGAGTTCCAGTGGAAGTGTTCCTCAGGGAGGGATTGCCCAGCACCAGACGGACAACGGGGTTCAATTCTGTTCCCAAAAAATGAAGGAGTTCCTAGAGTGCAATGGAATCAAACACAAATTATATGCTCTATATCACCCGGAGGCTAAAGGGATGGTGGAAAGACTGAACAAAACCATTAAGAAGAGCATCCAGTTAGCAAGAGTCAGTGCATTGTGCTGGCGGGAAGAGGTATTGAAGCAGTTGGAGGCTTATAGGTTAACCCCACATCAAACTACCAACCTGACACCTTTTGAACTTCTGAAAGCCAGGCAGCCCAACTCTAGATTAGTTCCAGGGTGGAGGAAGCGGCACAAAGGGTGGTCGGGACACTCTAAGAATGTTTCTTTGTACGACAGGGAACAGAGAGCTATGGTTGATAGAAAGGTGAGGTATGACAGAACACATGCAGTCAAAGACATGGGTTTCAAGGTGGGTGTTTTCGTCAGAGTCAAAGCTTGCACGGGTAGAGCGATGTGGTCCGAATTTACAGGGCCTATGAGAATTATAAAATTAGTCAGGAATGCAGTCAAAACTCAGGATGGGAGAATTTGGAATCTAGGGAGGGTGGTGAAGTACACTGTCCCTGTCACCAAACTTGCCACACCGGGAGGGGATGAGGGCGAGCCACCAGGGGTAGCAAGTGCACCCACTGCTGAGGATGCTGAGAAAGCCAATGTTCACCTCAGGTCAAGTGGAAGAATAATATGTTGTCTGAGTTTCCTCAGGGATTATGCTAGAAAGTAAATCTTCTTATCCCTGCCCACATTTGTTCTTGGTCTATTGATCTTTCTCTCTCACCGTACCTTTACCCTAACTTCCCCATGTCTACGTTCTTACCCCAGTGCCCCTGGCTCTTTCTTTTCTTTTGAACTTATTGTTTGTAAAATAGGGGGATGTGTGGTATCCTCCGAATGGGGGGAGGATAGTCATTACAGTTCACACCATTCCTTCTCTTCCCATTCGGAATGGTTTTTTCCCCGCACCTTTTTTTGATGCGATTAGAATGTTGTGGCTTGAGGGTTCTATGCAAGGCTCCTGCGTGAGCGCTGAAGGATTGACAGTTAAGCTGTGGCTGAGGCGTTCACTATGATGTACTCTGAATAAAGCCTCTCTCTTCACCATACTTCACCTCTTGTGATTTACCTTTTGATCTTCGATGTTACAGTGAACTTAAGCCCTGACAGTACCATTCCACCAAAACTAGGAGGGGATTTGATTCCGGCTATATTATATGTCGACAATACTATTTTGCTGGAACGTACACCATTAGGTCTCCAAAAACAGTTGCATGCCTTTTCTGCCTATTGTTTAATTAATGACTTAATTGTTCAAAAACTAAAGTAATGATATTCTCAAAGGCAAGGAAAAAGTGGTGGATTAAATTGGAGGTTGTACATGTATATAAAAAGTTGGGTATACTTTTTAAAGATAATCGTAATTTTAAGGCTCATATGGCTACCCAGGAGCAGAGTTCTAGGGTTGCTGCTTGCTCCTTGAAGAAGATGAATTCTGTCCAGGGGCACAAGTCTCTTGAAGTCCTAAGGGAAATTTATAATTTAAAAATTGTAAGTCCATGACTCTACAGCTGTGAAATGTTTGTGAAATTGTATATAGTTCATTTGCAGTATTTGGAAAAACCAGCTGAATCTTCCAAAAGGGTCAATAAATACTGCACTTAGACTGGAAGTAGGACTTACGAATATTAAAGTAAGGTATTGGCAAAGAATTTTAAATTATGGAGCAAAAGTATGGTCAGCACGTGAGAGTACATTTAGGTACTTGCTTAGAGGCCAGTTACAGTTGAGAGATTCAATCCCTTGGTTTAAGAAATTAGAAGACGTTTTGCAGGCTTTGGATCTGTCCCCAGCCACAATTTTTAATGACCCTCAACATTGTGTTAGGAAAAATTAAGAACAACGATATGCTAAAAAAAACACGCTCTGTCAATCTGACATAACCGATTGCATGTAAAGGCCTCAGTTGGTCAATCTGTTATATATGGAATACAAGGGTACTTTACAGCAATACCTAAAAGTTATAAAGGCAAAAAATGTAAGACAATGGATTCTGAAGATGAGACTCGGCCAAGTGCCTGTTTTATAAAGCGGAAATGTAGCATTTTGATCACAATAAAGGAGTCCAAACTTGAGGCTGTTTCTCCAAGTTGTACACAGGGCTCCTTGTCCTTATGCTATATATTATTCTGCAGTTTTAATCATGAAAGAAAGTTTAACTTCCTGTTTTAAGAGAGCTTTAGATACAACATTTTCTGAATTTATTGTCCCCCATATTGGCATGCAGTAAATTCAAGCAATGTTATAGGGTTGGTAAATGTTTAGAAATAGTGAATAATTCACTGAGCTAATATGTTAATATATATAAGGGATAATGCACCTCCTGCCGTACATTATAAAGGTGATGGAGCAAGGTTTCATAAATGAAACTTGCTTGTACGCAATCCTCCTCATAGTATTAATTTATTAAATATTGTATTGTTAATACTAACCTTTGCATACACTACACAAAAGAAAAGGATGCTTGCCTATGTGTTTTACTAATGAATAACGCTTGTCTGTAATCCAAAATGGCCGCTATGCGCGGGAAAGTTCAATGCGCATGTCGCAACCACATCACATGGTGTGACGTCGTTCTTTGCTTGGTGTGAAACTTCTGCTTCGGCGCAGTGTGCATTAAAATGGCTGCTTGATGTTTTCCCATGCTTCTGCTTGCTCTCATGTCATTATTAAATTGTCGTTTCCTAACGCTACTAACGCGGGATAGTATATATAATTAAATGGGAATAGAATAGAAATAGTGGGTATACAGTGAAGCATTATATTTGTGATTTTAATATTTTCTTTTTGCACTTTTATTAGTTTGTAAACTTGGGCCTGGGTTGGTGACCTGAAACTCGAGAGGCAAATGGTTCTGCGCATGTGTCTTGTGTGCCTGCCAAACGAAGTCAACCTGGACATCGTCCAAGGCCGTAACCTGATGGCCGAAGATGTTGTACTATTTGCTTTCCTGTCACACATTGATACAATGTCTATGAAAATTGGTTTACATTTGTCATGAGACGGGTGGGAAATAAAGCGAATGTATTAATTTGAAGGGGTGGGAACGTAAAGACAATAGGCTTTACAAGTTAGGCCAAATCAATATGGTGCGAGAATCCACCTCCTGTCCCTGTCCAATCAGAAGTCGTGGCCCCATATTTTAGCAACATTAAGGGGAGGTACATGGGCGTAGAAGGGTATAATAGAATATAGCATTAGTTAATTAGTCAGAGCATGCGTTCACGAAGAACAGGCGTCCATGCTGCCAGAGCGCTCTTAGCTCCAGATTGCCAAGCTGACCGATTGCAGACCGAGTCCGTCCAGAAGAGGTCCTGAGGAGGGGGCGGCGGAGTCCATTAGAAGGAAGGCACGGGAGAATCGAGAGAAGTCGAGTATCAGAGAGGGGAATGACGCAGGCGTCGTTGTAGAGAGGTCACCGGTCCTGTCCTGATCCTGGAGGAAGTCTTTGCTCTTCATCCTTCCTGGGTCCTATTCTTTCAACTCCTTGGCTAAGGGGTTGGTTCTCGCACTTAGGTAAATATAATGCAACCTTTAGTTGCGCTGCTGTCTCTATCTTCTCCTCTTCTTTAAACACCGTCATTGATTAGCAATAATCATTTCTATGCTTAATCTTGGGTATTGCGATTAAGTACCATGTGGCTCTGTATTTTACTCTGCTAAATCTTTAGATAAACATTTTAAAACTTCCTGACTCAGTGGTTATTTCAGGATTATGTACTATAATGAATGTCACTCATTTTAAATTTCCCAATTAGCAAAGGATTCATTGGTAAGTCATTACTCTTCAATCAGAAGGTAATTGGTAGCAGGGATTTTGATAGAGAGTAATAACTGATAAAACCCAGCGTAAGTATTAGCGAAGTATGAATGTATCGGCCTAAGTGAGTATCTGGTGTATGAATGTTGTTTGCTGATATCGCGCTGGATCAGTTTTCTGGTTATCAGAGGATGGTTACTCTTTGTTAATTGGGTAATGAGAATTTTTATTTGTATTTTTATGAACTAACATCCGCTTAAATTTTGAGTTTTGTTTTATGTTGTCCAGAATACCCCGGGGTAAAAAGAATAGCGGGTGGCAAGTGGAAGCCATACTGCAGTGAGGTTATCTGTCAGGCAGAAATAGTACTGAAAAGTTAAGCAGGACTTTCAGTACTCGTTAGGGACTCTATGCGTGTGAGTAATAGCAAAAGAGTACGCTGGTAAAAATTTGATGTTATATCACCTAGAAAGGGTAACATTGGAGAAGTAACAGGTACTTCTGGAGCTTGTGTGAAGAGTAGACAGAAGTGTTTTACTCGTAGTGTATGTTAGTAAACGGAAAGGTTTTACTAAGTATGGGAGGAAACTATCTTTTCTAGTTTAGAGAAACTGGCACGATAGCGAATGTTTATGTTGTTACTGAAACTTAATTAAGATTTATAGAGAAAATAAGTTTGCGTAAATTTTTGTAAAGGGAGGGTCAGTTGCCGGAGAGGGAGCTGACGTCACAAAACGCCGCGCTGGGATTGGTTGAAACAGCGGGTGTGGAGAGACTCTTGTAAAGGAGGGGTCAGTAGTCAGGAGTAATACTAACGTCACAGGTGCCGCGCTGGGATTGGTTAAACCCGCGTGGACAGAAAAGAGCAGATTGTAAAGGAGGGATTGACAGAGAAACGTCACCAAAAGGCCGCGCAAGGATTGGCTCGGAAATCAAAGATAGCAGACATTTTATTAGTCAAAATTATAGAAGCGAAATTCTTAGTGGATAAGGATTGCATGTTAAAACGCGATCCGACTTTAACAGGAATTCGTCTGGATAGGAGATATTTAGGCTTTGCAGAATATAATTTTATATTTCGGTACTTACCCAAGATGTATGGAGAAAGGAGAAAAATGTCATTTTTACAAAAGATCAAGAATTATTTTAAAAAGGACAAACCAATCAAAACTAGAGAAGGGATTATTATTCCACCAGCTAAAACGCCTGCTTCATTCATGATGATGGAGAGAGGTTATCATACTTGTGTATGGATGGAGAATTGGATAGAATATACCAAAAATGATGGAGTATTAGCATTTCCCGAAAATGGTACCTTCAATGGAAGAATTCTTCAAAACTTGAGATTGAGGATGAATGACCTAGAACCCAGACCTAGATTAACTCAGTATGAAGCTCTAGAGGAATGGGAAACCGAGGCATTTGAGCGTGATCGATCTCGGAGTAATAGGAGTTATCCAGGATTTTTTCCCAGATATCTACGTGAGTCTAGGGACGGTCAGATGAAACAATGGAGAAGGGCAATGATTACAGAAGGATTATATCCATTGTTCTCAGCAGAGGAGAAATTAGGAAGTAAGTGCACAGAAAAGACAAAACATTTAATGAGAAATGAGGAGTCTGAAGACGAATTTATGGAGGAAATGTTAAGAAACCCCCACCATATCAGGAAGGGACAAGTGGATGCACCCCAAGTGCACCACCAAAAACTCCATTAGTGCCACAGGTAATGCATGAATTCACCCCGAGTAGAATACTTCATGACAAAGAAAAGGAAGCTCTAGAAAAGACCAGAGCAGAATTAATACAGAAAATAACCCAGATAAAAGTACATCCTGATTCGTTGACCATACCTGTAACAATTGGTCCAGTAGTTCCATTATATGGTACTCAGGGAAGCTGTCCTCCACCGATACTTGCACCTACTCCTTTGAATAATCCCAAACCCGAAGCACCAGTTATAATTGAGGATCAATTTAGTGACTGTGAATCCACAATATCACTCATGGACTTGCCTATTCGAGGTTCTGTAAATAGCACTCCCAGAAAAGATTTACCTGGATGTTCAAAAGATGTAAGTTTAATAACTTCATTGGGAGCAAAAAGTGCCACCATAGTAACACCTGAAGATCTAGAAAGATGGGTACAAGGGTCAGTGAAACAGTGCACACCTCCGAAAATAATGGACATTCATAAATTGAAAGTCGAATTAGAAGAAATAATAGCAGGAAATGTAGGACTAGAACGCTTAAATACCTATGATGAAGAAGAATTATTGTTCCTGTGCAGGAGTATCACCAGAAATGTAAGGTTATTCCATGACAAATTATCCAATCTAGCAATACAGATGGGAATAGAAATAGGGAGATCAAAAGTACTACAGAAACCCTATAGAGCAGAATTTTCAGACAAAGATTTAGAAAATATGAATGCCTCTGGAAGAAGATTGCAAATAAGAGAATTAATGTTAGTTTTGCAAAAATGGGGAGACCTAGATAAATGGAGAACTAGCTGGGCCAAGAAAAAGGAAGAAGCACGAACAAGTAGAACAGCATCTGAATATTTGATGAAGGAAACAGGGAAAGCAGATCAAATGTATCCCATGCGAGAAGTTGCGGGAGGAGGATATGTACATGTCCCATGGAGCAGACAGGATATTTTGTCATTTACGAATGATTTTCCAAAATTAAGAGAAAAACCAATTGAATGGTACAAGCAGGTTGACAGGTTTGTGAAGGTGTCAAAGGTATTGTTAAAAGACTTAGATGGTTTGTTTGACATAGTGGTACCTGCCGATTTGTGGACAGATTGTAAAATTACAGTCAATTGGCCTAGTGATGAATATCCTAGAGATCCGAAGACAGGTGCCCCGTCAAATGATGTGATGAAAAAGTATCAGCAGGTGATAACTTACCTGAAAGGGAAAATACCACCGAAAGAAACAGATTGGGTAAAAATAGATCGAACCACCCAAGAAGCTAATGAATCAGTACATTCCTATTATGAGCGTCTATTGCAAGTGTTTAAACAGTATAGTGGATTTGAGGACATTGGAGACAAAAACATGAGTCAGTTTGTGTATCGATTTGTTTACGGTTTGAAGCCAGAAATTTGTCAGATGATTAAGCAGCATATGCTGTGTTGGCAAGGGAAGCCGATTGACGAGATTTTGAAGTATGCGAAATATTGTGGAGACGATATTGAGGATAGACACAAGAAGTTACAGGAGAAGGTAATGTGGGCACAGGTGAAAATGGCTGAGAAACAGGGAATCAATTTGGAAAATCCGAGTGAAAATCAAGGAAAAGATTCTGGAACGAATGGTGATACTGGGAATGGTGGAAAATTTAGAGGACGAATGAGTAGAGAAGAAGCTAAAAGAAATTTCCTTGTCATGGATGCGGAAAATTGGGGCATTGGAAGGATGAATGTAAAAAGATCCGGAATAATAATGGCCCAAATCAAAATTTAAATCCACAGACGCAGAATGACTCACAGCAGGGTGCAAATCCTCAGAGTCAGTTGCCACCTGCACCTATTCAGGGTAATGTAAGCAGAGCAAAGCATGGTACAGACATCGGATATCAAGGAGGAAGTGGGAAGAATGATTATATGACATCACAATTTCTTTTACAGGACGATTTCTGTCAATTCAGTCCATGACGGTGCCTAGGAGAGGGAAGAAGGAGTGCATACTTGGCGCATCCTTACAGGTAGATCAGTCAGGTCCATATGTTGAAGGGAATGTGAAAGGTAATAATATTACTTTCCTTTTGGACACTGGTGCTACCCGGTCTACTGTGAGAACAGCAGACATTCCAGACCTTCCTCTCTCTGGTGAAAATATCCATTTAGTGGGGGTAGCTAATCAACGGATTAGAACACCTCTTACCGAACCCATGGAAGTTAAAATTGGAAACTTCAGAGAAATGCATCAATTTGTAGTATGTGATTCCAGTCCAGTAAACTTATTAGGTAGGGATTTATTGTGCAAAATGAATTGTACCATTTTCTGCACACCGGATGGTGTGGCAGTTCAGACACCAGATGAAGACCATGTATATAAAATTATGATTGCAAAACAAGGAACAGAAGTGGATGAAATGTTTTCGTTAATAACAAAAGATGAGTTGCCAGAAGAATTAAAAGGTACAGTAAACCCCATAGTATGGGATTTCACCGGAAAAGAAGTAGGACTTATGGCTAAAATAGATCCAGTTAAAATTACTGTAAAGGAATGTGCAATTTTCCCAAATACCAGACAGTACAAAATGAGTGCAGAAGTAAAAGCAGGAGTCATTGAAGAAATAAATCGAATGGTAGAACAAAATATCCTAAAAGAAGTAATGAGTAGCCCATGTAATTCACCTATAATGGGGTTAAAGAAACCTAGTGGAAAATATAGGATTGTTCAGGACCTGAGAAAAATAAATAAGATTGTGGAACCATGTTGTCCCATAGTGCCAAATCCTGCAGTAATTTTATACCAGATCCCTTGGAGTGCAGGATGGTTCACAGTAATTGATTTGTGTCAAGCGTTCTTTTCAATACCATTACATCCAGACAGCCAGTATCTTTTCTCATTTAAATTTGAGAACAAGGTCTATGTGTGGAATCGTGTTCCTCAGGGGTACACCGAAAGTCCTTCTATTTTCAACCAGATACTGAAAAAGTGCCTGGAAAAACTAGTAATGCCAGGAAGCTCAGTCTTAGTCCAATATATCGACGACTTATTGGTGGCATCGAACACCAGAGAGGACTGTGTTGTTGATTCCATAGCATTGTTAAATCTATTGGCAGAAGAAGGACATAAAGTCTCACCTGAAAAATTGCAATTCTGTACAACAGCTGTTAAGTATTTGGGACACCAAATTGAGAGAGGAAAAAGAAGAGTAACAGCTGAAAGAGTAGCTTTAATAAAGAAAATGCAAATGCCTGTAACACAAAGACAAGTGAGAATGTTCGTAGGAATAGTAGGTTATTGTCGACAATGGATACCAGGATTTTCCATGTTAGCTAAGCCCTTAATTAACATGAAAAAAAAGAAAGCAAAGGACCCTGTGGAGTGGGAGGATGAAAGTGTAGAAGCTTTTGTAAAATTGAGAAATGCCCTATGTTCAGCACCTGCCTTAGGCATGCCTGATTATAAAAGAGAATTTGCATTGTTCTGTCATGAGAGAGAAAATTGTGCACTTTCTGTCTTAACTCAGAGACATGGATTGGAAAGACGTCCTATAGCATATTTCTCTGCTACATTGGACCCAGTAGCAGCCGCGTTGCCAGGATGCCTAAAAGCAGTGGCAGCTACTTGTTAGAGCATTGAACAAAGTGAGTCAATTGTGATGGGACACCCTGTAAAAGTGTATGTTCCACATGCAGTTGTCATTCTGTTGACAAGAACCCGAACTCAGCATCCTACTCCTAGTCGGCTGACTAAATATGAAAGAATAATAATGGGTGCTGAAAATGTGAACATGGTAAGGTGTACTATAATAAATCCAGCAACCTTACTAACAGACCCACGTCATGAGAGAATTAAAGATGATGAAGACGATGAACATGATTGTATACAAATTACAGAATTATGCACAAAACCACGCCCAGATATAGAGGAACAGCCTCTTAAAAAGCCAGACAGGGAGCTATTTGTTGATGGTTCATGTCAAAGACATGAAGACGGTAAACTAACTGCTGCCTATGCGGTATGTGAATTAACTGGAATAGTTGAAGCATCCTATTTACCAGGAGTCAAATCTGCACAAGTAGCTGAATTGATTGCGTTGATAAAGGCATGCAAAATTGGGAGGAATCAGAGAGTAACCATATTTACAGATAGCCAATATGGTTACGGGGTTGTGCATGATTTTGGCCAACTATGGATGCAGAGGGATTTCATGACTTCTTCAGGATCCCCCATTAAAAATGGACAATTTGTAAGGGAATTGCTAGAAGCAATACAATCACCAAAAGAATTGGCTGTGGTGAAATGTGCTGCACACCAGTCAGGAGATGACTGGGTGGTAGTCGGCAACAGATATGCAGATCTGGTGGCTCAACATTGTGCCAAAACCAGAATGTCAGTCAATAAGAGGGTGGAAAGAATGGGAATCAGCTGCCAACTTATGCTGTATATGCCACCTGAAACTTGGAATGAGGTGAAGAAATTGCAAGATGAGGTTGATCAAAGTGAGAAGAATTTGTGGATCAAAGTGGGTTGTTCCCAAAGAGGAGATGATGAAGTATGGATCAGTGCTGATGGCAGACCCGTCATGCCAGACTGTTTACTCTCACAAATGGCTAGAATGCATCATGGAGACACACACATAGGGAGAGATGCAATGATTAGGCTGTTCAGACAAAATTGGTACAATCCCAAATTCAGGACTGTTGCAGAGAGTCTTTGCCAGAGGTGTCTAACTTGCCAGATGCATAATCCGGGGAGGAAGACAGTAATTGGATTTGGGAAAATTGGAAAGGCAGAGGGTCCATTTATGAGACTTCAGTTTGATTTCATACAGTTACCATCATGTAGAGGGCTGAAATATGTACTAGTCATAGTGTGTCTGTTTTCAAAGTGGGTGGAGGCTTACCCTACTAGGAGAAATGACAGCATTACAGTGGCAAAATTGTTGCTAAGAGAGCTCATACCTAGGTTTGGTTTCCCAGTAACTTTGGAATCAGATAGAGGAAAACATTTTAACTGTGAAGTGATCCAAATAATCTGTGAAGCATTTCAAATCAAACAAAAACTGCACTGTGCATATCGTCCAGAAGCTTCTGGAGTGGTTGAACAATTGAATGGCACTATAAAGTCAAGACTGGGAAAAATGTGTGCATCAACATCATTAGAGTGGCCAGATGCATTGCCACTTGTTCTAATGGGACTCAGAAGTATACCTGACAGAAACACAGGATTGAGCCCCCACGAAATAATGATGGGAAGAGCAATGAGACAAACACATGTTCCCACAAACAAACTGGTGAATATATCTGAGGATATGGTTTTGGACTATTGCAAAGGATTGGCTGACCTAGTGCGTTCTTTCTCTCATCAGGTTGGAGAAGACGAAGTTTCCAGGCAGCCTGAACAAGAACATGATCTGAATCCTGGTGACTGGGTGGTAGTGAAGAATCACCCCAGAGAAACGTGTCTATCACCTAGATGGGGCAGACCGTGTCAAGTCATACTGACAACGAATACAGCAGTGAAGTGTGCCGGATTTCCTAATTGGATTCATGTAAGTCACACCAAGAGAGTACCAGATCCCGAGGAAGAGAATCCTCAGACAACGCCAACCACTGAAGAGGCTGAAGGTTGCCCAGCTGTAGGATCTCAAGTTCGAGATTCCGGGGAAGCTGAAGAAGAACAACCGAGCACAAGTCAGGATTAGATACCAGTAGTAGAAGTTCCTGAAGTATACCACAGAACAAGAAGTCAAGCGAAATTGGAAGAAATTGAAGAAGATCAGATAGGTGAAGAAGAAGCAGTTCAGGAACAAGAAGAAAAGACATTAAGAAATCCTGAACAAGATCAGATAGGGAAAGAAAACTGGACTCAAAACAGTAAAGACCTAATAGACTTTGAACAGGGACAGACAGGTCTAGAAGAATCCGGTCAGGCTGCAGAAGTTCACAGTGCAATAAGCCCTGATCAGAACAAGTTAGATCAAGAAGAGTGCACAAAAGAAGAAAACCTTGAAAAACATGAACTTGAAGAAATAAATAAAGAACAAGGTCAGTTATTGGAAACTCACAGCGGAGTAGTTACAGAGAAACCAATCAGACCTGAAAAGGAGCAAACAAGAAACACAGAAATTGCAGAACATGAAACAGTACTAAACAGTGAAATTAATGAGATCTCTGAAGACGAAAATAAAGAAACAGTGCCAACAAAGAAAACAAGAAAAGGAGATCATTGGCCGAGTGTCATTAAAAGAGTAAAGTACCACATAACAACCAGAAGTGAAGATCCAGGTCAAGTGAATGAAGTGACAAGTCAAACTGAACAAGAACATAAAACTGCGAAAAGAAGAAGTAAAAGACTGAAACTTGTGAATAACAAATTCAAGGGTCCTGAATGGACTTATATCATCCTTGAAGATTTTGAAAGCTCAGAATCAAGTGACAGTGGTGGCGAAGGAACAACTGCACAATTGACATACGAAGAAGAAACAAGACCACCCTGACTAAGCAAAAGAATAAGCTAAAGAAAAGAAGAAAAGATAAGAAGAGCAATCTTCCTTGTCGAAAAATGCCTGATGATAGAGTTGCTAGGAGACCAAAACAGAAATGTTGTAGAAGATGCTGTGCAATATGCATATGTAGTCTAGTGATGGTGCTTATAGTATGGTTAGTCCTGATTGTAGCAGTTCCTTACCTTATGATAATAGATAAAAAGATTAATAATGAAACTAAAGGGAGGACAGCAAACATGAAGGGAAATAGAGTAGAACTAATGGCAGAAGATGAGGCAGAAATTCATCATGAAATAACTGACAACGACACTAGTTTAAATGTTTTCACAAAATTATTGTTTCAATATGTAGACACCATGGAAGTTAGTAATTGTTACGTCTGTATGAAGTTACCTGAATCAGTAGCAGAAGGTCTAACATATCACCATTTACCACTGACATATGGCATATCATGTAGTGTTTTGTCTAGTTTATTTTATAGAACAGGGAGACTTCAATATTATTATTCAAACTTAGATGTGATATTTTCTGAGGTTCCGAATCGCAAGAGTATGAACCCAGTGCTTAGTAGTCAAGACGCACAGTTTATGGGAGAATTTTTCTTAACCATGAAATCAATAGACATAACACATGCACATAGACACAATCTAACATGTTCTTTACTTGAAGAAGAAAAGATATTTTTGAATTTAGTAGAAGATAGAAGACAAGATTTTCAAAAGAAAGCTTCTGAGCATAAGGCTCATTTGCCACCTTGGGCTGAGAAAGAAGGGAGTTACACACCTGGCAAAGCTGAAGCTGCTATGGCTCTGGATTTAGTAAATAGTTTGAAAAAATATGGGGACCCCTACATTAACAATATGTACTTGCTAGCTAGTAGGGAAAATGTATCAAGGGAAAAAAAGCAAGCTAATAACGAGCATGAATGCATGGAGTTATTTCAGGACATCTTACACTTAATCAAACGACATAGTGCTCGATTATTATCAAAAATATATTTTTATTTTATATATTATTTCATCATTCTTTTCTTTACATATCACAAAAATATGATTCTATATATTTTATAATCACAATGTATCAACAACATATAATCACAATGCATTAACAACATATAAGACGTAATCACATAAATTATAAATCAAGACAAACACTATGCTGATATCAATTGATACAGTATCCTTTCTTTTATGTTTCCAGTAGGGTCCAGATCAACATGGACAGAAAGGGGGGTCGGCGGTAGATAAGACTACGCGCGTTTCGGCAAGTTGCCTTCCTCAGGACACCGTCTCAACTTTCACTATTTGATGTAATTAGACAGAAAAGTCAAATCAATTTCCATGTTTATGCTTGATAAAAAGCACAGAGTCCCTGAGTCTTATTTTGTAATTGGTATACGTTTGAGGTATAGGTACCTGCACGCTATCACAGAAGGACCGCGTTTTGTCAGCATACGATGCCCTGAGCACATTGGACATAATCCGGTTGGTCATATAGGGACCACATACAGAGCAATATATCTGCGATTGCATCCAATCTTCAAGCAATATCCTAGAGATGTGCCAATTTTATTTATAATATTGAATGGTCTCAAACGTATACCAATTACAAAATAAGACTCAGGGACTCTGTGCTTTTTATCAAGCATAAACATGGAAATTGATTTGACTTTTCTGTCTAATTACATCAAATAGTGAAAGTTGAGCCGGTGTCCTGAGGAAGGCAACTTGCCGAAACGCGCGTAGTCTTATCTACCGCCGACCCCCCTTTTTGTCCATGTTGATCTGGACCCTACTGGAAACATAAAAGAAAGGATACTGTATCAATTGATATCAGCATAGTGTTTGTCTTGATTTATAATTTATGTGATTACGTCTTATATGTTGTTAATGCATTGTGATTATATGTTGTTGATACATTGTGATTATAAAATATATAGAATCATATTTTTGTGATATGTAAAGAAAAGAATGATGAAATAATATATAAAATAAAAATATATTTTTGATAATAATCGAGCACTATGTCGTTTGATTAAGTGTAAGATGTCCTGAAATAACTCCATGCATTCATTCTTGTTATTAGCTTGCTTTTTTTCTCTGGATTTAGTAAAGACAGGGAAAATTTGTCTTCATAGGTTAAAGACTGAATATAACAATGTTTTCATCGGTACCAGTGAATGTGAACACAATTTTTTAATTCTTGGAGGTTGGGGACTGAAAGGAGGAACAGATTCAGTTTTTCCTGGAATCTATTATGTGTGTGGGAATAAGGCTTACTTTAGGCTTCCTGCACGGTGGTATGGAAGTTGTTATTTTGGAATAGTATTTCCAAAGATATACCACGTAAAAAGAAACACTGAGAGCAATGAAAACAATAACGAATTAATACGTAGTAAAAGAGCTAGTTTTTCAGAAATTGTAGGTGATATATTTGGTGCATTGATACCTTCAGTGGGAATAATTCTGAACTCAAGGAAAATATGTAAATTGTCTACAGTAGTTGATCGTTTATCAACGGATACTGCTGGAGGGTTTCTAATGATTAATGCAGAAATGGTTGCGATTAGATCTATGGTGATGCAAAATCGACTTGCTCTTGATATTATATTGGCAAAAGAGGGCGGAGTCTGTAAATTATTGAAGACGAAACATTGTTGCACTTATATTCCTGATAAGAGTGCAGAAGTTGGAACGTATATACAGAATATAACTAAACTTGAGAAAGAACTTAAACCACTGGAAGTTGATAGTGTATGGGAAAGATTGACAAATAGTATCTCGTCAATTGGAACCTGGTTTGCTAATATAGGGAAAGGACTTATAGGTCAAATATTAGTACCCTTAGCAGGGATAGCAATAATAATCTTGGCAATAACAATATGGTGCAAATGCTGTAAAAAGAATGGAACGTATAAGATGACAGAAAGAGGAAAGAAACGAAAGCTAGATGAAATCGAACTTGAAGAATGGAGAAGTGAATTATACAAAAAGTTGAAAGGGGATGTGAAAAACAGAAAATGTAAAAATGAGAATGAAACAAATTGCTAGAAGTTGGCATCTGATTGAGGATAGTGTTTTTGATGGCTCAGAAACGCCATCAGAGAGGGGATTGATGGAGCAAGGTTTCATAAATGAAACTTGCTTGTACGCAATCCTCCTCATAGTATTAATTTATTAAATATTGTATTGTTAATACTAACCTTTGCATACACTACACAAAAGAAAAGGATGCTTGCCTATGTGTTTTACTAATGAATAACGCTTGTCTGTAATCCAAAATGGCCGCTATGTGCGGGAAAGTTCAATGCGCATGTCGCAACCATATCACATGGTGTGACGTCGTTCTTTGCTTGGTGGGAAACTTCTGCTTCGGCGCAGTGTGCATTAAAATGGCTGCTTGATGTTTTCACATGCTTCTGCTTGCTCTCATGTCATTATTAAATTGTCGTTTCCTAACGCTACTAAGGCGGGATAGTATATATAATTAAATGGGAATAGAATAGAAATAGTGGGTGTACAGTGAAGCATTTTATTTGTGATTTTAATATTTTCTTTTTGCACTTTTATTAGTTCGTAAACTTGGGCCTGGGTTGGTGACCTGAAACTCGAGAGGCAAATGGTTCTGCGCATGTGTCTTGTGTGCCTGCCAAACGAAGTCAACCTGGACATCGTCCAAGGCCGTAACCTGATGGCCGAAGATGTTGTACTATTTGCTTTCCTGTCACACATTGATACAATGTCTATGAAAATTGGTTTACATTTGTCATGAGACGGGTGGGAAATAAAGCGAATGTATTAATTTGAAGGGGTGGGAACGTAAAGACAATAGGCTTTACAAGTTAGGCCAAATCAATATGGTGCGAGAATCCACCTCCTGTCCCTGTCCAATCAGAAGTCGTGGCCCCATATTTTAGCAACATTAAGGGGAGGTACATGGGCGTAGAAGGGTATAATAGAATATAGCATTAGTTAATTAGTCAGAGCATGCGTTCACGAAGAACAGGCGTCCATGCTGCCAGAGCGCTCTTAGCTCCAGATTGCCAAGCTGACCGATTGCAGACCGAGTCCCTGTCCAGAAGAGGTCCTGAGGAGGGGGCGGCGGAGTCCATTAGAAGGAAGGCACGGGAGAATCGAGAGAAGTCGAGTATCAGAGTGGGGAACGACGCAGGCGTCGTTGTAGAGAGGTCACCGGTCCTGTCCTGATCCTGGAGGAAGTCTTTGCTCTTCATCCTTCCTGGGTCCTATTCTTTCAACTCCTTGGCTAAGGGGTTGGTTCTCGCACCATAGGTAAATATAATGCAACCTTTAGTTGCGCTGCTGTCTCTATCTTCTCCTCTTCTTTAAACACCGTCATTGATTAGCAATAATCATTTCTATGCTTAATCTTGGGTATTGCGATTAAGTACCATGTGGCTCTGTATTTTACTCTGCTAAATCTTTAGATAAACATTTTAAAACTTCCTGACTCAGTGGTTATTTCAGGATTATGTACTATAATGAATGTCACTCATTTTAAATTTCCCAATTAGCAAAGGATTCATTGGTAAGTCATTACTCTTCAATCAGAAGGTAATTGGTAGCAGGGATTTTGATAGAGAGTAATAACTGATAAAACCCAGCGTAAGTATTAGCGTAGTATGAATGTATGGGCCTAAGTGAGTATCTGGTGTATGAATGTTGTTTGCTGATATCGCGCTGGATCAAAGGTATTGCAAGTCACCGAAGAGTTCCATAACCATATAGAGGAACGAGGCCGAAAGCCAAGTTCCTTCATAAGTTATGGAACTCAAAGGTGCTTGCAATATCATTACCATGTACTCCAGGGGGTACTTTATCCCACATAATACATGGTCGCACCATAACCTTTCACACAAACCACTTAAAACCTTGGTGCGTAGCTCTTTCATATAAAAGAGCGAGCATGTTTGCAAGCAGGAAGAATAAAAATAAAACCTCTAGTGAAAAATTAAACACATCAAAAACCTGTTAGATATTTGTTGCAAACAGATATTAGAAAGAGTTCAATACAAGTCAGTTTAAAAAAAAAAAAAAAAGCTGCAGTAGCTCGTAATGTGCAGAAAGATTCTAGCTTTTCTCTAAGGAGTGCAAAAAGTAAACATTCTCTCTGCTTGTCACCGTAAGCTATTAAAAGAGAGCAGAAGAAAGAAAAGCAATGTTCCGTTTTTGTTGTTTTAAGCAACTGCTTCAATTACGATAGGTGATTTGACCTGCCTTTCACGTGGGCTGCTGGCTCTGGCAGCAGGCATTGTGAAGTCAGAACTCAGCTGTAATAACGTATAATAGTCGAGTTCTGACATCTTTCCTTTATAATCGGCGACTGGGAGCGTCACATGGCGCCGAAGAAATTAGAGACTGACGTTTGTACAGGGATTACAGAATCCCATGTATATATTATGAATTTGGTAAACATTGTGGCGGTGATGAAATAATTGCTTATTTATATAGCTGATTACACACTTTAAATTAACTGCACTATAATACTCTTGTACTACTTGAGAGAATGCATACTGACACTTCAACCATGATTTTAAAAAGAGATCGGAAATATAAAGGTATATCAGACTGATTATATTCACGTATGACGTTACTATTTTTATGGAGTTAAACTGTACTGGGATTTATGTATATAATGTATGCATAAGCTCACTTTAAATCAGAATAAGCTACTGGTACTTATTTGGAGTACAAGGAAGGGAATGTTGTTTAAAAATGAAATAACTGATAAGATGAATTATGAAAGGGAGTTGTTGAGAAGATGAAATTTGTTAAAGTAAAGAGTATCTTATCTTAAGTTGGGTGGGGTAAGGTATTAGTGAGAAAGCTGGCATTGATGGTTATTAGTTAAAGCTTAACTATTACCACATGACGGACAAAGAAGGATGATTTATGATAAGGAAATTTTAGGGAGGATGTTAAGTGATAGCTGGTTAGGGACGGGTATAACATGTTTATATTTATGTGTGTAGTAATGTCTTTTCTTTGCTAATGTGAGTGAATTTGTAATGTTTGTGTTCCTTTTTGGCTCATATCAAACAATAAAAATAAAGTGGAACTAGGTGAGAGCAAGGCCACAGTATTGATGTCAGCCATGTCTGAATTCCTACAATTTGCACAAAAAGTAAACTGGTTTCTGTGATGACTCCATGGCTCATGCTTGGTAGCGTGTGTTACACAGAGCAAGGATTTTCTCAGAGAAAATTCACATGCCCTACATGCAATAACTAGCCAAATAAAACTACAGTTAAAAAATAAAGACTATACAATAAAGAATATTAAAATAGAAAAAAAACTATTTCATTTAAAAAGATACAAATTTAATCAGAAAACGTCACAAAAAGTAAAGAAACTTATTGGATGTATAGATCAAAAGTTGAAAAGAAAAAGCATTGATGTTACTTATCTGAAAATGCATAAAACTAAGAAATAAATGTGTCTTCCATGTGATTCACTGTAATCTAGGCAACCTCTATGGTCGACCTGTTAGGAAATGCAGTTGATTACAATTTGGTGGTTGGTTCCGCTTAATATTTTTTACTTGCAGACATTTTTCTAGAGGGAGAATACTTCAGCAGGGCAAACCCAATAGCTGAAGACGCCAATGTTTCCATAAGGTTGGATACGATTAACTATCGGTCAAGGGGTAGCCTTGATTGTTAAACAAAGAACTTTAAGCCATCAAGACTATGCCTCTTTCAGAGACAGCTTGCAAGTTGATCTACTCCTCAAGTGGATGTTTTTGATAAAGTTTGGTATTTTTACAACAAATTCAGGTGGCAGTGTTGCCTTGAAGAAAATGTATCAACCCTTCAGGACTGACTCCAGTCCCGAGTTCACTTACTTAAGCCACAGGGAGAAAGCAGCAGAGTGCCCCAATACAGAATCTAGGTCCGCAAGAAACATTGAATATTAACAGAGTAGATGTAATTCTCTCAGGCATTCAACAGCTTTCCCTCCTGCAGAACATTCTGCACTCTCCAGCATCTAGGGGTAAATTCAACAGCATCAAACTCAAACAGGCTTAAACGGCAGGACATTTATCTCTGTGGATCTGCAGAATGCTGGCACCACCATTTATGAAGGAAAATACTGGAAGCAGAATTTCAGGCAGAATGGGAGGCACTACTCTTCAATAACTTCAATAGGAGGCTGTATTTCTTGAGTACAGCAGACAGGAGTGTCCTCCCTTCAGTCCCAGGCAGGGTTTCTAGTAGCAGTGGGACATTCAGGGAAATTTAAAGGGTAGACAAGTCAGCCATTGGTGGAGAGATCGGGTCAATCCTATTAAAATTCCAGGGCTTCCTTCACGTAGTGCAGCAGCAAAGTGATGAATCTCTTTCAGGGGTAAATGGGTTGTGACATCAAAATTATTCCAGAGGCTCCAAGCATCCAAAAATTCAGATAGTGGTTTTCTGGTCTCAGCAATGCGCCACTCTTCACTGCCTCCCAACTCCATCTTTGGCCCTCCCAGTTCAGTGGACTCGTTTCACTGAAATATAGCCTCTGAACAAACAGGCCTCCTGAAGAACGTGGCTCTACTAAATCTTCTTGCGCTTTCCAAGGAACCGTTAAATATGATACCAGTTGTACTCAGTCACGGGCCTCAGGGTCTCTACCTCCCCATTCTGGACACTATGTGCCCAGAATTTTAAGTGGCAGCTGGAGAACAGGGTCATCAAAATGGGTGAGGTGAACTTAATACCAGTCAAGTGTACATGCCACTTGATGCACATCGGCTTAACTGATAATTACTAGATTTCATGTCTCATGATTGCAGTAAATGCATTTGGTTACTGGATAATCACATTTGTCTTTTCATGGTAGTTAACCAGTGCAATGCACATTTGCTTCCAATAGCATTTTCCGAGCAAAAGTTACAAATTAAATGAGACATTACATTTTATCTAGCAGGAAGTCTGTCCCTCAGCAGAGGTAGACAAAAAATATGCAATCTAAAATTAGATGTTGTTGGGACAAATCCTTCAATTCTAATTCACATATCTGTTCTCTATGCAGTTGCACAGGGTGGATGTAAAGGCAGACAGATGCCACATCAGAATGACAGTCCTGGCAATTTAGAAATATGAACACCCATCCATTAAACAGAGAACATATGGCTGATCCTGTTATGGTGGCTGCAGCCACTGCAGGGGTCAAAATACAAGATATTATTAGAATACAATGAGGTGGAGGGGGGCATGGGAAAATTATGAATTTCCTTATACCACTTTCTTATTGAATCTGTTCAAGCAGCAAACAATAGTAATATTCTCAGGGAAAATGACCAGATGAAAAATCATTATTGCAAAATCATGCTGTCCAGTTAAGTGATAACAGGAGTGGCATCACCCACTTTTGCTGGAATAATAGAACAGTTACCAGAGGAAAGTCAGACTTGTGGTAGAGACAAGTAGGTGTGAAAAACAGTTATAATGAGGAGAGAACTGGGCAATTATTTCAATACTGGAACTACTAGACTTTTGGGGCCAGGTGTAAGACCGTTTTTAGCAGTCTAAAAAGGGAAATTGGCCCATTTGCGACCGCTAAAAAGGGTTGTAGGATGAACCAAACCTATTTTGCGAGTCGGGTAACCTATTACCAACTCGCAAAATAGATTTTGCTAGTCGTTATCAGGAAGTGGCATGCCAAGGGGGATCATCCACCAAAAAAATTGGCACATGTCACAGACGTGGTGGTCTCCTCACCCTAGCAGGCCACCATCCCTGTGAGGGCCAGCCATTTCCAATGGGTCACAAAATGCGACCTGCCTCATGAATATTAAAGAGGCAGGTCCTTTGCGACCCATTTGGGAACCGCAAACAGTGTCTCAGACACTGTTGTACATCAGTGTTTGTGACTAGCAATTTGCGAGTCGCAAAAACATGCAGATTGCGAATCGCAAACACTGAGGGTCATACATCTGGCCCTTTGAATCTTGTAGAGCCTAATATTATCAGAAGTGCAAGTGAAGACATAAAAGAACGCCCTATTCAGTTTAAAAAGAAGGACTTTTTGACAGACCTGGGAATCCAGGCTGGTGAGAGTGGTTCACACCACATGAATAACTAGCAGTTTCTGTTGAAAACCTGTCTTTAATAAGCAAGTCATCTGGTTTGGATAAAGGTGAACTCACTGAAGCCGAAGACAAGCAGCTATTTGAGAGCAAGTTTGTGAACTTTGCTGGAGCAACAATTCAAACTGAAAAGAAAGCACTAGTCCGGATAGGGTTTGTCCCCGTTGTTTTGTGCTCTTTCTTGTTGGGTACTGTGAAAGCATGCATCCTGAAGACCGATTGATAACATCACGCACATACATCACATTCAGAAAATTGATTCCACTCACAGATCAAATATGAGTTAATTGTCTGCCAATTAGTTGAAGGACAATAAGGCATATGGAGTACTGATCTACTCATTGTTTTATTCTGGGACCATAAATATTCCACGCAAAAGAAGGTATGTACCTAAAAGAATCACTAGAGATAATTTATGATGCAATGCCAGCAAAGACAGAGGAACTGGGCGAAGGTTTGAAGCACAGTCTTCTGTGGTAAGTGTCAACATCCATGGCTACTTGTAGTATAAGGAGGAAAAACTTGCCTCATAAATAAAAAATACATATTCTTGGATGGATGTCTTATGTTTTGTTATAGAGGACTTATAAAGCACACATTCACCAAAAGGAGGAACAGAGTTGGACAGCCAACCATGCTTGCACATGCAGACTGATCCAATCATGCAGTAGCAGCTAGCCATGGCATTAATTATTTGTAGCTGGCGAATAGCATTTTGTTTTGATTTAGCAAACCATAACAAAACTTTCTCAAATACATCCAGAAGAAAACCCTGCAGACTTCTCACAGATATCCAAGTTCTGAAAATTATGGCGAGAGCATGGTTTTTAATTTTTTTTTTCTTCTTTTTTTAAGAGTTCGGTGGATGCAGGTCATCCACCCAAAAAATTGGCACATGTCCTGTCCGCCCTCTCTGGAGTGCGAACAGGACACCTGCCAATTTTGGCTAATGTCCCGCTACTGTCACTCTCTAATAACCACCTATGTCCATTAGTGCACTGAGTTGATAGATCTGTGATAGTTAGAAAGAACACACATCAATTCAGAAACAACTTTGTAGGAAAAAAGAGAAATGCTGGCGCATCTCTCATGACGAAAAGGACAAAGACTCATTCCTTGCTACTCTGTCCAGCTACCATAAAAACCTAAAAGCTGCGCGAAAAACCTACATAGCTTTACAACTAGCCCAGGCTGGAAATGCCCCCAAAATCCTACATCACATTCTCCAGTCCTTTATCAACCCTAAGGCCTGTGAAAACTCCGAGGTACCCACACAAACGTTATGTGATAACATTGCTCTATATTTTTCTCAAAAAATAGAGCTTATCTATGAAAAAATCATCTCCCCAGGTTCTCTGCCCCTGACCCCACTTATATCTGACCAACTTCAACAGACAACCCCGCAGCTGTTAGAATGCTTTCCTATGTTGTTGTCAACAGAGGTCAAGTCACTGATTTCTAAGGTGAAATCAGGATCCCCTTTAGACCTTATTCCGGCTAAAGTGATCACCTCTCTCGCTGATCAATTGTCCCCCTCGATCGAATCTCTCCTTAATCTCTCTCTGAGAGAGGGCCAAGTTCCACTAGAATGGAAAGCGGCACAGGTTAGGCCTATCCGTAAGAACCCAAAAGCCCCCTTGACGGATCTCACCAACCTCCGCCCTATCTCTCTTCTTCCGTTTCTGGGCAAACTCCTGGAGAAACATGTTAACACCCATCTCTCCAACCATGTCGAACTTACTGGGTGCTTAGATTCCCCCCAGTCTGGCTTTAGACCCAAATACAGCACCGAATCTGCACTGCTAGTGGTCACAGATAACATCAGGATGACCCTAGACAAGGGACACTCCACGATACTGGTGCTGATGGATCTATCCGCCGCGTTCGACACAGTGTCACACCGGATATTGCTCAGAAGACTAGAGGAGATCGGATTAAGGGACTCTGCCTTACAATGGATGACGAGCTTTCTATCTGCTCGCTCCCAAACTGTCAATCTAGGCCTGTATAGCTCCGCACCCATGGAACTGTCCAAGGGAGTACCTCAGGGCTCTTGTTTGAGCCCTACACTGTTCAACATATATGTTGCCCCCTTGGCCAATCTCCTACGGATACATGGGTTTATTCCCATATCCTATGCGGACGATACACAGCTACTTTTTCCATTTGACAAATTTGATCCATCTGTACAATTGGCCTTCTCGTCTGGGATGAGAGCCATTTCGCACTGGATGAAGAGTAATTTCCTCCAGTTCAACGTGGGGAAAACAGAGATTCTGCTCTTTGGAGAGGCCCCCTCCTTGTGGACACCAGAGTGGTGGCCGACTGATTTGGGTGTTTATCCTGCCCCCAAATCTACTGTGAAGAACTTGGGCGTTCGATTGGACCAAGCCCTTACAATGAAGGAACACACTGCGCAGACAGTAGGTTCCTGCTTCCACACAATGAGCCTGCTTCGTCGAGTCTTTCCTTTGCTCCCTGACTCAACTCGGAAGACTATAACACAGGCCCTTGTACTAAGTCGCTTGGACTACTGTAATGGGCTATTGATCTCTGCTAATGAGGCCTCGCTCAGCAGACTACAGGTAGTCCAGAATACTGCAGCGCGATTGGTCCTCAATGCCCCCCCCAGGACTCACTCCCGCCCTCTGCTTCTACAACTTCACTGGCTTCCTGTCCGCCAACGGATAAGATTTAAGGTCTGCTGCATAATACACAAAGCACTGTTCGACCTGGGCCCTTCTTACCTCTCAGAGAAATTTACTCCGTACTTACCTTCCAGATCTCTGCGCTCAGGTTCCAAACATCTTCTGGCGGTGCCTCGAGTCAGAAAGGCTAGATTGGGAGGAAAGGCCCTCTCATATCTTGGTCCTCGTTACTGGAATGAACTTCCATTACTCCTGAGACAATGCACAGATTATCTGCATTTCAGGAAGTTGCTTAAGACCACTCTCTTCTGTCTTTGATTCTCTTGTCTTTGTCTCTATCTATTTAAAGCCGCTTTCCACTCATGCTGCCCGCCTAAAGCGCAGAGATACCCCTTCGGGGGTCGATTCAGGCGCTATATAAATAAATAAATAAATAAAATGCATTCCAAGAGCACTTCATACATTTAACCACCTCCACCATTCATCTGTATTGGACGAAGGACAGTTTACAAACTTTGTTAAAGCCATGGCCATTAATATAGATGTATATTAAATATTCAATGAAAAAAACAAAGGTTAAAGTGAAGTTATAGTTAGGTGAAAATGTCACTTTAAACATATATAGTAAAGAAGAAACAAATAGCTTGTCAGTTAATTTCACTATTTTTTCACTCTCCCTTATAACTTGAATTCACCAGCGTCTGGCTCAAAACCTTCCACAAATGAACACCTTTTCATCAAAACCCCGAGGTCGCATGCATGAGGGGCCATCACAGGTCTTAACCAACTACTATAAGCTTTTCCAAGATTTTAACACCATTGTTTTCGCAAACGTTTTGGCAAAGTAGCATGCAGCTTATAAATAAAATAAGTTCTTTGTCATGAAGATACTGTACACTTCATATTCTGAGGAACAGAATCGGGTTCACCACTTAATAATGTCAAAATACACATAAAGGTTAACAAACCTTCCAGAGCTCCGTCATCGCTTACGTTCGTTGCAAATTCCATTGGCCTCGAGTTGCAGGCGACCCGAAGAAACCTTCAACCTGTAAGAGTCAAAAGCAAAAAGGTAAAATTGCAGGTGACTGATCTCACTCGGCATTTTATGACCTGACGTGTGCGTATTGCAAACTCAGATGCTGCTCAAACACTTAACTTCACAACCCGGTAACTCATCACCTCCTGAGATGCCATTTTTTCAGAGGTGGAGAGGTGCAAAAGGTCCCTAGTCCCCGTTGACAAACCCATGTGAGGCAGGACCACTTTAATCAAGCATTGGTAAATGCATTAGATTTCGCCTATGTGATTAATAATAACCTGTTTTGTTGTAAGCGGTAGCTTGCGGAGTATTTGTACAATATAAACTAAGAGAGTCTGTTAAAGTGTTATGACTTGTTTATGTACAAAAAGGCTAAATATTGTGCTGTTACTAGTGGTATAGTGTGGAAAAGTAATAGCAACATTTTGAAACATGAAATGAAGAAGGCAAATAATAGAATTAATTGATGTAATAGTTATATTATGTGTTTAGAGGAGTTCTAACAACTTTAGGCCCCTGTGCCACTGCACCTGCTGCACCATTCAAATCATGACCCTATTGGCTGTACGGTAACTGCACTTGTGACAGCCTGTTTAGTAGTAAAATATTGCAAAATTTGGTGTTTAGAAGGGTTCCCAGAGCTTTGGGCCCTGGTGTCACTGCACCTGCTGCACCATTGACATTTTGACCCTAGTGCCTGCAAGGTAACGGGACGTGTGACTGCTTATTTAGTAGTAACATATAGCAATGTTAGGTGTTTAGAGGAGTTCTGACAACTTTTGGGCCCGGTGCCACTGCACCTGCTGCACGATTCAAATCATGACCCTGTTGTCTGCAAGGTAACTGCACTTGTGACTGAATGTTTATTTGTACATATAGCAATGATCGGTGTTTAGTGGGTGCCTGTAGCTTTTGGTCTTGGTGCTACTGCACCTGCTGCACCATTGATATCATGACCCTATTGCCTGCAAGATAAATGCACTTGTGACTGTCTTGTTTAGTAGTAAAATTTAGCAATAATCTGGGTTTAATGGGGTCCCCAGAGCTTTTGGGCCTAGTGCCACTGCACCTGCTGCACCATTCAAATCAAGTCCCTTTTAACTGCAAGCTAACTGCAATTGTGACTGCCTGTTTAGTAGTCAAATATAGCAATATTGTGTGTTTAGAGAAGTTTTGACAACTTTTGGCCCCGGTGCTACTTCACCATTCAAATCATGACCCTGTTGTCTGCAAGGTAACTGCACTTGTGGTTACCTGTTTAGGAATAAAATATAGCAATATTAGGTGCTTAGTGGAGTGCCTGGAGGTTTTGGTCCTGGTGCCACTGCACCTGCTGCACCATTGAAATCATGACCCTGTTATCTGGAAGGTAACTGCACTTGTGACTACCTGCTTAGTTTTAAATGTTAGCAATAATCTGGGCTTAGTGGTGTCTCTAGAACTTTTGACCCCAGTGCCACTGCACCTGCTGCACCATTCAAACCAAGTCCCTTTTAACTGCAAGGTAACTGCAATTGTGACTGCCTGTTTAGCAGTCAAATATAGAAATATTATGTGTGTAGAGGAGTTCTAACAGCTTTTGGGCCCGGTGCTACTGCACCTGCTAATCCATTCAAATCATGACCCTTCTTGCCTGCTAGGTAACTGCTCTTGTGGCTGCTTGCTTGGTAGTAAAATGTAGCACAGCTCTTCTATATTAACTTTATTTTTAATGTGCAATGTTTACTACAGCATTTAGAATTTGATCATAATGACCAAATAAATTAAGTTGAAAAAAATCAATCTGATAATGCCTACAAAGTGCAAAGAAAGGTACTGAGGCATGAATAAGAAATACCACAAACGTTCTAAGGCTAAAGCATCTGCTTTACATAACCTAAGTAATAAAAAGCAAGCATACCAGCATACTGTTAGACGCTTTCTGCCTTTTCCGTGGGAAGAGATCTTATCTTGACAGTGAATGGGGCTTTAGTAGAAGTATCAAATGTGTGCAGCCAGGGGAAGTTAACAAAAAAAAGTTCCACACAAAAACGAATGAAAACAGTAATTTGGAGATGGGAACTGATACGAGCCCCCTTTTAACATATATTAAGTACAAGAGATTTCGCAAGCACTGCGGAAGCGCTGTGCAGGCGAAACCTAAAAAGGAACATGTTAACATGTCCGGGTCAGTAGAAATAAAAAGCAAAAACATGCAATGCACCACTCAAACAGCAACATCTGTGTAGCAACCACTATACAGAAACTAAGAATATTATTAATTCTAACCTATGCAGCAAGTCTCACCCTCACAGTGCTCCAAAACTAGGGCAGCGAGCAGTTATCTAATATGTTACATTACTGTAGAACAGGAAAAACAGCCGAAATCTATGTGTGTAATATAAATATAAAATATCAGTGGGCAATAGCGACTGGAACCCTAAATGTTCTATACTGCATTTAAGGATTAATAAATTGCACCAGAGAGAATTTAGGCATTTGTACCCTTTTCACTGACAGTACCACCTAAAAGCAAAGTACTTTTCACTATGTGGTAAGAAAACAACCAATGCATTCTTGGAACTATAAATAATCCTGATTCACACTTCGGATGAACCAATGGAATAAAGTACCACATGCCTATAAATAGATGACAGGTCCTCTCCCAGATCTCTGACCAATTCTGCCTTTCTTTTGAAAGACACGTTTTCATCCCCATCCACCTGATTAATTATTTCTCAGATTTCCTTCTGTGCTGTTCGAGTTAACCTTGAACAAAGGGCTATTATACAACTCCACATCACAAGGGCACTGTTTTCAAGTCCTAGGCTTTCATTTCTCACATTTTGGTATTTTGAGAAATGTAATCTTGGTTAGCTCATTTGAACATGTTGGACTGCCACACATGAAAACAATGATCTTTCAAAGGTAAGCCCAGGACTGGACTCAAAGTGCCCTCGTGGTGTGGTCTTATATGATAACCCTAGCGGTAACCTACACTTGATTCTCCATGGGTCTTTAAACTGGGAGTGCATCTCTAAAGTAGGCTACACTCACCAGGCAAATGAAACTAGTGACTGGTGTAGTATACGACTGATTGCAAAACTACACTCAATACTCCACAGTATTCTTTATGAAGGGTGGCAGTATTAATAGCACAATATGCTAGGGAGGACTATGTTCAGGACCCTACTAAAGCTTAAGCTCCTTTCAATATATCCAAGCTTTGACATCCTGCGTGGTATATCAGAGTCTGAGAATGCCATCAGTATATAGTGTTGAGTTAAGCGCATATGACAAAGTGTGATACCTGCAGCTCATGGACTCCAAACCCAATGAGACAGCTCACTTGGTTACGTTTCTGCTGCATATCTGTGCTCTATCACAGATCGCAGGTTCCATTCTGTGCAGTAAGATAGTTTTGACAGCATATTCCACATGCTATAGAGAGTGAAACAGAGAGAGAAATGTTGTCACTTTTGACTGAGCTCAATCTGCTTCGTGGTTTGGAAACTTTTTTTCGTGCCCAATAAATCTATAACAACTATCTTTCTAAAGCTTTAACGGCTTTATCAGTGCCACATAATGAGCATAACTCCAGCAATGCCCCTTTCGGCATTACCACTTCCAGAGATGTAACTTCCAATGTCATCCCAAAGGTCAAAGTTTGTGCCTTACAACTCAAACCCCTCTGTAGTGTCATGAGACAATGTTCGCTGGGACCCTTGGAGTTCTCCACAGGGGAATTACATAACTTGCTGTGAGGTGTTAAGGTGTGGTTAATAACATTTATGATGTAATCAGAGTGCAGTGTGTGATCGTATATGCTGAGGAATAAAGATGTCTGTTGCACAGCTCCATGTGTGAAGTATTCATTTGCATGCTCCCAGGCTGGGGAGGATGCAACAACTGGAGACGTGCCCCGAAGAAACGAGACGGCTCTCCCTGATAGTTTGCAATCACACAGCAGACTGCTTGTGCATGCCACATGCGCCCAAATAAATGAGAAGCAGTTCGAAGTTGGCGTGTGTGGAGTGGAAGCCCCGCTCCAGCCCATATACGTCCCCAGAAGAAGTTGAATGCCCTTCGGAGGCACGCATTCGAAAAGCCCACCAGAATTCGAAAAGCACACCAGAATCTGTTGGTAAGGCTGAAGAAATACTGCGTCGCGCCATAACAGAGAGCGATTATCCATGCAAAGCAAACGCTAAAGGCAGTGATAACCAGGTACACAACCTCAAATCGAGCTCAACGACCCAGGCCCTGTTGAGAGGTTGATGCATGCACAGTGGAAAGTGGCATTCGGTGCAACAAAAGCCATCGGAATAGTGAATATTTTCAATGGTTGCAGAAGGGAGCATGAAGTACAATGCAGTTGTGTTTCTGAAACCACCACCACCATTCAACACCGCCAAGAAGCAGAATATTGGCGCCACGTGGACTGCATGGAACGAAACGTTCAATGAGTTCATAGATGCCTTAGAAGAAGAAGATGATAAAAATTATTAAATATTTAAACAACCTTGCTGGTGACAGAGTAAAAAGTGCTGAAGAAAATCTCGCAGACTGATGCAATATCGTGCCATTAGATCAAAGAAGCACTGGGAACCAAGTCCAATCCAATGCCGAATGTTGACTATAAAAGGTACATTTTCAAACAAGTGAGACAGCAAGTTGGTGAAACGATGGATAAGTTTGTTGAGAGACTTGATGTGCTTATCAAACACTGTAAGCTTGGTGAATTTAATGAAGAAGAAGCCATATGCCTCAGAGTCATCGATGGCTGTCTTTCAGACTCTTTCAGAAGATGCATGTTGAGAGAGACACTCACATTATAGAAAGTACTAATGGCTGCAAGGGCCGATAACAGAGCAGATCGACAAGCTGCTGATATGGAAGCTGGAACAGTGAAAAATTAATCAGCGTTGGTCATGAAAAGCAAGCACAAGGTAGATGCATGCAAGTCAACATCTCTAAAGAAAGAAAGAAAAAGTTGTGTTTCCAATGTGGGTTTTCAATTCCCCTTGAAGGCAACTGTCCAGCCGCAGGACAGACGTGCAAAGGTTGCGGGAAAGTAAATCACTTCATGACGGTTTGCAAAGCGAATGAGAAACCAAATATGTCATATCGAGAAGAGAAAATGGACGCCAGAAGGTTCCAGAAGCATTCTCGCCATGCCCACAAGGCCAAAAAGCTACATCAGTTACAACAAGTAGAAACCAAAGTCAATCGTCGTCAAGTTCAACCTACAAAAGCTCTTCAACCTCATTATCAAGCGCCAGTGAAGAAAATTGATGTGCGATGATGGTATCGACCAAGGAACGAGAAGCACATGTGGGTTTGGCTGCTTGCAAAGAAGAACAACAGACAACGGCAAAACACCAAACGAAACACCCAAATTCATTTGGACACTGCCCCAAGATTACAATAAAGGTCAACGGTTGCCCCATAACCTTTATCATAGACAGTGGTGCATTCATTAACATCTTGCCAAACGAAAGGTTCGATAGTCTGTCTCCTATGCCACCCACAACCTGTCAAACACAAAGGTATATACGTGGGCTGCTTCTAAACCATTGCAGAGTCAAGGGTCATTCACAGCGACAATATGACATAAAGTAGTATCAGTGCAAGCGCCAATTCATATTCTTCCAGGAACTTCGTCCAGTGTATGCCTAATCAGTTTTGCCGCTGTTACTGAAATGGGACTGATATCTCTCAATAAAAACCTGCACACTCAATCTGAAATTGCGAGTCAGTTTCCATTGTTGTTTCATGGCTTAAAGAGGATCAAGCCAATGAAAGTGTGACTTCATTTTAATGGGAACATTCGCCTTGTTGCCCAGTAGAGCGGCAAAGTTGCTTTTCATTTGCAAGAAGCCGTTGAGAAAGAACTAGAAACACTGTTGGAAGCAGGACAAAATTGAGAGCTCCACTGGTCCTATGCCATGAGTTTTGCCCATAGTGGTGGTGCCACAAAAGGACAGTGGAAGTGCAGTGTGCATCTGTGTTGATATGCGCCAGGCCATCTGTAGGAAAGTGGGTTTCTGTTGCAGTAACCCCCCCACTTTTTGGCTGATAACTGATGCACTTTTCCTTGGTGTGCCCTGGGTCCCTGCCAATCAGGTACCCAGGGCCTGTGTTCCTTCCCTAAAAACTGTACTAAAGCCTAAACCCAATTGGCATCTCTGGCCACAGGTAAGCCCCTGGTAAATGGTACCCTAGGTACCCAGGGCACTGTGACCAGAGAAGGCCCCTAAGGGCTGCAGCACTTATTGTGCCACCCTTAGAGGCCCTGTACCCTGACACACACACCCTGCCTTTGCAGGCTGAGTGTCTTGGTGCAGAACTAAACAGAGAGTCGACATGGCACACATCCCTGTGTGCCATGCCCACAAACACACTGCCCTGGCATACCTCAGTCACCCCTCTAGCTGGGTGCACTATGCCAGTGGTGTGGGCACAGGTGCATGAGCCCTGTGCCCCTACGAATATCACACTTTACAACGCACGCGTCACAACGCGTGTCATTACAACACATTTTTTACATCGCAAAATCCATTACAACGCATGTCGTTACAACGCATGTCGTTACAACGCATAATCCATTACAACGCAATTACTATTCTAACTCCACCGGGGCGTTACTTTGGGGAATGCGTTGTAATGGATTATGCGATGTAATGACATGCGTTGTAATGGATTTCGCGTTGTAAAACATTCGTTGTAATGACACGCGTTGTAACGCATGCGTTGCAAACGATGTTTCCCGCCCCTACAGTACCCAGGGCCATTCCTGGGCACTGTAAGTGCAGTGATGCCATTAAGAGTATATGGTGCTGGGAGGTTGTCATTACGAACTCCACAGCACCATAATGGCTACACTGAAGACTGAGAAGTTTGGTATCAAACTTCTCAGCACATTAAACCCACACTGATGCCAGTGTGGGATTTAATGTAAAATGCACGACAGAGGGCAACTTAGAGTTGCCCCCTGAAACTAACCTACAATCCACGTCTTGTCTGAGGGGCTGCCCCGGCTGCCACACAGCAGACATGTTGCTGGACCCCTGGGTGGAGAGCCATCCGCTCTCCTGGGCCTGCAACAATGCACATCCTGGGCGAGGTGCTAGGTCTCCTCCCCCAGGATGGGCAGGGGAAGCTTCAAAGGCATGCCGCCTTTGTGAGCTTCTCCAGGCCACTTGCTGTACTCAGCAACTGGCCCCCACCGGTTCTGACCCCCTCTCTGGCGGGAAGACTGGCGGGAAACCCCAAGGGAGGAAAGGGGATGTGCCAGCCTCTGCCAACCCCACCCCTCAGGTGGGGGAGGCGAGGTGAAGCACAACTCCGGGCTCTCGCCATCTTGAAGATGGGGAGCCCTGCCCAATCAGGACTAGGGTACTGCCCCCCTCCTACAGGAGAGGGGCAGGATAGGGGGTGTACCCACCCCAGGGAAGGGACCCATTGGTCCCTGCCCTTTACCTACCTGTAACGCCCCTAAATTTAGTATTTAGGGGCACCCTGAACCTTCCTTCCTCAGATTCCCGCAACCTAAGAAGAAAAGGACGAAAGAAGACGCCCAGCAGAGGAGACTGCAGAGAATAACTGACTTGGCCCCAGCCCTACCGGCCCGTCTGCAGTTTCCAGAGATCCTGCGCCAAAAATCACCTTGTCCTGCAGCCAGCGACCTCCAGAACCCCGGGGAAGACTGGCTGCCTTCAACAAAGACCGGATCTCCTGTGAACAGCAGCTCTGTTAAAAAAAACACCAAACAAAGACTCCGAGCCTGCTGAGGAAAAAGAAACCCGATGCCTGGAACCACCACTGCACCCGTCGCCTACAGCCCGAGTTCAAGTGGCCCACCGGTGCCAGCGAGGACCCCCAGCGCTCCAGAGTCCGAGTACACTGTGGGTTGACCCCTCCAGGACTCCCCGACGTCGCCTGCAGCCTCTGCACGGAGACCCCCCCAACCGCGAGTGGCCCGGTAAGGTGAAATCCGACCTCAAAAGACACCCCTGCATCCAGCCGCCCTGCGCCCTGGAGAAGAGAACCAGAGGTGCACCTACGTCCCCGAGCCCTCCAACTTACCTGCCCAGCTGTTGGTTCCTCCTGGAAGTCTTCCTGGACCGAGCCTGCAGCTGAAAACCGAAAATCCCCATTGAAATCAACAGGGCACCCGACCTCAAAACAGCACCCTGCACCCGGCCGCCCTAGTGCCGCTGAGGGTGCCCCTTTGGTGCTAACTTGGTCCCCAACGTGCCCTGAGCTTAACCCTAGGAGCTTTGCTCCCACAACCCTGTGGCCTGCTTGCCAGCAGCCACCAACCGGAGTCCCCCTAACCTCCATAGGATAACATTGGGCCTCAACACTCTGCACCCGGCCGCCCTAGTGCCGCTGAGGGTGCCACAACAGTGCATCACTGACCCTGGGAGACCCCCGAGTCTAACCCCAGAACCCCAACTCAAAAGACCGATTACTTACCTCAAAACCGATAACTCATTTTTCCTCATAGGATAACATTGACACTTTTTCTTCCAAAAAGTTTCGAAGTGTCGACTTTTGAAAACTGAAAATATTCATCTAAAATCAGCCGAATTACGAAAACGAATTTACTCACCTGTTATCAGGAGAGATCCCAGTGCTAGATCTTGGTGCCCAGCACTGACCCTGAAAAGTAATCATAACTACTTACCGGTAACTTGAATTTCCTTCCATAGGCTAACATTGCCTGGTTTTTGCTGAAAAAGTTTCTAAGTGTCGATTTTGCAAACTTACAAATATTCGTTAAAAATCGCCTGTATAACAAAAACACATTCTTTCAACTGTTTACAGGAGATGCACCAGTGCTGGATCCAGGATCCAACACTGAGTTAGAAAAAGTAACAATAACCCCACTTACCTGCTAAGTGAATTTCCTCCCATAGGATAACATTGGTGATTCTATGTGAAAAAGTTTCTAAGTGTCAACTTTTAAAATACAATAATATTCCTTAAAAATCACAACTGTAACCAAAACGTTTTTACTCAACTGTTTACAGGAGATGTCCCAGGACTGAATCTAGGATCCAGTCCTGTGGTAAGAAAAGTAATCCAAAAAGTAATCTATTGCATTTAACTAGAAATTCCCATTGAGCTCAATGTATTATTGTGTTTGAAATTGTGTTGCCTAATGCAACAACTGTAACTACTGTGTTCAAAAGTCTATTGCCTATTGAAAAGTATTTAACTAAAGTTACTCATTCTGAGAAAGTATATTTTGATACCTATTGTTGGTTCTAAAATAAAACAACTATATATTTTGATACAAAACCATTGGCCTAGAGTTCAGTTCTTGAGTATGTGAGACCATTTGCTGACTGAGTGTGTACAACAAATGCTTTACACTGTCCTCTGATACTGCCTTACTGCTCGACCAAGCTACCACCTTAAAGAGTAAGGTTATATCTAACTTTAGCCTCTGCCAAACCTCTGGGGACTGTGGACTCTGTGCACACTGTACCTATTTGGGAACAGTATATACAGAGCCACTTTTTTACACCATCAAAGCAATCAAGAGTGAAAAACATCCTGGTCCACACACAGCGACATCATGCAACTGAACAGTACCAAAGTCTTCTACCGTCTTGACCTGAACAAGGGATACCATCAACTCGAGTTGGAAGAGAACTGTAGGTACAGCACTACTTTTTCGACTCAATTTGGTTTGTTCAGATATAAAAGGTTGAGGTTTGGAGTGTTGTTAGCTGCAAAAAAAATTCAGGATGTTATACATAGAATAAATCAACCTGTCACACATACTTTTAATTACAGTGATGACATACTGGTATTTGGAGCTACGCAAAAGGAGCATGACAAGGCTCGTACACAAGTGTGCTAGTTACTTGCAGATGCAGGTCTCACTCTGAATGCAGCAAAGTGTGAGTTTCACAAGACCAAACTTAAATTATTTAGGCACATATTCTCTGGTGGGGGAATAACTCCTGACCCAGATAAAGTGCAAACACTGTCAGCTACTTGCCCGCCCACAAGATAGTCACCATGCTGCGATCCCTTAGGCATGACCAGTTATTGCTCAAGGTACATTAGTGAGTTTGCTACTGTGAGTGCCCCACTGAGAGACTTGACAAAAAGAAATGTCCCTTTCCAGTGGTCTGCTGAATGTGATCAAAGATTCAAAAGAATAAAACATGTAATTGAGAATGCAACCGAGATGGCCTATTTTCACCCCCAAGTTACATCTGAGATCACAGTAGATGCGAGCCCAGTGAGGCTGGGGACAATGTTTGCTCAACATAATGGTCATCCGAATGCTCAGAACAATCTTGGTCTATGCCAGTTGAAGCCTGTCTGACACAGAACAGGCCCATTCTCAGTCGGAGAAGGAGAGTCTGGCTGTCGTTTGGGCCTGCAAACATTTTCATGTGTTTCTATCCGGAAAACATTTCACTATCATTACAGACCACCAAACGCTCCTCACTATTTTTGGAAACCTAAAAGCCAAGATGCCCCTCGCATTAAGAGGTGGGGGTTGCGACTGCAAGAGTATGACTATGCAATTGTACACAAGCCGGGTAAAGATCAGAACCCTGCTGATTACTTTTCATGAGTACCGCTACATCGTCACAGTTTGAAATCCAAAACGGCAGAGGAGTACATTACCTTAATTGTGAGGTCCAGCAAGCTAGCAGCCCTATCCATTGAACAGATTATTGCTGTTACTAATGCTGATAAGAACATGCTTATCCTCAAAGACATCATTTCAACTCAGTCGTGGAAGAAGAGTGCTTGACCTCTTGCTGACGATGTTGAATTTCAAAAATTCAAAAAAGTACAGGATGAACTGTCCATGACCAGGGAAGGTGTGGTATTAAGAGGCTTGAGAATTGTCATACCTGAGCGCCTATGACAGCAAGTCATTGAACAAGCCTATGAAGGACATAGTGGCATTGTAGCTACCAAAAGAGTCCTAAGAAACCGAGTGTAGTTCCCCGCATAGATGGAGAGTTGAGAGGGAACTTAAAGAGTGCCATCTTTGCAACTGCCTTTCCCCCAAAGTTGTGCAGCATCTATTGACAATGTCTGACCTTCCTGCACACACTTGTGAAAGAGTTGCAGTTGATTTCTTTAGGCCCTTAGGAAACGGACATCATCTCACGGTAGTCATTGATGAGGTAGGTGCTTAAAGTGTGACAAGTTCCGTATGATGGACTTTCCTTGATGATGTGCCATCACCATGTGTCCTTTGCACATCACAACCCTTAGAGGATTGACAGCAAACAGAGTGTCTGTTTTCCGCTTTATTTTCTGCTTGACCAGGACCCAGGACCCAGTCACCTTCATCGAAGACTCGTTGATGCAGATCGGCATATGTTTTCATTTTGCACTTTCGAGAAATATTTGTGACATGAACCTTATCAGTATTCAAGGATCGGCCTGCTCTCCACTGTGGCAGTGTGGTACAGATGGCTCTCCCAAATAGCAAGGTGTAAGGACTCTCACCAGTTGCGGAGGGAGAAGTTGAACGATAATCACGGAGGGCTTGACATAGGGCCTGGTCTAACTCGATCCCCTCCATCGATGCTCGCTGAATTAACCTTTTGAGGGTTCCCATGAGTCGTTCCACAACACCATTGGGTTGGGGCCACAGAGGTGTTACTCTTTTGATGCCTGACATTTAGTCAAACTTGAAACTCCTTGAATTCTTTGCTATTGAATGGCAGACCATTGTCAGATTTGAGAATGGCGGGGATACCCCACACTGCAAAGATGTCATCCAGTCACTCGATGACCTTGTCATGGGTTGTTGATGATGACTCCTCTTCATCGCACTGTGTTGCAAGAAGTATGTTCTTTGTCATCTTCACGATGCGGCTACTCCAACATAGAGCATTCAGGAGCAAACTGCAACATCAGAGCTTTTGCACAACAGAGATTGTTTAAGTCCCAAACACCTACTGTCTTCATCTGAATGACGTGTTCCTGGGATCCTTTGACAGTGGTTGGGCCACTAAAACTTTGCATTAGCTCTCTCCATATTTTCAAGTCTATGCATCCTTCCAAGATGGCTTATCAATACTTGGATACGCACAACTATTATGAACTGTACTGCTCTAAAAAATTACATGCTGTTCTTCCAGCCATATGATCTGAATTTTCCATGAGATTTCATTAGCCCCAGAGTATTCATTAGTCTGTACAACAAATGGAACTAAAGCCCCACCACGTCTTATAACACACTTCAATTGTCATGGTTAACGGCATTTAATTTCCAGTTACTGGATATTGTTTTTAAGGGTGCTCAACAATTACATCTTTGGGGCAATTTGTTTGTCTAACTCATATGATTATGCATTATCGACAGAACACCCCATACACATATCATTGTCTTCCAAATAACGAACCTGTATTCTCAGTATTGTTTTGATCCAGCGGAAGCGTTATAATAATTTACATTTTTACTTTAGTTCCTCTATTTACTCATTTATCCCCTAATTTGTACTGGGCTGTTTACAGTTAGACGGATCACAGCATTATCCTTACTATAGAGGTGCACTGTCCTCTGATGGATCTTTCTCCGCCAATAGCAGGGGTGGGAATTAGGTTGTCCAAAACCACAAAGTTAGCCACCCAATTAGGACCATTAATTGGTGACTAACTCACAAATTCGAGATAAGGTTCAAATACACCACTCTCAGAACCATACTGTAGAAATAAGGTATTGTAATAGGAAGACCCAACCACCTAAAGAAGTTAAGTCTGACCAGAATTATGCACACAAGGAGCTCTGCTACTGCTACACAAAATAAAAGAAGCAGAACTTGATATTCTGTAAAGATTGGCTGATTTCCCCTACAACGCATTTACAACTAAATAGAAATATAGCACAGTTCAATGAAAGAGCATCAGGACACAATAATAGACTTAGGTAATTTATAGATAGTTTGGTTATTGTATTAATGATCCAAAATCATACAAATAAGCAATCTTTGGAGCATTTAAGTCAAGGATATTAAAGCATGTAGTACAAGACTACGCATTTAGGCAAAGTTCGATCTCAAAGAGGATGGTTATAAAATAAACATCAATCACAAGTTACAGATTTGTGCCACCAATAAAACAGAAAGTTCATTTCTCTAACAGCATGTAAAGGTTCTAAGGCAAGAAGGGTAAAAAGGAATCAAATTAAAGTCCACTAAGGGCAAGTCCATAAGGATAGGCATAAAGGGGAAATAAGCTAAATCAAATAGTTTTGCAAAAAAGGGTTCCAGATTAACTGCTTAAAGGCAGACTTGACTATGGGAACGCCCTCTACGCAGGAGCCCCGGCCAAGCTCATCAAGCGACTGCAACGCATACAAAACGCCTCCGCACGCCTGATCCTCGATGTACCACGCCACAGCCACATCACCCCCACCTGAGGAACCTGCACTGGCTCCCCGTCGACAGGAGAATCTCCTTCAAACTCCTCATCCACGCACACAAGGCTCTCCACAAGACTGGCCCAGCCTACCTCAACAGACGACTCCTCTTCTACGTCCCCAACCGCCAACTCCGCTCCGCCGACCTCTCCCTCGCCACCGTCCCTCGCATTCGAAGAACTACCACCGGCGGCAGATCCTTCTCCCACCTCGCCGCCAAGACCTGGAACACCCTTCCACTAAGCCTACGACAGACCCAAGACCTGCTGACCTTCAGGAGGCTACTCAAGACCTGGTTGTTCGACCAGTAGCAGCACCCCCCCCCTTTTTTCTCCCCAGCGCCTTGAGACCCTCGCGGGTAAGTAGCGCGCTTTACAAATTCTGTGATTGATTGATTGAATATTGGCGTAAAGGCAGTCCAGAAATAGGATTTAAGAATAGTTTATAAAATCATAGGAAAAGTAAGCATACGTCTGTGGCTCCCGCAAATATAGAAAAAGCATTTTGTTCCTCTCGCATAGAGAGAACAAGAAATGGCGTTGCCCCACCCTTGTGGTTTCTTCTTTTATAGTCTGTATGATGCTTTAGGTGATGTATCACCCCACGGTGGTCAGTCCATCACATGATTCGTTTACATAAGAAATTACCAAATACATTTGGTTTTTCCTGCATGCTTTTCCATGCTGATCAGGGGAAAGAACTGGCTTTCCGGGCCTCACAGGTTTGTCAACCGTAAAAGTTTAAAATGTAGCTGTCCATGGTATCAGGTTATAGGTCATCTTCCCACCGAACTAATTCACAGTGAACTCTAATGGAATGTTCTTTAAAAGTAAGATGATACTTGTACAGAACAAATAAAGCAGCATTTGTTGAAATGCCAAAGGACCATTGTACTTGGCTAAGGGGAAAAATGCAGCTTAGGAAAGAACATGATCAAAAGGCCTAAAGCTAGGTCAGAGTCACGCACTTAATCCGGAGAGGTGAGGGCTGACGGGCAAATCTTCATTACTTGTCATCACTTCTGGTCCACAGGAACAAAATACCTCTTTTGGTGGTAATATCTGTATCAATAAAAGTGCCTAACTCATTGCTGTCCTTCTCTACTTTGGCCTGTTGCACTGGCCAAAATTAGCCTGTCCCCTCTACCTGCTGCAACAGAACGTCCCCGTCACAGCTACCCCTCCCTCCAATCATAGGATGTTTTTCACGTCTGGATCATCTGTGCTGCCAAATACTCTGCTAGACCTGTTCATCGCAGTAGCTGCCGCTCCACGTTCATCCGTCCTTCAGATGTCAACCTCTGAAGCCAACCACATGCCATTGTTTTTAAAATGTAATCTTTATCAGTGCCTCATGGTGTATTTCTACAACCACAGGGGCATTCTTAATCATTCTGTTACACCACAGCCTTCAGTGTGTCATTAGTTTTCTTCATTTGTTCCTTCTACCGTTTCTGCAATTCATCAATCTGTGTTTTTGGTGGCATCAGTGCCTGCAACACCACTAGCAGCCCATTCTCCTACCATTACATCTGTGCTTTTTTTACAACCCTTGGCTGCACTTAAGAGCTGACCATAATTGGCTCAGTACAGCAGAAGGATTTCCCTTGTACTGGCCAGCTCACTGAGCAAAAGTGCTCGACATTTCTAGACCATGGCGGCCCTCTGGCAACATATGCTCCGCATAAAACACCTGCCATATGAAGCACTGCATACCCTCCTAAAACGGAATATCAAAAAGCTGGAAACAGGCCAGCACAGGCAGATATCACGTCTGCTGACTCCACTGCCGTAGAATTCTTTTCCTGTTTCACTACTGTCAAGAGATTGATATAGGTCATCAAAAAGTTAGAAAGCTAAGCTAGCATTTATGCTTGTTTCTGCTATAATTGCATGACTAACTATATCTGATTTGGCCTGCAGGAGAGACCAAAAATCACAACAAAAAAAAACTATTTTGTACTGGATTCCAATATAGCTATACTCACATAAAGTCTGGTTTCTCAAACCTCTACTAGAGCTAAAAAAAAACGTGATTTTCCGAACCCCCTACTAGACCTACAAAAATAATTCCTCAGGGGCCTAATATATGGAAATCCTTGACATTTGGCTCTGGATCGCTTTGAAAGAAAAGAGATCATCTTATAGGATCACATTTTCTTTATCTAAGACAGTTGACTTTGATGTAATTGCTGTTTGTGGGAGTCATATGACACCGATATATTTTGAACACATTCATACTGTCTCTTTGGAATTATATGTAGATTTTGCATATGCTGTAAACCTGTTAAACAGACCCCTCTCCCCCAAGATACTGCAATTTCACGATTTGCAACAAAATTTCAAAATCATCACTTTTGTAACAATCCTGCAATTTTTTTACAAAAGTGTCTGCAAAATTTGTGTAAAAAAATAAAAAATTACATAGGATTGACCCTCTCTTTACTGGCTCTGCGCTGCCACTGGGCCAGTAAAGGAAGGGTGAGCAACAAGCTAGCAAGCAGCAGAGGTGTTAACTTCCTCTGTTGCCTGCTTTTCAAATGCACAGAGCCCCCTCCTGTGGAAATAGCATACAGCCCGCCTCACACCTTTGTGTGCCCCCTGCAGACTCTGCAGGCTCTCCTATTAACCCTAAACCCCTACCCCTCCCCCTCCCCCACTGTTTCATCTTTTTTTTTTTTTGCTTTTTTTTTTTATATGGATCTGCTGCTGCCTCCCCTCCCCCAGCCACTGTTGCCTTGCATACAGTAAGTAACACAGGTTGTCTGATGGCAGAAAGAGCAGGTTTCATATTGTAATCTGCTCTCTTCGGAATCAGACATCCTCCAATTCGATGCACTGTGCTGCTGGAGACTCTGCAAGGTTACAGATTGTGACATATCACAGTCTCCAGCAGTGGAAGAGCACAGGTCTTGCAATATTTTTATGGTATGTACATTTTTGGCCACCTCAAAAATTCTGTAAATTTGTAGGTTTTGGGCTGCAAATTTTGTTGGTTTTTTTGCCTCAAAATTTGCCGCCCACAGCCGCAAAATCTTGGGGTGTCTGGTTAAGGAAAGAATTACCTTCAGTAATTTGTCTTTGTGGCTAGTTTATGAATTCTGTGACTCTTTGATTGTATTTGGCCTTTATATAGTCATTTAAGAGAGAAATGCCTTCTTCCACTAATTAATTCTGTGTAAAAAAAGTCTGAGAAGAAATGCTACTTTGAAGAGCTATCTAGTCAAATTTCTGACTAGGGTCTCAACAGTGGATGTTTTTTGTCTCTGATATCCCAGGGCCCTTCCTACTATGGCTCTGCAAACTGGCCCTAATATAATCCCTTATGCACGTGGAAGAGATGGAATAGAATAGAAATGTTTCTGCTTGTACATTATCCTATGTAAGTTAGCATTCGCGGCACCATTTTCTGTTTAGACGCCATTTTAAATCATGATCGAAACTAATCCTTCGCTATTTCTGAGAAAAGGCCTCTGCTAGGTTTCATTTCTCCAAGGTTGAGTTTTGCTTCACTAATGAATAGACTATTCTTATTAGCGCATACCTTTCTCACTAGATAGATGCCTTCTCACACTTTTCTGGTGACGGGCCCTACTGGAACGACCTTGGACTTTGTAACTTTGTGTAAGACATGAGCACTGAGATTGGTTTTCACTTGTATTTCATTGCTTTGCAGCACCTGCCTGGAAAATTCCACTATGGGCGTGTCCTAGCCCAGTTACGAAATGTACATAATGTATCTTCATGCTTGTCGATTTCAGTCCCTCTGCAGCACTACTAGCGACTGGGCAGACTGGGCTCCACTCTGAGTGTACCTGAATAAACAGATATTGGTTGTATAGTGGAGAAGTGTGGCTCAATGGTTAGAGCGGCAGACCCTGATGCAGAGATCTGGCCCGGGACCAGGGTTCAATTCCCGCCTCGGCGGGTCTTGGGCTCAATTTCCTCGGACCTGATAATTCTCGCCTCGGTGCCTATTCTAATCATGGGTCCCACTCTGCAACTCTGGGCAATAGCTTGCTTAATCTCCACAACGGCCCCAACAGCGCTGGGATGCCTGGCTTCACCCTGGGGGTGCCCAGGAGTGGACATTTCACAGGGAAAAGCCAGGAAGGGTTCCACAGCGGTATGCGTACAGCGCCTGGACACCCCTTTGGGGGTATGGGTGCGCTTTACAAGTACAAATTTCATTTCAAATTTCATATTCTCTACTGTCTGACCGACTCTTCATTTGGTATGAAAGGCTGAGAGGAGGTCATTAGTGACCCGAGTGACCCGAATCGGGCCACTTCCTTCACAGTCACAGGCTTATCAAGGAGGTAGTGTGTGGGTTCTTCTTGAGTTCAAGACTCAATAATGATGTAATAACTGATTGTTCAACCCTTTGCTTTACGTTCAAAAAGAAAAGTACTTTAATGCACACTAGAAATACATACTACAAATGCAATACTGGCAAGATGCAATTCAGTGTACTGGGACTGTATTCCCACCCTCTACCTTCTCCCGATGGGACTCTCTTATTGTCTAGGCAGTTCCCTCTCAGAAACAAATGTGATAGCATAATTCACGCTCAGGTGCAAAATACCTCATTTTTGCTTAACAGTGTGCTCAGTCTCTCACAGTTTCAAAAGTCTGATCTCACTGAGAATGGCTGGTCCGTGGTGCTTCCAGCGGCTGCCCAAGTTAGTAAACTCCCAGCCCAGAGCACTCACAACAGAGGTACAATGATGTGATCTTTCTGTACCTGGATTACATCAGCCACACTGAAGAGTGATAAGGGGAGAGAGAAAAGGTTGGCCTCGCTTAAGCGGTTCTTTCATCTGGAACAACAGAGGCAGCAGCCTCTCCCTTCAACCCCACCACATACCAAATGATGAGGTTAGCTCTTCTTAGCAAAAGGCCTAATTGAATTTCTACAGGAGCCTTGTCTCATCTCCCTCACTTCAGTATCTAGATTTCCTCACTCTATATTGAGGAATGTGAGCAATACACTTCCACTGTCTTGCGAAACAACTTCACATCCATCTCTTACACAAAGTCATACAAGGGGCATGCAAAATGGATCCTGCAGGCCTCCAAAACTGTGTATCACGCATACATGTAAAGCATGTGCCATGCAGGCCACATACACACACATGCAAAATATACATTTCGGATGCTAGCCCTAGGATCTGAGTTAGCGCATGGAAGCAGAACTTTACATGAGTGGGCCTGAATTCCCCCACTAGAGTGGCACAGATAGAAATGTATGGTCACAACTATGGATTCACAAAAAACAACGTACGATACCACTACCGCTCTATGTACTAAACCCATGATAGGAACAGTAGTCCACTGTCGGTACAATTAGGACGAGCTTGGTGTGCCCCTAAAAGTTGCAGTAGAGGTCCAGGACCTCGCTTATATCAAAGGGGCAGGTCTAGGCCTCTGCATGCACTAGATTAGTGTGAAGCTAGGGCCCAAAAAACAGTGTACTACATACAATCGGGCACTCAGGGCATGGGAAATACAAAAGCAAACCATGTCGGTACATTCCTATCTAACCACAATAACACGCTTCGAGCAGTCTCTTCCATGTATGCACAATGTTTTTCCCATAAGCACCCTGCAACGCAACATTTTGTATCCATCCATGCACTAGAATCCAGCACAGCCCAGCCTGTCCGACACTCCTTTTCACTTCATAATCACAAAATAGGTGCACCTACAAAACATAGTAAATGGACAACTCTGGTTCACAGCCTATCACCAAAACACAACCTATCAAAGCAACAACCCAGACTTGCATTCTTCTATCCCACGCACTTCTGTGTGTTTGTGCTGCTAGTCGTGCTGCTATGCATACCACATTCCCTATAAAAGCCTTTGTATATAGGTATTAATGGGTTTGCACCACTTTCCTGGTTAATATTAAAGGGCTTAAGTTTTCTGAAATTTTACAAAAACATTTATGATAAAAATATTTGAATCTTTACATTTCCCTCTTTAACTTCAGTGCGAAAAAAATATTTCCTCAAGGGTTGTATCTACCAATTGGCCTGAATGCGTTCCAGGAATACAGTTTGTCCAAAGTACATATTAAAGCTTATTAGGGAGGACGGGCACCGAAGATTACTTCCTATAGGATACATGCAAGCTCCTCTCAACTTCTTTCCACGGTGCAAAGCACTTACTCAGATTCACACATTGCAAGCCCAAGGGATAAAAAGTCGGGGAAGTAGGCCAAGCACAGTTCCACTGTCTGGTGTTGTGGGTAAACTCGAATTTAGGCAACTTGCTGCATTGATGAAGCCTAGGCAAACTTTGTAGAAGAGTCCCTTGTCGGGTATCCTAGTCCACATTGAGTTTGATACCTTTTACCATTTGGTGCACAGCTGATGTAGACTCATCGAGGCAGTAAACAAGAATCCGGAAATATATATAAAAGCAAGGAGTGGAGAGAAAGTACTGCAGAGGCCTGACCAGCTCTTATCTTTGCTGTTGTTGCAATGTAATTCTGCCACTTACTTGAGATGGCACAAAATTATACCGATTATACGGAAACACATATCCAATAATCTCCTTATGTCTAGCATGAGCAACAATTCTTCCTCAGTCGAAGAAGAATTCAGATAGTATCTAGCAAGTCTAAATCAGAACAAAAGTGAAAAACGGAAGGTACCTTCAGCACAAAATCTGGACTGGGGAGTACCACCAGCTTGTCTGGCTAGAATATTAAATAAGCATTTGCAATGCAATAGGTCTCGCATTTACGCGAGTTTGAGCTATTGCCATTGCAAATAACAGTGCCTTTTATTTTTGTTTTTAAAACATAAATAAAAGGCATTGTTATTTACAATGCCAATAGCTTAAAGTCGCGTAAATGCGAGACCTAATGTATTGCAAATGCTTGTTTTTCCTCCTGTTTGGAAATGTCCCTCTTGGATTTCTCAAATGTTGACAAGAATGGGTTAACCCCAACCGCAGTCTTGGGAAATAACATGTGTTACTATTACCCAACTCGGTGGCACTCCTTTTATCCCCCTGCACCCATGAATCAGGTCGCATGAAATTCGATCCTGCAGATTGCACACAGACCTCTGCAGCAGGCGCAAGAACCCACCGAGGTGCCTTCGGCCTCATTAATATTTAATGGCTTATAACAGCCTAATGGCGGTTCACAAAGACGGTTCTAGGCACAGAATAGCTGGAAAAGATTATAATGTGCAAATCACGGGGTGCAACATATAGGTTACCAGCGCACATGAAGTATAAATAGATATTTTTATATTTTGCACTTTGCTTTATTTTGTTAAGCTGTGATACGGCAACTTTATCACGATCTACAAGCATATTCGATTTACTTCCATTATTTGTTTCACTGAATATCTAGTCCACTTTTTATTGTACATCGCGTTTTCACTGTTTCCACATCTTTTTATAACCCGTTATTTGAATGTCCGTTTGTAAAATTACTTTTAAAGCGCCTTAACGCTTCCAGGGTCTACTTCGTGCGATAGAAAACATCAAATAAGCAACAAGTCTGGTATATCACGACATGCACACTTTACGCATAAAACACAAGAAAATGGGACTGAGATCTCAAACAATAGTAAACTACACATGCGCTTAAGAGTCAAACTTTTACGCACCGTGAGAATTTACACATCTAATTCCACTTCTTTGTGAATCAGGCACAGTTTTCGTCCAAAATTACTAAAAGGGGCCAAAATATGGGAAGAGATTTAAGGAAAACTACTGAGTATTTAATTTACATTGAAATTGAAGGGAGAAAGTCCGAAGTTAGAGAAAGTTCATTTTACGTTACCCAAATCTGGAGTCTATCCACACGTCTTGTACGCCGTGCTACGTTTTTAGGTGAATCTCCTAAGAGTTACCAGGGTCGCCGATTCATCCTTCCAGAGGGACCTGAGCACTCGGCTATTTTTGACGCTATTTTTATTTTGTGCGAGTGCGACCCTCTTTTACATCTGTTACCTTTGAGCAAGTCTTGTAAAAGTTCTAATTAACCGGCATGAAGATTCATTTGCTGACGCCCCATAACACCCCCTTTTCTGTCCCCTTCAGGGAGAGGAGCTCCCGAGCAGGGTGTTCACTCCAGAGACAACACAGCCAGGAATGTGCCCCCAGCAGTTGCTCCGGGATGTCTGCCCTGCTCAGATCACAGCCTGCCCATAGCAGGACGCATGCCACGACACTGAACCGGGCATTAATACACGATAAATACCCAACACTGACCCCCAGCGCCTCGAACGGTACCCCGACTTCGAGCTGTGTGCTCCCGACAGCAGCCGGTGAAGGGATTCGGTGTAAGGTAGCATCCCACCCCCTGCTGCTCCTGATGTCTGTGTCAGAAGAGGGAGTGGGAGGAGGGAGAGGACAAAGATGGGCTTCAGTCGCTAACTTTGAGCGCGCGAAGTGAAAGCGCGGTGGGAGCGCGCGAAAGTGAAAGCTGAGATCGCCAAAGAGACGCCGTGCGCGTGCACATCTCCTGTCCGACGCGAGCGTTACCTGGGGTTCAAGAGGCAAGGCTGGCACCGGCCTGGGGCTCCTCCGGTCTTCGGGACACTAGGCTCCTGGTGAAGCTGCACGGAGAAGGAGCGGGGCAGCCTCATGTTTTGTGGCTGGCGAGGACGGAAGGGGGACAGGAGATGTGCACATCGCGTGTCTGTACGTGCGTGTTCACGGGCGCGTTCATAATTGCAGTCCGTCCTGCGCGCGCACATCTCCTGTCTCCCTTCCGAAGCAAGTCGGTAACAATACATCTCGCTAGCGACAGCGCTTTCGCGCTGCGTCGCTAGGCGAGACCTAAAAAGGGTTCTAAAAAAACGAGCCCCCAACTGACGTATTCTTATGCCAGAAAATTAGCCACTAATAACAAGAGCTTGTAGGAGTTCAACCGTGCCCAGAGGCTCAAAAAGCTCTTTTTGCAGAGATTGCAGTGCGATGGGCAAATCCCATGAAGGGACTGGTAAGTGAATTACAGGCCCCTTTAAAAACAAGCTCCTCAGTTATCTTGTAATCAACAGCACTAAAGACTTCAATTGAGGGTTCCTGAATGCCGTAATGGAGATCAACTGCGACCTCAGGGTAGAGACCGCTAGCCCCATTACAAAGCCATCACTTAAAAAGTCTTACACTAAAGATAAACCTCCTGAGGTAGGATTCACATTCCTCTCCCTACACCATTTTTCAAACGTCCTCCAGTGACTGACATAAGATTTCAAAGTCAATGGCGACACAACAGCTGAATGGGTGTTGCTACTTCAGCCGAGTCCCACCACTTGGAGAAAAAGGCGGGCTAACGTCCCGTGTGGAAGAAGAGTACCTTTCAGGATGTATGGATCCGGAGTAAGTACCCAGCAATCCTGCATGGTCATTTGGAGGAGAAGGGGAAGACTACGGCACGGTCACCACCCTGGGGGTCACTACGACTACTTCGGCTCAGACCTACTGCATTTTTCTCAGCACCCTTGGAATTTGTGGGATAGGTGAAAAAGTATACTCTAGTGTCCTCAGCCATGGAAAGTCAGGATGCCCACGTTCCAAACTTTTGGACTTGGGATCAGAGTGCAGAACAGAGGCAAAAGTGCAATCATCCTAAATGTGAATAAATCAAGCTCTAGCTTCCAAAACTCCCAATTTGTCTGCTGGAAAATGCTGAGATGGTTCACAGGCCCTTTCTTCCTCTCCAAAAAGATACTGCATAAATCGAGGAGACTGCCTGCTGCCCACACACATCTCTTGGGCTATCATCCCGCCCCCACCCCCAAACTCTGAACTCATGATCCAATTGATGGTTTATGTAGGCGTGTCCATCCTAACTTGAACATTCTGATCTTTCAAGGCTGGGGCAAAATGCTTTAGAGCCTTTTGGACTGCCTCATGTTCTCTCCAGTTAGAGGACAGGCTTCTACACCAGAGGCTGTCTGGTCTCCCAGGGTTACTGCCAACCCTACTAGCATCTGTTGTTATAATCTTGGGTGGGAGAGTTTCTAGAGGAAAGCTTCTTTCTAGACTCTTTAGATCCAATGTCACTGGTACCTACTGGTTGTACTCTTATATCGGATTCCACAGCCCCAAGAGGTGGTTCTCTAAGTGACCTGGCTCAAAGGAGAATTATCACAGTTGAGGCCATCAGCCCTTGCACCTTTAACCACTGCCAAGCTGTCAGAGCGTTCATGGCTAGAAGAGAGGAGAGAGATGACACAAGTAAATCCTTCCTCTGGTCCAGAATAAAAACATTTCCAGGTCTGTTCTCGAGCCAGCACCTTAAACTGGAGACTCTGCATCAGCACTAGATCTGACTTATTGTGGTTCAACAAAAAGCCTTGCCTCCTCACTAGTTTATGAGACTTCTACCACATGCTGCCTGACCTTAAGAGAAGAAATAGTAGTAGAAGATAAAACTAGCTAATCGCCCATCCAAATATGGGAAGACTGGTATCCCTCTTTCATGAATCACGGCAACTAACAGCGTCAGCACCTTGGTGAAGACCCTCGGTGATGTCCTGAGTCCAAAGAGGAACACTTGAAATTCGTAGTGTCTGCCCTGAACATAAAATCTCAGGAATTGCTTAGATTCTTCATGAATTGGTAGAAGCAAATACAAGTCTACAAGGTACAGGCATAAGAAAATCTCCTTTTCTTAATTATGGCAAGATCCTCTAGAGTGACCGAATCTTGACCTTTATATTGGGGATGTAGTTGTTCACCTCTTTTAAGTCCAAAACTGGCCTGTAGTCACCCGACATCTATTGCACCAGAAATAAAATTTAATAGATTACCTTTCCCTTCTAAAAGGGTGGACTGGAACTACCGTCTTCAACAAAGCCAGTACAGCCATCGCGCCCCATCTCCGGAAAATAATCAACATCTCCTTCGAGACAGCAACCTTCCCGGAAAGCTGGAAGCACGCCGAGATCACCGCCTTACTCAAGAAACCCAAGGCAGACCCCAAGGACCTCAAGAACTTCCGACCCATCTCTCTGCTCCCGTTCCCCGCGAAGGTCACCGAGAAAATCGTCAACAAACAACTGACCCGCTACCTCGAGGAGAACAACATCCTGGACCCTTCCCAGTCCGGCTTCCGCAGCAACCACAGCACCGAAACCGCCCTCATCGCCGCCACCGATGACATCAGGACCCTGCTAGACAACGGAGAAACAGCAGCCCTCATCCTCCTGGACCTATCAGCCGCCTTCGACACGGTCTGCCACCACACACTACGAACACGCCTTCACGACGCCGGGATCCAAGAGAAGGCCCTGGACTGGACCACATCCTTCCTTTCCGGCAGAACACAAAGCGTCCGCCTCGCCCCCTTCCGATCCAAGGCCACCAAGATCATCTGCGGCGTACCCCAAGGCTCCTCCCTCAGCCCAACGCTGTTCAACATCTACATGGCACCCCTCGCCCACGTCGCCCGACAGCACAACCTCAACATCATCTCCTACGCCGACGACACCCAGCTGATCCTCTCCCTCACCAAAGACCCTCACACCGCCAAAGCCCACCTCCACGAAGGAATGAAGGCCGTCGCCGAATGGATGAGGACCAGCCGCCTGAAGCTGAACTCGGACAAGACGGAGGTCCTCATCCTTGGTTCCAACCCTTCAGCCTGGGACGACTCCTGGTGGCCAACATCACTGGGAACAGCCCCGCCACCCACCGACCACGTACGCAACCTAGGGGTCATCCTCGACCCCACCCTCTCCATGACTAAGCAGGTCAACGCCGTTTCCTCATCCTGCTTCAACATCCTCCGAATGCTCCGCAGGATCTTCAAGTGGATCCCCACCGAAACAAGAAAAACAGTCACCCAGGCCCTCGTCACCAGCAGGCTGGACTACGGAAACGCCCTCTACGCAGGAACGACGGCTAAGCTCCTGAGACGGCTGCAACGCATCCAGAACGCCTCTGCACGTCTTATCCTCAACATCCCCCGACGCAGCCACATCACACCCCACCTGAGAGACCTGCACTGGCTCCCTGTCAACAAGAGGATAACCTTCAAGCTCCTCACCCACGCACACAAAGCACTCCACAACTCCGGACCAGCCTACCTCAACAGACGACTCAGCTTCTACACCCCCACCCGCCAGCTCCGCTCGACCAGCCTCGCCCTCGCCACAGTCCCCCGCATCCGGAAAGCGACCGCCGGCGGCAGATCCTTCTCCCACCTCGCCGCCAAGACCTGGAACACCCTCCCCACCAACCTCCGACAGACCCAAGACCTACTGGCCTTCAGAAGACTCCTCAAGACCTGGCTCTTCGATCAGTAGCAGCACCACCCCCCTCTTCCCCCAGCGCCTTGAGACCCTCGCGGGTATGTAGTGCGCTTTATAAGTGACATGATTGATTGATTGATTTATCCAGCAACTTCTGGATCCCTTCCAGCAATGCCTGACATTTCTGTGGATTCCTTGGAAAACGAGCAGCACAAAAACAGTTGCCTGTGACATCTTAAAACACTAGCCTGTACCTTAGAGGTCAAATCTCCAACACTCACTGATCCGTTTTGGAGGATGTCCATCTCCAGAAAGAAACTCAATCTTCCCTGCCACCAGAAGCTGTTGACTCAGTGTGACATAGTTACGCCTTTGGTGGGGGCAGAGAAGCAGTGGACACGACAGGAGACTGGGTCCAGGCCTTTTCTGCAGAAGGGACTCCCTAGCCTCGTCTCAGCCCATTAAAGGACTTGTTCATTGCCTTCATCTGGGAAGACAGGCCAAAAGCTCTTTAAGAGGCAAACACCTTTGCCCTAGATAAAGACCTGGGTGGAGCCATCAACTTTCTGTCCTCAACAGACTTTTTCAACACTGCTTTGATCCCATAAAGGGCAGATGGATCAACAATATATTTGGAAAGGCATCCACTTTCCTGGCTTTTATGCACATTTGTCTCCTGGTAGCCGCAGCTGAACTTCCTATGATTGCCACTGCTCTGAAGGAGTCATACAGGATATCTGAAGAATATCCAACCTGCTGACTCATTGTCAGTGAAATTGCTCTCCCACCCTCGCAGCTCCACCATTAAGTGAGGTGCCCCTGCCCCTGCACTCTTGAGTGTTGGTGATCGAGGCCCTCCTCCACCCGCAGGTTTCCCTGCGCCTCATCCCTGGTGGTCCAGTGGACCTCTGTCTCCTTCCTCTCACTCTGCTCCTTCACTCGTTTTCACTCGTTTTTCTACCCTTTCTATCTTTCACCTTTCTGCACTTTTCTGCATCTCTGCTCTTTTGTGCCTTATTTCTGCTCATTTTCCCTTTCTCTCGCTCTGCTCTTTCACTCGTTTTCACTCGTTTTTCTACCCTCTTTTATCTTTCACCTTTCTGCACTTTTCTGCATCTCTGCTCTTTTGTGCCTTATTTCTGCTTATTTTCCCTTTTTTCTTTATCCCTTATTTCCTCCCTTTACCTTTCCCCGCCGCTGCTGCCCCGCGGCCCCTCCCCCCAGCGCGACCGGCCCAATCCAGCTCCCCTCCCCGCTCCCGCCTCCCAGCTGTCCAGCCCTCCCCGACCCCTACTTAATGGCGGCGCGCCGCTGGTGCACCGAAGGCGTGTCAAAGGCAAGCCCGTCTGCGCCCGTCTGCGACCCGTCCGCAACCAACGCCGGGAACCCTGGACCTCCGCCCCGCCAACGCTACGACCCAGCAGCACTCCACGCACTCAACCCAGGCTGCAACAACAACTGCAAGCTAGCATCACCAGCCGACACCCACGGACCCTTCAGCTGTCACCGCTGCCGGCACACCTGCAGCACCGCCAAGAACACGGATCCAGCACAACCCGCCCACAAGAACACAACCGAACCGAAGACCCTGCAATGCATCCTCCTCAACGTCCGATCCCTCCACAAACACGCCACAGAAATCTGGGACCTCCTTGACAGCACCACCCTGGACGTAGCGTTCTTCACCGAAACCTGGACCAACACCACCTCGGGACCGGACATCGCCATCGCCATCCCCCAAGGATACAAGATTTCCAGGAAGGACCGCCCCACCCGCCCAGGAGGAGGAATCGCCATCGTCCACAAATCCAGCCTCCGCCTGAGCACACTCCCTGACGAGCCCACAGAACTGATGGAACACCTTCACTTCAAGATACTGGCCAGCCCCACCGCCACCCTCCGAGGAACCCTCATCTACCGACCCCCTGGACCCAGCGGACCCTTCGCCAACTCCATCACGGACATTATCTCCCCGCAGGCCATCACATCCACCAACTACACCCTGCTGGGAGACCTCAACTTCCACCTCGACAACCAACTGGACCCCACACCACATCCCTCCTGGACAACCTCCACAACATTGGACTCCGCCAGATCGTGACCGAGCCCAGGCACTCAGCAGGACACACCCTCGACCCCCTCTTCACTACAGGAAACTCCATCACCTTCAGCCACACCACCGAACTCCCATGGACCGACCATCGTTGCGTCCACTTCACCTTCAGAACACCCACCATCCACAGACACCAGCACCTGCTTCCACGAAGAAACTGGACCAAAATCACCGACGACCAGCTCACCTCCTCACTCAACAACTCCACCCCAACCATCGCGGAAAACGACGACCCCAACACCGCAGCCCGAACCCTGCATAGATGGATCTCGGACAGCACCAACACCATAGCCCCCTCAAGAAAAACAACAATACCCGTGCCAAGAAAGCCAGATGGTTTACCACCGAACTCGAGAGTCCAGACGCACATGCCGCCGCCTCGAAAAGGCCTGGAGGAACACCAAATCCACAGAAGCCCACAACAACTTCAGAGCCGCCACCAACGCCCACCATCAACTCATCAGAGAAACGAGGAAAAAAGCGATTGAAGACAGAATCTCCACCCACGCGCACAACAGCAAGGAACTCTTCAGCATCATCAAGGAGTTCGCCCAACCCACCAGCGAGTCTACCGACATCCCTCCCTCACAAGACCTCTGCGACAAACTCAGCACCTTTTTCCACCACAAAATCAAGAGCATCTACGACAACTTCGACGAAGACAACCAACACACTGAACCCTCACCAACCACCCTCGACACCCAGAAACCAGCTATTGATGACTGGACAGCCCTCACCACCGAAGACACACTGAAGACAATGAAGTCAATCCACTCAGGGGCCCCAACGGACCCCTGCCCCCACCACATCTTCAACAGAGCCGCCGACACCATCGCACCCATGCTCCGCCACACCATCAACCGCTCCCTGGCGACCGCCTCGTTCCCCGACGACTGGAAACACGCCGAGGTCAACCCCCTCCTAAAGAAACCCTCAGCAGACCCCACCCACCTCAAAAACTACAGACCCATCTCCCTGCTCCCGTTCCCAGCGAAAGTCATCGAGAAAGCCATCAACAGCTAACTCGCCACATTCATTGAAGAACACAACATCCTCGACTCCTCCCAATCCGGCTTCAGAAAAAACCACAGTACGGAAACCGCCCTCCTCGCCGCAACAGACGACATCCGCACCCTACTGGACAAAGGAGAAACAGTAGCCCTCATCCTCCTTGACCTATCAGCGGCGTTCGACACAGTCTCCCACCGCACCCTAATACGCAGACTCTACGACGGAGGAATCCAGGACAAGGCCCTCGACTGGATCTGCTCCTTCCTCTCCGGCAGGACGCAGCGGGTCAGACTCCCCCCTTTCCTCTCGGACCCCACACCTACCACCTGCGGAGTCCCCCAGGGCTCCTCCCTCAGCCCGACGCTCTTCAACGTCTACATGGCTCCACTTGCCCCATCGTCAGAACCTACGGACTCAACATCGTGTCATACGCAGACGACACCCAGCTCATCCTCTCCCTATCCAACGAGCCCAACACCGCCAGACGCAACTTTCGAGAAGGCATGGAAACCGTCGCCAAATGGATGAAAAACAGCTGCCTACAACTAAACACCAACAAAACAGAAGTACTCATCATGGGCCCAAACCCCGACGCCTGGAGCGACACCTGGTGGCCCCCGCCCTCGGAAACCCGCCAACCCCCACAGACCACGCACGCAACCTGGGAATCATCCTGGACTCCGAGCCCAAAATGGACCGCCAGATCAACTCTGTCTCGTCTTCCTGCTTCCACACCCTCCGCCTCCTTCGTAAGACCTTCAAATGGATCCCCCTCGAACACCGAAAGACAGTCACTCACGCCCTGGTCACCAGCAGACTCGACTACGGCAACGCACTCTACGCCAGAATAAACAAAAACCTCATCCGCAAGCTACAGAACATCCAGAACGCCGCCGCAAGACTGGTCCTCAACCTGCCAAAACACTGCCACATCTCCCAGCACCTGCGCACACTCCACTGGCTCCCCATCGAGGCGAGAATCACCTTTAAGATGCTCACCCACGCACACAAGGCCCTCCACGGCACCGGACCAGCATACCTGAACAGCCAACTCAAATTCCACGCACTCCAAAGGACCCTACGATCAGCCCAGCTCTCCTACGCCGTGGTCCCCCGCACCAGAAGGACCAGATCGGGAGGCCGCTCCTTCTCCTTCCTCGCGGCCAAAGCATGGAACGCCCTTCCGCTCCACCTCAGACAGACATCGCTCCCCATCTTCGCAAGAAACCTCAAAACCTGGCTCTTCGACAGACCCCCTCCTTGATGGAATGGAACCTGCACCCCACCCCACCCCTAGCGCCTTGAGACCCTTACGGGTGAGTAGTCGCGCTTTAACAAACTCCTGATTGATTGATTGATTGCTCCATAATCAACAATGTGGCCGAAAATTCTGTATCCCTGGTTGACCTGCTTGCCAAATTCTTAAAGTTATTTAGCAAGGATCGTGCTGTGTAACTGGTATAGGCTAATGTATGCACCGCAAAATTGCCCATGGCATAAGATCTTTTTACCGCCAACTCCACCCCTTTATCCACCATTTATGATGGAGCAGCGCCCTCTGAAATAATCGTCCCTTGTGAAGATAACCCAGCCATCAAGGAATCCACAGTCACTAATGGAGCACATTCCTCCAAAGATCCTTGAATTGGCAATCCCTGATCAAAAAGCGTAGAAAGGTGTCTTTGTCCACTTCTTTCCATTCGCTCATAAGAATCTTTCTGACACCTCATAGAACGGCAAAGACTTAGGCTGCTTCCTTTGGTATTGGAGGAAAAAAAATCCTCCTCCTAGATAGCTGTCTGAGGAAAAGACACATTTTCTCTCTGGTGTTTACACACTTACTTTAACTCACTGCTCTGTATAAACCTGCACTTGACCTCCTATTCCTCCAACGCCGGTCAGGGCACTCAGCTCTTTGGTGTCGGTGAGCCCACTCTATCCTTAAAGGTAGCTGAAACTGCCTGCTCAATCTTCCTCTGAATGTCACCTATGGTAGGCACCTGTGCTATCTTCTTTTCTTTCTCCTCAGCCCCAGAGGTATTGGTCTCCACATTCACAATCTTTTCACCTTTCTTAGCCAGTCACAGCACTCGCAACAATGAAACAGGAACTCTGTCAGCCAAGTAGGTATTCCATGTTTGTTTAAATAATACACTGATGACGCATCTCGCAAGACTTTTTCAAGCGCAGCCACATCGCGGCCGGTGAACAGTTCAAACCGGGAGCACAAGCTCCAGTAAATTGGGCTCGTACCAATTAGAGTGACTTAACCACCTTTGGACCGCCAGCCAACACTTATGAGTCACCCAGATCCTGCCATCCTGCCTTTGCGCTTGACTCTGTCCTTCGGTTACAACGTGATACTGTATCAACCTCTTATGGCAGCGCCCTCTTAACTGTATCACCAGCGTTGCATGCATTATACAGCATTGATCTACATACCTTTGGGAGAATACCAACATTTGTATTATTTTCCACATTGTTACACCAGCGATCTTGCCCTAGCTCTTACGCTAAAGTTAGCCCTTTAGAAGTATTGGGTCCCTTTAATCAGCCTTTGTCTCCCTGTAAAGATATTGGTGTGACGGCTTCCTGATGAAGGCACTATTGCCGAAACGCGCGTAGTCAATAAATCTTCAAGCCTTCCACAACATGATTCATGTCCTTGTTGAAATACAGAATGTGTAATGAGGGCTTTCTGCCTCTAGCTACACATAATAAAACTCACTGTTAATTGTATTTTCATCAAAATGGCTTTATCATGTGCTATTTGTATTAATTCATTGTTAAGGACAACTTTTTAAATAGCTGTTTAACAAATCTTTCACTACTTTCCATTTTAGTGTTTTTTCTAATATTGTATAAATAATAAAAATAATATATGCTATTTTTGAATAGAAAAACCTGTGTTCTATTGTTCACTTTTGACTAGTATGTATTGTGTTAGTTTGACTTGATATCTGCATGCCCGCAGAATCATATGAAAAATATCTTGCTCAAGAATATTTCTAAATTGATAATTGGGCATCTCGCGAGTCCACCAACATTTTTAATTAAGGCTGCAGCTGCGTTACCATCTAAGCCTGGCCTGTTAGCACCGTTCAGCCACATTACATAGCTCAGCAGTTGCTAGGACTTTAAACTCTCATGGGGCATTCTGTGCAGTGAAAACTAGCACACTTGATTAGGATCTCTAAACACTGTGCAAAGTGTCCTCAGGCATGCCATGGAATATCTCACGCAAACTATTGGGGACTTAAAATTACTATGAATACACTGATGGAGCAGGATTTCGCAAAAAGAAACCTACTCGAATGAATACCCCCGTAATACGTACTAACAGTAAGTAGTAATAGAAAATTAACGTGCACCTTACATGAACACAAGGGAAAACTGCTTTGCGCATGCATGCACTAACGTGAGATAATGCATGAAAGAACTAAAACCGTATTTACATTATGCTTTGAAAGAAACGGGAAATAATGCATGACTAGGCCACATGTGCATTTCGTAGTTTGCATGTTGCAGCTTGCTTTGAAATTATAAATAATACAATTTTTGCATAAAGCTATGCTAGGAAAAACACTAACAGGGAATAGTGCAAAGGTGGGTGGTAAACAGTGAAAACTACATTATCACATAATTAATGAATGTTCATTTTCCATTTGCTATAGTGAGCTGGATGAGACGCCATTTTCCCTTAACTTAGCCGGATAAAGGAGGGACAGGATAAAAGAGTGAAAGTGATCTGACAAAGGCACACTGAAGCGCTGAGCACAGCAGAATAAGTGCAGGGGTTGAAGGCCAATGTGATGATCGCCTGCCAAGCGATGTGACTGACCGTGGGACAGAAAGACTCCTTCCGCGGACATTGCTTAAAATTATGTGCAATTGTAACATGAATTAAATCGTGTGAACGGAACAATTATGAAATCATGGGAATAGGTATAGAACAATGAATAAGCTCAAACTTTGAATAAAGTCACAGTGGTGTGACAGACCACCTCCTAAACTCTCCAATCATCTGTCAAGTTTCGTGAAATGTTTCAACTGATGTGGGACGGACATGTAGGTTTAGGGTATAACTAGGGTGCTTTTAGGTGTGTGGTTTGGTTAGGCTGATTACGGAGAGAGAGAGAGAGGGGAGATGCGTCGTTGTCCGTCGGTTTGCAGAGAGGCCTAGCTATTCCTGTCCTGTCCCGTTCCTGTCCCTGTGATCTTTGTTCCCTGACTCTATTTCAGGGGACCCCACCATCACTTTGGCCAGAGGGGTGGTTTTCTACAGATTCTTTGGGTTTGTATTATTCTGACTCGTTCTTGCAAAATTACCTGCAAATGAATTTTGTCTTTGAAACTTTTGTCTCTTCATCTATCCACTCCTTCATGCACAATGTCATTATTTGATTGATGAGTTTGTCTCTATCTGAAATTGCTGATGTTTTTCTCCCCCTTTGTGAGTTCATTGTTTGCACTTGTGACCGTATGCATTGAGCATTTTTATCATTTAATTTGAGATAAAACTTTATTAACTTCAACGAGAGTCTGTGTTCATTTAGCTGATTGAATGATTAGTTAGATAGTAGTATCATTACCATCAACTATTCAACTAATTGGTTCATCGACCAAGTAGAAGGGAAGTTGATGTAAAAGTTAGATAAGTATTTTGGAAAATGTCATACATGAATTTTAGAAAGAAAAGAATTGAACATATATAAATTGACCCCAGCGCATCAGGGATTTTGGGTGAATGTGTATGGGCCATTATTCTGTGATATTATTGAGTATTGATCCCTGATCAGGTATTGGTTTTGCGCTGGATAAGTTTCTTGGTAGCAGAGGATGGTTTAATTATTGATTAGTTTGGTAATGATTATTGATTATATGTTCTTAACACAAAAAGTTAGTGTCCTGTTCTATGTTGTCTAGAAGTACACGTACGGAGACACCCGAGGAATCCCGGGAATGGAATTTAGCCTGAAATAGGCAGAAGAAGAGTGTGGTAAAGAAATCACACTGCAGAAGTACTTTGTCTGTTGTAATAATACTGAAGCTACGGAGGGCTGAAGGTGTTATATTTAGGGAAATTTCGTATGAGAGTAGAGTGTCTGAAATAGCGAAGGGTCCACTTCCGAAACTCTAGCCTTATCCCCAGGGGAGTACCAAGACCTCTTTTCACACCAAAAAGTCCTCTTGCGAAACTTTGGCCTTATCCCTAGAGTAATAGGTCCACTCGGAGCTTGTTTGAAGAGTAAAATAGCGCTGGACGTTATTAGGACTCGCAGTGAAGAAAACCTCTTGGAAAAGTGGAGACTATCTCTTTATTAGAGGAGCAGACAAGGTAGCATTGTTGTGTGTTGTTACTAATCGAATTTTTGATTAAAAGTACTTAGAAATACCCTGCCGTATTATTTTGTAAGGGGAGGGTCAGTAGAAGGAGTAATACTGACGTCAGAAAAAGCTGCGCTGACATTGGTCAGGCAGCGGGCGTGTACTGAGCTGTGATTGGTTAGTTGGTGTGAGTCGCGCTGACATTGGTCGAGATAGCAGATACGTAGAGAGCTGTGATTGAACGGTTAGTGTGAATCGCGCTGGTATTGGACGAGAACTAGCAAATAGAATAAGAAGAACTACGGAAGGGATTCTTAGTGTGTTTTGTTGTGATACATTTGCGTAAAGAGTCAGGAAAATGAAGTTGTTACAGAAAATAAAGAATTTCTTTAAGAAGGATAAACCAATAGTGACTTGAGAGGGAATTCTTATTCCCCCTCCAGGAACGCCTGCTTCTTAAATGATGTTAGAGCGAGGATACCATACGTGTACATGGTTAGAGAATAGGGTGGAATATACAAATAATGATGGTGTTATAGTCTTTCCACAGCATGGTTCGTTTAATATGAGGATTTTACAGAATTTGAGAAATTGAATGAATTCATTAGAACCAAATCCCAGACCTACACAGTATGAAGCGTTAGAGGAATGGGAAGTAGAAGCAATGGAAAGAGAGAAATATCGAGGGGGTAGGAGATACAGAAATTTAATGACTAGGTACCCTTTTGAGAGAAGAGAGGATACAATGAAACGATGGAGGAGAGCTGTGGTAACCGAGGGTTTGTACCCAGTTTTGGTTGCTGACGATCAGACAGGAGGCAAATGTAAAGAGAAAAAGAAAAATGTAGAAACTTCAAGTTCAAGAGATGATGCAAACGATTCGGATGATGAGTTATTAGAGGATATTATGACCAAAAGACCTCCGCCCTATCAAGAAAATTCAGTTGAGGTGACTCCGAATGCACCCTTTATGGGAAATCCATTAATCCCACAGATTGCGGACATGGCGAGGATAATGCGAGAAAAAGAATTTGACATGCTAAATAAGGCAAAAGTAGAGCAGATCTAGAAAATAAATCAATTAAGTATGAATGCAGAAGCATTAACGGTACCGGTAACAATTGGTCCCGTAGTTCCAGTGAATGGAGAAAGACAGAATGTATCAAAAGTACATACGTTAGCAGTTCCTAGGAGTAGTCTCAGGAATGAAGTGGTGACGGTAGTGAATGAGGATGGACAGGCTGACACAAATACTACATTGTTAGATCTTCCAGTGTGTGAGATGATAACAGAAACCCCTAGAAGAAGTGTACAAATAGATCCAAGGAGAATAGGGCCGAATGTTATTTCAGCGACAGGGAGTTCAGCAGGTCCTTCCCCAGAGGAATTGAATGATTGGATACAAGGAATGGAAAAGAAAAAACCTCAACCACAGAGTATAAATGTGAGCCAATTGAAAGTAGATCTGGAGGAGATGATTATTGGTACGAAAAGTCCAGACAGATTAGGGACTTACCGAGATGATGAATTATTGTTTTTGTGTAAAAGCATTACTTAGAGAGCGAGAAATCTTCATGAGAAAATATCCGAAGCTGCTAGTGAGTATGGAATAGAAATAGAAAAGTCAAAGGTGTTGCAGAAATCGTACAGATTGGCCTTTACTGAAAAAGATTTGGAGAGTTTGAATGCGTCTGGAAAAAGGTTACAGATAAAAGAATTGATGAATATTTTGAAGAAATGGGGAGAAGTAGATCGATGGAAAAATAGATGGGTGAAAAAGAAGGAAGAAGCAGCTAGCAAAGGAGCGTCTATATTTCCGTTAAAAGAAACAGAACAAGTTGAAAGGGCGTGTCCGATGAGAGAAGTTCCAGGTGGTGGATATGTTCATGTTCCATGGTCAAGGCAGGATATATTATCTTTTACAAATGATTTCCCCAGATTAAGAGAGAAACCAGTTGAATGGTACAAACAGGTAGAAAGGTTTGTGAAGGTCTCGAAGGTTTTGTTAAAGGATTTAGATGGGTTGTTTGAGGTTGTTGTTCCAGCAGATTTGTGGACAGAATGTAAGATTACTGTCGATTGGCCAAAAGAAGAATATCCTACAGACCCTAAAACAGGTGCACCATCCGAAGAGGTGATGAAAAAGTATAATCAGGTAATCACTTTCTTAAAAGGAAAAATTTCCCCTAAAGAAACAGATTGGGTTAAAATAGACAGGACGGCCCAAGAACCAAAGGAGTCAGTGCATGCCTACTATGAAAGGTTGTTACAAGTATTTAAACAGTACCGCAGATTTTAGAATATTGGAGAAAAAGATAGGGGACATTTTGTGTATCGTTTTGTGTTTGGGTTGAAACCGGAGATTAGTAATATGATTCAGCAACATTTGATCTGTTGGCAGAGTAAAACAATTGATTAAATTTTAAGGTATGCGAAGTATTGTAGTGATGACATTGAATCAAGACATAAGAAATTAAAGGAGAAAATGATGTGGGCACAAGTGAAGGTAGCAGAGCAACAAGAGGAAAATAATAATTCCCAAACAGGTTATCAGATGAATGGTCAGAATCAAAATGGTCAGGTACCCAATGGAGGTAGAGGTAGAGGTAAAATGAGTAAAGAAGAGGCTAGGAAGAAATTTCCTTGTCATGCGTGCGGAAAGTTTGGACATTGGAAGAACGAGTGTAGATCTGCTCTAAAGAATAATGGGGTAAATCAAAATTTAAATCCACAGATGCAGAATGAGGTGGTTGTGAACCAGCAGCAGGTAGTTACTCCACAGTTACAGGTGCCACAAGCTCCTATGCCAAATAATGTGAATGCTCAGGTGCAGAGGTACGGTGTGAACACTGGATTTCACGGAGGTGACCAAATTGGTAAGAATCAAAGTGTGCAAATGGTTCCGCAATATTGGTTGAAGTGCAATGGGAATGATTCAGACTCATCTCAATGACGGTGCCTAAGGGGGGGGAGGAAGAGTGCGTACTTGGCGCATCTTTAGCGGTAGATCAGTCAGGTCCATTTGTCAAAGGAAAGGTGGAAGGTAATGATATTACATTCCTGGTGGACACTGGTGCTTCCCCTTCTACTGTAAGAGCAGCAGAGATTCCAAACCTACCCCTCTCGGGAGAAACTATCCAAGTTGTAGGAGTCTCAAATAAACATATTAGAACACCAGTCACAAATCCAATAGAAGTTCATATTGGAAGTTTCAGAGACATGCAGCGTTTCGTGGTATGTGACTCAAGTCCAGTAAATCTCTTGGGAAGAGATTTGTTGTGCAAGATGAACTGTACCATCTACTGTACGCCAGATGGTATTGCGTTTCAGACACCTGATGAAGATGTTGAATTCAAGATGATGTTAGCTAAGCAAGGAACAGAAGTGGATGAGTTGTTTTCACTTCTCAGAGAAGAAAGTTTGCCTGAAGAACTAAAAAGTACCGTGAGGTCGGATGTATGGGACTTTACGGGGAAGGAGATTGGCCTAATGACAAATGTCGACCCGATTCAGGTTACAGTGAAAGAGGGTGCTGTGTATCCAAACACCTCAGTACAAAATGAGTCCAGAAGTAATTGCGGGAGTCACTCCTGTGATTGATCAAATGATTGAACAGGGAATTTTGAAAGAAATAATGAGTAGTCCTTGTAATTCGCCCATTATAGGAATGAAAAAGCCAAGCGGAAAATATAGAGTAGTACAGGATTTAAGAAAGATTAATAAGATTGTGGTACCTTGCTGTCCAGTAGTACCAAATCCAGCAGTAATCCTTTACCAAATTCCATGCGATTCAGAATGGTACACAGTGATTGATCTGTGCCAAGCATTTTTCTCGATTCCCTTGCATCCGGAAAGCCAATATCTTTTTGCGTTCCGGTTCGGAGACCGTGGTTTGGCATGGTGCCGAGTTCCTCAAGGGTATACCGAGAGTCCTTCAATCTTTAATCAGATTCTGAAAAGGTGTCTGGAGACCTTGGTCATGCCAGGAAATTCAGTCTTGGTTCAGTACATTGATGACCTACTAGTGGCATCAAAGACCCGAGAGGCATGTGTGACAGATACCATTGCCTTACTGAACCATTTGGCAGAAGGAGGACACAAAGTGTCACCAGCAAAATTACAATTTTGTAAACAAGAGGTCCAATACCTAGGACACAAAATAGAAAAGGGAGTCAGAAAGGTGACACCAGAAAGAATTAGTGTGATTAAACATATGAGCCCGCCTAAAACTCAGAAAGAAGTACGAATGTTTTTGGGAATGGTTGGATACTGAAGGCAATGGATCAGTGGTTTCTCACTGATTGCAAAACCTCTACAGAGGTTGACACGAAAAGATGTGAAAGATCCGATTGTGCTGGATGATGAAAGTATGGAAGCTTTTACGAAATTGAGAAATAGTCTTTGTCGAGCACTTGCATTGGGAATGCCAGATTATGCAAAGGATTTTGCGTTGTACTGTTGTGAGAGAGATGGGTGTGCACTTTCAGTCCTAACTCAGAAACATGGAATGGCACGACGTCCAGTAGCATATTTTTCTGCTACTTTGGATTCAGTGGCTGCAGCTTTACAAGGCTGTTTAAAAGCAGTAGCCGCCACTTGTGTGAGTCTGGAACAAAGTGAAGCGATTGTGATGGGATATCCAGTCAAGGTGTATGTGCCACATTCTGTTGAGATTCTTTTAACTCGAACCCGGACACAATATATGACCTTTAGTCGGCTGACTAAGTACGAGAGAGTGATTCTGGGTGCTGAAAATGTGACTGTGGTGAGGTGCACAACTGTAAACCCGGCAACTCTACTGCCGAATTCTCGTTGTGAGGAAGTGAGCGAGGAAGTGGATCATGATTGTTTGGATGTGACAGAACTATGCACCAAACCCAGGTTTGATATAGAGGATGTTCCTTTGGAAGAACCAGATTGTGAGATATTTGAGGATGGGTCATGCCTAAGAAATGAGAAAGGCGAATTATGCACTGCCTATACTGTTTGCACCATAGCAGGAGTTCTAAAAGCATCCTGTCTAAAAGGGGTAAACTCTGCTCAAATTGCTGAATTAATAGCTCTAATTAGAGCGTGCAAAATTGCCAAAAGCCTTAGGGTGACCATATTCACTGATAGCCAATATGAGTTTGGGGTTGTCCATGATTTTGGACAGCTATGGATGCAAAGGGGATTTCTGACTTCTTCAGGTTCCCCTATCCGTAACAGCAAAACTGTAAAGGAATTATTGGATGCTTTGCAATTGCCCAAAAGAATTGCAGTGGTCAAATATGCCGCACATGAATCAGGAGATGATTATGTGACAAAGGGCAACAGATACGCCGACCAAATAGCGCGTTTCTGTGCACGAAATTGAATGGCCTTAAACAGAGCAATTGAAAAGGAAAATACCGAATGCCATCTTATGTTTACAACCACATTTGAAACTTGGGATAAAGTGAGGCAGATGCAGGAAGAGGCAAGTGATGAGGAAAAAGAAATCTGGAATAATTCAGGTTGCAGAAAGAGAGGAGAGGACGAAGTGTGGGTCTATATAGATGAAAGACCAGTCTTGCCAGATTCTTTACTTTCCCCTATGGCCAGGGTATATCATGGAATTGCACAAGTTGGAAGAGATGCAATGATCAGACTCTTTAAGCAGTCATGGTATAACCCAAGGTTCAGGGTCATTGCAGAGAGCCTGTGCCAGAGGTGCATCACTTGTCAGAAGCAAAATCCAGGCAGAAAGACAGTTGTTAGTTGGGGACGAATTGGAAGAGCAGGAGAACCATTTACCAGTCTCCAACTGGATTTTATCGAACTTCCCCCATGTAATGGGCTGAAGTATGTGTTGGTTGTCGTCTGCTTTTTCTCTCGCTGGGTGGAGGCCTATCCCACGAGAAGAAATGACAGCCTAACTGTAGCCAAATTGCTTTTGAGAGAACTGTTTCCTAAGTTTGGATTTCCAGTCACTTTAGAGACAGATAGAGGAACACATTTCAATAATGAGATAATTCGGATGATTTGTGCAGCATTACAAATTGAACAGAAGCTGCATTGTGCCTATTGACCCGAAGCATCTGGAGTGGTTGAGCAGTTAAATGGCACAATAAAATCTAGGTTAGGAAAGGTGTGTGAATCCACAACACTGAAATGGCCTGATGCTTTACCCCTTGTACTGATGAGTCTTAGAAGCATTCCTGACAAAAAGACGGGTTTGAGTCCTCACGAAGTCTTAATGGGAAGAGCAATGAGACAAGCATACATACCAGCGAACAAACTGATGAATATATCTGATGATCTAGTGCTTGATTATTGCAGAGGATTGGCTGATCTGGTGCGTTCTGTGTCTCGCCAGGTTGGAGAAGATGCCACAACAACACAGCCAAATCAAGCTCATGATCTGAGTCCTGGTGAGTGGGTTCTCATCAAGAAACACGTGAGGAAATCGTGTTTAGAACCCAGGTGGAATGGTCCTTACCAAATAATTCTGGTGACGACGACGGCAGTGAAGTGTGGTGGTCTGCCAAACTGGATTCACGCAAGCCACACTAGACGAGTCCCAAGTCCACTTGAAAGACAAGAAGAGCAGCAACTGGTAAAACAAAGTCAAAGACCAGAGGTTGAAGTGTGTGAAGCTGAAGAATCTAGAGTAACAGATTCTGAAGAACAAACTGATGACGAACAGCCAAGCACAAGTCAAGTAAAGTGGGCACCAGCTACTGGGTCTCATGAGACTGCTGTTGAACCAGACGAAGGTGAGATTGTTATTGAACAAGAAGAAAGTGGGTTCACGGTTAAACCAGGAGAAAGTGAAATTGCTGTTGGATCAGCATAAACAGAAGTTAATGAAAATCCAGAAAAAGAAGAACAGATAGAAGAAAGGCCAAACAAAAGATCCTGTGAGCCAGATGAAGAAGGTGAAAGGGTAGTACAGACTAAGAAACCAAGAAAAGGTGACAATTGGCCAGGTGGAGTGAAAAGACTGGAATACACTCTTGTAAGGAGAAAGTTAAAGAAAAGACCAGAGCAAAGTAATGAGGTCTCAAGTCAGACAGAACAAGAAGAGTCAGGAGAAGAATTAGTATGAAAAACAAGAAGAGTAAGAATTCCAAGCAGAAAATATACAGCACCAGAATGGACTTACGTAATCTTGGAAGAAATTGAAAGCTCAGATCCAAGTGAAGAAAAAGACTATTCTGACACTGAACATGTTGATGAAAGCAAATTGAGACCACCTTAAAGAACTGTGACAAAAACTGAGGTGCAACATTGTCAGTTGGAAGAAGTAAAGAATTCTGAAGACCTAAAGAAAATAAAAATAAAAGAAAGGGGTAAAGAAGAAAGTCTGAAGTGTGGGATTACACTATTTTCCTAGAATTTTAAATTTTTTAGTAAAGTTTAGTGTTTATAGATTTAGATATATTTTTATATATTTTTGGTAGAATACAAAATGGCTGAAGAAAAGGTGACTGAACACCCAAAATCTAGTCTAAAACGTAGATGTATTAAAGCTTGCTTATGTAGTGTCTTGTTATTAACATTCATGTGGATACTACTAACTGTCCTTGTACCTATTCTAATGGTAACTAATAATGGAAACAATACTAATGATGTAACAAGTGAAAGAGTGAATGTTGTTACTAAAGGAACACCTAATACCAACATAGAACAAATGGATGGAAGCATTCTCCATCATGATAAATCAATTAGTGATTTCTCGTTAAATGTGTTTACTAAATTGTTGTATGAATACATTGACACAATGAATGTGAGTGATTGTTATATATGCATGCAATTACCTTCGTCTGTCTCAGAGGGGGTGACGTATCATCACCTTCATTTAACATATGGTGTGTCTTGCAGTGTCTTAACAAGTTTGTTTTACGTGACGGGGAAGCTCGAATATCATTATTCTAATATAGATTTAGTGTTTTCAGAAATACCTGTTATTAAGGAACTAAATAAGGTTTTGAGATGTAAAACTGCATGTTATATGGGAGAGTTCTTCCATATTACTAAGGCTTTAGATGTAGAATATGCTTATAAAAACAATTTAACATGTAGTTTGCAGGTTGAAGAAAAAGTATTTATAGAAATGGTAGAAAGTAGAAGGGAAAGTTTCCAGAGAAAAGCTGCTGAACAGAAGTCACAGGTTCCACCATGGGCTTTCAGGGAAGGAAATTATGAGAAAGGCGAGACATACGCTGCAATGTCCCTGGACTGGCATCAGAAGGGAAAATATGTTTACTTAGAATGAAAACTAACTATAACAATTATTTCATTGGTACTAGTGAATGTGAGTATACTTTTCAAATTACTGGAGGTTGGGGATTAAAGGGTGGAACTGATCCTGTGTTTCCGGGAGTCTATTATGTGTGCGGTAAGAAAGTCTACTATAGGTTGCCTGCACATTGGTATGGTAGTTGTTATTTTGCTATTGTCTTTCCAAAGGTCTATCACATGGACCGAAACAGCAACAGACTAAAGGAAATAAATCACGGACTAACACGTAACAAGAGAGCAAGTTTCTCAGAAATAGTAGGTGATATTTTTGGTGCACTGATACCATCAGTTGGAGTTGTTCTAAATTTGCATAAAATTCGGAAGTTATCCACAGTGGTTGATCGTTTATCACCAGATACTGCTGGTGGTTTCTTAATGATTGACACAGAAATGGTTGCAATCAGATCAATGGTTTTGCAAAATCGGCTTGCCCTTGATATCTTATTGGCAAAAGAGGGTGGAGTCTGTGACATGTTGAAAATCCAACACTGCTGTACCTATATCCCTGACAAAAGTAAAGGAATTGAGGGATATATAAAGAATATTACGAAATTACATGAAGATTTGACCCAACTGGAGGTTGACGGTGTTTGGGAGAGACTTGGTAAGAGTTTCTCCTCTGTAGGTAAATGGTTTTCTACTTTTGGGAGTAGTTTATTAGGGAAAATAATATTGCCACTTATTTCAGTAGCCATGGTAGTCTTAGTGATAATAACAACATATAAATGTTGTAAGTGTAAGAGTGGAAAAAAGGGAGTGACAGAATCAGAAAATAGACGAAGAGCGAGAAAAAGAGAGGAAATAGAGCTAGAAGAATACTATAATATGATGAAAGATATAGATGAAAGTGCCATAAAAAGAGAGAAGAATACAGAGTTTTAGATAAATGAAGATGGCACTCGCTAGGTAGGTATTTTTATGATGGCTCCAGAAAGCCATCAAAGGGGGGATTGATTGAGCAGGATTTTGCAAAAAGAAACCTGCTTGAATAAATACCCCCATAATACGAACTAACAGTAAGTAGTAATAGAAAATTAACGTGCACCCTACATGAACACAAGGGAAAACTGCTTTGCGCATGCATGCACTAACGTGAGATAATACATGAAAGAACTGAAACCGTATTTACATTATGCTTTCAAAGAAACGGGAAATAATGCATGACTAGGCCACATGTGCATTTCGTAGTTTGCATGTTGCAGCTTGCTTTGAAATTATAAATAACCCCATTTTTGCATAAAGCTATGCTAGGAAAAACACTAACAGGGAATAGTGCAAAGGTGGGTGGTAAACAGTGGAAACTACATTATCGCATAATTAATGAATGTTCATTTTCCATTTGCTATAGTGAGCTGGATGAGACGCCATTTTCTCTTAACTTAGCCGGATAAAGGAGGGGCAGGATAAAAGAGTGAAAGTGATCTGACAAAGGCACACTGAAGCGCTGAGCACAGCAGAATAAGTGCAGGGGTTGAAGGCCAATGTGATGATCGCCTGCCAAGGGATGTGACTGACCGTGGGACAGAAAGACTCCTTCCGCGGACATTGCTTAAAATGATGTGCAATTGTAACATGAATTAAATCGTGTGAACGGAACAATTATGAAATCATGGGAATAGGTATAGAACAATGAATAAGCTCAAACTTTGAATAAAGTCACAGTGGTGTGACAGACCACCTCCTAAAATCTCCAATCATCTGTCAAGTTTCGTGAAATGTTTCAACTGATGTGGGACGGACATGTAGGTTTTAGGATATAACTGGGGTGCTCTTAGGGGTGTGGTTTGGTTAGGCTGATTACGGAGAGAGGGGAGATGCGTCGTCGTCCGTCGGTTTGCAGAGAGGCCTAGCTGTTCCTGTCCTGTTCCTGTGATCTTTGTTCCCTGACTCTATTTCAGGGGACCATCACTTTGGCCAGAGGGGTGGTTTTCTACAGATCCTTTGGGTTTGTATTATTCTGACTCGTTCTTGCAAAATTACCTGCAAATGAATTTTGTCTCTGAAACTTTTGTCTCTTCATCTATCCACTCCTTCATGCACAATGTCATTATTTGATTGATGAGTTTGTCTCTATCTGAAATTGCTGATGTTTTTCTCCCCTTTGTGAGTTCATTGATTGCACTTGTGACTGTATGCATTGAGCATTTTTATCATTTAATTTGAGATAAAACTTTATTAACTTCAACGAGAGTCTGTGTTCATTTAGCTGATTGAATGATTAGTTAGATAGTAGTATCATTACCATCAACTATTCAACTAATTGGTTCATCGACCAAGTAGACGGAAAGTTGATGTAAAAGTTAGATAAGTATTTTGGGAAACGTCATACATGAATTTTAGAAAGAAAAGAATTGAACATATATAAATTGACCCCAGCGCATCAGTGATTTGGGTGAATGTGTATGGGCCATTGTTCTGTGATATTATGGAGTATTGATCCCTGATCAGGTATTGGTTTAGCGCTGGATCAACACCATATATTTGTTTTCTGCACGAACCTCTATCCCTGATATTTCTTCTTACAGAAAAAAACAAACAGGAAGTGAGGATGGGCAGTGGATACTTTCCACTTTTGTAGGCTTAGAGAAAGTGCAGCAAGAAGTGGAAGTCATTTTAAGGGAGAGAATAATGGCCTGATTACTTACCAATAACCCTCATTACTCTCAGTCCTACTCGTCCCAGTCAATCACATTCCCACCCATTCCCCGTTTTAGGCCTTTGACTTTGGCAATACAGAAGTGCTCAGTCTTTATAGCTCCCAGCTAACAGTGGTTGGGGGCTGGCTTTGGAATTTCCTGTTTATTGTTTCCTGTCTTGTTGGAAGAGGCTTAAAACCTCAACGCGATGAGTGGAATGAAGATGAGAAACGTAGAAGTATTTAATTCTGGCTTGAGTCAAACGTTTGTGGGCAGGGAGCAGCAGTCTGAAGAAGTTCAACATGTGAGGGCTGGGAGGAGTTGTCTTTCTTTAATATCGGGTGCAAGAGATTATAGCATGGCAAGGCCCAATAAACCCCTATTAATAAATTTTAAAAAGCCCTCCTGATCTAATTTCGTGTGTTTTATTTACCTGTTCCCTTTTGCTGAACTCCCTAACACTCTGTGCTTTTTCGCTCAGATAATTAAGCGGCTCCAAACAGGCATGACAAGTACTCCGTGAGCTAATACTGCAATAACCTAAACGCGCGGGGATCCCGCCCTTGCACACAATTACCTTCCTACGTACAGCGGCTGGCCTGGACTTCGCGCTTGCGTATCACCCACCCCTACAATAGAAATATATATTTTTAACCCCTGCCTAATTTCCACACCCATCAGTCTGAACACAGCCATAGGAAACAGAACAGAGCCGGGGCGGTCCCTTTCGTGTATTCCTTCTCTGCTCCCATTGGTGATCTGTTGCCTTCTTGTGTTACTCAGTACTACAGCCTGCCTTGGGTTAAGCCCGCCCCCGTTCAACCATGCATGGCCTGTGCCGTGGACACAAAAAAGGGACAAACTAGCTTCTCTATAAAGTATCTTATCGACCTTAAAACCCATTTCCCCGTAATTACTCTTATTTTATTCAGAATGAGCGCACAGAAATAGTCGTTTTTTTGGTGGATACGAAAATCTCTCGCGGTGAACCATTATATCTAATTTATCAGTCTGTCCCCACATTTCCTCATCAACTCATTACATGTAAAGTTTCACTATGGCAGAAAAAAGAAACCACAACTAAAAGATAGTCACATTTGCCCTAGTCTGGAAAAATAACAATATTTATTGGACTAGTTTGGATTTTGCAGTAATCTTGCCCGACAGTCTAGATATAACAGTACATGCACAAGATGGCGCAGTAATTATTCAGAAACGAATTAATGACCCAGACGTCTGCTCTATCATAGCGATCCCTGCGCTGCCAGGGCTGTGTTTCTGGTCCGTGTGCCACTGAGACTTTTGTCCGTCCCGAAACCCGTTGCTGCAGCTACTAGTTCCGGATTCCGCATTGCCTGCTGATGGAGTCCGGGATGCCGGTTACAGTTTCGGTGAGCTGCGGCTCCCCCTGGACTTGCGTTTCTGCTCTGAGTTCAGTACTGCGGGTGCGACGGGGGCCGGAGGAGTTGGGGTGCGAGAGGTAAGTACTCAGGGTGGGGAGAACTGTTCTCAATGCTGGTCAAGGGAGGGCTCCACCTGGGCAGGGAGTTCATGTCAAAGGTGTCTCCACAATTTTATCAGGCGGAGCCTGATGAGCTCGAGCCGCAAAACACGGATCAAGCTATCGATGCCGCAGAGACCAGAGTGAGTTATATAGCCACTACTGGGCATGTACTTATTCAAGAGCGTGGACGACGCTGAATTTCCGGGGGAAGGGTGGTGTTGGCTTGCAATTGAGTGTTTTGTTTAACCCAAAGCATTCAAAATACTCCCGAGCCCTTCCGACGTTGCCAGAAGTTACCCAGAATGTATCAGATTGTCTGTCATGTTCACTATTTATGTAGCCTATGTTGTTATAAAATTTGAAGCAAGAATAAATATTAATAATCATATTTAAATGTACATATGTAGCACTTATAAACATTCGCAAGGTTTGTACAGTGCAGGTCCTGTACTGAATTACTTAAATGTATTCGCAGACTGGCTGGCTGGCTAATGGAAATGATGCATTATGAAGTGGTGGTCCGTGAGACACACTATTTGGTTAAGAGGGGATGTCGAATTTTGAGCCCAGGATTCCTGGTTGCACGTTGTGCAGGTCAAAGGCTGTGGGGTCACATCCTTCTTCCCTTCCGTTTAACACCAAAGATCAGTGCTTTGAGTTTAGTTATTCACTTAGTGTTAGTGTATGGAGACCTATAAATATACTTACTACATATTAAATCAAACTGATTCTATACACACATATATATCCATGTGTGTAGTCATAAGTCAAGTCAGTAGCATTTATAAAGCGCACAGCTACCACCTACGGCGGTGTCCCGGCGCTGTGAGGTTAAAGCAGTTGAGGGAGGGGAAGAGACTAGGACAGATCAAACAGCCAAGTTTTCAAAGAGCTCCTAAAAAGGGATTCGGACTCAGCCTTGCGCAAATGAATAGGCATCTCGTTCCAGAGGGCGGCTGTTCTAACAGCAAAGGCACGCCCTCCCATCATTGCTCTCCGAAAGCGGGGAGCACGGAGCAACGACTGAGAGTTTGAACGCAGAGTTCTATTCTGATGGTATATCTGGAGTCTCTGCCTAAGATAACCAGGCCCACAGTCTCTAGTCGCTCTAAAGGCCAAAGATAAGGCCTTAAATTGAATTCTCCTTTTTACCGGCAGCCAATGTAGGCTGCGCAAATGAGGAGATATGGTGCCGGAGGGGTACCTTTCTAATAAACCTAGCTGTTGCATTCTGGACTGTCTGCAGCCTTTGAATAAGATAGGCCGGAAGACCCAAATACAAGCTGTTAGCGTAGTCCAGCTGAGACGTAATCAAGGCATGGACAATGGTGGCCCGACAGTCCATAGGCAGGAGATGAAGAAATCTGCGCAAAGATTTAAGTTTCCAGAAGCATGCTCTGGATACTTGGCCAATCTGGACTTTAACAGACAATTCAGAATCGAATCTAAAGCCCAGGTTTCTGACCGAGGATACAGGAGTGGGAGGAGGATTCAGTTGCGACGGCCACCAAAGGTCAGCTAAAGGGGTGAAGGCTGGTTAAAAAACATCACCTCGGTTTTTTCCGTATTCAGTTTAAGACAATTGTCTGTCATCCAAGAGAGATCTTAGTAAGGCAAAGCCTGAAATTGTCGAATGCAGCTCGCGTAGTAGCTGAAAAAGAGAACACCAGTTGTGTGTCATCCGCGTACGATATTAGTCGTACACCACAGTTATTCATAGTAGAGGCTAGAGGGGCGAGATATACATTAAACAGGGTCGGGCTAAGCGCAGAACCCTGTGGTACTCCACAGCCCATGATGCTAGGAGAGGAGACATAAGGGTGGAGTAAGACCTGCTGAGACCGCTCCTCCAGAAACGAATGGAACCAGTTCAAGATAGTCCCTGAGATGCCCATCTGAGCCAAACGGTCTAAAAGAATCGAATGAGAGACCGTATCAAAGGCTGCAGATAAATCCAGCAACACTAGCATAGCGCTACTGCCCTGGTCTAGGGATTCTCGAATGGTTTCCGCAACTTCCAGCAGAGCGGTCTCAGTACTGTAGCCCTTCCGAAAGCCCGATTGTGAGTCGTGCAGCAGATTATTGGACTCCAAATAAGTAGATAGCTGTCTCTGCACTTCCTTCTCCAAAATCTTAGCTGGGGCGGGCAAGAGTGAAATAGGCCTAAAATTCATGAGAATACTAGGGTCTGCATCTTCTTTTTTAAGGATAGGCAGAACAAACGCCTTTTCCAAACTGAAGGGTAACTGCCAACCCTTAGAGAGGTATTCCAAATAATGTTTAAATGGGGATTGAGAAGGGAAGCCAGGAGATTAAAAAATCTGGCTGGGCATGGGTCTAAGGGTGAGCCAGACTTAATTCTTCCTAGATCTTGCAGAGATGCCACTGGACAAAAGGTCTGAAATTCCGACCAATGGGAGGAAGGAGTAAGGACAGCGGGGATGGGCAACCTGTCCCCTAGTCCCTGGAAGGAAGAATAAATAGACTGTACCTTCTCCTGGAAGAAGGTCGACAGATCTCTGCAAAGATCAGCTGTTGGCGTTATCTTACTGATAGTGGCTTGGGGTTTCATAAAATCATGCACGATTTTAAAAATTTCCTTAGAAGAGTTGTTAGTCATTAATTTGATTTGCTAAAAAATCTTTGATAGCTTTGCGTTTAAGAGCGTGGAATTTTTTTGTGCAGTTTTATATGTGCTTTTAGCGTCCAGATTGTAAGTTTTTCGCCAAATGCGTTCTAGCTTTTTGCATGCACTTTTCACTGATTGAAGTTCTGGAGAGAACCAGGGGGAGGATGGCTTTTTCCTGACTTGCTTCACCATTTTCATGGGAGCAATAGAGTCAATGGAGGTGGTAACCCAGTCATTAAAGGCAATTGCATCATGACTGGGGTCACCTGTCAACAAGAGTGGAATATTAAGTGAGACAGGATCCATGGACTCAATAGAAACTTTTTCCAGTTTCTTTTCATCTCGACCTCAGGTTTCGCACTGCAAGTCCCCTCTCTTCTTAATAGGCTAAAGGGGACCAGCCAGTGGTCTGACCAAGTCAGTGGCATAGGAGCCTCCACCTTAATAGTAGGGTCATTTGAAAAAATAAGATCCAAGATATGACCAGCCCGGTGTGTGGCAGACGTAACCTGCTGAGTCAAATTGAGTCCTCCAATCATCTCAGTCACCTGAAGCGCCAGCCCACAGTCCGACGCGTCCATATGGACGTTAAAATCACCCAGGACTGTGAGGTTGGTATATCTTAGTGTAAGATCCGCAATAATGTCACCTAATTTGGGAAGGTAGGCAGCTGATGAGTCAGGAGGGCGGTAAACCAACAAGCCTGCAATCGTATGCCCTGGTGAGGTTTGGATAGAAAAGGACATGGCTTCAATAGTGCCTATGTTCTCTATTTTTTTACACAAAATATCCCACTTGTCGTTCAAAATAATTGCGAGGCCCCCTCCTCGCCTGTTGTCACCCCTTAGATTTAAAGGTGTTGGAATGTTTCCTCAGACATTGAAGATCAAACGAAGTGACAGACCATGCCTGTCTGAAATCATGCTGCACTTCTCAAAAACCTCTCAATTAAGAGCTGTTACTTAAAGAGAAAACTTTGTAGGGGCTCTGAAACCTCTTCAGTTTTACTAATCATTTAATGGTTGTGGTTATTGGGGAACTGAGCCTCTCCTAAAATCGTTTTTTGTTTTCTCAAGTCAGCTGAGTCAACACTATCATTAACCTAAAATAACTTCTCCTGTCTTCCCTTATTCTGCTGGCTCTCCTGACTTGACAAACACAACAATTATAGGAGAAGCTCAATATCTCCATGCCTGATATTAACTAATTGACAAAACAAAGAGGACTTAGAACCCCACCCCCACAGGGTTCGTTCTTCATGTTATAACCCTTCAAGGAAACTTAAGCTGTGTGCATCATGACTTAAAAGAGATTTGTGTTGTTTAATGTTCATTTTCCACTTCAAAGTCAGGGTGGGAGGATTTGTCCCCTGAACCCCCCACTCTAAAGTCTGCGGGCCATAAATACCCGCCCCCAGTTCCTATACCCTTGGTTGTATTGCAGCATTTGTATAACACTTTAAAACTGCAATGTGGGGCACTTAAATGCTTACCAACGTGGTTAGCAAGTTACAGCAAGTATGCTCTGTGGTTAGATGGGTGTCATCATTGATTTTTATCCTACTTGGAAAATGTTAACATGTCAGTCGTGATGAGGTACGATTATTATGTTAAAGTGCTCAGTGCTTAGAAGTGTGGTTGATGAAGAGGTGTGAGAGATATACATCCAGTTTATGGGTTTCAATAAGGACCTGCAGAGCTATCGGCAGCTCTGCAGGTCCCTTTATGCAGGAGTGTGGAATTTAATAAAATATCTACTCTTCAATGGGAGACAGGTTGCTTCATAAATCTACTTGTCCTATAACAAAATCCACCTGTCCCTTTTGGTGCCATGTAGTGCGCCGACAAATTATGGCAGCAATCTCATTATAAAAGATCTATGATAATAGCCTCTCTGATTATGGCAGAGCTCATACCATAGTAGGGTTTGAATACTAGCAATTCCCTTATTTTGCCACATTTCTGCAGATCTACATACTGGGGCTGGAGGTAGCAGTAAGCAATAGATCCCCATGGTTGGAATGCTTTTTTGAGTCTGTGTAAACCTAACTTGCATGTTTATGGGTTTTCATCAGCTCGTCTCTAATATTTTCCCATACAGAGAAAGAGTGGAAATTTACTCCTGACAAGGGCAGAAGTAAAACCTCTTCCTGGGGTTGTGGGGAAAAAGTAGTTGGTGGGAATATGAACTTGTAACCACGCAACCGATTTTCACATGAGCAAATCTACACAAGCCTAATTGCTCGTGCTAAAATGCAGTTCACAAATATTTTCTAGGCGTATGATTTCCTGATCTACTTATGTGAATTCTTGTGAATTCATTCAAGCCACAAATCTGCACTAACGCAGGGACATATACTATGGGTGCACTTGTGTGACTTCTTGAGCCACTACTTGGATAACCAAGACCTTTTCATTTTTATTTTATTTCAGTGTCTCACTCTATCTCTCTCTATCTACCGGCTGGCTTCACTGTGAGCGACAGTATTCTTTCCTTTCACAACGAGCATATTGGCATGCAAAGTAGTTTTGTTCAGTTCCAGGAATTACTGTGGCAATGTGTGGTTTTGAGACCAAAATTGTTTTGCTTTTGCCAATGTTTTGTTATTATGAGGGCTCGGCAGCTCCCACAACAATGAAGTTTTACAAAAACAATGTCAAAACAAGACACGCATTGACAAAACCAAAAGGCTGGCCACCAATGTCATATATCTATTTGGTTTGCCAATGCTTGTTTATTTTCATGTTTCCTATAATTTCATTGAAACTGGTTACACTGGTTTTCCATTATGAATATTTTTTGGAAATGCTAACATGCATCACCACATTTCACTAAATGGTGCTTCACAGAAATGGTACCTAACATTTCACAGCAGTTTAGCAAAACGTTTTTTTCCTAGTTGTTTTTTTTGTAAACATTTTATTTTGAAAGCAAAGAATCATCAATCTTGCTTTCAAGCATATATATGCATCTAATCAGAGAGCATCCTGGAAGCATTATACGTACCTTGATATTGTTAAACTTTGCAAACATGTACACTTTTTTGTACTGAATCCAGTGTCCGTAGTGCAGTCTGAACTTACATTTCCTTAGAGTGCTCACCCTAATGATAAAGACTTTGTATTAATGAACCATAAATACAAGTTAGAACAACATTAACATATGGACACAAATATTACCTTAACTGCAGACAATGCCCTTCCCTGATCCATAATGTGCTGCTGTATTCTGGCAGCCAAAAGGTTTGTGCTGCAGGGGGTTGGGTCAACGTGTCCCAAGGACAAAATAAACATGAAAACTTGTTGTCCTTAACCCCAAACAATATGTCCTGGGCGTCGGGCTATAGGTATTCCACACCCCTGTTTATGGTATTGTTTATGACCATAGTCCGCTTAGCTCGGCGGTACTCAAAGTACGGCCCGCAGGCCACTTGCGGCCCGCCAGGCCATTCCATGCGGCCCCCGTGAAAATCAGCAGGCATGGAATCGGCACCATTTCTGCCTGTTGTAATTCCTCGGGGGCGCATTTGCCGGGAAAAGCATGAAAAGGGCATGCAATGACAACCAGTGTCTCGCATGCTCACCCGTAGCCCCCACCCTCACCTGCCTTTCTGGCATCATTTGCTCACCCTGCCATTGAGTGCATTGTCTGTGCTGCCTGTACGTGCTGCTCACACAGTGTGGCCTCTTTAATCGTTCAATTGGTGCAGGTAAAACAGAGCTGTCTCTGTAGTTAAATTTATGTTTTATAGGCCCCTGCAGAGGCGCAACTAGAGCCAAATTTCGGGGGGGAGGGCTAATAAAAATTCGGGGAGGCTGATTCTTCCAGCAATATGGAGAGTGGAGATGCAGGGGCTCTAAGAAGGGTGAAAACACAACAAAGCCTCGTTAGCAAGTAAATGGTACTCGGATGCGGCTGTGAGTGTGCCAGGGAAAAGCTGTCTCAGCCGGGCTGCCACACACGACGGGGGAGGGGGGCTGAAGCCCTTTGAGCCCAATAGGTGTTGCATGCCTGGGCTTCTGGTTAGGGTTTCAGCCGAGCCCGGACTTTCCTTCCTCATGGTGTCAGAGCAGGCACGTAGTGTAAACAGAATAAATAAAATAAGGATCCAGCAATGTCCTCACGTGAATCCATGGGCTGCGCCTAGCCTTTTGTTTTATGGCATGGCTTCACTTTAGGTACATGGGATGCTACAGGCTCTCGGTTCACAACAGTAGTGCTACGGAAAGTTTACAGGTGCAATTGGGGGAGATTCAGTTTATACACAAAGTTATATGGCTCGGAAGCAGCCCAGCAAGATATTTTGTATATAAATCCCATACTCCCCACTTTATTAAATTGTGCGATTCCGAGTTAAACATTTATGTGCCTGTGTTGCGGACAATATTTCTAACATTTATTACAGGCAATTCAGCTTGCTTCGAGCATTACTAAAGAAAGTGTATTAATTTATAGTCATCCAACACTACCTGTCTGAGTCGTGGCGCAGATATAGCATCAGATCTTTTATGCTGCAGAATTGAACAGCAAATAGTTATTGGTTTGTGCACGCATTAGGTAGAGTCAGAGCAGAGGGGACAGGGGCACAGTGTGAACATAGAGATGAATGGACAGAGGCAGAATGAAATGGTAGAGGTAAGTGGAAGGGGCGGAGAAAGGAAAAACAGTGGGACTGGCAGACTCCATATGAGTAAAGCATAAAGCAGAATGAAAAGTGCAGTGAGGAGGTATGGAAATGTTAGGGGTTAACAGAAGAGAGCGAGGGAGTAGGAGCAACGTGAAATATGAGTGCAGAGTAAGGGTATTGCAGGTTATGAGGAGTGTGAGGGGGTAGGAGCAGAGAAAGGACAGGAAGAGTGGGCTGCTATACACGTAAGGACTATATTGAGAGATATATATGGAAGGTGAGTGCTAAGTCAGGGACATGGGCAAGGAAATAGTGAACTTCAGGAAGGGCAAGGAAATAGTGAACTTCAGGAAGGACGAAGGGACTGGCTTATCAGTAGAGTAAACCTTCAGTAGAGCGAAGGTGTACAGGCACAACGAGAGGGTAGGCTTAGAGTGCTGCGTTAGCGTGCAATGAGAGGTTAGGCCTAGGATGAGGTGTTAGGGCACATTGAGAGGGTAGGCAGTTTGATAGGGTATGAGGAGAGTGAGAGAAATAATGCTGAATAAAATAGACAAGTGTGGCACCAAAAAGGTATGACCAGATAGAGGTAGAGTGTGATGGACGGGAGGGCAGGAGCAGCATTAAAAGGTCAAGGTGTGGAGAGAGTGAATGCAATGTAAGACTTTGGGGCCAGAGTAGGTGCAAAATGACAGGCTATGAGCATAGTGAAATAGAAGGGCCAGGAAATGAGTATAAGCAGAGTGAAGAGGGGTGGAATAATGAGGTTGGAGGGTCAGACAGAGGAAGCAGAGGTACTGGGAGCAGATTGAGATTATAGTAATAGAAAGCGGGGGTAGGGACAGTGTGAGAGGCATTTATGAGATAAGGAAATAACCAAGGGTAGGGGAGAGGTATAATGAGTGGTGTACATTGAGGGCAAAACAATAGAAGAGTAAAGTTGTGACAGAGCTCCAGGCTGTGGGACGGGTCAGGAAAAAAGTGGTGGGTAGAGGTAGGATGAGGGGGTAAAGTAGAGGAATATGGCAAGAATAAAACAGTCATAAGGTAGGATCCGAGTTAGAGCGCAGGGTCAGAGTGAATGCATAGGATCACAGCAGACCATAGGGGCAGTCTTTGAGTGTAGGGCTCAGGAGCGGACCCTAGGCGCAGAGTCTTTGAGTGTAGGGCTCAGGAGCGGACCCTAGGCGCAGAGTCATTGAGTGTAGGGCTCAGGGAAGATTAGTAGTAGACTTGCTGCCTGATACATGCATTTTTATGAAATGCACCTACCTGGGATAATAGTAATTTTAGAGATGACACTCCAATACCTCTGCTGCATTGTTGGGCGAGCACATTGACTAGGAGAAGGCAGCGTGAGAAGGCAGCAGGTCTCTTGCCCATCATGCTGGTCATTGTGCCATTGTAAAATTGCATTACAGCCTGAGTACATGAATGCATGTATTGTGTGGGCCCATGCATGCACATTTATGCATGTACTGTCTAGGTCCATTAAGAATATGGATAGCCTGCTGTCACTGATGCTTGTATTGCCTGGGGTTACATGCATGTGGTAAGTTTCATGAGCACAGCGGGTGGACAGAGGACAGGAACCCTACCTCTGTCAATGCACTTTGCATGTACGCTTCTGAGTTTTGCTGGATGATCTTGGGGCTTGGTACCTTAAACTCTCAACATGGCCATTAAGGGTTGTTCGGAGCGACTTTAAGAGGCATCGGGGTATGAGTTGCGTCTTCTGAGAGACAAATAAAGGATGTGTCCAAGTGTCTGCGCAACTGAGGGCCTAAGAGCAGGGAACTTGGTGCTTGTCAAAACAAGGCGAAGATGGAAAACTATGGTCAGAAACACACAGATCCCAGTAAAAAATAAAAATATTGACAGTATTTATTCGGGGTACATACATACATACATGTATCACATTTCGAAATACAGCGTTGTCTAGTAATGTTTTAAAAAGGGGGTGATTTTTTTTTTTACCCCAGTAGCCCTGACCCCTCCCCTCCCACTGACCCCGCCCCCATTGCTCAGGCCCATCTGTGCGGCCCTCTGCCACAAGCCAGACTGCAATTTTGGCCCCCGAGAAAAGGTTTGTGAGTACCCATGGCTTAGCTGGTTACTGCACTGGGTTGTCCAATCTCAGATATTTTGATGAATGGTTTATGGTCCTCAGTGGGCATGGTTGGCAATAACAGTGGTCGGGAGATCTGCTGGGATCAACATTTTTTACTATCATCTCAAATCTGAATTTCATTGTGAGATGTAATGAAGCAATCATGGCATGTAGCTCATTGAGACCTGCAAAGCGGGACTAAATTGGAGTCCAATTATTGGGCAAACTTTTGTTGCAGCTCTTCCTCAGTTATTCCATTCTATTTCAGTTCAGTTGCTGATGGCTGGTAAATGGGCTGGAACATTTTCTAGATGATGGACAACACCAGCAGCAGATATCTTATGTGAGTGTAAGAGGATTAAGAAGTATAAGGGAGTTAATATGCATCCTGTATGAACTACAAATGGCTACCAGGCGCCGAGTGTAATGGTATTGGTATTAGTGTAGAATTGCCATTAGTATCCAATACACAGGCTAGCCACAGGTCAGCCCTTGTTAATTTAGCTGGATATAGAAAGTAGTCTGCTGGCTGGATTGTTCCATATCCGTGGGCTGTAAACTGTAGATTGTATTTGAAGGTACAATTATCATTCTAGGTTCTATCTTAAGGTTGTAGTAGGAAGTGGTTATCTTGAAAATAGCCATGTTTCCACTCTTCTGAAGCATATATACTCCTAGAAGGTTAAATTCTCGACTAGAAGCGAAAATGTAATTTTATCACAAGCCATTGAATGAGAATATTGATACGAAGTTGTGTTCTCACATCCTGTTTTTTTTTTTAGATCTGGAGTAAAAGACAGCATTAGCTGTCTAACTACATCTTTTATAATCAAAATTATACATAAAAAATATGTAGATAAGAACTTTCCTTGCTTTATCTTTTAAAATAAAAATAGAAATTAAAAAATAATACATAGATAAGAACTTTCTTTGTTAGCACCTTTTAGTCACTGTTTTTTTTGTTTTGTTTTTTTGCTAGCGTCACTCTCGTTTTGAGTAAGCCCACAGAAACAGCCATTAAGTGTCTGAATTTTTATGCAATGTGGTTTATGGCATTTTGCCCATTTAGAAGAGTGGGAATTTGTTAGGGCTGAATGCAAAAGTAAAGGACTGTGCCTGCTCACAGGCACAAGGACCTTTACGGACAAGGAGCTCTAGATCACCCCAAGGATTTACAATGTTGGAGTACGACGCAAGGAGGCTCAGACCCTAAGCTCATTGAGATTTGGCCACAAGGCTGCAAGGCATGCACACTTATACCTTTAAGACTCGCAGTCCAATGTAAGTGATTACTGTCATTCCAAGATAGCAACCACTGTCGATTGTGAGAGGTGAAAGCGATGGTTGCCATGATTCCTCTATGGACAACATTTGAAAGGGGGCTGTAATTGTGCACGTTTTAGAACTTTCCCACATAACACATTACCCTCATTTATGGCAACTGTACATGCATTGCCATGGCTTGGTGCAAGACTGACAATTTGTCTGGGAAATTTCCCTGAAACATGTCTCTCTCCCTCTCCCCCTTTTATCCTTCTCCCTTCTCCCTTCCCCCTTCCCCCCAGACTACCTCTAAAAGAAAAACCAAAATAAAGTAATAAGCATGTGCAGATCAATGTGATACTAAGCTATTGCTTCCCTCGTATTAGACCGGTCAGCCTTGGAGTGGTCTTCCCCCAAACCTTTTGGCTTTGCCCTCCACTTTTTGCTGGAATTCGTTTTTGTTGACCTTAGGACTCTGTGCACTTTTTGCACTGCTAACCAGTGCTAAAGTGCATGTGCTCTCGCTGCTAAACAAGGTAAAATTGACTTACACCTGTTTGTCACATTTAATTTACTTATAAGCCCCTTGTAGAGTGGTATGCCATATACCCAGGGTCTGTAAATTAAATGATATTAGTGGGCCTGCAGCATTTATTGTGCCACCCACTTAAGTAGTCCCTTAAGACATGTCCCAGGCATGCTATTGCAGCCCAAATGTAGTTGTAAACTGCAAATTATCTTGGCAATATAACCCCCTTGCCAAGCCTTAAAATCCCCTTTTATTGCATTTACGTCACCCCTAAGGTAGGCCTTAGGTAGCCCACGGGGCAGGGTGCAGTTTATTTAAACGGGTGAGCCAGTACTTTTACGTTTTACATGTACTGGTGTGAAAAACTCCTAAATTCATTTTTCACTAATGTGGGGCCAACTTCCCCTCACATAGGATACAATTGGGTTGCCTCATTACATTTAACAAGTGCCAACATTTGATTGCGGGCAGGTAAGCCTTTAATGTTTTATGTCTGAGAAATTTTAATTAAATATCCTCCTTAATGGTAAAGTCATATTTTAAGTTACAATTTTGAAAATTCCACTTTTAGAAAGTTGGCATTTTCCTGCGCTAAACTATTTGGGGTCTGCATCCTATCCTGGGTCACATGACTAGGTGTAGTTGGCAGTGGGCTTAGTTTATTCCTCTCAGACAGCCACACAATAGAGGGATTAGGTGTGCCTGGATTAGCTATCGACTGGAAGGATGGAGGCGAGGGGGATGCAGCTAGGCACAGCCCACCTTACAACTGAATAGGATGTGCTCAGCCTTCACACAAAGGGCTTGTCACTACTGGATTGTTCATGCAGCCAGCTTGGAGCCAGCTTCGTTCATGTTGCTAAGGGTTCCCAGATAGCCAAAGTCCAAACGTTGGGACTCAGAACATTTTTGGCTAAAAGCTGCTCTGAGAACCGAGGGAAGACTGAGACCTACCTACTAATCTATCTACCCAAGGTGCATCGCCGGCCAGCCTGACTTCGCGGCAGCTCCCTCTATGTTCTTCTCTGTAGGAGCAAATCCTTTTCAGCAGTCCTTTGCAAAAGGGGAATCCGGCCTCTTGAGACTGTCGGCGGCTACAGCCTCCTGCCTAGTCCTGCTGGAGATTTTCAACTTAAAAAAGTGACTATGTCTGAACATAGTTACCAAAGTAGAGAGGGAGGCAGAGGTAGAGGCTAGGTTTATCCTCCTGACAGTTACGTAGTTCGACAAAAATTGAGTATATCGAAGAAAAACTGCCCTTAGGGAATTAGATAGGATACAGCAAGAATTCGTTGTAATCCCTTGTCTAGAAAAAATACTTTTTTTCTAGAGACCCCTCACCCACCAGGGTTGCCCCTAAGTGGCATGCTTCATCATTGGGGTTCCTCTCAATCCTCTACGGATTGAGGCGTGCTGCGACTTGCGAATTACGTAGGAGCACTTTTTATTGTAGACTATGTGTAGTGCAGTGATGTGGAGTGGAAAGGGAAAGGGAAAGAAAATGTAAAAATACCTAACTAGTTGGCCACTCATTTATTTCCGCCCCTAGTTGGTATGGTTAAAAATCAGGGGTCGTTTACTCAATTTTTGTCTAACTAAGTCTGAACATAGAAATCTTCACTATGACTTCTTCCAGCGGCTCCCGACAGCGACAATCCCTCCTCGGACACCACCTGCAGCCTTGCCCTGCTGAAGTTACCTTCTCAGAACACTTTTCTTTTAAGTCCGAAGGTAAGCCCTGACCGGGCCTTATCCACTTTTCGTATCCGACCCATGCTTCATCGCGTTTGGCTATATTTGTCTACTTCGACCGGTCTCAAATGACTAGATGTCCATGGTTGGTGCTTTGATCATTTAGGTGTTAGTTTTTCTTTAAATTTTTAAAATTCATAACTCCAGTTCTACTAATTGGTTCTTGTCGTTTTGGTGTCACAGAGTAAATGTTAATATATTATATTTTTCTAAATTGATGTGGGATTTTTCATATTGTGTTTTCGCTTTATTACTGTTTGTGTGCTGCATAAATACTTTTCACATTGTCTCTTATTAAGCCTTACTGCTTTTGTGCCAAGCTACCAGAGGGTTAAGCTCAGAATAATTTAGTGAATTTTGTGATTCACCCTGACAGATTGTGGCTGTTGTTCAGCCAATTACCAAAACTCTCCCACCCCAGCATTACACATGTAAATACTCAGTTATGGACTGGTGCTAGAATTACTGGCCTTCCTTTTTGTTTACAGCTAGGTTTCTTATCACTGAAAACAACACAGTTAAAAACAGAGTTATGGTTTTGGTTCAAAGGTACAAAACCACTGAAATTCACCAGTTATGGTATGCAATACACACAACACAAACTAGAACTCCCATTGCCCACCACGTTTAATTCTTGCCTGAATACCTGTTTTTTCCCTTGCCATTTGGAAACAGGCATTTCGTGCATGGTGGGTGACAGGAGTTATGCATATTGTAACTCGTGAATTTCCGTGCTTTTGAGCTTGTGATCTAGAACAATAATCAATGTTTTTAACTGTGATTTTTTTTTTTATCAGTAAATTTCCATGTTTTTACTTTTTAGGTCGAGCCTAGCGCAGCGCGCATGCGCTGCTCTATGGGAGGCTTCTTGTGAGCACTCCAAACTTCCCCTTGTGGGTGTGACTCCGCCCACACATTTGATTGGCCTTTGCGTGTGGCTTTCAATAATGAAAGCCCGCAAATGGCCAAAGGCGGGTGCATGTCCCACCTCTTCTTCAAATGTTCACTCCCACGGCGTTTGGGTCTTGGGAGCGAGCAGCGGCGCAGGGTGCAGCTGCATTCCTCCTCGCGTCGTGGATCAGGTTACTAAATAAACAAAGCGTGGTCGCTTTCACTTTCGCTGCCACGCTTGTTTTTGCAGGTATGGTTCGGGGGCCGCTTCTTTAAAAGGGGGGTCGCTTCTTTAAAGTGAAGTATTTATTTGTTATTTGTGTTCTACGTCTGCAGTGTAATTATCCTGACGTGTCTAGTCACGAACATAAAGTTGTCCAGTCATGCTTCCTGTTCGCAGTGTTTTCGGACGCTTGTTTGCCCGATGCTGCGTGGGGGGCATTAACACACTGCAGCGAGGGCACAGCTCACGCTGAACTGGTGTTTCCCACTTTTCAGAAAGCGAGCGGGGGTGGGATGACTCGCCGCTGCTTCTGTTCCTGCCCACGGCGCGCCCAGAGACCCTTCCTCCTCCTCGAGGCACAGCCCGGGCTCCTCCAGCTAAACAAAACAGCAGCTGCTGGCTCTCAAGAGCCGGGAGAATAGCTGTTTTAGCGAACACGCGCGCACCGCCCGGCCCGGGACTTGATGACCAGCCCTGAGTTGTCGAATACCTCGAATAACTGTCATATTTGCGGTTGCTGCTGCTCCAGTTCAGCGGGGCTCGGCTTTTTTTCCCTGTTGTGCTGTAAACGAAGAGGCTAGCTTTTGTCACCCTTGGTTGCCTCTCGGAGCTACCCAAATTGGCAAGACCCCAAGCCTCCGCTGCCCCCACCCCTCCCCGCCTTAGAAGCTCACGAGGCTTGAAAAGTTAGTTTGACAGCAGAAGCGCTACTGACAGTTGCTATTGTATGTCTAGTGCAGGGCGGGCAGCTCTTGAAACGGGCAGGTGTCGTGAGGTTCGCAGTTTATTTTGATATTTATTTCACGGTTGTGTTTATCTGCGAACCAGGCCCGGCCATTGAACAAATAAGTCAGTCACGACAATAGCTAACTGAGGGAATCACAAATCATGCACTTCTAGATTTTAAAGGCACCTGACAGCAGAGCTTCCGTAATTCAATGGGACTTCTGGCTAGGGCTTCTATGCGTAAACTGGGGGAAGTACTGGCACTTTGGAACAGCGTTACTGTACTCAGAACAGGCAGTGGTGGAATGTTACTGCAGAGCTGATGAGCTTTTTGGGACAGTGTCTCATGCAGTATCAAGGCACTTTCAAGATTTTTGAAGACATCTGTGTTGTGCCGAAATTGCATTGAAAACAAGGTTTAGAAAATAAAAATCCTTGAGGAAAAAGTGCAAAAATGCGCTCGCCAAATATTTTAATGCTATCTTACACATAGGCTTCTGGTGCCAAGGGAGGTCTTGAAGTGAGAAGTTTTTTCACTGTGGGGTCAGCTGCCATCGAACATGTATCTGCAAGGTAGTCGCACTCCATCAACGAAACACATCTGTTTCAACACACAAGTTGTTTGTATGTAGCCAGTAGTGCTGGGTTTTATTTTCCCGATTGTTTAACTTTTTAAATATTTCAAATTTTGTACATTTGAGCTCCTGCTGCCTTTTGTTCTTCTTTACCTCCTCGTATTAGTAAGTGCCCATTCCAGTGGTGGAAACATCAAAAGGCAATAGGGTTCTTTTTTTGCTGGTAGAGGTATAACTTTTTCATCATGCCCTCTCTCTCTCTATACCAACTGGAATTAAATACCAATGTGAGTGAGTAGAGCTGTCTCCCCCCACCCCACCTTTTTGTCTGTCAGTGGTACTTGTTAATCTCCGTTCGTGGAGTAGTACGTGCAAGCTGGCTTTTCTGTATGGCCAGCTTGCCTGCCAGCTAAGATTAGGTACTCTCTGTAGTGAATGTAGGCTCCTTTCATCTGTCATGGCTGCATTGCCTTCAAGCTGATGGGCGAGTGCCCACCATGATGCACTCAGGGCCCTGTTTTCTCCTTCAGTCTGGAGTAGTGCAACTCCGAGAGCTGAACCCCGGCTCTCCAGGGACCTCTAGTAACAGAATGTGATAGTGCACCCAGCACTGTATATTCCTATCCAGGAACCTCTAGTGACAGCCTGTGGTAGTGCACCATAGCTCACCCCGCGCTGACACTGGCTGATAATGTGCTGCGTGGTTAATCACTTATAAGGTCCCAAAGGCGAGACCTATTGGCTATGCCTATGCTTGTTTATACTGCACTTTATTCTCGACTCCCTATTGTACACGGCCAAAGCTGTTATAGTGCCTCCAATCCCCTTTCCTTTAAAATTTGTTTTTCCCAACAGCTCGAATATTGTAAATCAAAGGCAATTCGTGATTTTCAAGATAGTAAAAAAGAATTCTACAGAAAACTTCACCAGTCAGTTAAATTTGTCTGACAATTGAAATGTGATTCCATGGGTGGTGAGTCACTGAATCATGACTAAACAGTGCTCCACCTCACTCCAAGTCATTACGGAATCTGTTTCCAGTCCGAAGGTTTTCACCTACAAATCATTATTTCAGATGTGTTAGTCTCATTAGTTAATTTGAAGCAAAACCAGACTACAGCACTAAGGGTGCATTAGGCTATTGCATAAAAGTTCAGGACTAATGACCTCAAGAGACGTTGTCACCCTAACCGGACCTTAGCTGACTGTTGTTCGTTTCCCAAACTTTGTGCATATCCATCCACAGGAGGCAAAGTTATAGGCAAATCATAAATCAATAAAATGCCATATGAAAGTAAAGTGCATCTGAACCATAACTACACAGTGGCAATTGCCATTGTGTAGTACAAAATCAGGGTGCCCGTAAACCAACACACACGGTACGACCTTGAGCATCCAGAAAGCTTATAGAAATAAAATTAAGATTATTTTAAACATGTGTAAACAAGAATCCAGTCCTATGCATATACATTTCAAAGATTGGAAGGGAGATGGCTCAGATCAGGATTTAAGAAGGAGATATGTTTACTTGCATGCTTTTAAGAATCAGTAACTGTTTTTTACTCACCTAATACATTTTTTACATAGCACTGTAAAAATCACTGCAAGTCATATTTGAAGCACATGTGGTCAAACATCTTAATGATCATTGACAGGCGATGTTCCAGAGTCCGGAACTGCACGTGTTGTCCACCTCGGACAGAGCCCTTCACATTCATAAGGTGGTTTCCCTGAACAATTTGTCATTCATGCTTGCTTATTCCAATTTTTTTTTTAAATTTTCACTTCACCGTCCCAAAGAATTTAAATGCAAAGAATAATGTATATTTTATAATATATACAAGAATTTAAGAAGAGATCATTTTGAAAATGCCTCCTCGCCCCAGTACTTCCAGGGCAAGTGTTCTCCAATGCAACACATCATCTTCAAAATTGGCCAGCAAAACCTCCATATTACATTCCAGGAATTGTGGCCATGCCATACCGATTTCAACAGGGTAGGGAAACCCATAATTGCTCAGCTTAAACATGGAATCCACTCGAGAGACCAACGTCCCAGTGGTGAGTCTGTTACACTACTCACTTCATAAACTTGATTACTTAAAAGAGTAAGTCATCAGGCATTTATGATCTGCCTATTATTATTGTGTGTTCAAATAATTGACAATATATATTATATTTAAGAACACTTAAACAGTGTGGACTTGCCTCAATTGATGCTGTACTCAGAATAAGACTGGTCCTAGCAGAATACGGACATGAGTCTGGCTACGGAGTGGTAAGGATCAGCTACTTAAAACACAATATTATTTGCAAATAGTGACAGGCTATTCTCAGTTGTGGGCTCACATTTGAATCCGCTCACCAACGGGTCCATCCTGATCTAACAGGATAATATTCCACAGACAGTGCAATAGCAGGGGAGGGGAAGGGGCAATTCTGTCTGATGTTCCACCCAAGTTTAAACTTTGTGGACAGTGCAATTGCCACTGTAAGTTTAGTGTGAAGGAGGGTTACCAATGACTTGAATACTGGTCTAGAACCAAATTCCTGCAGCACTTCATGGACAAAGTCTCAATTGGTGGAGTCAATTACCTCTGTATCCAAAGAAAGGATGGCAAGTGGTTCCTCCACTCCCTTCACCCATTTCAGACAGTTGAAATTGGTATGTAGATTTGAGTAGGTGGGTATAAAACCCGACTTGTCCAGGTGGGTGACAGAGGTGACAATTGGGAGAAGCAGATTGGCTGGAACCATGGGCTGGCTGGCCCTGCTTATGCTGAATAGTGATTCTTGCTGAAGGGTGATTGTAGTATTATTGATCATTGATTTGCAAACCATCCTTACTGGCTGCGTTACACCTGTTGTTTAGTTCCATCCTGACCTGACCGTTGCTTAAACACTTTGGCTGGGTATCGTTAAGTCCGGGCATTTTCATTGTCTACATCCGCTGTGAGACCTCATTTACTTACTCCACTGTTATCTCCTCGTCTGGTCTTCTTTGTTTCCTCCAGCCACAGAAGATCAATCTCAGAGAGGATTTGTGCAAAATTACTTTCATTGGCAACACCGATATTGTTTTGTCATTCTCCTATTCTGAGGGGTCAGTGCAAGAGCAGTTGCAGTCGTCCATTTTAAACTTAGAACAAAGGTCTGGAAAAGTGCACTTATTTGTTGTACCCTAGTGAAATCATTTACCAGGCTAATTAACATACTTCAAGATTTCTTTTAACCGAAATTTAAGGTTTGACCCTTGGTTCGTTGATTCAGTGGTCCATCTTAATAATGTTTTTAAGTAGGTACATGCACTGACGGTTACTTAGTGCTGGAGCAAATGTAAGCATGTTAAAGATTACTAAACAATGGGGCAAATCTAATATACACATGGAGTGGTGACTGATGGTACAGACCACATTCACCCTGAATGAAACAGTGATGTGGAAAATCATGCATGTCGTGAAGAAAAACCCAGTGAAAGCCACAGTTCTCATTTAATTTTCTTAAGTGCATATTCAAATTTAGTGTAGTCACAATATTTTTTGTTTATGTATAACTTTCTCTTAATCATCAATATATTGAAATGTAACATTTCTGGTCAGTTAAAAGGTGTTGTTTAATGTGCACCTTCTTATTTTCATTGTCAACGTACGTGTTGGGTAAAATTGTGAGAGAAGTACACTGCCCTGCTCTTTTAATTTCTCAGTCTGGTAATGCTGGTCTTGTGTAGCGCCGAAAGCAGGGCACAGAAGAGGCAGGTTGTACAGAGACATGGTACAAATAAGCGAGTGCACATTTGTCCAAAATTCTTTGTTGCCATATTTTATCATTTTAAAGCCAGGCATATTGGCTGTGGCAATGCTTGTTTCATAATGGCACAGAAAACGTTTTTTCCCTTCAAATGCTTTTACTTTAGAAATAAAACATCCAGATGCACTTAATCTGAGCCCCAGGTTAGTGCCATTTGTGGTGTGCTCCACCTCTGTGCCCGTACAAATAACTTGTGTGTTTGTTGTGTTTATTCTGGAAAACTGTACTTTTCATCTTATGTTCCCTTCTAAGGCCCGTGTATTGCAATTTTGAAGCCATTTGGCATTAGACGTGAGACCAATAGCTTCATTGGCAAGTCGTTACTGCACAGGTTGAACAGAATTCGGTCGATTTTCCACCTTTGTCTGTCTCCCGTTTTCAGTTTGAAGGTACAGTTTGCCTGACTACTTTAGTCTTACAGCTGATTGAGGAATACAAAGATTTTATGTTTTGCTTTACCCTCGATCCCGCTTGTATTCATTTAAGGATTAGTCGTAGGTATTCGATTGAATCTGATGCTTTAAAAAAATCAGTAAACAAAGCAAATGTTTCCCCTGGTTAGGTCTCGCCTACGCAGCGCGCATGCGCTTCATAGGCAAAAAGACCTTTTGAAATCGCTTCGGCTTTTCAGCCACAAACGTGCACGCGTTCCATTGCCTTCAATGGCAACGCGTGCACGTTTGGCGATTCACTTGCGGGAGCGAGCGGCGCCATATGGTAGCAATTATCGCTCCTGGCGCCGCTCGCTCCCGCAAGGGAATCGCACAGGCCCCCTCCCCCTGCTGCCGCGCGGCGCCCGCGCTTGTTACTACATACAAGCAAACTGGGTAGTCCTTTATTTGGCTGTTTTTAGTCAACATTTTCCTGTTTACAAAAAAAGTGTCCTTTTCAGGCAAACAACGTAAAATAAGGAAGCCATATAAAAATGATCTAATTCCTAACGTGTATTACGGGCCAGGAAAGCCATCGCTAGATTCTGGTAATATTTAAATTACAAGCCTTCGGCTCCGTTGTTTTTCTGCCACCAAAGCTCCTCAGTGGCTTTATTGGACCATAAATAATGCAGTGCTACCCATTATGTACTGGATTTCACTGTAAAGCTTACAATTTAGCTCATTTTGGAAATATTTGATCTACAAAATTGCTGCTGCTGAAACCCCTTGGTGTACTTCTTGTAGCCTGATTCTAAAGGTTGAAGACCCCCGTTTCACCGTTCACATCCAGTAGAAATGTGGCTGCTGAGCCTTGCATAGCTTCACTGGTGCCCTGGCTGGCAATGAATAAAGCATAATAAACTCTACGCGCAGGTGAACGCATAAAGGATCTTGTTATCTTAATTGCAGTAATGTTTCTTACGAAGTCACAGAGTTAGCATTTTTCTTGCCAGCACCGTTCGTAGGGAAAATCACTGCACGGAAAAAAAATGTATGAACCGCACGCTGTGAACATGGCTCTGAGTGCTTGGTACGTAATCCAGCATTTTTACGAATTCACCTGCAGCCATCAACTAATCTGTTATCTCTACAGGTGCGCAATATATTTTGCCTTTATGTATATGGTTGTGCTACTTCAAACAGCCTTCATCGGCGCCATGCTGTTGGCATCATCAGCTGTGAATCTGTAAAGATGTTCATTAGCGTATTATCTCTATACTGCGCCAGGCGTTAGGGCGGCCGTCGATCTATTCAATGGTGAAATTAAAGACGGAGCCTCGAAATGACCCTTTGTTCAAAGCAGCAGTGCTTTACGTTAACTGCTTTACCCATCAAAACTACTTCCTTCATTTGACTAACCTAGTTCATACGTAAAGACTCGGCATTGCATTCACAATGCTTATAGATTAATTGCTTGTATGGCAGCTTGGAACCAGCTTGATCATGCCTCCTGTGCATCAAATATATTCCACCTGCAGGTTCTCTTCCTCAGATTGTACCTTCTTTACCAGTCAGCACCTGACTATTTTATTATCTCACCCTTTAAAGAAGTTAGATTTGTACCCTGAGTGAGATGGCTGCCACTGTCGGGCGCTCCGAGAAAGAGGAAGCGCTATTCCATGCCATTATGTCACCAGCAGTGGGCAGAACTGCAGATGCCAATGCGTTCACAATCACTGTCCATGTCTCTTAGTCGCATTGTTTTGGCCTGTTCCCTTTCTCCTCTGCCCTCCCCAGGTATAGGACCAGCTCCTCATGTATTGATCTGCAATTACTACTCACTCAAAATATTGCTGAGAATAAAGGGGCTCATCTGTAGGTTGGCAGGCAGTATTCCATCCATTAGGGTGGTAGAGGACATTACGTCTGCCGCCCACGGCCTACCGTCTGCTAGATTTACAAATCTCCGTAACTTGACCGGAACTGCTGCTATTGCGGTTTCTATCAAGGTCCAAAAACTTTGGTGGACAGCAGCATTAGGTTTTGATAGCCATCCACCAAACGTTAACAAAGTGGGAGCATGTTATTGAAAAAAACAAAAACTGATGAATCCCCCACACCCAGGTATTTTTTGTCCGTGGGTGTGGGGGCTCATTATGTGTGATTTTTCTGTTCCTCATTGCCAGGTTCTACCTGGTGGTGACAGATAGGAAAAAGAACCCCACACCATTTACTCTAATTTTCGTGGGCAGGTTACTGCCCTCCCACCGAAGGACACTACTCTGCCGAGCCGTCATATGAAAACCTTCAGTCTATGGAACCAGTGGGGGCTCTGTCGAGTGAAAGCTGGCAGTCCTTCTGACCCTAGATCGGACAGGTGAGCTGTCAGTTTGGCGGACAGGGTTTATATCAGAGCACCTTATCTGCCAAACTATAAATCAGCCCCTAGGTTTTCTCCTTGTCAATATGACCGCTAAGTATGGTAAAAGTGAGAGAGCATGTTGGGTCAAATGGTGCCTACTACAATGCAAATTCTCCTCTGACACTGAATGCTTGGTTATCTCTGTTATTTAGCAAAAAGGACAATTTCAAAGCTCATCTGTTCTTTATCATGCACTTATTTTTATTTATCAGCCCTCTTTCTGGAATGCTGTGTAGAATCTGTTTGTGCATGGTTAAAATTGGTAGATAAATAGTTGGGTGTGTTGGGCATAGACTTGAGGGTCATATGAAGATTGATAATGGGATTGAATACAGTAACAACAGCAGATGTGTGTTTTTCACCCAGGTCTTGTTTTCGACATGGTGTGCCATATGCAAACAAGCATTGGCATAGCCAATAGGTCTCGCCTTTGGGACCTTATAAGTGTTTAGCCATGCAACAGGTGATGTTGCACCAAGGATATTGTGCTGCATAACTAAATACTTATAAGGTCCCAAAAGCGAGACCTATTGGCTATGCCAATGCTTGTTTTTATTTGTTACAAATTTGTTAGTCGGAGACTGTGACTAGAAGACATGGTCAGGCGATAGGTGTTTGGGTAGGATTTTCTGGCCCACATGTAAGTTGTTAGAAATGTCAGTGTTCCTAATGCTGTTAAAACATTTACTTTCATCACTGTGTGCACAGCGTCACTGGTAGTTGTGTGTAAAGGTTTCTGCTATAGATCGGAGTAATGAGCCACTTATACCATATGTCTGGAAAACACCTACCATGTAGTGTGATGGAAAGTTTTAATAATGTTGTGTAAGTTTGACATATATTTTGCACTTAAAACATGCGATGCAAACATATTGTAATCCATGCATACTGGAAGGGCCTTTGCTTGAGCCTCCTTCATTCATCCGCTTTTTTGGCTCAGCAACTTTCCACCATTAATTTGCAACATTGTCAAACACATCTGGGATCAGTCGACAGGACTGTTGGTTTCACATTATTTTTGTTGGCTGTGTTCTTCCTCCTCCAGTGTTATGGATAAGGGACTATTTAATATTTGAAAAGTGTAGGAAAGTAGGATCTGCTTCTATGGTTACCCCCACTTTTTGCTTGGTGCTAAGCTGTATTTGACTAGTCTGACTGGGATCCTGCTAATCAGGACTCCAGTCTATCTACTTTCTCCCTTGAATTGTTATGTTCAGTACTTGGGTACATCCCAGATTGGATACTGGGGTACTCTTATCAGTCCCTAGTATATGGCACTAAGGTACCCAGGGCATAGGTACCCCAGAAGTCCCCCATGGGCTGAAGCATGCATTATGCCACCCATGGGAGACCATTCAAAATGGAACTACAGGCCTGCCATTGCAGCCTGTGTAAGCTGGTGCTAACACCACTTACTAAAGATATAGGTTTCCTAAATCTAGGGTCACTACACTTAAAACCTATGTCACCCCTATAGCAGGCCTTATCGATCCTGAAGGCAGGGTGCTTGGTTCTAAGTATGAGGGTGCCCCTGCATGAGCAGGACACCCCTACAGCCTACGGAGTCCATTCTCCCGGGTTGTAAGTGAAGCAGTCATATACTATTTAGAGGGGCACCGCGTAATTACGCGATGACCATCTTGAAACTGGCTGCAACAAATCCTATCATGTTTGGTATCAAACATGTTGGAATCATACCTCCCACACCGTTTACAGTGTGGGGGCTATGATGTATGATTCCAAGCACTGGAAGAGCCCTCCGTTAGGCTCTCAGTGTTCCCGGTGCCAGCCTTCTTGACCCGGACAGCACAAAATGGTTGCTGCCAACCAGAGACCCGATTCTGCCCTCCTGCTGCTGAGCCAAGCTCGAGTAGGGGAAGGCAGAACAATAGGCATCCTGTCACAGGAAGGTGTGACCACCTCCCAGACAGGATTTAGTGTATTGGGGTAGGGTGGGTGCGCTTGCCACCGCCACTCGGTCTGCATGAGGGGCACATTTGGTGTCCAGATGCATAGTCCAGTTCAAACCAGTCCTGGGAGCTGTTGGCTCCCGCTCTGGTGCGAAACTGGACAAAGGACATGGGAGTAACCTCCCTGAATCGTCCTAACCCTTTCCCTAGGGTACTTAAGGGCTTACCTGGGTGTAGATCCCTAGATTCGTCGTGGGATAAGATTCATATCAGACACTGCTTCTTCTACCATCTGGGCACTCCAGACTTCGCTGGACTCCGTTTGGGCTCGCCTTCATTTCCCTTCCTGTCTGCTGCATCGTCTGTGCCTGTGCACCATACAGGAACCTTCCAAGGCCTGTCCATCAAAGACACCTGAAGGAATCTCCCTTGGAGTGAAGGAGTCACTCCCCTGCATTCGCAGGCACCCCAACTAAGTCGACCGGTCTGCTGATCCTGAGCTCCTCTGGACTCCGTAAGGTTCTGCAAAACAGGTAGTGGTTTTCCACAACTCCAGAGGCCTGCCCTGCCCTCTCACCAAGTTTGAGGCCAGTATCCCTCGTGGGGGTTGCAATAACCGAACCCCTGTGCACCGTATCAACTTGCAGTTGCAAAGGCTTGTTGGCTTTCTTCCAAGAAGATCTTCTGGCTCCAAGTAGCCCCAACCTCGAGCACTTCCAGTGACCAGAATCTTCAGCCACACCGCATCGTGTGCATCGTGGCCTGCATCTTTTGGTGAGCTGCTTGAGGTCCTCTCGTGGGTCCATTTGAGGGTCACCGTTGTTTCTTTTGGGGTTCCCTGATTGCTCGGGTCCTGCCTTGACTCCCTTGCTTGTGGTGAGTCCCCTGGACCTTGCTGGTCCAGACGTTGCTCCTTCTTCACTTCCTGCGTTGGTTGCATTTACCAAGGCTTGTTGGTGCTCCCGCCGGACACAGACCCCTCAGCACTCGACGTCCTTCGTGCGACAGCTCGTGCACGGCTCCTGGTCCTCCTCAGCGTTGCCTGGTCCTCACAGCTGCAGAATCAAGGTCATCGTCACCCATCCTGCAACACCCGACATCGGAGGTCATTCGTCTTCCAAGTCTCCTGGTTCCTCCTGAGTGGCATAGACTCTGTCCCCTCTGCTTGCAGGTACATCTCATCTAGAATCCACCTTCGGATTCCACCAGACACTTTCTCCTCCTTCAGCAGCGGCACTTTTCTGAAGTCCTCCATTGGGTTCGGCGGTTTCCGACACCACTTCACACGTATGCACCCGGCTTCCCTGGTGTAGGTAACGTGGGTACTAGGGTATCCACGGGTGTGGTGGCTCTCCAACCTTCTGTCTTTCACTGGGTTTCTTCAGGGTCCACTGGGAAGGGTCCTTAATCTTTAAAAATCCAACCGCGACTTACACGTAGAGTTGTCCGGAGCACGCGCTTTTGTTCCCACACTGCACACGCTCTCCGTGGGGTCCCCATCTACTCACCTTGGGTCCCCACCACTTCTACGTCCTCTCGATGTTGTCTTGACCCGAGTTGTGGTTCTTATACCACTTTCTTAGTATATGGTTTGGTCCCTCCCCCGGGGTCCACTGTGTATTACGTGCTATTTACTGTGTTTCTTTGCTAAGGTAATGTGTGCATTGTGTTTATCTCCGTGTAGGAGATATCTAAACGTGTTAGAGAGTATATTATAATAAATACATATTTTTATAAGTACCTTGTGTGGTTCTTTTTTTACTTAATCTATACTATAAGATTTCATTCTGGTGAAACAGGCTGCTTTACACTCCTCCTGGACTAAGCCTGAAGACTGCTCTCCACAGCTACCACTTAGAGAGCTTTCTAAGGTTGTCTAAGAACTCTTAAATCACCATAAGGGTTGTCTGGACTGGTACAAGGTGCCCACTTACATTAGTGGACATCATATACCAGGCCAGCTTTTCACAAAAAGTTTCTTCTGTCAAAGATCAAGTGCGAGTGTCAAGCATACTGGCTTTTCCAGTGCTTGTTGAATTTGGAATGACATATGTTTATTAATATTTTCAGCACTTTACCCAGTGTTGCAGTTTTTTGCTTTTGATTTTAAATGTCCTCTTTTTTTATTTTTCAAATGTATTGGTTTGTGTCTAATCATCAATGGCTCGCAGAAGGTTCAGTTTTGTCACAATATTTTTCTTGCACTCTATGGGATTTTCAGTGGAAATATATTTGTATACTTTTCTAAAGTGGCCAGCCTGAATTTGACTATTCTGGATAGCTGCTTCTGTGTTTAGGTCGAGCCTACTAAACAGTATGTGTGCTGTCTTTGCAAGGCATATTGTGACTTACCAGGAACATAGAGGGACTTGAAGCCCTTCCAATTGCTTACCAATGGTTGGCTTTCCTTGTCACTCTCATTTGCCTTCTTCCCGTTTGATGCCCTGCTTCTTAATCTTGTGTTTGTCCCTCCCATATCTGGCATCACTGCTTCCATTTCAAGCACTGCTTGTGATTTTATGATAAGCACTCCATTGGAGTGCTTGTGTTTTTGTTCTGTCTCCCTTGTTTACTTCTCTTCCTCTGCACTCAGAAAAAAACAACACTATTTACATTCTTTATTCGATTTTGTAATTAACATATATAATCCATCACAGTGAAACTGTAAATTTACACACATACTCGTGACATTAGTACATGTCGGTCATTGCTGTATAAACAGTGAAGAAAAGTTATAACAATCCACATTCCAGATGTAAGTCGCATAACATAATTGCAGCACACCCAAATGTCCATGTGCCCTACTGTGCTCCACCTTGGGAACCTCCACAACAAACCCAGTAATGCCCAGGGAGAATGGGCAACTACTGACCTAAATGTTCTGGTTTATATTTATCAGTGGACATCTCTTAGTCGGAGATAAAGGTGTGGAAGTATTAATCCCCAACATAGCAAGAGTGTCCCCACAATTACAGGGCGCCTGGTACCAGGCCATACCTAAAATATGTTTTATACTTTTCAAGACTATTGTGTGTCTGAGTCTCATTGTCCTCTATCATAGAGAACAAAGAGGCATCTATTGTTGGAAAAATGCCCTCTTATCTCATCAAATTGCTGCAGTTGGTCATTCAGTCTATATAATGTTTTCTCGTAGGATGCCATTGTGTGCATGTCTTAGAGCCATGTGTGAAAGGAGGGCAGTGTAGTGGTTTTTCAGTGGTGCAAAATCTCAACCTTGGCTGCCATCATGGCAGTTGAAATCCACTGTTTGGCATGGTGCAGCATGGATGGCAGTGTTGAGGTGTCATGGAGCAATGACAGTTTCCCAGTCAGTGGCATTGTCACCCCAAGTTCCATCTTTAGCAGGGCCAAAATAGCTCACCAGTAATGCGAAGGTGCTGTACAATCCCATAGGATGGACACAGTATCACAGTCCTGGGTAGCACACCTGCAACACATGGAGTCCAACTGCATGTGGGCCTTAGGAAGCCTATTTGGTGACTAGTGCCATGGGTGAAGGATCTTAAAAGGACTGAATTTTAGTCAGGCTTCACTCAACTTTTTGTTGTGTTCTTCTAAAAGGTAATGTCAGTCATCATCTGGGATTTCAATGCCAAGTCTAGCCTCTCACCAGTGGTGAAGATGCTGCATTGTAGGTTGGGAAAAGAGTATGTCTGTCAGTGTGATGTAGAATCCCTTGCAGTGTCCCCTTGGGGTCCTTCCTTTCTACAACATATTACAGCAGCGGATCGACCTTTAACGCATTTGGCGGGGCACCTAGAGCTTCCTATAGGAAAGTTGGAGATAGCGCCTGCGTTGTGATGGAGGTATAGCATAGTGATGTATCAGGGATTCAAATGGGCACATTTTGTCCCTTCACATTAAGTTGCCTAGGCACCATATTTCTTTGGTCTTCCAGAGGGACCAATCTACTTCTGTACCCCACTGCCCCCTACTTTTTTTAATAGCTCCGTTCCTCCATGTGGGAGCGTGTAGGTGGATAGTGGCGGATGACTGTAGAAGCAGGTGTGGCTATCCCCATACATCTATGAGGAGTGAAGAATAGGGTTACTGGTACAGCCCTTCTGGTCCTGTTCAGTGTATATTACCGTCATATCTCCCGCTGTCTGAAGGATATATGTCTTTTCCTTAGGACTCATGGGGGATTTTCCCTGTGTATTGTCAGCATGTAGATGGTCTGTGATAACTGAGCAGCCAACTAATAGGACACAGCATGGGCAAGCGCAAGCCCCCCACTGCTGTTTTGGCATAAAGCTTGGACAACTTGAATCTTGATCTACTACCACCCATACAAACATTCTAATGAGTTTATCAATCTCCCATAGTAGAGGCAGTGGTATCCTTAGGGGGACCATAATAAAAATTTAATTGAATCTCAGTATCACATTCATTTTAACTCTCTGTATCTTGCCCCAAAGTGATAGTTGAAGATTACACAGGTAAGGAATTCACTTTTAACCTTGGCAGTAAAAGAGAATATGTTCTATCTCACTACATTGAAAAGGCATGTACTTAAGTATACTCCCAATATTGGGGATGCACATGGAGCCATTTAAATGCAGAGTCCCCGATAGATGCTTTGATGGTGGTCAGAGTCATGGGCAATGCCTCACATTTAGACCAATTTATTTTGTATCAATGGTCTTTGGAGAGTAATCCTCTCACAGACATTAATGCTGGAATAGATTTGGATGGATTCGATAGGGTCTCAAATATATCATCTGCGTAATACAATGCATTATGTTCACCCAGTACAGTGTGCCCCCTTGGATGGATTGCGTGGCACGGATAGCTGCAGCAAGGGGTTCTAATGCAATCAGGAACAATAGGAGGGGTTTTGGGTGGCCCTGACTCGTTCCTAAACGTATGTTAAACAAGCATTTGCAATGCAATAGGTCTCGCATTTACGCAAGTTTGAGCGATTGACATTGCAAATAACAATGCCTTTTATTTTTGTTTTTAAAACATAAATAAAAGGCATTGTCATTTACAATGCCAATAGCTTAAACTCGCGTAAATGCGAGACCTATTGCATTGCAAATGCTTGCTTTAGTCAGCTGGGAAAGTAGAAGAAAAGATTACCGTACGTCTAGCGTCGTTTAATTTGACATTGTATTCCCCTTCATTTCCCTCCGCTCACAAGCTTGGTTGTGCTGCAATTGAAGCGAGCCGAGATTGTGCTTTCTGCGTTAAACTGCTGCTTTAAGTTAACTTGCACGGCGGTAACTGCCACGACTTATAGCTGAAGGACACAACAGCTGCTTGGATGAATTTAGTCAGTACGTGCACAAGGTGTCTGATAAATAGCAACGTACACACTAACCGAGTTAAAGCTTTTAAAATGACCTAATGCAGAGGAGGGTTCTGGAATGAAGACCCAAAAATGCGCTCCATGGCTTATACCTCCTTAGCTCCTGAGCAAACATCTTCTGATGTCTCCATGCATGCAAAATGTCTGTAAGTGTGTAAATGTTTCCATGCACGCAAAGTATCTTGCGAAGTGATAATGGAAAGCTGGGTACCCTACAGGTGGTAGAAGGTGGAAGAACTGCTAAGGAGGTGGGGGAGATTGAGGGGCAGGGGCAAATAAGGAGCAAGGTCATGGTTGTACTGAGGGATTGGTCCACACATCCACCATGGAAGAAACTTGCATCACAGCGATTATAAACAACGCAGTACAGGTTACAATACATTAGTAGTGTAGATAATAGCAAGGAGGGCGAGGAGGGGGTGTGAAGTTGCGGCTGGATCTCCCGACTTTGGAACTAGGGAACTATCTAGTAATCCTGGCCTCCTTTCAACATCCTGTGATTCTGGGCAAATCACTTAGTCTCTTTGAGACAATAAACATATAGAACAAAACATGGCATTGCTACACCTTTTGTGACTCCTTTCGCTCGGTGATCATATGTGGGCGTTAGAAGACACATACAAAGCTGTACAGCTATGTATTTTCTTCTTTTGTTACCATTTTATTGTCTTCCAGAAGGGTCAGTCAACCTGCTGCATAAAGCACTTTGAAACTACATGGATGCGTTTTGTTTTTTCTGGGTTCGATTAAGACTGAGGTACATAGCGCACGATTCATACGACGGTTGCACCTTTTAGGAGCATTACGTTAATGCACGGTCGCCTCCATTTGTAGTATACGTATGTGGCGTTTTTGAAACTACATGGATGTGTTTTGTTTTTTCTGGGTTTGATTAAGACTGAGGTATATAGCGCACGATTCATACGACAGTTACACCTTTTATGAGCATTACGTTAATGCACGGTCACCTCTTTGTAGTATACGTATGTGGCGTTAAAACATTTTCACTCAAATGCGAGAGTGTGAGAATATAACACAGCTCGCGAGTATGTTTATCGTCAAGCATGGCCTATGAAAGCCTTTACTTCAAAGACACTGAAAAAAGAAACCCTCCCCAGCTTGCATTCCTTGCTCGAACCTTGTGACCTCTTGGTGACACTTTATTCCAGGAGGTGAGGGGGCGACTGGACACTTCACGATTTATAAAAGAACCCCTGACCTCCTTTAACAAACTCTTAATGGCGGGTATAAGCTTCCTGTCCACAAATTCCTAATCTCCATGCACGGAACTGCTGTTCTATGACGTCTGATTTCAAGCCACTGAAAGAAAAGTGGGAAAGAACACGTGAAAACGTGCACTGTTCGATTTGCTTTCACTTTTGCGGCAGTTCTTGTTATGTGTTTTAAAGAACGGCTGCAAAAGTGAAAGCAAATCGTGCGGCAAATTAATTAAATAACAAGCGCGGTCCCCAAAGTGAAAGCGGACCGCGCTACGTGTGAAAACAGTTTATACATATTAGAAAGGTCGACATGCCTCGTGTAAAACACCTCATGGACGGTGCACAGACTAATGAAGGAGGCTTCGCGGCCGAATGAAACGCAGCTAATCACAGCGTCAACCGGCCAGCTCCATTCACAGCTTTCCCCTCCTTTATATTTGCATCGCGCTTCGAGGCAATGAAAAAAAAAAAAGTGCCTACACCGAGTAATGAAGGGGACAGTGTCACGCCGCAAGTAAAACATCCAGTCGGGATGGGCCGTCCGAGAAGGAGACAGGGCGGTAACAAAAAAGCCTCATTTTCAATCGGAGGCCAGCGTTTAGCATAAATGGTGACGCCACCCAATGGGAACGATGGGCGGGGCTTCAAGTCCCCTTCTGAAAGCGTATCGATGACAATAAGCCTCGCAGAGCGAGGAGCGCATGCGCGCTCCAGCGCTAGGTCTGTGAGACCTAAAAAGGGAGAAGAGAAGCCCTCCGTACATCACTGATGTGGTGAGATCAACGTATAGCCAGTGTATTATGGCAATGAAGGAGGGTCCCAGGCCCTTTGTTTCCATAACTCCAAATAGATCAGTCCATTCTACACGATTGAGTGTCTTCTTGGTATCAAGGGAGATTAGGACTTAGTTATCGTTATCATTTTTAGTTGCCCACAAGAGGTAACAGTGTGTTCTTAAATGATTCGCTGAGGAGCTTTCAGGTACAAACCCTCCCTGGGACGTGTGGATTACAGCAGATATGTACAATTTGAGTCAGGTAGCTAAAATTTCACTAAAACCTTCATTTTTAAATTTGAGGGATATTGGACTGTAATTTGCACAGCATAACGAATCTCTACCGGGTTTGGTTAGGAGGGAAATCCGTGCTCTATAAAACTCTGGCAGAGGGTTGGTACCGGCTGAAATTTCTCAAAACATTTTGCCTCTCAGTGGTACTATAAACAACTTGGTCGTTTTGTAGAACTCAATCGGGAGTCTGTCTACTTTATTAGTTGCCATAGTATCTATTGCTTGCCCAACTTCCTCATTGCTAATCTGCGCCCCCAAATCAGCAGTCTGATCGTACATGAGTTCTGACAGTTTAATGAATCTCATAAACTCCGTTTATGCCGGTGCATCCAAATATGCATCTGGAGTGTAGACCGCTTAATAAAAAGCAGTGAACTCCTGCAGGATTTCACTCGTCTTAGTAAGAAGCTATTCCTGATAGCAGGGATGGATCTGTCACAAGGAATGTGTCTCACTTGTGCTCCCAACAACCAGCCCACCTGATGGGTATAAAAGTTATTTAAATGATATTTTGCTTTGAGCAGATCACTGAGTAACACAGGGGTTGGCTGCACAGCATTAGACTTAGTCAATTGTTGTGTTAGGGTTGTAAGCCTATGTTTTATTTCCTCTCTTGGCATGCTTTGAGGCATCTGATTCCTTCACCAGGTTCCCCCTAAGGCAAGCCTTCCAGGCTGCTCATAGCACTTGAGTGGAAGAGACCGTACTTCAATGTCCTCCAAATGTTGCCGTAAGTAGGTGCCTAAGTGCGCATAATCACTTGGATCTTTGTATCCGGCAAGGCTCATATGCCATTGGGTGGTTTCAAATTAGTTAGATCTAGCTTAAGTAAGACAGAATCATGATCAGACTTACAGTTTGGAATCATCAGAAGCCGTTACTAAGTCACAGGCCAGTGCCGCTGTCGTTAGGAAATAGTCTATCCAGGAGTATGTGCCAGGAACACGTTATGTGAGAGTGTAGTCCCTGTCTCTGGGGTGCCCCGTACCAGGGTTCCACCAATGCATAGCTGTTGACATCACCCAATAGAAATCAAATCTCTCACCCAATTGCTTGGCATTGGGAGTCCCAGCCCTCTCCAGGAGTGGGTTGAGTGGCAAGTTACAGTCGCCTCCCATTATTAGTTGAGTTTTGGCGAAGGAGTGGAAAAGCTTATATTGTGTAGGGAAGAGGTCGGTTTTGTCTCCAGCCGGTGCTTAAATAGAGCCATGTATCAATGTCCCATTCTGCAATTTAAGCTTAACAAATACATAGCGTTCCAGAGGACCTTTCCTGGTCCGTAACATACGATTGGTAAAAGATTTGTGTAGAAGAATTGCAATGCCGCTCCTTCTATAGTCTAGGTGAGTGCTGGGCCGTGTGTGGGGTTGAGGTGTCCTACCGTGCCCACCCATTTCCCATCTCAGCTTATTGTGTCCTGTGTTTGTCAGGTGTGTTTCCTGGCTAATGCTGTCAGGACATTGGGATTTGAGGAATGACAGTATTTTCTTCCTCTTTATGTAACATGTCAAGCCGTTGACATTGAGGGACACTATCCTTGGGGGATGCGTGGGGTACGTTAATGGAGCAGTCCACAATACCTATTTCCACACAGGCACTAATACAGGGGTGTTCAGGGAAGGAGAAAATGACCGACTCAAGTGTTTGCGTGACAAATAAAACTTTTTTCGCAGTGTGAAAGCGAGTGGAGAATCCCACTCCAGTCAATGGGTAAACTGCTTAACTATAGAACGATAGCGATGCAAAGTCTACCTAATACTGGCCACTGGTCCCAGTCACTAAAGTGTAAAGGATAACAGAGTAGGCCCGTGGACATGTGGACTAATTACTTGTGGTTGGGTCTCTCCATGATTAACTTAAAGAAATAAAGAAACCAGTCTTGTGGGCCATAACGCCTAAGGTATCAGACTGAACAATGCGAAAGACATGAAGAAAGGCCAATGGAGACAAACCTTCAACTGCTTACAATACCTGTCAACTGTCAGGTTGTCTAGTATGCCCATTGACGGTATCCATGCAGGATTTGAAGAACAAAGGAGCATTGCTGGTAAATTGTGCCGCAGGTATAACACAACAAGGTGCTGCATCCGACAAATAACCAGAGAACTGCAAAAGAAAACCAAAAATGAGAGCCTTGCAGCATGCTTTAACTTTCTGGTGCTTACCATAATTTATCTCTCTGAGAGCCGAATGTCTTGGTCATGAATTTTTCCTTGGAGAACCACTTTTAGTGACCTTGTCAAACGTATGACATTCTTCCGGTTCGGCTTGCTGTAGAGCTTTCCGTCCGTCGACTGGTGGGGCTGTCTCCCGGCTATCCACTGTGTACATGTCCAAAGCATTCAAGACAAACTAGAACTCATATTCCCTCGTCCTCCCATCCACTCTAGTCAGCATCAAGGCTGGCTCCCGGCAGGCTATAGCGGATCTTACATTTTCGGAGACGAGTCCTGAGAGGCAAGAATTTCATCTTCAGATTGGTATTGTGCGAAAAGTCAGCAGAGAGAAAGATTTGGTGATTGTCATACATGTGCAGGCCATGTTTTTTAGCCAGATTAATAATCTGGCAGGCCTGTTAGTGCCGCAAAAGACAAGTCAGGATAGGTTTCAGTGTTGACTCTGTTGGCCCTCTGAAACTCAAGTTGTGCAGTAAATGTTGTTTTAAGGAGGGTTGGCAGAATTTCACAGAGGAAAGTGATCATATTCGTTCCTTAAGCTTTTTCAGGTACTCCCAGTAATACGCGTTTTGTTCCACCTGCTTCTATCCTCCACGTCTGTCTCATTTTGTTTCAGAATGCAAATCTCCGGAAACCATTTCGGCACGGAACCCAGTCTGGATTCTAAGTCTCGCAGTTTGGCAACTATAGAGTCGAGATTTTGATGGAAAGAGGCAATGTCAGCACTAAGGGATCAGACATCAAATGCCATTTTCGATACTGTTGCATGCATGGATTCTATGGAGGTTTTAAAATCCGAGAGCTCACAGTGAATAGTGCCCATAGTGGACGGAGGAGGAGATGACACTGTATCCACCGTACCTCAAGAGTGCCCTGCAACAGGTTTATTTATGTTGAATACAGCTTCATAAAAAATAAATTGACGGGTGGCCTTTGGCTTAGACATTGACACTGGGGACAGATGGAAATGAATTGCTCGGAATGACTAATGGTAGAGAGATTTTAAGTCAAAAGTGGGGGGAAAAATAGAAAGCTGTCAAATATGAGATAGCCTCAACCCTCATCAGGTGGTTATCTTGGGACTCCAGGCGTGGAAAAGACAGAAAGAGAGCTGCAGATAATAAGCCTTTGCAGGCTTTTAACAGGTGGCCAGCCATAGGAGACCGCTCATTATCCGTCTCAAGTGAAAAATGCGCCCGTCCACATCTAAGATGGCCGCCACAGTCGGTAGTGAACAAATTCTCTTTCTATGGCCACAGATGATTAGCTCAGGTGCAGGGGCTGGTCCTGAAGCGAGGAATTTCCCACTGTGCATGATGTGCTGACTGATGAGCAAAGATATCAGATGAGCAGGCGCTTCTCAGAAGCTACTGGTTGCAGGGCTATTTAGAAGTCCGACCAGGGGAGTCCTCCGCGGTTGCTGAGCCGGCGGCTGCAATCGACCGCCAGGACAATAGTTACGATGGACGTGGGGTCTGCTGCCATCCCCAGTTTCAAGCCAGTGTTTAGGTAGAGAGATCAGACAGGTGGGCTCCAGCCTACTGTGCGTTCCGATTCGGGCCGCCCTTCACACGGCGCTAGCCACAAAGATCAGTGCTGTATGCTAGGGGAGCAGAACTGCTTCAAAATGTCACTAGTCGCTGTCCATCAGTCCTCACAGTGGTCGACCCAACGTTTCCATATTGAGAGTAGGGTGACCAACCGTCCGTAAATTTTACAGACCGTCCATAATTTGGATCTCACGTCCGTTGTCCGTGATGATCCCTTTTACGGACGCCTTTTGTCCGTAATTTTAGGCATTGCAGGGAACAGCGCTGTTCCCCTGCATGAAGCCTCAACTCCTTGATGGGGCTGTCTCGCACTCCTCCTCAGAGCACAAGAGCTGCCCCATTTTGCCCTTTGTCATTCTGTCTGCGGCTGATTGCCACATACAGAATGACAATTGGCCAGTGTGGGCTGCAAAGCAAGTGGTGGGCCTCCCCCAGCCTCGGTCTAGGGCAGGGCATTCTGTCAGATGGAAGACGGTCTAGGGCAGGGCATTCTGTCAGATGGAAGACGGTCTAGGGCAGGACATTCTGTCAGATGGAAGACGGTGAAACAAGTTAAAAAGAAGGGGCTAGAGTTCTTTCAGAGTCTCATCATTTTAGAACTGATGCATTTTCAATATTATATTCAACGAAGCCATGGTTGCTGCTCTTTTATTTTATGCAACTAACAACCATTGACAAAGCCAATAGTTCTCGCTTGTTGTAGGTATAACGTTACTTGTTGTGTTATATATCTGGATACAATGACAGAAGACGCAAAATACAAGGCACACTATACTAAGCACAGATTTTTAGCGTGGGTTTTTTAAGCAACGCCCTTAATTACATTGAACACCCCTTTTGTCCTGAATTTTGACCCTTTGTCCTGAATTTTTACACTCACCAATTTTACACTCACCGTCCTGAATTTGCACCCATGCCAGTTGGTCACCCTAATTGAGAGCAGGTCACGGGGTGGTAAGTATAACCGATTCGGGCCTCACGCACCTGGGAGCTCTAGCAACATGTGACCATGCTCCATGGCGTTCAGCCCTGCCCGCACTGTGTTGCTCTTTGTCTCTAGAGTACTTCTCCCTGCCCTACTGCCGGTTGTGCTGGCCCATGTGCTTCTCTCCATGCCCTCTGTGTTACTTCTCACCACCCACGTCCTCCTCCTCTTCCCCTATTGTCCCTTTCCCAGCCTGCACCCTCTGTGTTGCTTTTCCCCAATCCTTGTGCTGCTTCCCCATATGTATGTGTTGCTTTTGCGTTCTGCCCGTCTGCCTTTTTTATTTCAGAAGCATTGACTTCACACAAAAAACCACAAAAGCACTTCTAAATGAGTAGGTCTTCCGTGTGCAGTTTATACAACCGTTTGTTTGCTTCCACAAGCGTTTGCTGGATGTGCACCAGAACACATTGCTGTAGAATCAATTATGCTTATGTCCATCGACACTCCTTCCTTCTACATCGTTAAAGCCTTGTTTAAAGCTGTCCTTCCTTCAAAATGATTACTGTTTTGCAAAGTTTGGAACAGACTGCGCCATGAGGCAGTGGAAACGGTAGCTGCTGCACGGCACACCAAACATTCTCACAAAACAGAACTACTATACACCAGCTCAACTTGGTTCATTCTTAATCTATCTTTGAAATATAAAAGGCCAAGTCCTGGACATAAACCTATGATTGTTAGGTGACACCAAAATATCTGCAGCAGGCATGTTAACCCACTACGCTACCTCACACACCGGTGGTGAATGACTTTACTTATTAAAATAAAATAAAACAAGCAGATCCCAAAGATTTATTTTCAGTGAAACGTGCAGCTCCAAAGAGTGTCTGGCTGGAAAGTAATTACAACATAATGTAACCACGCCCTGCCTCAAAATGAGCCTAAAACCTACAACTGGCAGAAAACCTTGAGCACAGCCCACTGAAATTAGTGCCTAATGTCAAATATCAGCACTTCTCACAGTTTTAAATCCCTGTCATAGGCAACGGAACTACTCTACCTTTCATTCTTCCACAAGCGACAATGAGTACATACCTGCCAACTCACACGGTACCACCGCGTCACATGATTTCGGCTCCCGTTACACGGTCACCCAGTGAGTAGCCAAAATCACACGGTTGCAGAAAAAACAAGCTAAAAACCACTGTAAAAAGTGGATTTTCAGCTTGTTTTTAGGTCGAGCCTAGCGTTGCAGCGCATGCGCTGCTCGCTTTTTGAGGCATGCTGTATTAGGGTATGTTTTAGAAGTGGTGTGGAAGCCCCGCCCATATTTTTCATTGGCTGGCATTATCGTCCATGGTAAATGCTGGCTTCCGATTGATAATTAGGCTTCTTAGTCCCTCCTTGTTACCGCCCTGTCTCCTTTTGGGACCGCCCATCAGGACTGGATCTTTTACTTGCGGTGTTATACTGTCTCCTTCAATTAGTCGTAAGCACTTTTTTGTTTCATTCGGCCGCGAAGCGCGATGCAAATATAAACAAGCGGCAACAGCTTCTTTTTGTACACTAAATAAAGCCCAGCTCTCTAAAGTGCAGCAAACTTGTTTAAGTTGCAAATCATTCATGTCATTAAACAGACAATATGTTTAATTATAAATCTGCTCTAATACAAGTCTAATGCACTCGTCTTATTTGCAATTGTATATAGCTTATTTTGAAATGAGACAATGGCAGTTGCGTCATAAGCGTTTGGTAAATCCTCGTTTTCTTCATGGTTTTAGTACCCTAAGGAGTGCCAGTCTGGTACTATTCTAAGATGGCGATCACGTTTGGTTGCTTCCCAACTACTTGCCAGTCCGGTCTTTTTGCACGTACAAGGCAACTTATTTAGAGAGTGCAGTGCCTTTGGTCGAACTTCTGCGCAGGCGTACTCGCCCTTTAAGTGTAGTCTGCAGAAAACACCACTTGACTAAACAAATGGGGGTGCGAATAATCCGCGATTTGATCAAAATAAGCTGAAATTCTCATTAACAAAGTCAGGTCTTACTAAAACGCGGCTGTTTATGCTGTTCCAGAGACCACGCCGGCGCTATCGACTTGCTTTTTTAGGTCTCGCCTGAGCCAGCGCGCATGCGTTGCTCTGCGAGGCATTTAGTAAGGACTTTTGAACTCTGAACACACGCTCGTGCGTGTGTTTTTTTTTTTTTTTTTAAATTAACCCGCAATTGGCCTGTGCATGCGTCTTTCAAAGAAAGACAGCACTCAATTGGTCCAAGGCGGGTGTATGTCCCGCCTTCTCTGTCCCCTGGCCTAGGGTGCTCGGGAGCGAGCAGCAGCGCCATCGGTTTCCAATTATCGCGCCCGCGTCTCGTGGTCGCAGTAATTGGAAACCGATGGGGTCAGCGCTTGTCGCGCTGGTTACTTCCTGCTGTTGAATGTTTGCGGCCGTAAAAAATCACTGCCTGAAAAACAAACCATAAGTTAAAGGGTATAGCAAGTTTAACTTTCTTTGCTCGCCAATATTTAAAACCAAGGCGATGTTACCGACCATGAAGGAAAGAAAATAAAACACACGCACACCGCAAAGACTTCGTTTTGACTTCGCTAAGGTTGCCGGCTCATGGGCAAGATTTATGTGGTCGAACGAGGCACTTGCCACAGGGCCCCCAGGCGGCGCTTTCCGCCCTGCCCGTCTCACGTACAGTGCGTGCACCCTGCCTCGTCACCCCATAATCACAGGATCAGACTCAGCCAGTTACCTGGACGCCCAAACAGGCACCTTGTGCAGGCAATCACAGGCATTCCGGAAATGCGCCCTCCCATTCCGTCACGTCACATTCCAGGCGTGCAGAACCTACCCGGAGGCACTGTACCTGGACCCGGCGGGGCATGCGGCTGAACGCGGTGGCACTCTGTGTGATCCTAAGAGGCGCATCATTGGTTGACGGTACTGTACTGTGCACTTACAAACAACTCATGTTTCACATTTGTATAGTAACCGCCACAAAACGAACTCTCGTCAATAAAAGTATAACTCGCGTAATAAACGAACGCAGTGGTACTCCTTTCATCGAGCTTGGATGGAAGAAAGACCTCATTCGGTAGCCAGTAGTGGAACAAGGTGAATGTCTCGCCTCCATTCCTCTTGCTTCCTCTGTCTCACCTAGAGTGTAGAGGTTGTGAAGTTACCACTGCCAGTGCGGCATCTAGGACCTCCCGTTTAGAAGACCCTACACTGACAGAACAGTGTCGGGGGCCGTTCAGTTTTGGACAGCCCCAATATGCCATTCCAGCAGGCGCCCCCCATATGCCATTCCAGCAGGTATGGCAGAAACAGACCTCCAACGCTTCCCAGGCACCGAGAGGAAATTCCCTAGTGCGGGGACATTAGTTATTTATTTTTGAAGATGGGCCTGAAATTTGAGGGGCGTATCTTCAGAAATAATGTAAGTGGGAACAAGTGCACCAACCACACAGGCACGACATGGCAGACCTGCGGCCTAGTTTTTATTCCCGCCATGTATATAGGAGAAGCTAATAACAACACATCGTCAAATGACAGTACAGCATTATAAAACGTCATGTAAACCGAGCACTGGTCACCAAACTGGATAATCATATGTTCACACTGACCTAAAGTCCATTGAAGTGCCAGAACAAACCTGGTTACATAAACCATGCAAAGTCTCACGAATGAACAACCTACAGTGAGCAAGCGGGAAGGGTCTTGAAAAGTAAATAAGTCTTCCTCCAGAGTTCTTCGAGGATAGCATGTCATGGTAAAGCATCAGTGCACGTTTTGCTGAGTGCTTTGTCAATCAGAAATAAACACACAATACGTATTATGAATGCTTCAAAAAACAGGATAGAGTTGAGGCCCAGTAGAAGCATAGTTTAGCCTATGCCAGGAAAATATAGTTGTGTCCATCACAGCATTATTGTTTAAATGGCAAAAGGTCATCATTAATAAGAAAATATTATTCTAATCAGAAATCAGCATTACCAGTGGTCTCAGGGTGTTAGAAGCATTTTGTAAAACCCAATAAATGCGCAAATAAATCTCTGTAGTGTTTACAAAATCACATTTAAAAAGTCTGGCTCAAGATTGAGATCTTATTTTAAGCTTCTGCTAAAAAGTTTTTGCATGTTATTGAAATTATTACAGTGGAGAACGTTGAGCTGATAAAGTATTTGCTCTCTGGCACTTAACTTTTTTTGCGCCGGAAAATAGTCATTAAAGTAACTTAAATAGCTCTTTGCACTGCTTTCTGCTACATTTTGTGTGGGGGGCGGGGGTTCCTTTGCATGGTAGATGGTCATTCCAACGCTACCACCCATGGTTTTTGACACAAAGCCATATCCACTGAAATTAACTTGCTGAATTAAAGTCCCATTTATAAGGTTATGATGCTAGGAATGGTTGGTTAGTGGTAGAGCCGCTCCCCGCTTCTGCATGATTCAGACATACTGCATTACACTCTGGGGGTTGGGATTGGTTTGTTACTGATTTAAAGTGCCAGTCTGTGAGGTTTGCTGTGCCGCCTAAGGTCCTGGTGCTAGGAATGGGTGGTTAGTAGTAGAGTGGCTTCCTGCTTGTACGGGATTCGGATGTATGTATTACACTCTCCGGGTTTGAATAGTGTGTTACTGAATTAAGGTTACAGTTGTAAGGTTTGCAGTGCTGCCTGAGGTTCTGGTGCTAGGAATGGGTGGTTAGTGGTAGAGCTACTCCCTTTATTTTTGGAGTTCAGGCACGCTAAGGTGGGAAACACTGTCTTAGCTTCTGCTTCTAGGACTGAAATGTTTGCCACATGCAAACCCTGCCCCGAGTTCCCTTCTTCCACGTTACAGACACTGTCTACACCATGTACGATTACTCTTGATCAGATCCCTGCATTGCTTAATTTGTAAAAGAATAAGTGCCGGGCCCTGAAGTTTTGCTCAGAAGCCCTTAGGAAGTGCTAGTGAATGGCAGAGGAGCCGAATACCAATGCTGTCTACTCTCGATTCCACCATATGTTTCTTTCATCCACCTCCATACACTCCCTCTCACTTTATCTCACTCCTGCAGGTTCTTTTTCATCCCTGCTTTCTCCCTTTGTGGCTGTTTTTCTCCTCTTTCTTCTTTGTGTGTTTTTCTCTCTCATGCTCTGGGTCAAAGTTTGATAGATGTTGGTCCCCAAGAATCAGTGTCCGTGGACCCCACCTGCACCCACTGACTCAAATTAAGCCCTGGATACTTAGTCTTCCTGGCTACCTCCCTTTTCTGTGCCCCTCTCTGTCTTCCATAATCTCTCTCTTTACTGTCTTCCTCTGTTCAAACAGACACAGGCTTTCTCCTTCATGTCTCCCACATGCTGGCCTCTCTCACAATCATGTAAACTAAGTCACTCACGCTATTGTCTCCCTCCTTCGCTGTCGTTTTGATTTTCTGGTCTCTCCTCTTCTCACATGGGCATTTTGACTCTCCCATCTCTGTCTCCCAATTTCCCCCAATTACACAGACACCAGGGCTGTATTTGAATTAGTTAATTAATTAATTGAAAAGTTAAGTAATGTGCTTTTATAGCACAAACTAGTCCCAGGAAAGAGGATCAGAGGTCTGTTCATGGCATAGTATTCATAAAGAGTTAAAACGTTTTTAGAACAATGTATACATGTGAGAGCAGAATAATGTACCAATAGCACACAGAGGGCCTCTTTTACAGCTTGAGGAAATTTAAAATTGTCCGGAATCTGGAGGAAATTCTAAAACAAGCATTGGCATAGCCAATAGGTCTCGCCTTTGGGACCTTATAAGTGTTTAGCCAAAGGCGAGACCTATTGGCTATGCCAATGCTTGTATTTTAGTCTGATTGAATATGTCTTTGCCCAGCCTCCCTTTTGGGGCTGCATTGCAGATGGTATCGTCGCCATGTCAGCATTGCTGCCGCGGCTGTCAACAACAGGGCCGGTGACGGCTGTGGGGCCGGGATGGAAGGTAGTGGCGGTGGTAAACATAACAGGGGCGCTGTGGAGGTAAGGTGCAGGTCGTGTCTTGCAGAAGGCCACAAGATTTTATGCGAAACGGGCAGAGGCACTGTGACGCAAAAGCCCCTCTCAGGGGATATGTCTGTATGCAACCCATTAGCTCAAAGTGCCGGGTTGCACTTTTTCCCAGTTAGTCACTGGCTGGCAGGTATGCATGCTCGCTTATAATTGTCCCTATATGTCTTTGACGTAAAAAAATAAATGTTACTCAGGATGTCCCGTTATGAAAGTAAAAAATAATAGTGGACTTATAGGTTTTGAAATAGAAGGAAAGCGAGCGATCCACCTGAAATAAAAAACGCCCTAAACGTTTAAGTCATCTATCTTTAATTGCAAAAAAAATAGCCGTTGGTTTAAAATAGCTTCCTGACGCAGACAGCTTGTTTAGGTGCACAGTACGTAGGGGAAGGTCTTTATTCCCGTTATTAATCCAAGATAGGAAATGAGTATGTCCTTAGAGTGAAAATAAAAAGTAAGATGCGCTCTATACTTTTCAGGACTTACTGAAAGAGGAATGTGAAATATTGCCGAGGCGGGCCTTGTGATATTAACTACTAATGTACATTAAACCAGTAATTACATATGTAATATGCAACTACATTACCCAAATGAGAACCGGACGTCTATCGTGCAGTGGAACCGATCTAGGATGATTATTTATTTTTGCTTCCCTCTTGTCTGTTATTAATTGAACATTTTGAAGTACTGCCACTCCCGAGGACTAAAACCTCTCACACATTTTTTTTAATTTTGCAAAATACAACCCGATCATCCGTTTTAGACAAAATTAGCTCAAAGTTTTTATAATTTCCTACAAGAGAAGACTGTCTTCTGATTAGCAGCAAAGGAAACGATTGATCACCTTTCTCGGTGACAAAGCAAAAAAAAGCATTTGCAATGCAATAGGTCTCGCATTTACGCGAGTTTGAGCTATTGACATTGCAAATGACAATGCCTTTTATTTTGGTTTTCGTTTTTAAAACATAAATAAAAGGCATTGTCATTTACAATGCCAATAACTTAAACTCGCGTAAATGCGAGACCTATTGCATTGCAAATGCTTGTTCCAGGCTGTAAGCAGGCGATGTCCATTAAGAGGTGTTAAAACATCCCAGGAGATCGGCGACCGCCTCAATGACCCTTGATTCTTATTTTTCTGGGAGAGGCGCGTTGGGGGGGAGGGGGGCGGGGCAGAGTGCCTCTTGGGTAGCTCTCAGCACAAGGCCCTGCCCCGCCCTCTCCTCACACGGTGGCATTAATTTGTACATTGGCAGGTATGTGAGTATAGTTACAAATTCAAATGGTGTGTTATTTGCAGCACCACTGACATGACCACTTTTAGAGCTATACAGGAATACATCTTTTAAAATATATTTAACATTTTGTATTTAAAACTGGCATTTGAGAAAGGAGGCCATCTTACATTACGATTCAGTTCTTGATCTCCTTACTAAGAACCATTTTGTTTTCGGTTTGGGAGGGGATTAATATGAGAGAAATCAACATTCTGGCTTTATTTCCACTCCTGGGTTTTGTTTGGTGCTTAAAATCTTAGCAAACACATGTAAGCAAAAGCAAGTGAGTGCAGAATCTTTATTTAAAATGATCATACATGCCAACGCTCCAGATTCAGGTGGTAGACTACATATTTCAAGGCTAGTCTCCCACCTCCTGATTCTTGCATGCAGAAACCCGATTCGGAGTTTTGTAAAACTGCCAAAAATAAAATGGTGATGCCTGTCAAGCATGCTCCAATCTCCCCCTCTAAGAATTACCTTTGGCATTAAAGGTTAAAGTTTTGTTCTCAATTCTTGGAGGGGGAAATTAGAGCATGTGATAGGCCTCAACATTTTATTTTTGGCAGTTTTACATAGTGCAAACAATAACAGAGTTTAGAACTCTGTTTTTGTTTCTGCTCGTATTAAACTTTCAAAAATGAAATGCTGATTGTCACCATGCATACCAATAGACCTGATTCAGGCAGATTGCCTCTGCTTCAATATAAGTCAGTGAGAAAAATACATTCTCCCTACTATTTAAAAAAAAAAAATAACTCCCAAGTGTCTGCTCTAAAAGGTTGGTATGTATGAATTATAGAAAGATCACACAGTGTAGCCATTCGGGCACTTGTGCATGCATGCCGGAATTGAGGCAATTGTTCGGTCCTTCCACGTATATTTATGATTCTTTTATATAACGCTTGCTGCGTCAGCCTTGCAGTTTTGGTGACTATATAAAATATCATGCCTCGCAGCCATCCAATTCTACAGTATTCCTTTTTAGGTCGAGCCTAGTAGACAGCATATGCGTTTCTGTTGTGAGGCATTGTGTAGTTTACCTAAAGCATAGAGGGGCTTGGAGTCCACCCGTTGCTTACCATGGGTTTGCTTTCCTGTCGCTCTCATTTGCCTGCTTGTTGTAAATCTTGTTTGACCCTTCCCTGCAGCATTGCACCTTTACTATCTCTTTGATTGGCTGGCATCTCCGCTTCCTGTGCTTGCATTTCAAGCAGTACTTTTTAGGTCGAGCATCAATGCGCATGCGTTGTCTGCAAGATCTGCTGTCATCAATAATACCACTCTATTCCCTCCTGCTACTCACCATTGGTCAGACTCTTGCGTCGCTCTTGTTTACTGCCTCATAATTGGCACAGCCGGCGATACGTCACTTCCCTTGTTCATCAGAGGAGCACCGGGTAAGTACAGTATCGTTACCCTTAAAGTGCTTTTCTGTTAGTGTAAGAGCACTACTTTTTTTTTTCCTGCACCTTCGGACTGCATCATTCAGTGTCCCAGACGTTTTTAGAAACATGTTATTAGTTGGAGTTCTTTGTATGTAACAAGAGAGGTAGTCCAAGGTCGTACAGGACATTAAAATAAGATACGTCACACACACTCTCGTGCACGCGCACACATGCGTATTTTAACATCCGTTTTAATATGATGCATTTTAACCTCCTGTGCTATTATTGTTTGTAATGCTAGCTTTGTTTTTGTCCATAACTCAAGCAGATCCAAGCAACTACAGTTCCAGCAATTGAAACCTCTTTAAACGTATTTGACTCAAAAGTCTTAAGTTTTAAAACAACTGCAAACCAGTCAGCCAAAAAAACAACTTTTAAAAAACATTTCCGTGATGCAGCCATGCAAATTAGTTTATTAACCGCGTGTGAAAGTGCAAGAGGGACATGGCCATCTGAAATGTAAATTAACAACCAGGAAGGGCAGTTTCACTAGCGCAGAGGTCGCCTTAAAGGTTTGCAACAAAGGAAACCGACAATTCGCCCGTAATAGATGTAGTCGGTGCTCTCAGCAGAAGAGTTTTAGTGCTTCAGCAAAAACGTGTGCATATTCTGTACAAGAACAGCTACAAGTGATATGAAGTCGACATATAAACAATGTTTACCAGAGCAATGTCTTCTCAACAAGGCATATGGAATTTGCAATAAATCAATAATGTCTAAATAGGGAAGCTTAATCAATAAAATGCAAAGCTAAAGAAACAGAAAAAGCAATGGATGGTGTTGCTACAGGCTTAAAATAAGGTACTTCGAAACAAATATAACTTATTGGCAGTATACATGAAATATTTAAATTCCAAATACCTATTTGTGGCGGAGAGCACTTTGTCCTTTAAGTTGGGATGGGTATTTCGATTGCTCTCCGGGCCATACGGTGATAGGCAAAACTGGGGACTTTGTGACGGTTTTGGGAGGTTTGGTGCGTAACACCGCAGGGAGGGCGCTAGTTAGAGGCATTGTAGGTACCACAGATGCAAGGCGACGTTTTTTGTGTCATCACACAGGTCTGGACTACACCTTGGACCAGATAAGGCTGTTATGTAAATGACAGCAGCCATCAGGCAGGTCGCAGATAATAACAAGCATTTGCAATGCAATAGGTCTCGCATTTACGCGAGTTTGAGCTATTGCCATTGTAAGTGACAATGCCTTTTATGTTTTGGGTTTTAAAACATAATTAAAAGGCATTGTCATTTACAATACGAAAAGCTTAAACTCTTGCAAATGCAAGACCTATTGCATTGCAATAAAGGGCCTTCTCAACCGCTTTTTAGATTGTAAATATCAGAGGAAGAGACCGGCCTGCGATGTCTTCAACGTAGTGATAAATAGTGCAGTGAAGAAGATGTGTAAGTGTTGTAAATTACACAGACACAAAGTGTGAAGTGAGAGTTACATATGATCCGAGCTATAAACACTAACAAAGCGCTCCAACACCTTTCGCACTGTGATTACACTGTCGCGGCTCAGGAGGAAGAGAGGGGGGGGGGCTATTTCCTGCCCTCTCCGTGATTTGAGTGTGCAGTGTGGCATTGCGTAATGTCATTGCTATCTTTGGCCTAATAAACACTCCAGCTGTAGTAGGGCCTGGCTTCACCTCCTGGTGCAGGGCGGGCTGTGCTTTAAAGCACGCATGGAGGGAGGGAGGGAGGGATGCACACTTTCAGGAAGGACCACAAGACCTGGCTCTTCGACTGATCCGGAGTTGCACCAGCGCCTTGGGACCCTCACGGGTGAGTAGCGCGCTTTATAAACCCCTAATTGATTGATTGATTGTTTGGCTGCAGCTCCAGCCTCGTACAGTCCCCCTGCTATTACTAGTGAGCGAGAGGCTCTGAGGTGGTGGTGGTATTGGTGGTGGTATTGGTGGTGGTGGTGGTGGTATTGTTGGTAGTGGTGGTGGTGGTACTAATACTGGTGGTGGTACTGGTGGTGGTGGCGGTAGTACTGGTGGTATTGGTGGTGGTACCGGTACTGGTGGTATTGTTGGTGGTACTGGTACTGGTGGTATTGGTGGTGGTACTGGTGGTATTGTGGTGGTACTGGTACTGGGGGTATTGGTGGTACTGGTACTGGTGGTGGTACTGGTGGTACTGGTGGTACTGGTACTGGTGGTGCTGGTGGTGGTGCTGGTGGTGGTACTGGTGGTGGTACTGGTGGTGGTACTGGTGGTGGTACTGGTGGTATTGGTATGGGTACTGAAGGTGGTGGTACTGGTGGTGGTGGTACTGGTGGTGGTGGTAGTGGTGGTGGTACTGGTGGTAATGGTGGTACTGGTGGTGGTGGTATTGGTATTGGTGGTGGTGGTACTGGTGGTATTGGTAAGGGTACTGGTTATGGTGGTACTGGTGGTATTGGTACAGGTGCTGGTGGTGGTGGTACTGGTGGTGGTGGTACTGGTGGTGGTGGTACTGGTGGTAGTGGTGGTGGTGGTGGTACTGGTGGTGGTGATGGTGGTGATGGTGGTACTGGTGGTGGTGGTACTGGTGATGGTGGTACTGGTGGTGATGGTGGTACTGGTGGTGGTACTGGTACTGGTGATGGTGGTGGTACTGGTGATGGTGGTGGTACTGGTGATGGTGGTGGTACTGGTGATGGTGGTGGTACTGGTGATGGTGGTATTGGTGGTGGTGATGGTACTGGTGGTGATGGTACTGGTACTGGTGGTGGTGGTACTGGTGGTGGTGATGGTACTGGTGGTGGTGGTGGTGGTGGTACTGGTGGTGGTGGTACTGGTGGTGGTGATGGTGGTGGTACTGGTATTGGTGGTGGTACTGGTATTGGTGGTGGTATTGGTGGTGGTATTGGTGGTGGTATTGGTGGTGGTATTGGTGGTGATACTGGTGGTGATACTGGTGGTGGAACTGGTGGTGGTACTGGTGGTGGTGGTGGTGGTGGTACTGGTGGTGGTGGTGGTACTGGTGGTGGTGATACTGGTGGTGGTGATACTGGTGGTGGTGGTACTGGTACTGGTGGTACTGGTAGTAGTGGAGGTATTGGTGGTGGTGGTAGTTGTGGTGTTGTTAATAAAACAGGCTTTTGAAAACAACCCGTCAGGTGGCTTTAGTACAGATGACATGTAACATAGATGTGCTGTTGGCAGCTTCAGTCCATTAGCACACGATTATGTGCTACCTGGAATTCACATGACTTAATTCGCTAATCCTTTCTAATTCCATTTTACTTTGGGAGGGGGGGGGGGAGGGAAGTTGAAAAAGACATAAGATAATGCTGGGTTAAAGTGATTGAAAGCAGGCACCCGTGTTACGGGGCGGCCGTGCTGCTTAAAAAAACACAAGCATTTGCAATGCAATAGGTCTGGCATTTACGCGAGTTTAAGCTATTGGCATTGCAAATGACAATGCCTTTTATGTTTTAAAAACAAAAATAAAAGGCATTGTTATTTGCAATGTCAATAGCTCAAACTCGCGTAAATGCCAGACCTATTGCATTGCAAATGCTTGTTAGATTAGTGAGTAGAAACGCTCCCTTTCGGCCCGCGCGGCAAATTAATTAAATAAACAAGCGCAGCCGCTAAAGTGAAAGCGGACCGCGCTGCAAATAAAACAGAAAAGTGCTTACCGTCTTATGAAGGAGACCGTGTAACGCCACAAGTAAAAGATCCAGTGCTCATGGGAGGTAACAAATGGCGACATGGCGGTAACAAGGAGGGACTAACAAGCCTCATTATCAATCGGAAACCAGCATTTACCAAGGGCAGTGACACCAGCCAATCAAAAATATGGGCGGAGAGAAGGCGAGGCTTCCACAGCATACACGACTACTGCATGCCTCGCAGAGCGAGCAGCGCATGCGCTCTGCTGCTAGGCTCGACCTAAAAAACGACTTCCTTCCAGCCACACATGGTATATGGTGGAGCATGCTGCTCATGTAAGCAAGCTCTTCGGCACCCCATATAGGAGTAGTAAACGCTGTATAAATGCTACAATATAATAAAATAGCTTTTTGTAATTTGAATTGGTAATGTTGTATCTATTCCTCTGTGGAAATGAAGAGGGAATATATATTTGTGCTCCTGGTTTACAGGTGCATCTGTGGGATCCTCTTTTTAATTCATTCATATCTCATAACTAGGTGCTCTTTCTGTGTGAAAACATGACACTTTTTGAGCATGTCCCTATTACAAGGCTTGCGTAGAAGTAGCATTAGCACACTGATTACACAGAGGAACAGATCTGATTGCATTTTCATTTCATGTTTAATTGAATTGATCCAGACGTATAGAACCTTTCTTTATTGGTATAATGAATTATGTTCCTTACCAAGACTTCTATGCCCGAGGTGGCTCCCTCCTTTGTTTATGGCCAGTTCTAACCATTTGACAGTCATTGACAGTGTATTTCTGTCCAGATTCCTAGTAGATTGAGGATAGCATCACCTATTAAACTCTGAAAAAATCTGTAGTTTTGTCAGTTCAATTTTTTTAAAGCATAACGCTGTTTATTAAGAGGGATCATTGTTAATTGATGATGGGTTAACTAGGACAGGGTCTTAGAAACTGTGGATTCTTGAGCCAGTGGTCCGGTGTCTTTACCTTGCAAAACAGTATAAAGGTATTTTATCCTTTGAAGTAATCCGCAGTGGTCAAAATCGGCGCTGCCTAGCAAGGTTCAAGCCTCTCTGAAGAGCTTTAGTGAAAGCAACACCTTATGATTTTAGGATTCTATTTCAGTGACATGTATAAACTGGTTAAATGAAGAAAACATTGTGATTGAAAATTGATGTGTATATAACTGATACAATTATGGAAAATAAACCAAACATTAAACGGCATCTTCTATCACAGTGGTTTGGGGCCTTTCTGGAGGCAGCGCTACTGGAGAGAGACACCGGTGATAAGTTTGGCTTCCTTTGTTAGAGTGCTGTCACGGTCTGTTTTGATGTCTGTTATGTGTTGATATGTATAAGCAGTGTAAATGTTTCACGGAGTAGTAGTACGCTTCCACCCTCCACCTCACCTGGTAAGAGGGGGTGATTCCCCCATCTCACATATGCATTGTGGATAAATGCCTACTTGCTCTTTATCTGTTTTTTTAAGTGATGACTTGGTTCTGTTGGCGAGAGCTGCAGATGAAGAAGATGAGAATTCCTGTTGCCTCTTCATAGAGTGTGACTCTCAGTCTGGTGAAGACATCATCTCTCTGCTGCTCGAAAGCCAGGCAAGAACCATTGAAGTGTATGCAGGGGAAGAGTACTTGGGGACCAGCCGTGGTGATGTGATTTGCACTGTGCCAAGCAGCAGGTGTGTCTTCATGTTTCCTATACTGCAGAGCTTTTCAGTATAGAAAGTACATTTTTACTGCATCCGTAAGTCTATAACAATTCATAATTGTAATGTAATGTTATCTCAATATTATGTACTCCTCAGGGTCTTAGGTTCTGTTTGCAGACTGACATGATTTGCCTAAGCGGTGAGCCGTCATTCCATTTCAGACATACATATGCCAACGTATCCTAAAATGGTGTCCTTCGGCACCTGCATTTATATTGAGTGAAATGTTGCAGCACCTGGGCTCCTCTGTCTCTCTTCTGGGTGATTCCTTTAAAGAAGGGATGTCTGTTTATGTGTTCAGTTCAGAAGGTTTACTGTCATTTAAAAATAAAATATATTGTGAGTGAGCTTAGAAAGTCTGCAGATTTCTAGGAATCAGTAATATTCAGGAGGATGATTGGCTTTTGAAAATAAAAAGCATTTACTTTTTCCAGACTTTTTTAATTTCTGAGAACTTTCAAATCTATTGTTTGAAGATCCATTGTTAAAAGAAGTCTAAAAGTATCCTAAATTATTATTATTGAGCTTTGTACAGCGTATGGCTATCCAACCAAGGGTTTCCCAGTGCTACGCTACAGTATAGGTACCCAGAAACAATGCCAAATGCTGCACCTGGTGTCAAACATAAAAACAGCCATGTTTTGAGCTTCTTGCGGAAGACTAAAGCGAGCGGCAGGCTCATATGTCAGGGGGAAGAGATTTTGACAACTTTGGACCTAAAAAGAAAGACTCTGCCTCCTTGCCTGGATCTCCTAACTCTAGGAACTACTGCGAGATCCAGGTTACTTAGTGGTTTTGGCAGCACCAAACATTTTAGGTAGGAGGGGCCAGAGTTCAAAAGACATTTGTGCACATAGAACAGCGCCTTGAATTGGACGCGCAGCTCAACTGGGAGCCAGTATAGTTCACTGAGCAGGCTGGCAGAGGGATGGAACTGGGGGAGGGGAGGTAGGGTGAAATAGGAGTCTTGCCGCTGCGTTCTGCACTATCTGGACCCATCTGAGAAGATACTTCGTGATCCAAAGAATATTTCCATAGTAGAGTCTCGAAATAACTAAGGCCTGGATGGCTGTTCGCTGGGCCGAGGGTGGGAGTGTAAGAAAGTGCCCCCTTTTTGCATGGTTATCCCCACTTTGTGCCTGACATTTGATGCAACTCAACTTGATATGCTCTGGGTCCCGGCCAATCGGGTTCCCAGGGCCTGTGTTCTTTCTCAAAACTGTACCTTTGTACCCACAATTGGCACCTCTCTGGCCACAGGTGAGCCCCTTGTGAAAGGTACCATGGGTACCAAGAGCACTGTGACCAGGGAAGGCCTCCAAGGGCTGCAGCACCCAATGTGCCACCCTTAGAGACCCTGCACCTTGACACCCACACATTGTCATTGCAGGATGCTTGTCTTGGTGCAGAGAAAAATGAAGAGTCAACAAGACGCACATCCCTGTGTGCCTTGCCTACAACCCACTGCCTGTGGCCTAGGTAAGTCACTCCTCAAGCAGGGTGCACTATACCACAGGTGAGGGTACAGTTGCATGAGCACTGAACCCCTACAGTGTCTAAGTCCATTCTTGGACATTGTAAGTGCACTAAAGCCATAAAGAGTATATGGTCTGGGAGTTGCTCATTACGAACTCCAGAGCTCCATAATGGTTTTACTGAAACCTGGGAAGTTTGGTAGCAAACCTCTCAGCACATTAAACCCACACTCATGCCAGTGTGGGATTTAATGTAAAATGCACTCAGAGGGCATCTTAGAGATACCCTCTGAAAAATGACCAGCCCTGGTGTGGTTTCTCAATGGCCGCCCGCCATTTGCCACCAGCAGACCGGTTTCTGGACCCCTGAGTAGGGGGCCTCCCCTCTCTGGGTCCAGAAACAAAGCCTATCCTGGACAGAGGTGTCATGCCTCCTCCCGCCGGATGGGCTGGGTCCACGAAGGGGAAGCTTCAAAGGCCTGCCGCCTTTGTAAGCTGTCCCTGCCTTTTGCTGCCCCCAGCAACTGGTTTCCACCGGTTCTGACCCCACTTTGGACGGTAGAATCGGTGGGAAACCCAAGTTAGGAGGAGAGGTGTGCCCACCTCTGCCAACCCCACCCCTCAGGTGGAGGAGGCGAGGTGAAGCACACATCTCAGTCCCCTCCATCTTGAAGATGAGGGGACCCAGCCACTTAGAGAGAGGCTCATGCCCCCCTCCCACTGGAGGGTGGCATAATGGGGGGTGTACTCACCCCAAGGAAGGGACCTTTTGGTCCGGACCTGCACACTCCTGTAAACGCCCCTAAATTTAGTATTTACGGGCGACCTTGAACCTTGCCTGATCAGATTCGAGGAAGAAAGAAGGACAGAAGATCCGTGCTGACCCAGGCAGAACAGTACACCAACTGCTTTGGCCCCAGCCCTAATGGCCTGTCCTGCCCCAGACCTGCCTACAACGGAAACCCCGGCGTGTCCAGCAGCCCCCCAGAACCCGGAGGACCTGCACTGCACTCATCTCACAGACTGTCTCTCGTGAGCACCGGATTTGCTCAACCAAAGACTCCAACACAGAACCCAGATCCAGGCGGATCTGCGCTTCTGCACCACTCTGCACCAGACGCCCACGGCCTGAGTGGCCCAGCACCACGAGCAGGTCTCCCCAGCGATCCTGACCTGGGATCTGGTGACCCCCGACCTACCTCGAGCTTTAAGCCGATGCCTGGAGCCTCAACCTGAAGGGACCCCCCCAACCGCGACCGGAGCTGGTAAGAAGATCCGATGCCTCAAGACACCCCTGCACCCGACGCCCCAAGACACCCCTGCACCCGACGCCCCATGGCCTTGGGTGGCCCAACTGACGGTGGCCAGGCATCCCCCAAGAACCCAACTTACCTCTCCTGCCGGTGTTCGCCTTCAGGAAACCTCAGTGCCCGAGCCTGTAAACCGTTAATTTTTTTTTTCCCCCCCATTGGAACCAATGTTATGATTTTTTGTCCAAAAATGTTCTGTTGAACTGACTTTTTGTATGAGAAACCAAAGTAACTTTCTTTGACCTAAAAACTGTTGTACTTACCTGTGTTTTGTAAGACCCACAATGTGATATCTAGGCATATCACCCTGAGTAGTAAAAGTAACTAAAAAGTAATCACAGAGTAATCAAAAGTAATTTCTATGTATTTTAAACTGTTTTAAAAGCAAATACACTGGCAAGGACCTGACCTTGGCGGCTTCCTTCCGCCCCATTGCCTTGTTAAATACTGACGCCAAAATATTCACCAAAATCTTGGTGAACCGGTTGGAACCTCATCTTCTGGGGCTTATCGACCCTGATCAGGTGGGTTTTGTCCGCCATCGGCAGGGCGCCGACCATATTCTGCGTATCGCCCACTTGGTGGAAAAGTCGCGTATCAGAGACATCCCTGCCTGTCTGGTTTCCCTTGATGCCGAGAAGGCGTTTGATCGCGTGGACTGGGGCTTCCTTCGGGCAGTCCTTCGGAAGATTGGTTTGGGACCTGGATTTATCTCTAAATTGATGGCCCCCTATGCGAAACCTACCACTCGTATTCGTTTTAATGGCTCTACTACCGCCCCTATTTCTATCCACTGTGGCACTCGTCAGGGGTGCCCGCTTTCTCCCCTACTCTTCGCGCTGGTCGTCAACCCCTAGCCATTGCTATACGCCGCAATCAGGATATTCAGGGTATCCGTATGGGGGGTTCGGAACATAAGGCTTCTCTCTTTGCCGATGATTTGCTGCTGTCCTTGTCCTCTCCGTCGTCTTCTCTTCCTGCAGTGGCGGCGGAGGTCCAGCGATTGCGGGACCTGCTCCCGGTACAGTGGACTGACGAGTCGATTCGCTATTTGGGCTTAGACTTAACCCCTACACTCTCTTCTTGGTCCTCCTCTAATTGGCCTTGATTCCGCAACTCTGTCCGTGAAGAAATGCGCCGGTGGGAAGGTCTCCCTTTGGCATGGCTAGGCCGCCTCCACGCTGTTAAGATGTCCCTTCTTCCTAAAATCCTTTACCTGTTCCAGTCTCTTCCTACTACTATTCCGCATGCGGCTATCCGGGCCCTGCAACGAGACTTTACCAAGTTCATATGGGGGAAGTCACGTCCCTGCTTTTCTCACAAAATACTCATGCTTCCCAGATCTCGAGGTGGCCTGGCCTGTCCCAATTTGCTGGAATACTATTGGGCTTGCTACCTCCGTTTTATATCGGAATTGATAGTTCCTGAAATTGAGAAGCACTGGTTCCACATGGACCGTGCGGTGGCTTGTAGACCGCTGTGGGACCTCGCCTGGCTTCCGCGTAAGGCACGTCCTCGTAGTGCCTACTTAGCGACGCCAACGAGAACGGTCTTTGAGATATGGGATAGACTGGCGCTCTCCCGGGGCCTTGCGACCTTCCCTTCTCCCAACACCCCGCTCACACGCAACTCTGCGTTCCCCCCCCCCTGCTTTCCAGCCTCGGGCCTTTGAGGGTTGGACCATAGAGGGTCGACGTGTTCTCCAAGATTTCTTTCAGGGTTCTGCCCTCCGTTCTTTTGATCAGTGCAAACAATTCTTCCACCTTACTGACAGTGCACGCCTGCAGTATTACCAATTGCGTCACTGGCTGTCTTCTCCCCCGTATTCCCGGGAGGTGACTCGGCAACTCACCCCCTTCGAGTCCCTGGTTCGTAGATTTGACGGGTCTAGAGGCCTCATCTCTAAAACCTATTCTGTTCTCCAACACTCTGGGCATCTTCCGCTCCATGGCTATCAAGTTCGCTGGGCATCTGATTTGGCTGCTGACATTTCTCCGGAGGAGTGGGACCGTCTGTGGAAGGACATTCCTAAGGTGTACCGTAGCATTCCCCAGCGCGAATCTGCCTACAAATTGATGACACAGTGGTATTATACTCCCACTCGTCTCCATCAGATGTTCCCGGATACTCCTCCGATCTGCTGGAGATGCCAGGCTGATAGAGGGGACTTCCTGCACATTTGGTGGTCTTGCTTGGAGCTTACTGTGTTCTGGAAGGAGGTCCTCAGCCACATTAAAGAGGTGGTGGGTTTCCCGATCCCTGCCACCCCATCTCTGGTGCTCCTGGGCATTCGTCCCAACACGCTGAAAGCCATGACGTCGGCACACTGGCATCTCATCCTTCACTTACTCAGTGCAGCGCGACAGTCCATTGCCTCCTGCTGGAAGCGGCCCCACCCCCGCCTATTGCTGTATGGTTTCTCTGACTGTGGGACGTCCTTTCACTGGAACTGCTTACTGCTTACTGGAACTGCTTACTGCCGGGCAGTAAGCAGTTACTCATACTGACACACGCTTTGACCGCATCTGGCGTCCACTCATACACCACCTTACTAAAACCGAACATTCCCGCCTGATGCCTCCTAGATTGCGAGCTCTGCAACTGTTCGACGATCCCTTAGAGCCTTTCTCAAAAGGCAGGAGACCAGACTCCCCGGAGTAGTTTGCTGTGTCTGCTGGGCGGGCCCCCCGAGCCTTACGACTGCTGGCCTCCACTTTGGGTCTTGGCCTTTCTCCCCTCCTCCACATTCCCTTGGCGCATCCGCTTTTTCCCCTCACTTTCTTCTCTGTCCTCACCTTCTCTTGATTTCTCTTCCCCCTTTTTCTCCTCCCGTTTCCTTCTCTCTTTCTCGTTATATGATGGTTCTTATGTTATTTGCCGCAAAGTGTATTGATGCTATCGCAGTGCGACCTGTAACTCCCACTTGGGCGGGGGGGTCTTGTTCTGTCTAGACCTTGTTAGCTTTGAACAATTGTTTGATTTCCAGGTTGCAGCTGTGGTCCTTCATTATCGGACAGTGTCACCTTACCTAGATCCTCGCCTCTTGGCCCCCTGTGTAGCCTCTCCCTGAGAGCTGGCGAAAACTTTCTCTTGGATGCCGTCTTCTAAGGGGTCTTACGACTGATGGTTTCTTTTGTTGATGCTTATTTGTTATCCCCCCACCCTTGCCCTTTAAGCTTTGCGGAATGTGGAATTTTCTATTTGCTCATGTTCAATAAACAGATATTACATAAAAAAAAGCAAATACAAACCTGTAACAAATTCCATCTCAACCACAATTGCATTTCCTTGTAAAGTTTTGCATTTGAAAACATATCCTACTTACCTGTGCCAAGTCCTGCTTGGTTCTAGGAAAAAAAACATAAGTATACCTTTTTATACTTACCTAATTAATCTGGAGAGTGAATTCAATAAATGCTTAACACATCCTCCTGATAAGCCTAACTGCCCGACTACACTACCACAAAGAGAGCTGTTGGTGATTATCTAATTTATCCTCTGCTATACCTCTGGGGATCCACTGGACTCTGTGCACACTATACCTTACTTTGGTAAAGTATATACAGAGTCATCTTCCTACATTGGTGGATCAGCGGTGGGGTCTAAGACTTTGCATTTGTTGGACTAACTTAGTCAACACCTGATCACAAGACAAGAATCCAAAACTTTACTTTAGTGCAACTCATTTTTTGAATTGACTATTTTTCCAAATTTCTAAAAGTCTTGTTACATCCTTGGCTTAAGTCCCTGTAGTATTTTTTTGAAACTTTAAACTCACTGATGTTAAGGGGGGGGTGGTTAGTGCTTAGAACGTTTGTGTAGGTCTTCCATAAAGAACCCCGCTTTAGTAAAATAATGAGCAACCCAGATGGCTGTGGACCTCACCCCTTACTCCAGCCTAGAGGTTAGAGAGTTGAGGCTTCTCTGTGAAGCTAAAAAAAAATAAGAACTGGGTCCAACCTTACCAGAGCACAACTCATGGCGTTTCTGGCAGGGCATGCAAGGGGCCACCCCACTACTGAAGGAGAAGATCTCCAGGCAGTTGGGAAAGTAGTGAGGATGATGAGCTCTTAAACCCACCACCTCAACTACTTAGGGAGGATGGGGACTTTGAGCCTTACCCCTCCAAACCAATGAGTACAGGGTCAAGATCCTACAGAGGTAGGGCAGACTCTGTACCAGAGAATGAGGGCAGCTTCACTGAAGAGGACCACCTTTTAGCAAGGATGGCCAAAAGACTAGAGTTAGAGACTAGGCTCCTGGCTCTAGCAAAAGAGAGAGCAGAGGTGGGCCTAGGACCCATCAATGGTGGATGCAAATTTAAAAAAAACAAGAGAAGGAAGGATCTTATGATCCTAAAATCCCCAAAGGGATTGCCCCTAAATTTGAGGATTGTGTTATCACCAAATGTTTCACAGCCTTTGAGAGGGCTTGTGAGGCCAGGAAGGTGAGGAAGACTCACTGGGGGGCACTCCTTTGGGAACTGTTCACTGGTAAGTGCAGGGACAGACCCCTGACCCTTACTGGGGCAGAAGTTAAGTCTTATGAACTTATGAAGGGTGCCCTGATTGAGGGATTTGGACTTGCAACTGAGGAGTACAGAATTAAATTCAGGGGGGCTCAGAAATCCCAGTCAGTCCTGGGTGGAATTTGTAGACTGCTCAGTAAATGCACTAGGTAGCTGGTTAACTGGAAGTAAAGTGCAGGATTATGAGGGACTTTATAATTTGTTTATGAAGGAACACATTTTAAGTAACTGCATCAATGAAAAGTTGCATCAGCATCTGGTAGACCTAGGTCCAATTTCTCCCCAAGAATTGGGAAAGAAGGCGGACCACTGGGTTAAGACAAGGGTGACCAAGTCGACCACTGGGGTTGACCAAAAGAAAGGGGTTACAAAGCCTCCCTAGGGGAAAGAAGGTGAGCAGCCCAAAGATAAAAGTCAAGAGTCTTCTAAAGGCCCCAAAACTCCTGTTCAGGGGGTGGTCCCAAAAACGCTTCCCAGCCCACTGTTGGTTATAAGGGGAAAAACTTTGATCCTGCTAAGGCCTGGTGTTTTCATTGTAACAAGAAGGGACACCGAACTGGAGATCCTGCCTGTCCCAGCAAGCAAGCCCCTAGTCTTCCTCCAGCTAACTCTGGAATGGTAAATCTCCAGATGGGATCAATGGTGTGCCCTGAGCAAATCCGAGTGCACACAGAAGCTACACTAGTCTCCATGGGTGGGGTAGATCTGGCAACCCTAGCTGTATGGCCCACAAACTTAAATAAGTACCTGCAGCACGTCAAGATCAATGGGTTAAGTGTAGAAGCCCTGAGGAATACAGAAGCCAGTGTCACTATAGTCAGAGAATCACTTGTTTCCCCCAAACAATTCCTAACTAGGAAATCTTTCCCAGTAACCAATGCTGATAATGACACTGTACTCCATCCCCTTGCTATGGTAACATTAGATTGGGGAGGGGGTTACTGGCCTGAAGCAGGTAGTGGTCTCTCCAAAGCTACCAGTCCCTTTTCTGCTTGGAAATGATCTGGAGACCTCAGCATGGTAGAAAGAAAGACCCATGCAGCAATGCTAAACATCCCTGAGATTGTGTATGTGAAAACCAGAGCACAATGCCTAGCATAGGGTGAGCAAGGAGAATTGGAGCCTGAAATGATGGCCCAAACTCCCAAGAGAAAAGGTAGGAAGTCTGGTGAAACAGCTTCCACACATTAAAAGAGTCAGGAACCCTCTCCTCAGTGAGAGGACCCGTCAGCCCCAGAGGGAACTGAACCCATGGAACATGAGCCTTACGAGGTAGAGCTCCTGGGCCCAGGGGGACCCTCTAGGGAACAGCTGTGCCTTGGGCAGCAGGTCTGCCCCACTCTGAAAGGCCTGAGGCAGCAAGCTGCTGCACAGGAGCAGGGAGATGTCAGTGGCTTCCACAGGGTCTATTGGGAGCTGGGACTCCCGTACACTTAAGCCAAAGACCTCAAACCTGGCACCACTAGTAGAGTGGTAGTGCATCAGTTGTATAGGGAGTTCCTCCTCACCTTGGCACATGAGATCCCCCTAGCTGGACATCTGGGCCTGACAAAAACGTGGGAAAGACTTGTCAACCACTTTTATTGGCCACAGATGTCCCAAAAAGTGAAGGAGTTTGTAAGCTCCTGTATCACCTGTCAAGCCAGTGGCAAAACAGGTGGACACCCAAAGGCCCCCTTAATTCCACTACTAGTGGTTGGAGTTCCCTTCGAAAAGGTAGGAGTGGATATAGTGGGTCCACTTGAACCTCCCACCACCTCAGGAAACAAATACATACTGTTAGTAGTGGATCATGCTAACCGGTATTCTGAAGCCATTCCCTTAGGTCTGCTACAGCCCCTGCAGTAGCCAAGGCCCTCATTGGTGTCTTCACCAGTGTAAGGTTTCCTAAGGAGGTAGTATCAGACCGAGGTTCCAACTTCATGTCTGCATACTTGATACACATGTGGGATGAGTGTGGAGTGATAGATACGTTCACAACACCTTATCACCCACAAACCAATGGCCTTGTTGAAAGATTCAACAAGACATTGAAAGGCATGATAATGGGCCTCCCTGAAAAACTCAAAAGGAGATGGGGTGTCCTGTTACCCTGCCTGCTTTTTGCCTACTGAGACGTGCCTCAGAAGGTTAGTAGGGTTTCCCCCCTTTGAACGTCTGTTTGGCAACCCTGTAAGGGGACCACTCTTTCTTGTGAGGGAAGGATGGGAGGAACCCCATCATGTACTAAAACACGATGTGGTGGACTATGTACTAGTCCTTTGTTCCAGGATGGCAGGGTACATGCAGAAAGCATCCAAAAATATTGAAGCCAGCCAGGAGCTCCAGAAGCTCGGGTATGACGAGAAAGCTGCACTGGTGGAGTTGCAACCAGGGCAGCAGGTGTGGGATTTGGAGCCAGTGGCACCAAGGGCTCTCGAAAACAAATGGAGTGGCCCTTACCCTATCCTAGAAAGGAAGAGTGAGGCCACCTACTTGGTAGACCTGGGCTCCCTCAAAAGTGTGATACATGTGAACCCCCTGAAACTCTTCTGTGACAGGGCTGATGTAACCATGTTGATGGTTACTGATGAGGATCAGGAGGCAGAGAGTGAACCTCTCCCTGACCACCTCTCTTACAGCCCCCAAGATGGGTCAGTGGATGGAGTTGTCTATTCAGACACCCTCTCTGCCCAACAGCAAGCTGATTGCAGGCAGGTCCATCAGCAGTATGCACAGCTCTTCTCCTTAACCCCTGGTCAGACACACTGGTGTACCCATGATGTGGACACTGGAGACAGCTTGCTTTCAAAACCAAAATCTGTTGCCAGTCTGACCAAGTTAAGGAAAGCATCAAGGCTAAGGTCAGCAAGATGCTGGAGTTGGGGGTCATTTAACCTTCTGGAGAGTCCCTGGGTCAGCCCAGTGGTCCTCGTCCCCAAATCTCATCCACAGGGTGAAAAGAGAGAAATTAGGTTTTGTGTGGACTACAGAGGCCTTAATACTGTCACCAAAACAGATGCAGACCCCATCCCCAGAGCTGATGAACTGATAGATAAGTGTTGGACTTGGCCCTTTTTGCAGGGTCATCCCTGAACTTTTTGCCTTCCTCCTAGCCTATTTTCTTACCTGTTGGTGGTGGTCTTATGACTCGGGGCACTTTTTCACTGCTGATCAGTGCTAAAGTGCATATGCTCTCTATTGTAAATTGTTGTAATGGATTAGTGACTCAATGATTGGCCATTTGATTTACTTGTCAGACCCTAGTACAGTGCACCATGTGTGCCCAGGGCCTGTAAATCAAATGCTGCTGGTGGGCTTGCAGCACTGGTTGTGCCACCCACAGAAGCAGCTTGTAAAATGTGGCTCAGGCCTGCCATTGCAGAGCCTGTGTGCAGTCTGTAATAGTGAATTACAGCCAATTTCGTTTTTCACTATGGCAAGGCTATCTGTTCCAATAGGCCAGAATGGGCAGTTTGATTATAACATCTTAAAATCCTAACTGACCCTAGGAACAAGATGGGAAAATAAAGTTTAGTATGCCTGAACTCAGAATGTTAAAATACATCCTTTAGTGTGGGTGATTTTTACATTCTGTGTTTGAAAATACCACTTTTAGAAAGTAGGTATTTTCTTGCCTAACCATCCAGCATGCCTCTGCTAGGTTTGTGTATTCCATGTCTGGTTTGTGAGTGACAGGGGGCTGGAGAGGGCCTTGGCTCCAGCAGTCTGATGGGTCAGGGCTGGGCTGAATAGGAGCCCTCATAGAATAGAGAGTAGGGGGCGGAGATTTCCTTTCACTGACCTGAGCCCTCATAGAATAGAGAGTAGGGGGAGGAGATTTCCTTTCAGCTACCTGGGCCAGGTCTGCTTTCAACAATGCTGTCTCCACCTCCTGCCAGGAAGCTGCACCAGGGAGGACAGAACTGGTTTTGGCTGGGCACAGACACTCTCTGCCTTCAGAGAACAAAGGATTTTGCAGTATAAATATTGGGGCCCAGACCCCAGAACTTTAGATCACTTCTGGGAATCAAGACGGACCTTTGTCAAGGAGAGAAACCAAAGAAGCTGAAGGAGGAGACTGCCCCAGTGCTGGTTGCTGTCTGGGGTTGGCCTGCAGTGGTTACTCATTTCCCAGGAAAGGGAAAAAGGAACTTTGTGTACTTTATCATCTTGAGGAAGATCTCCAAGGGCTTGAAACTGAGCTTGCCTCCTGTCTGAAGTCACAGGGACACCAAGACTTCACCACCAGCTCCCCCTGAATTTCCTTGCTGGGAATTCTACCTGCAGAGAGGTGCCTGCTGTTGTTCTGGGTACTTCTAGTGTCTGCGTGTCGCTGGGAGCTGGAAGCGCGACGCAACAAGGAAGAAGCGTGACTCCGCCGCAGCAGTTGCCGTCACATCGCCGAAGAAGCGTGTCGCATCACCGGAGAAGCGTGCCGCCGCAGAGGTTCCCGTCGCATCACCAGAGAAGCGTGTCGCAGGGCCTGTCGCGGCTCCAAAGTTCACAGATTTCGCCGCACGGCCGTCGGGCGTGCATGCATCGCATCTACATTGTCACATCGCATCAAAGACGCCATCTTGTCGCATCGCACCGGATCGTCACATCGCATCGAGGCGCCATCTTGTCTCATCGTCACCGGGCTGCAGTAAGAAACAACGCATCAACTCCCCACACAGTAAGGAAGCGACGCATCACCTCCCCTGCGCTGCAGTAAGGAACCGACGCATCCACTCCCCTGAGTGTAAGGAACAGCGCATCAACTTCCCTGCGACCCTTTTGTTTGCATTGCGTGATGCATCCCAGGTACTTTGAGAACCAAGTGACGCATTTACCATCTAATTTGAACTAGGCTATTTCTACCATCTGAAAGTCATATTTTTGAGTATTGTATTGTGGATTTTTCTCGTTTGGTCTTGTGGTAAATCTAGATAAAGATTACTTATTTTTCTAAACTGGTGTGGTGTCCATTTGTAGTGTTTTCACTGTATTACTGTATGTGTTCACAAATGCTTTACACACTGCCTCTGAGATAAGCCTGCCTGTTCGTGCCAAGCTACCAGGGGGGTGAGCAGGGGTTATTTAGGAGTGTAGCCCCCTTACCCTGACTAGAAGCAAGGGTCCCTACTTGGTCAAAGGTACCTACCTCTGCCAACTAGAAAGACCCCCATTTCTAACATTGGTGGTCAGCGGTGAGCATTCTGGACTTGCATTTGTGACTCATATACAGTGATTGGTGTACACTACTAGTGAGTGCAGACCATTACGCAACCATATACTGTTTTTTCTGTTTGCTGGTGTCCTCCTGGAAGTATTTTTTGATACTAAGACTCTGGTTAGTTGTTGAAATGGAACTCAACTTCTGGCACATGTTCATCTATACAATGAGGGAGCTACGTGTGTTCTGTAAGGAAAGGGGGCTGCCTGTGAAGAGAAGATCCAAGGAGGATCTAGAGGCATCCCTATTTCATTATGAGTTACCCCGTTGGGGGCCAACACTACCAGTTGAGTCTGAGGAGGACGAGTTCTCTGAAAGTGAGGGAGAAACAGAAAAAGATGGATGGCTTCTGGCTTGTGAGCAGAGGCTGAGAGAGCTTGATGAGGAGCTCGAGAGGGCTGAGACCAAGAGGGCCTTAGCCCAAGAAGAAGAAATGTATGAAGCTCAGGAAGTGAGCTTGGCTGGGTTGGCGGTGGAGTCCAGCTCAGATGGTGGCAGCAAAATTTAGTTATCCAGTGCTGAGGGAGCAGTACATACACCCAGAGATGTGGCGCCTGACTTGAAGGAGGGGGTTAACGTACACCAGGGGGTTCAAGGATATGAGGTAGTTCCAGTGGTGCGCAGTGTCCCTGAGGTGGATTGGGGAACTGGCACAGGGGTTTATAGTCCTAGTGGTGGGAGGGACACTCTACTGACTCTAGACGAGAGGTGCCGGGAGAGGGGTTCCCCCATGGTTGAAGTCCTGGTGTGTGAGTGTGAAGACCGCCCAGAAGAGTGTGGGTTGAGTGACAGGGACAGTCAGATACTGTCTTGCCAATCTCAGAAGAGTGGTGTGGGGTACGTGTGCGAGGCACTGGATGGTGAGGTGAAGGATAGTTTAGTTAACACCTGTGTGGGGCTGTGTGATTCAATTATGGGAGAGCATATTGTAAGTCCCTGTTTTCCAGAGCTATGCCAACACCTGTTGGAGTGTGAGTTCTCTGACCCCAGGGAGCTCACCCGGGAGGCAGACCTTTTGGTGGATTCCAAAGGGTCTGAAGAGGCATTGGGGAGTGACCCTAAGAGGAGTGGCTCGGGTATCTTCCAGCCCAGGGTGGTGGGAGAGGTTCAGAGTAGCCCAGCTAGGTCCCGTTGTAGTGGGAAGGTTGTAGGGCCTCACGTCCTGTCTCCTAGGAGAAGGAGTGAGACTGGGATGTGTCCCGAAAGTGCCCAACCTCAGTCTCAGGGCCTGGATGGTTCCTTAAGGGAACACCAGGTAGGGAGCCTAAGCTGTACTAGTGGTCCATTTGAGGGGGAGCTCCTAGTGTCCGGAGAACGTGGAGTGTCTGTAAGCAGACCTCCATCAGTTCTGGTGTCTGGCAGTACCACTCCTAAGTGGAGGGTGCAGACGTCCAGATTGAGGGGTGAGAGGGGGAGAGAGTCCCCAGTGGAAGAACCAGTGGGTCAGGGGCCAGCCAGAGAGGCTGAGTCTCCTAGGAGTGACCATGGTGACACCACTTCTGTCCTGGGGGATCTTCACGCACTGTCAGATGGACAGGGGTCGGGAGATCTACGCCAGGCAGACTCACACAACACATGAGTTGGGTGTTACCCTCGGGGGAGGGGTGGCATGAGTGCTCACCAGGAAGACCTGGTGCGCCAGGCAGGTGCTCAACCGCAGGGGGTAGTCCCTGGGTTGGGAAGCCGGGTGCAGGTGTTGCCTGACCTGGAGGGAAGGACAACTGTAATCAGTGTCCCTACCGGTTTGTCTTCTGGGGGCACCACTCCAGGTGGGAGGGTGCAGGACCCCAGTAGGGGGGGCGGGGAGAGGGCAGCCTCACCCCTGACCTCTGCCCAGTCTAAGGGTACAGACCCTAAGCTGGGATCCCAATTGCAGGATAGAACCCCTGAACTGGTGGGCGAATTGTGCAGGACACCTGCCACAGGTGCCCTGACAATTCTGGAAGGGGGTACCGCTTCAGGTGGGAGGCTGCAGAGCTCCAAGGAGGAGGACCGGGTGTGGGAAAGCCCACCCCAGTCTCCTGTCCAGCCACCGGGTACAGGCCCAGGGCTGGTGGGTCAGTGTCAGGATGTCATACCTGACCTGACAGGAGGGAGAGTGGACAAAGGGTGCCAGGCACCTGGCGCTACTGCCCCCCGCTATCTGACGCCACAGAGGTTTGAGAGCCCTGAGAGGCATAAGGCCTGGGTCTCATCACGGACAACTGTCAGTGGCCACTGTGGCTTGCTGTCCTGGTGGACAGAGTGTCCCCTGGGGGCGGGGGGGACAGGAGTCACACCCCGGGGGTGGACTGGGCCACACCTCTGTGTTGGCCATGTGGGTACTGTCTGTCTGTTGGGACACACCTGTGAGCAAGCTACGGTTAGGTGCTGCACAGATGGTGTCCACAGGTGAGGAGAAGGGTTCCCCATGCGTTAACTTAGTGGGCCCTGAGAGTATGGACAGAGGGATCCAAATGGGTTCAGATTGGCGTAGAACTGGAATATGCCCCTGCAGTTGCGGGCCAGGGTCCATGTTCTATTGTCCAAAGCAGGGAAGCCCATCAAGGTAGTGATTGGTCTACCCTGCGTTTAGGCTGGAAGGGGGTTGTGTTGGACTTGGCCCTTTTTGCAGGGTCATCCCTGAACTTTTTGCCTTCCTCCTAGCCTATTTTCTGACCTGTTGTTGGTGGTTTTATGACTCTGGGCACTTTTTCACTGCTGATCAGTGCTAAAGTGCATATGCTCTCTATTGTAAATTGTTGTAATGGATTAGTGACTCCATGATTGGCCATTTGATTTACTTGTCAGACCCTAGTACAGTGCACCATGTGTGCCCAGGGCCTGTAAATCAAATGCTGCTGGTGGGCTTGCAGCACTGGTTGTGCCATCCACAGAAGCAGCTTGTAAAATGTGGCTCAGGCCTGCCATTGCAGAGCCTGTGTGCAGTCTGGGACTGCCATGTCGGCTTGGCAAGTGCCCCCACTTGCCAGTCCCTAAACCTTCCCTTTTCTACATATTAGTCACCCCTAAGGTAGGCCCAAGGGCAGGGTGCATTGTATGTAAAAGGTAGGACATGCCCTGATGTGTGTAGCGTGTCCTAATAGTGAATTGCAGCCAATTTCGTTTTTCACTATGGCAAGGCTATCTGTTCCCATAGGCCAGAATGGGCAGCTTGGTTATAACATCTTATAATCCTAACTGACCCTAGGAACAAGATGGGAAAATAAAGTTTAGTATGCCTGAACTCAGAATGTTAAAATACATCCTTTAATGTGGGTGATTTTTACATTCTGTGTTTGAAAATACCACTTTTAGAAAGTAGGTATTTTCTTGCCTAACCATCCAGCATGCCTCTGCTAGGTTTGTGTATTCCATGTCTGGTTTGTGAGTGACAGGGGGCTGGAGAGGCCCTTGGCTCCAGCAGTCTGATGGGTCAGGGCTAGGCTGAATAGGAGCCCTCATAGAATAGAGAGTAGGGGGCGGAGATTTCTTTTCACTAACCTGAGCCCTCATAGAATAGAGAGTAGGGGGAGGAGATTTCCTTTCAGCTACCTGGGCCAGGTCTGCTTTCAACAATGCTGTCTCCACCTCCTGCCAGGAAGCAGCACCAGGGAGGACCGAACTGGTTTTGGCTGGGCACAGACACTCTCTGCCTTCAGAGAACAAAGGATTTTGCAGTATAAATATTGGGGCCCAGACCCCAGAACTTTAGATCACTTCTGAGAATCAAGACGGACCTTTGTCAAGGAGAGAAACCAAGGAAGCTGAAGGAGGAGACTGCCCCAGTGCTGGTTGCTGTCTGGGGTTGGCCTGCAGTGGTTACTCATTTCCAAGGAAAGGGAAAAAGGAACTTTGTGTACTTTATCATCTTGAGGAAGATCTCCAAGGGCTTGAAACTGAGCTTGCCTCCTGTCTGAAGTCACAGGGACACCAAGACTTCACCACCAGCTCCCCCTGAATTTCCTTGCTGGGAATTCTACCTGCAGAGAGGTGCCTGCTGCTGTTCTGGGTACCTCTAGTGACTGCGTGACGCAACAAGGAAGAAGCGTGACGCCGCCGCAGCAGTTGACGTCGCATCGCCGAAGAAGGGTGTCGTCCGCCGCAGCAGTTCGCCATCGCATCGCCGAAGAAGCGTGTCGCATCACCGGAGAAGCGTGCCGCCGCCGCAGAGGTTGCCGTCGCATCACTGGAGAAGCGTGCCGCAGGGCCTGTCGCGGCTCCACAGTTCATCGATTTCGCCGCGCGGCCGTCGGGCGTGCACGCATCGCATCTACGTTGTTGCATCGCATCAAAGACGCCATCTTGTTGCATCGCACCGGATCATCACATCGCATCGAGGCGCCATCTTGTCGCATCGTCACCGGGCTGTAGTAAGAAACGACGCATCAACTCCCCACACAGTAAGGAAGCGACGCATCACCTCCACTGCGCTGCAGTAAGGAACCGACGCATCCACTCCCCTGAGTGTAAGAAACAGCGCATCAACTTCCCTGCGACCCTTTTGTTTGCATTGCATGACGCATCCCAGGTACTTTGAGAACCAAGTGACGCATTTACCATCTAATTTGAACTAAGCTATTTCTACCATCTGAAAGGCATATTTTTGAGTATTGTATTGTGGATTTTTGTCGTTTGGTCTTGCGTTAAATCTAGATAAAGATTACTTATTTTTCTAAACTGGTGTGGTGTCCATTTGTAGTGTTTTCACTGTATTACTGTATGTGTTCACAAATGCTTTACACGCTGCCTCTGAGATAAGCCTGCCTGCTCGTGCCAAGCTACCAAGGGGGTGAGCAGGGGTTATTTAGGAGTGTAGCCTCCTTACCCTGACTAGAAGCAAGGGTCCCTACTTGGTCAAAGGAGTTGGCCTAACGGCTAGGGCGGTCGACCTCGAATCTGGGGAACTGGGTTCGAGTCTCGGCAATGACGCTGAACATCCTGTGATTCTGGGCAAATCACTTAATCTCCCCGTGCCTAACAAAAATGAATGTGTCCTCATGTAATGCAACTGGTGCTATGTAAAGCACTCTGATACCCGGTTCGGGTCAAGTTCGCGCTATATAAAACTCTGTAAAATAAAAATACCTCTGCCAACTAGAGACCCCCATTTCTAACAATAAGTTAGGGGCTGCCAAATTTCTCAGCACCTTTAACAACTGCAGGATACTGGCAGATTGGCATGGCCCCTGGAGTCCAAGGAAAGACCACATTCTCCACACCTGATGGGCACTTCGGTTTACTGTGATGCTCTTTGGTCTAAAGAATGCCCCTGCCGCCTTCCAAAGGTTGGTGAATCAAGTCCTTGCTGGGTTAGAAGGCTTTAGTGCAGCTTATCTTGATCATATTGCTTTGTTTAGCTCTTCCTGGCAGGATCACCTGGGGAAGGTTTTACAGGCCTTGCAAACTGCAGGCCAAACTATCAAGGCACCCAAATGCCAGATAGGGCAGGGAACTGTTGTATACGTGGGCCACCTGGTAGGCCAAGTTCAACTACTACAGCCCAAAATCCAGACACTTTTGGATTGGGAAGCTCCAACCACCCAGACCCAAGTCGGGGCATTCCTTGGCTTGACTGGGTATTACAGGAGGTTTGTGAAGGGGTATGGATCCATTTTGACACCCCTCACAGAACTCTCCTCCAACAAGATGCCTAAGAAAGTGAACTGGACAGTCGGCTGTCAAAATGCTTTTGACACCCTAAAAGAGGCAATGTGCTCAGCACCTATTCTCAAGGCTCCAGATTACTCCAAGCTGTTAATTGTGCAGACTGATGCCTCTGAGCTAGGGATAGGAGCGGTCCTATCTCAGACCAATGATGATGGCCAAGACCAACCTGTTGCTTTCATAAGCAGGAGATTACTCCCCAGGGAACACCATTGGAGTGCCATTGAGAGGGAGGTCTTTGCTGTGGGTTGGTCCCTGAAGAAGCTGAGACCATACCTGTTTGGTACTTACTTCCTAGTTCAAACTGACCACAGACCTCTCAGATGACTAATGCAAATGAAAGGAGAAAACCCAAAACGTTTGAGGTGGTCCATCTCCCTACAGGGAATGTGCTTTACAGTGGAACGTAGACCTGGGACTGCCCATGCCAATGCAGTTACCTTTCCAGATTTTACCACTTAGACAATGAAGAATCTCTTGAGAAAGGATAGTCTCATCCTCTTTCGTTGGGGGGGGGGGGTGTAGGATAGTGCCCCTTTTTGCATGGTTACCCCCCACTTTCTGCCTGACATTTGATGCAACTCGACTTGATGTGCCCTGGGTACCTGCCAATCAGGTTCCCAGGGCCTGTGTTCTTTCCCAAAACTACCCACAATTGGCACATCTCTGGCCACAGGTAAGCCCCTTGTAAAAGGTACCATGGGTACCAAGGGCACTGTGACCAGGGAAGGCCTCTAAGGGCTGCAGCATCTATTCTGCCACCCTTAGAGACATTGCACCTTGACACACACACACACACACACTGTCATTGCAGGCTGCGTGTTTTGGTGCGGAGAAAAGTGAAGAGTCGACATGACACACATCCTTGTGTGCCATGCCTGCAATCCACGGCCTGTGGCCTAGGTACGTCACCCCTCTAGCAGGGTGCACTAGACTACAGGTGAGGGTACAGTTGCATGAGCACTGTGCCCCTACAGTGTATGTCTATTTTTAGAAATTGTAAGTGCAGTAAAGCCATAAAGAGTATATGGTCTGGGAGTTGGTCATTACGAACTACACAGCTCCATAATGGCTTTACTGAAACCTGGGAAGTTTGGTAGCAAACGTCTCAGCACATTAAACCCACACTGATGCCAGTGTAGGATTTAATGTAAATTGCACTCAGAGGGCATCTTAGATATTCCCCCTGAATAACGACCAGCTCTGGTGTGGTTCCTGAATGGCTGCCCTGCTATATGCCACCACCAGACCGGTTTCTGGACCCCAGGGTAGAGGGCCTCCACTCTCTGGGTCCAGAAACAAAGCCCATCCTAGTGTAGAGGTGTCATGCCTCCTCCCCCAGGATGGGCTGGGACCACGAAGGGGAAGCTTCAAAGGCCTGTCGTCTTTGTAAGTTGTCCCTGCCTTTTGCTGCCCCCAGCAATGGACTCCCACCGGTTCTGACCCCCACTTTGGGCGGTAGAATGGGTGGCAAACCCAAGTTAGGAGGAGAGGTGTGCCCACCTTTGCCAACCTCACCCCTCAGGTGGGGGAATCGAGGTGAAGCACGCATCTCAGTCCCCTCCATCTTGAAGATGAGGGGACCCATCTAATTAGAGAGAGGCTCATGCCCCCCTCCCACTGGGGGGTGGCTTAATCGGGGGTGTACTCACCACAAAGTAGGGACCTATTGGTCCTGACCTGCACACCCCTGTAAATGCCCCTAAAGTTAGTATTTAGGGGGCAGCCCTGAACCTTGCCTCCTCCGATTCAGGGAAGAAAGAAGAAGGACCGAAGTGCCGTGCTGACCCAGGAAGAAGAGGACACCAACTGCTTTGGCCCCAGCCCTCCCGGCCTGTCCCAACTCCGACCTGCCTACAGTGGAAATCCTGGCATGTCCAGCAGCCAGCATCCCCCCAGAACCTGTCCTGTACTCATCTCACAGACCCTGTATCCTGTGAGCACCGGATTTGCTCAACCAAAGACTCCAACACAGAACCCGGATCCAGGCGGCTCCGCGATTCTGTACCACTCTGCATCCGAAACAAACGGCCTGAGTTCGAGTGGCCCAACACCACGAGGAGGTCTCCCCCAGTGATCCTGACCAGGGATCTTCCGACCCCCGACCTACCTCGAGCTTCAAGCCGACACCTGCAGCCTCAACCTGAAGGGTCCTCCCGACCACGACCGGAGCTGGTAAGAAGATCCGACGCCTCAAGTCAGCCCTGCACCTATTGCCCCCGGCCTTGGGTGTCCAGCAATCCCCCAAGAACCCAGCTTACCTGCCGGTGTTCGCCTTCAGGAAGCCTCCATGCCCGAGCCTGCAGCATTTTCTTAATACCGGAGATCTCCTTTCCAAACCACAGGGCTCCCGACGTCTTCTTGGCACTCTGTATCCGGCCGCCTCCGTACCGCTGGTGGTGCAACTCCTGTGCTGATTGTTGGGCCCTGCAGTGCTGATCCTAACCCCAGGAGCTTTGCTCACAGATCCAAGTGGCCTGCTCGTAAGCAGCTCCCAACCGACGGCCCCCTAGCCCCATTGATTAACATTAGGCCTCTGCACCCTGCCTCCCTAGTACCGCTGGTGGTGCGATTTGAGTGCCTCACTGGACCTTGGGGAACCTTGGTCCTAAACCCCAAAAGCCATACTTGCAGGTCGTTTACTTGCCTGTAAACCGTTAACTCTCTTACCCCATTGGAACCAATGTTATGATATTTTGTCCAAAAATATTTTAAGTGTAAGACTTTTTGTATGAGAAACCAAAGTAACTTTCTTTGACCTAAAAACTGTTGTACTTACCTGTGTTTTGTAAGACCCATGGTGTGATATCTAGGCATATCACCCGAGTGGTAAAAGTAACTAAAAAGTAATCACAAAGTAATCAAAAGTAATTTCTATGTATTTGAAACTGTTTTAAAAGCAAATACAAACCTGTAACGAATTCCATCTAAACCACAGTTGCATTTCCTTGAAAAGTTTGCATTTGAAAACATATCCTACTTACCTGTGCCAAGTCCTACTTGGTTCTAGAATTTATACTTACCTAATTGGTCTGGATGCTGTCTTTGAGTGTGTGCCTTCAGTCTTTGAGTGAATACAATAAATGCTTAACGCACCCTCCTGATAAGCCTAACTGCTCGACCACACTACCTCAAAGAGAGCTGTTGGTGATTTTCTAATTTAGCCTCTGGGGATCCACTGGACTCTGTGCACACTATACCTTACTTTGGTGTAGTATATACAGAGCCAGCTTCCTACAGGGAGACATCCTAGATTTTTTTTTTTAGCCGTTTCAAGATGCCGAAACAGGTAGCAGCCACTTTGGTGATTTGATGACTTATGGATAAATTCTCATCCAGCCAGACTCCTAGATTCTTGACTACTGGAGCAGGTGTGGGTATGATGTCCATTACCTCAGGCCACAGATTTGTGTGTCCCTCAAGTGTGGGGGGGCGGGGGGAGTTGCCCAATAGTAAGACCTTAGTCTTTTCTTCATTTAACTTCAAAGAGTTAGTGTTCATCCAGGAGCAGACTTGTATGAGGCAACTATTCAGTGCTTCTGTGCTTTGGTTCTCCTGTGAAGACAAGGAGACCATGATCTGAGTATCATCGACATAAGAAAGTAGCGTGAGACTTCACTTTTCTACAATGTCCGCAAGTGGCCTTAGGTATAAGTTAAAAAGGGTAGGGACAAGAGTGGAGCCCTAAGGGACCCCAGACAGTAGATAGTGTAGTTTTGAGCAATGCTGATGGATGTTATCTTGGAAGACACAGCCTTGAAGGAAGGAATTTGTTGGGGCCTCTTGCTATCTTATGCGTTCTCCCCCCAATCTTGATGTTCCCCGCTGCTCAGCCAGTGAGTGAGGTCATTGGATGATTGGAATGTTGAGTGTTTGTGCTTGGATGAGTGGACAGTTGGATTGAGAAGGGCTGAGCAGCAGGATGCTGCTCCTGGTGGGGCTTTACATGAGTTACCTGTAACCTGATCTAAACCTAATAAACGTACTCCGTTTGTAACCTACAAGACTACATCTTTGATTGTAACACTGGCAACGAGCAGAAAAGAAACTACGCTTGAGGAACTAGAAATTAAGAAGAAACTAGAGGAACTGCAGAAGAAACTAAGTGGATTACAAAGAAAAAAGTTTGAAGCCTGTAAGGAAGAATTGCGCCTTGTAGCCGCACCAGTGTCCATGTACATCAGACAGCCTGCAGTCCAGTGCATTTTAACAGGGCAGCGTAAGTGTGCAGTAGACTCAGAGGGCTGCCCATTTCATATGAATGAGAAACACTGGTGAGGAGTGAACCAGTGAGGCAAGGAGCATTTGACCTGCGGGGAGCCTGTATCTGAACTTAGCGTTGGAACAACCCTAGTATGAAAGTCATTTTGGAACTGTTCATCTTAATTTGTGCTACTATCGCTGAGAATGTTCTGGTGTACAGTTGACAGCAAGTGTCCCAAGGTACTGATGACTAAGCTTGGCTTGTGTTGAGGCCCTTTTCTATATACTGTTTGGACCATGTGAAACACTTTATTCATTTTTCTTTACTTGCCATTAGCCAAACGGCGTTGTGCAGCATTTGAATACTGGAGCGTGACCGGCGGGTTTTGAGCGCGACCGCAGTAGCGTTCTGGAGCATGTCAGCAGCGTTGTTGCGGAGCATGCGAACTGCATCTCTCCGCGCAGAGCTCAAGCCGTGTTGCATGTCTGTGGGAGGCCAAGTGCATGACCGAAGTCTTTGCGCACATATCATAGTGGAAACTATTGCTCCTCTGTTGACCGGCGGTCTTGTGTGGAAAGACCTATGTGGGCGCACTTGTCGTTTCTGGCATTTCATGGACATTCTACAGAGGGTGCATGTGTTGCTCTGGCACACTGTTATATTTTGTGTTTTTAAAGAGATGCTCAGCAAGGTGGGTGTGCTACATGTTTGTGACATCCTCCTGCCACATGGACACTTCCAGGGGGAAAATAGAATGCGCTCAGTGAAATCTAGAGCGCTAACCGCATTTGATTGGCAGTCTCTTTATTATGAAACCTGGGCAATCTTATGCGTTCTCCCCCCAGTCTTGATGTTCCCAGCTGCTCAGCCAGTGAGTGAGGTCATTGGATGATTGGAATGTTGAGTGTTTGTGTTTGGATGAGTGGACAGTTGGATTGAGAATGGCTGAGCAGCAGGATGCTGCTCCTGGTGGGGCTTTTCGTGATTTACCTGCAACCTGATCTAAACCTAATAAATCTACTTCTTTCGTAACTTACAAGACTATATCCCTGATTCTAACGGAACTCGGCCAAGACAAAGCCGTATCCTGCACCCCTACGGCCTCCAAACTTTGGAGTAGAATGTTGTTGTTTACCGTGTTAAACGCTGCACTGAGAGCTAACAGGATCAGGGCAGCAGTTCCACCGTTGTCTAGTTGTTGCCTTGGATATTCTGTTACGGCCAATAAGGCTGATTCAGTACTGTGGCCGGTTCTAAAACCAGATTGTGAGGAGACATGCTACTTGCTGAAACAGCAGATAGGACACAAGGGCTTTCCCAAAAGAGTAAAAAATGTTCTATTGTTCCACTCAGGCAGACATTTTACAATGTAATCCTTTCCTCCACTGAGGAAGGAATACTATTAGCTTACATTAACGTTTCTATACTTGAATCCAATACCAGTAGGCAGAGCAATGCCTTGCAGAGCGCAAAAGGCAGGATGGTTCATTAGGGAGAATATTGTTGATTAGTAAATGTAAGCAACTTTTGCAATAGAAACTTTTCAGTCGGGCTGGCCTGTTGTCTCAAGTGCACCACAGTAAAGATTGCCTGTTTGTATGACAAACAGGTGAGAAATGCATGAAAAACTGTAGTTGCAATTTAGATTTTTTATTCATTTTGGCAGAACACTTTTCAGTTCAGTTATTCTTACAACATATACATTTGTTACCAGACTTCCTTGTGGGATATGGATTGTTGGAAAGCAAATCCCACAAAACATTATTGATCTTATAATTTAGTGAAGTGTGTTTTTGTTTGGGTAATTATTTTCTATTGGCTTGATCCAATAGAGTAGGGGATTTGTTTTGCTTGAAAAGACCTTGCACTCCACTGCCTTACTCTTTAAGAATGACATGGGGCATCTGTACCTGGGAGTAGAAATAGTTGATGAGCAGATCATACAGCTACATGGTTTCCTCTGCTGGAAAAGACTTGTTCCAGGATTTAATTTTGCCTCTCTCTGGAACTAGTGTTGAGAGACGCAGTAAGCATGAGCCTGCTTGCAAAGTTTGTTTTCTTTTGGAGTACTTTATGTACATTGAATCTATAACTTTGAAGTATTGTGTGCCTAAAGGATCAAGGCTACATTTCCCATTAATTGGAGCTCTGGAAACATGAAGTGTACTGTACATTGTTGGCTGGTGAGGGCTCATCTGGTGGGTTCCTGGTAGGGAATACCACAGCAAATATTTTTGTAACTGGACATGGTCATCGGAGATCTATTCTGGAGATTTTAGCAATGTCTGAAAGAAACTGTCTCTTTACCTATTTTCAAAATTGTTATACCAGATGTTCATGGATGCTTACTGTCTTCCAAATTTTGTCCCATATCCCTGCAGCTGACATAACCAGGCTGGTCCCCCCTGAAGGTTTGAAGCTTGGTAGCAGATAATGTTAATACCAGATGTCCATAGATGAGCAGAAGCTCCCTTGTATTGTTCCATTGATACCTGGATCACTGCTTGAGCTTGCTTGAGAGTCTCTAAATTTGTGACCCAAGATACCTACTAGAGCTGTCTGCTCTTCTGTTAATCAACACGTCATTTTCAGAAAGCTGTAGGTCTACTTGAATGCAGTGAATCTACTTTTTCATTGTTTTTACTTTTTCACATTGGATAATTAATATACTATATTTACATGTGAGGATTTTAAAATAATTTTTAACATAGAACCTGAAAGTGTTATCTTTCCCATTATTTCTTTATTCACGACTATTTTAATTCACTTTTAACTTCAAAACGTAAAAAATATATTGTTTTCTTATTTTATTTTGCATTTCCATTCATTTTGCAACTTCTTTTGTGATGCTCTAATCATCTGTGCTTTGTTTTGCAGCTCAGATGAGGTGGTGACGTTATATAAGACTTCCCTAAAGTTGGAATCTTCGGAGCCAGTCTGTAAAGTCAAGGTGAAATATCCCTAACGCCAGAAAATAGGTTTGGGCACCTTCACGCCAATATTAGACAAGAGCTTCAAGAGTCTTAAAAGGGCAGACCGCTGATGTGCATTGCATTTCTCACCTAGAGCACTCCAGCTGTTTCATTACTGGGTGCCACATACACCTCTACTAGTGCACCTCATTTCTAAGTTGCTGAAGCCAGACTCTTTCAATACTTGATCTACATGCACCTCATTTAAAACGTGCCCATCCTGTTATTCTAGTGTGTGTCTAATTTGCATAGCTCTGCAAATGCACATTAATTGTAACATGCTGCACCCACTGCCATTCTGGTCTGGGATGCACGCAATCCTCTGAGGCAGTAACTAGATTAGTAGAAAAAAAGCATTTTATTTGTTGAACAGAATACCGATTCCTAGACACCATTGTGCCTTAAGTTTGGGTTCCTGGTAGCCATTTCTTCAAGATCTCAAACACAATTCTTTCAAAATAAGTAGGTTTCCTGTGGCACTATTTAGTTCATGCACTAGAAAGAATGAATCTCTTTCTCTCTAGTTCAAGAATCAAATTCCCTTTCAGCAGAGCCATTGGGGGTATCTGGAAGGCTTCCAGTAGGAGAAGGAGAATGTTTCACTGCAGCATTCGTCTACATTGAACTTCTCTACCTACTCTTCTCTTTTTATGCCTCAAACAGCATATTAACCATATTCATGGCCCTTCATTTTCGGATTAATTTTTAAGTCTGTTTTTTCCTATTTTAACATCTCCCTGCAAGGATACTGCATGAACAAAAAAGTAAATAAAAGTAAATGGGTGGAAGAGTTATCTGAGTGGGATGTAAAGAGAGGTAGGTTCTGAAACGAGACATGCAATTTAAGTAAATCCTTACAAGGAACAAAGGGAATCCAAGGACTGGAGGGAGATTCCTAGGAGAAAGGATCAGATATTGGAGCATATTAACATCCAACAAGACATAAGAACAGAATGAAAGCAAGGAATAAAGTGCCATCGCTACAGGAGAAGCCTCCAGTAAGGATTCTTGACATGAAAGAATGCACTGAGCTTACAGTTCTTTGAGCAAAGGTGGAGAAGTACAGGAACTATGCTGTACCCACTTTGAAATTTACTAACACATGAAGGCAGAAAGGGGGCTCCCTGAAAGGACATCAAATGAACGCAGTTCCCAAGAGGGGACCAGCGACCTAAACCTTGGGACAGGCTAAATAAAACCACCAAGAAAGGTAAGAGGCAAACGTTCATAAACATCCTACCAGGAACAGAAAATACTCCAATGGTGAGTGTAAAACCAGAGACTAGAGAGGATCTACGTTTGCTGGATGAGCGAACCCTCCAGTATAGGTAGACCATACCTTTTGGAAGTTTTTCCGTTCAACCTTGAGACCGCTAGTATAAGGCAGAGGATGGTTTTTAGTGGGGGGCGGAGAGCAAAAGTCTCCAAAAGGGCCAAACAGCAGCAGAATTAATAGGGACCAAGATTTCCTCTGCCAAATAGGAACAGTCAGGAATTCCTGTTCTCATTCCACTCATAAGGGCACTGTGAGAACCAGGGGAGAAAGGAGTGAAACATAAAACAGTACCAGAGTCAAGATGTGTAGAAGGCACCTATCTTCCTGGCCCAGGGACCCGTGGTCTCGAGCAGAAGGGCATAGTGAGCATGACCTAGAAAGACCCTGTTTCATGCATATCTGAGGGAAATCCTGGGAAGCAAGAGGTGGTCTGTTTGTCCGCCTTGAACTCCAGACTGTTTAAGTGCACAAAAACTTCCCCCAAGCACCATTTGAGAATGGATTTCCTCTTCATAACTAATCCTGCCCATGGCACCTTCTGTGGCTTTATCTTTCTTCTGGTTGTCTTGCAGCACTGCGTCTTGAAACATTTGTTGTTCTTGAATCAGGAAGAGGAACAAAGAGGTAATAACAGTAGCTGGAAATAGCACTTTCTCTAAAGCAGCGCAGTGTAGCCTATATTAAAATGACAATCTGCTTATCTTGTTTTTCTTGAGCACTACACAGAACCACAGATCTGTTAACCATGAGCTGCATTTAATCCTGATTCAAGATGCAATGTGTTGCATTCACATTTCGTCCGTTTCTCCCCAAAATACTTCTTTTCACTGTAACGTTGAATTAACGACATCCGGCCAACCCCTCCATCTCACACACAAAAATTGCTATGAACAAGCAGCAGTGGCATAGGGCAGCCCATAAATTCAACCTTCCATTACTCCCATAATACTGGATTCTAAAGACGTTATAGATGGAAAAACCCTAGCCAAGGTCCTCTCATGCCTCTCAACTCACCCCACAGATGTATCATGACATAAAGCAGTCAGAATCGCCTACTCTGACTTTCCAAAACTATAATTGAAGAATATCGCACCTGTGAACTTTTAATGCTAGACACCAAGGTCCCCAGTCTGCCAGGTGATCCATATACACAGCCACCAACATGAAATCCTTCACTCTGAATAATCAGTTCAAGAACTTACCAAATTCTTCAGGGAATCTTATTAATACTTGCTAACCAAAAGGAGAGGGAGATAGCATATGTTGTAGGCCTTTCAATAAAAACGCTTCACAACAGCTGATTTTTATTAATGAAGGGTGATCTAGCTACTGCAGAAAGGCCAAAAAATCTGAAAGATACCCTTTAACTGTGCCCAAAGCAAAGCCTTGCCAGGCAAGGGACAAAACAACAGATAACTATACCTGGAGGGGGTCTATCTGCAGTGTACGGCACCAAGCTACAAACTTGTCTCAATGACAGGCATATACAGCATTTCTTGGGGATGCTTAGCTGCCAAGATGACATAAACCACCTCCAGAGGAGAGGAAGGTCAAAGGTGTTTAGCTGTTGCTGCTCAAACTTGAAGCATGAAGGTGGAGATTGGGAAGGCCTGGGTGCAGAACCTAGCCCCATTGCTGCAACTGCAGATCCTACCAAAGGATCTGCCTGATCGGAGAACAGATGCTCACACCCAGGACGTCTGGATACCATACTCTCTGCCCCCAATCTGGGCCAGCTAGGATGACTTGGGCACAGCTGGTCCTGATCTTCTTCAGAACTCTGGACAGAAGAGTCATCTAAGAAATGGCATACAGGAGTCCCGAGCTTCACCCTAGAAGGAACATATCTCCTAGCAAGAGACACCCTGGAATCTGCAGCACGCAGAACTGCTGACATTGAGCATTCACAGTGGTGGTGAATAGATCGAGGAAAGGTTTTCCTCATTCGCGGAACAGACCTCGCACCACCCCTGGGTGCATTTACCATCAGTGATCCGGTAGGTGTTAGCAGCTTAGCTCCTCCGTTATGGCATTCAAAGATCCTGCCAGATGGTTCACCACCAGGAAAGTTCCTTGATGGTCCAACCGTTTCCAGAAGCACAATACTTCCTAGCACTCTGCCTGTTTGCTGGAAACCACAAGGCAGTGGTGCTGTCCTTAAAAACCTGCACCAAACGCCCCTTGATGGATGGAAGGAAGGCCTTCTCTGCCAAGCAAATGACCCTCCCTTCCAGAAAGTTGATATGGAGAAGGGCCACTGCAAGAGACCAGACCTCTCCCACACGGCCGCTTTAACCCTGGAATGATGCATCTGTCACCACTGTCACGTCTGGGTGGGGGTAGGAAGAGGTGTCTGCCACTAACTGTGGCAGTCCAGTAGTCTCTAATGCAGATCTCTTGCAGTCTCATCCGAAATTTGGACTTGGTCGGAGTGGTCCCCTTGATGTTCTGCTCACTGAGACTTCAGATCCTACTGCAGAATCTGCATATGCCACCTGGGGTGCTGTGCAAGCAGGATGCAGGAGGCCATCATTCACAGCAGCCTTAGAGTCGACCTCCATGAGATCCAAGACTGAGACTGAAAGATCGTGATTATAGCCTGAATGTCCTGGACTCGAAGGCGCAAAACTGGACCATGTTCAGAATAACTCCAGTGAAGCTAAAACCATTGCCCACCTCTGTTGCCTGCACCCTCTCGATAGCCCCCTTGGCAAAAGGCTTGTACTTCCTTACACAAGATGGAAAGATGGTCCTCTATCAGTCAATCCAGGGACGGCGGAAGGTGCGGCTCAGTGGATACGAAGGGTAAGGCGTAACCGTTTTGAACAATCTGCAGGGCCTGTCTGATGTTATGGCCTGCCAGTCCGCTCACCTGGGTGGCTGTCCTCTACTAGGGTTATGCTAAACGGGTTTAACAGATGGACTGCCAAGGGGTAAGGGAGGAGAGGGGTGCAGTAGAATCATTCGCTCTCTGATCCTAACCACAGGGGTTGTGGCTGCCACAGCCCTGGCCACGAAATGGCTGGGTACCTTGCTGGGGCTGAAATGGCTGGCAGTAAGGGGTACCTCTGCTGAAACTTCGAAAGGAATGATAGGGCTGCTGTGGCTGGTGAGGTGAGGCAGATAAGTCCTAGGAGCATGCTGTGGCCCTGCTCCCTTTGAATTGCTCCAGAGCGAAATCTGTCTGTTCCCAAAGAGGTGAGTACCATCAAAGAGCATGTCCATAAAGGATGACTGAAAATCGCCCGAGAACCCTCGTCAATCATAGGCAGGCATGACATTGAATGGCGACACTGGTTCCATTGGCTCCTCCAATGGAACCATTGATATCCAAGCCACAGCAAATTGTGAACTTCGCTACATCATTACCGTCCTTATTGTTTGGGTCAAAACATGTTGAAGATCTTCTGGGACACCTGGGAGGACTTGAACCACTGAATCCCAAAGAGCGTGGCACTGGCGGCCCTACAGGCAACTGGCATTCACAGACCTGAGGAGTTAGCTGGTGGACAAAAATACCCTCTTCCCAAAGGCCTCTAATTGTTGGACTCCCTATCGGTGGGAGTAGTCAGAAAGTTATTCTGGTTTGTGAAACCGGTACACGTTTGTACGACCAAGCTTTCAGAGGAGGGATGCTGAGATAGAAATGCAGGGGCACCCTGGGCAGTGCAGCGGCTTCTCACAATTCGGCAATTGACTAGAGGGCCAGAGCAAGGTTTGGCCCAAGCCTGGAAGAGAGTATCAAGATTTGCCTCATTGAAGAGTAGTAGGGGCTCACTTGATGTTTGCCCGGCTGGAGCACTTCGGCAAGACATTGGTTTGAACTCTGAGGTGGAAAACTGGCAGTTGATAATTTCAGCTGCGGCAAGACCATTGTGAAAGATGCACTCTCCTCAGTGGCAGGGCCGGGGTGCTGAGAGGAGTCTGGTAAGTGTCAAGGCCACTGGCTTCTTGAAGGTCATCATATCACTTTTCTTCGTTGAATGGTTGACCTATCTCATCACCCGCGTCATAGTCAGAATGTACCAAGTAAGAAATGTGTTGTTCCTTTTGGAGGTAGTAAGTCAAGCGGGGGAGTTTGCGCTTTGCCGGAAATCAAGTGCGGCCTTGGTCGGTATAGTAGCTGCGCCAACTCTGAGTCAGAGAGCACAATGGGCACCACGTCCTCTGTCATCAAAGGAGTCCGCATGGGTGTCGATGCTCCAGAAATTGAAGTGAAGCGTGGCACCAAAGGCAGAGTCTGTGCAGCAGATGGGGTGCATTCGCAGGGCCCAGCTGGCTCCGAGGGCGAACCCACCTGGCTGCGGCAGACGGAGTCTAGTTAAGATCCGAAGAGTTGGAGCATGGCCTTGCGGAAATTCTTCAATCTGCCTCGGTGTTGCAGACTGCCCTGAAAACTCAGGTTGTGCAGGCACAACTTGCAGGATGGGCTCGGATGTCGTCCGACTTCGGGAGAGAGATCGAGATGTATGGTGACACAATCTCGCCATCTCAGGAGTATGTTTATGGCAGGAAGGGACCGAGTCCTGATTGGATTTTTTTTATGTCTTCTCTTCGACTTACCTGATGACTTGGAGCACAACACCAATCAACCTCGGGATGGACTCTTCCGACTTATGGAGCAGGGCCAGGACCGAGCCTTTGACTTGGCCCGGTCTCACCACAGTCTCTTCCGGTGCTTGAAAACATAGTTACGCCTCGCGATATCGAATGGCCTTCAGGTTCGTCAACGTCGCAGTCCCTGCAGACCTTAGAGTCCTGGCCTGACCACAGGCAAACCTGATGAGGATCTGTCTCAGAACTTTGTTTGCAACAGTCCTTACAGGGCTTACAACATTCCATTTTGGGGGTGTCCGTTTCCTTGCACACACAAAATATTTGGAGGGAAATTGTAGACGAGAGGTAGCTCTGGATCCGAATCTGGTGGCAAGGAAAGAAAGGAACTGGCGTGAGCGCGCTGGGGTGGCACCCATATAGGCTATGCATGTTATTTCCAGAGTGGAATGGCGTCGGAGTAGAGCCTCACGGTGCCACTTTTTGGCACATAGGGGTACTGTGGAAAGTTTTGCGATCTAGTCTAACACATAGGGAATATTAAAAAGGTGAGGAATCTGTGATTAGAAGTCTCTGTCAGAAGTTCCATATTCAATAATCAAAAAACTCACTAATAGTCCTTTTCAGTTTTTACTTGGTACTGCACTCAGCAGTAATGGGAACATTAATGCAATTTGATCTCATCCTTGCAGGATCAGAATTCTGTTTGCTGTCAGTGTTCAAAGGAGCTAGTCAAATAACACTGACACTGTGGTTGCATCTTTACACTTTTCACCATTTCATGCCACCACGATTATATCCACCACATTGTTTACTTATTGATGCTCAATGTATGTATTTGTAGATCCCTCACTTGTACCTACATCATCTTTGTTATTGTATGCAACAATGTTATATGTGTATATTTCTGCATACTCCTCATTATTATATATTGACCCACACCTATTTTTCTTTAACAAAACTCTCTGTATGCTCTGCCTTCATCAATGTAAAGTGCGACTTTCATCGACAAAGATGTCTGCGTTCTAGAAAGTTCAAAATAAATGTTCATCAGGGTTTCCTACCTTTTTTGTGTGACCCTTCCCAACCAATTGGTGTGAGGTAGTTTCTGTCATTGAACCCTTTTAGTCAAGATACATTTCTAAAGACACCTCATGTTGCCTAGCTAGTGCTGCCATTAGAGCCTTCATTCACTGTCTATCCACAAACCCTTCAGCCTGGCTAGCAAATAAGGGATTCATTTATTCTATCCACATATTCATCTGTGCATTTCAATCTTCCCGCTCCACTTCATTCATATATCCTTCTATCCTCATACTTCATCCTCATCCATGAAGGAAATGTGGCTCTGTGGGTGTCCCATGCAGCAGATGTTGCTGCCTGCAGCGAGAGCTCGAGTCGGATTCTCAGGGCCTTGTTTAAGGACCCCAAGAGGGCTTGATAGACTGTACACAGTTATTAAATTCCAAACCTGACCTGCAGCATTGCTTGATCTTCAGCTTCAGAATCCATGCTCTCCTCTTCAAATACACCTCAACCCTACCCTGCTGCTATCCCTCCGATTCCGGTTCTGGGTTTTCATCCAGCTCTGCAAATACAGCCAATTATTTACCTGTAGCAATCACTCTAATTCCAAGTCACGGCACCAATCACCGCTCTGTCCATGTGTTTCAACTGTATATTAAAAGGCCTGTAGCTCTTTCATCGCCGCATGCTGTCCTCTAGAAGAACTTGCTATTTTGTTACTGTACTCCACAATCACCTTTGTTCAAAATGTCTTCAATTAATTTCCTATCTTCCTTCAATGACCCAACCTTGAATGTCACAAGTGAAAAAATTGGAACGCCTGATTAATCATGTATTCCTCCGACAGCTCCTCTCACTTGGTGGACGGTTACAGGTGCTCATCAAGGGGATTTCCGTTGGCGTGACAGCAGCACGCCCCAGGCGTCTCCAGAGCTTTCCTACACCAGATATCGATCTAGAATGTGTGCGATCATTGGTGGAGGGCTCACCGCTGTCTTCTGGAGCTCAGCAGCTGATGAGCATGGTGCAGAACCAGCAGAGGGTAGGTGGCCCTGGAGCTGAATGTACTGGAGGAGGGAAGAAATCAACAGTGCAAATGAAACTGGTGATGGCGGCATGGGAATGGGGAGGGATGTGCATCATGTGCATTCTTTGGTGAATGGATCACTTTAGGCTTCTAGAGCTTAAGAGAAGATAGGCATAGTGCAGCTCCAGCAGAAGTTGACTGATTAGAGAGATGTGCACTTAGATGAAGAGTTGATCTTTACTAAGGTGCTTGCTGGTGGGGAGAATGAATGAGGACAGCCACTGAGTAGTGGACCCCTTCCCCTTATTATTTTAACTGAAAATCTCTATATCCAAAATGTGGAGACTTCTTAAACCTTTTGGTGCAACCAGTATGCAAATTGTGTCCTTACTAGGCTTTTTATCGATATAGATATACATAGAAATATATTTATATATACATGGATATTTAATTATCAACTATGAACTTTACCTTGTCCCCATATTGTTTAAATTGAATCTGCAATTTTATCATACAGCTTAGTACTTTACATATAGTTTTATCATTGGAATTTTAACATTGAAGATATATATAACTTTTTATAAATTTTTAATGATTAAGTTCTCAATGATTTTATCGATGAAATTGTATGAATTGTTTGCATGAATTTTAAAGATTCTAGGAAAACCAATAGAAATTTAAATCATTGCTGCTATCCCAGATACCCCTCCCCTCCTGTTTTCATGAAATTGTTTAGAACTATGGGTTTTTAAATGACTTGCACAATTTCCTTCTTAATGCACTTATTGCACCAGCACTTTTTTGAAAATTATGCATTTGCACTTTCTGACATGATACATCTTAAAGATTTAAAACGATTATTAATGTACTTTACAGTTAATGAAATGTGGAAAATGGCGGATGTAAAACGCCACCACAATACCAAGTGGGTTAGCAGTCTAGTATTTGCACAAATGGTAAAAATGAATGAGGGACATAAATGAGCACTAGTCACTTTAAAATGGCGATCTAGACAGCCGGACTCTATGGTCCAGTTGAAGGCACAGCGCCGAAACGCGTAGACCGTCCATGTCTTCTGCACAAATGGTGGTTCAATAAAAATGTGAAAACGGAAGAAATTATCTGTCAGACTCTTCTTCATGGTGCCGTGAAGTCCTTGCTGCATGGAAGCTTGGAGATCGTAAATATATATATATATATATATATATATATATATATATATATATATATATATATATATATATATATATATATATATATATATATATTGCATAGGATTCTGCAATACCTGCATAAAACCCATCTCTAATTTCTTTATGATCGGCGACTTGTGACACACCCAGTTGCCAAATAAAAAGAAAAGACATCAGAACTCAACTGCAATAACTTATTACAGTTGAGTTCTTGTGTCACAATGCCTGCTGCCAGCAGCCTAGGGGAAAGGCCGGTTGATTTATGGCAACATGTTTATTTTTTTACTCCTTAATTATTTAAAAGTTGGATTTTTTTTTGCATGTTCCAACACATTCCGAGCTATTGCGCCTTTTTTTTGTTTTTGTTATAAAATTATTTATTTGAAAAGGTTCTGCCAGCATTTTCCCTCCATTTATTCAAGACACGCCCCAAGTGGGCTTCAAGTCACGCCCCAAGTGGGCCGGCAAATCACATTGCCTGCAAAGCATGATGGGGCTGGTAGTTCCTTACCCATGTGGGTCTGTTTGTAGCCATCACTGTGTCACTTGGGGCGTGACTTGAAGCCCACTTGGGGCGTGTCTTGAATAAATGGAGGGAAAATGCTGGCAGAAATGTTTGGCCGTCCTGGAGAGCAGTTGGCTTTGAAGAAGGGCGTAAGCCTGAAACGCGTCGCATTAAACTGCTGGTCAGTGTGTTTTAATATCCCAGTTCCTGTGTCTGCTTACTTCCTGGGAGTGCATCTCACAAGATGGCAAACCTTTTCAAATAAATAATTCGGCCCGCCTAGGTCGAGAGAAGCACCACCGCAAGATCCCAAGCGGGGCCGCCTGCTGTTTTATATTGACTGCGGGTGGAACAGGGGGAGCGGCCTGTAAAGAGAGCTGTGTTTCTTTGAGGTGAGCAAACTTAGAGTGTTTTTGCATAATTTATTCGTCACTCTATGCCTGAAAAGGTTTTGTTTTGACTTATACTGGTATTTTACCAATCCAAAGCTGTAATACTGTGCCTGGAGTGGTAAAAGGCTTTGGCCATTTTACAGCTCGGCAGGGATAGCACTGTGCTAATCCTATGCTTAAAGATTTTGCTGTAAAAATGGCAAAAGACTTTGTCCCTTTCTATCTCGGCGTGGATAGCACTGCGCTAATCCCATCCTTAAAGACTTTGATAGAAAAGCAGATATTTGAGGTGAGCAAACTTATAGTGTCGCTGGTGTTGAGAGTGCTCTTACTGGAGCTGCTTTCCACCTAAACTTGAGAACTACCCAGAGTTCTCTGCTTCTGTTTTTGCATAATTTATTTGTCACTCTATGCCTGAAAAGGTTTTGTTTTGACTTATACTGGGTGCTCCCTTGTGTCTGGACAAAGCTATACCTCTCTGAAGAGCTCTAACGAGAGCGAAACACGTGTCAGGGGTTGCTTTTATTCATTTGAGGTTGGCTTGGATGGTATTTTACCAATCCAAAGCTGTAATACTGTGCCTGGAGTGGTAAAAGGCTTTGGCCATTTTACAGCTCGGCAGGGATAGCACTGTGCTAATCCTATGCTTGTGGATCCCATCCCCCCTGGGGTCTTGTGGATCCCAATTCCCTCTGGGGTCTTGTGGATCCCAATTCCCCCTGGGGTCTTGTGGATCCCATCCTCCCTGGGGTCTTGTGGATCCAGGGTCCGGTGGATCCCATCTCCTCCCCCGGGGTCCCGTGGATCCCATCTCCTCCCCCGGGGTCCCGTGGATCCCATCTCCTCCCCCGGGGTCCCGTGGATCCCATCTCCTCCCCCGGGGTCCCGTGGATCCCATCTCCTCCCCCGGGGTCCCGTGGATCCCATCTCCCCCGGGGTCCCGTGGATCCCATCTCCCCCGGGGTCCCGTGGATCCCATCTCCCCCGGGGTCCCGTGGATCCCATCTCCCCCGAGGTCCCGTGGATCCCATCTCCCCCGAGGTCCCGTGGATCCCATCTCCCCCGGGGTCCCGTGGATCCCATCTCCCCCGGGGTCCCGTGGATCCCTTCTCCCCCGGGGTCCCGTGGATCCCTTCTCCTCCGGGGTCCCGTGGATCCCTTCTCCTCCGGGGTCCCGTGGATCCCATCCCCCGGGGCCCCCGTGGATCCCATCCCCTCGGCGCCCCCGTGGATCCCATCCCCCTGGCACCCCTGTGGATCCCATTCCCCCGGGGCCCCTGTGGATCCCATTCTCTGGGGCCCCGTGGATCCCATCTCCCCCCTCCCCACCCCCTCCAGCCCTGTGTATCCCCCCTCCCCCGGAGCCCCGTGGATCCCATCCCCCCATAGTGGCATACACTACAGGGGTATACAGTGGGATAGCATGGAGTGTGGTAAAGTGGAGTTACGTTTAGGTAATATTTTAGAGTGTATTTGTGTCCACTGTACTGGTGTACAGTGGAGTGCTAGAGACTGCAATGTTGTACAGTGTAGGAGCATATATTGGAATATCTTATACTGAAATAGCGTACAGTGGAGTGGCATACAGTGGACTCTGGTACAGTGGAGTGGCGTAAAGTGGAATAGCATACAATGGAGTGGAGTACAGTGGAGTGGAGTACAGTTTATTGGTGTACAGAGGGCTTACATAAAGTTGTGTGGTACAGTGTAGTGTTGTAAGTTTAAAATCCGAAAAGTGGAGTGGCGTATATTGGAGTGCCGTACAGTGCAGTGCGAAATAGCATACACTACAGTGGGGTCCAGTGCAATAGGGTACAGTGCTATGGTGTATACTAGATTAGCCTAAAGTGTAGTGCCACACAGTGGAGTAGCATAGAATTGAGTAGTCTTCAGTGTAATAACGTTCAGTTTAGTGTGATGAAATCTTTAAACGTATATTGGAGGGGCACATACTGGAGTACCATACAGTAGAGTGTTGTGCAATTGAATAGGGTTAATTATTGAAGCATAGAGTCTAGTAATATACAGTGAAGTGTCGTTTAGTGAAGTGGTGCAGAATGAAGTCCTGTAAAGTGTAATGGCATACAGTGGATTGTAGTACAGTCCAGGGCGTATACTGCATTTCAGTACAATGAAGTGCTGTAGAGTGGAGTAGCATACACCCGAATAGCATACACTCCAGTACTGTACTAATAAGTGGGGCATAATCGAATAGCATAAAGTGGAATAGCATAAACTAGAATTGCGTACTGTGAATAGTATACAGTTACAAGCTGTACAGTGTAGGTGTCCAGAAAACTGTGCAATAGAATAAAGTGGTGAAGAGTATAATAGCGTAGAGTATAGTGTTGTAGAGTGGAATGGAGTTTGGTGGAGTAATGTACATTATTTTAGCGTACAATATAGTGGTGTATACTGGAGTGCCGTAAAGTGGAGTAATATACTTTAAAAAGCGTAGAGTGCCGTAAAGTGAATTGTTATGCAGTAGAGTGGCATAAAGTGAAGTGTGTAAATTCAAGGAAACTTAGGGTTAAAGTTTGTGAAAAGATGTCCATATTATATCTGCAAAATAGATGTTATAATATGTAAATGTAAATTTTCTGGTTGTATATGTAAATAGTGTAAGTAATATTCAAATTTTAAGTTATATAAAATGTACTTATATATATTGTGTTATGGTGTACCGTGCTAAGTTCATGGTATACCATGGTACATGGGGGTTCACAACTGGGTATGTGATTGGTTCATGGCTGTGTTTACCAAACGTAAAAATCACCATATAGCTTGTATTTCTAATTTCCATTATTGCCGTAATGGGGATGGATTCAGCCTTGTGGTTTCATTCCATCTTAGTATCTGTTTTATACGCACCAGAGGCTCCCAGTAATATAGGCGATAACCTGGGTCCCTCTAGATCAGAGGTCTTCAAACCCTCCCCCCTCCGGGAACCGTGGATGTGCTACCAGGGGGGTGCCAATAGGTCTGCAATTACATGTAAATGAAGATAGCCTATAAGCACGAAAGGCGCAGCGGTTCTAGGGGGTCTTCATTTAAATGCAGCAGTTAAACGCCATAAAACAGTGAGAGGATGGTACTACTAAGTGGCACCGGGGAGGCCAGTGAGTGTGAAGTCAAAGACATGGTTAAAAAGAAGAAAAAAAATTATTTCATTGTTTTCTGTTCACCTTCGAAAAACGGCATCAATTAACTGTCAATTAGGCCTAGAGGGTGTGGTGTAGTGCCGTGGTCAGCAGGCAACAGTGTAAACCTATTGGGGGAATAGAAAGTCTGCAGAGAAACTAAAACTTATACAGTGTTTAGCAACTTGGAAAGGTGAGGTGGGTGATATAAACAGAAAGTTTCCGTCCAAAGTGCCGGTGGTCGTCGAAAGATATCAACGGGAAAAGTACTTGCCTGTATTGGACAAAGGACATATCTTGTTCCCAAAAAGCTGGCCATGGTGAAATTTAAGACCACTGTTTGATGCTGAATGGCGTTATCCACAACACCAGCTTTTTACCTTATGGTGAACAACAAGACCTTACCGTCCGTGTCTCTCACAATGTCAAAAGTGTATCTGGATCACAAGGATGGAGATGGCTTCCTGTACATGATCTATGCATCACAGGAGATGTTTGGCTGCAGTCTAACCAGCGACTTGAGGAAATGGGCAGACTGCCACTCACTAATACAGAAGGTCTAACATTAAAGCCGTTTTTATCCAGAGGAATTGCTATTTATATAGCCATTGCACATCTTCGAGGATTGTGAACACTTGCTACCGAACCAAAATACTTTGTATGCTTTATAAGCTGTTACTGAAGAGGAGTTTGAATCAAGTCTTTAAGAACTACTTGTTGAGAGGCTCAACAAATGGGGATTTTTCTTTTTTGTGGAAAATAAACTTTGTACGAGTACAACCTCAAGTGTGGAGATTGCAGGCAGAAGATTGGTAAATTGATGGCATTTGTCACCACGCATGCTCTTTGGGGCATTGATAGACATGATGTTCACTTGTCCTGCACGCAATTACTGCACCACAGTGACCATTGTAAAAGGACTTTGAGGCTATGTAGGTGGAGACATCTGGTTTGCCATAGAAAATACATCTTAGTATCTGCAACTCTGTACATTACATTTTGTAAAATGTAATATCTAAATTATGTTCTATTTTTAAAGATGTAATTATATTTGTAATAAAGACGCACACACCTCAAATGAAAAATAAATGCAAGTTAAACCAGTCAAAAGGAAATATACTCTTTTACCTTATGAAACCTCAGTTAGTTAATGCTATCACTGCACATGTCTTTGTGTGTGACTACAGGTCACAGAATTAAATCCTGATTGGTGCAGTAAGGAAGAGTGACTTGTTTATAGTGCTACGAGGTCCCAGTCTGTGGCAGAAAGCACTGTGAATGTCATTGTTTTAAAATTGTATTAGACAGTATAAAACAGACTGCTGCAAAATACAGTTAAAGAAAAAACAAGTGCTTTAAAAATATACATTTTAGTGATAAGAGTCCAGGCTATATCTAATGTAAATATTTGTATATATGCCCATTAAAAGGGTGCACTCGTTTTAATGGACACATATATATCACCTCTCACAAAGAATAAATATTTGTCACCATGAAACTGAGTGACTCTATTAATTAAAGCCTGCACTGGCTCCAACCATTGCACACATTTACATTTCTTTCAGGTAGCGAGCACCTTGATGAGAAGGCATGTTTCTTCTTTAGTTATCAATCTGTTTTCCAGCACAGGAGCCCCCTCCAGACACACTCTGTGAGTGGGCCCTAGATCTCAGTTATGGCAGTCTTACTATGAAAAAGAACACGGGGTGCATTTTCCTTGCAAGCATTAGGGCCCAGGACACTATTGTTCCGCATGAAACAGGACCCAAGTAACGGGAGGAGGGGGGCTAAGGGCAGATGTATTAAAAAAAAAAGTTTTGCGATTCGCAATTAGGGAATCTCAAAACGGCATGCATGAAAGTGTGTAGTACACTTTCTGCGATTCCTAAGGGGTCGCAAATGACCTACCTCATGAATATTAATGAGGTAGGTCGCAATTTGTGACCCCCTAGGAATCACAAAAATCACAGGGATGGTGGCCTGCTGAGATCAGCAGACCACCATGTCTGTGATTGCTTTTAAATAAAGCAACCTTTTTTTTGTAAAGCAGCCCGTTTTCCTTAAAGAAAAATGAAAAGTTTTCTTTTCATTTTTTAAAAGCAGGCAGTGGACCGTGGGACCACTACCTGCTCTTAAAAATGATTTTACAAACATTCACAAAGGGGTAGCGGTCCCTTGGGGACCCCTTCCCATTTGCAAATGGGTTACCACCTACTTGAAGCAGGTGGTAAAATGCGAATGTTTTGCGACCGCGTTCACGGTCACAAAACATTCATGCATACCGTTAGGATTCGCTATTTGGAAGGGACGCCATAAAACGCCCCTTCCAAATAGCGAATCGCAAACCCATTTTGCGATTCGTTAACAGGTTACCGAATCGCTAAATTGGGTTTGATGCATCGCAAAAGCATTTTTTGCGATTGCAAACGGGCCGATTCTGCGAATCGGCCGGTTTGCGAGGAGTAAATGCTTGATGCATCTGGCCCTAAATGTGCTATTTGAGTGGTTATTTTTTGCGCATCTGACCTATAAGAAATGGCCCACCTCAGTGGGCAGAGCTGTAGGTATCATTGATGCTGCATAAGAAGTCTAGGGCATACTTCCTGTGCCCATGTTTTTTTTGAGCCTTGGAGCAATGACCCAAAGGGGGGAAAAATTAAACGGAGGCGACACCTTGATTTGGGCATCAGAGAGATGAGCGGAAGAGGGTGATGAGGGATGGGAGGGATAGGGTTGGTGTGAGATGGGATCCCATGTTAACAAGGCAGCAGCTATCATTAGTTAAACATGTGCAGTGATCCAGGGGCCCATTGCATCACAATTCTGAATGTTTCACAATAGAAATTGGGCATGGGGGCTCATTTTCATTGCTAGCATTAGGGCAGACGGCGCGCTTGGTGCCAAAAACGGGGGAAGCAGACAGTAGGTCATTTTCTTTCAGAAAGAGAATGGACTTCTTTTTAGATTGAATTGATGGTCAGACATGGTGATAAAGGAGTGAAAGAAGAGGAAATCGTCTTCTTCTCAGGATTACAGCCATCGTTAGTGCAGCAGGTGGAATGTATTGGCGCCCACAGCACCCCAATTATGGGCAGTAGTGTTTGTGGTCAATTCTATTCATTTGATGCTGTTGCTTTTTGTAAATCTCACATTTAGTGTGCATTATAAGCTACAGACAAGCACCCCTGAAATTATCTCATGATCCCCGCCCCCTGTGATCATCCCTCCCACTCCCCAAATCCTTGCCATATAGTTTTGGAGGGAGGCCCAACTTCAAAACATTTTAATTAGGGGGGCTCAGACCAACAAAGTTTGAAGACCTCTGCTCTAGATATTTGAGTTGTCTGGATCCCTCGCTGTCCAGTAGTACTTTATCTAAGAATTCCCTCCCATCTTCTTTTTGGAGGTTGAGTCTGCCCTGGTGGTACTATCCTACCAGGGTGGGGAGAGGTTGCCTATGATGAAGCATGCCACTTGATGTGTGTGAGGCTTCCTCTTCCAGAAAGATTGGTCTTTTGCTAGGGATTTGCAAGCAGGGTACTGATGATTTACAACCATTGGGGGGGGGACTTTCTGCAGTTACCGCACCTTTGTGTGTTTTGGGAGGAAGTGCATTGACTTACCTCCCCTTCTATGCCTGTGTGTTTGAACTAACAGCCTATTACCAATTTATTTCAGTGGTAATAAGGTACCTTTTTTGTTAATAAATGTGTATATATTATCAACCTATGGATTTAAAAAATATATATATTTTCTCCCTTAATAATTTTAGACCCTTTTTTCCAAATTTCCGCGAAATTTAGCATACTTGTTCCATCCATTTCATTGTGGAAGGAGTGAACGTTTTGCAGAGTTTAATCAAAGGGGTCGAAAGAAAAAAGGGGATCCCAAAACGTGCTTAATTGCAATTCATACACTTGTATTTTCCATTCTGCGAAAGCAGTCAGTCTCATTTTGTTACACTGTGGCAGGATTGCATATTATAGAGCCCACAGGAGGATGTTGTTGTAAAATCTTTGTCCGATTATTATCAAATAATCATAAAAGAGTGAAAAATACATTCATCAAAAATATCAATCGTAGCAATAAAGCAAGCACAGATAAAACTCATAATGACATAATCAGATAAAACAAGGTTATTAAAACATGTACAATCAATGAATTCTATGTCAGGACCGGAGGCAAGGATTATGCTTTCACTTTCTTCCTTTATCTACCCCAGCAGTGTTCAACTTTAAACTACCTTTCCCATCAAACCCTGGGAAAGGACTACAAAAGAACAAAGCTCAATCAATCACAACAAAGGTCATGTCCATATCCTCGATTAGGTCCTGGTCAACCTCCTCTTTCTTTCCTGCTTCCAGGAGAGATAAGTACCTTCAAATTTACTCCTGTAGTTCATGCTATATTCGCATTAAGATTACCATTTGAGTATGTTTTCTCTTACTTATGCTTTTATACAGATTCCCACCGCAGGAGTGTGAGTCGGCGCAGCTTCCTTTTTCATTAGTTACGGGTCTGAGGGCGTGCAACAAGTTTCAGAGACGTGCCACGTCTCGTTGCTCCGTGGAAGGTCGCACTCGTTCAGTTGAAATATAACTGACAAGCTGACCGCCTGCAGAGCTCTCTGCCCACACGTACCGTTCTGGAAGCCCGTGGTGCTCCAGCAAGGGGGGGGCTCGTGGTCGTGTCTGTATATTTCAGCTCACGCAATGCAAGTTAATGAGCGGTTGACACCCGGCTGATCCGGGCCTGTATTTGCATAGACAAATTTTCTGACAGCTCAATTGCGAGCATTTACTGCTCATGGGGCTGGGGCCCAGACAGCATTTTTTCCTTTTCGCTATATAAGCTTGAGGGAGCATTGGCCCCGGGGCGTGGACCCCACAGTGTGCTGCTACACGCAAATAAATATACTGGTGCCATCCGGAGCCAAATTTTAAACCCTCTAGGCCGCCAAATTAGAGCCTGCATTACTTTGGTGCTCTAAATATATCAACGTCTGTTAACCCTGAGATACCTGTCCCTTGCCATTCATCATGCAGGAGTACCAAGAGGAAAAGTCTATCTCAGTTCTTCCCTTGGATGATGAATTTTGTGAGGTAGTAGACGACTCTATACACGAGGCAGTGGCAGCGGCTATGGGCCTCTTTGAAAGGCGCCTAATGCAAGTGGCGCATTCTTATGCCAGCCTATTGGACCTCTCCCATTCCCAGGCTAATTCTTCAGGAGCACTACCAGACCTCCAACGAACGGGGCTCCATCCCCCACAAATGCGAAGGGGACTTATCAGTGGACCTCAGTGCGCTGATAAAGGCCTTCCTAGCACACACAGATCCTCTTGAAGAGGAGGCGGAGGATGCCCTTGGCGCGCCGCTCTAACTGCCCTTCTCCCACCCAGTATCATTAGGGGATGATGACGACCACTCTCATGGGGATTCAAACGATGAGGCAGGTCGCTCCAGTACATTGCGCCCCTCTCCTGATCCTTCTAACGAGACCCCCTCCATTCCAACAGGGGATATGTCAGACAGGCTTGATCCTGATGATCTTTTGCACCCATGCTCAGCAGAACTGTTTCCATCGGCTAAGGTGGGAAATTATGTCACAGCTAGACTTAGGAAGCCCCTTGATAAGGAAGCGCGTGCCCGCTTTCAGGCAGAATGTCCGTGCCCCACCTTTGCCGGGACGATTTCCTTGACACCGGAAATCAACCCTAGAATGGCCACTTTCCTTCAAAAATATATCCAGGATCCCAAGAAAGGGATTGACAGATCATGAAAGTCCTGTCATGACAAACTATTGGATGTCATTGGGCTCCTTACAAAAATTTGGAATTGGCGGAGGAGGCCTAGGCTTCTGGTTCTGCGATCTCCCCTGAGTCCCTGTCCAGCATTTTCCTAGGAAATGCTAAATGCGCCCTATCACCTGAGAGGCGCCGCTCCTTGCTAATCAAGGTGGACCCCAAAGTGGGAGATTTGGGCACAACAGAGGCAGAAGCTGTGGCGCAGGGAGGGCTTTTCGGGGAGCCCTTCATAAAGGAGTTAGGCAAATCTGTTGCCACCTTACCTCATTCGATAAGGCGCAAGCCTCCATTAAGAACACTTTCCACCCTCAAATTTATGTGGGGGCCGGCCATTGCAGAGGGCGCCCGGCTGGCCGCTTCTACACACAAGGCCCAGGGCTTCCTCAAACGGCAGGACCAGACTCGCTCCAGGGAGTTCTTCCCCACCAGGAGAGAATAGAGGCCGTGACCACAGAAGAACCTCCAGGGGACAATTCCAGTCGTCCCAAGCAGGTGAGTGTTCTCCATTCTTCAGAGTTAATGGTGGGAGGTCGTTTGGCTCTTTACTTGCACAACTGTGAGGTTCTTACCTCTGACGCTTGGGTTGTGCAAACCATACAAGGTTTCCAAATAGTTTGACGGTTCCCCCGTTCAGGTCTCACATCCACGCTGTTCTCAAAAAACTCAAACAGCTTTTATAGACCAGAAGGTGACAGACCTGCTCCGGAAAGGGGCAATTTCTCCTACTTCTCATTACCCGTGCGGCTTTCTCAGCAACCTTTTCTTGCTGGAGAAATACGACGTGGGCCAGCGTGCCGTGATCAACCTTGGGGAATTCAACGGATGGCTAGTGTATCGCCACTTCAAGATGGAGGCATACATCTTCTGCGAGATCTCCTGAGACCAGACAACTCGAAGGGGTGTCTATATCTCAAGGACGCGTACTTAACAGTTTCCATTTCTTCCCTGCATCGCAGATTCCTCCAATTCAAATGGCGAGATCAGGTTTACGAGTTCAAGACACTACGATTCCGACTTTCCTCGGCCCCTTGGTGTTTCTCCAAGGTATTGAAGCCGGTCATAGAGAATCTACGGCCCGTTTGATTATCTATCTGGAAGATCTTCTTATGATAGATTAGTGTGCAATTACCATGTCCCAACAATTGCAGACGACAATTCATCTGTTGGAGAGTTTGGGGTTTTTCATCAACAAGAAGTTGTCGCTGATGACCAACTCAAAGCAGGCCACATTTTTGGGGATTGTGGTCAACTCCGAGAAGAGGACCCGAAGTCTCCCATCTCAGAAGATTTCCAAAATCGGACAGAGCTGCGCAAGACATTGTCCAAACTTGCAACTTCATTACAAGAGATCGCAGGGGTGGTAGACCTTCTCTCTTCTTCGATTCAAGCAATCTTTTCGGGACCACTACTCTACAGGGCCATGCAGCGGCTTAAAGCCTCACACCTCCACAGGGGCCTCTAATATTCAGAATAGGTCCCGTTGACAGAAGAAGTCTAGGACAAAATGTGATGGTGGCTGGTGCACATGGAGACATGGAATGGGCGTGCCGTTTTTTGGTTCGAATCTGGATCTGCGGGGATTCGTATGCAGGCGGAAAGTCGTGTGCCAAAGAGCAGTCACTACACATAAATTGTCTGGAGCGCATGGCTGGCTCCTTCGCAGTCCAATGTTGGACCAAAGACCAAATTTCTTTGCTATGTTCTTCTCAAGTTGGACAATCGGTCGGCGGTCTGCTACATCAACCATCTGTGGGGACTCCATATCGAAACCCCTGACTGACCTAGCCAAGGACTTCTGGGGCTTTTACCTGGCCAGCAATGTGTCAGTGATGGTGAAGTACCTCCCGGGCGTATCCAACAGGATGGCGGATTGGTGCTCGAGAGAATGGTCAGACTTGAATCTATGGCAATTAGAACTGAGGGTCTCAAGAGGTTTGAAGAACGCTCTGGCCCATTCACAGTGAACCTATTTGCATCCAGGCAGGACCACCAAGTGGCCAGATAATTCAGCTGGAAGCCAGAACTGCTAGCAGCAGCGACAGACACTTTCCTTCAGGATTGGTCGAATGAACAGTGGTACCCTTTTCCCCCTTCGCAATGATCATGCGCCTCTCAACGCAGCCACAACAGCAACAGGCATCCATGGTTTTGATCACGACATATTGGAGAACTCAAGTATGGTTTCCAGTTTTTCTGGTACTTTTCTGGGATTCTCCAATCCTTCTACTCCATGCTCTGGTTCTCCTCTGGGAAATTGCCACCCATGCATGCTGCAGCAGAGAATACCTCTCATGGTGTGGCGGATTACAGGGAACGCTGGCATGTCCCAGGCCTTTCACGAGAAGCTGAGAACTTGTTGGCCACCACATGGGCAGAGGGCACCATGAAGAGATACAAATCTGCATAGTCCACAAGGGTTTGTTGGTGTCTTCAATTAATTGAGGATCCGGGGTGCGATGTTGTCCCAGTGATGAACTTTTTAGCCTTCTTGGGATCTAGGGGACTGGAATACTGCATGATCAATTCGTACAGATCGGCTATTTCAGGGGTCACATACCGATCCAAGGTGTGAATATAGGCGAACACCCGTTGGTATGTAAGTTGATGAGGGGATTCATCTGGCCCTTCCCCCGGAACCGCACTACTCAACCTTGTGGAATGTCAACAAGGTGTTACAACTGTTTAAATCTTGGCAACGTAATGACTTTTTGTCACAGAATGAATTGTTCACAAAATTGGCACTGCTGCTGTGCTTAATCTCTTGTCGCAGGGTTTCTGATGTGAGAGCGCTCTATATAACCGGGTGTGTGTTTACCCCTCATGGAGTTACCTTAAACATTTCACGGAGAACAAAATCCAACTTGCAAGTGATTTCTTACCTGGTATTTGATAAATCCCTCAAGTTATGTGTGGTTTGATACTTGAAGGCTTATGAAAGTATGAAGGAGGAACGCCATCCCCCGGGGAAACGACAACTGTTAATAGCATTAAAGAAACCTTTCAAAGCTGTCTCTTCACCCACCATTGCCCGGTGGACCAGTTGGGTCATGCAGGAGGCGGGCATTGATGTGTCTCATTTCGGAGCTCATTCCGGAAGAGGGGCAATGGCCTCAAAAGCCTTTACTCTAGGGGCTCATCTAGTGGATGTTCTTAATGCAGCTGATTGGTCTTTGGACTCTATGTTCAAACGGTTTTACTTTAAACCGGTTATTAATATGGCATCTCTGGTGGTTGACAAGCTTTGAACGAGCATAATCCTCGCCTCCGGTTCTGACATAGAATGAAACATTTCCTAGCAGTTGTAACGGAAAGTTTCAATTCAATTAGTCAAAAATACTTTATTTCCAAGAAATAAAATCTTATAGAAATATGCATACAATTCTATTAAGGGCACGGAGGCGAGGATTATTCCCACCCAGGTATCTACAAACTTCCCACCCTGAAACAATGACCGTTAAAGACCATTAATCATGATCTATAGTCTGAGTGATTGTAAGGTCTATGTATGATGTTTCATTCCCGATTAGAAGTACAGAGTCTTTCACAATTAGAATTACAGAGTCTTATTCGATTTGTGCTTAAACTGTCCAATTGCACCGTTAGACGTTGTGATGATGTTGCCTGTTTTCCTACCTTGGATATCTGAGTGACAGATGTTCTTTTTGCAGGTTCGTAGTCTTCTAAAGGGAGTAAATTTCGATTTTGGAGCATCTTTGGTCCCACTCAAGAAAGAGGAGAACCTGGACATAATCGAGGAGATGGACATGACCTTTGTTGTTATTGGTTGATCTTTGCTTTTTTGTTTTTTCCCAGGGTTTGATGGGAAAGGTAGTTTTATGTTGAACACTGCTGGAATAAATAAAGGAAGAAAGTTAGAGCATAATCCTCGCCTCCGTGTCCTTAATTGAATTGAAACTTTCCGTTACGACTGTTAGGAAATTTTTCATTCATAGGTACTCTTCATGATACAATAAAGTTGTACTAAAAATTTGCTGAGTTCCACCAGTAGAGCGAACTTTTTAGGAATGCACTTACAGCAAAACATACATCCGATTGAGATAACGTTTGTAAAAAATGAAATTCCAGCCTGTGTTGGCGCAAACCTCAGTTTCGTAGAATAGGTTTCAAATGCTTAAGACAGAACGGCGCATAATTAAATTTAAAAAAAAGTTAAATGCTCAAGCGACTGAAGGGAGATACCGTCACACGGACAGGGCTACATACTGGAGAGATCATATTGGCCGACTGGAAGACAAAGATAACTTCTACTAGAGCCTATTCGGAATTTCACTAACAAGGATTTTTCCCAAGGGTTCCTTACCAATGTCAAGTAAGGCTTAGTTTTAATAATCAAATACCTACCTCCCTTTCTACGGATTCTTTTGTGCTTAGAACAAAAAGCTCCCTTCTCTTCGCACATTCTCCGTTGCTAAACGCCTGGGGGGAGCAATACAGTTCATGTCTGCCCATTTGGTCCGTCAGACACCTGACGTGACCTAGCCACGAAATCTTGTGGCCATGCTCCCAATTTAAACAATCCTATATCACTTCATGATTAAGGGGAGTAAACTAGTTGCTGACCGCCATCCATAAGAGCCTGGGGGCTAATCTGATAGTGTCCTCCACGTAGGCTAAATTTAGTTCTTCGTGCATAAAATGTTTTGAAGTAGCAGGGGCCAATTCTAATAGCCTTCTACGAAAACGATTCTCTTCTCACTGCAATTTTCTGCAATCCCAGTAGCCCCATAACCAAGCCCCATCGGTCAAAACAGGAAGGCACTTCAGCTTATACACTTCCAACAAGGGCATAATGGGTTTACTACTGGAAGCAAGCTTAAGTAGGACACCACAAGATTGGTTAAAATGCGAACAGCGATTAGAAAGGCAAAGTGGCCAACTGTTCCTTACGTGAAATGTTATTCCTAAATAGGGAAACCCGCTAACCTTGGCGATCGCTTTACCTTTAATAGATATCGGCCAAATTTATTGGTCTGCTTACCACACACCATGTAGTGGGTCTAAGAAATGTTTGTGTCAAGATCTAGACCATCTATAAACCTGACAAAGGCATCAACAAGTCCCCTAAGGCCGTTAGAAGTACTGGAAAGCAGGACAGCATCATCTGCGTAAATAAGGGCCAGAATAAATGCAGATTTTACTTTAGGCATATCCTTGTCATTGGTGATTAAAAAGGAATTCAGATCATTGGTATACAATAAAAATAGGATGGGCACCAAGATGCATCCTTGCCGGATGCCTCGGAAATTTCAAAGAATTCTGTGTTTTCACCTTAATCACCATATCTAACAGGAGCTCTGGCCCCCATATCCAGTGCTGGTAAAAAAGCGACCAGATGAGGGGGCATACCAATACGAGTTGAAATGCCCCACAACTTGGACCGGTTGACCCGTCAAAAGCGCTCCTGAAATCCCTAAAGGCTATGTAGAGTGCTCCTTACAATATACTTCCCTATAATGAAGTTAAGGCTTAGGTTTTGTTCTAAAGTCCCCAAAGCTTCCCCGAAGCCATATTGTACTGGACAGAGAGCATTGTTATCCTGCATCCAGGCCTCTATTCGGTTCAGGATAACCTGCCCTATAATTTTAACTGTGGAATCCAACAGTGATATCGGCCTGTAGCAGCAGGGCTCCTGCCTATTACCCTTTTTAAAAACTGGGAAAATTATAGCACATTTCCATTACTCCAGGATTTTATCTCAGGCAGCAGCATTTAAAACATTATTTTTGCAACATGTATAGATTCCCATACTATGCATGTTCCGCCATTTTGTGGTTGGTGTCGAAAAATGTGCTGCTTCTTTTTGTTTTGTTTTTTCCTTGGGGGGTGTGTTGCTACCACCTGTGTGTGTGTTTTTTCCTCAGATTATTTTTTCCGCCATGGAGTTCGAAAGTGCCCCGCAGACTGTGGAGAAAACAAAGCAGCAGAAACATGCAAGAAAGGGAGCCCGCCAGAAGGGACTTGGGTGGTATGAAGAAAGGTTACATTAGGAAGTAATTTTGAGCAAAGCAGCTTGATTGGCACTGCTCACATTATTCCTCAGGCACCTAGGCAAATACACGTTCCCTGCCCTTTTCAAATACTCTCTTGAGGTAGTTGTAAAGGGTGATGCAGGGAACTCGTGCTTCATCCAGAAAACCAGGAAGGACGAGATAAGATTTTACCTTTTAACTATATTATAGGAGCTGGAACACCGGTTCCTGCTTCAGCGCAAATTTTTTAAAAACCTGTCAAGCAGGCCTATGCTTACTACAAGGTGCTGTTACACACTTCATATTAGCTGTTATATTGCTTTGGGAATGCACTTAAAGGTTTTTTGTAGCTGGATGGCAAACACACTACAGTGTTTTTTATGGGGGATGTTCACTCTGTTCCCAATCTTCCCTTATTTTGCAACCATCACTAAAGGTTTCGGCTGGAGATGCACGCTAACCTTCACAATGCTTAACATTGCCAAGAGAATATGACTGTGAGCTTTTTTAAAGATTTTATTTAAGCTTTTATTTTTGGGGGAAAAATCAGCAGCGTATTTAAAAACCTCTGTAAATATAGGCATTCCTAGCATGCCTGCGTACGGCAATTTGCTGTTACACACATATATATATGGACTGTTGCCGGTTAGCAGACCCCTTCCCAGCAAGAAGGCTCCGTAGCAGGCAGTCTGCTTTGCCCCGTCAAGGTTTCCCGCGGTACATAGTCACGGGCTCGTGCCTTTGCTTCAGCGGGGACCCCAGGGGCATTTCAAGGAGGTTTTGGTTAAACGGACGGAGCTCCCCAGCAGCAGCAGTACACTTTGATTCCAAGATGTGGAGCATATGAGGAGGCAGTGATTCGGCGGAGACACCGCTCTGCTGAGCAGGGACACGACGAGGAAACTGCCCCGTACAGTGAGTGCTCTAAGCAATTTAAAGAAACATCTGGCGAATATAAGTGCTGCAGGGGTGTGAGGTGTGCATACTTCCCTAGTATCCGGACTGTGTTACTATATCGCTAAAGGATTTAAGGAAATAATCAGAATAAATTACACCAAGTCAAATGTCTGCCGACGCGCTCAGAAACCGCGAGTTAGCGGCAGCGGAAATGTTCACGGATTCCTTGGGGGATCAAAGTGCAATGAATAAAGAAGGATTAGAGGCCCGAGTACCAGCATCAATGGGCTCAAAGAGAACTTTAAATTGCTGGAAAAATACAAACGCCAAGAGCAATCTAAATGGTGGGAGGCGTGCTCTTTAAAAAGGTATCTGGATGTAGGGAGAATCCCTAGGGGGCTGCGTATAATGATAGCCCCCAGCTATGAGACGCCGAACCCCCTCATGATGGCAGAGTGGGGTGAATGTAACCTTGAGTCTTCAAGGAGGTTGGTACAAATACTTGTTAAATACGCTGAAATAGACAGGGCTGACCTACAAAGCAAAATTGAAGCCCTTGAGGAAAAAATCAGACAACAGGAAGGTGATTCACGGCAAGCATTGAAAATGAGGGAAGAAATGATGAGCAGATTGGCAAAAGAGGAGGACAAAATAAAGGCCCGTAAAACATACAAATTTAAGAGAGATCGGGATGATTATGCCAATGGACAGATCTTTACTTTTGCTCGTCATTGTGATTCACTAAGGGTAGCGACGGCAAACAAAAGAATACAGGGAGACAAGGGAGCAAATAAACAACATGCTGAACTATCCTCATTGTCAGAGACAAGCTCGGTACCCGAGAGTGAATCAGATAATGAAGGGACAAATGGAAAAAATGGAGAGCTGGGAATAAGGCTGACATTGGGGGAAGAATTGGGAATTTTAAAACAGGGCAGGAGAGAAACATTACGACCACGCAAACAAGAAATGGTAACAAAACCAAATCCCAGAGGAGACGGGGGAGACGCCAGGCCTGCAGGATACGGAGAATCAAAGAAGCGGGGCCGAGGACGGGTCAAACGGAATTAAGCAATATTGAAAGAAGCCTACAAAGTACTGATGGGGAACAAGGAAAACAAGAGGCAAACACGATAATAAATCTTGCCAATATTAACCTATCAGCACCAGAGGCTCAGATTCTGTCCCTGGGATTATCTTTCTGCCCTGGAATGAATTTCCAATATACCAGAACAAGAGCGGATGTTTACCAGTTCACACGAAAATTAAAACTTAAAAAATTTCATTTATTAAGGCCTACTCTTGAGGCTACGACGACAGTCTCCACAACAATATTGGAAAAAGATATGCCGGGCTTGCAAGTCTCGGATGTAGATTTATACAGGGATATGTGCCAATTGGAAAGTGGGGAATCATCAAATAGCCAGAATATCCCCCTATCAGGCACTCAAGCTAGGCCTCAAACACCATTTAAAATGAAATCAAAGTTTGTCCCCCTATCAGTGCAGGATGGATTGGATGCCTTCAGTGATCATGTTGTTAACCAGATTAAAAAATTAACACATGCAACGAATAGATCAAAAAAAGTATATGCCAGCAAAGAGACCAGATACAATCAATTGATTTCAAAACTAAGAAAGGAAGATGTGGTTATTCGAACATCGGACAAAGGCGGAAATATTGTCCTATGGCCCATGAAAGACTATTTAGAAGAAGCACACAGTCAGTTGAATGATCTCCAATGTTACAGAAAAAGTACTCCACTTAAGTATAAAAACACTCAAGATTCTCTTTTTAAAAATTTGATGGCCTGGAAGAGTTTGGGTCTTTTAAGCTGGGATGAGTACAAATTTATTAAAAAGGAACATCCAATGGTACCCCATATTTATTTCATACCTAAAGTCCACAAGAACATGGCGAAACCACCAGGCAGGCCAATTATTGCGGCATGTGATGGGCCATTAGAGAATCTCTCAAGGTACATTGATTATTTTTTACAGGTGCACATGAAACAGTTAAAATCGTACATCCAGGACACCAGTGACTTTTTAACCAAAATCAATGAAATTGTATGGGAATCTGATTTATTGCTGATGACACTGGATGTGTGTTCTTTATACACCTGTATCAGAAACCAAGATGGCTTGAGAGCAGCAAAGTACTTTCTCAATACTAGATCTATAATATATGCACAACATACACGTATGCTTTTAGATATGCTGCTTTTCAACTTGGAAAATAATCTTTTTCTTTTTAACGGGCAGTTTTATCAGCAAATTCAGGGTGTAGCTATGGGGGCCAGTTTCTCCCCCAGTTACGCCTGTCTGTTTATGGGCTGGTGGGAGGAACTGGTCCTCATGCGTAAATATGATCATGAGTATACCACCAATATTGTATCTTGGATGCGTTTTATAGATCTATTTATTGTGTGGAGAGGGAGTGAAGAAGGTGCGTTGAAATTTATCAATAAAATTAATGAAAACAATTTTAACCTTAAATTTACCTCAACAATCAGTAGGCACACAGTGACTTTTTTGGATGTCCAGGTTTTAGTTAGAAACAATGTTTTAACTACCACCCTTTTTACCAAACCGACAGCAGGAAATACACTTTTACATGCGTCGAGTGCACATCCTCCACATTTAATCAGGAGCATTCCCTACGGGAAATGCTCCGCATCCGTAGAAATATGTAGTGATCCAGAGGATGCAAGGATGAGGCAAATGGAGAGTCGTGCTAGATTTTTAGCCAGGGGGTATAGTAGTGAATCAGTAGACGCCGCTATAAGAAAGTCTCAAGCGAGGTCGAGGAGGGATCTCCTCATCTATAAAACAAAAACGTCACAGGAAGATTTGCAACAGAATACGCAGCCTGTTAGACTGATTCTAACTTACTCAAAACAGGAAAAACCACTGCGGAGCATCATAAGACACAATTGGCACTTTATTCAGGAAGACCCAGTAATAGGTGACCTGATGCCCGCTAATCCATCAATCTCCTTTCGCAAATCATTAAGCATGGGGAACATGTTGGTTCAAAATAGTCACGAAAGCTGTCATAAAGATATGTGGTTAACAATAAGAAAAGTTTTTTTTAAATGTCTCTCGTGTAAGGCCTGCCAATTTGGAATAAATGTTAAAACGTATACAACTGCTTTTTCAGACACTGTCAAAGAAATTAAACAGCATCTTACTTGTAAGACAGAATATTGTGTATACGTATTGGAATGCGACTGTCAATTGAAATGTATAGGCAGCACAAAATTGGCAGTTCATAAACGTGTCCTACAACATATCAGGGTGATTACTAATAAGGATCAAAATTACCCTGTTGCAAGACATTTTCAATCTGTTCACAACAGCAATCCACAATTTTTACGCTATTATGCCATTGAAGCCATACCTATCATGAAAAGAGGGGGTGACAGAGAAGCTAAATTGAGACGCCTGGAGATGAGTTACATTTTAGAGTTTGACTCCAAGTCTCCAGGCGGGCTCAATATCACAGAAGATTTGCATACGTTTTTATAACTGATGAAGTCAGTCTCCTATAGGCTAGGCATGTAATAGTGGGTGAGGCAATTAGAACGTAATAATGAAGAGACACCTTTTTCTTAAAAATTATGTCTATAGAACCTTGGGTATGAGCCACTATTATATTGAAGCCACTAAGAATTTTTAGAACCAGCCTAACTTTTATAGGAATGGTTTTAGACTTAGGGTGGTTTTTATAGTGATGTCTCAAAAGTTTTTTACAATTTTACAAAAGGTTTTTTATGGCAAGATTTTAAAGTTAATGTCTTATCGGCACCTTCAGAAATCTCCCCTGTAACATGGTGTAATTTAAGAGCTTTACAGCAAGATGTATTTAAAGAATGTACTATGATAATCTGTACCTATGTAAAATGAATTTATACGTCTATTCCTTTAGATATTTAATATTTATAGCACTATTGACTTTAATTCCAAGTACTGTAGCACTGAGTCACTTTATCTGCCCATTTAAAGTATGTCGATAATGTTAGTAAATGATTTACAGATGTGCGTAAATGCATTGAAGCAAGTATAAACAAGGAAAAAACGCACAATGAAACCATTGTTATAATGGTGTAACATTGAATTAACAGATTTATCTGTGATCTACATATATATATTAAAATATATATAAAAAAGATATGAACATTATAGAATGTATGGAGCAGAGGAATTACGTAAAATGTTAAAGTATTTAAACTTAAGGAAAAAAGGAAAAATGCTTTTTTAGAGAAATTTGTTCACTACAAAAACGTTTACAGCACATAGGGTAGGTGAAGGCTTGTTTCCACTTGTGTATTGAGATATTTTGTATGTGGATGATGTTTTTATTCTTACATACGATATCACTTTAATGGAAATTACAACGTGTCAAGAGGCATTTAAGCAGGTATTTAGCCTGAACCAATATAAACAATTATGTGGTTATATAATGTTACATCATGATGTGGACAAATATGTATGAGGTTGAAAAGAAATTATAAACAATAACAAAAACAAAAAAGATTTGCAATGAAACAGGAGGCATTCATGCATATAATGTATTTTAACATGTTTTCTATTTCCATGATTTTAATCAAGCACGGGCACTTTAAATGAGAGGGTGAAGCTGCTGAGCGTTGTCATGTGATCAAGCCCGCTTGTACGGCCGAAACGCGTAATGGCAGAGGACTGGTGAAAATAAATTAAATATTTGCGCTTAATGAGGTCTGCATTCGTTTTTCCGAAGGATTGTGGCGAGGAGAGGAATATATATATATATATGTTCGGAAAAAATTGCCTAGCGCTTGGAGACGCACTCGCTTTTCACCACCCTTTATTGTCAGTGGCAGAGAACATCCGGTGAAATCACTTGATGACATTAACCATTTAAGTCCTGACGCGTTTCGGGCTCACACAGCCCTTGTTCACAGGTAGGTTAAAAACAATTTGATAAAGTGCAGCATTCAAGTTCAAAACACACCTCTACTCCTAGTGGTGCATTATGGGTGTCATAGTTCTGCATAGCATTAGTTTCGCCTTAGTAAGTGCAAACTGCCGAGTTCTCCTTGCCCCAAAGCAGGTTTCAACATTCCACCGTTGGTCTCCTTAATCACGCTGACCAGGTCGAAAAGCCCTGTGTGTGGCAGTACATGTCCATGGCCCACACAGATCCCGCACAATTACGGTGGTGCCTCTCCGCGACGGGGCCGCCGTTTAAATGTTCGGAAAGAATTGCCTAGCGCTTGGAGACGCACTCGCTTTTCACCACCCTTTATTGTCAGCGGCAGAGAACATCCCGGGGAAATCACTTGATGACATATATATATATATATATATATATATATATATATATATATATTAAAAAAACAATACACTTGCAGGCATAGTGACGCATAAATTATGCAAAAAAGAAGAAGAGAACTCTGGGTAGTTCCCAAGTTTAGGTGGAAGGCAGCTTCTGTATAGAGCACCCTCAACACCAGCGACACTCTAGATTTGCTCACCTCAAATGTCTGCTTTTCTATCAAAGCTTTTAAGCATAGGATTAGCACAGTGCTATCCACGCCGAGATAGAAATATATATATTCACAAAAAAAAACAAGTGTTACAGAGCATTATAGTTAGGAATTAGCATTTAAAAACCCTTAGAAATGCACTGAAAAAAACAAAGGTTAAAGGGACTGTCAGCTATCGGTGTAGGGGGTAGCCGCTAACAATCAAGGAGGGAGCACTATGTTTTATAAAGGGGTCTTTATTTCCAAAGTAAAGGCACAGTGTCCACTCGTCAAGGGTCCGGTTGGGTTACTCCCGTCTTCACCGGGACCGCTCTTCCTCTTTATGCGTCTCTTCGGTTCTCCCGTTCACGTCGCTGCCGGTCGTAGAGACTCCGCATGAATGGGGGGAAAGAAAATACCGGGGTCAGTGGACTGGAAGGAGGAACTCCTTAAGTCAGGGAATCGGGAGTGAGGGAAGTTGCCACCGCTACTACAAAGTGGAGCCCGTCGTGACCTCCTCTACTAACGCCGCCCGCCCTCTCCGTGCCCCGTGAACCCCTGGAGTCGTGCCCGTACCTTCGCAAGCCACCCTCCTCCTGGAAGGTGGCTGGGCGGAGCGTGGTCCGGTTGGCCTCCTGGCTTGATGTCCTTGTCTCTCGCACGATCTCCCGGCTTCGCGTCGTCCTCTACGCTTGCTCCTCCAGATTCGTCCTGGTCCTCGCTTTCTCCACCACTCGATGTCCACGCCACGAACTCTCCTCCTCCGGGGACTCCAACTTCCGTCCTTGGCCAGCGGTCCGGCCCTCTTGGCTCGTTTGGCTGGTCCTCTGATAGGCCGGTGGCGGGCAACGTCACTGGCCACGCCCCTAAGGACACTTCCTGATGGTTTCCCTTAAAGGGCTCCAGACCTGCCTGTAAAGAGGGCGATACAACGCCAGTGAATGTCCCATCCGTGTCGAAGGGTAACACGGTCCGTAGTTCATCAACGGAATCGTGACACATGCCCCCTCTGGCTTTCCCCGATCGGGGGTAAGAGGAAACCGGGACAGGTAGTCCGCATTTCCCTGTTCCGTGCCCTTACGGTGATGCACCTCAAAGTGGAAGGGTTGAAGGGCTAAGAACCATCGAAGGATTCTGTCGTTGGTACCCTTATTTCTCTGGAGCCATGTGAGTGGAGCATGATCGGTATACAGTACGAAGGCTCTCCCTTCTAGATAATACCTGAGTTTTTCTATGCTCCATTTCAGGGCCAGGCATTCCTTCTCTATCGTGGGGTATACTTGTTCCCTAGGGAAGAGCTTCCTGCTTATATAGGACAGGTCGTTCCAACCCCTCGCTGTCTAGCTGGGAGAGAACGGCACCGATGCCCACCCCCGAGGCGTCTGTCTGGAGAATGAATGGTTTCTGGAAATCTGGGGTCAGCAAAATCGGTGATGTAGTCAGAGCAGTTTTCAGAGCCATGAAGGCCTGGGTTTCTTGTTCAGAGGGGTTTCTTATGCGGTGAGCTGTTGTTTTTTTAGGAGATCGGTAAGGGGGGCAGCTGTCTGGGAAAACGGGAATGAACCGTCTATAATAGCCGACCAACCCGAGGAAAGCTCTCATCTCTTTTTTTGTGTTGGGAAAGGGGGTGTCTTGAATGGCCCTCACCTTCTCTGACTGGGGTTCAATTAGCCCTTTTCCCAGCAAGTATCCCAGATATTTGACTTTATGAAAGGCAAACTTTGATTTTTTTGCGTTAATGTGGAGGTTGGCCTCCCTTAACTCTGCAAAAATGGCCGACAGATGGGACTGATGTTCTTCCCAGGTTCTACTGAATACAACAATATCGTCTAAATAAGCGGACGAATAGTTCGAATGGCTTCTCAGGAGGGTGTCCATGAGTCTCTGAAAGCTAGCGGGGGCACCATGGAGGCCGAAGGGCAGCACTGTGAAATGAAACAGACCATCAGGAGTAGAGAATGCTGTCTTCTCTTGGTCTCCCGGGTGGAGAGGATCTGCCAGTACCCTTTTGTGAGGTCGATGGTGGATATATAGCGCGCCTCACCCAGGCGTTCTATTAGCTCATCCACCCGGGGAAGGGGGTACCCGTCTTGTTTGGGGATGCGATTCACCGCCCTGAAGTCGATACAAAAACGGGTACTCCCATCAGGTTTCGGAACTAGAACGATTGGCGAACACCAGTTGCTCTTCGAGGGTACCACCACTCCCAATGCCAACATCTCTTCCACCTCTTTCCGTAATGCCATGCGACGGGCTTCGGGGACCCGATAGGGTTTTTGTTTTACCACAACCCCGTCACGGGTAGGTATCGAATGTGTGGTTAAACTGGTCTTACCAGGTAGGTTGGAAAAGACGTCGGAAAACGAGAGGAGAAGAGTCTGTAGCTCTGCTTTCTCTGTCACAGGAAGCGTAGGACTATATACGGTCTCATGAACAGAGGTTTGCCCTGGGGTAGCAAATGACACATTACAGGGTCTTCTTGGGGTTGGACCAAACCATTTTTTTAACAAATTGACATGGTACATCTGGGTTTTCTTAGGGGAAAGGCGTAGCAGGTAGGTGGTTTTGCCGATTTTCCTCAGGACCTCAAAGGGGCGTTGCCACTCTTTCCTTAGTTTATGTGAGGAAGAAGGGAGAAGCAGGAGAACCCAGTCACCATCCTGGAAGACCCTCAACCTTGTCCCTTTATCATATTGCGTTTTGTATTGCGTTTGTTTTCTTTCTAAGTTATCGTGGGCTAAGGTTCTTAATTTATGAAGCCTCACCTTTATCTGGTTGGCATAATCCAGCAAGGCATGGGCCTCAGTGATGCCCTGTTCTTCCCAGCTTTCCTTCGTAATCTCGAGAAGGGTGCGAGGCCGTCTTCCGAATAGGAGCTCGAAGGGAGAAACACCCAAACTGGACTGGACTGTACTGCGTATAACGAACAGCGCCAGAGGAAGGAGCTGATCCCAGCTCCTCCCATCCCCTGACAGGAGTTTTTTTAATGTTAGCTTCAGATTCCCGTTGTACCTTTCTACGAGGCCGTCTGTCTGGGGGTGGTACACCGAAGTTCTGATGTGTTGGATATCTAATTGCCTACACACCTGCTTCATGAGACGGGATACGAAGGGCGTGCCTTGATCGGTAAGTATCTCTCTAGGGAACCCCATTCTGGAAAACACCTCGATCAGTTTTTGGGAAATGGCGGTGGTTGTGGCTGTCTGCAAGGGAGGGCTTCAGGATAGCGAGTGGCATAGTCCACGATCATAAGGACATACTGGTGTCCTTTGCTGGACTTGAGGAAGGGGCCCTATCAAGTCCATTCCTATACGTTCGAATGGGCGTCCAATAATGGGCAGAGGCTGTAGGGCGCCTTTGCTGGGATGTATGGGTTTTTCTTCTGGCAAATATTGCACTCCTGGCAATACTTTTTTATTTGAAGATAAATGCCAGGCCAGTAAAAGCTATCTAGAATAGCTTGACTGGTTTTCTCAGCCCCACATGTCCCGCTAACAGATGGGAATGGCCGAAATAAAGGATCTGGTCCCTAAAACACAAAGGGACCAACAGCTGAGGTGTGGCCCCTTCCTTGGCGACCCGGTATAGGAGCCCATGTTGCTCCTCAAAAGAAGGATAGGTTCTCTTTTGGGTGTCCTTCGTTTCCTGTGCTCTTTGCCATGCATGCTTGAGGGTTGCGTCATTTAACTGGGCCCCCCCTGAAGTTCTTATCCATAGCCCAAGGTTCTGAGGATAGCAGGGTATCATGAGGGTCCTCCGAGGGGGACCCCGATTTAAGGGCACTGGCAATGAGGAGGGAAAACAGGGATTGTCTACCCCCAATATCAGTGGCTCCGGAAGAGACGGAGAACCCCTACCGTGATGGTGGTGTGTATACCCCCTTGGTGCGTACCGGTAACTGGGCTACGGGGTAAACACGCACATCCCCATGTACACAGCGTATACAGACAGTCTTCCCCGGGCTTCTCTGTGAGCTGGGGACCACCTCCTCCCGGGCTACTGAGTGTTTGCACCCTGAATCTAGGAGGGCCCTTACTTCCTTGTTGTTAACGAGGAGACTCACATAGTACATATGCCCCGTCTCCTGTGCATAAAGGACCGAACGTGGGGCGTAGCTGACGTCCATAGGCTCGTCCTCTGGTCTCTCTTTCTTTCTCCTGCAGAAGCGGGCTATGTGTCCCCATTCGCCGCACTCGAAGCATTGGGGGCTAGAGGTAACTGGGAGGTCGGGCCTCCCAGGCCGGAACTTTGGGGGTTCTGGTTGGCTCTTGACGGGTCTCCTCTCGAACCTCAAGGGTGAGGGACCCTTGTGTGGCTTTTCGGTTCCTTTGGCGTGCAGCGGCCCTGGGCGCGAGTGAAGGAGGTGGCCATTTTGACTGCTTGGTCGAGAGTCAGGTTGGCGTGCTGTCGAAGCCATCTTTGGGTGTTATATGGGAGGATATCAATATATTGTTCGAGGTAGATTTTGGTCATGACGTCCTCGACGGTGGATTCACGTGGCTTCAACCACCGGTCGGCGGCGTCCTTCATTTTGTGGAAGAGCGTTTTGGCAGTGTCACCAGTTGTTCCCCTTCCCTGCCTGAATTTGAGCCGTAGCGCCTCCTCATCGACCCCAAGGCGGTCCAGAATGTGTTGCTTTACGAGCCCATATACAGCAGTGCCGTCGTTGTTTATGAACTGGTAGGCCGCTTGGGCCTCTGCTGTGAGCAACGGAGCTAGGTAGAAGGGCCAGCGATCACTGGGCCATCCACTGGCCCTGGCCGCCCGTTCAAAGTTCAAGAAAAAGGCTGTGGGGTCCTCCCCGGGGACATACTTCTGCAGCGGCACGACAGTACCAGGCGGAGCAGGGCCTCTCCCTTGTCCCAGTGTCATAAGGAGCTGGTTCTGTCCTTCTGCCAGCTTGGTTAGGTTGTCTGCTTGGGTCTGTATGGCGGCCGTAAACACCGCCCTGTCCATCTCGGCCTGGTTGGTGCCCCGTTCTACGGCCCATTCCAGCTTGGCGTGGCCCTCCTTCAGTTGATACACGAGGTTCTCCATCTTATATCGATGGAGGCAATGCCTGCATTCTCCACCACTTGTCAGCTATCGGTGTAGGGGGTAGCCGCTAACAATCAAGGAGGGAGCACTATGTTTTATAAAGGGGTCTTTATTTCCAAAGTAAAGGCACAGTGTCCACTCGTCAAGGGTCCGGTTGGGTTACTCCCGTCTTCACCGGGACCGCTCTTCCTCTTTATGCGTCTCTTCGGTTCTCCCGTTCACGTCGCTGCCGGTCGTAGAGACTCCGCATGAATGGGGGGGGAAAGAAAATACCGGGGTCAGTGGACTGGAAGGAGGAACTCCTTAAGTCAGGGAATCGGGAGTGAGGGATGTTGCCACCGCTACTACAAAGTGGAGCCCGTCGTGACCTCCCTCTATCACGCCGCCCGCCCCCTCCCGTGCCCCGTGAACCCCTGGAGTCGTGCCCGTACCTTCGCAAGCCACCCTCCTCCTGGAAGGTGGCTGGGCGGAGCGTGGTCCGGTTGGCCTCCTGGCTTGATGTCCTTGTCTCTCGCACGATCTCCCGGCTTCGCGTCGTCCTCTACGCTTGCTCCTCCAGATTCGTCCTGGTCCTCGCTTTCTCCACCACTCGATGTCCACGCCACGAACTCTCCTCCTCCGGGGACTCCAACTTCCGTCCTTGGCCAGCGGTCCGGCCCTCTTGGCTCGTTTGGCTGGTCCTCTGATAGGCCGGTGGCGGGCAACGTCACTGGCCACGCCCCAAGGACACTTCCTGATGGTTTCCCTTAAAGGGCTCCAGACCTGCCTGTAAAGAGGGCGATACAACGCCAGTGAATGTCCCATCCGTGTCGAAGGGTAACACGGTCCGTAGTTCATCAACGGAATCGTGACAGGGACGTTCTAGTTGGGCTCAAATTTCACTCATACAAAACCAGTGAAATTCAGCAGTTCTAGTTAGCTGAATTAACTATAACCTGCGTCCCTGCAATGCACTGCTTATGACCTCACATATTACATTGCTCATGACATGGTCAGTGACATCACTGATGACATCTCAAATGACATCACTGATGACATCATCCAGTGACTGTGAGTGTTTTTACAAAGTTTGAGTGTTAAATATACATGTCAAGGTATATTGGTGAATCAGCGGGTGTATGAGTGCCTGATGGATGAATCAGTGGGTGCGTGACTGAATGTATAAGTGAGTGCTTAGGTGTCTCAGTGAATGTATGGGTGAGTGACTGGTTGTGTGAATTTCTGTATCAGTCTGTCAGTTGCTGTCTAAGTGGCTGCATGGGTGTGCGAGTAGGTACATGAGTGGCTGTATTGTGAGCGAATAATTGTCTGAGTACCTGTATGGTTGTCTGAGTGTCTGTCTGGGTGGGTGAAAGGGTGTGTGACTGCCTGTATGGATGAGTGAGTGGGCGAGTCGGTGGCTGTATGGGTTAGCGAGTACGTGTTTGAGGGGCTGTATGAGTTAGTGTGTATGGCTGTGTGGGTGAGTAAGTGGATGTGTCTGGCATATGGGTGAATAACTGGGCATGTGAAAGGCAATATAGGTGAGTGATGGGATTTATGAGAGACTGTATGGGTGAGTGTGGTATTCATCTATGTTATTGTTTTACATGCTTTAGTTGTTTTCTATCCAGGCAGCTCTAGAATGTGGAATGTGCTTGGTGCCTAGCTACCGAGTCCTCTCCTGTCAGTTGCTGCTGGGTGTCCTGTGGCTAGGACGCTTCTACATTTGATCTTAAAATAAAGAAGAACCTTTCATCTACATCCTGCCTCTCCTGTACTTCTTCACACTGGCGACAAGCAGAAGTGGACGGATCCCACAAGGATAAAGAAGAAACTCTTCATCTCACAAGACGTCTCACCCGACCTTGCGAAATCTACTACCAGCCAAGCGTCCTAACACAGATAAGTTCTATCCACTGAACTTAAAGGTACTATGCTCATCTCTAAAGCGCGTTTCTACTTCACTACTCTCTATTGACTTAAAGACTTTTCACGATTACTTTATTTTTTCTTCAAACCGACAAACTGAGACTCTCTTGATATCGTTGGCTCCTTCAAACATTTCACTATCAATGCGGTTTGTGTTGTCATTTGCTGCCGCTTTTGCAATTTGACATCGTGAATTTACTAGTGAGTTAGTATATTAATAACGACGCGCTCACCTGCTGCGTCTTTCAAAATTTGCTCGCGCCCAGCATAGCCTTGTTCGGCTACTCGAGCCTTTCCATTTTCACCACATCACAACCAGCGTTGTAGTCACGTCTTCAATATTACAGACGCAACAAAGACGCTGCACGTCATGACGATTGGTCTCCTTAGCAACACACAGATGCGCACCTTCTGAGAAACGCGCTGTTACGGAAGCGACGTTGTACGTCACAACAATTTATCTCCTTGACAACTCTCAGCAAGCGTCTTCAGAGAAACGCGCTATTACAAAGACCTTCATATGAATTGCTTGTTGTCTCGTTTGCGCTGACAAGTACAGCATTTTGAAGCTCATCAACGTCTGACACGCACAGCTGACCGAGTTAATCTTCATGTGCGTGTTGGCTTATCTGTTTGTTTACTTTCTTCTACGCTGATACGCACAGCCACCTTTGCTCATCGTTTGCTTGTGCATCGTTTCTTAAGCTTAATTACTCGCTGATGCACACAGCTATATTATTTCTCAAGTTTTAAACTGTCATCGTTCAAGGTGTGCTCACTACGCTGATGCACACAGCTGGTATCGTTATAAATTTTCAACTTCTAACACGTGTTGGGTGCTCATTACGCTGATGCCCACAGCTTGAACCTCATTAAAAAAAAAAAAATTCCTTGCATTTTCATATACTGCTACCCACAACTTATTGAACATTATTTTTCTGATTTATCATTACTTACACTGGTTTCTATGTTTATTTAATGCACTAGCCTTGCTTACTACGTTAAAAGAAGCAGATAAAATATAATAAATTATAAATCTACTTACATCTTTCTTCAACATGCAAAATGTAACACCGCCACCCTTCTTTCTTTCAAATCCTGGCGATCCACCTTTGCGTTGGTCGAAGTGGAAAAAAGTATTTCTCAACTATGCGAGGGTCTGTGGTGTGTCTTTAAGTGCGGAGAGAAAATCAGTACTGTTATTACATTCTCTGGGGTCAGAGGGCCAAGATGTGTTTGAACACCTCCCTGACTTGAACGATGGAGAATCTGACAATCTTAACGAGTTTTAAATTTGTCTTAAAAAACTAGAAAAACATTATCTCCCAAAACTAAGTACCATATTAGAACGTTATCATTTTGGAAAGCGTGTGCAGAAACCAGATGAGTCTGTTGAGACTTACATCACAGCCTTACGCAAATTTGGCGCTACTTGCAAATTTGAAGGGTCGTTGGAGGAACGCATACGTGACCAGTTTATGCTCGGTTGCAACGTTGAAAAAATAAAAGATGAACTTTGGCAAAAAGACGATCCGAAACTTGATGAGGTGATTGTCTTAGCCAAAAGAATTGAACATTCTTTAGCTTGTGTGGAAGTAATAAAAAAGGAGAATGGGGTTTTGGAAGAGAAGGTCCACACCGTTAACAAAAACCCTGTGAAGCCTCTTCGGAAGCAAAGTGAACCTGCTTGGAAGGGTCGTTCTCCTAATAACTTTCCTTCTACTTCCAGATCAAAAGAAAATGTTAGAGTCAAATGTTACCGTTGTGATTTATTTGGTCATCTTTCTAATGACAAATCTTGTCCTGCACTCTCCTCTAAGTGCCACAACTGTGGAAAGGTTGGACACATAACTAAAGCTTGCAGTGCCAAGAAGACTAAGTCAAGTAAATGTGTAAAGGAAGTTTTCTTTGAAAGTGACGACTCTGAATATGAACACGATGATTTGCACTGTGGGGAGATTATGACACCGAGTGAAAAGAACAAGTGTAAAGGGCCTGTTGATGCTGTTCTTGTGAATGACTGTAATATAAGAATGCTCTTTGATTCAGGTGCTAAAATCTCTCTTATACCCAAAGAGTTCTTTGACTTGAAACTACGTGGTAAAGTGAGAATCTATAAGCCAGACATCAGACCTTTAGCATATGGAGGGCAACCCATAAAACTCTTTGGTTATTTTCTTGGCAACATTGAATATAAAGGAAGACTAACTGCTGGGAAAATTTACATATCATGCAGAGGTGACAGCATAATCAGCTGGTTTCACCAGGCTGATTTGGGAGTGTCTTTAGTTCCTGGTGCTGATCCCTGCATTTTTTGAGAGACATCTCTTCACACTCTCTCTCAAAAAACAATAACTTGTGTGAGAAAGTTTGCAACGATGTTTCATGTGTGGGTGGTTCTAGCTCTACATTACGAGCTGAATTCAAAGAGATCTTTAATGAAAAGTTAGGTTGTCTCTCTGATTATATTCACAAAATTACTCTGAAACCAGATGCTGTTCCTGTCACGTGTAAGGTACGGAATGTTCCTCTGGCCATGAAAGAGTCCATGCGTGTAGAACTTGAGAAATTGAAGAGTGATGGGATTATTATTGAAACTGAGGCGAGTCAATGGTTGGCTCCAGTCGTCCTTGCAAGCAAGGCCTCAGGTGAGGTGCGCTTATGTGTGGACCTGCGTGCACTTAATCGTGCAGTTGTTGCGGAGAGGTACCCTCTCCCCAATATCACTGAAATGCTGGCGCAACTGAGAGATTCACGCATTTTTTCCACACTAGATTTACGTGCTGCCTATCATCAAGTTAAGATAGATGTTACTTCCATGGATCTGACTGCCTTTATTACCCCTTTTGGGACTTACAAGTTCACACGTCTTCCTTTCGGCTTGGTCTCTGCAGCCTCTGTTTTTTAGAGGGTTATGGAGGATGTGTTAAAAGGGGTAGAGGGAGTCAAGATCTATCAAGACGATGTGTTGATTCATGGTTCTTCACAACTTGAACACGATGCAAGACGGGGATGCGTGCTTGAACGTTTTCGTATGAGAGGTTTAACTCTTCGAGAAAATAAATGCAAGTTTAATCTTTCTAAAATTGATTATCTTGGCCATCGGTTGACACGTGATGGGGTCAGACCTAGGGAGCGCTTAGTAAAAACTATTGACGAACTGCATGTTCCTCAATCTAGGGAGGAGCTGGTAACATTCTTGGGTATGGCTGAATACTATAATAAGTTTTTGCCACGTTTTGCCTGCCGCACTCATACTCTCAGGTTCCTCCTGAAGAAGGGTGTAAAGTTTTTGTGGTTGCCCCAGTGTCAATTGGAGTTTGAGGAAATCAAAAGGGCACTTAATTCAGCTCCCTCCTTGCAGAGCTTCGACACTTCTTCGGACTCTGTTCTTGTCACTGACGCAAGTTCGAAAGGTTTGGGAGCTGTCCTTAAACAAATTAAAGATGGGTAAGAGGAAACTATTATGTTTCTTTCGAGAGCTCTTGTTGGCCCAGAATTGCAGTACTCAGTGATTGAAAAAGAAGCACTTTGCATTTTTTGGGCAATCAAGAAGCTCAAGAAATTTCTCTGGGGCACCTCTTTTGTTGTGCATTCGGATCACAAACCGCTCAAAGATCTGTTTTGCAAGAGGGATTTGGATGCAGTTTCCTCTAGGATTTGCAAATGGGTAATAGCACTCCAAGACTTTGATTTCGTTGTCAAGTATATCCCAGGGGTGGACAATAAAGTTGCGGATTGTCTCTCCCGTTTAATACCCAAAAACTCTGCTGATCCTGACCCTGATGACTCATGGGAGATAGACGACTTCAAGGTGTGTGAGGTTGTTGAAGTTGTTGTATCTGAGATGGAATGGAGAGACTCCTTGAAAAATGACAAAGTATTGCTCGAAGTTTGCAAGTTTGTGTCCGATGGGTGGACAGGTATTAAGTCCCTGTCTGATGATGCACGAAAATTTTGGAATGTAAGGCATGAACTTTCACTATGTAATGATCTTTTGTGGAGAGGAACGTGCCTTGTCCCTCCGTGCTCTCTTCGGGAGCAGATCATACATTTGGCACATGATGGTCACCAGGGTATCTCCAAAACCAAAGAGAGGGTTCGTTTGCACTTCTGGTGGCCAGGTGTCGACATTCTGGTTGAACGGTTGGTCAGAGACTGCTCTGAGTGTAAAATGCGTGACAAAGTCTGCAAAACTAGAACTCAACCAATGGTTATCCGTGAATCTCCGACTAGGTGTTGGCAACATGTTGCACTTGATCTCTTGGGTCCTGTTTCTTCCAAGTCTGGCCAGTCTTATGTCTTGGTACTTATAGATATGTACTCTAGATGGCCAGAAGTAAAGGTTACTCAGGGTATTGAAACCAGAGATGTCATAAAACTTTTAGAAAACATCTTCTACAGGGAGGGCCTTCCTGAAGCTCTCTTGACTGACAACGGAGTACAACTTGTGTCGAGAGAGATGGAGGACTTTCTAGCTAAAAAAGGAATTGTTCATAAACGATGCTCTCTTTACCATCCAGAATGTAATGGGATGGTGAGAGATTCAATCGTGTCTTAAAAGAATCTATTCAGTCAGCCAAGGAGCAAGGTCGTGACTGGAGAACTGCAATACTCGAGAAAGTTATGGCTTACCGTTTAACTCCTCACTCTACTACTGAGAAAGTTCCCTTCGAGTTGTTTAGGGGACGTACGCCTAACATATTTATTTCAATCTTGGATGAGAGGGAACGGGGCTGACATTAGTGTTCCTGAAGATCCTCAGTGGAGGGCTCTACAGGATATTAAGTCAGAAAAAAGGAAAGCCAATTTTGATGCCAGACATGCGGTTGCTCATACTCTAGTCAATATAGGTGATTGTATGAGAGTACGATTTCCACACAAAACTGGAGGTACTAAGTTTTCTACTCCTCGCAAAGTGATTAAGTTATTACTTAATGCTGTAAAACTTGATGATGGTCGCATTTGGAACCTGGGTAGAATTGCTCTTGTACGTTCCTCTGCTCCCTCTATTTCTCATACACAACCTTTCTCTTCAAAGTTTATTTCTCCTCTACGTAGGAGTACTCGCACATGTTCAACTCCTGTGAAACTTCATGATTATGTTTGCAATTGAGCTTATCAGCCATTGTTCACATGTTTGTGTTTGGGGGAAAGTATGTTATTGTTTTACATGCTTTAGTTGTTTTCTATCTAGTCAATGTGTATCACTCATGCAGGCAGCTCTAGAATGTGGAATGTGCTTGGTGCCTAGCTACCGAGTCATCTCCTGTCAGTTGCTGCTGGGTGTCCTGTGGCTAGGACGCTTCTGCATTTGATCTTAAAATAAAGAACCTTTCATCTACATCCTGCCTCTCCTGTACTGCTTCACAGTGAGTGAGTGAATGTGAGTGTGTAAAAGCAATTCTGCTCCACTTCTAGTAAGTGAGAGCATTTTATGCTCTTGCATACTAGCGATGCTCCCGCCAAGCCATAGCAAACTGCAATGTCCCAGGGGCGGGCACCCCGGGACATTGTTGAAACAGGCCCGGGGGGGGGTGCGGGGGTGTTGCAATCCCCAGGGCCATCTATTGCTCATTACTTTCATGTAGCCCTGGGGAAGTGGTGGTCCCCGGGGAAGGGGGTCCGCAACGGATCTCCATAATTATTGTGTTTGTGCCCTGGGGAGATGGCGATCCCCGGGGCTGTGTGGGAGGCAGTACGACCCCCCGCATTTGTTTTAAAACAATGTATGTGCCCCAGAGAGGTGGCGGTCCCTGGGGCAGTGGAGCGGGGTCAGGGGGGCCCCTGCATTCTTAGTGCCCGGTAAGTTGGCAGTCCCCAGGGCTGCAGGGGGGCCAGGTGGTTGCCCAGCATTCCTATTATTAAGGGCCCTGGGGATGTGCCAGTTACCGGGGCAGCAGGAGAGGCCTTAGGGCCCCCACGCATTTCTTAAAAAAAAAAAATCTGTGTGCCCCAGGGAGGTGGGGGCATCGAGGGGAGGCGAGCGGGCCCCTGCATTTCTAGTGTTTACTGCCCCGGGGAGGTGACAGTCCCAGGGGCATTGTTTAAGCCTAGGAGGCAGGCCACATGAGTCCCCCTCCTTCATTTCCTTCATGCCCCCAGGATTTGGCCGAGCCGGGGTTTAAAAAAAAAAAAAAGACGTGCGGGAGCCCGTGCGTCTTTTTTTTTAATATATTGCAGCGAATGGAATTTTAAAAATTGGGGGGTGGGCAGGGTATTCCTTCCCTGCACCCCCGCCCCCCCCCCCTTTTAAAAAAAACTTTTTTTGTGGGACTATGCTTCAAGCCGCATCCCAAGGTGGCTGCCAACACTACCTGGTTGAAGTATTTACACCAAATCACAAAAAGCACGCTTTCTGGCGCAACATCTAGCTTTCTGCCAAATTTGGTGTAATTCCGTTCAGCAGTTCTGGCTGTAGTTGTGTCCAAAAAATGAAAAATCCCCATAGACTTAACATAAGGAAAACACATTTTGGGACCCTCCTTTTTTTATCGGCCAAGACCAAAACCCAAAAGTAGCACTTTCTGACTCCAACCACTAGATGGTGGAATATGTATAGTATGTGAATCTAGAAGAGTTCAAGCTGAAACTAGTTTCTTATAAGGGGGGGGGGAGGGGTGTGGAGGCCTTGAAAAAATCCATAGGGACACCGTCTGACCCTGGGGCCTTAGTAGCAGAGCTAGCCCTAATTGCACTAATAGCCTCTGAATACTCAAAAGGAAATATCCAGGGAGAACTGGGAGGGTGCCTCATCAGCCTCAATCGAAGGGACAGGAGTTGGAGAATAGATATGCCTAAAATGAGACACTCATGTCTCTGGGTTGACATTAGACCCTATGCCATCAGATAAATGAAAAAAAGCCTGCTTGCCATTGACAATCTCCCAGAGCCCCCTGGTATCCTTGGCTCTACACGTGGAGATTAGGCCTCTCATCTGTCCTCTTTCAATTAGAGTTGTATATTCTTAATAACCCTTTTGTATTTCAGTCTTACGACAGATGCTCGATTGATCCAGAAGTCTAGATTTCAGCAATTCTCTGAGCTTTTGATTGGTCACTCTACACTCTTTGTTAAACCAGCCCTGCATCCTGGGCCCTCTCTGCCTTGATCGTTTGAGCAGAATGGTTCTTACAGCTGAACCGAAGCTTACAAAAACCTCTAAGATATCGGAAGCTCGCAAGTCATAGTTAAGCAAACAATCTACTGTAATTGCTAGGTTACCTACTAACAGCAAATGCGTCAAGGTGGGGATATCGTTTGCCGTCCACTTGAGTCTAAGATCATTACCCTTTTGGGTAAGGCACGTAATCCCAGGGGTATTACATAAACGGGCGCTAACCGGCAACATTAAAGAAAATCCTATGGGATTATGATTGCTAAAACAAGATTCCCACATAATTATTTTGTGTAGTTCAAGTATGTAGTGTAACTAATTTATAAGTTTTAAGGTATTTAAATTTGGTGATATCTGTTGCATTATTTTTAGCAAAATAGGGAGGGTTTTCGCAATAGTACCACAGTACATAGTGATTACAAGTCATTAGCTGATTATCTAATCATTGGGTTTAGAAAAGTTAATCTCAGCTACGATGTTTTTAGGTACACTTTGCCCGTTTTCTGCACTACTCCTTACACTGTAGGTATTAGTTTGGGTATTTTTGCCTTAACTATTACCACTTTAGTAAAGTTGTAAGAGGTAGAACAAAATAATTCTATATTTTTTTTTAAACTACGGAGTAGCGCAGAGTACTGCGCTACCTCATATTTTTTTCTCCAAGTGTTCGACCTGATAGCCTTAGGGTGGGGGGGGTGCATAAATATACAGGTAATGTTTAAAGTTGTTACTATGCATAAGTTAGACGCTTACATTAATGTTTGGCTTTTCTTGTGTGTGTTTTTTTTTTTCCAGTGCCTGAAACTCATGAGTCAGAAGTGACTTGCAAGTTAGGCACGAAATGGCTGTCAAATCGAGCACCTAAGATGGTCGCTCTGGAGTCTGCTCGAACTGGCGAGTCACAACCCAGAAAGAACACTTTGGAGCCAATTACGATGTCAGTTGCAAGGTCTCCAACCTCGGGTCAGAGGCCTTATGACCGACATTGTCGGTTTCACTTCAGATGAGCTGATTATGATTCAGCTGGTCGGAATTGAAACCGGCCAGTCATTCCGGCTGGCTTCCGACAGGCTCAAGGAGCCCGTCGGCCGGTCTTTCCTTTGCGGCCTCAGGTTGGTGCCCCCTTGTTACTCCCTGCACCCCGTGGCAGGCACGGGGTGCAGGGATTAACGCAACCTCACATTTCCCTATGGGATCATGTACTACGGCCGCTTTACGGCCATAACACATGCTCCCATAGGGAATTGTCGCATCATAATGAGGCGGTTGGGACCGCCCACCGTAGGTGGGTCGGACCCATTTCCGAGACAGTGTCGGCCCGACATCATAATAGGCCCCTTTGTTTTGGGATTGCCCCAGGGTCGGCCATGTTTGGGCTTGCCTGTCCATCATAGTGTAATGTGTCTTTTTCTCAGGGCAAAACTTGAGTTTCAATATGGCAAAATACATATTTTTAATCCTTGGCCAGCCAATCACATTGTCTGAAAATTTGAAAATGTGATATACAGTATTGACTGGCAAGCTTACAGAGCATAGATCAATAAAACAGTTAACCCTTTAAAGTCCACTCAGCACTCTTTTTAAACGTAAATATTTAAAAAACTACTGAACGGATTTAAACCAAACCAAAAATAGAACTCTGTCTCAGTAAAGTTCTACTTTCTTATATGTCAATATGTTAATGCACAATTAGTTCACTTTTCCCAACTCACTGATGTCAGTCAGGTCTTTGCCCACCCTCTAGCTTAACCAGGCCAATCTGTGGTACAAAAAAGTTCCGTCCTCTGACAGTAATGACCGCACTCTAGGTAACTTTTAGAAAAAGTTGTTCTTTATTTAGTTACTCGGGTGTGTTTTGGCCTGTATTGGTCTTAATCATATCACATGTATCTCTACTCCTTATTTCCTTATAGCCCCATTGTCCATATACTTATGTATCTCAAGCAGTGTATTATGTGATTTGTAGTCCATCGATCAATGTAAAATTAAGAACAGTACTTCTGATTGCATCATGATAGTTTTTATTTATAAGTATGATGTCATTGGGGCAATTGAGCAAGTCCTACCCTATACATCATCAAGTTTATTGTTCTCTAATGGGCAATAATTTTCATAGTTTGGTCATGATTCATTATTATATTTGTTTGTGCAGTCATTCCATTCATATTTCCCTGTAGTGGGCTGTGGAACACTTACTAACTCTAATTTATTTCTTCATTGTATAGATTTGATACAACATCCCCAAATATTTTGTTTGTCCTTCTAAAAGAATTGAGGATGATCTAACCTCTCAATCTCAAAAATATAACTCAAGCCATTTGCGTCTTATGTGAACAATTTTAAGAACCCCTAATTTGCTCACCACTATTTAAGAAGTCAACGTGGGTAATTGACTGCATAGGTCCCTCACAGGAAGTCTAAAGTGTAGATGAAAATGGCCATCTCGGTCACTTCACCTCTCATAAATCTTCGATGTTTTGGGTGTACCTCATGGATCCTAAATCTCTCCCCATTTGTTTAACATCTATATCATCCCACTTGCTAAGACCCTAATGGAGTGGAGTGTTTGGGCATTCGTGCATGCAAATGTCGCCCAGATCCTTTACCATTTAGATGTCAATCCATCCTCACATGAAGCATTTCAACAGACTATACGTTATATCTGGCAGTGGATGTGTAGTAAACCGAAACTAATCACTCCACAATGTGGACACCAAAATTTATGCAAAGGTTTTGGCGACTAGACTGTCTCCCCTGGTGCCGCTGTTGGTATCACCGGAACAAGCCGGCTTTGTCCCGAGTAGAAACCTTACTTATAATTTACGAACTGTATTTGGGGCTATACAACATACCCGACGAGACACGCAGGCGGTGGCGGTCTTCCTCGACATGGAGAAGGCGTTTGACTCTGTGGAGTGGCGTTTCATGACCCATGTGCTGACGAGAATGGGTCTCGGCAGTGTCTTTCTGCAAATTGTGGGAGTACTTTACAAATCCCCTACAGCCAGGATAAAAATTGGGGACTTGGTTACAGACCCTATCCGCATCACTAGAGGCACACGCCAAGGGTGTCCACTCTCCCCACTGCTATACGCTCTGGTTGCCGAACCTCTCGCCTGTGCGATGCGTGAATATTATCATAGTCATAGGGGTATAAGATTTCCGACATATAACTTGATTATATCTACATACGCAGATGACACATTACTATATGTTAGAGACCCTGACCAGAATCTTTCGATGGTACTGTGTGAGGTGGTCCTTTTTGGGGCCCGATCCGGCCTCAAGGTGAACTGGAATAAATCGCTTATCTTCCCGCTGAGCGGTATGGCTTGAGTTCACGCCGGACTATCCCCTATGCTGGACGACCGAGCAAGTTAGGTATTTAGGCATTAGAGTGCATACTGACTCAGAAGTGGTCTTCAAAGAAAATTTTGGGACAGCGGTGTCCAAACTGGAAGACGATGTGGACAGATGGATACGATTGCCCCTATCATTAGTGGGTAGAATATCGATTATGAAAATGGTAGTCCTCCACGGTTCTTATTCTTATTCACTAATATTCCTATTGTGCTCCCGAGGTCCTTTTTCGAGTGCGGACGACCCTGATGGTGCGGTTGGCCTGGGCTGGGAGCTCACGCTCGAGTTAAGTGGGAGATACTCACGCTCCCATCACAGCTTAGGTGGGCTTGGTGCTCCGGATCTAGAGCTGTACTATAGGGCGGCGCAGGAGTGCCCATGCGCACCACTGGATGCACGGTCCCACCGATGCTCCGCATTTTCATATAGAGAATGTGGTGGCGGCCCCAACCCCATTGCCAGCGCTTCTGTTTAAGCCTCCTGATCGTAGGACTGGTATCCTTGACTCTATTAACGCGACAACGCACGCCTGGCTTCACCTTTTGAAATTATAAGCCGGCGCCATTCTTTGCTCTCCAAAGACACCGCTGGAGTGGTGCCACTGGTTGCCCCGTGCAGGGAAAAGGAGTGATTAAGGCCTTGAACACTATAAATATTCGCACAATAGGAGAGATGTTTGTGCAGGGTAAAACGATAGCATGGGAAGACGCTGTACAGGAAGATCGGACAGCTACTCCATTGACTCAATTCAATTTCCACAGGGTGAGACATGCACTGAGGGGGAGCTCCTGGGTAGCGGGATGGATGAGCCACCAGAGGTTGCCCCGCTCACATATGTTATTAAGGCTGAATCGCCAGTGCGAATTGTCTCAAGGATTTATAACATAGCATAGGGTTACAGAGCCAACCACTACACCAAGGCTAGGTTAGCGTGGCAGGCAGACCTGGGTCGACTGATTGACGCAATGTGGAAGTAATGTGAGAGTACGAAACGCATTTCACTAAATGGGCGTCATAGACTGATACATTTCAAATTTTTAAATAGGGCATATTATACACCAGAGAGGCTCTGCAGATACGGTTTGCGCGACTCGGCAGCGTGCGAACGCTGTGGTGCGGACCCTTCAGATTTTTATCATCTGGCCTGGCTATGTCCTGGGATGGCGGCCTTTTGGGCGTTGATATTTAAGACACTGGGGGAAATCACGGACACTACGCTCGCACTGGACCCTATGCTCGCACTATTGGGGTATTCCAAACAGCTGCCTAAGGGAATCAGACGTCTGGTAGATATGGGGCTTCTGGTGGCAAGACGTAGAGTTGTGATCTGCTGGTCTCGGGGCCCGTTCCCTACGGTTACGAACTGGACACACGACATGAAGTATAGCAGCACTCAAACAGAATATTATAGTGAGCTACTACCTCCACGCAATCGGCCTAAAAATTTCTGGGGTCTGTATCAGGCCTACCTGGCTGCCAAGGCAAGCGGCTCAAATCACGTTGATTCACTTGAAATATAGCGCTGGAGAGCGGTTTGCATAACATGTTCCGATTCCCGGACTGAGAGACATGCCTTGAATAGTAGTTGCCCTTAAGTGCCTCAGGATTTGTACAGTGTACTAGGCAAATACAACATTGAACTGATCTGTGAATGTTATTGTTGCGAATTGAAAGGTGATTATATTGATGCTGTATGTTAGAAGATACTAGTACTGCTCCACAGTGTTGGACTTTGTGTACTGTGTATATTGTTGCAAATAAGCTATGTCTCTGCTTTTGTTACCAATAAAGCCTAATTAAAAAAAAAAAAAACAGAAACTAAATGCAGAGAAGAAAGAGGTCCTGATAGTTAATGGGCGAAATTACCTGTGGTTAGACACCCACTGGCCTCCCTACCTCCACCAGCTAAAAGATGTAAACGTCAGGGTATCAAGTTTGATCATTTGCTTTTACTATCAACCTATCCCTCTGCTTCGGTCTTCCTGCATGCACTATGTTACAATATTAAGGAAATATGTACCATTGAAATTAGTTTCTTGGCAGTAGCTTTGTTTATAGAGTCAAGTCTAGTGTTGGAAAATTGGTTCCGCCTAATCGGTACGCCGTGATTTTCTGCTTTGGATTATCTGGTTTGTAGACCTTTATTGTAAGTGAGTCCCACTATCTGAGTCTCACTTACGATATATAATTGAATGGTTATTGGACTGTGCGTGTTTATCGCCAGTGGCCACCTTTTAAGATACGCCTGTTGCAACTCAGCTAAGGTAAGAGGCCCTGGGCTGGTTACACATGAGCACACACCTGTGCACACCAGTGTAGGCTGCACGTGAGAGACTACAGTCGTGAGCAGCCGAGTAGCTGCACACAAGTAAACTGCAAATTCGACCTGTCAAAATAACCCTTTTAACCTGCCAGACCTTCCTCTTAAATATTAACAAGTCACCCATATGTAGTTCTTATTGCTCATAAAGTCAGAGTGCATGATATTGAAATGTAGGACAGGTAGAATATTAATGTTGAACACGTCCTTACAGTGAAATATTACCAAAAACGATTTGAAGCAAGGATGGCTGTTGCTGTAAGGAATTATTGGGCTACATTGTTACATTTATGAATTGCTAAATTCAGATTTGTAGCAGCTAGAGAAATACTTCCAATCATTTTAATTGTACTTTAAAAACTTCTATAATGGTAAGTTTGGGTTTTAAATTATTATCTTGGAATTTACAATTTTAGAAACTTGGCATTTCCCTACCTAGAGTTTCTGTGGCCTTTCTGTGAGTGGCTAGCAGCCAGTAGAGGCTGCCTCTGAACGGGGGTGGCGGGGGAATGAAAAAAGATAAACTTACCTGCTTTGCCACCGCCTCTGCTGCTTGCCTCTCTTCGGTCTTCTTGTCTTCTTCACGGCTGCTGCCTGCACCGGAAGCACCCAGGCTTCCGGGCTCTGCCAGCCAATCACGACGCTGCAGGAGCAGCGTTGTGATTGGTCTGAGCGGCCTGTTTGGCTGCTCAGGCAGTGCCTGGGGAGGCTGGACATGTTCTCCACGGGGCTGTGCTACACAGCCCAATGGAGAACATGCCAACTACGCATGACTGTTTGGCCGGCCCTAGAGGGCCGATCAAAGCATCATGCGCATATAGGGAGGGAGTGCAAACCACTCCTGCTCCCTCTGCGGCGAGCAAGCCCCACTCCGCTCGGAGTCACAAAGGAAAATAAAATGATAATAACCTCTTGTTATTATAATTTTATTTTTATTTTCCACTGAGCAGTGGGGCGAAGCTCCTCCGCCTTAGTGGAGGAGCCGCCACTGCCAGCAGCCTGAGCTGGGGATGGCTCTCCCACTGGGAAATGTTTATTGAGGACAGACAGGAGGCAAAGGGACCTGTGTGTAGAAGGGAGTGGGTCTTCCTGAAAGGATGGCTGGGGAGAAGCTGTGCCCTGCCCTGATTACACTTCAAAGGAACCTGCCTCCTACACACTTGGTGGAACCTGACACACGGTCGTCCCTGCCTTTGTTTTTACTAGCCATGCTGGAGCCAAACTCGGGAGAAAGGAAGGAACTGACCAGAACTATTTTGAGGGTTAGACAAAGGGGTGCCCCTCTTCCCAACAGGCTGTTACTGGGAGGGGGCATGCATCGCACCCCCTTCCCAGACTTGTTTGCAGCCTGTGAATTCCCTCCCCCGGGCTCTGGCTATTATTATTTTGCCTGGGGACTCCATGCCCTGGGACTGAAGACCACTCAGTGAGTGCTGCCCAACATCCATGACGCTCGCAGTGGAACCGATGAAGCAGACTGCTCCCCGCCACTGGAGCAAGATAGAAGTATTCCTGCAAAGCAGGAGCAGCATTCAGAGGAGGACCTGCCATGTGCTACAGGGAATCTATGCCGGCTCCCGCACCGGAGGTACACGGCATCTGCTTAGCCGGCTTTGGTCGCAGGTGCGTTGGGGCTTCCCCCAGAGCCCCCAATGAGTTTCCACAGCTGGGAGTGGGATGGGGCTCTAAAAGAATAAAAAAAAAAAAACGCATGCGGCGAGGCAGGGCTACGGAACTAAACAAAGCAGCTAGAGCCACAAATCAATTATTTTACATATAAATTTCTTCCTCAGTATGCCGCAAGAAAGGGCAGTGATGTCCCCAATGGTGTTAAAGAAGTGTTTGGGGACTGCAGGAGCGCAGCAGTCCCCGGTTAGTTTTAAAACTCTAACCCCCTATCTCCTACTCTAACCCTACGTCTTCCATATCCCAAGTTGCATGATTCATATTTAAGTGCTGGTCTACGGCTTGGGAGTGCAGGGACCTCTAGCGGTTGGTTCTATGGCTGCATTGTATATAAGACTCAGACATGTTATGCTGATTTCTAATGCTTTATCTAAAGTATATTTTCGACAGTGTTTTGCAGCACTTTATTGCAACACTTTATTGACAATAATGATTTAATTCAAACATGGTTATTGATTTCAGTGATTATCATGGTGACTTTTTAACGTGCGACTATTGGTCTTAATAGATGTAGTGCCCACTTGACAAAGCAGACAGGTTTGCCTTATAATATAAAGTACTGACCCCTTTATAAAGCCAGTAGGCTTGTCTTATTGTAAAATGTGGGGACCCCTTGACAAAACCAGTAGGCCTGCTTTATCTAAATGCTAACCACATCTGTCTGGTATAAGTGAGATACTGTGATTTGGGGCCAGGATCCACTAGGGGTCAAATGTTAGTTCACAATGTCAGCAAAGTTAATTCTATCTGCTAGGTATATATTTGTGAAATAATGTGTAGTATTTAGTAGTGTGTGTGTGTGTGTGTGTGTATATGTAATAAATGCACTTCTCATTTTTCAAAGAAAAAGCACTAACTAGACAATCATTTATTGAGGGTTATTATTGCATGCCAGCAATGGCTGTTACTAGTACGCACCACCTCCCCTGCCTAGGCCTCAGACTGCTCTGCTACGCTACCCTGAAAGAGTCAAGTGCTACAATGTGGTGCTTAGTTCCTAGTAAGGAGAAAATTGAGACTCTATTATTTTCACAGGCCTCACAGCCGATAACCCAATTTCTTACACCTAGGCTATGCAAATGCTCTTTATTTGTAGTTTTCTATGTCCTTGCTGAAGGCACTTCAGATTATTCCGGATATGATAGAGTGGTTGGTAACCTCTGCTCTGTGCTTTGCTTATGTAACACCTATCCTTCACAAGCTCCACTGGCTCCCTGTAAGACAACAAATATGTTTTAAAACTCTATGGATTGTGTTTAAAACTTGAGCCAGAGCTCTAAACTTTATTAAACTATTCGAGAATATATATACCTAAAAGAAGCTTGACATCTTTTGCTAACCTTTGGGTTCTCCTTAGATTTTGAAAATCGAGATTGGGTACGCTGCTTTCATATCAATGGACATAAACCCTAGAACTTCCTTTTCCCAAATTTACATTCTAAAACTTCTCTTCTCCAGTTTCAGTGTCCTCTTAAAACCTCGCTTTCCAGCAAACCACTTGATACCCTTTAAGGTATGCTAACCAGTTTTCTCCTGCTTGCATTCTGAATAGTGCCTAGGATCCATTGGTAGTATAGCGCTTTACAAATGCTGTTAACATGACAATGTTATGTCATTTCCCAAGCAAACTCAACAACTGAGGATTGCATAATGATAATGTTATTCTTTTTCATTTTTCACTGGCATCTTCCACCCCTGTAGTGTGCGTCCTAATCAGCACTGTGGTGGGGTAATCTCCGGAAACCCCATTATAGCTCCAGGTATTTATTTTACTGACAAAAGCGATAATGGATAAACCACAAGTCCATGCATCATGAAAATGTCTGTTACTACAGAAATGTTTCTGTCGTGACAACCAGTCGGGTTGTTTAAATCCAAGGAAGATCCTGCAATGGACAATTATTCTATTTATTTTTTTAACCCGTGATCTGGATCTAAAGATAATTTAAGGACATTTAGTCAAGGGATACTTATCGAAAGTCCTATAATGCTTGATGCACACCTTTGTGTAAATTAATTATATCCCCACCAAAAACTATAGTGTGTAGGAAGCTTTTGCTATCCTAATACCACTAAAAACAGCAAAACAGGACAAAATAAAACAAGCACCTTGGATGAATGCAGAACAAAAAAAAGATAAAACAACAAATTGCAAAGTTACAATGCACCTGAGTCAAAACAAATAACAACCAAGGCAAACTTTGCCTAAACAAACATAGCAGAATATACAAGTCAATAAAAAAAGCGGTACTATTCAAATTGTGGATTTCCACACAGTCATATCAACTATTTCTCTTGTATTGTCTAAACTTGATTATGCCAATGGCCTCTATCACGGATCATCTTTATTAACTATGAAAAGGCTGCAATGAATTCAGAACTCTGCTGTCAGATTACTCTTACATGTAAAACCACAAGCCCACATCTAGACCACTTGAGGGCCCTACATTGGTTATCGGTTGCCAGAAGATCCACATTCAAGCTGCTTTGTATCACCCACAAAGCAATACATGAAACAGGACCACTTTTAATTCAGATTAAAATCACCAAATACATAAAACAAAGGAAGCTTCGCTCCAGATGGGCAGCTCTCCTCCAAACCCCAGCATACGAGAAAAAAAACATGGGTGGTTCATCTTTCTCTATTGAAGCAGCCAAACTATGGAATTCACTCCCCCCAAAGATAAGATCCACGGATACCTATCTTATATTTAGAAGACTATTCAAGAGTTGGCTCTTTCCTACATGACCACCATACTCAAAACACAACTGTACCGCATATGCCTGTTTATCTAAACATGTATTTATTTAGTTATGTACAACGTTTTGTACAAATATAAATACTACGTATGGTTCTTACTGGTCTGCTTAACAAATGTATATATTGCTTATTTAATTACATGCTTATGTGTATCTGTTATATTGTATCTTTCGCAATGCGTGATGAGCTATATAAGTTATTTGATCATATGCTTATGGGTCGCTGTTTTATTTTAATTTATCACAATGTGTAAATATGATCGTAACAATTGTAACTAAGTGCTTCACTATTGAAATATTTGGGTAAATATAAAGTAATAAAAATTATACACATAAAAAAATATTAATAAAATACATAAATAAGAGTTTTATGCACAGCAACACTTGAAAGTCTGCGTTTCTAACTGTTTACCCATACATGTACATATGGGACTTTATATAATACAATTTTATATCTCTTTATTATTTTCCATATACAGGTATGGCTTTCTATTTAGTTATGTATCTTTATTACTTTTCTCCTACTGTAGAAAAAAGCATTCAACTCTGTCCAATTCACTGCTCTCTCTCGTCCTATACCTTTTTCAATATACCTCGCTCTGACTTATCCCAAACCTCATTTTACTACTATGATCTCCCTAATAACCCTTTCTAGACTCTTCCCTCCTCTTCCCTCCTTTATCCTAATGAATTCAACTAACAGACTGTTAGACCTGTCATCCTTGGGGTGGTCTTCCCCTGTATTTTTTGCCTTTTGCCTCCACGTTTTGCTGATTCTTTTTGTTGTCCTAAGGACTCTGAGCACTTTACCACTACTAACCATTGTAAAAGTGCATGTGCTTCTCCCCTAAACATGATAACATTGGTGTCTACCTGACTGGCATATTTGATGTACTGTTAAGTCCCTTGTAAAGTGGTATACCACATACCCAGGGCCTGTACTTCTAATGCTACTAGTGGCCTGCAGCATTGATTGTGCCACCAACAGAAGTAACCTTTCAAACCTGTCTCAGGCTTGCCACTGCATCGCCTCTGTGTGCAGTTTACTGCCACTTCGACTTGGCATTTAAAACTACTTGCCAAGCCTTAAAGTTCCCATGTATTGCATATATGTCACCCCTAAGTAAACCTAAGGGCAGGGTGCGCTGTAAGTAAAAGGTAGGGCATGTGCTTGTATGTTTTGCATGTCCTGGTAGTGACAAACATCCTATTTCGTTTTTCACTACTGTGAGGCCTACTTCTCTCATAGGCCAGCATTGGGAATTCCTTAATACACTTTAAAGCTGTAATTCCTGATCAGAGAGGGATAGCTTTTTCATGTTTCATATGTTTGGAATTGTAATGATAAATCCTCCTCACTGGTCAATTTGGATTTAACATTGTTTTAGAAAGGCCACTTTTAGAAAGTGGATATTTCTCTGTCCTTACTGCTCTTTGTTCGTTATAGCCCGTCTCTAATACACATCTGGGTTGGGTGACAGCTACACTTTGTGCTTTCCCTCTAGACAACCACAAGCACAGGAAGGTGAGGCTCATCTGCATTCTGAGCACTCATTTGCATTCTGATGGGGCTTCCGGGGCAGGGATGAATGGGAGGGGCTGACACTTGAACTTCAATAGATAGTGACCTGTCCACCCACAAAGGACTGATTTACCCCCCACAGATAAGCCTGGCAGACAGGGCTGGGTTGAAAGGTATCATTGTGCACTTCATAGAGTTGCTTTGAAGTCACCTCCTACATCAGAGGCACTTTTGGGTATAAGTACTGGGTCTCTGACCCCCGAAAATCAGACACTTCTGGATCTTGAACTGAACCTCTGTCAGAAGGACTGTTGTGCTGCTTAAAGGACTCAACTGGACTGCTTTGCTGGAAGGACTTCTTTTCTGCTTGTTGCCCTGATGCTCCCTGATTCTGCTGAAGGAGAGCTGGACCCTCTCTCTTTCCTTCAAGTGATCTACACAGGGTTTGCCGGCTTGCCTCCTGTTTTCTGAAGTTTTAGGGACACAAAAGACTTCCTGAAATTCTGCTGGCGCTGCTCGACTCTGCCTTCTGGGAGTCCTACCCCTGCCTGAGGTGCCCTCTCCAAGTTTTTGGCTTCAGAACTGGGTTCTGCATCTGTTTTGCTACAAATTTGACACATTGTCACCACTGTGCCGGTCGGAACCGATTCATCGGCTCTTCGACATTGGTTCTACAGCCTGCGCAGCCCAACGACAACTCTCTGCGTGGCTCGCCGACTATACATTGCCTTCACTTCAGCAAAACTCACGACGCAGGGACCCTAAAATTTGACTCATCGTGCCCTCAGCACCTACGCTTTACAACATCCAAGGTACTTTCTCAACGGGCAATTCGTGGATCCTGTAGGCAACCAGCCCTCCATCGCGGTCAGCCTGAACTTTGGATTTGCACCAATCTCTCGCGACCTCAAGTAACCTTTTGACCGCTAGTGACTTCTAAGCAGTGTTTTTGCATGTAAACTATACAAAATACATATTTCAACATCTACTGATTGGAATTTTGTTGTTTTGGTCTTATTTTGCTCAGATAAATATTCTCTAATTTTCTAAACCTCTGTGGAATCTTTTTGTGGGGGGGGTTTGTGTGTGTGTGTGTGTGTGTGTGTGTGTGTGTGTGTGTGTGTGTGTGTGTGTGTGTGTGTGTGTGTGTGTGTGTGTGTGTGTGTGTGTGTGTGTGTGTGTGTGTGTGTGTGTGTGTGTGTGTGTGTGTGTGTGTGTGTGTGTGTGTGTGTGTGTGTGTGTGTGTGTGTGTGTGTGTGTGTGTGTGTGTGTTTTGCACAAATACTTTGAGAAAGACCTGTAACGCGAACTGCTCGCACTCCCTTACAGTGGCAAATAAAGTCTCCCACTGTGAATTCTCCTTCCAGCCATGCTCCAAAGCTGAGATGCGCGCTGCGGCCCCATCTCCGCTGAGGATGTTCCTCCTAAATTGTAGATCGTTTCCTAAACACTCCACTGAACTTGCCATTCTGCTGGAAGATTTAAAACCCGATGCTCTCTTTCTAACAGAGACTTGGCTTTACCCTGAGGCGGACTTTGTCCTTATTCAAACCCTCCTCCCTGGATATCTTTCAGTCAGGGCTGATCGCAAGACGGGTAGAGGTGGGGTATATCCATTATTTTTAAGGACATTTTCAACTGCCGTATTACAACAGACCCTTTACAGGACTGCAAAAGCCTGGCCTTTTCAATTGATTTTTCTCCGACTAACACCTTTTCTGGTCTGCTGATATACCGCCCCCCAGGCCCACTCGGGCTATTTCCCACAGCCCTGCCCACCACTGTCGCCTCCTTAGCCTGTACTCCTTCAAATTTTACGGTGCTTGGAGATCTTAATCTCCATTTAGATAACCCCTCCGACCATTCAGCTAATGAATTTATATCTAACCTTTCTGCACTTCAGCTCACTCAGAGAGTCTCTAAACATACACATATCAAAGGTCATCTACTCGACCCTGTCTTCAGCAATTTACGAGATCTTACTGTAGGCACCCCTACTCCACTTCCTTGGTCGGACCACTTTTTAATCCCTTTAATCTGGGAAATCCATGAACCCTCTTTCTCCCCAAATATATCTACTCTGGAACGGAACTGGGCAAAGCTCCCCACTGAGCACTGGATTTCTGTTCTTGAGGCCACTAAACCAGCCAGTGATCCGAACCCCATTGTGGCAAATGAAAAGTTCAATAAATGGATCCAAAGCACCCTCGATGTAGTCCTCCCAAAAAAAACCGCCCACAAACAAGCCAGGCCTAAGACTGCTCCCTGGTTCTCTCCCAGGCTGAGAGAACTTAAACAATCGTGTAGAAGACTGGAACGCTCTTGAAGACAAAATTATTCTGATTCCAGGAAACTTAAATACAGAGAGGCTATTAGATCATATAAAGCTGAAATTAAATCTGTCCAAGCTGCTTTTTATGAGGAGAAAATCATTTTAGCAGCAAACTCCCCCAAAGAAATTTTTCGAATTGCCAAGTCCCTCTCCAATCTACCTCAGCAGCAGCCAACATCAGAGGGGGCACTTACTAGGTGCAATAACTTGGCGGAGTTTTTCCAACAGAAAATTCACAACATTTACATGTCCCTTCCGGCTTTTCAGAATCATCGATCTATGTCACCCATTTTGGAGCCACGTGCCGGAACCCAAATTACACTAGGACAATTCCCCCCTTTGGATCTTGCTTCACTGGACTTGGTCATGGCAAAAGTAAAGTCGGGCTCCCCTATTGATCCTGCCCCTCCTTCCCCTCTGATTCTAGCTGCCGACACCATCCGTCCGGTAATCTTTGATCTGGTCAACTCCTCCATCTCTTCTGGTACTGTTCCCCCCGCATGGAAGTGTGCTCTGGTAAAGGCCCTCTTAAAGAAACCTAATCTTGACCAGTCCAACCTAGCTAACTTTCGCCCCATTTCGCTCCTCCCTTGGATGAGTAAGATTCTGGAAAAGCATATAAATTCTATCCTAGTAGAATTTCTAGAATCTAACGAGCTCCTTCATCATTCTCAAACTGGTTTTCGTCCTCAACAAGGAACCGAAACTGCTCTTCTGGCAGTAACCGAGGAGGCGAGGCAGATACTGGATCAGGGAGGCAAGGCAGCGATCATCTTACTTGACCTCAGTGCCGCTTTCGTCACTGTTAACCATTGCACCCTGCTCCACCGGCTAAAAAGTGTGGGAGTTACCGGGACGGCCATAACTTGGCTACAATCCTTTCTCAGCGATCGGTTCTTTCAGGTCTTTGAGGGTGATGTTGTCTCCAACCGGCTGTCTCTCAGCTGTGGGGTTCCTCAAGGCTCCTCCTTGAGCCCCACGCTGTTTAACATCTATATGAGACCCCTGGCTGAGATTGTCCATCCATTTGGCATTAAAATCATCACATATGCAGACGACACGCAGCTCGTGGTGGCATTGAACCACCCCGAGAGGTCGTCTAGCACCCTAGGCCCGTGCCTAGAGGAAGTTGCCAAGTGGATGGAAAACTCATGCCTTAAGCTGAACGGGGATAAGACCGAGCTCATGCTTTTGGGCAACTCTCCCTCATTCGACCCGGTTTCGCTCTGGACGAACTGCCTCGGTCCCGCACCTGATCCGAAGACTCAGATCAAGAGCCTTGGTGTGTGGCTTGATCGCTCGCTCAGTTTTAATCACCAGGCCGTCAAAATCTCAGCCACTTGCTACGGCCTCCTGAGGATGCTCCGTAAGATCCTCCCCCTTCTCCCTTTTCAGGCGAGAAGGATTATGGTTCAGGCCCTCATCCTCTCTCGCCTGGATTATGGGAATTCCCTCTACCTGGGAGCCCCCCAAACCACCATCCATAAGCTCCAGGTCATTCAGAACTGTGCTCCTCGCATGCTTTTGCAGGTCCCCCGTCGACAATCGGCGAAACCTGCACTAAGGAGCCTCCATTGGTTACCAATTAAGGCAAGAATCCAGTTTAAGGCCATGTGCCTGACTCATAGGGCCTTCTGGAAGAAGGGCCCAGTCTCAATCCAGTCCATGATCACTCCTTATCAGCCTCCCAGAGATCTCCGCTCTGTCTTCCTTCCTAGTCACCTCACACAGAATAAGGAAGGCTAGATGGGGCGGGCGTTCCTTCTCCCATAATGCTGCCAACTCATGGAACTCCCTCCCACTCCATCTGCGAAAGGAACGAAACCTGCTCTCCTTTCGAAAGCTTCTAAAAACCGTTCTTTTCAATGAATGCATCTAATTCACTCCTCTCCTGTTATTCGGCGTTAGTCCACAAGCGCTAGGAGGCCTGAGGGTAGCTATTGCGCTATATAAATTTTATTTTCATTTCATTCATTTAATTTCACTTTGCACATTACCTCTCTAGATAAGTCTGACTGTTCTGTGGCAAGCCTACAGAGGGTGAGCACCGCTTATTTTTTAGTGTGGATCTAGATTACCCTGACTAGAGTACCTCTACAGCAAGGGACTCTTAATTGTGAAGATAATGGAAGGTATACATCAGGTGCAGAAGTCTTATGGGCTATCAGTATTGGAATGCTTTCCTCCTTTCTGTCATGAAGGACACAGCATCAGTTCTTGCATGGTAGTGGAGAGTGCAGTTTATGTATGTAATTTTCATGACTGCCTATAAATAATTCTGAAGTAGAGCGCATGGAAAGGTTTGATTTTGAGATGAAAATGTAATGGTGTTGGTGAATGACCATCTGAAACTAAAACCCTTGTGTGTGGTATTTTCTGTAAGTGTGTTCATGAGCAGTTGTAATGTGTTGTTGTGCTCCGCTTTCTGCTTTCGTCATCTTTTATTTCTCAGATTGTATTCACACATTTCTTTTGTTTCTCACCAGAACCACTTTCCCTTTGGAGAGCAACTTCTGTGTTTTCTCAGAAAACCAGATATGCCTGCACCAGGAGGTCAGCAGCAAGTGGATGGATTGAAAATTCCTTCTGACTTTGGGTCGTCCCGTCGATCCTTTGCTTGTAAATCAGGTCTTACTGGGAGCCAGTTGTACCAAGATTCTGGGACTGTGTCTAGCGCATCCGACCCTGGTGCGAAGACTCTGATTCATAGAGATTCTCTCCCTCCAAAAGATGATTTCAAAGAAATTGTGTCTTCTTTTATACAAAGGTCAGCGGCAAAAGATTCAGACATGTCGAGCCACAACCTGCTTCCCTTTCTGCACAGCCTGTGTGGTGAAATGAATCACCTGAGGATTGGAGAACAGGGCCAGGAGTCCCAAAGAAGCCAAAGTGAGAAGAGTGCTATGAGAGTTGAGTAAGTTTTTGTTGTTGTCCTAATAAAATGTGGACCATCTTAACTTCAAGTATGTATACCTACATAATAATCTTATGCCTTTAACATGGATTTATATATGCCAACAAGGACAATCCAAAACACTTAATTGGAATCTGGGTCAATTAGCTCTAGTAAATCACTGCGATTCCCTCAGGACTCATTCAGTGAAACTTATAGTTTAGTACAGCAGAATTCATCTGCAAACAATTAATGTTTTGAAGCAGCCAACTATTCGTTTGAAATATTTTTTTAATTGCAAATAATAATTAGTGTTAAACGTGCTATCATATGGTTCCTACTTTCTAAGTAAGACTGTTCGTATAGGCAACATAAGCTTCAGAACTGTGTAATTGAGTCCACTCATACCATCAGAATATGTTGACTTACTTCCTGGCTAGCTCACAGTGCGCCATCTGGCCCCCTAACCCGACAGGGCACCAGATGGTGTCTGCAAACTCAGAACTTGACAACCCTAATTTCCCCAAGGAAATCATGAAAACAGATTCTACCCTTTCCTTAGTAACTTAGGGAGACACAAGAAGTCCACAAATTGACATTTCAAACATTTATTGAAGGAATTGTACTGTAATGTAAAATACGTTCGCTGCAATGATTAATATACTGGAGCAAAGCAGTGTTAACAGCATTACAAGAATGGTGAACAGAATGAATAATTCAACCATCGTGCCTTTGCATTAGATTATATTCATACATATAATTGCACTCCTATCCTATAAAGCATAGGGTCTGTGGGTCTGCCAGAATACCTCAAAGTGATCGAACTCCTAATTTACCTGCAGGCGTGTGTCATTTAGCAACAAGCTTTGGTATAGAATATTTATTTATTTTATAAAGCGCCCAAATCACCCCAGAGGGGTATCTCCGCGCTCCGGATTGCTGCAGCTAACCACGACAACACCCAAATTAGAACAGAGAGGTTTTAAGTAGCCTTCTAAACTTCAGATAATCTGTGCAGTGGCGCAAATGGATGGGAAGTTGGTTCCAATAGTAGGGGGCTAGATAGGAGAAAGCTTTGCCACCCAAGCGGGATTTTTTGTAACGCGGGATAAGAAGTAAAGATTTAGACCCGGATCTGAGAGACCTAGGTGGTACATATTTGGTGAATTTCTCTGAAAGATAGCTGGGACCGAGTCCATTTAAAGCTTTGTAGACCATACAGCAGATTTTAAATCTGATCCGCTTCTTCAACGGAAGCCAGTGTAGATGTCGCAAGAGGGGGAGAGAGGCCGTTCGGGGGGGGAGCGTTGGAAACCAGGCGAGCTGCAGTATTCTGGACCACCTGCAATCTATTTAAGGAAGCTTCGTTAGCTGAGATCTGCAGGGCATTGCAGTAGTCCAGGCGGCTTAGCACCAGTGCTTGGATCAGAGTTTTCCGATTAGTTGAAGGTAGGAACGGGAATATTCTTCGGCGAAGACTTAATACATGGAAGCATGCCCCAACAGTAGTTGTGACATGCTCTTTGAATGTTAATTTGTGATCCAGACGGACTCCCAGATTTTTGCCACTAGTTTGGGAGGTGGCGCGGAGCCCAATTCCTCTGGCCACCATCCTGGGGACCACCTCACTGCTGCCCTCCATCCTCTTCAGGATGGTGTTGGAATTCAGCTGGGCTAGAATTCAGGCCTGGGGCGACCTTCGACAATCTATCGAGATGCTCCTCTGCCTAAACAGGGGAGTATTGTTGTTTATATAATAAACTGCACTCATTCGTTCCATGCCGGAGTCTTGGCTGAACGGACAACAACAAACAACAACATTTTGCTCGGGTACTAAGTCCTTGTACAGAATGTTCTAAGGCCTGATATTGTGCCTACGCAGAAGTGTAACTGTAAGCAAAGCCATTTCTGAGTACTTAATCTCATGAGGTCATGGAAGCAAATGTGTGTTTAAAGTCATTGTCTAAAAAGATGTCAACTGTAAATGTGAGCATGTAAAATGGAAGTGTGTGTACCCAAGGCCTGTATAACCACACAACAGTGCTCTATGTTTAAAGTGATCAAATGAGTGGAGAATAGTGAAGGAGCTGTGTATGTACACAAGTGTAAGTGACCGTGGAATAATTATATGAGTGGAAGCCCAAATACACAGGTATAGTGTTATAAATGCAATTTCTTTCCCGCTATCCACCTCCCCATCAAAACCGCCCCCACAGGCATCAGCAGTGCAAGCTTCCCTCACACAGCATAGGTAGAGCCTGTGCAATAGTAGTGCCAGCTTAATGGGCATTGTACCTTGTGGCTTCAGATTGACTTAAAAGGAGGAGGCAGAGCCAGAGGCCCTTTGACATTCCACGTTGACTTATTCTCAGACCTGCCTCCTCAATTGGACACCAGGGAAGCTTTTTGGTAGAGGGTCAAGGGGGACTAGTGCTTACCCCCTAAAAATAAAAGAACAACTTTTCTGGCCACTGGCGCGGGCCTCCTCCCGGGGTGTGGGGTTGGGGGGGCAAGGAGGGAGGTATTTCTGCGACACTGGGGCCTAGAGCACTGGTTCTTAACCTGTGGTCTGGGGCCCGTGGGACTCAGCGATAGCTTAGAAAATTTATATTAACAGATCAATAAAGAGTGTATAAATCAAGAAGTAAAATGTAAAGATTACATTTTTAAATGGTCTGTAAATGTGAAAGAATTTTAAATTGGAGGCTAAAAGTTAAGTTTTGCAGCGTGAATCCTTTTCTGGATTCACATGCTGTGCATCATCCCGCCATCTAGTGGTTGGGTCCGGAATTCTTTTTTTTTTTTTTTCTTGTTTTGGTCGCGGTCGACCACCATTTGGTGCCAGGTACGTCCCCTGTGTGATGTCAGACGGTATCCTGGAGGTTGAAGTGCGTGGTGGCCATCTTCAGATTCTTTTTTCCGCCGTTGGGTCTGGAAGCAAGACGGGAAGCTCCGAAGAATTTTTCATTTTTTCCCGAAAAACTTTGAAAAAGAAGAGTATCGAAGAAAACCATTGATCGACATCACCGAAAAGTTATCAGCGATCATCAACGTCGTGAGTAAGGCAGAACCAGAGGACCACGCCGGTCCACAAATGGCGAGGTAGGGGCAATGGAGAATACCCCCTTCAAGTTCTGCCCCAAGTGCCACCACAAGTACGCACAACGCGACCCACACATCGTCTGCAACCTCTGCCTGCCCGAAGACCACAAGGACTGTGAGGCCTGAGCAGCATTCTTACCGAAAACGCTAAGGACGCGTCGAAGTCAAAGACAGGCCCACTACGCCACAATGTCGCAGACAGCGAAGAAAACCTCTCTAAGAGACCTGGATTTCTCGAGCGACGAGGAGGAACATGGAGCACCAGCGGAGTCGACGCACGAGGCATCGGACGTCTAGGTCCTAGAGAGGGACTCCGAAAAAATCCACACTGAGAAAAGGGCTAAGGATCCGAAAAAGAAAACTTGAGAAGGTAAGACACCTTAAAAATCCGTCGGAACCGAAGGGCCACGAACATAAGGCGCACAAGGCAGCCCCGACGCCGAGCAAGAAGGCGATTGAAGGCCAGCCGCGATTGAAAGAACCCCACGGGACCCAACCAAAGGTCATTGAGGAGGGAAAATCGCCGAAAATGCTGAAACAAGGGGTCGACGCAGAACCCGCAAAAAAGACCACTACACCGCCGAAGACTAACGTCGACGTCGGGAAGAAAAGAAAATCTCCGGCCACGGACGCCGAGAGGGTCCTCGAGGTCGAAAAGAAAAGAAGACTCGAGGAAGAAATGGCAGCGCTCCTACAAAAGAAGGACTTCGATGCCTCATTGAAGGATTTTCGTATCCCGAAAACACCGGCGGCCGAACCAGAGAGCGTCGACGCCGAAGAGGCAGAAGACGCCGAAGGAGAGAAAGAAGGGATCTTCTACTCTCCACCAACACCAGAACCTCGAGACGAAGAACCAGAGGAATACGGAGACATACCGGAAAAGGAGGAAAACTCCGAAAATTGCGAGGAACAGTGGAACGACCTCGACACCGAGAGCCCAGAGGAAGAGATTTGCTGCTATCCTTCGAAAGCTTCACCTCCAGATGACATAGCTTTCTACAATGACATTGTCAAAAGGGCAGCAAATCAATTTGGAGTTCCCCTAGAGGAGGAAAAAGGGGACACATGTTTCTTGCTAGAAACACTGGCACCAGCTTCAAGAGGGACACAATATCTGCCTGTGCTGCCAAGTATCCTGGACCAAGGCAAAGAAGCATTCAAAGAACCAGCTGCAAACAAGGGGGTAACCCCCAGAGTAGAGAAAAAGTACAAACCCTCCTCAAAAGAGCCTAAATATATTCAGGGGAGTACAGTACCTGACTCTATTATTGTCACCACAGCCAGGAGGAGAGCCAATGCAGTCTCCAACACAGGGCCACCACCTGACAAGGAAAGCAAAAGGATGGACATGGTGGGGAGGAGAATGGAGAAAGAAGCAGTGGCGCATTGCCAACTCTAATGCCCTGGTGAACAGATACGGCCACCAACAGTGGGACGAAATAGAAGAGTTGCTGAACAAACTCCCCGAGGAGGGCAAAATCTATTGTCCAAGAAGGGAAAAACGTGGCTAACACCTGCCTAAAGTCAGCCCTAGATGCAGCAGATACTGCAAGCAGGCAAATGTGCACAGGAACCATCCTCAGGAGGCATGCCTGGCTCAGAATTTCTGGTTTCAAACAAGAAGTTCAAACCTCAATTATCAACAGACCATTCAATTTAGAAGCCCTGTTTGGCAAGGAGGTGGATGAATCCCTCCAACAAATTAAAAAAGACAATGAAACAGCAAGGGCAATTGGGGCCCTACAGCAAAGAGGTTCTTTTAAAAGAGGAGGTTTCTCGAACAGAAAAACCACAGGTAGAGGCAGCTTTAGTCAAGGACAGCAAATGACACAACCATCTCGGGGACAGAACCCAAACCAACAGATGGGTCAACAGTCTAGCTACCAAGGTTGGCAACAACAGCAGAAACAGCCCTTTCGAGGAAGAGGGAATGGCAGAGGAAGAGGCCAATCCTCTAGAGGAAGAGGAAATGGGTCTAACTGACTTTATCATGGAAAAGGACCCACACAAAACACCAGTGGGCGGAAGAATATCCTTTTTCCACACACAATGGAAAAGGATAACAACAGACAATTGGATATTAAATTTGGTACAATATGGCTATTGCATAGAACTCACAAAGACACCACCTGCAAATCCACCCAAAACAAGAATATTAAACAGATCAGAACAAACACTGCTCAACGCAGAAATCAAAGAACTATACCAAAAACAGGCAATAGAAAAGGTACCAATACAAGAGTGGTACAAAGGAAACTACTCTCCATACTTCCTAGTACCCAAACAGGACCAAACTCTAAGGCTAATCATGGACTTAAGATTTATAAACAAGTTCATACTAACACAACATTTCAAAATGTGTACCCTTCAAGAAATAATTCCACAGATTCAAAAGGGGGATTACTTGGCAACAATAGATCTCAAGGACGCCTATTTACATATCCCTATGAACAGAAGACACAGACCGTACCTAAGATTCCTACACAACAGAAAACACTACCAATTCAAGGTACTCCCATTCGGCATAAAATCTGCTCCACGGGTGTTCACAAAGTGCCTAGCTGCAGTGGCGGCACACCTGAGAAGAGAGAAAATCCATGTCTACCCTTACTTAGACGACTGGCTAATAAGGGCACGCTCAAAACAAACATGTCACGATCATGTTAAAAAAACAATCCAAACGCTACAAAGACTGGGTTTCTCAATAAACCACAAGAAATCTTTAACAACACCAGAAAGAGAAAAAACCTTCCTGGGAGCAAAACTGAACACAGAAAACGCCAAGGCTTATCCCACACAAGCCCGAATACAAGCTATCCGTCACGAAACAGCCCTCTACCAGAGGGGGCAGTCTCTGACAGTGAGGAAAGTAATGACACTAATGGGCATGATGGCATCATGTATCCCACTCATCCCTCACGCTCGCCTACACATGCGCCCATTCCAAGAATGGCTCACCAACAGCTGGTCACAAGCCACAGGAAGTTGGGAGGATCTAGTGGTTGTTACACAAAGGGTGCAAGCACAGATTCAATGGTGGGCATCCAACAACATAGCGCAGGGGAGACCTTTCAGGGACCCAACTCCATCTGTGACAGTCACCACGGATGCATCCCTCAACGGGTGGGGGTGCACATTTCAACCAGCTGAAAGTTCATGGTCAATGGAGCGAAAAGGACTGAACAAAACATATCAATTTTTTGGAGATGAAAACTGTTTTTCTGGCACTCAAAGCATTCCAGAAACATTCAGGGGAAAAACATATTAATACAAACAGACAATACAACTACAATGTTCTACCTGAACAAACTGGGTGGAACAAGGTCTTTTCCCCTGAGCAAGCTTGCACAGGAAATCTGGCATTGGGCGATACCCCAAAAAATCAGTCTGCTAACAGTACATCTACCAGGGGTAGACAACATTACAGCAGACCAACTGAGCAGACAAAACAACTGCTCCCACGAATGGGAGTTGAAACAGACAACGGTGCAGTATCTATTCAACATCTGGGGAACCCCAGTGTTGGACCTGTTTGCAACAATGCAGAACAAGAAATGCCAAAGCTTTGCCTCGAGGTTTCCACACCACCTGTCAAAGGGAAATGCACTTTCACTCAACTGGTCACAGACATTTGTTTACGCCTTTCCACCAATACCCCTGATACAAAGAGTGCTACAAAAAGCAAAGGAACCAGGAACAAACATGATTCTCATTACTCCTCACTGGCCAAGGCAGACATGGTACTCCACTCTCCTTGAACTATCCAAAGGAGAAATGGTCAGGATCAAAGCAGAAAAAGACCTGCTGACAATGCAACAGGGACAGCTCTTTCACCCGGAGCCAGCAACGCTACAACTAGCAGCCTGGCGCCTGAATACATAGAATTTGGGCACCTCAATCTACCGCTCAGAACCATGAAAATTCTAAAAGAAGCAAGAAAACAGTCAACAAGAAAATGTTATACAGCTAAATGGAAGCGATATACCACATGGTGCACCACTAACAACAGAACTAATTCTATCAATACACAAGAAACAGTTATTACATATCTTACTTACCTCTTGGACAGCAACATCAATTTTTCAAGCCTTAAAGTGCACCTTGCTGCAATAGTGGCATATACAAGAGGAAAATCATGCAAAAGTTTTTTTACAAGACCAGTCATCAAAAGATTCTTAGAAGGAGCAAAAAGAATAGCTCCACCAAGAGCTGCTCCCGTACCAACATGGAGCTTAAATAGGGTACTTTCTCAACTGATGACAAAACCCTTTGAGCCCATGCATACAGCGGATCTCAAACATATTACTCTCAAAACAGCCTTTCTCATTACTATAACATCATTACGAAGAGTAAGTGAACTGCAAGCATTAACTATACAAGAACCCTACTTACAAATCCTAAATGATAAAGTAATCTTAAAAACTAACCCACAATTCTTACCAAAAGTGGTATCTAAGTATCACTTAAATCAAAACATTCTACTGCCAGTTTTCTTCAAAGACCCAAAAACAAGAGCAGAGAGAAGCCTTCATACCCTGGATGTAAGAAGTGCTTTACTGTATTATTTACAGAAAACAGAAAAAACAGGAAAACAAAGCAATTGTTTGTTGCTTACGCACATAGCAACACAGGATCAGCTGTCACAAAAGCAACTATTGCAAGATGGATAGTACAAGCTATCCAATTATGTTATGCCAATGCCAAAAAAGAACTAACATTGCAACCAACAGCTCACTCCACAAGGAAGAAAGGAGCAACGCTGGCATTTATGGCCAATGTGCCCATTGACTACATTTGCGCAGCAGCAACATGGGCATCGCCACACACCTTTACAAAGCATTATTGTGTGGATATACAAATGAATAAGGAAGCTCAAATTGGAGAGAAGGTGCTTCAACACCTGTTTGCAAGGTCTTCCTTTAACCATAGCCTCCCAGACACGGGAGAAACCGCTACATAATCTGATGCACAGCATGTGAATCCAGAAAAGGATTCACGCTGCAAAACGAAATGGTTACTTACCAGTAGGAGTAGTTTTGCAGCTTCAAGAATTTTCTGGATTCACATGCGACCCACCCGGCCTCCCCTATAAGGAAAACAAACAGGTGGGGAAGCAAAGGACTACAACAGTATTTTCAAAACCATCTCAAGGATTAAAAAACATAAGGAAAAGAGAAAAAAGAATCCGAAGAGGGCCACGACGTACGTCGACCTCCAGGATACCGTCTGACGTCACACAGGGGGACGTACCTGGCACTAAATGGTGGTCGACAGCGACCAAATCAAGAAGAAGAAAAAAAAAGACTATTCCGGACCCAACCACTAGATGGCTGGATGATTCACAGCATGTGAATCCAGAAAATTCTTCAAGCTGCAAAACTACTCCTACTGGTAAGTAACCATTTCGTTACTATCCTCACATTGATTCGTGGGAGCAGTGCATGTGCATTAAACAGAATATAGTATGGACGATGAGTGCCCTCAGTTGAATTTTTTAAAAAGCTCCAACCTTCCCATTAAGATGTTCTTCTGCTTCCACTAATGACTCAGTGGGGGTTCCTGGATTTCAATAATGATTCATTGGGGGTCTGTGGGTTCCAATAATGAATAAGTGTGGGGGCACAGGTGTCAAAAGGTTAAGAATCTATGACCTAGGGCATCCCCATGGTAAATGAGGAAAGTTTGTTTCTTTGAGACTTAGATTTGAAATGTGGGCTGGCAGAGAGGAGCCAAATCCTAATCTCGTCTCACTTGCCATGGTAAATGGCAACAAAATTTGGGCTTTGGGTGAGGGCAACCAAGGAACCCTACAAACTCTGGGCATTTCTAAAATCTGGAGACACAGATGAATCCAGGGTGAAGTGGTTTTCATGCATCCTTCTATGTTTTGTTACTCAGAATGCCTCACAAAAACATTAACTTCGTCAGATTCTGGATTCCAGAACTTCCCCTCAGAAATGTGATGAAAAGATGTGATTTTAGCCAAAGTTTGAGGTTTTCAGGGCATTCTGTGCAAGAAGGCATTATGAAATTTACATAAGTCATACCGCCCTGGACTCTCCTGCCTGTCTGCTTTTTAGACACGCCTAAGTTGGGTGCAGAGGGCCCCCGCAGCACAGAACTTAGGCCTGAGCGCTACGTATTAAATCCGGAGCGGGGGCCCCTCCGTGTACATTGCAGGGGGGGCCCCTTAAACTTTCATTACGCCACTGCCCACCGTGTCGCAGACGATACGCCCAGCCACAGTAATGCAGTATTATTTTTATCGGAAGGACTGTGGAAACACAGCATAGTATAACATTTGTTATTATTGAAAGTCTCCTTTTTTGGCTTTCGAAAATAAGGCAGTGTGCAAGAAAGAGCACATTTTGCAAAATGCCCTCTGGTTCACATGATATTATAGGTAATCCCAATTCAGAGTTGTACCAATTACCACTATTCCTAACTCAATCTCTTGGGCCCATTTAAAAAAAATCTTTTTTTTCTGACTTAAATTTTTTTTTTATTTCACCTAATAGTTTCTTTGGACATTTCTATGGCTTTTCAGTGGCTACCCATGGGTTTCACATCAGTTTTCACCACAAACTTAATGCAGGTAGAAACCCCCAAAATAAGAAAAATGGACAACTGCTCAGAAAAATGCAAAATGTTTTTTTTATTTTTTTTTAACAGTGCTTCTTCTTTTTTCTTTTTTTTTTTTTTTTTTTGGTTTAACTTTGTTTTATTAAATTTTGACAAAGTGATAGACACAATACAAATCGCATGTACTCTCATTGGGGAACAATATTGGCTGACCCCGGGTCCCACCCTTTCCCGTATCCAGTTACAGTAGAGAGAGCGTTCAACGGTAAAGCAAGTGCCCATGGGTGCGAGGAGAGTCGAAGCTCCCATGAAAGAACCTACTTGCCAGTCCCCTAAGAAAGAAAACAAACCCAAAGAATAAAGGCGAAAAACATAGAACACGGATATCGCCCCCCCCCCCGAACCAGTGTGCCACGTCCTTGCCCTCTCTGGGCGCCCTACAGGATGACTGCCAAGTATCTATTTTCCAGGGCCAGCTTCTGGGTTCGGTGTATCCGTGAGTCGCAGGAGGCGAAGATATTTCGGGCACGTGATTTCGTTGAATTCCTTCGCCAGGAGGGACAGAATGGGCTCCCAGACAGTATTGAAGGAGGCTGCAGACTGCGTGAGAGAGTGGCTTGTATACGCTCCATCCCAACCGTGTACCATAGTTTGTGGAGCCACCCCGTGTGTGTAGGGCGAGTCTGTGTACCCCAGAGCGATAAGATGTGTTGAACAGCCGCTCCCATGGCCAGTCCCATCTGTCTCCCCCTGATTGACTTTAGTGGGAACGTGAGTGCGTTGGGCAGCCCTAGGAGTGTATATGCGGGAAAGCGGGGAATCTCTGTATCAAATTGTGTGTCGATGTCATGAAGAACAGCCGTCCAGTATCCCACCACCTCCCTGCACTCCCATAGTAGGTGGGTCAGTGTGCCCTCTTCGTCGCAGCCCCTCCAGCATGTTGGGCTCCGGTTGGGATTGCCTCTATGCAATCTGACTGGTGTCAAGTACCAATAGGTCACGACTTTGACCGCTGCCTCTCTGCCGGCAGTGTTCCTGGCCGTGTGGTTGGCTCTGTAATATATGTCTTGCCATTCCTTTCCAGAGAGAGTTCTTCCCAGCTCTTTTTCCCAGCGTATCTGGCCTGCAGAGTGACTTGTGGGGATCGGAGGGCTGAGCATTTTGTAGAGCTCCGTAATCAGCTTTCGGTCGGACTGCTTGGTAAGTAGCCATTTTTCGTAAGCCGTCAGCTTTCTGCCGACTAAGGGACGTATCTCCGGCTGCGTCAACCAATGTCTAATTTGAAAATCGTTGCGGGGCTCTAATGTCGTACTGCTCTGATAGGTCGGAGAGCTGAATGAACCCCTCAAGGTCAAACATATGGCCCGCAGAACTGCAGCTTGACGTTCGCCACTGCGGGAACGCCCGCCTCTCCATCCCCGGGGTGAAGTCAGGATTGTCGAATAGGGGCGTGAGTGGTGAGGGAAAGGTGGTGAGCCCCCTCTTGACCGCCACCGCGTCCCACACCTGAAGCACAGTGCGGGAGATAGGGGATTTTTTGAGATCGGCCGGTCTGTCCGAGCGCTTCAGGAAGGGGATTTTCCAGAGCGAAGTTTGCGCCATCGCTCTGTCTTGGAAGAAACCACCTCTTCTCTGAATCAGGCTGGCTCCATTCCACCAGGTATCTTAATTGTGATGCTTGGAAGTATCGCAATATGTTTGGGATCCCTAGTCCCCCCTCACCAGGAGGTCGGTGGGATAGGTCTTTTCGCATCCGCGGTCGTTTCCCGGCCCATATGAAGTTCTGCACCGCGTCTTGTAGTGATCTTAGGGTGCCCTTGGGGGGGCCCACTGGAATGGCCTGAAAGATGTAAAGGATTTTGGGTAGGACGGACATCTTCACCGCCGCCACCCGGCCGAGCAGTGATAATGGGTGTTTCTGCCATCTCCACAGATCGTTCTGTATTTGGGAGGTGAGATTTGAGTAGTTCAGAGCCACTGTCTGTTCGGTGGACGGAGTTAGGACTATCCCCAGGTAGGGGATCGTGGTCTGTGGCCGCAGGTCCCCGTAGTCCAAAGAGGTGCCGTTCACCTGATGTGCGTTGCTACCCAGAGGGAGAAGCATTGATTTCCCCTTGTTTATTTTGAAGCCAGACACCCTTCCAAAGGCCTCCAGCTCCCCCAAAAGGGCCGGCACTGACCGTTCGGGCGTTTCTAACGCGGCTAAAATATCGTCTGCGTATAGACTAATTGCGTGTTGTTCCCCCCCGAATGGGATGCCTGCGATGTCCTGGTTGTCGCGGATCCTCTGTGCTAGGGGTTCGACGTAAAGCGCAAAGAGGAGAGGCGAGACGAGAGCGGGCAACCCTGCCTCGTGCCTCGCCGAATGTCGAACGGCCGCGAGCCCATACCATTAACTCGTATTGTTGCCCTAGGCTTGTCGTAGCAACTTGCCACCCATGCCCTAAAGCGATCCCCGATGCCGAAGTGTGCCATTGTTTTATTTAAAAAGCCCCAGTCCACCCGATCGAACGCCTTTTCGGCGTCCACCGACAGTAGCACAGCGTCTGTCCCCCTGTAGTGAGCCTTGTCTATTAAGTGCATGAGGCGCTTAGTATTATCGCTGCATTGTCTGTTGGGGATGAAGCCAGACTGATCCGGCTCAATGATGCCAGGCAGTCGTGGTCCGAGTCTGGAAGCGAGAACCCCGGTGAAAAGTTTGAGGTCTAGGTTGAGCAGGGAAATCGGTCTGTATGCCGTGCAGTGGGTGGTGTCTTTGCCGGGCTTAGGCAGCACAATGATATCCGCCTCCAACATGTCGGGGGGTATGGAGCCGGGCCCCTGGAATGAATTAAACAGTCGGGTGAGAAGCGGCGCCAGGAGTGGGCAAAAGGCTTTAAAAAACCGGCAGAAAAGCCGTCCGGCCCGGGCGATTTCAGGGTTTTGAGGCGGGAGATTGCGCCAACCACCTCCTCTATCCTGATGGGTGCATCCAGTGAGGCTGCCCCAGCCGCGTCGAGAGCTGTCGTCCGTGCCTGACGTAAGTAGGCCTCCCCATCCTTGTCGATAGATTGGTCCTCCCTATAGAGCGATGCAAAGAAATCCCTAAAGGCCTCGGCTATCTGGGTGTCACTGTCCAGCTTCTCCCCCGTAGCGTTATGTAGGGTAGTGATTTTAGCCCGCTGAACCCGGGCTCTAAGCTTGCTTGCGAGGAGACGCCCTGTTTTGTCGCCCCCTACATAGTATGTGTGTCTGAGTCGCAGGGCTGCATATTCGGCGCGGTCGAGGTCCAAGCCAGCTAGTTGCGCCCGTGCAGCCTTCAACTGCCTCCATATTCTGGGAGCCCCGGTACGACTGTGCACCCTCTCAAGTTCGACCACCCTGGCCGTAAGGGCCTCCCGCTTTTCTTTACGCTCCTTGGCTTCCGCCGCCAAGATAGCTATTAGTTCCCCTCGTACTACTGCTTTAAGTGCTCCCCAGATCGCGGTCAGTGGTGTGTCTGAGTTGTCATTATGTGTGAGGTAGTCAGTGATGCGCTCTTGTAGCTGTTGGGTCACCCCTTTTCTTTGTAGGAGGACCTCCCGTAGACGCCACCTCCCCCAGGCGCCTTGGTCCGAGGGACCGTTATAGTCACTACCACGGCGTCATGGTCTGAAAGTGCTGCTGGGAGAATGTCCACATGTTCTACAAGTGTGTTGAGCTCCGAGGAGCCTATGAAGTGGTCTAACCGAGCATAGGTATGGTGCACGTGCGAATAAAATGTATATTGTGTGCTCTGGGGGTGTGCCGCCCGCCACAGATCCACCAGTCCCCTGTGGGCCATCCAGGTCTTCCCCTCTGTCGATATTGCTCCCGTCGATCCTGCCCGATGGCCGGATCTGTCTGTCTCCGGGTCCATTACTAGGTTGATGTCGCCTCCCACAAGGGTGTACCTCTCTTGGGGACTCAAGATTTCTGCCAGGGCGCCCTTAAGAAAGGGTTCCTGACCTGAATTAGGGGCATACAAGGACCCCACAGCCATGGAGGTGCTACCCACCCGTATAGTGTATGCCAACAGCCGACCCTTAATTTCCGCTACTCTGTCTCCCACCTGACCGTGAAAGTGCCGAGCAAACAGCACAGCCACCCCAGCTTTTTTGTCTGTGGTAGAGGAGTAGAACTGTTGAGGGAATGCTCGGGACCTCATTCTGTGCCAGTCTTTTGGCAGAAGATGCGTCTCCTGCAGGAGACAGATTGAGGCGCCAGAATTCTCCAGGAACGACAGTATGGCTCGTCGTTTAATGGGGTTGTTGAGCCCCTTCACGTTTAGAGAAATGACTTTCAAGCTATCATTCGTCATGTTGTTTGCATACCAGGTGACGGCGTTGACAACGGGGAACTGCCCCAGCGTGGCGTCTGGCTTGGATCCTTTCCCTGTGTGGCACACCAGTTCCCTCCCCCCTACCATGGCTCCCCAGACCCCCCCATCCCGCCCACCCCCCCCCCCCACTTCCGGACCTGAAACCCCTTAGTCAAACGATTACCCAATGCCCCTTCCCCCCCACCCTAACCCCAACTGAGTGTCCCCAACAAATAACCATTGTCCAATGCCCGCCATCCTGCGGTGCAGGCATGTGGTAAATTTACCTGAGTGAGCGTGTAGCCCCGGCAACCCCGGCCCGCTCCCTCCCCCCCCAGCCTCTGTGGATCAGTGCTTATGTGTCCCCATTCGCCGAAAATGTCACTCATTAGGTGAGGTGTCTCTAGTCACCGCGTCCAGGGCCGATGCCCGTTCTTGCGACATTGTCGTGTGATCCGGTTTCAGGTCTGTTTTGAAGTCTGTTGTAGGTAGGCTTCTGCGTCCCACTCTGTGCCATGTTCCTCTCGACGATGGTTGTGAACCCTCTGGGGCGGTTTCCTGTTCGCGATGTGCTAGGCCCAGGAGAGCCCGAGTCTCCCGAAGGGAACTCAGTTGATGCAACGCGCCATTCCGTTTGAAAATTAAGCGGAAGGGATGGCCCCAGGAGTAGGGTATCCCCTCGGCTCTTAAGAAGGAGGTAACTTCTTTGAACATCTTCCTTTTTGAAGAGTGATAGGGGACAAATCTTGGAATAGTGCCACCGAATGTCCTTGATGCTGCAGAGGCTGTTTTGATCTTGCTTCCCGGAGGATACGTTCCTTCAGTGGGAAGTCCGGCAGGAAGGCCAGGTTATCTGGAGGTGGAGCCGGTGTGCGTCTTGCCCACCCCACTCTGTGCGCTCGATCGATGCGTACCTCAAAGGTGGGGCCCTCGCCGAGGATGTCTCGAAAGAGGCCCTGAGTGTGCTTCTTTTTGAGAGATGGGAACATGGTGATGTTAGCACAGCAAACATTTTGTTGATGCCATTTTTTTATTTTATTGTTTCAAAAAAGCTTTCTTGCACAGCACCTTTTTTTCCATTTTTCCAACAAAAAAACCCACAAAATGTTGCTATAATTTTGGATACCTCTAGGATAACCCACTAACCCTGCATAGCTTTAGTGTCCCTAACATGTGGGAAAAGAATGCAAATGTGGACTGGATACTTTTTTGTGAAATAAAAAGTTACGAAGAATTAAGTGTGGAATGCCCTAAAAACATCAAAAAAGAGGGCTCCTCACTGGGGGTGGAAAAGCCTCTACAGCTAAGGGGTTGTAAGGCCAAATGTGCACCACTTAACAGCATTGCTGTGCCCTTATTTGAACAGTTTAAGCTCTTCCCAACAGGAGTCTCATGTTTTATTAAGACCGTTTCAGAGCTTCCAAGCACCCAGCTATTCTTTTAATAGGGCATTTCCAACACTACTCAAAAGTGTTGCTATAGTTTGAATGGGACTTTACTGGTGCTTTTCAAAGTGGATACTATGCATGTAAGACACTAGCAGAACTTCTAACATGGATTGTACGCTTTGAATCTGAGAGTGTCAGAATATCTCCTCAAAGAGCATATATTCTAAGTGGAATGGTACCAGAACATCATCAGGACTGTTACTTATTTAATTCAGCAGCAATAAAGCATCTAATCAGGATTGCTGTATTTTTAATAATGCAATATTGACAGCTGGTTGCAGTATTGGAAAAGAGAACTATATTTAAATGTGCAATAACTGTGGACATCCCTTGTGTGCTTTTCAGAAGGTATGATCATTAATAGTATGGTCTCCACGAGATCTCATCAGTGCGTGTTTTTTATTAATGCACAAAACTGTTACAGCTTAGTGATGGTTAGTGCTAGTATTATTCAGAAACAAAGCAAGTGCACCAATGGCTGCTGCAGTGCAAACTTGTTTCATACACAAAACAGGGACATCAGACCTCACAGATGCAGTCTGTTCTGACTCACACATACACCGAACAGAGACAATACTGGGAACAGCAATGCTTTATTCAGAGCTGAAATATAGAGAAAAGACATCAGCAGGACAGGTAGTTCTGAAAATAGTGTCCTATTGACTTATTTCATTTCTCAATTTTAGTTATGCTTTTTAGGTCGAGCCTAGCGCAGCGCGCATGCGCTGCTCTAGGAGATGACCTTTTGGAATCGGTCTGCACTTTTCTGACACTCGTGCGTGTGGCGGCATCCACCTTGCGGGAGCGAGCAGCGGTGCGCAGGGCGCCATGTGGTCTGTATCATTGTTCAATTAGCAGGGTGGCTTTCAGTTTCGCGGGCGCGGGTTCATGTTTTTTTTTTTTTTTTGCAATGTCTTGGCACGTAGGCAGCATGCCACAAATTCAACACAGCAACACAGTTCTCAAGCCGTCAGCCACATCCAACTAACACACGAAAAAAGCCCACCAGCACTGCAAAAATCAATCGGACTGCTATATCACCCCGCAATTTTCTGCTACACTGCCCCACATTTGCCTGTCTCGCGGTCGCTTTCACTTTCGTGCCGTGCTTGTTCCTGTGTTTGCATTCTACCAATGCCATACACCCATCTAATTACAGGAAGAACGAGGTAAAGTTGATCCTTTGCACTAACCTATTGTGACGAATATTTTTTTTTTTAGTCTTTAGTTCGCTTTAATGCTGTCTACGGCTTTTAATAAATCGTATTGCTCAGATAGCACATGTGGTGCACATTTAAAACTCTGTCGACAAAGTGAGTCGGTGAAATGAGTTGCATTCGCCCGTTTATCTGGAGCCTCCCTAGGAGGGACCCTTCTGACGGTGCCTTGCAGCTCCCCGCCTCCTGCTCCCTTTTCAGGCCGAGCCTGCATGTCGGCCCCAGAGTTAATCATTCAGCAGCCTGACAATGTATCCATCTTTATTGGCTGCCAGGGCTGGGTTTGGCGGAAAGGGGGTGCGCAGAGGGCAAACAATGTAAACAATAAATGCACACGGCTAGGGCTGCTCTCATGCCAAGCTCATTTTCGTTTTTTTATAAGAGTTTTTGTTTAACCCAAGTGTACGTACAATCCAGATATCATCCAATCGAAATCGGTGCTCCTTTTATGGGAAGGATTTGTTGCGTCTCGTTTTGAGAAAAGCATGTAATTTAAAATAAATAAAAAAAATTAAAAAACAAACATTTATGGTAGTTAGATAAATCAGAGCCAGTGGGGTGTTTTTTCTGATTTGAATGGTCGTTTCTCTCATTATGTGCGAACCTAAGACGAGCAGAAAATGTATAAATAAACCAGTTCGTCCCAAGAGCCATCCAGAGCAAGTGATGCACGGTGTAGTGCTTGGGGGACACTGGTTGCCTCACCTACAACATCGCTACAGCGACCACCTTGCGCTGAGGAAGGCTAACACAAGGGGGCATAAGAGCTGCCGTCACCTCTTTACCCCCCACCCAGGAACAAGAGCAGGCGGCGATAATTCTTTGTTTGTATTTAAAAGTATAAATTGTAAATTAAAGGGAAGTTTCTCCTCTTCTCAATCATGCGGCGTACGTTTGTTTTGCTTGCAATCTCCCACCCAGTGCTACACGTAGTAAAACCTGTAAATGTTAAGCACCCAGAATAATGTGCTGCATGGCTAAAAACTTATAAGGTCCCAAAGGCGAGACCTATTGGCTATGCCAATGCTTGTTTAGTAATGGGTACCAGAACCCACATCTGAGCTGCCATGCCTGACATTAGGTGTTGTGAGATCTCTGTAGCATTTATATGCCATAGTGCAGATAACAGGTAGATAAAACATGGTGTAGTGAGCAACAGCTGCTTATACCCAAAGATCTTGTTTCCAGTGTCAGTAGTGCAATGAAAGAATGCATTAAAAAAAGGCTTCTTGGCATGTCTAAACATAATGGTATTGCCAAAGCTTGATTGTATGCTGCGTTACATTTATATATTAAGGATTAGCAAAGCCAGTAGATTTGACATTTGTATGGTGTGCACACTTCATGCAATCATCAAATCTAATAGTTTTGCCAGTACTTGTGTGGCCCGCAACACTGGTTAAGAAAGCGCAGGCCTGTACCTTCCAGCTCTAGATTTTACCTGGCAACTCGCATACTGATTTCTGGCATCTCTTAGTTAACAGCGTTAGTGTGAAAGCGATCCTTTTTTCTGCCAGGTATTCCGATCCACTCCCATTTAGCTATTGACTACTAATTGGTAAGAAGAGGCATTACCTTAACTTTCCTGGGCTCTGAGGCCGGCGATTGTCTTTTGAGCCATTGTTGTTATCTCTCGCAGCCAAAGATGTATTGCAGCTCTTGTGAGTGGCAGAACTGGTTTTAATCCATTTCTGGCTCAGGCAACCTAAAGTACATTTTTCTAAAGTTGCTTTTCCACTCAAGTCACCAAAAATCTTCACCATTAAATCAGATTTAGAAAATTGGGTAGGAAACCACTTTGAATGGCTTTACTATTGTTTTCCCACGTGCAGGTATGAAATATAATTTTTTAATCATATGTAGGCCTATGCTATCAAAAATGCACCTGAGCCTACACATTGAAATAGTTTTAGTCCTCAGTCACTGTGAGGGCACACTTTTTACATACATCAGGTACCACTTATATATACCCAACATAAGTTCGATTGTCCATGTTCCTTTTCCTCCTCCAGGATACCAGCAGCACTCTGCAAATTTCGGGCAATTACAACTCAATAAAGCAACCGGGGAATCCTTATGCGGTATGAATACCTCCTTTATTTCTCCATACAATACCTTGGGTAGCCAACGCGTTTCAGCAAACGTTTTCACCTGGACCAACACCGCAACTGACAGTAAAAGTGTTTTATATACACTTTTATAAAAGTTTTTTTTTTCATGTCTAGAACAACAACCCTGTAATCATTATTCGTCCATTCTTAGATAGCATTTTAGGTACCATTCTTGGGTACCATTATGCACAAAATATTGTTTCATTTATACTGTGGCTGTTTTAACAGGTTGTAACATGCTTGCAATACATTACAATTCTCTTCATACATATTTTATTCCAATGATCTCACAATATTTCATAACATATATGCCCACATTTTACTTGACTCGGTTTCTTGTAATCTAAATCATCACTTCTCTTTGAGCAAAATATATCAATTTTGTTCATAAATGCATGATCATCATTATGCGATCAGCCTACACTTAGGTAGCTTCCATATTCAAATGCTAGATGATAATCTTTGTCATTATCCTCATGGAGAATAAATAATTCATATGGTGTCGATTTAAAACCGAGCAAAAAACTTTTAAAGTGTTGTGTGCTAAAAGGTTCAAGTGCCCGTAATATGCTTTATGTAAGAGTTAAAGTGAGTGTGATGCAGAACATACATGTGTATCTTGTGTCCATGATATCACCGCTTAAATATTTGGTCAGTAATGGATATCTAGCTCTCTGTTCAGAGCAAAACTTTGACCCATTTTATTATACTGTAGGACTATTCTAGTATACCTTTATATCTCTCCACTAAGTCATATGATGTTCCCTTACCAGAGTATGTCCATATTGTTACAATTCTAAGTGGATTGATGTAATACCATTCATTTTTAAAATGTTATCAATATAATGTTAATATGTGGGAGGGATAATGTACCTTTAAAAGTTTGCTAAATTAAAGGACAAGTTGCGCAGCAGTTATTTCGATGACTCTCAGCTGATTGTGAGAACTTGGTTCTTGCCTCTACCCTCTGGCTTCTTTGCGTGCAGACACTGTAAAATGTGCTGAGTTGGTCAAAGTTGCATCAGAAAATTTTGTAAAGAGGGAATGAAATCAAACAGTATGAAATTTGTATATTTATTGTACCAATTTTTGTGGTATGAATTATTGGATGCCTACGTGGAAAAAATACATTCAGGGCTACATAAAACACCTTAAATTGCACATTACGGAACTTGTCAGTGTCGTTTTAAATCTTGATATGAGTTGCATGGTTGCATGAGAACACCTTTCTGAAGCATGTAACAGACATCGGAGGATTAACAATTTTATGGAATTGACAGCGTAGCCCAGAGGAGATCAGTGGATTTACTGGGATAGGTTGGAATCATAGAGGGTGCTTAGTAAAGATTTTGTTTTCTCAGCATTTTCGGAACTCTTACTCCTGGAATAATAATCGTAAAATTGTTCTATCTGATATTACCTTTTCTTCTGGCCAGGATTTATTCACATGTAAAGTACTAACATTATCTACTAGATGGAGCCATAATGTAGAAACTATATTTACGTTTGCCATCTTCACCGCAAACCTCGCTTAACGCGCTCAAGTTTGCCTGTTTCGTGCTTATTCTGTTTTAATGGATTGGATTGATTTAATTCATTTTTAGGTCGAGCCTGGGCAGCGCATGCGCTGCTCTGCGAGGCATGCTGTATTGGAGTATATACGTGAAGCTCCGCCCATATTTTTCATTGTCTTTGGTCATTGTTCCTTGTAAATGCTGGCTTCTGATTCTTTAATAGGCTTGTTAGTCCCTCATTAGTACTGCCTTGTCTTCATTTGTAACCTCCCAAGAGGACTGGCCCTTATACTTTTCACTTTCCAAGCAGCCCGGGACAATGGCGGCCGCTTTTTTTTAAATGAAATGGGTTCCGCATTTACAAGAGTTTGAGCTATTGGCATTGTAAATGATAATGCCTTTTATACGTTAATTATGAAAACAGATAAATAAAAGGCATTGTCATTTGCAATGCCAATAGCTTAAACTCTCGCAAATGCGAGACCTATTGCATTGCAGAGAGGAGTGACTGTCGAAACCAACATTCTAATTTGTTTACAAATTATGTAAATTGTAGCCTGAGTGACAGACAGATGGTAGTTAATTGAATCAGTTGCTCTTGATTGAATGTAATGTATAACTGATGTTAAAAAAATATTATACGCTAGCTCAGAGTGCTCGTTGTGGCATTTGTCATGACCCGGTGAGACCATGGGGAGGGGCCACGCCGGGCCCAAAACACATGTCGTCCAGGGAAGATGTTGTTTAATTCTCATGACTTGAACTGTATGCTGCGTTTTCACATTTTATGAACACATTTAACTAAAGAAACAACATATTATTTTGCAGATATCACCAGGTGTCAGTCTTTGTTGGCACCCCCCTACAAACAACCTCCTTTGAGGTGGGCCCTGAAAATGTTTGGCAGGTAAACTGCAACAAACTCCATACACAATTATGATAAAGAAGACCCTTCCCCACCCCAAAAGTGATCTTTAACATGCAGAAGCGTTTCAACTTAGTACATCAGATATTACTGCATTGAGAGGCATTTATTAAAAATGACAATTTTAAATATAGACAGAAAAATAATCATTCCCCATCACCCCCCGCCCCAATAGCAAAAACGCCATCTCTGAATTAAGAGGCAAGTCAGTTTTCATGTGCACACTATATTTGAACTACATTTTGGCATGTAGCGACATTAAATTCTATTTAAGTAAGACACAAGTAGGTGCTTGAATAGCATGCTCCTTGAACTCATGTTTTTTAAAGTGCTCTCAAAAGCAATAAGAAAAGCAAGCATTGGCAAAGCCAATAGGTCTCAGAAATGCAAGAGCTATTGACATTGTCAATGTCTTTTAGCCATGTTGAATAGAAGCACGGCTGCTGTTCAGCATGGCTGAAAGTGCTTGAAAAATGTGCTGTCTAGCCAGGACCTAAAAAGTCACATACATTAACAACCTGCAACTCCAATTAACTACACTGTAGCTGCAGAAAAAGTGAAGAAAGAACACGCAATGAAAGAGTTGAGCAGGCTTTAAATAACACTCACAAAACAGTCCTCTGATCCTTTGGATCTGTCTGTTCATGCAAGCGTGGGGTTTGCAATTTCTGAAGTCCATATAAAAAGCGGCAACAACAGAAAGGGAATTGAAACAGTTGTGGCACGAAGTGGCCATTGAGATTATGGAAGTTCGGCAAAGATGTAATATAAAAGTGCATCAAAGAATGATGCGTAACGTAATATTCAATAAGCAAAATAAATTAATTATCTTAAACAGATTCACACATCTAAGAAAATTTTTCAAATAGCTAAATGTTTTTAAATGTAAAAGACGTATGTAACATGTTCAGCAAAGGTAAGCTGTCGGTCTAAAACTGATATTAACTGCCGGCTCCAGTCTGTCAGTTCAGAATGAGACATTCCAAAATGGCGGCTCGGCTTGCTTCAGGTCTGATAGTCCGCTGTCATTGTCTTTGGCTGCAAAGGGGAAGGATTGGCCCCCCAGAGCAGCTGCTGAGTCCTAGGAGTCTTGTGGGCTTTAGAACAGGCGAGTGTTAACTTAATGTAAGGGAGGCAGCTGCTTGCAAACCTTGCACAACAGCCATTCTTTACGAGTAGCTGAGGAACGACTTGAACCCTGCGGAGGTAGGGAATGAGCTTAGTGCCCCCGAGCCCCCATTGTATTGTGCACATTAACTCATAGAAGCAGCAGTATTTGTGACGAGATAAGAACAAGATTTACAGGCCTGTTTACAGAAGCAGAGCTCGGAGTGAGTGAAAATACGAGCGCTAGTGTGAAGTGCTCAAAATCAAATAAAGTAGTCCCTAAAATGAGAGCAGTGGACGGCTGGTAGTAATTGGCCCATGCTCTCGGGGAGGGCTAAACTCAGGAAGAGGCATGACACATGCATGCCATGGACAAATGGGGAGAAAGAATATGAGATTGATGATGGAACCAGCAAATGGGACGCCTATGGGCGGGCTGAAGCCCACAAAGTATATACAACAGTCTCTTAGTGACTGTGCTTGCACTGTCTAGCCGAGACCTAAAAAGGAAGCATGTGAAATAAAATATATGCCTAGAATTACACAATTAGGTCAAGCGGAGAATCCGGGAAAAATCCCAGGCACAGCCACTAGAAGGATATTTCTTTCCCTCTCCTTTTTTAAATCAAAGATTGTGTTTTCTTTAATTCGTGGTGCATTAGGTTAGAGTGTGGGTGGCAAGCCGAAGCCACATGAAAACTTGTCTCGTTTTTGTGCTTGAGTTTCCAAGAGGACCTCGAGCTGAGCCATGCATGTGACTCGAGCCTGGCTTGAGGTTTCAGTGGCTTGGCCATCTTTATTCCTTCTCCGTGGATTCCCTCACTACCTCCCTCCAATGGTAGCCTTCATCTCTCCATAGCGACCCTCTCACATTTAAATTCCTGTATAGCGCTACTCAACAAGATGTAGGGTGTCAGAGCTCTTTACATCACACACATATTTACGGAGGCAATAAATCATACAAGTGTGTAAATAAATGTATAGTAAATGTAAAACAACATAGGCGAGTAAATAAGACAGTGAGTAGGAGTTATGTCATCTACACTGCTAGGCATTATATGTCAAGAGTGCTTGACCTGGAGAAACACAAACTCAGGATTCAAAGCTCAACTAATAAGAATGTATTACTACCCTAAGAAGCCTTAGAATAATGATAGATTACGAAAATAACAATAAGGTTCTAAACGCACCCCTTGCAATTTGCATGCAGCTCTTTGATACTGGTTCACTGTGCTATAGTAGAAGGATTGTAACTTATGAACTGCAAATTCACAGTGATCTCTCTGATCTCTGCACCTACATAAAATACAACTCTGTGATCCGAATGTTACATGTTGTGCTTTGCAGCTGGCACTTTAGCCCTTTTTAGGTCGAGCCTCGAGTAGCGCGCAAGCGCTGCTAGGCGAAGACTTTAAGTAAGGGAGTTTTAGAAGCAGTCCAAACGCTCGTGCGTCGTGGCTGGCCTTTTTGGGATGGGTACGCGTGGCAGACATGTGTTTCCAATTATCGTGCCCAGACGCGTGCGCGATAATTGTAAACACATGCCGGCAAAAGGCCATGACGCACGAGCGTCTGGTCAGCTGAGCAGGCTGCCGCGCTCGCTCGCCCCCGCTCCTCCATTGTTGTCCTTGTTTTTACTTCAAGAATCAGGAGTGTCATTGGCATGTATGCAAATCTAAAGCAACAAGCGAAGTAGCGTTCGTAAGCCTAGTCAGCTTTTAGTACCACAACTCATAAGGGCGATGCACACGGCCCTCTGTCGGACAGATGCGAACGCGCCGCGGCTTCATCCCGCCTACTTCAAAACCGAAACCTAAATCTCACAGACTGGGCTTGGCAGGGGGCGTGGCCTGCTCTCCTGCGCAGCTGGTTTCAGCTCACTCTGGCTTGGAAACGAAACTATGCCTGCAGCTAAACACTTGGGAGCTTTTGACAGAAATAGGTGACTCGCAGCGCCGATAGCTGCATACTGAGGAGTCAGATCCCGCATAGTTTTCTTGCAGTACCTGACAGCAGACCTACCTCTGTCAGCCGTGTTCCTGAGTCAGCACCATGGCCCCGCGGCTGCCAAGGAGAAAATAAAGGGCGCCTGCGGTTTCTGCCAGCAGCGCGAGCAGACCCCGGTTAGCGGCGTGCTGTACAAGACCCCCGACGACGAGGTGGCGGCTCACTTCAATTGCATGGTAAGAGCTAGAGGCGTCCGGGGGCTCGCAGGAGGCGGGTTCTGCATTAGCCTGCACTAGAGTGTCTAGAGTGACTAGATGTCCCAGACACTCCCTGCATGCCAACACTTTTTAATAAAAAGACACATACATTTATTTTCTCTCGTAACAAAAAGCACACTATGGACAGAACAGTGTTTTAAGGCATTCCCCTGCTCCGCTTCCCGGCCCTTGCCTCATTCATGTAGCATTGCTAGCAGGCGTTGGAGAGCTGTGATCAGCAACTGAAGGTACTTCAGGCCAAGGTTACCTGATCCCAATACACAGGGCGAGGGGTTTATTTCGTAGATCATTATTTACAATACATTATTCAACTCACTTTCCACAAAAATGACATAATTTTAATGGCAAATCAAGTCTGGAAAAAGAGCTCTGTTTTTTTCCTTTTTAAATTCAATCCAAATCATTTCCTTTACGATTCCATACGTATTTCTTCACTAGCTCCTCCCTCAAATATTTTATAATTTACTTTCTAGTGCTTGCCATTAGAAAAGCATGACTACTCATCCCAAAAATCAATTCTATGCTGTTTTTTTTTTATATATCGCGAACTCGACCCGAAGGTATCCGAGCGTTTTACATGAGCACCAGTTGCGTTACAGACAGACACATTCATTTTGTTAGGCACGAAGAGATTGTGATCTGCCCAGAATCACAGGCTGTTGAACATCCATGCAGAGACTGGAACCCGATCCCCCAGCTTTAAGGTCGACTGCTCTAGCCGTTAGGCCGCATCCTCAATTACATTGTGACCTGGGAGTTCCACAGTATCTTTTTTTCCCTTGGGCTTTTAAAACCTGAAAAAACAAGTGCACCACCACGAAAACATTGGCGTTTTGTGTCTTTCGTATGTTTAGCTTGCCTTATAACTCAGTGGATGTGTGCAGTCCTGTGTCAGTGATTTTGCCATGTAATCCTTCTGTGTTCAGGGTTGATACCAATTTCTAGTTCTACTTATTTGTCTATGGCACATATAAGAAGAGATCACTTTTAGATGGGTTAAATAGCTGTCTTAATGATCCCTGGCTGATCATTAAAACGAAGAAAGACAATGTTAAACAAGCATTGGCATAGCCAATAGGTCTCGCTTTTGGGACATTATAAGTGTTTAGCCATACAACGGTTGATGTTGTTGCACCAAGGATATTGTGCTGCATAACTAAATACTTATAAGGTCCCAAAAGCGAGACCTATTGGCTATGCCAATGCTTGTTGCTACTTTATAATGAGTCGCAATTGTGGCTATGCAAAACATAGATCTCTGTAGAGTGCATTAACCACCAGAGTTATCTTACCATTGTTGTTATCCCCTGAAAAATGCTGGAATTTCAAGATTTCTGCAGCAGGTGCCTTGACCCCACAAGATATTTGAAAATGGGGTCTCTTGTGACCAGTTAAGTAAGCCAGAACAGATTTACTGTCTCATTTGTCCTTGTTGCCAATTTCTGCGCTGCAGAGTTTTTTTAAAATGAAATATAATTTGCCTGTCATACTCCACTTTTCATGACTCTACCCCTCATGACCTCTTCCCTTTTCTGCTATAATACCTTGCCCCTAATTTATGGGGCGTCGGGGTAATTTCTTTTAATTTTCCAGCGCTGGTTTTTGATTGAAAGTATTTCTGGGGGCAGCAGACTGACTTCTGGGGCTTTGTGCAACCTCACTTGGAGGGGCTGCAAGCTCCACATAGGAGTCTTGGATGGTGGCGCCGTACGCTCACACTGAAAGGCCTCGCAGCACCACAAGCCCCTACAGACGGGCCTCAGATACCGACCCCCTTGTCTACCTCAAAGAGACCTTGCAGTGCCACAAGCCCTCACGTGAGAGATTAAGCAGGGCTGCTCTACCACCTCTTTCACACGAGCATCTAATGGGGAATCATTTTAAGGATATGAAAATATAGCATAGAGTCCGATGCTCTTATACAGGCACTCCTCCGGGATTGTGCTTCTGTGTGGTTGTGGTACTCTTCAGTAATTTGCAGTACCCTTATAATGTACATTTGGTCCTACGTTATCACATATTTCTACTTTTTAGATCTGGCATTAGCCAAGATCTTTTAATGTTACTAAAATATGTGCAATAAACTTACATCTAGAGGCTTTCAGCCACCTCTCTTCATCCATTGGTCTGTGTCATTCACATTTTGGTTCTGTCCACCACAGCCTACAGCTTGGAGTAATGTGTCAGCCTACTTAAGCCGCTGGCTAACTTCACTTTGTCTGACTGCATTTTTCTTTTTTACAATGAGCACATGTGCACAGAAGCTAGTTCCCTTCAGGGCCAGTGTTTTTGTTTTTACTTTATAATTACTTACGGTTGCCTTTGTGTTTAGAGACTTGTGTGAAAGCATGGCCCTTCTGATGCACATTCCATCTTTATCTGCCAGTGCTATCGTAAATTCCTTTTTGGTGTGTTTTGCTTTTTTGACTGCTGCTATTTCACAGCATACCACATTGTGTCCATTTGAAACCGTTCAGTATTAAGTTATCCTCTTCTTACTTTTTTCTTTCTCTCCTTCTTTCCTTTGTTCATTTTCCATACTTTCTTTCCTGCTTTCTTTTGCTCTTTCTCTTCCCCCTTTCCTTTTCATTCCTTTATTTTTTCCATTTCTTTCTTCCTTTCTCTTTTCTTTGTTCTTTACCTCATTCCTTCTTGCTTTCCTGCTTTCTCTCTTGCTTTCTTTCTTTCATTCTTTCCTTCCTTCTTACACTTTCCTTCCTTCTTTCCCGGCTCCATTTCTCTTTCCTTCTTCTCTTTCCTTCCCTATTTCCTGTTGTTTCTTTCCTTTTTACTCTTGCTTTCTTTCCCTTTCCATCTTATCCTTTCCTTCCCTTCCTTTCCTTTCCCTCCCTTCCTTTCCCTCTTGCTTTCCTTCCTTCTTCTCTCCTTCTTCCCTTCTTTCGCTTTCTTTCTTTACTTCCTATCTTTCACTCTTGCTTTCTTTCTCTCATGCTTTCTTCATTCCTTCTTAACCCTTCCATCTTTCCTTCGTTCCGTCTTTCTTTCCTTCCTTCTTTCCATCTTTTCTTACTACTTTCTCTCTCTTGCTCTTCCCTCTTTCATTCCCTCTCTCCTTCTTCCCTTTTTCTTTCATTCGTTCCTTATTTCTTTCCGTCTTTCTTTTTCTTTCTCTCATGCTTTTTTCTTTCCGTCTTTCCATTTCCTTCCTTCTTTCTATTTCCTTCCTTCTATTTTCTTTCTTTCACTTGCCTTCCTTCCTTCTTTCTTTCCCTCTTCTTCTTCCCTCTTTATTTCTCTCTCTCCTTCTTTCCCTCTTGCCTTCATTCTTTACCTGTTTCCTTCTCTTTCCTTCTTTTGCTTTCCTTTTTTCTTTCTCTTACCTTCTTTCTTGCCTTTCTTTTTTCCTTGCTTTGGTTTTTTTCTTTCTCAAATATAAAAGGCTGGCATCCAATGCCAGACTGATTGACTTTTTTAGGTCTGTGTTAGCCAAGACCTTTTGATTTTAGTAAAATTATGTATATACATAGTTATTTGTAGGGGTTTCAGCCAGACATCCATTAGTCTGCATTAAGGGGCAATAAATCGGCCCACTTCAGCCATTGGCAGACAACACGAGTAAGGGCACGCTTCCCTTTCACAAGGACCACATCCACACACAAAGTAGTTCCCTTTAGTGCCAAGGAGTGCTTTAGTAATATTTTGTTGTTGTTTTTTTAAGACCCCAAACACATTTTTGCTGGAAGCAAATTATTATTTTCATTTTTTTTTTTTTTTTGGGCCGATAAGGGCCCGGCGTATTCCTAACAAAGTTTTGCAAAAACCATAACAAAATGAGAATTGCCAGAAGCCTGGTGGCCAACACCAGGTTAATTGGCTTTGCCAATGCTTGTTTGCTTATGATGCCTTCACCATTCTGCTGATTTGTTGTAATTGAATTTTTTGTTTGTGTGTTTTTGTAGACAAGATTATTCTGGAACATGCTTATTTCTAGAGGAGTTAATTACAAAACAAATGGGTGCAATGGAGAAACGGCTGCTGGACCACATCGACAAACGCATTAATAGACTCCAGGAGCAAATGGATGCCAGAATGGGGCTGCTGGTGAATTTACTTCAGAACTCGCACATTGCCTCGGGAGACAGAGTTACCAATGGGGAAGTTCACATCTTCAGCGATATGTAACCTCTTCATAGCACTTGCTGCTACCTCAAGGAGTCTCCTTACGGTCCTTCCTGGCCATTCAGAAGCAAGAGTTGTGGACACTGAGCCTCTCTTTGTGATATTTTCAAATTTTCTTTGGGCCTTCTAGAGCAAATATATTGGGTGCAAGTTCTTTGCACACGCGTGAAGAAGAAATTAGGAAAAATAATTTATTTTTAAAAATTAGATTTGTCCTACTCCCATCTGACTTACAGGCAGCAGTGAAATGCGCAAAACGACATAGACATCAATTTGTTGGTCCACTTAAACTAGGCATGACGCAACTAAGTCTAGATCTTTTGCAAGCCAGTCAAGGTACAGTCCTGTGTGGGTGCTCTTGGTAGAAATCTGGCATTCGATTACCTTTAGAAAGGAACGGTCAAGAATGGAAGGTACTGAAAAAGCTACTGTCTTCTCCTAACATGGGCTGCGCACCTCTGTGTACAGGCATGTGACCTGTCTGCTCCAGCACTGATGACTACCCTGAACAGGACTCTTAAGGCCAGAGATGGAAGAACGTAAAGAAACCTTTTAATATTTATAGTCTGGTGCAGTAGCTGTGTCAGTGGGTGAGAGGATGAAGGTTTGCTGTGACAGTGTAATGCAACCCAAACTACAGAGACACCCAGTAATGTTGTAGAGGGCCGTCGGTCGAAGCATGCATGGCAAAGAGCCGTCATTGTAGCAGTAACTACACAGGGCCCAGCAGAACTCTAGCGGGCACTCTTCATGAACGTGTACCAGCTGCTCTGCAAAGCTGCACCATACACCTGGAGTACAAGGGTCTGGAGGTGCGAGACAGAGACGAGAACATGTACAACTTGTTGAAACGGTTCCCATTTGTGTTTTGGAGGCAGCTGTACTAACGGTTCATTTCCAGTATTGTCGGGACAGGCAGTGTTGTGTTGCCAGTAGCGACTGAGGATTACAGCCAAGTAACAGTTTTAATGTCAGCGATTTTGTCCTATGATAACTTTTATATACAAGGTATTGTTAAAAAGTAAACCTACAAATATCAATGTGTATATCATAATTTAAAGAGTAAATTTCACTTTTTATTACTGTAAAAACTGTTGGGGCTGCAGTTTGATTGGAACTGCTCATAGATTAACTATTTATATTGGTAATAAAGCCCTTACTCAGTTTTCCATTCATTCGCAGTGCTTCCATTTAGAATGCACATTCATTGGTGCCTCCAGACCGGTTTGTCAGTGTGCAGACCTTTACAACACAATATTGCAGACTCAGTCACTATGCATAACTCTCTCTCAATCCTCTTATTTTGCATACCAAATCATTCCCTGCTATGTGAACACTATTTTCATTTTGACCCCAAGCCTCTCCCTATGCACTTATCACCCAGCTCCATCTCTCCTCTCCCGTCTAAATCTTTCCCCCCCCCCAGTTTCACATTTCTCGTAGCTTCTTTCTTCTTACCCCATCCGTTGCTTGACTTACCTCCGTTTCTCTGTAGCAGCTTCAAGTTGCTTAGGTTTTATGTGGAAAAGCAGCTGCCATGTAATAAGGTACTACATTCTAGTATTGAGTTCAACATCGTGACAGGTACTGTTAGCGCTTAAAATTGGGTGTGTTCCTCTTCAAGCTCTGTCTAGCCTTGTCCAAAATTCGACTCTTCTCCATTTTGATGAGTTTAATTGTAAATATTTAGACGTGCTTTCCACCTTTCTGAAATGAATATGTAGCAATGTTTCTAGCATACTCCACGTCACCATACTTTTGGTTTCTCCTGCCTGCTCCTTTACCTTGCCCCCGTACACTCAAGCTACATATTTGCCTATCAGAGGTCTGTTGTTGGGTTCCCCATTTCAGTGAAGCTTGGGTTAAATTATTCAATTCACAAGGCTCATTCATTCTTTCCTCTCTTGTTCCATGCTTTCTGCTATCCTGTTACACGTGTATAGGAGACTGCCTGTGAGTATCACTCTATGCATGGGTCCCTGTTTGCCTCTGTGTATGTGTGTGTATATTGTCCTGTGTGCATAGAAGTCTGCAGGTATGTTACAATGTTTACATATGTGTACTCGGTCAATGTATGCATGGATATTGTCTATGTTTATACTTTTGTAGATATATGTCGATAGAGCAGCTAGCATCCAAACAAAGGAGCCGAGTCTGTGGATGCCTAGTATCTGTCTGAGGTGGGGGAATCATAGGAATGACCTCAATGTAGGTATGTTATCCGTGTGTGTGTGTGTGTGTGTGCGTGTGTGTGTGTGTGTGTGTGTGTGTGTGTGTGTGGCCTCTGCTGATCATTGTGTTAACAGTCAGAGTATAATTGCACGTGTGAACACCACGAGCACCACTCTATTATTGAAGTGGCACTGGAGAGGTTCTCCATAAGAAAACAACAGACAAGAATGCTATTGTGTTTATTTTTATTGCATTTGTGTACAGCACTCCCCACACCTTCTCTGCCACTTCTTGTGGCTCTTCTGTGGCTCTTATTTCTTCCCACCTCAGGTGATGATCATGCAGTTGGATACGCCAAGGGACAGGAGAGACATTGGGTGGCATCACTTGCTGTTGGAGCGCCCTCTTGCTGCAGGTACCAAGGCAGGCCCTTAGAGGCCAGGCACCTTCTGGTACCTGTACCCGGTGTGGGTGTTCCTGTAAGACCTCAGAGCCCCCAGCACCAGGATCACTGCGTTCACGGCCAGTACCACAGCAGCGACGAGGAAGATGCCACTGGTGCCCTGCGACCCTGCAGTAGCATCAGACTGGGCTCTGTTGCTAGAGTCTGGGCATGGGAAGAAAAGAATTCATGAGTCAATGAAATATATTCCAGTCCTAAATCTTTTTCTTTAATCTGTCCACCTCCTACCCCCAAAATGCTATCCTCACTGAGCCGGGACTAAGACAGATAGTGTTATCCTTGACCAAACAGTTAAGGCAGGAGCTGCTAAGCTTGATAACCGGCATGACATTTGTAGAGAACACATCACAAGTGTGATTGCCAATACATGTTATTCTTGTCCAGCTCGGCAGCAGTCATCTGTAAGACTTACTAGTGTAAAGTTGAATTGCTGAGTCAATCTGCTAGAATCGGAATTTGTGAACTATTGCTACACCCAGATTTTTACAGTAGTTGCACACCCTACTATAGTTACATTATGATAGTACAGGCACTTCTCAGGAGGACTCCTGTACCTGACTAACAGCTGTTTAACGTTGTGTCCCTGTGTTCTGCCTCAGGTGCCATTTCGGATATTATCTGGCCTTGCAGACTGAATTTGAACATGTTTTGCACAAAAGGCTCAGTCTGAAAGTTTAAGAACACATTTTAACTTAAATTTGTATTGAAACATCTTTTTGTGGGAAATATTAAAGATTAACACACAGCAGAAAATATAAAACACAAACGTATAGCATGACAACAAGCCTAAGCAGAAACTGCGCCGCTGTACGTAGTTAAAAACCAGTTTAGGCTCAAATCCCTCATTGACACAAGTAAGGTGAAAAGGTCACGTAAGGATACAATGGAATAAGGAAACTTAAAAGGATTTTCAGTTAAAGGCCAACTTATGCTTAAAAGGCCTAAAAGCATATACGATTCTAAAACAAGTCCACCGGCACATGCCTTCAAACAGATTGTGGCCTGATTAAACAATGGGAACAGGTAGTCAAATTAGCCCAGTACACACAGAGATCTAAGGTGCCTGATTAGACAATGGGTGCAGGGAAGTAAATTAGTTCTGAGCACACGGAGGTCTAAGGTTCACAATACTGGAAGCATACACTTCACTTAAATTACATTTACCATACATCGCATATGCATTCGCAAGCAGATGAATGCTCATTTTACAAGCAATTGTTTTTCTTTAAACTTTTTATTTAACAAGCTCATTAAATAGTACATTCTTAGACAATCATGCATGCACATCACCAGGTTGATTCGTAGCATTAGTACCTCATAGGAAAGGTGAGACCGGTTCCGTCGTTTAGAACAATATCACAATTAGAGTGTTCATTGGGAGCTGACCATGGGTGAAAGCAGAGGGCTTATCGTAGGTCACATACTGAATGAAACATAGGTGTAGGTCTCGGATGCCTCTATATCGTCCTGTATTTGCGCCATGGTGCCCACATCTTTTCCCATTTCTTGACACACCCCCTGCTTTTAATCACTGTCTCCTCTGCTCGCTGGCACCAATCAAGATCTTTCTCCCACTCAGTCATCGAAGCGGGCTAGGGCGAGCCCCAGCACCTGGCGATATTTCATTTTGCGACACCTGCCGCCAGTGCCAGCCATAGACTAACATATCTGTGTTGGTCTGTCTCTCGCTTGATCATTAGAAGGATCCATCTGGCGTCCATTAGGACCTCAGTTCCGGACACTTTGGACATTATTGTCGTGAGACTCTGCCAGAACTGGGTGATCCTGGGGCATTCCCATAAGATATGAAAAAAGTAGCCCTCCTGCTGACAGCCTCTGTTACAAAGCACTGTTTGTGCTCTGCCCCATTTGTGTTGGAGTGTGCGGATGTAATAGGAGCGGTGTAATATCTTGAGCTGTACCAGCCGAAGTCTTGTGCAAATTGCGATTTCCCTGGGGCTTTGCAGTGCTTCTAGCCATTCCTCATCTTCTATGTTGCCTAGGTCATTAATCCAGGCATCCTGGAGGGTCATTAAGGGGTCTGGTATATTGTTTATGAGTTTGCGATATATCGTTAAGGTCGCCTTTTCAGGGATGGGGTCTATCAGCAACCTATCATCCAACGGGGAGTAATCGGAAATGGATGTGCCCTGCTGTATGTCTCTCTGCAGGGAGTGCATGAGTCTTAGATAAGGACTTTTTTGTGCCAGGGTCAGACTATATTCTTGTTGTAGGTCTTCGGAGGGGAAGAGAACTGTCTCTCCTCCACACGTCTCCTAGATATTCAATGCCAATTGTCTGCCAGCCTCTAAAGCCCTTCAGCATGGCCACCTCTCGCAGTCCATCTCCGACCCACAGGGGCGTCTTGCTGGTTAGTTTACCGTGCCACCCCATAAACTTCTTGGCCTCAATCCAGCACGCTACCACAGTGGTGGTATGTGTAGGCCATTTGAGGCTTATCTTACCGGCGTATAGAAGTGGTTCGGAGCTACCTCCTGGCATAGCATTCCTGCCCACCCTGTAGGCCGGCTCTCTCTTGTCTGTGTAGACCCAATCGTTTATAACTAGTAGCTGTGAGGCCCAGTAGTATAGCCTAATGTCTGGGCAGGCCAGGCCTCCATCGTACACCCCCTTTTGCAGCTTGTGTAATGCTATCCTGGGTGAACCACCCTGCCACAACAGCGCCCGAGTCTCTTGAGCCACACATCTGAAAACAGTCGGGGGAATAAGATATGGAGTGTTCTGCATGATGTATAGGAGGCGTGGCAGGGCCATCATTTTGAATAGGGCGGCTCTGCCAATAAGGGACAGTGGCAAGGTGCGCCAATGCAGTATATCGGTGTGAAGCCTATCACGTTGGGGAGCGAGATTTCTCTTCAGGAACACCCGGTGGTCAGGGGTGATATGAATGCCGAGGTACTTAAAGCGCTCCGTCACTAACGGGGCCACACACCTCGCCGGCAGCCTCGGGGCGGGGCCAGACACCGGGAAGACTACCGATTTGGACCAGTTTATAGAGAATCCTGAGTAGCTCCCAAACAACTCAAATATATGGAGTGCCCGCCTTGAAATTCTCTCCTCCCACCCCCCTGGCGCTGCTATGCCCCAGATCATCGAGTCTATTCTAATCCAGTGTGCCAGTGGCTCCAATGCTAAGGCAAACAACAATGGCAATAAGGGGCAACCCTGTCGGGTGCCTCTTCGCAGCTGGAAGAGTCTCGACAGTGTTCCGTTGACTCTCACTCGGGCCAGTGGGTCTTGGTAAAGCAGTCTCACCAAACTACAGAAATTAGGGCTGCAGCTCCTCTTGTTGAGCACTGCGAAGAGATAAGGCCATTCTATACTATCGAAGGACATCAAGGCGTCCATCGCCATCAATGCCGTCTGTTGGGAGGAGGGGTCTTCCTTCAGGTGGAGCACACCATAAAGTCTTCGCAGGTTGTAACGAGTGCTTCTACTGGGCATGAATCTGGATTGATCCGGAAGGATTACAGTAGTAATAACGGACGCCAGCCTATTAACTAAGGCTTTTGCCAACACCTTTTTCTCCACGTTGAGCAAGGAGATTGGTCGGTATGAACTACACTGGTCTCGGGGCCTGCCAGCCTTGTGTATGACCACGATAGTGGCCGCACGTTGGTCAACTGGCAATTGCCCCCCCCTCCTAGGCCTCCACCAGCATGCTTTGTAATGGTGATATGATTTTGGAGGCGCAAGGCTTTTGTATAACTCGATTAGGAGACCATTTGGACCTACTGCCTGCCCTGATTTTAAGGATCCCAAGGCACCGGACAATTCTTCTGTTAGGTCGGCATCTAAGGCCTTCCTTGCCTCCGCCGACAATGTTGGCAGCGAAAAGTCTTTCAACAGCTCGTCGCAATCAATCTCAGATCTTGTGCTCACCAATGAGTAAATTCCTTCATAATAGGAAGCGAAGATCTCCACTATTCCCTTACTGGACAATTGGAGTGCCCCAGCCTTGTCTCTAATACTGACCACCCACGATCGTTCCCGGTCTCGTTTCTCAAGCCAGGCCAATAGCTTAGAGGCCTTATCTCCCACATCATACAATCGATGTTGCATTGCTAGGGCATGTGCTCTCTCTTCACTCTCTGCCAGGGCGCACAGCTCCCGCTGACGCAAAGCTAATGCATGCCTTCGGTCTGTACCCCCTCGGGCCGTCTCCTCTCCCTCAATTTGAAGGATTTCTCGTTCTAGCTACCTTATTTGTAATGCCTCTTCCCTTTTTTGGCCCCCTATTAACGCCTGAGCCTGACCCCTCAGTACTGTCGTGTATGCCTCCCAGATGATTTGGTGTGATTCCACTGACCCTGTATTGTATTTTCTTTAAAGTAGAGGTCTGTCCCTTCATGGAATTTATCCCTGAGAATGGGGTCCCTTATCCGCCAGGGGTCAATCTTTGGGTATGATGCTCTGCTGATGCGCGGGCCCCGAACGGTCACGCCCACTGGGGAGTAGTCTGAGATGCCCCTAGCCATATGTATTGGTGACGAAAATTCTCCCACCTTATCATGCTGTGTGAATAAATAATCGATTCTTGAGAGAGAACCATGCTGCGCTGAATAGTATGTATATTGTTGTTTCTGAGGATTATGTGTCCGCCAGAGATCCACCATACCCATGGAGGTCAGGAAATTCAAGAGCACCCGTTCTCCCTTCTGACTCGCCTGTGCACTGGAGCAGTCAAGCTCGATCTAGGACGGCATTGGCATCTCCTCCTACCAAAAGGGTGCCCGTGGGAAGCCCTACCAGGACCGCGCTAATCTTTGGGAGAGTGATTGCCTGGAACTTCGGAGGTATATAGAACGAGCATAGCCCTATCGGGCGTCCCTCCAACCTGCCCGCCACCGCCACACAGCAGCCGGCGTTATCCGACCAGGTACCATCTATGGCGAGAGGCAGTGTATTTCGAATCAAAATTGTTTTACAAGCATTTTTGAGAGTATAATAAACAATGTGTAATGGATTGGGTCCAAATTCTTGGTTATGAGGCCACATGTCTTCAAGTGTTTTTGCATCTTAAATCTGTAACCTGCAAGTCAACCATTAGTTACTGTCTATAATAAACCTTTGTAATATGTATAAAAAGGCCTGCCTGCGAGCAGGATATTGAGAAATCCTGAGTAGAACTGAGATGCAGACCGTACTGTATGCTGAAGGTCTTTCTCCCTGTCGCAACAGTTAGTAAACACTGTCTTTGCATTGCCATGAGGAATCCATGTGGTTATTCCATTTTGGAGGTTCCAAAGTCACCCCGCAACAGGTGGCGAGCCAGATAGCAGATCCCTTTTTGCTCCCACCTGACTGCGGCCACTGGAAGACCGCCTAGCCCCGCTGCAGAGATCAGCCAACACTTTGTGATGAGGTAAGCAGACACCATATTTTAACTGAAGTTCTGCCTGTGCACGAGGTTTGGGGAGGATCTGGGGACTGCCGGAGAGGGCGGATCACGATCTGTGTGCATTAAACGTGTCTTTCTGGGCAATGCTAAACATGGGTGTAGATATGTTGTAAATATAAGATACAAGGTTGAAAGAGACCTAAGGGTACCGCATGCAAGATTGTGGATTGTGTACATGTGATGCACTAAAAAGTTAAGACTCCTACATGACTAATAATCCTGTGATTCCCACCGATGAGTTGGAAGTGGTCAGTTTTGGTAATTTGAAATTGGATGATGCCAATATGTGTTCCATTTGACACCGAGGGACAGCTGAAATGGTGGTGCCGCTAAACTTTACCTCCAGTTAAAATTTGATCACTCAGATTACCGGTCCTGGACCTAATGTACAGAAAGTCACTCCATGGTCTCTAAGACGCATGGTTTGAAAGGAATCTCTTCTGGGGCGTGGAGGAAAGTGGCATCGGGTTGCTAGTTGCATTTACCAAAATGTAGGATAGAGATGTGATTATCTCCCTAGAATAGAAGTTTTGTTTGTACATTGTTTGGCTGAAGATGAGCATGTGCGTGTTTGAGTGAAAAGTGGCCACAGTATGATGAGGTCGTGTAGTATCGTATAGTATGGACATTGTTATTTGGGAAATACATTGCATAAGCGAAAAGTTTGTATTGTAATGTTCTCCGTATAATTGGTGTAACTAAATGTTTAAAGTTGCATGTATATTGCAAAAGCAATAAGTTATACAACTACACAAAATGTTCCTATTTTTAGGAAGCGTGCAAGCCTATTAGAAACGAAGTAATATCTGAACAGATAGGAATAGAGGTTTAAGTAATTAAATATTAAATATGCGTCATAATGGAGACTCCCTTGGAGCATATTCAATAGGTTTTCCCAAATAATAATAAGAAATTGCAAAAGTATAGCTTGGAGTGGTTTAAAGTCCCCCAAAAGCAGACATTTATCTGGCCTAAAGAAGGAAACTTCGATGATAATATAATTTGAACATGTCACATACCTCTGAAGTAAATATGCAAGAGCCAAATTGCAGAAAAGGGAAGCCACAGTAGCATTATGGAGAATCTTTTGCGAAAAGGCAAAAGACTCCTCAACTGAAGATACCCCGAGTACCCCATCTGTTCCCCTGCCACCATATAATCCTATGATCCCCTCTCCCATGGAACCTAGCATCTGCCCACTGGTGCAGCTACAAGAAGCTGTAGTGAGGTTTGAGAACCCTGATATTGCAACCCCCACACTCCCCGAAAGCCATCCCCAAGGTCACCCCACAACCAGCAAGGCCAAAACATGCAAGTACACCTATGCAGCAAGCAAGGGCAGGAGACTCCCAATTTTCAGGGCAACTAGAAGTGCAGTTCGTACTGCACCTAGATCCAGCCTCTCCCCAGCAGGACAAAAGCGAAGAACAGAGTCCATGGGATAGTGATGACCAGTCACATATATCGTTACCAACGTCTTGTTTGCTACAGAAAAGGGATACCACAGGAAGGGTAATTATAGAACGAGTATCCACCCCACAGAGAAGGGGTGATGCAGGGTGAAGTGACCACGTGCATAGGACTATAGGCATAACACAGGGACCAGTATCTCAAGGAAGAGAACAGGAGAATAGAAGCACTGAAGATAGTTCAATTCCTTGGCAAAGGAGAAGGGGAGTGTAATAGTCTCACAAGGGAGTGTACAGGACTGACTACCACAAAGTGAGAGTAGGAGAGACACAAGTGAGGTGAGTTGAGAGGAGTATAATGATGACTTGCCAGAACAAACTGAAGTTTTGGGAGACTAACGGATAGATAAAATCTATACACCAGCATGTGGAGAGCCTTGGGAGGCTGCTTCAAACCCCAGAAGCAAGTCACCTCACCTATGCTATCCAAGAGAGACCCCTTATTGACTTGGACTACTACAAGGGGTGCATGTAGTCTTCCTAAACTGGCTGACACTAGGGAAAGAGAGAATGATGTGCTTCCTATAAGTAGGAAACCTTGAGCAGCAGAGCTTGAGTGATTGCAATTCCAAGGTACCCATGGCCAGCCAGACTCCAGAACAAGATCCAGGGAGGTCCTTTAACCCCCATGATATGACGAATGCTGAAAATTGCATTCTGTATGGTGAGGGTGATCCAGATTGGGATTACCCTACATGAGAAAATGTCTGTGTATATGGCAGAAGTATGCCAGACAACACCATCCCCAGCATGCCACTACCCATTTGCATCAGATGCCCCTGATACATAAGAGACCTGGGGCACCACATTATGTTCCTTGGCAACCAAAGGATATGGAAAACCCCAGAAAACAATTGCCACTGCTTACAGAAGGAGCAGGGAAATGGATCAGGGCATTTGAAAAACAAACCACAGGTATCACCCTTGCAGTAGGTGATGTAAAGAGCCTGCTTAGTTCCCTCATAGGGGATGAGACGGACATCGTGTTTCAAAAGGCTGGAGTAAGGAATGTTACCCTCACTGAAACCAGATGTGATGGATCTCCATTTAATTTGGTTAGAACTGCAGTATGAGATCAGACTAAGGAAAATGTACCCCAACAGGCCAGACATCAGATCTCTCATGACTAAGTTTATGCAGCCAAATGAGGATCCCACACAATATACCAATAAGATGAAAGAAAAATGGACCTAGGAAATAGGTCAGCATTGGGAGGTGACAGGAGGTAATGCTGTATTATTTTATAATGTAGTTAAGAAAGGTTACCTTCCGACGTGCAGGACTGCTTGGATAACATAGTGGCACTAGAAGCCAAGTCCTGGACAGAAATACAAGCGCACATAATCCATTATTGCAAGAGAAAGAAAAGAACAAAAGGAAGTGGCAGAGAACGCAGTTGCCAAGTTAGTGCAGCAGAAGCTGGTGAAGAAAGGGGCAGTGGAAGGTGTTGTAGTGGCAGCAGCCACTTAGATGACTGCAGAGATTGTGGGATCGGTCCCATGGACCGCCCTGCAACAGTGCCCACAGCAGTAGAATGATGTAAGGACACAGGGCAGTAGTAGAGGAGGATGAGGAGGAATAGGAAGAGCTAGGATAGGTCCTCTAAGAAGGGATAAGGCATGTTATTGTCAGAAGGTTAGGCATTTTATTAAATACTGCAAAACTAAAAGATGGGATGAGCAAAATGGAAGAGTAGGAATTTATAATCAACCAGGAAATACTACAGTTCAGCCACAACCAAGTCCACAAATCGTATATGTGTCCCAGACACCCTGGCAAAATGTGCAGCCACCAGCGATGCTCCAAGCACAGCAGACACTGCCTCAGCAAAACTGCCAAGCACCCCTCCATGGGGACTCCACTTCAAATTGGACAGGGAGGTGTAGTTGGTGTCCAATTATTCAGCTTGGCTGACTACAGCAGTAGATAAATTAGATCTGGCTAAATGTAAAACATCAAGGAGAAGCAAGCCCTCAGCCCCCTAGTTTGGTGAGGTGCTTAGCGCTGCCAAGCAGGTATGCCATAGACCGTAATGGATTTGGAGGAAAAGCTATGATACAATTGAAAAAGAAAGATGGATAACTTTGCTTGCAGAATATAAAAAACTCATTATTAAGGAAAAGTCTGACTTTTATATTAAATCTATAGAGTCAGCCTGCTGCTTTACTAAAGCTAATTCCAAGTGGTTACAGAACCTTTCTGTCCTGTCAGTAAAAACATGAAGGGTGCAATCAGGACTTTTGCGACTCTGAACAAAGTAGAAGTTATTTTTAACAGATTTTCCTCCAAAATATCTACGCTTCAGACCTTCAAGGACATTCACGCCAGGGAAAAAAAGTCTTTTTATGGAATTTAGATCTCTCTCAGAGGACCAGGTTAAACAGACTGTTCTTACTACCAAGTCAGGCTCTCCCATGGATCCCTGACCGTCTAAGATTATGCAGCTTATTCCTGATTTGGTAGCCTCACAATTGACAACTATTTTCAATGCAATTATCAGGACAGGTCTTTTTCCTAAGGTGTGGAAGTCTTCATCTATTCTGCCATTGCTCAAGAAACCCACCTTGAACGTTTTGGACCCTAATAGCTCTAGACCTACCTCTAGGCTTCCGTTTCCAGCGAAGTTGATTGAGAAGGAAATTAACTCTGTTATCAACATTATTGGATAACAACCATCGGTTGGATGACTCCCAATTTGGGTTCCGTAAAGAACATTCTATGGAATCGGCCCTCATTGTTGCCACCGAGATGATTAGGGCTACAGAAGATAGAAGGGGCAATGCAGCCCTTCTCCTACTCGACTTGACTGCGGCCTTCAACACAGTCCTCCATGATCTTCTGATTGACTGGTTAGAATGTCTGGCGATAGATGGTGTGGCTCTGTCTTTCTTTAGATCTTTTTTGACAGATCATATGCAAACGTTGACCCTGGAGGAATTTTCATCCCAACCCTTCTTGTTACTATGTGGTGTTCCCCAGGGTTCATCGTTAAGTCCAACCCTCTTTGACATATATGTCACCCCTTTGGCAGCTCTTGTACAATCTTTCAGGTTGTCACTAGTATCATATGCCGACGACACTCAGATCGTGGTTTCACTTTCCAGTAAATGCCCAGACCTGAACGAAACCTTCCTTAACTGTATGAGGGTTATCAGCATGTGGATGAACAACAACTGTCTTAAGTTGAACTACTCAAAAGCAGAAGTTATCCTTTTCAGAAATATTATCTCTTTCTGGAACCCATCTCGGTGGCCAGATGAACTGGGTCTGCTTCCAGTACGAGGAAAAAAAGTAAAAAATCTGGGAATACTGATTGATGACAGACTCACTTACAATTAGACTCATGTCTTATGGGCATGTGTCATCTTCCTTGAGCCAGGAAAGATGGGTAAGGAGATACTGGATGACTAACAGTTTGATCATCCCAAGAAAACCGTTGTAGTTTTTCAAGAAGACATACCATTAAGGACAGTGTTAGAAATAAGGACGCCCATACCAAGCAGATCATTTGATTCAATCAAGGAAGCAGATCTGTCCCAAGTGCCAGACATCTTGTGGACTAAGGGTCCCCACAATGTTTGCTTTATCCGTACTGCCGCACCATTCCGAATTACACTTAAGGAAGGTACCCTCTTACCCAGAGTAAGGCAATATCCCCCGTTCGTAAGCAGACGAAGGCGTTGCCCCAACTATACAGGTTTTACTGGAGCAAGGAGGGATTTACCTGGAGTGTCTCCTCGTAACACCCCAATGTACCCAGTCAAGAAAGCTAAGGGTAATACTTGCCGCATGGTTCAAGACCTGCTCCATCTAAATAACATAGTAGTACCAGAATTCCCAATTGTCCCTGAGCTCGCCATCATCTTGACGAATATCCCCCAGGACGCCAAGTATTTTTCTGTTCTTGATTTAAAGAATACCTTCTTCAGTAACCCAGACAGAGTAACTGATAGCATTCTCATATCGCGGGACTCAGTTTTTATCCTCTTGTTTATCCCAAGGGTATTGCGAGTCCCCTAGCGTGTTCAACAGAGTGATAACGTCAAACTTCCAAAGTGACAGCACTCTGTTGCAATATGTCTGACATATTGATTTGTAGTCCCACTGAGCAACAGAGCAGAGGAGACACTATATCTCTTCTGACCACTCTTACCCAGAAAGGATACAAAGTAGAGAGAGAGAAAATTCAGTACTGCTAGGAAAAAGTCCATTACTTAGGACAAATGTTGTCAGCGTCTGGTCGATGAGTAACACATGAAAGGGCAGCCTCCATCCGCCAAATGACAGAACCAGAAATTGTCAAAGGAATGCAGAAGTTTCTAGGTCTCTGTAATTATATGAGACAGTGGGTTTTCGACTTCAGCACACTTATAGCACCCTTGTTAGCTGCTATCAAACAGGCAAGAGACAAAGAGGACAGGATACAGTGGACACCAGAGATGAAGGAGACTTTTCAAAATCTGAAAACTGAAATAACAAATGCTTCAGTCTTGGGAACTCCTGATTACACTAAAGAATGTTTTTGTTCCGCCGTTGCAGTAGTCAAGTGATGACAGCTGCCCTCCCACAGAAGTATCCTCTAGGAAACAAACCCGTTGCATACTTGAGTGGACTGCTGGATTCAGTCATGGAGGGACACTATCTCTGTGAGCAGGCTCTAGCCACTGCAGCCTTTGCAATGCAAAAGAGCACTCCCATAGTTATGGGGGTAGCTTTGACGCTCTTCGCAGTACATGCAATATTTGCCATTAGTCAGAAGGCGAAGGCCACTTTAACCACTCAGAGTGTCAGGATATGAGGTATTGTTTGAAGGTTGTGAAGTGTCATACTGTGAATTCTGTGATAGTTTTTGTCAGCCCGATACTGGATTCAAAGGAGGATGCGTACGACTGTGCAACATATAGTCATAACGAATGTAATCAGGCAACAGAGGATCCTATACCAGGTGGGATTGTCTTCTTTGTTGACGGCTATTCTACCATTGATCAGGAGACCGGAATTAGACCCACGGACGCAGCAGTAGCCAGAGCACGATTCCTCAGGTATGCTACATGTAGTGGAGCAGCTGACATTACCAGCACACTATTCCGCCCAAGCAGCAGAGTTAACAGCACTAATAACAGCCCTTAAACATGAGAAATCATTACCATATATTCAGATTCAGCTTATGTAACAACCACTGTACACTCCAGTATCATAAGATGGCGCAGGAGCGGGTTTCTTAAATCAGACGGTAGTCCTGTGATGCATAGAAACCTCTTAGAGCCGCTAATAGAGGCACTCGCGTTACCAGTGGCAGTGGCCGTTGTGAAATGTACAGCGCACACAAGCAAACAGAATTTTGTGTCCCGGGGTAATGCACTAGCGGATCAGTCAGCTAAAGATGCAGCTAGGTCACGCCCCTAACTTTGCCATCAGACTCACAACTTGCCTCTGTTCTGGTGGCTCAGACTGCCTCATCACTGGAGTCTGAATCCAAGACTACCACATACAACGACAAACCTCATTATACTGAGACAGCGAGGTTACACCTGAGAGAACTGCAGGAGGCTGCTCCCTTGCATGAAAAACTGTTATGGGAAAATAGAGGATGCATCCAGTCAGGGGAGGACTTGGTGTATAGACATCTATCTATGGGAAAACCAGTGATGCCACAGGCTTTGCTTGCAATAGCTCTGGATCAGATCCATTTACCAGCCCACACCTCCAGAGAGTATTTGGCATCACAGATCCAACAAGACTGGTTTGTTCCCAATTTGCACAACACAATTACCATGTATCTGCATGACTGTATCATCTGCCAACAGTTTCCCCTAATCACACCCTAAAAGTGATAGATACCAACATTCCGCCACCACAAGGTCCCTTTAAAGCCCTTCATCTAGACTTTGTGGATATGATAGATAGGTGCAGTAACTAAAGGTGCTTTATTGTGGTGGTCTGCCCATTCTCCCGATGGATTGAAGCAGGACCATGCATCCATTGTGACACCAAATCAGGAGGTGCATTTCTAATTCATGAAATAATTTCACGATGGGGAATCCCAGAAGAGATAAGGTTCAACATTGACACTCATTTTTCAACTGCAAGATTTTAGCATATCACAACACAGTTAGGAATAGAGCATACATTGTCCTCCGTGTACCACCCTCAGAGAAATGGTATCGTTGAGCACCTGAATGGCCTCTTGAAGAGTAAGAGCAGTAAGTTATGCGCTACACTTAACAAGAAATGGTTATACTGTTTGCCAATAGCACTGTTTTCTCTTAGGAATACACCCAGTTCAGACTATCACTTGACACCCCATCAAATAGTGACAGGGAGGTCTATGAATATTCAAGTCCATGCCACTAAGAGTAAAATACAGGGAGAAAACTCATCAGAAGTCTTGAATGATGAGATGCACATGTGTGAATTGATGAAACGTGCAAGATTAATCTCCAAACAGTTAGGCAAGGAAAAGGAGAAGCCCGCCACTGCCGATGTCAACCTCCCAGCTATAAACGTGGGGGATCAAGTGTCAATCAAGAATTTGGTCTGAAAATGGCGAGACAAATGTTTCGATGGCCCCTACATAGTAACCAAGGTCACCCCCACTGCCTTCAAGGTGAATGGCAGGAAGCCCTGGTTTCATCGCAGCAACATGCATCTCAACCCAGCATCTCACGAAGCATCATGAACAATGCAAATGAAACAAGAGGGGGACGAAGATTGTCTCATGAAAGCACCCCCCTCCATCCCTGCTGTTGGACTATTTTTTGAAAGCACACAAAAGGTATGTATTTTTGTTTTTGTTTCTTTTTTGTCTCTTAATTCTATCCTTTGTGCTCTTTGTGAGCAACGTGTCCTCTAGTTCTAATGTTTCTCATGTCCAAAGAGAGCTCTCTAATAGCACTGTGACCCGTAATGCCCACACTCAAGTGTCAGATAATATGTGGTGTCAGCATATCGCAGACATAAGCTCAGAGAACACTAATGACTCTTGTTTTGTGTGCTCTCTAATTCCTCATGCTGCTGGATCAGATAGACTGCACTTCACGAAAGAGGTACCCGCAGATACAGCTCAGTTTATATCACATCTCTACTTGTGTAGGATTAAGGCCCAAATGCAATTAACACACGTCAAAGTAGTGTGTTTCCTAGTAAATGCCACAAAATATGATGCATTACCAGAAGTGCTATACATTCTTACAGATAGGCACGGTATCAGGGAAGAAATATCATGCATGAGAAAGACCGTGCGTCCCACCACAGTAGATTAGACCCAGATGGTTCTAGATTTATGATTTCTGAGAGTAATGCGCCCGCCAACCGAGTGTAACAACTATTTTGTAAACCCCTTACACTTAGATTGTGTTCAAAGGCCAGGATTTAGTCATAGGGTCAGTCTTTGCCCATGACCGATGGCATCCCAACATTGAATTTTCCTGTAGGGCTATGTCTTTATAGAACGGCACTAATGTCAGCCAGGATGCAATAGGGAAATGTACATCTGGATTGAAACATTTCATGTTACACTTGGGTAGATAGCACTGTAAGTCCCAAGACTGTCATGAAACTAACTTCTGTTTCCTTATGTTTCAGGGGAAATGGAACTATTAACATGGACCAGAATATTGGTTGTAGGACCACGGTTTTCCACGCTGACCTTCAGCCTCATGGATTTTTACTGGCAGTGCGTAGAACTGCTGTATGCCCAGTTACCACCAAACTGGGGGGGAATTTGTTCCATTGTCACCTTGCGTGCTACAGTTTTGGGAATTCCCGGAATCAATATATCCACTTTGCATAAACACCCCAGGAGCCGAAGGAAAAGAACTGCAGAGTATTATGGCACAAACTCTTGGAATGACGTTCCCCAGGAATATCGCCTGGTTAACAAAGCTCAATTGTTTTTCGGGAGCATCCTGCCATTTGTTCAAGCTAAAGCAACAGCTTGCTGGCTCCAAATCACGAAGTGGGAGCGCCTCAAGATCAACACTACCAACAATGGCTTCAATGCCATAAAGGAAGAACTGCATGCTATAAGAATGATGGTACTGTAGCACCGCTATGTACTTAATCTCATGACGGCCATGCAAGGAGGGGTATGCAAGAAAATAGGGACTGCTTGTTGCACATTTATTCCAGTAATCGATGCAGACAGTGGAACTTTGTCAGAGGCAATATAGACACTGCATAATCTACAAAAAAAAATGATAGATGAAGGAGGTGCCCAATATAGTTGGTTCAGTGGTTGGGTTTTATCACTGCCATCCTGGATGTTGGACTGCTGGGGGCTTTGTTACCAATTATTGTGGTCCTATTGCTAATATAGTTTGTGATGCAATTGATTCTGGCATGTTGCAGGAGAGTAGGCTCCAAGGCGAGAGGGATATTTTTAGTTAGGAGACCAACCCAGGAAGTGGATTCCCAGGGCAACTTGTACCACCTAGTGCCAAGTCCAGAATAGGGTCTGAAGGAAGTAGTTGAAATATCAACTAGAGGGGGGAATTTTGTAGGAAATATAAAAGATAAACACACTGCAGAAAATATAAAACACAAACATATAGTGCGACAAGCCCAAGCAGAAACCGCACCGCTCTTCGTGGTTAAAACAAGTTTAGGCCCAAATCCCCCATTGACACAAGTAAGGTAAAAAGGTCACTTAAGGATACAATGGAATAAGGAAACTTAAAAGGATTTTCAGTTAATGGCCAACTCATGTTTAAAAGGCCTAAAAGCTTTGGGGATTTTAACACAAGTCCACCGGCACGCACACTGTTCCTTCAAACAGATCATGGCCTGATTAAATAATGGGAACAGGTAATCGAATAAGTGCAGAGCACACGGAGATCTAAGGTGCCTGATTAGACAGTGGGTGCAGGGAAGTAAATTAGTTCTCAGCACACGGAGGTCTTAGGTGCACAGTACTGGAAGGATACACTTCACTTAAATTACATTTATCATAAAGTGCACATGCATTCACAAGCAGAAGAATGCTTGTTTGCCAAGTATTGTTGAGAGAGTATTAATGTGTAATGGATTGGGTCAGAATTTGGGGTTATGAGGTCACAAGTCAACCATTATTTACTGTCTGTACTAAACCTTTGTAATATGTATAAAAAGGCCTGCCTGTGAGCAGGAAATTGGGAAAGCCTGAGTAGGATTGAGGTGCAGTCCGTGTTGTATGCTGAAGGTCTTTCTCCCTCTTGCGACAGTTGGTAAATACTGTCTTTGCATTGCCAAGAGGAGTCCGTGTGGTTATTCCATTTTGGAGGGTCCAAAGTCACCTCGCAACATTCTCATTAGGACTATTTACTTTTTTGTCTGCAGAACCTTCTGTCACCAAATGATAATGAGTATTATTACAGACAGAAAGTAGGCTTTGGATCACATGCTTGCAGCTTTTGATTTTCATGTGTTTTAACATTGCTTGGATGGGCTGTCCATCAGGCCCATTTTAAGTATAGGTAAATCAAGTATTCCTTTTGTTAGTTTGTAGTGAGACATGAGAACCAATATATAATCATTTACTTTGTTGGCATGTCAACACTCTACTTGTTAATTGGTGATTTATGGCTTTTTGTTAAAGAAGCGCCTGTTTTAGTCTGTCATAAACACACATTGCTATTTACTAGTTGCTCGTCGGCTTTCGTTTGTTTTACTTCCCTGTCATGATAACATGCTGTTGGATATGTCTTTTTTTATTTTTGTTCACAAAGAATAGTGTGCCCTCATAGGCTTTCGTAAAGGCTCAACGAAAATAATGTCCTTTAGTTAAAATTATTCACTATGCAATATTTTGCTCTGCATGTCGCTTAAGTGGTTTTGAGTGACCGCAGATGAGAAGGTGCTCATTTCCCTGACCACACTTCTAGGGTGGGCACAGGAGATATGCAGAGGGGAAGAAAGGTTCTTCTATGGTGGATTTAGGTAGGAGCACTGTAGGATGGTTCACCACCACAACTGAGCCATCTGCCCCTAAACCTTCAGCAACTCTTTTCTATTTATAAACCTCTAAAACATATCTTGTCAAATTAAGAATCGCTCTTTTGTACAGCACCAAGATGAGTTATTCCTTTTCAAGCGCTACAATTGTATGGTAAAATGACCCTTTATGCATGGTCTTCCTGATTTTTAAAAAAAAGTTTATAGATTTTATTGCTGGTTTTTGGACTCTGCTGTCCAGTGCATGTGGTCTGACTCCAAAACATGTTGAAATCGGTGTATACCTAATTGGCATATTTAACTTACCTTTAAATCGCTGGTATATGGTACAAAGTATATCCATATCCAGAGTCTGAGAGTTAAATATCACTAGTGGACTACAGGACACATCGTGTCACCACTAGAGTAACAGTGCAAAACATGACTGCAGGCCTTCTACTGTATCATGTCTGTGCAGTTTTAAATCTGCAAATTCGACCTGTCAAAATAACCTCTTTTGACAGACCTAAACCCTCCTTTTGAATATGAATAAGTCACCCTTAAGTTTGACCAATAAGCCAGGGTGTATGCTATTTAAGAGTAGGGCTTGTAAATGTTTAATATAAAACGTACTTACTGTGACAAGGACCCAAAAGCTATTTTCAGTGTAACAGGTTTAGTTGTTCCTTACAAAAGCATTGGGATATAATAATTAAATTAAGTACTGTTCTCTCAGCCTAGAAACCAGCTAAAATGGTCACTCTTGGACTTTTAAAAATAATGTAGTACAAGCCCAATTCATTGGTAAAGTCAGGCTTGTATAAATATTTTACAAAAGGTACTTTTAAATAGTCACATTTTGCTTGCGTAAAGCCTTTAGAAACCCATTTATATGAGGGTCCAGCTGTCAACCTGGAGCTGAATAACTCCTTGATGAGGTGTGAACTTGCTCCCATTGCTGAGACAAAGGCCTTGGGTGGGAGGAGGTTACATGGTGACCATATGGGCAGTGCCCAGGACCTTAATTAACTCGGAGGCCTACACTGTCAACTGTCACAGGCAGATGTAAATGATACCTGGGCCTGCCCCCGCCTTTGCCCCGCTAGCCAGCCAGGCACTAATTCCAATGAGAGAGAGCCTGCCCCCAGAAACGATATTGAGTGACCACAGAGGAGGGTGGCCAGAGGGCACAGGAGATATGCAGAGGGGAAGAACTTTTTTGTCATGTTGGATTTGGACAGAGAGGGGGACTGTGGGATTGTGTGCAGTAGAACACACAGGAACTGCTGCAAATCTGTGTAGGGTTACCTCTGAACGTTTTCTGTTTTATTTAGGGAGGGGCCAGGAGCCTCCTCCCCCTGGCTGGGGCCAAGCATAAATGTGGACACTCTTCGAAACACTGTTGGACCTGTGAAAGACAGAAGAAGGACTGCACCTGCTGTTGAGACCTGTGAAGAGAATCCCAAGGACTGAAACTACTCTCATGTGTACCTAGGCCCAAGAAGTGGTCTTCAAATGTTAGTTGGCTGACCTCCTTTTAAGCTAAAGGAACACAAAAGCTGCAAGAAGCTCACCTTCCTTGAAGAGACCAGCTGACCAGTTTCCACTGGACCACCCTGGATCATGCCGGAGACTTCTGTGTGGTGAGTCCTGACTCCCAAGTTCTCTTTCAGAGGTCCTGGAACCCTTGGCTTGTGTCAGAGTGTTCTCCTCCTGCCTAACCCTAAATACTTGCTGGTTAAAAGCTTTTTGCAAACTTTTTGCCTAGAGAACCATCAAAGGTCTAGGCCCAACCTGTTGCTGAGCCACTGAGGGTGCATCACCTGTGGGCCTGACTTTGCTGTAGCTCCCTCTATTCTTTTCTCTTAGCACTGGAATCCATTGATGCCCTCTTGGATTCCTGTCCACAATTTCATTGACGCTGCCGTCCTCGGTGATTCAATCGAAACCAGACACCTCTGGTGAGTGAAAACTTGAACTTCTCCCACTGGAACCTTTCATGCCTAAACCAACAGTTGTGCAAGGCTCCATCTAGGCGAACAAATCTGTTGACGCCGAGCCCTCTTCTCTCTGTCCATTGTCTGCTTCCACTGAAGGCTGTCGTCGTCAGGAGGTAACTTTAATACCTCAAACTTGGTCCATGTAACCGGCCCGCGCTCCATCGCAGTTGGCCTTAAACCATGCCCTTATTCTGGTTAAGCGCAACCATATGACCGCAGTCGGTGCTTTTTACCACTATTTTTATTTTAAAAAAAATTAAAAATCATATCTCTGGTTCCCTTTATTGGATGTTTGTTGTTTTGGTGTAATTCCTATAATTAAATAATCCTCTATATAAATCGGAGCTGGATTTGTATTGTGTTGTTTTTTAAACTTTGTAACTGTTTTAGTACTTTCAAAAGCTTTACAAATGTTCTTAAGTTAAGTCTGTCTGTTCTGTGCCACAGCTACCAGGGGTTAAGCTCAGGTTTAAATTACTGAAATCTTTATTTGACCTAACAAGAATAGTGACATTATTATTTGTAGCAGACTACTATCCACCCCAACTAACAATCCACTTTCTCACCAGTAGTTACCGCCATTAGAAGTTGATAGGTAGGCAATGCATATTCCTCTCCCAACATAAGCTTCCTCCTGTCTGCTATCCATCTCACTTTTTGCCTTTCTCATTGAATTAGCTCTGTTGAGGATCCTTTTGACAATGTGCAGAGATCAGGAGTACTAAACTTTTTTTTGTAAACCACACGGCCATCTTCATCTAATGTTGCAATAGCTCTGGGTAATGTTACTTGCGAATCACAAAATGTGCTACCTACAATTCCATTGCTTTAGATCCACTAACTGATGTATTTATAAAATATTCATGCTACCACATGAACATATTAGCTTTAATCATACCACCCATTGGTCACCTAGCTGTCCATCACGTTCATGTCCATAATGGCTGGATTCCTGTCTTCCGAAGTATAGAAATACTACCCTTCACCTGATCATCCAGTGGTATTATCGTTGAAAACCACATTTGATATTCTTACCTTATCATACCACACACCCCTCTGTTGCTCACTTGCTTGTACTGTTAGGTCAAATGATGTTGCACTATGATCAAAGACCACGCAGGCCCCCCTTTTCTCGGCCAACCAGTAGCGATTTCAGCACAGATAATCGGTTATCTGATCAGTCTGTGGCACGATGAATTTGTGCCACACAGCACTCTCACCACCCATTGCCCCATTAATTCAAAGCACTTTTCACAGGTGTGAGTGCCTTGTGGCACTATCATCTCAGGTAGTGTGACCTCCTCACCTGATTGGTCCAAGGCACCGTGATTTGCTTTGAGGCGAATTGGCCCCACCACAGCATTGACTGTCCGACGGTGGTAAGTCAGATCTCTCTTGTGTCGAGGTAAGCACCCTTGAGTGCAGCGTGAGTTTGTATCATTTCTGTCACACACCACCACTTTGCACTGCAGGTAGATAGATGGCTGCTGTTTCAGGAACTTGAAGGCACTGAACTGGAATCTTCCATATCTTTCATGGAGCGGGTTGATATGACAGGTTTCGTCCTTCTCACACCTGCAAGACAATGAGATTGACGCTCGATGTTGGACTCTGCAGCAGCACAAGTTGTTTCTGTCATTGTAGAGTCAGAATACCACATTCTCAATATACCCTTTTGTAGTTCTGTGAGGATGACCATTATTTATACATTTGAATTATCAACATTCCTGTCCTTGGAAGAACATCAGACATTTCTAGAATAACCATTTCACACCAAGATAGTAGGGGCATTTGAATGATGAATTATGAGATCTGTTAGACTCAATTACCTCAGCCTACTTAGAAGGAAGTATCACACAAGTTGTTTCACCAGTGTGCCGCAGTTGCATAGTCACTCTGTAGAGACATCACTTAGAGGACAAGAGATTTTGCTAGTCACATGTCTGACTCAAAGTAAGACCCTTTGAGTTTGGCGGGTGGTAGCCTGTCAGTTAGGGTGGTGGAGGACATTGTTTGCTACCCTGATGTAGTACCACTCACCAGATTTAGAGATCACCGCCGGCCCAGTGGTGGTCTCTGTACCTTCAGAGGAACTGTAGTCATAGTGCTTCCTCTGAAGCTGCAAAAAGTTTGGTGGACAGCTGCCATTGGTTTTGAAAGCCGTTCACCAAAGTGTTTTGTTTTTCAAAAACAAACCCCCAAAGTTGAAGTTCGTTTTTGAAAAATAAAAAAACTATTGACTGCCACACCCAGGGATTTTATTCTTTGAGTGTTGGAGTCATTGTTTTTTTTCCAGTCCATGATGACTGACGGACTAAAAAGAAAGCCACCAAACCATTGGTTCTAAATAGAGTGGGCGGTCTGATTGCTTTACTCTTATGGCCTCTACTCCATCGGGCAGTGGGAGTACGTTTTCTCACATGAGAGCCAGCAAAGGCACCACCGTTGGAACACTAACAGTCTGCCCACTTCAGAATTGAGAGTGTGGACTGAGGTTTTAGCAGACAAGGTACTCCATCACAGTTGTGATGGACTACTCTGCCAGCGAAACTCTAAAACAGGCCTCAAGTCTCTCACTTTAAAGCCAGGAGTAGATTAAGACAGCCTTTTTGGTTTACCACACCTAATGGTTAAAAAGTGATAGATAATGCTGAAATTAAAACTTTTACTAGTAAGCATCCTATTTCCCACAGAAAATGAGATCATACAATGTAGCCTAACTGTTTTAAAAAAATAATAAAAAAATACAGATAAACAATAGTGAACATTTATAGTTTTGTGGTAGTTTGAACATCTTGGAGCCTCTTTTGCTTAATATACGAAATTATTTAATAATGTGGGCCTTGTGTGTTTACTTCATGCCTGACTTAGTTTTTTATACATGAATTAAACATGGGATAAATATTCTGAGCCCTGTGGTTGCTTAGAGGGCAGGTTCGCTCATTTGAAGGAATGCCTCTATTTTCATGTTAGAAGCCAAAGGCAGAATCCCTGTTTTAAATTATAAAAAATGACCAGTGATCAGCAGTAAATGTCTCATAGTACTACATTTTGGCCTTTCCTGCTAACTTCACTGCCAGCTGACATAAAGAGATCTTTATTTCTCAAATAGTTGTGGTGTTAGTTATGTACTTTATGTTGGATGGTGGGTTATTAATAGGTGTAAGTATGTACCTGCAACTAGTATAAAAGCCACCATTGCAATATAAGGACCGGAAAAGGTCTCAATAAATTATTCCCTTGCTCAACAGTTGGTGGCTGGCAACAAGCAGGCGGGCTTAACTGGGGAGACAGGTCTGTGAAGCATTTAAAACACCAATACATTAAATATGTAAGACACAAAACAATGAAAATCAATAACCATTTAAAAAAAAAAAGGAAATATTTTTATGATTAAAATGACACCAAAACAACAAAAATCCAATATAGGGAACCGGAGATATAAATATTTAAAGATTAAACATTTTCTAGTGCTTAAAAACATATAGTGCAACTTGGGGACATCTGGTCGCGCTTGGCCGGAATAAAGTCAAAGTTTGAGGCAGATCGCAATGGAGCCCTGGTCAGATACACTAAGAGGGAGACCTTGGACAAAATTTTACCTTTGCACTTTGAAACTTTTCTGGGTGATTTTCTCTCGACGTCGAGTGGGCCTCTCCAGCAGGCCGGATTCACAGCGGCTTCATCGGCTTGGTTCAGCAGGAGCCTCTGGTCAACTCCTGGAAGTCTTTTCTTTATTTTTTTTTATTTTTTTTATTTTTTATCGTCATTCACCTCAGACCTCAGTGATCAAACCAGTCGCCAGTACCTTATACGTTGTAGAATAGCAGGTTTTGGAGTTTGGAGGGGGTTCGCCCACCTGCAAACTGGAATGGCACCGTCCCGAAAAACAGGCATGATCACTGTCTAATATGGTCCAGTATACACTGGCGACTGCTGATGTTGGCACAGGGAAAGCGAGAGATGCCCAACACAGTCTAGAGAGATCCAGAGAGGTATAATCATAGGACCAAATTCTATTATGAATAGATCAGGTGCAACATTCAGATTTCTAGGCCGTTCTCGCACAACTCCACATTTGACCATCTCAATAGAAAGTCCCAATGCGCTTTCTTCTTCCTAGTCTGGGTTCCTCTCAGATCTAGCTTGGACATCAAACAGACCAAAGACAGCCATTCAACGTGCAGAGGGGGCGAGCGTTCCACCCATTTTTAGGTCTCGGCCTACACCAGCGCTTGCGCTGGTCTGGCCGAGAGTTTTAGTAAGCGGGTTTTGGAAGTGCAAACCCACTGGCTTTCGGCTGGCGACCAGCTTACGTTCACGATGGCGTGCATGCGCACAGCTGCCATCCATTCCTCGCATCGCATCGCTGGCGAGGCGCCATCTGCCTTTCCTCCCCCTCCCTCACCCCTCCTCCCCCTCCCTCACCAGAGAGCGCGTTTCCATTCCTCGCATCGCTGGCGAGGCACCATCTGCCTTTCCTCCCCCTCCCTCACCCCTCCTCCCCCTCCCTCACCAGAGAGCGCGTTTCTTGGCCGCGCGTCTTATGTTAATGTTCCGATGTTGCTTGTTCTTTTGCACTTAGTGCTGACTAATCCCTTTAAAGAATTAAATCCCTTGACTGCTGTCACATTATTATTATTTTTATGTGTGTTGCGACCCTCGCTCGGTGTCATGAGAGGATTTTTTATGTAATGTCCTAGTGTTGCTTGTTCTTTGTGCACTTACTGATGGTCAATCCCTTTGAAAAATAAAATTCTTTGACGGCGGTCACGTTATTATTGTTTTTATTCGCTTTGTGTAGCTCGCTTGGTGTCTTGTGAAAACCATTGTTCTTGGAGATCCAGTCTAATAGTCACCGCATGATCTGCTATCCACGCAGGGGATTCGTATTTAGATTCCACCATCCCACTTTGTGATATGTGAAGATCTGTTTACTACAGTGTGACACTTCAGAAACGGATGCTTTTGGATGCGATTCACTTGTTTGTGGAAACACATGCAGATTATTATATTATAGTGCCGTTTAATAAGAAGGGATTGGCTAATTCAAACTCGTACGCACAAAGTGAATTTTCTTCTCTTGTTGAGCCTACCTGCATGCACTTTTTATGTTAATGTACTGGTGTTGCTTGTTCTTTGTGCGCTTACTGCAGGCTAATCCCTTTAAAGAATTAAATTCCTTCATGGTTGCTATATTATTATTGTTTTTATTCGCATTGCATACTACGCTCAGTGTCTGACACTTTGGAGCGACTGTGAAAACATACTGAAAAGAGAATACTTAGCACATCTGCTCTGTGGGGAACTATAGATCTATCTATAAGGCGTGCTGCGAGTAGAAAATCGGAGGTTTACAACATGCGCAGTGAGACTGTAATATAAACCTACCCCTGTGGTGCTGACTCCGAAACCATTTAGTGTTGTATCTTGTATTGTGAGCATGCGAGGTAGAACGGGTTGTATTGTTTTTCTCTATCGTTTACCTGGAATAAGGTAACAGACATATTCTAAGTGTGGGGTCCTCTCTGTGATATTCACATTTCTATTTGCTCAGCATGGTACCTGGGACAAGTCTCTGAAGAAGTCATTTAAGTTATTGGACAGAGATGTCCAGGCAGGAAATAAAATAAGTGAGTTGTATTCTACATTTGGGCTTAATAATGACCGCTATATTCTGTAATAGATGTGCACACTTTTGTCAGCTGCCTGCCACATCGAAGCACGCCTCACAAATGCTATAGACTACTATGGGAAATGATCTAAAAGACATTCACATTGACATTTCTGTTAGCTCGGGCATTGCCGAGACCTATTGGCTTTGCCAATGCTTGTTTACATATTTCCCTCCTGGCCAAGAGTATAGCATAGAAGAGGAAGGACCTTGCTGGGCCTGTGACTTCACTGGAAATTCCAAAAATTATCAAAGAGAGGCTCAGTTGGATTTCAAAACCCAGGATGGCCAAGATGGTTTCGCCAATTTTTACCCAAAAGTCAGAGATGGCCGGGCATTCCTGGAACATGTGACTATCAGATGCTTTCTCCAGGCCACATTTCTTACAGCTGACTGGAGACCCTGCCGTCATCTTTGACAGCCTTTGGGGGGTTAGGTAGGCCCTATGAATCGTGAATAGATGGTTTCTTCTTAGCCACGCCGGTTTGACTGTGGAGAACAGAATACTAAAAGATGTTTGCCAAAGATGTTCCCAGGGTTCGTCCGGCAAGCAAGCGCCCCACAACTCCTCTGCTAGTTTGAAATCCCCATCAATTGCCTCTTCGATGCCATAATACCACGTGGAAACCTCCTTCTTCCCCCTCGGTCTTTCCATCAGATGTTCCTCTAAGATGTTTCCTATACCTATAAGTGATTTCAGGTTTTGGGCCCAGCTTTGAAGTTGAATGTATTTAAATTTAGATACCCCCTTCCAAGATGGTGTGAAGCGCTGACCAGGGTAAAAGTGTGCCGTCTTGAACTAGGTCCCCCCATACCTTGAGCCCGCCCTCTCTAAGTGGCTGTGCTAGTTTATCCCTTAGGCACTCCGGTGCACCGGGGGAATCCCACAAGGGGGCATGACTAGAAAAATAACTAAGGCCCATCAGCCGTCTGATATTTGCCCATGTTCTCGCCATTGCCTGTAGCACTTTTAGCCTTATCTTTTTTTAAAACTTAGGCTCTCCATATTTGAACAGAAATCTTCCTGGGCCAGGCTAGTGCTCTTTAGCATCGCTGAGAACATAGCCCCTACCCCAACGGAGTCCGGTGTCTTTAAAAGCATCCTGGAATGGGACAGTTGAAAGGCCCAAGCATAGTACTGCAGGTCCGGAAGCGAAAATCCTCCCTTCTCCCTCCTACGTCTCAACTTCTTCCAGGCAATTCTGGTTCCTCCTGGAAGTCTTGAGCTCCGGAGCTTTCAGTTAGATGAACCTGAAATCCAGGTCGGGTTGCGGTGCGAGGTAGTTTACTTGACTCTCGACGTCGGGTCAGTGACCTCATGGAGCTTTCTCCTAAAGTTGCTCCAAACTTCTACCAACTTCTGAAACTTCTTCCTGAAGTTCCTCTTGATGGTTCAAAGTGTCCACAACACAAATCCAAGGTTCCAGAGTATCTGAGTTGCTACTGAGAAGTTGGGACTACATTTCCCACAATGCATCTTTGTGGCTAAGCCTGTTAAGGCTGACCAATCAAGAAAGGCTGCTAGAAGGCTGGATTTTGGCTCACAGAAAAGAAAGTTCTATAACTTCTTTTCTGTATTAGTTATGATAAATTCAACAGTGGCAAGTTTTTGGATCTATCATTACCAATCTTTTATGTCCTGAAAATATTATTTTAGCTCACTTCTATCAATAGTTACACTGTATTACAGTATCTCCATGTTAGCCTATGGAGCTGAAACGCTACAATGGGAAAAAAGTAAAATGGTAGTTGTTCCCTCAGCAGGGCATACAAAACATCTTTTAAAATGTAACTGCTTATTTTTACATGGCACCCTACCCTGGGAGCACCTAGGGTAGACCTTATGGGTGACTTATATGTAAAAATACGGTAGTTTAATACTTTGGAAGCACCTTTAAATCCAAAGTCGAATTTGCATGTACGTTCCTTTTAAAAGCAGCTTACAAACAAAGCAGGGCTTTTAAACTGGCAGCAGGCAACACAGCAGTGCACACGTAAGTGCCTCAAAGCTGCTGGGACTAAACCTACATTGCCTTCCATATGCTAGGGACTTACAGGTAGGTTGTCCGTACCAATCGTAATTACACCTAGTTACCATATACCTTTTTAATCAGAGCACTGGCCCTGGGCCTGGCAAGCAGATCCCAGGGCGCAGACAGTCAGTTACCACCAGTATCAGTCAAAAAATGGCGGTGATCAGGGAAAAAGGATGACTTTCTCTCACTTTAACTCCAGTTTCAACGTTCTGTTCGAGGGAAAAGAAACTAAGTGTTCTATTGTTAAATCCAATTTGCCTAAAATGTAACCTAGGTTTTTATTAAATTGCAGTTTATGAAGCCTATCACTTTCTAGCTGAATCCAAATACATTTTCGAAGTAATTGGAAGAGTGAACCAATATCGAAGAATATTAGTCTGTGTGTAAACCCATACTTCTTCTGCCAAAACATCGTTGGCTTATGAAACAGATCCTTGCAGCTTGCTATGTTTTCTTTGGACATTCTTCTCTGTGAGATAATCTTTCATTTGCATAAACCTTCATAGAAATCACTGTTTTTCCCTTATCAATGAGATGAGTGAATATCTTTTTAAAGTGTATATTTAAACACCATCCTCAAATGCTTCACTGAAGTACATTTGCACAAGACAGTTGCTGCCTCTTGGAGACACACAACATATATTGTTGTGTGCTTCACTCATACTCCTTTTTATAGATATGTGCTCATATTGTTCCTTTGGAACAAAATGTGTCCTTTTTCTGTTCCCATTGCTTAAGCCAGAAGGTGTGATAATACGATTTCTGGGATGTGCTACTGCAAACGTATACTCTGACTAGTCTGACAAAGAAGGTCACGCTACAAGTCAGGATTTTATTTTCTATTGCTCTGCAACTTTCACATGCCCTAAATGAGCGGATCTGTGTACATTTCAAACGTCCAAAAGCTATCATTTGTACACCTTCCTCACAGGAACGTTTCGTAATTTCCTGTCTCGCACCCTTGAGATATTCTTGCTTCTCGAATGAGTCATTCAATTTATGGTATATCATCTTAAGTTCTTTTCCATCTTTCATAACCCGTGGTATCAACTTTGTTCATAACCTCGAGGGAGATATTAGTTACCCAAGGAAATTCTTCAAACTAGGGTTTTCTAGCACTCTCAAACCATCACTGACATCATTTTCCTCGGGAGTTTCTCATCCCATGCTGCTAAGCTGGGGGAATAGTTCCACATGTAAGTACCATGGAGACAACAATCTGTGGTACTTAGATGTGGAACTATTCCATTGCCACACTCCTTCTCCCCCTCAAGACAATTCTAGAATGTCGTCAATTGGGTGCCCTCATTATTCACATCCTATCCTGTTCTCTCTATTCCCGCCTTCTCCTCTTGGGAGGGGCTATCACTAAGCCCCTTTGTGAGAAGTTACTCCCTGTAGCTTCTGTTCATCAGTAGCACAACCTATCCAGAGGCAATAATTCAAAGCAGAACACTAAGTGCGTGGATATTGTCTGAATATGTTGTTTAGTAGTATTTGAGGGTGGATCTTTCTAGTTAGCTCCACTTAGCAACGCTGGCCTTCTGCTATGCCTACGACCTTGGAATCAAGCTTTCACCTTCATTCTCCATCACAAATCAGGGCATCTGCATCGCTGTAAAACCCCATCTAATCCCTTAAGTCTAAATGGTGGTTAGCTCCTGCATGTTTTATATTCGTACTCTAGAAAGGACCATCATATTAAACCTACTTAACTAAGAGAAGATCATCTATACAGGACATTCCCTCTTTACTCATGCAAGTTTAAAAGCCTAGAATGCAGCAGCTTGCATCCTGCTGTGTCTAAAGAGAACTGACCATATTACAATAGCTGTGTCTGCCCTGCCTTGGTGGCTGCTGGCCAAGTGGATCCAGTTCAAGTCTTTTTGCATAGTATACTGGGCTTTATTTCTATTCAAGGTCCTTTGATTTCCTCCCCGATAGCACCACTACAAACTTTTTGTCTCCTTCGGAGTGCCTTCTCTTTATATCATGCTCTAGGAGATCATGTGTTGGTGAATATGCTGTCGTTGTTCATACATCAAAATTATGAAACTTGTTTCACTGGTTGCTGAATGCTCCTGACCATTGTACCTCCCACATGTCTCTTACAACCCTATTTCCCTCAGCTCTGATCGGTTTATTGTACACTCCACCATCTTGTCCTAGCCCCAGACACCACGTTGATGGGATGCATTGCTTTTATGTGAAGAAGAAATACATTCAATTACCAGATTGACTGAACAATACTGCATGCATCTAACGTTTGGTATGCTACCAGGAATAACTGTGGCCTGGCTGCTTCCTCCCTACCTATATCAACTCGAATACGCCAGTCATAGTTCACAATTTGGGCCCCACTCTTTGAATGCCCGTCTATAAGAGCTCTAAGACCCACCTTTTTCCATCGAAACACTTCTTACCAGACCAGTAGGATCCACTTTGGTTTCTAGTAGAATCCCATTTTGGGGAAGAGCAGACCTAGTGGGATGCATCAGTCCACCAGCAGTGCTCTTTTTTGCTTGTTCGAATGTCCGACGTCTGGCATAGTTTTCAAGCACTGGGTTATAATGTTATGAACATTTAAATATTCATCATCCCAAACAATTACAGCCTCTGCATTGGTAAAATTCAAATCAGGTCACTTTAGTAGAAGCAAAAACAACTGCTGACATGTGTTACACTCTCATTTGGAATAACTGTTGTCAAACCTGCCTGCAACCAGTGCATTATTTAGAACTGTCAGTCAGTTAATCATTTATTCGTCTCAAATGCCCTACCCATGGACCATCTCCTGGAATTTAACAGTAGCTTTTAACAATCCTTAACTCTGACAACCCTCATATGGTGTTTTGTACCCCAAGCACCCCTATCCTTTGATCTTGGCATGAGGATTACTACTCTACAAAATCTCAGAGCCAGAAGAGGAAACAGTCTGTTACTACTACTTCCTTTGAGGGGCAGCCCTTACCAGCACATTCACTGAAAGCCCTTTCCAGCTTACAGCTTCCCATCTACCTTGGGCCTCCCATCTGACTTATGTCAACTACAACAATAATACGTTGCATATGTAAAAGGCACTTGTTAGCCCAATCATCGGTTCCCAAGCTTCTTACCCGTATTGGATTAAATCATAGTTTGGAGGGCCAAAGTTTGACTTTGGAGATGCAATGCATGATTCGATGAACACCTCAAGATTGGAGTCAGATGAGTGGAGCGCAATTTCTGTGTAGAGTGTCTGGTTCAGTTCCACGTAGTATGGCGATTCACTCACAGGTTCGTCAAATGCAGCAGACTTGAAGAAATTTATGCTGATGTCATAGTGGTTATTGCTGCTCTCCATCTGAATGATGTCATCCTCTGTCGTGTACATGATTTCCACAATGGTCTTACTATTCATCTCACACCTGGCAATGATTTGCAACGTCTTCTGTCGTGTTACTACTACCCCACCGGGGGAAGCAGAGATGACATTTGTGTAAATTACTGTGTGGTCTTCTACAACCTAAAACAAAAATACAAGAATTCTCAGTTTTGTGATTGGGGACTATTTGACAATTATATAGAACGTTGAACAAAAGAAAACTGATCTCAGTATGTGAAACCTTGTGCATCAGTTGTAATGATTCAAACGTGAGAATGACTATCACAACCTAATATGTTTGATAACCTCAAAGGGTGCCATCCACATACTGCCATCATAGCCATATCCCAAACATTATGGCAGGTCAACCGTGGGAACACTGAAATACATTTTCAATATTTATGTGTCATCATTTGAAGTGGAGAAGTTTTAATGCCAGTCTTAAAGGATAACTACTGATGATATACCCGAGTTCCATGTGGAACATTACATGTAAATATATCTTTTATGGATGTCCTCAAACACTGGCATAAAGCCAGCCCTTCTGGGCCCTACATTGGACATCTATGCGTTACAGGTTGTAGCCTGAAGAGAGGAAGAGAAAAGAGATCCCAGTGAGTGAATGTATAACAAGTCTCTGCACTACTGGAGAACAATTCTAACAAGAAGACTGACATTGCTTTACAAAGTTGCACTTTTTTTTTTTTTTTTTACTACGTAGGGAAAAATTAGGAACATTTTGATAGCATGCATTTTAACGGGATGAAGGAATTAATATATAAGTGCTGACGGGGAACTGGACTGCAGAGACCACAAGGCCATGCTGCAGAAGGGGTTGGGGCAGAAGGAGGAGTGCCGTTGCTTGCTTTATAGCACCTGCTCTATCCCCGTGGCCCATCTATGCCTGTCATCGCTCGGAGGAGGCGGGGCTTGACCATCCCTCTTGGCCCAAGGATTAAGTTGTACCAAGGCCTGTGAACAATAATAGCTGTACCTAGGATCCTTCCCTCTAAGAAGGTACTGATTTCGCATTGTTCTCCTGTCAAGAGGAAGCAACAGGTTGTAACAAAGCTGAGGCCTTTCAGAATCCAATCAAGGATAAAACCTTGGGTACACACACCCTGAACAAACGTGCTGCGGAATACAATGGGAATACCTTAAATTTCAACTAGGTTCTATTGCTTGAGAAGTTAAACATCTTGATGGATACCTGGGTCACCCCGTTAGTGGATAAAATAGCAAGCCTGGAGTGTGAGATTTCATATGTAACCACCTGTAATCCCCAATCGCTAAAGTTGAATAGGGTGGGGAAGAAGGGGGATGCTAATTCTGGTCTCTTATCATCTGAACCTACAGAGCCTGTTATGGCTGGTGGACATGGGCCTCTCCACACTCCATTGGCTGTCCCACTTGGTGAGTCAAACACCTCTATTATTACTAATGTCAGGGCTCTGCTTACTGAGGACAGTAAACCACAGCATGAGTCCCAAAAAAAAAGTGGGTTCAGTGACCATAACCCAAACAAACTAGTACTTAGCCTACCTGTCGCCTTCTATTCAGCTACTTCTAAATGTGTAACTGACCTCACACCTAAGGACAGTGGCCTTAGGCTAATATGGCAATTGGCAAATATCACTACTTTGTTAAGGGGCTACCACTTCATTAAGGGGCAGTCTCAGCCCGATTCTTGACCAACTGTTAACTATTGGTCACCATCCAGCCGGTATGATGGAGGCGTTTGAAATGTTAAATTCATTTATTAAGATCCTTTTAACTGGTTCTGTTAAAAAATCCCAATCTGTTCAACCTGGCTAGTTTGATAAGGAATTCAGGGCTGCTAATCGCCACCTGCGACTTGCTCTCAGTCGTAGACCTAAAGGTAAAGCTGCCTTAGCCACCTCAAGGCATATTTATAAAAGCTCCATCAAAAAAAGAAAGCAGGTACTGAAGTAGGAAACATGATTAGAACCTGTAAAGATAATGATTCTAAGGCCTTCTGGGACATTGTAAATAGAAAAAAGTTCATTAGTATTAACAGCAATGAGCAGGGGTGAATATTAGTGCTGAAAAATGGACCGCTCACTTCAAACGTATATACTCCTTTGTGGGTACTACGGGTAAAGTTGAGGCTAAGGTCTCCCCCCTCATTCCCACTCGAAATTAGTTTTATCCTTGATGAAGTCATTACAGCCATATCCATTAGCCCCTCTAAAAAGGCACCTGGTCCGGACAGGTTCCCTATGAATCTTTACAAGGAAAGTATTACCCTAAGGGCACAGATTAATGCCAACATCCTGAATGCTGTAGTAGCATACAGGATCTCTGCTTCTTGACAGGCAGCCGTTATTGTCCCTATATTCAAGAAAGGCAACATGCAAGATCCTTGCTGCTATCGACCAATTTCTCTATTGGAGTCTGGTCAAATTGATGGGTCGAATCATCCTCTGTAGGATAGAGTCCTGGGTACAGCAAGGTGGTGTCATTAGTAAGGTCCAGTATGAATTCAGAGAAGGGCTAGGGACACAGGAATCGTCTCTAAAGCTTAGCTTACTGATTGTCAAATTCCCAGTTGCCAAAAAGGCCTCTCTCTCTCTTGTTTTAATGGACCCAAGTAGTGCGTTTGACCATATGAGCCACTAAAAACTATGGCACATCCTTATCGAGATTTTCTTGCCTCTGCCCTTGGTTATGTTTTTTACGTGCATTATACTGTGAGGTCTCAGCAATAGTCAGGTATTGGGCGGAGGGGGGAATGTACAGAAACTTTTAGATTGCCCACAGGTGTACGTCAGGGGTGTGTTCTAGCACCAATCTTGTTTATCTTATATATGAATGGCCGGAACTCATTCCTCTCAGCAACAGGAAAGATCTACCTAAGGTAAACTCAATGACAGTCCCAGCTCTATGCAGACGATGTGGTTTTGTTAGCCCTCACGCCTTGTGGTTTACGGGACCATATTGCGAATTTTGTGCTCTTTATGGATGATTTGGGCCTTGAAGTTAATATAACTAAAACCCACTACATAATTTGCGGAAGGAGTAACGTTAAAGTTAGACTTATTGCCATTAATGGCCAAAATATCTCAAGAGTCTCTGAATTCCCTTACCTTGGGGTGACCTGTGATTCCTGCAGCAGTTTTCAGACCTGCATTGCCATTTGCTGGCTTTGTTTTATTCAGTCCATAGACGACTGATTAAAACAAAGTTTTATTGAAACAGTCCTTGGGGAATCCGCATGGCTTTCTTATCAGCATGCTTGCCTTTCTCCCAATTGTAGGTACGCCTCCGGCAACTGTCTGGAATCTCCACACTGGCTGCTGGAGTGACCGCTCAGTGGATGCGTATCTGGTGGTCCTGCTTTGGCATGGTCCCCGGTGGTCGGCAGTTGTTGACAGGCTTAGTGGCAATCCTAGGTGAATGTTTGATCCTGATGCAAACAATTCAGCCCTGCACGTGCTGATTCTACAGGCTCAATGTGGCCACACCCAGGCCGATTCTCTGGACTCAATGCAGCTAGGCATGAGTCAATCTTTTGTTTGCAGTGCAACCACACACATAGGCCTCTGTTCTGATGGCAACACAGCCACGCACAGGTTGATCTTCTGATGGCGATACCGCCACACACGGGCCAATCTTCTGAGATACAGTAGCACAAATGCCGATCATAAGATCAGTAATTATATATATTTTAGAGTATACCCTATGTTACCAAAAATATGCATAAGCCCGATAGAACTTAATAAATGTTTGTGGTGAAAAGTCAACGAGTCTAAAACTCTAACTCAAACTGCTAAGAATATAGGTGATTTTGTCTATACTATTATACTGTACAAGAAAGCGCAAATGATGAAACAACTTCCAACTGGCTCCTTAGATTGGTACTGCCAGTTGCAGGGTGATCTTCTGTGTCTAGTGTTAGCAGTTGGTGATGCTCGGCACAGGTCAATATTCTTTTTGAAGTGTCGTCTGCTATTCGGATGTTGATGTGGCCACCACATGCCGATCTGATGCTGATGGGTCAGGCTGATCTTCTTTTGGTGACAAGCTGCACATATGACTAGTTTTGACTCCGGATATAAGCCCTGACTGGGCCTCAGCATTCATAATCTGAGTCTTCAGGGTTCCCACCTGGAACTGCTTTGGAGAAAATACAACACTGCGGAAACCGGGGCCCACACATTGCTCTCCTTTCCAAGACCAGAGAAAGACTGACACCTGGGACACGCTGCACCTCACTCCTCCTGGACATACACTCCTCCCATGGGGTTGCAGGCTCCTTCCCTTTCTCAGCAGGCAAATAGTCTCCTAGGCACTTAAGGTCAGGTATACAGCTCTTGCATCAAGAGGCTGGACCTGGTGATTTTCCCTCACCTCTGGGAAGCTGGCTGTCAGGCAGACACCAGCTCCTGTTGCACAGCAGTGCTCTGAATAATATGGAGGAAACTACCGGTCTTGACCATAGAGGACTTGGGATGGGAACAAAAAGTGGGTTCGTGAGGGTCCCACTTTTACACAGCAAATATAGACAGGAGATGTGTATCCACTGTCGTCATCTTCAGAACCTGTTTGTGGTGGTTCTCCTTTCAAGTGCTCTTACCAGGCTGCTCTGTGTTGTGTAGAGTGATTCCTCTCACAGCAGTGTAGTCTCCTGCCTGGAGCATGCACAGCAAAGGCACAAAGAGGTGTGACATTTCTGCACCTGCCTGTCATGAGCCAAACTGAAAGCGAGACCATGAAAAATCTAAAGGCTTGGGCTTCTCCCATGCTCTTTGCATACACAGTCTGCAGTCCCAGCTTCAAGAATGTCAGAAATATGTTATGTTATACGGACTTATAGAGCGCACGGCTGCCCCGGCAAAGGGGCGTCCCGGCGCTGATGGCAGAAAACTGCACAGCTTCTAGTAGGGAGACAGTCTACAACGGAGGGAAGAGGAACGTTTTGACAGCTTTACGGAATGCCAGATAGGTCTTTAGGCAGCGGATGGAAGTAGGGAGCGCATTCCAGAGTTTCGAAGCCAGAGCACGAAAGGAGCGCCCTGCAGCACGGACCCTCCTTACCCGAGGGACAACCGCCAGATGCTGCCCCATAGATCGAAGTTGGCGCGAAGGGATGTAAAATGTGTGCAAATTGGCCAGAATACCTGGAGATGAAAAGTTCAAGATTTTGATTGTAATGCATAGGGCCTTGAACTCTAAACGTTTGGCCACAGGCAGCCAGTGAAGGCGACAAATGGCACTGGATGTGGCACATCTCCTAGGTAAACCAAGGAGAGTTCGAGCCGCCGCATTCTGGACCCTTTGCAGTCTGACAATTTTAGACTTGTTAGCCCCCAGATAAAGAGAACTGGCATAATCCAGTCTTGACAGAATCAAAGCCTGGACTATGACCTGCCTAATAGGGGGATCAAAGAAACCCAGCAGTGGTTTGAGCCCCCGCAATATCCCAAAACAGGTCCCTGCCACCTTCTTGGTTTGGGTCCGAAAGCTGAGTGCGGTGTCGATCCAGACACCCAGGTTTTTTACCACCTGTTTTGGGGCAGGTGCCGGCCCCAACGTAGCAGGCCACCAATGCTCATTCCACAGCTCAGAGTCTTTCCCTACCAGCAGTCCCTCAGACTTACTGGCGTTGAGCTGGAGACTGTTGGCAGTCATCCACTCCGCGATGGCCTCTAGATCGCTCCGGAATTTACAAGCGTCCCGAGTGATGTCATCGGAGAGTGCGACTACCAACTGTGTGTCATCTGCATAAGATACTGCCGTAAGGCCTCTGTTCTTAGCCACCGTCGCCAGTGGTTGAACATACAAATTGAAAAGGGTAGGGCTCAAAGCTGAGCCCTGCGGCACCCCCTGTTTGATGGCGTGAATACTGGAGACAAAGGGGGGCGGGGGGGGCGGCTACCTGGAAGGTCCTCTCAGAAAGAAAGGAAGCAAACCAATCCAGAGCAGGGCCCACAATGCCCACCTCCTCCAGCCGCCTCAGCAGGATCTGATGGGAGACCGTGTCGAACGCGGCACTGAGATCTAATAGGATCAGTGCCGAGGTACGACCCTCGTCCAGGGCCCATCTAAGATGTTCGGTCACAGCAAGAAGGGCAGATTCCGTGCTGTGACCAGGACAAGACCCATTCTGAGAGGGGTCCAGTATATTATTTTCCTCCAGATACCCCGTCAAGATGGTGTTGACGTAGGCCTCAGAGATCTTGGCGACCCGAGGGAGATAGGGCGGAAACTCTCTGGTTTGGCCGCGTCAAGATTGGAATTTTTTAGCAGGGGAACCACCTTAGCATGTTTCCAGGCGCTCGGGACAACAGCCGTAGAGAGAGACAAATTAATCACCTGGCTCAACGGTGGAATGAGTACAGGTAGAATTTTCATAAAATAGGCCGGCTTGAGAGGGTCTGTCGGGGAGCCAGACTTAACTTTGCTACATAGCACGGACAGCTCCTCTTGGGAGATTGGAGGGAAGGTGGTCAGAGTGCGTAGAGTGGGAGGTCGGAGCACGGAGACCGAACCTGACGTATCCTAGGGGAAGGATTTATAGATTTTCTCCACCTTCTCTACAAAGAAGGAGGCTAGGGCGTCACATTGCTCATCTGATGTTATCAGGGTGGCATTCAGGGCCATAGATGATTTGAGCTCTTTCAGTATCGAGAAGATACTTTTAGATGGATTAGCACTGCTCTTGATCTCCTCCGCATAGTAGGTAGCCCGTTCCGACTGGATCGACCAATGATATTGCTTGATCGCTGTCTGATGGGGCCTCTTCAGGTTAGGGTCGTAGTCCCTTCTCCATGCTCTCTCCAACCTTTTGCACTCTTTACGCATGGAGGTGAGCTTAACATTGTACCAGGGACTTGACTTGGTGCTGCGGTGTTTAGACCACTTTACTGGAATGAGAGAGTCTAGAGCGCCAAGAATCCAGTCCGACAAAGATTTATCAGCAGATTCTGAGTCAACTCGAATGCCGGGCATAGTTGTGGAGAGGATAGCGTGAAATTGAGCGATGTTAAGTTTGTGCCAGGGGCGCCTGAGTGAGCGCTTCTGAGACACCCTGCTCATGGGCACAACCCCGGAGAGTGTCATCTTTATAAGATAGTGATCAGACCAGCCCATCGGGGAGGGGGAGTGGACAGTCAAGAGGGTGAGATTAGAAAACACTGGGTCCAGTAGATGGCCTGCGGAGTGAGTAGGACCGTGCACCAATTGAGATAGCTGACATGCCACTAGGTCAGCCAAAAAGTTTCCTATGTCAGCATCCTGCGGATTGTCCAGATGCAAATTCAGATCACCAAGGATTCTGAAATTGGCTGCTCTCATGGCTAAGGGTCCCACAACATCGATAAGTGCAGCTCTAAACTCTTTGGAGGGCCCTGGCGGGCGGTAGATCAGTAGGCCTGACAAGGTGTAATTGGCATTAAATGAGATCCCAAAGCGCGCAGCTTCTCACCCAACCAGGGACTCCCTAACAAAGTTACAGGGGTAAGATGACTTGAAAATAACTGCAATACCACCCCCTCTAGACTCTCTATTGAGCGTCTTAATACTAAAACCCGGGGGAAGCGCCAGACCTGGTTTGGCCACGCTATCATCAGACAGCCATGTCTCAGTTAAAAAGAGAGCGTCCGGGGCTTCATCCTGTATCAAATCGTAAACGTCTGCGAAGTGTTTGACTAAGGAGCGACAATTTATGCTAAGAAGTTTTATTTTAGCACTAGTGCTAGGAAAATGACAGGGGGTTACAGAGGGCGTCCAGGAATTAAAGCCACAGTGCAAACAGCAGAATGGCCCCTCCGGAGTGGTACATGGAGGATGTCTGCAAGGGCTTAAACCCCTCCAAATGGCAAAGATCCTCCATAGACTAGGTGATCATACCTCTGGTGAAACCATCAGCGTGTCTGGCGTCTGGCGAAGGCCAGGCGCGGACGTGCGCAGACGGGACTGCCTTTGGCGCGCCAGCTGCGCGCTCGCCAGGGCATGGGTTTAAATGGCTGAAAAACCCGGAAATGCCGAGAGTGCGAGCCCGACCCGACCAGCTGATCACAAAAACACGCCCTCCGCTCAATTGGCAGACAGCCGCGGCGGAAAGGGGCGGAGACCAGGGGAAGAGTGGAAAAATCCCCAGGCAGGGACAGAGGTAGAATATGAGCCCCGAAGTTGTCGAGGTAGCCCCAAATAGACCCCACGCCCCTCGAAACTGCACACAGAAGGACAATATTAAAATGAGCACCGCAGTTTTAAAAACAAACCAACAGGTAGAAATAAAAGCAGTCAAAACAGCAAACCTCAACACTTCCACTGTCTCAGAAAACAACCTCTCCTCCATCATGTGCAAAAAGCCAGGCATGGAGGACCAAAACAGGTCTTGCGGGCCTCCATTGCTCTGGCTCAATCAAACATTCCATACATGTGCCACGCAAGCTACACAAACAGCATACACTTTGGATGTTAGCAGTAGGAGTCTGGCAGGTGCATAAAAGTGGAACTTTACACCAGTGGGTCAGTAGTCCTTCACTCTAGTGACGTAGATAAAAAGGTACATGCAGTGGGGCACTTGGTGCAAGGGAACACACTTTTACACCATGCAGTGGACACTCCCGTCCCAACATATATTATTTAATAATGAGAGCAGTTAATAGTTCAAAGAACGCCTAGTTATTTATTTCATGGTTGACTGAATCGCAAGAGATGATACAAGATACTTATTGGAAAGATTTGCTGAAAATAATATTTTCATCTTCTGTAGACCAAAACTGATGTTTCTTTAACAGCTAATTCTTTTAAGAAAACAACAGTGCCCGACTTGAATGTGTAAACTATTGATAAAGGCATATATCATTGGTGTTAGACCAGCAGTGTACCTGGGAGGGATATGTTATATATGTTATTGTCTTACATAATTCCAAAATGTATTTAAAGATTTGTATTTGAAAGAATAGACTTAATCCTTAATACAGGCATTCAAAGCAATGCTAGACTAATAATCCTTAACTGGGATTCTTCAGTCAAAAAGCTAATTTGGAGGCACTGTAAATTCAGAAAAAAGCCACGGTCATTGCCAAAAGGTTATATGTACTGTTGTTTAGCGTAAAACATTGTGGCAACTAAAGTTGCTGCAATGCATTGTACAAGGGTTAGAAAGCAACACAAAGCCATACTTAATACAAATGGCCTGCTGCTGTCATCCCTTGCGCTTGCGCACTATAAAGGCTGCGTAGCGCCACGCACAACCTCTGCACCTTGGTGCAGAAGTGTGTGCATGCTGCCTAACATAGGATTTGTAGTGGAAGCATAAACCTTGTACATTTGAACAAATTTTGATACCTTCCACACGTGTAGTGCCGCAAACATTCAATGTGTGGAACATTTGGTGAAGTTAAAGGTTTTGCCTTGTTAGCGTCTGTTTCAAGAAGGCATTCGTTTTCGTTGCAAAGCCCTCTCGACAGAAATAGCCTGATGGGGCTTTGCATTTTGTGTGCTTTCACGTACCTACCCAAATTAACTCCCTTACACAAAGTGGCTCAAAGCAGTGCAAAGTGCTATTTGAGCTCAGAAAAGGTCACCTTTCCGGCACAACAACTTTGCACCGGTGCAAAGTCTTTGTAAATCTGGACCAGAGTTCTAAATTTCATTTATTGCTGTGTTTGCAGCAGTGTCATTTAGCAAAAAACTTTTTTTATACTACTAAGACAATTCCTTTAATTAACTTTGCAATATTTGAGTTCCTGCTTATTTAACCGCACTTTTGAAACACGATTTCGGTGCACTTTAAATTGAAAACACTTTTATAGGTCATCGAACAATATTGTGCCTTATTTTCACTTCAAATATGTTTTGTTTTACTTCATATTTTCTCCCCATATTTAGCCAGAGTCAAAGATTGCTAAAAGGTGCTATCTTAACTAAAACAATGACATTACGAGTACAGTCTTTCTTGTCAATTTATTTTGCCACAACTGATGCCACAATTGCATCATCACTTGTTTTTTTCAGCGCAAAGGAAGTTCTCATAAATGTGCTCTAAAAATGTTAACTGTAGTTCCAACCTTTTTTTCTGAATAGGCGCACTGAAGCATATTTCAGGACAGTCTTTATATTTTCTGCTGTTTCTCAAATACCTCTAATTTGTTTTCATTCTAACATTCAAGCCATATAATAAAAAGAGCAGGATCTTTTCCTCGTAAGAATTTCAAGGCCTAGTTAATGTGTGATATTTAGTCCATTAAAAAAGGTTTTTGGACTGGGCTCTTTCTGCAGGGTCATCACAAATGTTTGCCTCCCTTTGCTGAACCCCTTTTGTTGGCTTTTAGGACTCGTTGCACTTTACTCATGGTAACCAGTGGTAACGTGCTTGTGCTCTCCCTTCCAAACGAGATAAAATTGGTATACACATGAATATTACATTGAATTCGCTTATAAATCCCTAATAAAGGTACTACATGTACCCAGGGCCTGTAAATTAAATGCTACTAGTGCGCTGCTGTACTCGTGCCACCCACTAAAGTAGCACTGTAAACCAGGTCTCAAGTCAGTCACTGCAGCCTGTAGGGCAGGCTTAAACTGCAATTTCGACCTAGGAAAATAAACCTTTTACCTGGCCTAATTCTTCCTTTTCAATACTTGTAAGTCACTCCTAAAGTAGGCGCTATAGGCTCATACGGCAGGGTGCATGCTATTTAAAATGTAGGCTATATGTGTTTAAGTTTTACATGCACTGACAGTAAAAAATTCCAAAAGTTGTGGTTCACTGTAGCAAGACTCTCCCATAAGCTAACCCTGAGTTACCTTATTACACTAAATACATGATATCTTCAGTTTAGGAAAAGATAGAGAAAGGCTTTTTCCATTCATTTGAATTGTAATTTAAAATCCTCTTTAATGGTAATGTTGGATTTTAGGTTACTATTCTGAAGATGCCACTTTTAGAAAGTAGCCATTGTCCTTCCCAAACCAATGTGGTTTTCTTCCAGTGCTCACATGTGAATGGCTATCCTGAGGTGTGTTGTTAATTCTTTCCACAAAAAATGGGGGAGGGGGCGACAAGGAGCTGGATCTAGGTCCAGTGACTCGTGCTCCTGAAAACTAGAATCATAGCTCGTGGGAGTCACAGTTCCTCTGAGAGAGAGGTAGAGTCGGAGATGGGAAGGTAAAGTCGTTCTCAAATTATAGTGCCTGGGGACAGTGTGTCCTTGTCTTGGTGCCCTCACACACCCCAAAGGATGTCATGCTTCATCATTGGGCAGTGCTCCTCGTCGGGCTGGTGCTGCAATGCCCTACGGGTCCCCCGAAGGATGTCATGCTTCATCATTGGGCAGTGCTACTCATCGGGCTGGCGCTGCAATGTCCTACGGATCCCCCGAAGGGTCACTTAATCGGAGATCTTTTGAGTAATAAAGCCGTGAGGGTGTGTGCGGGTCTGAGTGGCAGTGGTGTCCTAGTGTGAAGTTAAAAGATAGCTGGAGGGGTGTCTAGTAAATTTAATAGGGAATGGCCCCTCTGTCATCAGAAAAAACCCAAAAGGTTGTGCTGCTTGAGGGTGGTAATGGCCCTCGGTAGCTAGACAAGTATTATACCCATATTGGGCATGTTGAAGGTCGACATGTTTCGCGCAGTTCGTGGTCTTAGGAGGAGATCCCTTGCGCTTCTTCAGGACCAATAAAAAAGGGTGCAGTGAGTGCTAGTGTAGTGTAGTGGCGTCTTAATTAGACGTGGTGCTACTTGTTAGAGTAAAATTATCTATTCAAAACGGGGTTAGTGTCCCATGAGGTACAGCTGAGGGAATCCTCAAAATAGTTTCGTAGGATCTGCAGGTCTGTTAACCTACCCGACCTCTTGCCGCCTCTTTCCAGACATGGGGACAAAAGGGGCTGGGTGTAGAGAAAGTTGATCCTTCTGAAAGGATGGCAGGGAGGAGTTGTGCCCTGCCCTCACTTCAAATGATCCTGCCTGCAGCACACACAAAGGAACCTGACACCAAGCTTGACCTTGCCTTTCTCAACCTAGACCGTTTGAGCCAAACCCAGGGGAAAGGAAAGAACTGACCAGAAGAAAGTGTTTGGGAGTAGGCCAGGAATTGCACCTCACACAAGGGCTGACACTAGATATAAATGTGGCACCTTCGGTTCCTTTTATCAGGACACATCTGGACCTGTGGAAGATTCAGAAGGACTGCCCTGCTGTCTGAAGAAGGAAGACTAGACCTGCTTGCCTTGAACCCAGGATCCCCAGAAGGGACTCCAAAGGTCAGTTGGCTGACCTCCTGTTTTAAGTACTGGAACACAGAAAGCGCCAATGTGCTATTCTGATGGCGACCTGCTCTTCGTGCCAAACAGCGACCGCCTGCATTTCGTGCAATTATGAAGCTCCAATGATGACTGCCCCTTGCGCCGATAACAGTCTCCTCTGGCCCCCGCCAACATGAAGCTCTGCTGAGGCTCTCTGCATGGACTTGTACTCCGAAAAGGTAAATTCTTCACTGGGACGAACCTGATCCCTGTATATGAACCGCGCTTCATGGCGGTCAGCCTGAACTTGTGACTCTGACATGGTCCAGCGGGACCAGAAATCTGCGAGTGGCATTTTGTGCTTTTTGGCTCTATTTTCACCTGAAACTTTAAAAATTCATAACAACAATTCTACTGATTGGGTTTTTGTTCTTGTAGTGTCATTTTATTTATTAAATTCCACCATATTTTTTTTAATTGGTTGGTGATTTTTCTTGTGTTGTGTTTTCACTTTATTGCAGTTTGAGTGCTGCATAAATACTTTACACATTGCTCGCAGTTAAGCCTGACTACTTTTGCACTAAGCTACAGGTTTCTTTAGTGACTTTTGTGGCTCACACTAACAAGGAGTGGGGCTTCCACCCCTCTCTAATTACCCAGTTTCTTCTACAAGTCTTCTCTCAATCGCCCAGTTTCTGGGGACAGGAAACCATATTGTTATAAAGTATGGGGAGAGGGGCCTTCCTGTTCTGATGAGCTGTGCTGACTTCCGACAAAATGAAAAATGTTTAATACCTAATAAGGTAAACATTTTCTATGAGGGATCCCTAGCTTACCTTTGATAGCTTGGCACAAGTCCTTCCACAAACAAAAATGAATGTGGTGTGTGAACTGCAAAATACTACACTATAATTAAGAAATAAGTTGATTTTCCAAATCAATTTAGTGGAAATTAAAATAATGTTATGCTTTAAAATGACACCAAAATAATAAAAATTGGATGTAAAAATCAGGTGATCCATACTAATCGACAGTAATCCATAGTAAACAATAGAAACAATAAACCAATGCAATCCTTAGCAGACTTGCATTGGAGCTAGGTCAGATACAGACTGCTGGTTTGTTTTGGCCATTATTTATGGAGGACCCGGAAGTAGGCATTTTTGCAGCAGTCCAGTAAGGGGAAGTTAGGCTAGGTCTGGCAAGGGCTTGTTTCCCATCAATATAAAACATTTTACCTTCAGACGTTATCACTTTTTTTGAAGGTGAAAATACTGAGCGAGGCTGTTTGTTGGTGATTCAGATTTGATGGCAAAATGCTCCAAAAAGAGCAAGCCAGAAAATTGTAGTTGCAGAGGTTGCATCTTCATCAGACACACTTTGGTGCCTTTTCCTGCTCTCGATTTTTACATTTGGCCTTTGAAGTAATTCTACAGGGCACAAAATCATCCACAGGGTAAGGCTGGAAGGGAAGGCTGGACAGGGCTTCACAAAGTCAAGTGCTTCTTTTTCATAGTCCTACTAGATCCTTGGAGTTTGCAGCAGAATCTTCAGAGCTAATCACACAAGCAAGGGAACTGGCAAAGGCTGCCTCTTTGTCTGGTAGGCTTGACATGCTGTCCTTTTCCTACAGAGGTGTCAAATTTCAAAGTTCCGACTGGTTTCCTGGTTTCTATCTGGAAGATGCAGCTATTTCTGTCCCAAGAACTTCCACACTTTCCCAGCTTCAGTAAAGAGCGTCCTAGACTTCTTCCAATCAGGGTCTAAGTCCCCCTCTCTCCTTCTGGAGGCAGTAGGAGGATAGCTTCCTTAGCCCTCAAAAAAGCTTCCAGGTCCAGAGATTGAAGGTAAAGCTGCAAATTCTTATTTAGGGAACTCTACCAAAAGGTCTTCTCTTTTCTCACTCCTTTTCAACTCACTCCTTTGGGAATGGTTGTAGCAATTCTTAGACAGTGAACTCCGCTGTAATTGGTGAAATTCCCAGAGTGAATCTAGCTAAACTTCCCAGACCCTACCTATCTGTTATGGCAGAGTGACCCAGTTCCTGACTCCTAGAGACTGATGTATAGTCAAAACAGTTCACAGTGCCTTGTACTGTAGTTACTCAAAATGGTAAAACGAAGCTTGGCAATTTTATACCTAGACCAGGGGCTCTGATTATGTGCAGTCTTATTTAATGACACTTCCCAAGCAGCAATATGCTATAGAAATAGAAATTCAATAAAATTTTTAAGCCCCTGGAATGCAGCCTCTTTCAATGCTGCGTCTCCAGGATAAATCACTTTTCGAATTGTCCTCCTGTTTTGAGTGCGTTTGTTTGAGACTGTGTTTGAGTTGAGATTCACAACCCTTTGTATAGTGTTTATTGGAATCGACTATCTTGGAAAGTATGTGTGGATTGGTAAGCAAGAAGGTTTTCAGTGAGCAATCTTAATTCGAATGAGTGTTTGTTTAGGCGGAGCATCTTAGGGTGATGGATAGAGCCAGGTGAAAGTACTTTAATTTTGGGGGGGACGCGCGTGGCGCCTTTCAAGATGGCCGCCTGAGCTCGGAGCTCCGCGCTACGTCGGGAGATCGTCAGGGTATTTCGGCGGTTCCAGCGCCGTTTTCTGGATTCCATGGGGAGGTTTCGGTTGCGGAACGTCCCCTGATCATGAGGCTGTCTTTTGGACTCTTCCTCCAACTTCTGTACATGTAAAACGTTGTGAGACACCTTCTCCTGCCTTCCGGCCACCATTTTGTTTCTTCTCCTGACTGGAATTTTTTCTTTTCAGCTCTGCTTCTCGCATAACGTACTGTGTTTGCGCATTGGCTTTTGAGACCTACATCTTTTACTTCTTGGTAACTTGCTCCAGCTATTCTCAAAAGGGCATTTTTCACGCCACGGGTCTTTTTATTTTTTATTTCTCATAAAAGGGAGTACTTATTTACTTATCTCTTCTATGCTGGTTCTACTGGAACTTTGTATTTCATGGGCAGATCTAAACAGCTGTTGCATTCTAGCAAAAATTCTACTACTGGGTTGCCTGCGACGCACTCAGCTTCCTTGGCACCCTCTATGGATGACTTGCGTAACCCGGTCAATATGGCTCATTCTAATTCTTCCAGAGCAGCGCCTTCATCCATTGTGCCTTCAAAATTAAATTCGCCCTCATCTACTAACAAAAGACTCAAACATGATCCTCCTTCTCTACCGGTACCTGCTTCGCCTGTGTCTTTAGACACTGTTCTTGAGGAAATACGTGCTTTATGCCCATTTATAGAGGAAACCAATAAACGCCTACAGGTATTGGACACTAAATGGTTTACGCTTGATTCCAGGCTATCCATGGTCGAACAACACGTCAGTGACCTTCAAGATACCTCTACAAAAATTTCATCTTGGGAGAGGGAGGTGGTTCTCTTGAAGAAATCTGCTGAGGATCTTGAAAACAGAAATAGGCGCAACAATCTGCGTCTGTATGGTCTTCCTGAGGGTATCGAGGGAGATGACCCTGTGAATTTTTCACCTCTTTTCTTCTGAAGCTTTTGGATCTCCCTGCTTCAACTTCTCTGAATATCCAGCATACCCATAGACTGGGCCCTCGCCTTTCTTCCACATCTGCTCCCTCAAGACCTCGTGGCATGATCCTTCTTTTTTTGCAATTCACAGACCTTTTGCAAGTCCTGAATGCTGCCAAACTTAAGAAGCAACTAATATGGTCAGGATCTAAGTGTTCATATACCAAGATGTCTCTACAGTAATAGCTAAACGACGGAAGGAATTTCTAGATCTTAGACCAGCTTTACGTTCCATTGGTGCCTGATATGGTTTATTCCATCCATGCTTGTTCAAAGTAACTTTTCAAAACACCTCTACTTTTGAAGACCCTGCAGACCATCGGAAATTTCTTCATTCACACTCTTCGACTACCATGGATACAGCTGGTCCTCCTTCCATAACGTGACTTTTATGTGAAAGTCTCTCTGATAAGGCTCATGTAACGCTCACTCTAACCCTCATGTGACACCCTCGCCAGCTTTTTTCAAGATAAAGTCACGGAGATCTTTGATTCATTCAACCAAAACCATAAGGAAGTATTCATTGCCCCTGTGAGCAACTCTCCCACAATCCTTGATAGGATCTCCCCTCTTGAAAGAGAGCAAGTTATGAAACTTATTACAGCTTGCAAATCAGGGTCTCCACTAGACCCTTGTCCCCCTAAAATCATACATCTAGCTCCTAAAATGTTCGAGGAACAACTTACGCAAATTCTAAACAAAGTGCTCATCACAGGACGCATTCCGACTGATTGGAAGATGGCTTCTATTCTCCCCATATTGAAAAAAAGTGACTTGGTTCCCCTGGAACCCAGTAGGTATAGACCCATCTCCAGGCTCCCCTTCCCAGCCAAAATACTGGAAAAGGCACTAAATGCTGAACTGATGACCTGTATTGATAATCTCTTGGATTCTTCACAATACGGTTTCAGAAAGGCCCATAGCACAGAAACTGCTTTGCTTGCCGCCTCCGAAGAGATCAGATGGGCCTTGGATAAAGGTGATCAAGCCGTCCTGATATTACTTGATCTCTCGGCAGCATTTGACACAGTTCACCACACTATATTGATTAACCATCTAAGGGACATGGGAATTAGAGGAGTTGCCTTGACCTTATTACAAGATTTCTTAACAAACAGAAGAAACTTTGTTGCACTGGGCAATTGCACATCTGAGCAATTTAGTTTGCCATGTGGGGTGCCACAGGGTTCCTCACTGAGCCCCACCCTCTTCAACATGTACGTTGCTCCCCTGGTGAAACTGATTAAATCTCTGGGGTTCTCGGTAGTGTCTTACGCCGACGACACACAAATTGTGGTGTCCATCCCCAAAGACACAATAGAGGCTGGCCATAGGTTCAGCTCTTGTATGTTGCAAGTTGATTATTGGATGAAAACTAATTGCCTAAAGCTAAACTCTGGCAAAACTGAGGTGTTAGTCTTCGGTAACGATAGATCTGTCTGGTCCCCGAGCTGGTGGCCTCAGAATATGGGACCCTTGCCTATTCCAGCTCAAAAAGGAAGAAATTTAGGAGTCATTTTTCATGATAAGCTCCATTTTGATCATCAACTAAAAGCTTTATCTTCCTCAGTATTTTACACACTAAAAATGATAAGGAAAATCAGACCTTTTATCCCAAATGAACTTCAAAGATTGGTTGTCACCTCCCTTGTACTGACCAAGCTGGATTATGGAGATTCGCTATTTATTGGTATCCGCAAGAAGTATCTACAAAAACTACAAATATTACAAAACGTGGCAGCGAGACTTCTCGCTGGAATTCCCAAACATAAATCAGCGGCCCAAACTTTGATCAACCTACACTGGCTACCTATAGCAAAACGTCTAGAGTTTAAAACACTATGCATAACTTTTAAGGCACTTCATAACTCTGGACCTAGCTATTTCCGTAGTAAATTAGCCTGGTACTCGCCTAGCAGAAAGCTCAGATCCTCGGAAGCGAGGCTAGTATCCATCCCTAGATCAAAACTCATGGCTTGGGGTGGCCGAGTTTCCTGCTGAAGGCAGCCACACTGTGGAATGCTCTACCTGTATCCATCAAACGGTGTTCTGACTTTTCGGAAGCAAGTTAAAACCTGGCTATTCTCTTACTGATAATTGGGAATTATCTCAGTTCAGGCCTCACATCTCCTGTCTGCTTCAGCGCCAAGACGCCCCCGGGAATTCGAGCGCTATATAAACCCTAAAATCAAATCAAATGATTAATCATTTCCTTTGCAGGTTATGTTTTGGTAATTATTTCTGTTTATAATCACCCATGTTGTGTCTTTTACTTTTATCTTTATTACAGATCGTCTTGATTCCCTACATATCCATTTCCATAACCTCGCCTTCCTTTTTGATTTCCCGACGCGGTTCATCTCCCCTGTCGGTTGTGCCGTCTTTGTTGTCTGTCGCCAGTCCTAGTTTCTGTCTGTTTCCCCTTCAGGTATGTATTTCAGTCGTCATTTTTTGTATGACATGTACTGTCTTCTCTTATTATCTCACTTACTCCTCATCTTTTTCCCTTCTCTTTTTCTCTTTCCTTTTTCTTAGTGTTTTCTTTGGATATTTTACTCTATTATCCTCTTTTCTCAAGACTCCTCTTCTTTCTCCACATCGGTGTTGATCGTGTGATTCTTATATTTAATCTGTTTTTCTTACATTCAAAGTTGGTTCATGAAATGTGAAAGGTTTTATTATTTCCTATAAAGAAGCCTCATATAATCCTGACTTAGTTTTATTGCAAGAGACTCATTTGACAGAGATAGAGGCTTTGAAGCTTAAAAGTCAGTGGGTGGGTTTAGTCTTGGTGTCTCCTACGACCGCTAAGAAAAATGGGGTAATTATTCTGGTTCATAAACGTTTGAAATGTTCTGTTATTTCTAAAGAAATTGATTCAGAATGTAGATGGATATTAGTTAAGTTGCTTATTAACAATATTTCTCTTACAGTTTTTAATATTTATGGTCCGACTCAATCCGATTATTCCTTTTGGCCTAATATTACAAAAAAATGCATTCAACATAAAGACAAATTCTTTATTTTAGGAGGCGACTGTCCAAGTGATTGACCCTTTCATTGATCGACAATCACAAGTCCGTTTAATCCCTCATAAGACCCACAAACAATTTCAAAGTACAATATCTCAGACACACCTTGTGGATGCTTGGAGGCTCTGTAATCCTGACAACACAGAATTCTCCTTTTTCTCTCCCCCACATGACACTCTGATCCGCTTAGACTACATTTTTCTTTCTCCTACTTTAACACAGACCCTTATTTCCTCCTCAATTGAACCCATTGTCATTTCTGACCGTGCCCCGGTTGTTGCTGACTTTGACTTGCTCCGTTCACACCCCAAATCTTCTAGATGGAGGTTTAATAATTCTCTCTTGCAAGATCCACTTTTTTCTTCTTTCATTTCCTTTACGGAGGAATTCTTTACTTTAAATACGTCTCCAGATACCTCACCTTCACTACTTTGGGACCTTTTAAAGCTACAGCACGTGGTTTCATTATAGACTTTGTTTCCAGGAAAAAGAAACAATGACTTAATCAGCAGAAAATTTTGATAGCCAATATCAAACGTTTAGAACACAAATTTTATACATCCTCATCTTAATCTGCCTTACAGGAGCTTGTTCGTGCGAAACTTGACTTTAATAAAACATCAACTGATAATGCTTCATCTATTCTTCTCCGAATGAGTGCTCAGTATTATGGTGGATGGAATAAAGCTGGCAAGCTCCTAGCTAATTACCTTAAGTCTCGGAAGGAACGGGTCTTGATAGATTCTATTCATTCATCAGACGTAAAACTCCTCTTTAAAGACCAAGACATCTTAAATGAATTCATGGAATTTTATAAAAATCTATATACCCCAGAGTCCTCTTCACATCCCACTTCTATTGATACATATCTTAACCACGTCCCACCTTCATCTCATGTAAACCTGGACTTTGCTCCTCTAGAATCTGATCTATCCATCCTGGAAATATCTCAATCTTTAAGTCTTCTTAAGAAAAAATAAAACTCCAGGCCCGGATGGTTTCACTGTAGAATTTTATTTATATTTCTCAAATCTTCTTTTTAAAAAACGTTTACAGCTCTTTCAATATTTTCATACTTCTGGTAAGGCACAGGGCACTTTTTTAGAAGCTACAATCTGTTTAATCCATAAAGGTGGTCGGGATCCCAAACAATGTAAAAATTACCTACCTATTTCCCTAGTGAATGTGGACTGCAATATTTTCGCCAAATTGCTTGCGTTACGCCTCGAACCTCTTCTACCAAAACTAATTGGTTTAGAGGAATGTGGTTTCGTTAAAGGTAGATTAACATCGGACAACTCTCGTTTATTATTTAATGTTTTGAATAAGGCCTCAACTCTTCCATATCCTCTAGCTGCAGTCTCCATCGATGCAGAAAAGGCTTTGGATAGAGCGAACTGGTCCTTTTTATTTAAAGCTCTTCGTTGGCATGGTTTTGGCCCTAAATTCATTTCTCTGATTTCTCTGTTCTACTCCGCTCCTAAAGCCTCTGTTGTAGTTAATGGTCTTGTCTCTCAATTTTTTAACAGCGTGGTGTACGTCAAGGTTGCCCTCTCTCACCCCTCCTTTTTATTTGATCACTTGAACCCTTTTTATCTCATATTCGTTAAAATACATCTATTTCTGGTTTTGTTTATGATGATCAACATTTGAAGTTATCTGTTTATGCGGATGACATTTTACTCTTTATATCTCATCCCGAAACTTCTATCCCTCCCCTTATGCAAGAAATCTCAGACTTCTCCCTTGTTTCTGGGTATAAAATTAATTCTGACAAAACAGAAATTCTACCCATTACCAAATTTTGTTTTAAACAACATTTTGATGCCACCGGGTTTAGTTGGAACAGTTCTAAAATCAAATACTTAGGCATTTGGTTTAATAATTCCATATTAGACTCAGTTAAAATCAATATGAAGGAAGTGATTGATCGTATTTCTAAACTTATCTCCTCCTGGAATCCTCTCTTTCTCTCTTGGTGGGGCCGTCTTGATTCTATTAAAATGATTACTCCTATTTTATTATATATTCTTTCTATGATTCCCATTCACATCCCGAACGTTTATTTAAAAAAAACTTGATTCCCTTCTCTCTAAATGTTTATGGAACAATAAAAAATCTAGAATTTCTCTGTCACATCTTCGTAAACCTAAATCTGTGGGAGGAGTGAACTTTCCCGATTTCCGATTATACCATAAGGCCTTTTGTCTTCCACTAGCTTCTAAATGGCTCCTTACTGAAGTCTCCCCTTTTACACCTTTGTGGGTCACAATTGAACGTTCCTTACTTGCACCTTTTTCTGTTAAGGAAGTCCTCGGCTTTACAACAAAGGTCAATGTTACCTCTCTTCCGTTGTTCAAACATACTTGTTCATTATTAAAACCTCATTTTCAATTGGAAATTATCTCTAGGGATGCTTTCCTTCAGTCTCCCTTTGGTACAATCGTCTCGTTACCATTAGGAATAGGCCTCTTTTTGGAAATCCTGGAGACTTAAGGGAATTATCTGGGTTCGGGATGTGTTTGATGGTTTATCTCCAAGTTCCTTTCCTCATTTTCAGAACACCTTTAAATGCCCACGCTCGTTCTGGCACAAAGTTTCAACCCTCATGGGAGCAATCCTTGACGTGTTTTAATCTCTCCCCTCTATCAAACCTACTCCCATAGTAGAGCCACTTCTCAGAGTCTTAACTGTATTTCCTAAAGCTTCCTTGATCTATAAACATCTTCTTACTCCTGATGTGGTTCGAGATAAATCGAAGATAGAAACTGCTTGGGAGATGGATCTGGAATGTGATTGGAGCATAGATTTTTGGAACAAACTATGGGCTAGGTCTTTAAAGATTTCTAGATCTGCCTCCACTACTCAATCCTTGTTTTTTCTCTACCATAGATTATATTATACACCCTCATCCATAGCTAATTTTACACATACTAATGATAAGGCTTGTTGGTCCTGTCTTTCTCCTTTGGCTGATTTGATGCACCTACTAGTCTATTGTCCCGCTGTCTCTTCCTTTTGGAAGGATGTTTGAAAGCACCTTTCAGCTATTTTTAACCTACATGCGCCTTTATCAAATATTATTCTTTTTACAGAACGTTTATCAGAGTCATTGGGATTGTCTTTACATGAAAAAGGTTTATTTGACTTGATGTTGGCCTTAGCTTTCCAGCAAATCACACTTAACTGGAAATGCTCATCTAAACTTTCAGTGAAGTCCTGGTGGAATAATGTGTGTCATCATCATAGATTAGATATTGCATTTGCCTCCTTTGTTAAACCATATGTAAATAGAGATTTATTTTGGTCATCATTAACCAATTATTTAACTAAGATTTCAATGCATGTGTTACGTAATCGTTCTGAGAATTTTCAACCTCCATAAATCATTGTCTCTGCTTTCTCCTCTACCTTACTTTCCCATGTTTCCTTTCTCTATTGGATTGAATTTCTGATGATTTTAAGTATTTGCTTCCTCTTTAATAGGTTTACAATTTATTCCCACGATCTTCAATTATAGAATTGTATTATATTCCCTTTTTAGGTCGAGCCTCGAGTAGCGCGCAAGCGCTGCTTAGAGGCGAAGACTTTTAGTAAGCAAGTTTGAAAAGCAGTCCCAAAAACGCTCGTGCGTCGTGGCTGGCCTTTTTGGGATGGGTACGCGCGGCAAACATGTGTTTCCAATTATCGTGCCCAGACGCGGGCGCGATAGTGGAAACACATGTCTGCCGCGCGTACCCATCCAAAGGCCAGCCACGGCGCACGCAGCGTTTGGTCAGCTCTGCAGGCTGCCGCGCTCGCTCGCCCCCGCTCCCCCCCCCTTCTCCCAGGGGCCCCAGCCAGGCCGTGTTGTTGTCTGCCTTGGCCTTCCAGCGTGCCCTCACGCCCAGTTCTTGTCTAGACCAGCAGTCAGTCAGGGGTGGACGCTGCCAGGGCTACTTCCAAAAACACTCCCTGACTCCCTCGCTCTCCTTCTGAACGTGTTACAATAAACCTGCCCACGGCCCCTTCCTCCTTCCTGCTGCCTGCTGAGTGCTCTCATCATCGCTTGTGGCGGCTGCCAACAAAAATACTGGAAAACCCCTGCTCGAGTTTCATTCACTGCGAAAGCACCAAAAACCCCTGAAGAGTTTGCATCACGAGCCCGCGGCAACAGTGAAGATTTGAGTAAAAGGAGACGGAATGCGGATTCTGTGGCATTTAGGGGCGAACAAGCAATGACTGGGCGCTTTCTCTTCTGACCGCCCGTCTGTGTGCATGTGTGTGCTTGGAGTAGGAGGGAGCCTGACAGGATGCTGCTTGTTTAAATTAGGTTTGCTGTGTTTGGGGAAGATTTACATTCAGGTCATCTGACATAGAAGAACCGTGGCATTTATTGATCCAAACCAGCAGACGCAGAAACACTGCCACCCAGTGGTCATTTTAGCAAAGCCTGTTTATTTGAAATACGCTGTTCCGAGCTGCAGTGGGAAAGGTGTTCGAGTACATTGAAAATACATTATAAGCTGTGCCTTTATTAAAATCGATACTGTGCGGGTCCATGCAGTCCACCGCGTTTCCAGGTTATCATATTTTATAAGGTCTAATAAATGAGGTGTTCCTATTCGTGTTCGGGAATACCTCTTTTGACCTTGGGTGTATTCGCACTAAAACTTTCAAGACATTTTTTTAGGTCGAGCATTCGAGACCTCTTGTATATACTTTAGTATATACTTATATGTGTATGTACTTTGTGGGCTCTGGAGATCAGCCCTAGGACTTGTTCTAGTGTTGTAACTGCAGTGTGTGTCTGACGCCCGAAGTGATGGGCCCTGCAGTAGCCCTTGCACCTGTCACCTTCGACAAGGAGAACGTGACAGTTGCTTTTCTGCGCGCCTGCAACCTCGGATCTGGCAGAGAGCATTGCAAAATAACTGCAGGGTTGCTTCAAAGCAGATATAATAGCTAGTGAATCGCAGAGAGCTCTGCTTCGAGCAGTTGAATCCGGGAAGGGAAGGAAACTGGCAAATAAACACCTTTGCATAATGTGCTTACTGAAATTCCCCAGAGAGATTAGTTCGCCTGCTAGGTGTCAGTCAATACAGTTGAGGGAAATGTGGGGCTATTCGCCAACATACATTTGAGACAGTTCAGAGACATAGTCATATGTTTCAAAAATATTTAAGGACACTGTTGAGAAATGTAGTGACTTTTCAAACATTTATTTTGGGGGAGATCTAATATATTGTAGTGCCTTTCAATAACATATGGAGGCTGTTGTCGGGAAAACTGGGAGGCACGACACTCATTCATGCCAAGGAGATTCAAAGGGGAGGGGGTTATGACCTTCAAACTTGGGGATATCTGAGATCTGTGGCTTTTTATGTATTTTTTTCATAGCGCGAACAGAGGGCGCTTTACAACAGAACTAGATAGTTACTCGTTGTTTGCTTTTTTAGACCACTGTGAGATTGAGTGATTTGTCCAGAACCACATTGTGTTGAGCCGAGGCCGGCTTTCGAGCTTGGTTTCCCATTACTCCACTGTCGGCAGCTCCCCGTGTCCCGAGTTCAAATGAGATGTTGACAAGAGTCGTCAAATTTGCAGAAAGCGGAAACTGTTTCACCTCTTCTTGTAATATTTATAAACCACATCAATTCAGGGAAATTTGGAGACTATTATCATGAAACCTCTGAACATTTGGCTTTTCCTTGCCGTTAAAAGTGTTAGCGAGTGAATGATTGATTGAATTAAATTTTGCAGTCAAAGCTGAAGGGGTGCCTTTTATATCACCATCGTGCTCTTTCTCACTTTATACAGATGTGGGCTAATGTAGTTCCCAAAAACACTCACCAGCAGGTTTAACAAGCATTGGCATAGCCAATAGGTCTCGCCTTTGGGAAATCATAAGTGTTTAGCCATGCAACAGTTGATGTTGTTGCACCAAGGATATTGTGCTGCATAACTAAATACTTATAAGGTCCCAAAAGCAAGACCTATTGGCTATGCCAATGCTTGTTCTTTTTCTTTCCTCCCTCCCCTTTCTCCCTATGTTATTGATAAAATGAAAACAGCTTTCTACTTTTACTGCCTGTTTCCCCATTTCTATTATATAACGGATATATTGTTTTTCATGGCATACCTTTTATGTAACTGTTATTTACTTATTAAAGCTTATTAAACATAAAAAAAGAAAGTATTTTATTTTGAATGGCAGATTAGGGAAGAGACCCTCCTGATTATTGCAGGTGGGCGGTGTTCGTATCATACCCAACAATATGTGTTGGTTGCTGTACTGTGTTCTAAGTGTAGTTCACTACAAGGGTACTCATGCGGTTGTTTTATCTTGTGACAGCAAGTGGAGTCAATATTCCTTCAATTCCAAGAGACGTGAGCAGGGGGAGCAGCGTTGCATCTTTTAACGCACATTTGTGGAGACAGTTTAGGACGTAGAAATAGAAATGGGACTAAAAATCACAGAGACAGCAATTTTACTATCGACGTGCTACTACTATAATGGTTTATGGATGAAATAAGGTGGCTATTTTAGAGATGGTTAGGCCTGGTTCTTTTCTTTAGATCGAATGGGAGTGACAGGCTTTCGTGGCTGAGTAGGTGGAGATATTTTTAGAAGTCTTTATTATATGATCTATTCTGTTCTGTCAGCTAGTGAGTTGAGAAAGGAAAAGTTGAGGAGGTTGATTGCTAAGGACATGAGACCGACAGTAGCTCAGGAGATAAGTGCAGCTTTTAAGGATAGATGTTCACAGAAAAAGATGAGAAAGGCTGATTTGGATAGTCGTGAGTTTTTTTTCCCCGTATTGTACTCGGATGAAGAGAATGGTAAAGGGAGAAAAAAATATAGGTTAACTGTTAGGAAACTTCAATTTAAAAAAGTCAACAATGCAAGCCTTTTTGAGAAAATACTATTTGCTGAGAAAAAAAGCAGAAAGAGTTTTCTGCTAAATATGGTTGCCTTGTAATGCAATATCAGCCCGCATGGTGAGGAACAATGACAAGAGAAATTGCCTTCTAGATAAAGAAAGAATGGCCAAAAAAAAAAGACATTCTCCAGAGATGTGGATGCTGATTTCTACAAGATGTATTAGTTCTGTAGGATGCTGACTGTATGTATGATGATTTCTTTTGTGATAATACAGGTGAAGGTACTACAGGAAAGGAAATAATTAGAGACCCCCTAAGAAGAGGGATGTTTGAGCCTGGGAGACTTCTATGTCCCAGATATAGGAATTGATAGCCCATGGATTATGTAGCCAAGTACTTGCATGCAAAGCTGAGAAAGCCTTTGGAGCCAGACGGTGTAACTTCTTAAAGTCAAAATTCTCGAGACCAGTGGTTGCTCATAAAACATTTGCCTCACTAAAGAACCGGACCCCAAGATAGCAAAGGTCACGATGAAATTGGGTAAGGACCCCAAAATGTACTGACAATCTTAAAAGATTTGCCAAGATAAATTGTTAGTTGCTGTTGACCCCGTGGCACATATCTTTGATATGCCTGAATAGGCCCCAGCTGAAGGCACTGGTGCAGATAATGACTGCTGAAGACTGTGAATAGAGAGGACAGTATGTTTGGTTGTAAATATGAATTAGGTTATTGCAGCAGAGAGGAGAAACCATATTCTCATGAGAATGAAGCCTAAATTGTTTGATATGGATAAAGCGAAGGAGGGATCTAAAGCGCAAGGTCTTATATTTGAGGACAACTTCCTCCAGGAGTTTCTAAAGTACACTGCCTCCTTCTCGAGTCTAGACAAACTACAGAGTTCCATGATGAAAGCAGTGTTTTTGATAAGAACAGCAGAGGACAAGTCACATTTCCAGTCATGGCTTCTTCAGACCGCAGACCTTATTTCAAGGACAACAGGATTATGGATTAGGAAGAGATATGTCTGGAGGATTCAGGCAGCAACAGACTTCTACCCTCAGTGAGGGAGAGGAGGCAGGGCTAGGAACATGTGTCTTAGAGGAGAGCCTACAGACAATTCATCAGGTGAGTGTACTTTTCCTTTCCAATAATTTCCCTCCAAAGGTGGGAGGGAGGATAAGGTTTCACTGAGACAAGTGGAAGAGAATAACTTCAGATGCTCAGCATTGGGTTATAGAGAGGAATGTCTGGAATTTATAGCTCAGAAGCTTCTTCCACCTCAGATATGTTTTTCAGAGAAGGAAAAACATGGTGGAAGGAGAGGTTCATGAAGTGCAAAAGCATGGAGCTACAGAATAACTCAGATTGACAGAAACAGCATTCGTAAGCAAGTTATTTCCAGTGAGGAAGATGAAGAAGGGTATACAGAACCAAGGGATGAGTATAGTTATATATTTGAGAGAGTTAAATCAATGAGTCATATCAACACTTCAAGTTGGAAGAGATGCATCTTTTAAGAGCTATTCCCAGTCCTTAAAAACAGATGGTAAGGCTGATTCTCAAAGATGCTTATTTTATGAACCTGATTCACAAGAACCATCATAGATTTTCAGTTGTTGGGTGGCGGATCAGATAGTGGCACATTTTCTTGTTTATCTTTTGGCCTATTTTAAGTGCCATGATATTTTTTCAAAATTATTGACAAGTGTGGGTTATTTAAGACAAAAAGGTGGCAGGTTAATTGTGTATCTCGATGATATCCTCTTGATGGCTCAGGATCATTTAGTGCTGACAATGGCTTGTTGGAATATCTGGGTTATATAGTGAACAGACAGAAGGCAGCAAAGATAATGGTGCTCATATGTTTCATGGTCTCCCATTGGGGAAGGTTTGACAGGTGAGGAAAGAGTTGAGGAAGTTACTGAGCTAGGAGAGTTTTCAGTTAAAGGAGCATGTCAGAGTCATAGGTCTATTATCCTTGAATATATATACATATATGTATATATATCTCTATTTATATAGATATATATATATATATATATATTCCAACTATCCTTACTGCATAAGGAAATGACGACGCCGTGTTCTGGCCAAAATATATCCTTTATTGTCGGCTAAATTAATAATTTAGCCGACAATAAAGGATATATTTTGGCCAGAACACGGCGTCGTCATTTCCTTATGCAGTAAGGATAGTTGGAATATATATTTAATCGGACTGGGCTTGGTGGGTCCGTAGCGACGACGCGCCCTCTGTTCAGGCGAGCGACGGACTGCAGCAAGCAACGAGTGGGCAATATATATATATATATATATATATATATATATATATATATATATATATATATATATATATATATATATATATATATATATACATATAGATACACACAAAGCAAAACAAAGAAAAAACAAAGGTTTTTGCGTGATAAGATTAACTATGCCTCTAGAAGGATTCTGACTTTTGGGAGGAAATATGATGCAGCCAGGAGAGAATTTAGACAAACAATATTGCTCCACCCACAGGAACTGGTTATATCTGAATCCTGTTCGGATAACCTGTCAGATATTAGATGGGTTTTAAGCTACTGGGGCTTCTAGTTCCGCACCCTTCACTACTTTGGAAGAGTATTGTTTTTTACAGCAAAATCAGGGGTCCCGAAGAAAGTCACCAAGGTGAGGAGGCGGCAACAATGAAGGAGGAAACAAACAAGGAGGGGAGATGCAGTCGGAGAAAAAAGACACTCTGCCACATGGGAGAAATACAAGGCAGAACAAGAAAGCCAAATGATAGGTGAGAAAACCTTAACGATCATTAACTTGTCTACCTATGAACGTAGTGATGAAGATCATTCTCTTTTGAAGTTGGGACTAACATTCTGTCCTATTGCAAACTGATTATTCTAAAACTCAAATTAATGTATTTCTGTTTGTTAGGAAACTCAAATGGTTAAAGGTACATACACAACAAGAAGAGAAACTGAGAGTAGGGGTTCTTACTTTTGCCGACAGGAGGGACTCCACTTTTGATTGTCTCTGTATTGGTGACATAGATGGTCTAGCTACATTGAGGGAGTTTGAGTTTGGAGATAAGGATTGGCTCACAGAAAGAGAACTATCATTTAACCTAGGTTCAAAGATTGATAGACCTAATGGCAATGATTTCAAGCTGAAATCCAAACTCAACCCTGTTTAACCCCATGATAGTCTAGATACTTTTCATGAGGTAGTTGTAGATGAACTCATGCAACTATGCCTCTCATAGTTGTGATACATTTGCCAAAAACCTGTCAGATGAACAAAGACATGCCTTGAATTCCCTGAGGAAAAATCCCTCTTTTGTGATTAAACCGGCGGACAAGAAGGTGTGGTGGGGGCGTAATGTTGTGTTATGGGATGTTAACAAATATAACAGGGAAGCACAAAAACAGTTGGACTTTTCAGGGAGCTATAGGAAGGCCTCATTGTCGCTGTACAACCATACTATTCTAGAATATCATTCTTTGCTTGCCAGTTGGCATGGACAGGGACTTTTGGATGAAGATTCATTTTTTTTTACTAGTGAAAAAAAACAATTTCTCCTTGTTTTTACCTCCTTCCAATGCCCATAAACATAAGACAGATCCCCCTGGTAGGCCTGTTATATCAGCCAACAACAGTCTCCTTGAAAATACCTCTATTTGGACTTTTTTTTGTGCCCATATGTTTTGAACTTACCTGCATATTGCAGAGACAGTATGGATTTTATCAATAAGATTCAGAATATCTTATGGCAACCTAGTTATATCCTGGTTACGACAGACGTTATGTCTCTTTATACCTGTATTGCCCATGACTTAGTTGTGCAGGCATGTAGATACTTCTTCAGAGACAATTACATCATGCATTTAAGAACATAGTAGTAAATGTATGAAGTATGTATTTTCTTGTTATGATGACGTGGGGTTTATAGGTTACACTCACACCAATCATGTTTATGGCTTTTGACAAAGACCGCTCCGGTCGAAACGCATCAAGCTAAATAAATTTTAAACGGCATGAACCTTCTGAAGTGCAAGATTATTTTCCTGTGAGATATATATATATATATCGCAGAATACTCCTTCTAATTGCGCTATTACCATACGCGCAAAGAACGAGCACAAACCACTGGAATTTGTCTCACTGCAATGTTTATTCTCGCTCCCAAATGAATGCAGCAGCCATGACGCGTTTCGTCCCTCCCAGGGGACTTGATCACATGACGCGCTCCAAATTACAACAGTTTTTTAAATACACTTGACTTTTTTTCTTTTTTTGCATTTTCACCATCACGTGATTGTGACTTAAAGTGACCTGTGCCTATCTACAGCAGATGAACCCATGGAAAGGAAAGAGGTAATAGTTTTCCTCAAGACATTCACAACATTAAAATTGGTCCTTTATAAGCTGCGCTAATGCAGTAATTATATGTCTTTAGTTCAGACCTCAATGTTGACAATATATGTTATTAATTAATACATGAATAAATAAATAAATGAATAAATTTATGAATGGCAAGTTCAATAAAATCTATAAATATATAGTTCATGATATATATAAATAAATATATATATACAATTCAACAACAATAAATAAATACATAAATGTTTCGTTCTAACTTGCTGATTTACTACAATCTCCAAATAGGTACCTCAAACCTTTTTAGAGGACATGGACTAAATATGCCAACATATAAGCCCTTAGACTAAGGAAGCCCCCTCATGAGCATATTACATTGCGATTCCTCTGCTGTTACTATGTGTGAATATATATATATAAAAAGGAGAGTGACATGCTATCCTAAAAAAGATTTTTTTTTTGTGTAAAACTGTATAAATAAAGTGAGTTAAAATTGTGGATAAATAGGCGGCTTTGCTCAATTTTATTGGAAATCATCTTTTTTCTTTCATTTTAATACTTTTTAGAGTCTTCAGTATTTTGGTCAGTCCTGGGATTGCTTAGGATTTTTAATGTTTACTTAGTTATATAGACTAGCGTGCAATTCCTCTGAGGTATTTAACCCCTTGGGGTGTATGGTGTCAAGATTTAAAATGTACTGCATTTCTAGTTTGCGAAGGGCCTTTTCTTGATCACCACCTCTTTTGTTGATGGGAATCGAATCTATAAAATAATATTTAAGATCCTTAGCATTGCCATCATGATTTTCATTGAAATGGCGGGCCACGGGATATGTTTGGTCATTGTTTTTAATGGCTCTTATGTGCTGGAGCACCCTTTTGTGCCCCTGTAAGATGGTACTACCTATATATTTTAGTTTACAAGGGCACTCCAGCACATAAACCACATGGTCCGTTTTACAATTTAACGCTTTGTCTATAGTTCTGTCTTTCCCGCCAAATGGAGTCGTATAACTTGTCATTGATATTCCATGTTGGCAGGCTTTGCAAATTTTGCACTTAAAAAATCCCAGTCTTTGACTCAACCATGTATTTTTTACCAGTGGGCCGCATGGGTCATTTTTGACTAAGACATCTTTCATTGATGTGCCCCTTCTGTATGTTATTGCAGGTCTTACAGGGACTGAATCACCAATTAACGGGTCTTGACGAATGAGGTGCCAGTTTTTCTTGATTATATTTCTAACTGTACCTTCTTGTTGATTAAATTTTAGAATAAATCTAAATTTGTCTGGTGTGTCGACTTCGTCACTCATAATGGGTTTTTGTTTGAGAAGAGTCGCCCTAGATTCTTGATTACTTTTATTGAGGGCAGTGATTAAACATTTTCTACTATAACCCCTCTCTGTGAATCTGGTTAAGCATTCAGCTTGTGCCTTCTGTAAATCTTTCTCATTGCTGCAAATACGTTTTAAACGTAGCAGCTCGCCGTAAGGTATGCTTTGTACCAGATGCCCCGGATGTGAGCTGCTGGCATGCAATATAGCATTGCCAGCTGTTGGCTTCCTATGGAGTCTTGTTTCAAGCTTGTCCTAATTTGTATACACTTCAACATCCAAAAAGTTTACATTGGTTTTACTAATGCAAGCAGTGAGATGTAAATTAAGTTGGTTCTTATTAATTTGTAAAATGAACATTTCTGCATCTGTTTGGGTGCCATGCCAGACCAAAAACAAATCATCTATATATCTCCACCATACCTTTACATTATTGGTCATGGCATTAATATGTTCCTTCATGAGAACCAGCTCCTCCCACCAGCCCATGTGGAGACATGCGTAGCTGGGGGAGAAGCTGGCTCCCATGGCGACACCCCTTGCTTGCTGGAAAAAGGCATTCTGGAACATAAAGATGTTATTAGTTAAACAGCTTTCCACCATGTTAATCAACATATTAGTATGTTCTGCATGTTCAGGCCCCCTCCTTGATAGATAATATTGCAAGGCTCTGAGGCCGTCCTTGTGCCTGATTGGTGTATACAATGAAGTTACATCCAGTGTAATCAACAAATAATCCTCTCTCCATGTAAAATCCATCATTTTGGCTAAAAAGTCCCCTGTATCTTTTATATAGGATGTCAATTTCTGAACATGTTCCTGTAGGAAGAAGTCTATATAAATAGAAGTTTTTTCAAAGATGCTGTTCCTGGCTGAAATAATCTGCCTGCCAGGCGGATTTACCTCATCCTTGTGAATCTTGGGGATGAAATACAATATAGGTGTAACCGGGTTTTCTTTCCACAAGTATTTGTATTCATCTGTTGATATCAAACCTGTGTTCTTCCAGGCCCCTAATTTCATTTTGTAAGTTCCATGTACTGCGTTTAGAATTTGTCTATTGCTGCGACAATAACAAGCATTATCGTTAAGTTGGCTCATTGCCTCCTTGATGTAATCATCTCGTTTCCATAGGACTACATTTCCGCCTTTGTCGGCGTTCCTAATGACTATTTCATTGTTGTTTTTCAATTTAGTCATAAGTTGATGGTACTGTAGTTCCCTTTTGTTTTTTTTGGTATTTCTTTCTTTGTGGATTTTGTAGTTCAGGTTTTTTAGGCCACTCACGACCTGTTCCTGGAATACATCAATAGTGTCCTTTAACATCATTGGATAGAACGTGGACGGTGGTTTAAATGGTGTATGACTCGGTTTGTATATGTTGGTGGGTGATCTCAATGTTTCCATGTTTTGACTTGAACTACCATCTTCATTGATTAGTTCATATAGTACCTCGACCAACTGTTTGTCTGGGTCATCGTTATGAGTTGCAGCTGCTGTCTCTTCCTGTGCTTGTGTGCTGCTTACATCATTAATTTTGTGTGTGGCAATGGGCTTGGATAATTTAGATTGCGCATAATATTTTTGTAATTTTAATTTTGTAACGCTTTTATAGATGTCGACCCGAGTTGTTGCATAATCGAAAGAGCTTTCAGGGCAATAGGAGAGCCCCAGGGCTAAAAGTTGTTCCTCCCCTTTGTTTAAGACAATGTCAGTTAGATTGATAACTGTTTTACTGTTTTCCGCCATTGAGTTGTTTGGTATTATTTTTTCCAAAATTTCTTCTGTTGGCGTTTTGGTTGTCTTTTGCTTGTTCCTTCTTCTGCTCGCCTTCCGTCTCTCCCTGCGTTTTCTGCTTCTACTGATGCTTGATTTGATTGTTGTTTTCTCGGTCGGAGGGACTGGAGGCGCTCCCGGCATAAAAAATCAACTTCCTCTGTTAAAGAAAGTTTCCTCACGGACTGCTGTCTGGCTTTCCTGCGAGTTTCTGTTTCTGACTCGCTTTCTACTGCCGAGGTTGCTTCAGACGCTGAAGTTAGGTCAGGTTGTAAATTAGTCATGGTTGCTCTCCGTGTATCCCTTTGTGTTGTCCCTGCTTTGTCTGCTTTCAGGATGTCAAATTTCCGTGCAAAAGTGAACACTCGTCCACATTCATAGTCGCATCGATCACGGTGAAATTTAAAGGCCTTACGTTCTCTTATTGTGTCTTCCTCCCTTTTTAATCGTTTTTTCATTTCATTTTTTATTCTTTCTAATTCATCCAGTTGGCCCATTTCTTCAAGTTCTTTATTAATTTTTTCGATTTCCTCTGCTAGTTTAGCACAATCCTTTTCTGCATATTTGACTAATATAAATAAAAGTCTGCGTGACGAGTCCAAATTGGTTTCCGCCCATTCTTTCATCATATCACGATCGGGCATTTCGTAACTTGGGGCAAGTAAAATCCTGAGCCCCCGAGGTACCCTTCCCACATCTATATAGCGCTGCAGGGATTTCGCTTCCCACCATTTCTTTTGTTCCATACGCATAGCTTTTTCTAGTTGTTTGCTTTTATCCTTTATCCCTGTATTTCTTGTACTTGTTGGTGGGTTGTGGGTAATTCAGTCCGTATTCAATGCTTTCTCGTCGCTAAACATCGCAGCCGCCGCTTCTTCCCTCTCTCTAAGTGCGTCAGCTGCCATTATCAATTTGGGAGTTTAATTTGTGATTTTGCAATTCGTTCGACAAGAGATTATATATATGTATATATATATATATGAATATATATATATATATATATATATATATATATATACTTATGAAATTTCCCCCAGTGGTAGGGCAGTTTCAGCAAAAGTGTCTCCATCCACTCAATAGGAACACGTCTGACACAAATGTAATGCTGAGTGGGCTGCCATGTCATGACCGCAAAGTCAGCATTTTTTTGTTTCACAGAAACAAACTAGCTATGGCACTATGAATTTTCCCCCAGCAAGTGAGGGGTCACTGATTATTTTCTTCCGGCAACTATTGCCCCAGGCATGAAAAATCAACATCAGAACCCCTCCTTAACCAGGGTGGTGCTTCTTATTTACCAAAGTTGGGAGATCTGTGAGAAATGGGTGGCTAGCTAACCCTGTTCCACGGTTAAGCTGGCTGCGGCTTCATAGTCGGAAAAAAGTGTGGTTCTTCCATCTCTAACTGAAGGGGGTGGGGGACCGCAACTGTGGTGAATGTAGGACATCCGTTTGTTTAAATCAGATCACCTACAGTCACTCAACGCTAATGGACCCTTTTAAGTGTCTTTCAGTTCCAGCCTGATTCCAGGTAATGAAATAAATAATTATCTTTTGTCATTTGTACCTGGGATTAGTGTTATATATTTTGCAGTATTGCTGGTAAGCCAAGCCCAAGCATCAGTCTCATTTCTCAGTACTTTCTTTCCTCATATTCTTCCTCTATTTGTATTTGTCTCTGTCCATCTTGTTTTTACCAAAATATAACTTCAGATTGCGTAATAATCTTTCATGAGAGCACGTTTCGGCATTGAGCATATATCTTGCTTTTATTTTGCCAACAACTAAATTAACTTCAGCTACATCTCAATAAGTGATCAAGTCATGCCTACATATTCTCTTACCTCATTTAAAATCTCTGAAATCTAAAAATGCCATTGCTTTCAGTTTTGAAGTTGTTTTCTCAAATTCGACTAGTGACGACTCTGGAATCCAAGACAGGTAAATATGGGATTTAAATACATTAATTTCAAGGTATTTGTTCTGTTTATCAGACCACGTCTGCTCTGTTGAGAAAATACCCTGGAAAATGAATACATAAGGTACATTCTTCTTGGAATGTGAGATAACAAGCTTAGGTTGGTTCTGCGTTCTCTCCAAAACAAGACTCCTATATCTAATATTTTCCCTTTTACTATTCTACATATTATCGTCCTTTCTTTGTTATTGATTGTCATCACAAGTAACTTTTTGTGCTCCAATTTTAGGATACATGGCAAAGATTTGGTGGCATTAGGTTTAAAACTTTCACACTTAATTCGATTATACCAAGGATAAAATTAATTAATTTCTTACTCTGTAGTTTTCTGAGGATGCTCTTACGCAAGCTTATTTTTTTCCACTTATTTATTATGTTTAACAAAATTCATACCTCTTTTTCCATGTGATGTATTCTGGTCTTTGATTTCCTAAATAAAGGTTTTGCCAGAACACAGTTTCATTGAGTTATGCTTTTTGGGGGGTTTTCACCTGGAGGCACCTTGAATTTGGGAGGGAAAATAAAAATTCCAGATATTCTTAATTGTTGTTTCTTTGCTCTTGCGCGATGAGGTGTTGCCTTTCTGTTTTATGGAATTTCAGATTGCTAAATGAAAGATTTGGCTCCCTGGCAAACCTAGATGGTAAGCATTGGACATTTTTGAATTAACTGAGGCATGAAGCAGCACTGCAGCTGTATCAAGGATGTGCACAAATGGATTGGCTCCCTATGACTATTTGGGGTGGGCATTAATACCATGAATAGCCCCGGCCAGCTGGGTCTGCATGACCAGGCCCCCTTCAAAAGTACCCACTCAGCGTTTCCTTGGTTTGGCTGTTGTGTGTCCTGGTCTTACCTGTTTCAAGGTACCACAGCTGTTGAATGGGATGTTGAACTCCACCGGGTTTGATGTGTTGGTCCCACAGGTTGGATCGAGCAGGCTCAGGTCCTTCTCAGTGTAGCCGAGCCACTGCAGATACGACTGTTTGATGACAACGGTCATGATATCGGGTGCACACGTCAGAGTGACTACAGCCAGGGAGAGAATGCAGGGGCTGTAAGTTATTTTCCAGACGTCGGAAGATGTTACCTGAAGTACCTGCCCCTCAAGATTCACAGACACACAGCGCACCTGAGGTCTTTACTTGACATACTGCTCACTACTGGGCAATTTGATAACAAATAGCTAGGTGGTGCAAGTCATTTAGATTAAGAAGAGGTGGGTGGAATTAGGGGAGGACAAGGGTTAAAGGCTAAACGAAAAAGGATAGAGAAAACAGGGTGGAAGGTTGGAGAGAAGTAAGGGAAAATGGAAAGGATTAAAGTACAGAGGAGGAAAGAGAAGTGATAAGGAAAGGGGAGGACCGAAGGTATAAGTTAGGTCACCTTTAGGAAAACAATGGCATAAGAGGTAGAAAAAGAGGAACGAAGAAAGGTACAAAGCCGAGATGAGAGTAAATAATGAGGTGATGAAAGTAAACAGGCAAAGATAGGTAGGGCGGGGGGAGCTGATAAAAAAGAATACACCTAAATGGAAGAAATACAGCAGGGATAGAGGGGAATTGAAGGCTTTAATAAGCAGAAGAGCTGAAGAAATTGAAATGCTATTTAAGGTGGAGGAAAGGGAATGAAAGTGTCAGGAATTCACAGAAGTGATGAGTGGAAAAAACAATAGAAAATATAACTGTTTAAAAAATACCCAAAGGAAAAAAAAAAAACTCATAAAAGAGCAGAATTTTACTGATGAGACAGAGTGAGAGAGAAAGAGAGCACAGAAACAAGAGTGAGAAAAGCACACACCAGAGCTTCCCTCTCCTATGGAGAGCAGAGAGATGCATGTTAATTCCCTCTTCTTTTTTGTGGGTTCAGACTGTGGTGATATGCATGTTGCCCTATTCTTGTCACAGTTACATTTAAAAGACAGGTGATAGTGACACCAAATGGCATACTGTCAAGTTGTTTCCAGGGGTTGATTGATGCTTTTACCTCTAGCTGTCAACTACCGAAGAGGGACCAGGAGAGAGAGGAAATAGGAAGATTATGCCACATATATCTTTACGAGAATCATTAGCCGGTAGCTTTGTGAACATCTAGCAGTAGGCTTGCTTCACTCTTTCATAAGTTGAGTGAGGGTGAAGGAATGATATAAAGGAGCAAACTTAGTTTAAGCTACGGCCGAGTACATCACCATGGGCCTGGTTTCAAACACTGAGGCCTATTCACTCAGCTATATTCGGTCGTAATCTTGTGTTTGCAATCATTTTTACCTTACACACGCATGCCAGGAATTCCAAGGCTGGCGTAACCCCCTTGCAGAATGTAAAGAGGTTTAGAGAAACGGATCATTCCCAGATTGGATGAGGGTCTATGGAAAGAGGTTTCTCATGTCAAAAAATGTTTTTCCTGTGGAGAAAAAAAATGTGCGTTTGCCCAAGAAATCCTATTCCCCCTGTGCTCAGATTTTCACCATCGAGAACTTCACACAGCAGAAATAGGTTCCCACAGGGAATGTGATACTACCTTAAAAGGAATATATATGGAAACCTGAGGCTGAACTTCTCGAGCGTATTCCTGGAAATGTTTTTGAATTCCATAAAATTGCAAATCTACACTGGCGTGCAAGTGTAGATAGATGTGCGAGCACAGATTTATGACCTTTGTGAATCCGGCTCTAGGATCTTTTCTAGACAGATGGGACACAGAGGTGAAAGGGAATGACTTATTAACCATAGTCGTGGGATGCAGTTAGAATGTCTAGAAATGACAGTTTTCACAGCACCCAAAGGGTAAAGGACATTTTTCGTAGAAAAACTGAACTTTCACCTGCTACAAGCACCTGAGCCTCGTTTGGATATGTGAAAAATAACAACTGTACCTGAAGCGAATGCTTCAGTCCACAAACACCACCTCGGGCAGACATGGGGAGGACATTCTTGAATCAACTCCATTGACTAAAGCCAGAACTAAATTAATAGTGATAAATATACAATCAGTGTAAAATGATAAAGTGGCGGTGTTGCTGGGTATTCACAAGAAGGTTTGAAGATTTGCTGTGGGTGGGAGGGATTCATAATGTTCACAAGAAAACAGACAGTAAGAGACCATCTTCGAGGTGCATGTTAGGATGTGAAGTCAATAGAAGTCTCTAAATAATAAATTAGAGAACTTTGCTCTGGGATTGCGTGTCCATATTATTTTTTGGCATGGCTCTGAGGTAATGGAACTAAGCGAGGACAGCCTAATATCGACCAGGGGAACGCCTTGCTTACAAAGCCAGCTGCCAAAGTGTTTGGTCCATCGAGTTCAGAGTGTTTATATCACAGATGGGCAAATGAATGGCTAGTCCAATCCAGTCGCCCAGGTGGGGGGCGAGGTACAGGATGTTGGTTAACACATGGTTCCCCAAGTAAAGTGGGTTGACCCCCGTTTTTTCGGACTGCCCTCAATAAGGAGACATGATTTTGGTTCATGCTTTCACTGGTTCTAGCTAATACTGTACCATATAATGCATATAGTCTTTCTGTTCATTCGGATGTAATAATTTCAGTCTATTTTCAAACTCCTTCGTTTTACCTCCCAGTGTGAGTATTAATTATCAGAAATGAAGGGGATTGATAAAGGATAAGGGGTGCAAATGGTATTAGATGTAAATCTCACTGCTCTTCAGTGGAATGCTTCATACTTACTGTTACTCTCTGCAGTGTATGAAGCAGAAAAGCCTCTGTAGGAGTTGGCATAGTCCGTACTCAGTAACACGGTTAGAGAGTTTGAGGAAGATTCATACTGGCGTGTTGTGCGGCCACACACTTCTTCTATCAGAGGGGAACTGGTGTTGGGTCCGTTGTACAAGGCCAGAAAATCAAAGCGACACGTGGGGTCAATCTCCAGGCTGAGCACATGGAAGAGAAGAACATATAGTAAGATAATAGTATACAAATGTACATAGTGTATCCTAGAAATCTAATGGGATTGACCTAAACTCTACATCACCTCAAGATGAATTTAGTATTCTTAACTGTGACCAGTGTCCCTAGGAGCGGGCAAGAAGCTTCCTATGATGTAAGACTGAAGCTACACCTCACTGATTAAGTCCACTAAGGTTGAAACATGTTTGTGGTTGGATGTGTACCTGCACAGACCAGACCTGACCTAGCCAGTCGGGCTGGACTGTCCCTTTTGGGGCATGGACAAGATTAATTTGCATATGGTTGGCCCCTAAATGTGGTCACACAATTGACCAAAAAAAGCAATGGCCTTGAATGCGCCCAGGGTAATTTGTTTAGTGACTTAATTCAAACATTCCATCCATTACTAAATTTTGTACTTCTCAAAGAAGGAACAAACACACTTGTAATCAAATTCATACAATACTTCCTGTAGGGTAAAGCTCTTAGTGAAGAACAGATGTCATACCATACCAAATATCCGAAGCAGATTTCGGGTGTGTTCTAAGTTTAAGAGGCAGATAGTATGTCGATGAGAACTACTTTTGTGGCAGACATCTCAGCCAGTCTTTGTCCATTTGCTATGTTCTAGTGTAAGAGATCATCATTTCTCCACTTGACAGCAAGAGGCTAGGCTGCCAGTAACCCACCCCTTAGCATGAAAAAACTCCCAATATCACACAACATACTTTGCTTATGAATCTACCTAAGATACACTCCTCTGTCGATTCCAGGGGCACCTCTGTCTACAGCTCCAGAAGACTGTCAGAAACTACTGTTCCAACCAGGTGCCTATGAAGGCATGACTTGAACCTCACCTCCTTGTAAATTTGCAATATTGTGTTTAGCGCTGGAGTAGTTTTCTTTGCTGCACTTTTTTCTGTGCACGGCTATGCTGGCAAATCCATTGCCATCATAAGGACTTCTGGGTTCCTGGGCAAGAACATACTTTGGGCTCCCCTGTTCAGAACTGTTTTAAATTTATGATCCATTAGCATGTACCTTAAACCATGGTGGTGCCAAACAATATGGAATTTAACATTTAACTTTCAAAGATAAAGCCATCAAAACAACTGAAATCTCAAGCTGCCCAGTGTGAGAGAGAGGTGAAGAGTGAGGTGGTAGGCGCATAGAGGTGTAGAGATAGGTGGACAAATGTAAAGAGGGGGTGCGGTAGGTGAGGTTAGGCAAGCAGAGAGACAGAAGAGAAAGAGCGAGAAAGAAGATTTTTTTTATTGCTACAACTGCCTGTGAGGGTTAAGGACAGGTAGGCTAAGCATTTCCAGTTGTCAAATTAAAGAAATTGGGGTAGCGTCATAACCCTATACCAGGGCCCACCCGGAAGGTGGGGCCCTGGGCAATTTCCCACTTTGCCCATGCCATAAAAAGGATATTGGCAAATCCTAAAGAAATTCCAGGAAAACAATCAGTTGCATTTTTTTGTAGAAAATTCCTTCATTGTATTAGTGCCGAACTATCTGGGCGCCCATTACATAATGTGTGTATGGGGATCTTTGAAGATAATCTAACACCTGTCACAAACCACAGCTGGGGTCTCATTATGTATGTAAACTGTGCCCATCAAGTAAATGCTGTTCTCTCTAGTGTTCGAGCACTGCAGGAGACCCTATATGCACTGCAGGAGACCCTATATGCGGGGTTCATGGACTTCCAGACCGCATTTGATAGTGTGTCACGGCCAAGACTTTGGGCCAAATTAAGTAACAGGGGCATTCAGCAAAAGTTATCAAAAGTGATCATTACCCTCTATTCGGACACCTTGGTAAAAGTAAGAGTCATCAGCGGATGGGCCACCATGAGTAAAATCCGAACAAACAAAGGCTTGAAACAAGGTTGTATATTGGCTTCATTGCTATTTAATTTATAATTAGCTGACCACCTAGGGCTGATGAGGGCATTTCAACCTAAATTGGCTGGCGTTAAAATTCAATCACTTCAATACATGGATGATACATTCTTTTTAGACCAAACACTGATTGGCCTCCAGAGACTTTTCACAGCGCTAACATTTACTGTAAGACCAATCACCTGAAAGTGAACACAACAAATTCAAAGGTGATGATAGTCTCCCAGCAGCTAGCAAAAAAGGGAACATGATTCATCGAGGGAAAGGCCATAGAGGTGGTATCTACTTACAAATACCTTGGAATTTGGTTAGACCACAGGGGCCGTTCAGCAGCACATATCACGGCCCAACAGGGGGTAGCCAACTCCCTCAAAGGGGCCTTTTGTAAAGTAAAAAAAAAAATCAATGGATACTCCAGACCTATCCCCCCTTTTGAAAGTGATAAGATGCAAATTTCTCACCACAGTGGCCTATGGAGCGCTGATATTCGGAAGCAGAATAGCCAACTGGCTGGATAGAGCAGTCATCTTGCTATTGGTGAGTATTTCTGCTTCCGAACTGCACCTCACATGCTCAAATCCGGCTAGAGTTCAGGCTGATCTTGCAGCAATGGTTATTAAAAGCCAGGTTTGTAGCTTATTGCCTGAAATACAAGCAGGCACTGGATTGTACGTTAAAACATTCCATCTGGGAATTAATAAGCAACCCAGCAACAAACTGGCACAATTTTTTAATGCACATTTTGGAGTCTTTAGAAGCACGCTCAATATGGACAAGCGGGCTGCCTGTTCCCGTGGGGGCCAAGCTGCTGATGAAACACGCTAGGTTAATATCAGAAGACCTGGATGGACAAGCAGTGAAAAATTTGGGGCATGGCAGCTTGGCCTCAACACTCTGAGTCACGGTCCCTGCAATCCTACCTTTCCTTGCCCCTCAACCTCACCATGAAACGTCAGTTAATGGGTCTGCACTATGGTTTAGTCCTGCTGAAGTCCTATTGGTATGGGTGAAGGAACCTGGAGGAGAAGGACAGGCAATGCCACCTCTGTGCCAATGGAGAGGAATCATTGACCCATGTGCTATGTATCTGCGAGGAGCTGATCCCCTTAAGGAAGTATTGGCTTTGACCAATTTGGCGCACTTTGAATATCCAGACCTGCTGGGGAGCCATAGAGGTGTTTGAAAGGGGAATCTGTACGATTGGCTGCTCGCTTTGTGAAGTTCATGAAGACAGCAGCAGCACTGCTGTCTGCTTGACAAGGAGACTGTGTTCGGTGCTCAACCACTCATAACTTACAATGTCTAATCAGTCATAGAAGAGAAATCGGATTTATTGACTCCTCTTTTGCGCCACACCCTGCCCAAAGCGGGGGGGACAGCATACCGATTACCGACTTTCGCTTGAAATGCCTGCCTGGTCTTAACACGCCATTGGTCCTTTCTTATCGTTTTTATTAATTAATTACTCATGTGTACTGTTATATTTTTACTGTAGATGTTTTTAATGTGAAGGGCTTTGTTTGTAATGATTTTAAGTAACTGTGCAATAAATAAATCCATCTAATCTCCTGAGCCTCTGCCAGTGCACAGGGTGATACCAGGCGCCACTCCATTGGCGACCCATCTCAAAGACTGGGTGAGGGAACCACGCTTCTTTGCCAGAGAGCACGGCCACTGTTTATAATTCTTCGCCCGTGCACCTCAGCCCCCACCCGTCTTTCCCTCCTCGTGTATTAGGACACGTTCTGTGATAAATGTGTGTTCTGCTTGCTGAAAACAACAGTCAGAGGCGTGCAATATTTTGCGAGTACAACATACATTCGTATTCTCCCTAGGGTAGCTCCCTGAGCACGTGAGCGGTGAATCGGAGGCGGAGCCCGTCATTCACCAAGGATGAGCACTAATGTTGTAGAACAGGGGTCTTCAAACTGTGGGCCGCGACCCCCAGGGGGGGCGTGGAGTGATACAAAGGGGGTCGCGCATTCCCAGTCACACTTCTGCCCAGGCCCATAGAACTACAAGGGCTTCAGCCCCCCTCCTCCCGTCCTGTCTCAGCCCAGGCTGCTGCAGCTGTGGGCTCGGCTGGGCAGTGTCTGGAGTCTTATCTCCGACACGCCCGAGTTTAACAGGTCGTTAAAAACCATTTGCATATTTACATGCCTTTGTAAGCTGCTTACCGAGGCTTAGTTTTTTTTTTCTGGTTCCAGTACCCCTGGGCCCCCACTCTGCCTATTCCTTACATTTAAACAGTTCTACGAAACGCAGCTGTGAATAAAACTCCAGGAAGTTAAGAATGTCACAGTTCAACAACAAATGAAATTAACCAAGAACAAAAAATCGTTTAATGCCCTAGCGCTCAGAAGTGACAGAAGGGTGGAATAGCGCTGTACAAATAAGTGAATAAATGTTCATACAGACTTCAAGTCTCGTGAGCAAATCACGGAGGGATTGCACAAACTTTCCTTTATCTGAGGTCATTAAAGAGAGGGCCATTTAGCAGGGATCGTGTGCAGTAACACTTATTTTACATGGTGTTTATTGATACTGCTTGTCTGAAAACAGCACATAAGCAAGTTGTCCCTTAATGAAACAATTTATCTGTGTATTTGTAAAGCACCAATATCCCACCTTTCATCTAATTCCCAGGGCTTCATATATCCTAAAAGGTTTTTTTCTGTACACAAAGTGTTTTCCACTTTTGCCAATTTCTATTATAAGAATAATTTATCTTATAAAAACATTATATACAAGTCCCATTGCATCTCGGCACTCCAATTCGTGAGAATTTGGTCCTGTGGATGTGCTGGAGTTGTAAAAATTTTAAAGCACTGAGTATGTAGGCATAGGGAACCGTTTGTTAACCTGCGGCATTGGCAGAGCCATAAATCCAGGCTTTTTGCCCACTCCTGCTCTGGGACCAAAACTTGTTGTGCTGCCTGGACCAGAGCTGGAGTTTGATGAATATGCAGATTTAGATGTAGATTCTTGGTGGAGCGAAGCAAAGGAGGGTGCAAGTTCCATAACTGCGCGGCCTGCACCGAAACAGTGAGACAGACAATTCATACCTTCCTGAATTAGGGAACAATAAGCAGAGTGGCACAGGCCGAGAGGAGCATACCGGTCCGACCTGTATGCTCTGTGAGGAGAGATGAGAGGATGAGAGAGGACAGCAAAGGAGTGAGAGAATTCGATTGAAGAGGTCAGGGATGAGGAGAAATGTGAAGTGCCGAAGGGAAGTGCGGACACGCAAGAAGTGAGTGTGAGCGAAAGGTGAGGGCTACTGTTAAATCGTGAGAGAAGATAGCTGAGAGATGATCTGCGACCTAAAAAGATAATTTGATGCAACATGGGTGAGGGACAGCAGCGATAGGGGAAGAGAGGGAGTACTGGGGTGGGTGCTGAGCAGTGATTAATTTGTAATAAAACATGTGCCAGGGCCCTCACCAGTAGGTCACTGCAACTTTAACCACCCACCCATTGCCTGGCCTGCGCGGCCAATGACAATACCTATGCAACTACCAACCATAACACTTGTACAAGTGTGACTATTCAGACTATTTCAAGCCCCCAAAGCTATAAGAATGGCATGGGTGTCAGGAGTTTATAGTTTTTAATGTATATTGAATTAATAAACAGCTGTTCTGCTCATCTCTAAATTACACAGACAGAGCCACCATGTGGAAGTCTGTCATAGTGCCAGTGCGCACAGTTAGGTGCCAGTGCAGAGAACCAGGAAACCACCTGCTCAAATTAGGCACTGGTGCTGAGGTAACAGGGGAGAGGGACGTTGGTTCAAGAATGTGTGGAAGAACAAAGGGGAGATGTTAAAGATGAATGGGGGGACTGGAGAGCTGTAAGATACAAATAGACAAAAATTTTAATGGAGAGACTTGAGGTGAATGAGAAGTGCTGAGGGGCACGAGAAGTGACGGGGCCAGAGAGGCGATGAGATAAATGCGAGACTCTGTTAGAGATGAGGGCAGTGAAAATACAGAATGGCAAGGGGTGATTAAAGGTGAAGTGAGAGGTTGCATGGGGAGAGTTCAGAAGTTGTAAAAGGGGTGAAAGAAAATGGCCTGCAAAGTGAGAGAGGGATCCAGGGTTGGGAGACGAGAGAAGAGAGGGATGGAAGGGAGGGGGTGAGAGGAAAGCAGCATAGGTAAACTGCTTAACTCTGCACAAGACCGCCAGGGTTTTAAGGGACCCCTGCTGCTCATGGCCAGGGCCAGGTGAGCTTCTAATGTGGCAGCACGTATTCCTGCAGAGTGGAGTGCCCTTCACAAAGGTTGACTAGACATCTTTCTGATGTTAATTGCTGTATTTTGGTTATAAACTGGTACTGATGTGGTGAAATCTTTCCTCAGTGTTACTGTGTGTAAAAAATGTCAAAATAATGAAGCAATGCTATCCCAAAATACGCGGCATAACATAATATTATTTACATTTTCTTCCCACACAATTTAGTCAAACCTGTCGCGTAATTTGGTCCTCACCTGCCTCATAATTCCAGTAGCCCTGCCTACAGGTTTAGAAATTTGTTTTAGGAGGGGGTCCTCACACCTGAAAATGTTGACAGGGGGGTCTCGGCATCCAAAAGTTTGAAGACCTCTGTTGTAGAGTCTGTGGTCGCCTCTGGGCCCAACCCTTCACAAAGCGCAAAGTGATGTTTTAAATTCACAACAACGCACAGCCCAAGAATAACTCAACGTGGCTTTACGAGCAAGTCCAAGCCAAGGAAATAACATGTTGGCGCTCACCGAAAACAAGCTCGACACAGGTACACAATGTGGAGCAGTTCTGACGATAATGTGTGCAAGAGAGGATGGAGCAATGCAAAAGACGCATTCCCTTCTACTGTCTATGAAGAAGCAGAGGAGTTCATCTTGGGGTCCAGCTCAAGTAAAAGTGAAGGGGATGCAAACAGCCACTCTTTATTTTCGAGTATCTTCCTTATTTGCCATGATTGCACAAGGCGGCAATTGTTTTTTCCTTTACTTTCTTACGAGTCATCACTTGATGCTTGTTAAGAGGCGTTTCTTTAACCGAACGTAGCTGGCTTCCAATCCCAGGCAGTTCTGAGGGCATCCACAGATATTGTCAGTGCAAAGGCTACTCCAGTGTACGACCCAGCTGATACGTCTGTCCGTAAACAACGAAGTTAAATGCCATGGATTCCTTGTTTTGTCATGCCACTACTCTGAGCCCTCAATCCCTACACGCACTAGCTAGTCTTCGACGGACAGGCCCTGGTTGCTGGACAGCACCACAGAGGTGAAGTAGAATGACTCCACCCATTTTTCACGATTCCTCATTTAGAGTGGCCTAGAGGAGCTTGTGTTTTACTTCCAGTCACTAGCCTGCCAGTGAAGGGTGTTACCCAGGAACCAGTCCCAGGATGCTTGTTTCCGGTTCAGGGAAGACCTGGCTTGGCAGTTCGGGCTGGACTGTTCCCATGAGGCTCAGGGTCAAGACTGTTTTGCATATAGCTGAGTCTGAACTGAGGTGGCAAAGTGAGCTAAAGAATGATGATGGATTCAACCCAGATCTGTGACTGGGGGTGAGTGTCTGAAAAGTTTCAGCGCTCCCTCCATCATCTCCTTGTGTTTGTTTGCTTTCTACGAGTGATGGGACCACGCTGTCCTGAACTAAATTCGAGGCTTCCCTAGATTACCTCTGGTTGACTAAAGGAATTGATCTGATGGCCCTGAAAGAAGTCAGAGGGTTACATGCTTCTCCAGTTGGGGGTCTTGAAATGGTTCAGATAATGTTGAAGACTTCCATGTCATAAAAACCACAGTGTTAAGAACGGATGAATTTGATTTGATTTCTTTAGCGCTTGAACACTTTCCGTGCTAATCGAGCTCTAGAGAGGATGGAGCTGGGTACTGTGATTCTTGAATTAATCAAGAACCAGAAGTCACATGATGTTATATAGCGTAGAATAGGGAAACAGTTGTGTCTTTATTGTTCTCTGAATGTAGTGGGACTTGTATGCTAATGTCAGCCAGGGAGTAGCTGTAAGGTTTTTCAGTTGTACCTGTAAACGATGTGTAATCCTATCCAAACGTTGAAATCGTCACTGCACGGACAACAGCGACTCCTTTCTCGGTTTCGAAAAGTCTCTTGAGTTTGAATTGTGAGGTAGCGAACACTTTATTAATTTAATTTATTAATTTAAGTGTCTATTTACGCTAGCCTCTAATGATTTCACTTCAGATTAATTCACTGGACATAAGTGACTTTGTCACTGTCACCAACGACTTGCGGAAAACTAACTTCAGTGAACATCAATGAGTCAAAGAGTGCTTGTGCTAAGCTTAAGACCTAGGGGAAGCCTTCATCACTGCACATCTACATCCCAATGTTGCTTCCATTACAGGACGTAAGTTACATAGGGAAGTTCCCATAACCAGAAACCAGTGATTTAGAAGGCAATTATATCATTAGGATGCAATATCCCAGAGGCCATTCTTGTCTCTGAAAACTTAAAGATCAAATTGACACTCCGGTCACTGGGTCGTAATTGCATCCAGGGCACCCTTATTACAGGATGCCAAATCCCTGGTGGGAGTTACTATCAATAAACTACTATAAACTAAAAGTGGCAGGCGTCGCTGGACTCCATTGACCTAGGAGGTACTCTGATCATTGGAAACCAATGTTCTAGGAAGTACTTTTATTTCTACATACTAATGGACCACTGCCATCAAAGAACGCCAGTGAGAATGTGGGGGCTTATTGTCATTGGACAATAACTTGGAAGGCTGCTGCACAGAAAGTAAGACACTGAAACACTGAACACAAATGCATAGGTGTGATTCCTTTATTCAACCAAAATAACCATGTGATATACCCAAACATTGGACACCAATGACACAAGGGAATTCATTATTTGGAAAAAATATCTTAAGGGAGTTAATTCTATACAGTATTCCCATAATGTGTGCCAATAACCTTATGCCTAAATTAATTGACACCAATGACCTTTTGAGATTCTCATGACTGGATACTGATGTATTAGGCAGCTCTATTTTCTAGGGATCTTAATAATGATGAAGGGGATCCCATAACTGGGCATCAATTAAGTAAGTGGGCATTGCCACCAGTAACCTAAGAAAAGCTCACACTTTACAAAGGATGGCACACTCTATGGCCAAGTTGTATTGCCGTATAAATGTATGGTTTGTATGGCCTAATCTGTAATCTTCTTTTCTACAGGATACAAGATAATATGTTCTGAGAGCCTTAAACAAGCCAGATTTCTTCTACCGAGGGCAATTTCTTTAACCTTTGGAGTATAGTTGGCTTTCAAATGTAACGTCTAAAAACTGGTGCCAAAATCCCTAAATGCAAAGTATCTTGCAGGTTCTAATGAATGTTTTATCGGTGTGTCACTAAATTATAGAATAAACAATTCCTTGTTGTCATTTTTAATAAAAGTATGGTCATTGAGTATGGAGCTTGCAGATCTCGTGCTGGTGATGAAGGGATATCTTTTACTCTGTGTTCCATTCTAGCCTTAGACAAATTGTACACCTTCAATCACACCCTTAACATCACAAATGAGAAATCCCCAAACCCTAGTAGTCACGCAATGTGTGGGCAAGCAAGCATTTGATTTTTGAAGTAAGGGTCATCATGTCTATTAGAGAAGGTTCACATCCAAATTTTCAACTTAACTGTATAGAAATTCTGTTGAAATAAAATTTGTGTGCTATTTTCAAGGCCCATAGGAAGAAAAACATAGGAACAGCATTACTCACAAAATTTCGCTGAACACCACATGGATCGTTTTCTTGGGTTTCACTTCAATGTTCCAGACACAAAAGGTGAAGTCTGGGTGGAAGGTAGGGTAGTTTGGGCTGGTGAAGGTTCCTGATGGATCGGTCAATTTTCCGCCACACTGCTGCGAGACTGAAAGGGTCAGTGGAATAAACTGATTCAATACCAGAAGCCGGAGAGAGGGCAAGGGTCACAGTGGTAATGTGTCAATATCAGCAATGATGGTATGGGTGAAACTAGTGTGAACAGAGGTACTGCAGAGTGTTCGGTGCAAGGTTCAATTTAGTCATCTGTTCACGTTACCAATGCTTTGTTTATAGGCTGTTTGACAGCATCACGTGTACATCATTGACTTGGATTATGCAAACATTACAACTTTGGGAATTAAGAGTAGTTACATGTGACAAAAGTGAGATCCATATGAAAGGGAAATCTTGGGAGTGGTTGGCGGTTGGTAGATGGAGTGAAGACATGTTCTACTTTACAACCCTCATGGAATTATCATGGCATCTTACAAAATGTTCTTGCAGCCTACGGAACTGACCCTTTGGTACTAGATTTTTGTGCATTACATTTCTATTAATTACCTTAACCCCATACTACCTTGCTGTTTTTTCTGCCCTTTTCTTTTACCTATATTTTTTAAATCATTTTTGTCCCTTAAAAAATACACAACAGCAATACATTTCTGTGTTTATATTACTTTGCTAATTATAAGTACATCCCTTTTTCTTTGCTTTCAGATAATTTGCCAGATAACTGATGCTGGTTTTCTCTATGGTCATTGTTTTCGTTAGTTGTCTTTTGCAAGATCTAATGTCATCAATACATCATAAAAGGCATAAAGAAGTATACGGACAGTGTTTGCTTTCGGTCATCCTCCTTCAGCCATTACCTCTCATGTAGTTTTCACAGTTTGCCGTTGGATGGATGGGATGCCTTTCAAGCCTATGGCATTTGAATATGGAGACATTGTGTCACTGACTTTCCATTACAGTTTTGGTGATGTGCTCAAGTCGTTTTTTTGTCTGACTTGCAGCTCTTGAGCTCCTTGTCACACTTGAGTATGCGCACACCACATAAGGTGGCTTATGGCTGTACCATCTTTCAAGAGAGGAACCCACTCAATGCAGTGAAAACCTCAGTCGTTTATAAATACACCAATAGTACCAACAACAACAACACTCCGTCTTCTCCTACCATAATAGTGACTGAATTTTCTTACCTTTACTTATCCAAGAAAACCCCCCAGAAGCTAGTCTGAAAAAGAGTCAGAGTATGCTCCAAATCAGCCTCAATCACACAATTGAGCTACTTCAAGCCACATAAGGCTTGTGGCCTCCTAGCAAACTCTACAATGATTGTGTTTGAGACAGTGACTTTTACTGGTGCTGTTACAAGAGCAATGCTAATATTGAACATATGCTTTTCTGTTGTCCTAAATTGGCAAGTACTGGGCACAACAGAATAGCAGAAATAGCTCATGAAATATTTAAATGGGCCTACGGACAGGGCCCACAGGAGGAACTGAACCCCATAAATAAGTAGTGACGAGGCCCACTGACACAAAATAACTACTGCTTGTGTGGTATGTGGTGTCTACTCTATTGTGTACAGGCATGAGTTCTGCCAGATAGCTGAAGCTGTCTGCATCCATACTTAAAAAGTAAGAACTATTGGCTTTGTCAATGCTTAATAGATGGGATCATGTGCCCAAAAATAATTCTTTGGGGGAGTTGTGCACAAGACGCTGATTTAGCTCGTTAACTACTACATAGTTGCTAAGATATTATCAAGGTTGACAATTGGAAAAATTATTCATTTCAAATGAAGGTCCGCTGTAAGGATGCAATATTGTGCTGTGATTGAATTCCAACAGAAACGTTCATTAAGAGTTTGTAAATTACAGTGGTCATTACCGCACTTCCACGGTGCTCTTGTAAGCACTGGACGGCCCTCACCAAGGAACTTACCATCATCTGGGGAGTAGTAGTAGTAAAAAGCAAAGAAACTTCGTTCGAATTCAGCGGAGTCGGTAAATATGCGGAAGGTCAAGTTGCTGGAGGAAGATTCGAAGATGGCGGACGCACGTGAATCCTTACAGAGCCTGCCCAGCGAAGGAGCGTTGCTGGAGTCCCCATCATACACGGCAATGTTCTCCTGGGAGCAGTCAGAGTTAGGGTTGAACCTGGGAAGATGCAAGAAAGTCTTTGGGGTCTGCTGATATTTTCCACATCAGTAACATCTGAGGCTAAATTGAAATGCTAGAAAAAGTAAGAGTCAGAGATGATATAGAAAGGCCAGGCGCACCTTCTCCTCCCAGGTATCTGCATAAATACTTTTTCCAAAACACCATGATAATATTTCAGAATAGCCACATCCCGACACATACTTATGCACCGGACCGTTGCCAGCTGGCCTCGGACCTTCAGCTCTTTACTCCTATCCCCCGTTTATGTGTACAGGAAAGCTATTCGTTTACAAATGTCCCTTACAATTAAACGTTGAAATGGCTGTCTCCTCTGCGCCATGTTGAATTATCCTATAAGTGAGCATGGAAGGAGCCTATACTCTAAACATAGTGGGAATATGTATTTATTTATTTGACTATTTTATAGAGCGCAACACATCATAACAACAAATGACCTCAAACACAGTCTTACAGAGAACAACAATGTATCTATGGTAAACGGAAAGTCGTACAGCAATGGATGTTTAATTCCGTGAAAAACTTTGCATAAATAAAGTTAATGCTTACAACAAGTCATGTTGTCGTTTCCTCTGCTGAAGAAAAAGCTTTTTAGGTCTCGCCTGAGCCAGCGCGCATGCGGTACTCTGCGAGGCTTCTTGTAAGGACTTCCAAAAGGACTTCCAACTTCCAGAGCTTTGCTCGTGTTTTTTTTTTTTTTTACTGCCACGTATTTGATTGTCCATTGCGTAAGGCTTCCACAAAAGAAAGCACGCAAATGGCCAAAGGCTCGGGTATGTCCCGCCTTATCTTTAAATGTCCCCTCCCATAGCCTATGTGTCTCGGGAGCGAGCAGCGGCGCCATCTGTTTCCAATTATCGCGCCCGCGCTTGTTTCCATTTGCCTGTCTCGCAGTCGCGTTAATTGGAAACAGATGGCGTTCACTTTTGCGGCCGCCCGTTTCTTTTTTTTTTTTTTTTCCTTGCGATCCCGGAAGCTGGCGGCAACATTTTTTTATTTTTTATTTATTTACTTTTCTTTTATAATGACGGCAATAGCTTTAAAAGTAAAGAAATAGAAAAAATCTTTACTTTTACAGCAATCGCGGCACCCGCGCTTTAGCTTAAGATGTTCAAAGCCTAAGCGCGGGTGCCGTCATTGTAATAGAAAAGTAAACAAAAGCATGCGGCCGCTTTTTTTTTCTATTTGCTTAATTTAGTTACAGGAAGAGGCTTGGCTTCTTTGCTCGGCGCTGCAGTGGAAATGCGGTGGCTCTTGGCAGTGTGTGTGGCTTTCCTTGCCCTAGGTGTGCATTTGTTTGCGCTCACTGGCTCGTATTGGTGCCAGAGTTACCAAGTGGTGATCGTTGTTTTTTCCCAGCTGTGTTCAGAGGTCGTAGCATCTCCTTCAGTGTGGCTGGTGCTTCGAAGGCGGTGGTCCACTTGTGTAGGCGCTCTCTGGCTTCTGTGCGGGTTGGTTCTGTTGGGCCCTTCTTGGCACTAGTAGAGTCCTTCGTGTCACTCTTTAATCACCGGCTCTGTGCACATTTGTAGATGGCACTGGTTTGTTTTTGTTTTTAAATGGGGGTCACTGGCACTTAGTTCTCAATTGTTAGCGTTTCGATGGGCTCAGTGGCACTAGTTTAGCTCCTCAGCTGGTTTCACTGGCATGGATAAGTCACTCCTTAGCGCCTCGTCCGGGCTCGTTGGCCTGGTAGGCACTGGTTAGCGTCTCCCCGGGGCCGCTGGCACTGGCTGACACTAGTTTAGCACCTGGATGCCTCTAGCTGGCACACAGTTCAGGTCGGCGGGCTCCTCCCCGCACAGGGGGCGAGTTCCCGCTCTAACATGCGCCACGAAGCCCCAGAGGGCAGGGGCGGCGCCGGGTGAGAGTTCAAGGCAGGCTGGAGGTCAGTGCCCTTGGAGGAGGCTGTAATGCAATGTGAGGCAGAGGCTGGGCTCCCTGTCCCTCCCGGCCGCCTGGTCACCCCGTCCCTCCCAGCCACCTGGTCACCGCATGTTCACGCTGCACTGCTGGGGCCCTTCCCCCTGGTCTAGCTGTATGCACTGCTGGGGCCCCCGGCTCCTCCCAACCCCCACCCAGGACCCAGCTGTATGCAAGGTGCCCCCCCCGCCCCTTCTCCAGCTAGTTCCTCCTCCCGGGAAGCTGCCGGCAGGGCAGGGAGAATGCAGATTAGGCGCTACAAAGGCCAGCCTGTCCGCTAGAGCGGGTCACAGCCCCGTGGGGGAGGGGAGCAGACGGACGCACCGTGTGATCTGTGGACGGAAGCACACTCGAGGACCGGGCGTCAATGGTCACCCCCACCCACGGCAGTCACCAGACTCTGCATCATCAGGAGCATATCATGAAATTCAGAATTCACGACTCCGTTGTAAGCCACTATTAATAGCAATCATGAAATGCTGTACATGTACTTGGCTCTACAGCACGTCATTTTTTTTGAAGGGCGCATTAACGCCATTGCACTTGGCTCCAAAATTAAAGAAAGTGTGCCACAGGAGCAGAATTTTATTGATGCCCTCAACCCACGTACGTTCTCCCAATCACCTCCTCTTTATTCATGCATTTTTAGACCTACTATGAATGCTGCTTCGGTAGTAAGAACCGGATCTAAATATTCTTTCACTTTTTAATTAAATATGTAAGACAGTGGTGTGTGCGCATTTTAGCCATAATCTCCAGGTTACATGTCTTAATTCAGGAACGGCAAGACACAAACTTTAATCAGTCAGAGTAGAGGCACAGCAATTTGTTGAGTATTCCGATGTCGGCAATGTTTGACATGTTTTATAGGGAATATGAATGGCAATAGCACTATGCAAATATCGTCACTACACTGCAAAAAAATAAAATAAATAAAAAACATTGTCATTCACAACGCCAGTAGCTCTAGCTTTCACAAATGTGAGCATGATTGCATTGCAGTGTTTAAGCGCATGGGTGCTAACCTTTATTTATTTGTGGTCTGCAACATAGCGCCTACACCGCCAATATGTCGCTTCAGAGCCCTGAGCTGAAGTTGAAATCTCTTTATGTTCTTAGCTGCCTAAGCAGAAAGCACAGCTGTAGCCACCTCTGATATACTAGACAACTAAAGCCGAAAGGTCACAAAATTTGTCTGTTTTCTGGCAGCGCTTCGCCGTCCATCTACAGGCATCCGGCTCACCATGATGCATTCGAAACGAACGAGTCACAACCTCACCACGTGGCCAAGTGATAACAACTTCTAAAGCTAAGGGCACAGCTTTCCTAAAACTCACACATTATTCTGCGCATTCATTGATCACAGAAACTGTGCTATTATCGAGTTGAAACATCTCTACAACTCTGAATTCACTACCCTGCTCTGGGAAGTCGCAACCTTACCTCAAGACCAGTTGAGACATTCAGGGCGTATTATAAATTCCCTTTTCTTTAAGTAGCACGGGGGCCCATCCTTGGGTGTGTGTGGCTGTTACAAGTGGCATGTGAAATAACAGTACATTTTGCAGCACCCAGGATAATGTGCTGCATGGCTAAATACTTATAAAGGCCCAAAGGCGAGACCTATTGGCTATGCCAATGCTTGTTTTAATGAAATGTCCCCTACATTTAAGGTCTGGATGGAGATTGCCTCTTTTCGTTACTGCATGATAGCGCACCAATTAGCACCCATGTAAAATGTGCCTTGGGGGTCAGACGACCGAAGGGAGATGTGCCCCCTCGAGAATTTGGGCAAAGGGTCAGTTCAGGCAACTTTTGGGCTCGGTTTGGGCTAGACATATTGGGCTGTAGATATGGTTTATAAGGGGCCATTTTACATGTATAGTCACCATTTTGTTGGTGACACGGTGACCGTACAAAAGCTAGCGAGTTTGTGGCAGTTAGGTTCTATATCTTTGAACATGGCAATCGACGATGAGCGAGTTCAGGAAGCCCTACGCCTGCTATCTGAGACAGGGTGCATGAACCTACTCACGCCGGGAGAGCGTGTGTTGGTGCGTCCGGTAAGGTATGTGGCAAGCGGAGTGACGGCAGTGATCCTCGCCTGCTTGCCTCCACATTGTGGCCATGGGATGTCCCAGAATAAACAGGTGAGGTCCAGGATCGCTCGGTAGGCAAGAGAGTGGCCTGAGGGAAGCGTGAGGGGAGTATGCTGGGAAGGGCCCAGTGCTTCGGTCCGCTCTTGAATTTATAGCAGGAAAGGAGGGCGGGCATCAGAGCGGCCGACAGCTACAGCGGAGGCAGCGCGTCTGAGCTCAGGAATGAGAGCTCTGGCGGTAGCGGTCGGCCCCAAGGACAGGCCAAATATGGTGGGAAATGGGGGAGGGGAGATGAGGGGAAGGCGGAGGAAGGAAAAAAGGGACAAAGAGGAAAAAAGGGAGAAAATGACACTCTGCCACAGGGCAGAAGAGAGAAGGGAAGATCAGTGGGCCTGGCAGGCAAGGGAAAAAGCCTGCCAGGGAGATTACAGGGGACAGTATGAAGGAGTAGGGGGAGGGGGGCTGAAGGAGGATGAGGAGATGGGGAAAAGCACAGAAGGGGTGTGTTACGCCTCAGGCGTCCTGCATTGTCACATTGTTAAAAAATACATAAGCTTAGTGCTTTTCTGTTTCTTTATTTTTTTGCTGTCCCCCCCCCTATTTAAATATAGTACCTATTCTCTCAATGTTGCAGTCCGTGCCTTACCTTACTCTCCTGTGAAATTCACGATGCTTGGACGACAGAAGTGTCATTGTGATTAAAGCTGTGAGCAGTATATATGTTACATTTCTTTCATGAAGCGGTGCTTGGCTTCAGCGTTCCTGTTTGGATCCGGATAACGCCCCCTTGTGTCAACCTGGTTTCCGATACCGCACTCGTGCCTTCCTTCAGCAGTCTAGTCTTTTTGGGTTCCTTTGGCACTTCCAGATCCTTGTTCCGGAGTGAGGCGTTCGAGTCGGCTGAATCGGTGTTGCTCCTTGACTTTGTACTGTGAGACGGTTCCTTTGTTCTGTTATCTTTGCTTGGTTTCCAGAGTGTTAAAATAATGCTGAACCAATAATCTTCAGTCCCGTCTGTTATGTTCCAGTACACTTCCACGCAAGTAAACACCAGGACACCGGAAGTACTCTGTTCAGCTTCCTGGTTACACCAGGCATCTTTTATTTCACCACTAACTCCACCCCCAATCATTACGTGAGGGACCACCGGTGTACAAATAACGAGGGAGGTCCGCTACCACCCCTCCGGGCTACAGCCGTGGCCCGCCCACCAGGGACCACATCACACTCCTCCACAACCTACAAAACAAAACACAAAAAGAAAACAACAAACAAACAAACAAAACACAAACCCCAACCATAATGTAGAACACACACAAAAGTCAAGATAGAATAAAATGTCCGAGCCATTAAACCAGATCAATAGCTTACATAGTTCTTCAGTCTCGAAGACCTGGCGGGGCACGGCCGAAGCTGGTACCTCTCGGCACCCCCTCGCTGTGGACCAGACTCCGGCCCCTGGGAGTCATCAGGCCGGGGCAGCAACTCACACTCCGGTGCCACACGGGGTGTCACTGCAGAGGAAGAGACACCACACTGTTCCGACACTACGAGACCCCCACCAGGAAGTCCACACCCGTCCAGCGCCTGATCAGGAGAAGGTCCACCACTACCCAGATCCACACCATCCGTAGACTCCTCGTCAGACACTAGAGCTCCATTATCTGGATTCATACCATTCTCCATCCGGGTACCACCAGGAGTCCAGTAAGCCTTAAAGAAGGACACGTTTCTAGAGATGCTCAGTCCATGTCTCATTGCAGTGATCTTAGTCCCATGAACAGACTGAACAATCCACGGTTCAGGCTCAAACGGCAAACTAAACCTCCCTTTCGGATGCCGATTCCGCACCATAACAGCATCCCCCACTTTAAATGAACTCGGTCTTGCTCCACGCCTGGAAGAAACCTTATCATTCTTCAACTTGCGCTTCCGTAGTTCATCTGCCACCAACGCATGCTTGGCAGACACCGCCTCCATCTGAGGGACAAAGTCACCCACAGGCCTATTCATACACAAAGATATCGGGCTGACCTTCGTAGTGGAATGAGGGGTCATCCGATATTCTCTCAAGAAACCTTACAAAGCACATTCCAAATCCTGTCGGTCAGCCACAGCAATCCTAATAGCTTTATTAAGGGTGCGCATAAAACGCTCAGCCTCCATGTTGGCCTGAGGCCATAAAGGAGTAATCTTTCTATGGCGAATTCCCCTGGATTGAAGGGAGGTAGAAAAGTCCTGACTTGAAAATGGAGGACCATTGTCAGTACGGAGCTCAGTGAACAAACCATGAGTAGCCATGACTTTCTCGAACCTAGGGATAGTCTGACAAGCCGTGGTAGTGTCCAAAATCTCCACCTCCGGATATTTAGAGAAATTGTCGATAACCACCAACATATGACGCCCATCTGGGAAACTCCCAAAGTCAGCACTTGCCCGCTGCCAAGGAAATGAAGGAATATCTTCCGTGATGATGGGAGCTGGAGAGTCCATAGTCCCAGCAGCCTGACAGAGCGCACAGTTCCTCACAGTGCTCTCCACCAAAGAATCTAGGCCCGGAAACCAAACTTTACATCTCAACCTGGGTTTAGTCTTCACCACCCCTTGATGAGCCAAGTGGGCAAGATCCACCACCCTTTGTTGAAGGCAACCAGGAATCACCAGCCGTGGACCTCTCATCAAACAGCCTTCCGGGGACATAACCAGTTCATCCCGCACATTGTAAAGGGAAGCCAAGGTAGATTTAGCGTCCTCCGTACGATACTTGGCTTTATCCACCAGGACATTCCATTTCCCAGTACTCACTGCAGAAAGACAAAGCTGGAAACACACATCCAGTTTCGTAGACTCCAGAATATCCTCCAAAGAAATAGGGAGTGGCCGAGACCGCTCCACCACCAACCGCACATATGCCTCAGTATCCTCAGCATCAGACTCCTCACCAGGAGTGGCAGGACGAAAATGCCTCGAGAGATAGTCAGCAGGATTTAGTGTCCCTGGACGAAACACCACTGTAAAGCAATAATCCTGTAACTGCAGGATCCATTTCTCAATTCGGGGGGAGGCTTGGAAGAAGACCCCATAAACAATGGAATGAGGGGCTTATGATCGGTGTGTACAACAAAAGGCTGGCCATACAGGTATAAATGAAAATGGCGACACCCCCAATGGATGGCTATAGCCTCTTTCTCAATATGAGAGTACCTTTGTTCAGTGGCAGTTAACACACGACTAGCATACGCCACCGGGGCCCATTCCCCTGCCGCTGAGAAAGCACAGCCCCCAAACCAACAGGACTAGCATCCACTGACAACTCAGACTCCAGTGCTGGATTGAAATACACCAGAGTGGTATCAGCCGATAGGGCCTGCTTAGTAGCCTGAAAGGCACATTCCTGCTCGGTACCCCAGTTCCATGCAACATTGGATTTAGTAAGTTCCCGCAAAGGAGGCGTAAGATCAGTCAGATTCCGGATAAAACGGCCACAATAGTTCACCATTCCCATGAAACTCCGCACACCAGACACATTAATGGGAGCAGGGGCCGTCTGTATGTCACAAACTTTCAAAGGATCCGGTGACACACCATCCTGTGAGAAACAATAGCCAAAAAATGAAATGTCAGTTTTCAAAAATTTGCATTTCGCTTTATAGAGCGCAAGTCCATGCTCCAGCAACCGCTGAAAAACACCCCGGAGGCGGGAAAAATGTTCATCCAAAGTAGGGGCATGCACCAAAATGTCATCACTGACATTAAATACACCATCCAGGACCCCCCGGATCGTGTCCTGAAAAACCTCCGCAGCACTGGAGATCCCAAAACTCTTATCCCTCCGCAACCTCACATGTGTAGAAAACGTGGTGATTGCACGGGAAGCAGGGTCAAGCATCAGCTGATGGTAGCCGGCATGAAGATCCATTTTAGAAAACCAACGTGACCCACTCACCTCAACCACTATATCGTCCACAGTAGGGGTGAGGTGCCGTTCACGCTTAATCGCAAGATTGGGTAACTGCATATCCACACAAATACGGACCTCTCCAGGCTGCTTAGGTTTACGGGCCACCACAATCGGGGACACCCAGGGAGTTGGACCATCCACCTTTTCGATGATGTCCGCCAGCTCAAGTTTTGCCAGTTCTTCTTCCACCTTCGGCCGAAGATGGAACGCCACCCTCCTATGACGTAAGGCTACTGGCTGGACTGATTCATCAATATGAAGTTTGATAATGTGACCCTTCAAACAGCCAATACCATTAAACAGGGGTGAAAACTGAGCCAACAACTCCTCCACATTCCATTGATGCACACTCAGGGCAAAAACGACCAACTGCAGAAGCTCCGCTGTCCGACAGCTCAGCAACATCCCTTGACCCCCTTGGGTGACATATATTCGTGTCTTTATCATATGAGAGCCATGTGATACCTCAGCAGTGAAAACTCCTGCCAACGGAAGGGGATCAGAGGACCCATAGGCAAAAACCCTGGTGGTAGTCGAACTCAAAACAGGAGAAATCGGCAATGTCAGCATCATTGACTTGGCCATGACATTTATAGAGGCACCCGTATCAATCATGGCCTGCACTGGGTGACCATCCACCATCACAGTACACTTAGGAATACACTTTCGCAGGTGACCCCCAGGTTGCAGAGCATGGATGACATGTATAGCCCCCTCCACATCATCGTCCAAGTCCCCTTCCACCGGAAAATGATCAGCAACGTACACCTGGTCAGATAATACAGGGACAGAACCTCATGCAGGAGCAGAGCGACACATCTTCGCAAAATGGTTGAACTTGCTGCAATTAGAACACCGTTTCCCATTAGCTGGACACACCCCTTTATGAGGAAACGGACCCCCACAACCATAACAATGCCTGGGCTGATCCTCTTTCCCTTTAGTCCTCGGCTTCCTCCTGTCAGGGACTCGGGCTGACACAACATTAACCGGCTCCACCTTCACCACCTGTCGGAGCGCCGCCTCCATATGGGCCGCTCGCACTTTTGAAAGTTCCTTAGATCTGCCCCGGGTCAACATGTCAGCCATCGACATGCCCGGCACCTATAAAATAGCTTCACGTAACTTACTGGAGGAACAGCCCTGTATGAACTGGGCCCTGATCTCATCCACAGCATCAGGCAACGTACAGGTGCTGGCCAACTCGCGCAGACGGGCATAAAAGGTATCCACGGACTCATCTGGTAACTGCCGTGCCTGACGCAACAGAAACCGCTCATAATCCGGATTGGCCAGCAGTTCAAAATGGGTGGTAAGGGCTTGCTTCAAAGTACCATATGTATGTGGCGGTCCATCTTCAACCACCGACAGCCCCAAACGATGAATGGCCCCCCCCACCCAGATGCAACAGCATAGGACGCCATCGTTCTTCCTCCAGGTCAATGGCATCAAAATATGTCTCTAACCGGTCCACACAGTCCTTCCACCGGGCCACCTGGGCTGATGGAGGACCATCCAACAGAAAAGGCTCCACGGGAGGAATGCCCGACATATCAAAACCCTCCAGCAAAAGTCACCACAGTCCCTGCCACAGGCACCACCCCTGGACCGGAATGCAACAAGAAAGCCCAAAAAGGACCCAGCAGAACTTGCCTGAATCCAAAGTCTCGCACCAGAAAGGCAGGCAAAGCACCAGGCTCCAGGCAGGCAAGACGCTCCTCACGGCCGGTGAAACACCCCTCTTCCCCCCGCAGGAAATCACAATCCGCGGGGCATCAGCAGTGCAATAGCCGGTAAAACGCCCATCACATCACCAGCAGGAGGTCACGGACCGCGGGGCACCAGCAGTGCAACAGCACTCCCGCCGCCGCTGCACACCACCTGGCCTCCTCCAAGCCACGCCTCACGCCGCCACCAGCAGGCCACGCCCCCAGGAACAGACTGGGTCGACCAAACCACCAACAGCAGCCACGAGGCAGCGAGACCCCAGGAAGCAAGAAAAGAAGCACGAAGCAGCCAGCACACGGCCACCGCAGGGACCGGAAAACCCTGAGGCGCTCCACAGGGAACAGGACACGCAGGAACACCCGCTTCGTTGCCAAGATGTTATGTTCCAGTACACTTCCACGCAAGTAAACACCAGGACACCGGAAGTACTCTGTTCAGCTTCCTGGTTACACCAGTCATCTTTTATTTGACCACTAACTCCACCCCCAATCATTACGTGAGGGACCACCGGTGTACAAATAACGAGGGAGGTCCGCTACCACCCCTCCGGGCTACAGCCGTGGCCCGCCCACCAGGGACCACATCACACCGTCGACCCTTCTTACCCCTGTCACAACCACAGCCGCCAGCGGCACCGGAAAAGGTCAGTGCACTGATGAAGTGCTTCATTGTCGTGTCCTTTTACTTTGTTTTATTTGGCAGCAAGGATCCTCTCCCTTTCATTTTCTATTTTGCTATTGACCTTCGATGGATTACTCACTGGTGCTTTTTCGTTTCTCGGAGAGGAGGAAACACCTAATTTTACAAGACGAGTGATTCCAATTCGTCATTTCTATTTGCCTTACTTTGGGAGTTTTTATGGTAATTGGGTATGTGACTTTGACAAAGAGAAACCTACCAGTGGGAAAAGGGGCTATTAACATCCTTGACTGTAGAATACTAATAAGTGTCCCTTTCTTTTAATTTGTTTCTTCTAGAACCTTAACCCGGAGTGTGTTGAGGGGAACCTGTGCTGCCTTGATTGATAAATACCTACCTTTGTGGTTCAAGTGGTGTGGTCTTTCAGTTCTCCATCCTTCTGTCTCCCTTAGGGAAATCGCTTGCCATTGTGTTTTTCCTTGTTCACAGGCGGGCATTCCCCCTTGGGAGATTGTTGGGCCATCTTCACTCCTGCCGATTCAGAGTTTCAGGTTAGTGAGAATCCCCCGACTTGACAGAAAGCGAGGCCCACATTTTTTATATCCGCCTGAGCGAAGATGGACGGAGCGCTTATGCCCCAATGAATGTAGAAACTACTCCTCCTCCTGCAGGATAGACTTCCACGGTAGAGGAGTTGGCTACCGCGTTACTAGAAATACAAGTAGAGGTACGAAATCTTAGAACAGAAAATCAATATTTAAAAGCGGAATTATTACAAATTACGACACTTAAAGACACTGATTCTAGGGTACCTGGGACTTTACCCAAGGGTCGTAAAACTTGCATACAACCAGCACACTTCACAATGCTGGTACCAGACCCTACTGACTCAGCTTCTAGTATAGATGGTACTCAGCCCGTTAATCTCACAGTAGTTACACCTAGTCCTGTCCTATTAGCAGTACCTGAAAGATTTAATGGAGCTAGCACGAAATATAGTGTCTTTATGAAGCAATGTCATCTCCAATTTCTCTGTCGGCCTGCTTCTTTTCCAGATGATGCGGCCAAGGTGGCCTTTATAATTTCCTACTTAGTAAGCAATGCTGCTACTTGGGCAGTTCACTGGTTGAGAATGACCATCCAATTTTGTATGACTTTGGTCAATTCAAAGAGAAAATGCGTTGTTTGATCGCAAAACATACGTTTATGCAAGCCAGCGATAATGAATTACTAGGCTTGTAACAAGGGTCAAGAGATCTACTTACTTACATTACTAATTTTAATTGATTGGTTGCGGAAACGCATTGACCAGAGAATAAGAGAACATCACTTTTTTATTGAGGGCTCCGAGATGAGCATAAGGACATATTATCACAGATTGTAGACCCCTTGAGGATTGTCTCTCATTTATTGACCTAGTGGTGAAATTGGACCACAGGTTGGGTGAAAGAAAAGGGGAAAAAATCATGAAATGATATGCTGAGGGTACTGGTGTTCCATGGTGATAAGAACAAATCCATAGATAGAAGAGAGAGCAGCGAACGTATGCAGATAGGGGGTATTCGCAGTTCTCTTTCTTTGGACGAAAAAGAGAAAAGAAGGAGATTGAATTTGTGTTTATACTGTGGAAAAGGGGGACATTATGGCAGGGAATGTCCGGTAAAACCTAAGGTCATTAAAAAAAACAGCTGCCTTAAGTGACCAGAACGCTGTGGGTTGGAAAACTAGAAGCTTGAGGGTAGTGGAGATCGGCCCTTCGAGTCAGACAAATTATGAGATCTCACAATCCCTGGCCAATACTGTGGCCTGTGTTCCTAAACACTTCATTATAACAATCACTTTGATAATCACCACATAACTTCGCAAAACCATGCCTATCTTGTTAGACTCAAGAGCCACCGGGAATTTTCTGATTATTACACTTGCTAAGTCCTTGGAGGTAGAACTCATTCATAAGCAACATCTAGAACCCGTCAGGGCTGTAGATGGGTCAGAACTGTTGTCCGGATTCATTGTTTATCATACGAATGACATAGTTATGCAGTGTGTTAACGGTCATTCCGAAGTGATCTGTTTTGATCTGATCGACACCCTTAATTTTGGAGCTATACTTGATGTTCCCTGGTTGCAGTTACACAACCCACACATTGATTGGGTGTCTTGCATGGGGACCTTGAGGTCGCATTTCTTTTTATTACATTGTTATCAAGAAGCAACTGAGTGGAAAACACCTTTGTGCTGTGCTCTATCTGATTCTAGAAACTCATAGGGTATTCCTTCTGTATATTCTGAGTATCAGGATGTGTTTGATGAGGCAAAAGCTACAGAATTTCCTCCGCATCGGACCTTCGATTGCAAAATAGACCTGATACCAGGGGCAGATTTGCTGGTAAGTCGCATCTATTCTCTGACAGATCCTGAAACCGAATATCTCAGAAGTTACATTAAAGACATGCTGGCTTGTGGATTTATTTGACATTCCACCTCCCCTGTATCGTCTCCTTTGTTTTTTATACCCAAACAAGAAGGGAATTGGCATCTTGTTTAGATTATAGAGCACTAAACAAAGTAACCTTCAAGAACAAGTACCCTCTTCTGCTCATCTCTGTACTATTGGATCAAGTAAAACAGGCCACAGTATATACTAAACTAGATCCCAGGAGTGCTTACCACTGGATTCGAGTTAGAGACGGACATGAGTGGAGAAAGGCTTTTCACACTAAATTTGGTATTTTTGAGTATTGCGTAATGCAATTTGGGCTATGTAATGCCCCAGCGGTGTTTCAGTTCTTTGTGAACAAAATGTTACGTGAATATCTGAATATCTCTGTTCTCGTCTATATAGACAGTATCTTGAACTATTCCCAATCTGATGAAGAGCACGTTGGACATGTAAAAAAGGTTTTACAATGTCTTAGAGATAATCATCTTTTTGCAAAATTGGACAAATGCATGTTTCATACCACTCAGGTGGAATTTTTGGGTTTCATTCTTTCCCCTGTAGGAATACATATGGATCCTAAGAAAATAGAAGCCATATTGAAGTGGCCTAGTCCATGTTCTGTTCGAGAAGTCCAATCATTTATTGGTTTTGCTAATTTTGATCGGAGATATATCAACCACTTCTCTGATATAATTTCCCCCATCACAACATTATTGCGCAAAGGAAAAACCTTAGTTTCGTCTGAATAGGCTTAGCAAGCTTTTTTAGCATTGAAAGAAAGATAACATCAGCTCCCATTATGAAACATGCAGAAAATTCCCAACCCTATTTTCTGGAAGTTGATGCCTCTCAATATGCGGTAGGGGGAGTTCTGTCGCAAACAGATAAGAAGACAGGACGTTTACACCCTATAGCCTCCTTCTCCAAAACACTTTTACCCACTGACCAGAACTACACAATAGGTGAACGCAAACTACTGGCTATCAAACTAGCGTTTCAAGAATGGAGACACTATTTGTTAGGATCACACCATACTATTACAATTTAATCTGATCATAAGAACTTGCAGTTCTTCAGGTCCACCAGAGCTCATACACCACGTCAGATGAGATGGGTTTTGTTTTTTAGTGAATCTGATTTTGTCATCACCTATCGCCCTGGCACACAACAAGACAAAGTAGATGCGTTGTCACGCTTGGACAAGGGCAGTAAGACACCCCTTGAAAATCCTGTTGCTGTAATACCTACACAAAGGGTCATAGGTCTTGGTGATAAGAATATTGATGAATCCACTGCTTTTCTACAAAAACTGGCAAAGGTTTGTTGTTCTGTAGCAACTCAAGAGTGGATGGCTAATTCTGTCAATCACCTTGATAATGGTTTACTGTATCATGCTGATAGGTTGTTTATTCCTACACTAGAGTTACAGCAATAGGTGTTGACATGGTGTTCAAATACTCTTTTGGCAGGGCATCCAGGAGAAGAAAAAACTTTACAAACCTGTCAACGGTGGTTTTGGTGGGAGATGATGACAAAAGATGTACAGAGGTTTGTTCTGGCATGTACCACGTGTGCTCGACAAAAGACTTATCATTGCACACCAGCCGGATTACTGCAGCCCTTGCCCATTCCACAAGTACCCTGGCATTCCATAAGTTGGGATTTTATTACAGACCTTCCAGTGGCTCAGGGTTGTATTACTATATTGGTAGTAGTGGACATGCCTACTAAAAGTGCTCATTTTCTACCCTTTAAAAAACTTCCCACGGCTAAAGAGTTAGTTGACATATTCATTGGACAAGTTGTTCGCCTACATGGCCTTCCCACTAGTATAGTTTCTGATCGTTGCCCACAGTTTGTTTCTAGGTTCTGGCAGGGTGTTTGTACTGCCTTACACATTGATCATTATTTCCCTTTAGCTTACCATCCACAAACAGATGGACAAACGGAATGAACTAATCAGACACTAGAACAATATTTTTGTTGTTTACTGTGTACTACCACTAGCGACTGGGTTCAAGCACTCCCCGTGGTAGAATTTGCAGACAATAACACAACACATTCTACTATGAAGATTTCTCCCTTTTTCTTTTCATTTGGGTATCATCCAAAATCCATACCTTTACATATGTCAGAGTTTGACAGAAATACCTGCAGTCAAAATACATCATGATAATCTAGTGGATGTATGGTTCAGGGCAAAACAAGAATTGCAACATGCAAAAGAAACCATGAAGAAGCAAGCTGATTGACCTCGTTGTCCAGCCTCACCCTATGTAGTCAGTGATAAAGTCTGGTTAGCTACAAAGAATCTTCGACTAGCAGGTCCATGTAAATTGCAAACTCCGCTTTATAGGACCCCATCAAATTGCTAAAATAGTCAACCCTGTTACCATGAAGCTGAATCTTCCCTTCGAATTACAGATTCATCATGTTTTTCGCACCTCCCTGTTTAAGCCTTATGATCCATTGTCTCGCCTAGAACCCCCTCTTCCCCATGTAAACATAGGGGGGGGGGGGGAGGTTGAATATGAAGTTCGAAACATTCTGGATGCCAGAAGATACAAGGGTAAATTGCAATATCAGATTGATTGGTTGGGATATTCCCCTGAAGATAGATCTTGGGAACCCTCAGATCAGGTACACGCTCCCTCCCTGGTACGCACATTCCATGCGTCACATCCTACAAAACCCCGTCCGGTGAATGGGGGCGGGGGTAAGAACTGTTACTCCTCGGGTGTCACACTGTTAAAAAACACAAACTTTGTGCTTTTCTGTTTCTTTTTCTTTATATTTTCTGTCCCCTCCCTATTTAGTTATAGTACCTATTCTCTCTGCGTTGCCTTCTGTGCCTTACCTTACCCTCCCGTGAAATTTACGATGCTTGGACAACAGAAGTATTATCGTGATTTAAGATGTGAGCAGTATATAAGTTGCATCTCTTTCATGAAAACGGTGCTTGGCTTCAATGTTCCTGTTTGGATCCGGACCACGTCCCCTTGTGTCAACCTTGTTTCCGATACCGCACTCGTGCCTTCCTTCAGCAGTCTAGTCTTTTTGGGTTGCTTTGGCACTTCCAGTTCCTTGTTCTGGAGTGAGACATTCATGTCAGCTGATTCGGTGATGCTCCTTGACTTTGTACTGTAAGACTGTTCTTTCGTTCCATTATCTCCTCTTAGTTTGCGGAGTGTTAAAATACTGCCGAACCAAGAATCGTCAGTCCCTGCGACACCTCTTACCCCATCATGAAGGGAATACATACGTACTTGCAAAACTCAGCTGTTTCTTCTGTCATAAACACCGGAAAAGGTCAGTACACTGACGAAGAAGTGCTTCATTGTCGTATCCTATTACTTTGTTTTATTTGGCAGCAAGGATCCTCTCCCTTTCATTTTCTATTTTCCTATTCACCTTGATGGATTACTCACTGGTGCCTTTTCGTTTCTTGGAGAGGAGGAAAGACTAATTGTATAAGACAAGTGATTCCAACTCATCATTTCTATTTGCCTTACTGTGGGAGTTTTTATGGCAAGTGTGTATGCGACGTTGACACAGAGAATCCTACTAGTAGGAAAAGGGGCTATTAACATCCATGACTGTAGAATACTAATAGGTGTCCCTTTCTTTTCATTTGTTTCTTCTAGAACCTTAACCCGGAGTCTGTTAAGGGAAACCTGTGCTGCCTTGATTGATTAATACCTACCTTTGTGGTTCAAGTGGTGTGGTCTTTCAGTTCTCTATCCTCCTGTCTCCACTATGGAAATCACTTGCCATTGTGTTTTAACTTGTTCACAGATGGTCATGCCCCCTTGGGAGACTGTAGGGCCATCTTCGCTCCTGCATATTCAGAGTTTCAGGTTAGTGAGAATCCCCCGACTTGACAGGTGGCCTGTGAGCTGGGATCCAGTGTCGTTTGTGGCAGGGGGCTGGTTGAAGAGGGCCCCACAAGCAATGACAGCAAGATGGAATGAGGAGGGGGTGGGTCCTACAGACTCCAATGGGCCATCAAGTGCAGTGGGGGGGTTTAATGGAGGATGAGGGTGACGCGCAGGCAGGTAGATAGGGACACTAACCACGGCACAGCCTTCCTGACACAGGAAGGTCTGGGGTGGCCTCGGTAGTGCATCAACTAAGACGGTAAAATGTGGGCCCTGGGGACGGTGGAAGGACGTGCAAAGCACCAACAGGAGAGAGCGTGGACAGGACAGCATAATACGGCACCCTGGACTCTCTCAGGTAGTGCAACAGGTTCCGCATGGAAGGATGACCCCGGTATGGATGCACTGGGTGGGGAGCACACAGGGCTGCTGGATGTCAGTGAGGATCAGGCCAAATTGGACTATGACAAAAGGCGTTTGGAAGAGGGGAACTGGTGGATGATGAGGTGCATGAAAAGTGCAGGTGGTGGTCAAAAGGTGCAGGAGATACGGATACTGATGTTGTTGCTAGTTTATTACAGGAGCGTCATTGTGCCCAGGGAAGTTAGCTGAGAGCTACAGGTGGTGGAGCCCTTTCGCAACTGGTTGGGCGGCTCGATCCAGAGCAAAGGCTAATTTGATGCCAGGTAAGGGTGCGAGAGGCACTGGGCAAAGCACAATATACACACACGCAAGGTGTCTGTGGGAGTCAGCGCAAGGGTGAGAGGGGGTAGTGAAGACATGCACTTAAGGAGGGGTTTGTACATGAAGGATGCCGGAGTAAGTACAGAGGCACCAACAAAGGAGAAGAAATTTGGGGTCGGACAAGTGTAGATGGAAGGTTTAGGGGAACAGACACGGCAACAAGGAACTCCACAAGCTGGGGCGAAATGTGAACCGAGCACGCTGCAGGAAAAAGGGGAGGAGAAGAGGGGGGCATGACAAGACAGGGGCGGAAGACACGAGAGTGAAGGAGAGCAAGGAAATAAAACTTTAAAAATTGTCCTCCCTGGGGCGACTAAGCCTCTGGGAGCCCATTTAATGTTGGCAACCAAGGAGAAAATAAAATATGGAAAGGGGAGTTTGTAGAGATGGTTAAGCTTCTCCACAGGGAACTTGGGGCGAAGGATGGGTCAAAAGAGGAGGAATTTGAATTGTCCGAATGGCCAAGGGTGCCTACTACAATTGAGAACTGGATGGTGGCGTCTTTGATTTTCTCATGCGTATACTGCGAAAAGTATCCGGAGTGGTGCGTGTTGCAAATATATGGAGGTGATATGCAGAGCACAAATCACATATGGGGGATACGCACGGGCTCATTATGACGAGGAGTTTCAAGCACTCCTAGCATGGGATCCTAAGGCAAAATGGGGGAAAATTGATTCCGACATATCAACAGACCATGGGCTCTGTGAAGTTTGGTAAGACTACATTCATGGCAAGTGGCTTACTGTTAGTTTAAGTCTATATTAATGGCAAGTGGCTTACTGTTAGCTTAATGACTGTTTAAGCCCCGCCCCACCCAAGGAGGTGTGGGGGCCAAGACGCAAGGGGGAGCCATTGGCTCATGTTGGGATTTCAACAAAGGCTCGTGTACTAGAGAGTACTGCATATTCTGGCACAAATGTTATAAGTGTGCTGGTAGGCATCACCTCGTGAAGTGCTATGGAGCGGGGAGTAGTGGAGAGGGCACACAGAGGGGACAATGGAGCCAACACCAAGGGCAGTATGCTGGGCAACAGGGGAACCAGGCAGCAGACAACAGAGGAGGTCGGGGCACATGGCAATATGGGGAATGACTCATACGCCATTTAAAGGCGAATGATTGGAGTTTTGGATGGCACTTTATCATGACAAAGGGGACGTGCGGTTGTTGAGAGACGGTTTTTGGGAGGGATTCAGGCTGGGGTACAACTGCCCTAGGGAAGCGAGATGGGCGGAGAACTTGAAAGCGGCACGGTCACATACACATGTAGTGAAGGAAAAACTGGGGAAGGAGGTACAAGGTGGCAGAAATACAGGCCATGAGACATGGCCTCTGCCCAAGTTGATCGTATTCCCAATCGGGGTAGTGCCAAAAAAGTAAAAAGGCTTGTTTTGCCTTGTACAGCACTTTTCATGGCCAGAGGGCAGCTCAGTAAAGGATTTTATTCTAGGAGAGATTACTTCAGTGTCCTACTCTTTGGTGGATGTGACGATGGCCTTGGTGGAACAGATCGAAAGAGGTGCACTCATGGAAAAGTGAGACATTGTCAGCTTTTCGGCTGCTGTGAGTACACCGAGAGGATTTTCAGTTGTTAAGCATAAAATTTGAAGGCCAATGGTACGTCAACAAGGCATTACCCATGGGTTGAGCGATATGGTGTGCGCTGTTTGAGCGGCTCAGTTCCTTCCTACAGTGGGTTTTTACGTCTCACATGGGGAAGAGGATGGAGACGCACTACCTTGATGACTTATTTTTCGTCGGTCTATCTGGTTCTGCACACTGCCACCAACAGTTGGCTAGTTTTCAAGAGCTCATGGATGACATTGGGGTGCCGTTTGCTCCCAAGAAGACGATAGGGCGACAGCAGTCCTCTCATTTTTGGGCATTGAATTGGACTCGGTGTCCTTGGAGGCACACCTACGGGTGGAAAAAAGCATACACATGCAGCTTCAGCTAGACGCTAGATGTTGAAGTAACCTATTGTGACTGTCAAGGAGGTGCAAGTCCTGTTAAGCCATTTGAACTTTGCCTGTAGAGTAGTCAGAACAGATAGGATGTTTTGTAGGCATCCAGGCATGTCTTTAGTGGGTCTGTCACTTTCCCATCACCACATGAGGTTATCTACAGACACCGAAGAGGTTCTGCGCCTGTGGCGCTAATTCTTGGAGGAGTTCAGCGGCATCCCAATGGTAATTAAATGGGAATGCGAATGGGATGTGCAGATATATTATGACGCTTCAGGTGGAGGCAGTTTTGGTCTATATTGGCGGGGCAGGTGGTGCCCGGAGGAATGGCCCATGCGATGGAAACACAGGGGAAGGAGCATTGCGTTCCTTGAGTTTTCTCCACCAGTGGCGGCAGTTACACTTTGGTGGCAGTAGTTGGCTTACAAAAGAGTGTTGTGTGGAGTAGACAATATGGCTGTGGTATATGTAGTAAACAGGAAGTCAGCAAGGAATGAACAAGTGCTTAAGTTGCTGCACGTTTTTGTGCTGGGTTGTTTGAACAATGATGTAACCTTTAAGGCAAAGCATGTACCAGGGGTAGACAATGACATTGCGGATGCTTTGTCTCGTTCACAGTGGGAGAGGTTCCATGGGCTGGCCACAGAGGCTGACAAAGACAGGACACCTGTGCTGGAGGACATGTGGAACATGGGAGAGAGAGGATGCTTCAGTTGGTGGTAGGGTTGTGATGCGGAATCCACGAGGGAAGCATATTTGCAGGCGTGTCATGAGTTTATAGCAGGGGGGCAGCATGAAGGTCTGTGCTGTGGAGCAGGGAGGAGGATGTAGTGCAGAACATCCTCACCTTGGTTGAAAAAGGTTTGTCTAAAGTAACAATAGTGGGAAAACTGGCTGGGATTGCATTCAAGGGAAAACTGTTCAGGGGTTATACTCCATCGGCCGGGGAACTGGGATGAAGAATGCTAGAGGGGTGGGCAGGAGATAAAGGTTGCAGGCCAAGGGTGAGGAGGCCGTTATCCAGGCAGTTGTTAGATCAGGTCCTAGGGGCTCTGCTAGCATTGTGCCGAAATGAGGGGGAGATGGATATGTTTCCAACACTTTTGTCGTGGATGTTTTTCGGGACCTTCAGGGTCTCTGAACTACTTGGGCAAAGAGGGTACACAGGGCTAGAATGGGCAGATGTCAGGGTGATGACGGCAAGGATCAGTTTGTTCATTCAGCATTCGAAAACAGATCAGAAAGCAAGGGGGAAGAGGTTTGTTAGAAGCGTTCCCAAGCAGGGAGTTATGCCCGGTTTGGTAAGGAACACAGTGGCAAGTGGTTATCAGGACAGCAGCAAAAGCGTTTTTTGCTATGTTGATGGGGCGCGGGTGACAGCGCACCATTGCTGTGGGTATTACGGAGGGCGTTGTCAGGCCTGAGAAAGGTGCCAGGGGAATATGGGACGCACTCTTTTAGGATTAGTGTGGCCACGGAGGCAGCACAGCAAGGGTGGAGTAGGGACAGAATTATGCAGATAGGCAGATGGCCATCTGAGTGTTTTAAGCGGTATGTGTGGATGGAGAAATAGAGAAGTGGATACATCCCTTGGCGGTATCTCATATGTGTTGTTTTTTTCAGGTGCTGTAGCGGGGCCGGAGGTGATTGAATTAGCTATATGGATCGTAGGCCATTCTTTTATAAAATGGGTGGAAAGGCATGAACTCCAGAGGGGAAAAGGCCCTAACCTCGGTATTGATGACCGCCTCTTTAAAGTGACATGGCATGGAAAAGATGGTATGAAATGGCCTGAGTTGTTGGGATGTTTGAATAAGTTAGTGTGACTGGGAGGAAGACATAGGGTAAGAGATTCCATATTCCCCTAGGTACATGCCCAATGAAGCCCTGTTCCTTTCTGCAGAGTACGGTGACTGCCTGTGCCTTTAAGACCACAACAAAGTCCCTCAACAGGGAAGAAGGTGGTCCGCGACCCCTTCTGACGGACTCGGCCTTCAACCAATCATCATATGCTCTGAATCCAGAAATTCCGGAAGAGGAAACAGTGGGCGGCCCCGCGTGTGAAGCGAGATCCGGATGGAGTAAGAAGATGCCAGAGGAGAACAGCGTCGACAGCCCAACCAGTACACGTGATCGAGAGGAGGAGAGCGGATCCGTTCCTGATATTGGAGGGACGCCAGGAGGCAACCGGTCTTGCGACTCGCCCCGACGTGCTCCCAGAGGAGCGCTGGTAACCAAGGTATGAGTTTATATGCTGGGGCTCGCGGGGAGTCAGAGAGAGCAAAGGAAGTAGAGGGAGGATTCTATTTCTTTCGGTTTTCTAGTATAATACACGTACAATGGGAAACGCCGAGCAGAACGCTAAGAAAGAAACACTATGAAACGAGTGACTGAAAAACCATTAGAGATTCTCTTTGTTGTGGTTTCCTCCTATTTTTTTTATTATTGTCCCTCAAAGCCAGTGAATTAACCGGATTAGAACCAGGACCCTTTTCAACACTCTGTGGTGGGTCAAGGAGCTTTCTTTTTTTTTTTGGGTGATAATTCCCTCACAAACTCCCTCCCTAGTGACGTTGCTGCCAACTTCCAGACGTTTACTTTTGGTTTCTCTTCCTCCGAGGGGCTTGTACAAACCAGCTAACCTGGGAGATCGCTATCCTTGAAAGACCAGGAGGAGGAGCAAAAGAAGAAAGGACCAGTATTCCATAAAGACTTATAAAGCCCTTTATTCAGAAATACAGGAGTAAAAACGAGTACTACGATGTTTTTTTGTCATCCTGCCCCCTTCAAGGTGACAGTTAGTGAGGAGACACATATGTCCGGATATTCTGATTTTGCACCTGGGTGAAACCATTTGGTAGTATGCAAGGGAGTGACATGGATCAAAGAAATGAAGGGGGACATGCTAGAGATCAGGAAACGGGGGGCGGGAACTTTCGTCATATGGACGGAATTCATCCCAAGGCAACAATGGTGGGGGGCACTGAGGCCAGCCGCTATTGATAAGGCCAGGCCCTAAAAAAATAGGGACATGCAAGTTTTCTGCAGAGATGAAAGGTTTGGGTGGGTGGAACATCCAGAGTTGCGGTATGATGCACCTGAATTTTTCAGAGGGGATGTGGTTCATTTATCCAAGTATGGGACAGAGCTATATTTGATGCAAATCAAGGAGGTACTCGAGAAAATGTTGAAAGGGAACAGAGGTAGGGGAGGCTTCTAAGGGGGGGGGTCAGAAAAGTGGGGGGAGGTAGGCCTTTCTGAGTGGCGGTGGACAGTTTCAGTTGCCTAGGTTATACGTTAAGATGATGGTTTTGAACATAGGAGAATCAGGACAATGGTGGGTGGTAATAAAGTTGAACATGGAGGAAGCAACAAATTAAAAAGTTAAAAAATAGGATACTTAGGTAGTTAGATGGTAGTAGATGTAGGTTTAAGTGTTATGGATGTAAAGCTTAACATTTTAATGCCAGGGTAGGATTTACAGTTGCAAGGTAAAGGTGTTAAGGGGGCGGAACACTTAGGGGTTTGGGGAAGTAGGTGAAGTAATGAATAGTGAGGTATAGTTTTGTGAGGCCTTTTTCACACTTTAAGCGTGCAAGTGGTCTATGCTGCCCACTACATGGCTCAAAATGCTTTTGCCATTTTTAAGTATATAATCCTGCTTTAACAAATGGAGTCTCAAAATATGTTTTAGGAAATGTTCTATTTTTGAACTGTTTTTTATTTTTTTATTTCAGGCAAGCCCCTTCCTGACCATGAGCCATCTGTTTATGAGGCAAGTTGTGATTGCTGTTATAAACCCGAGTCTGAGGGCCGGAAGTGGTGTGGCTTCCTGGGCGCAAAGGCACACAGGTAAATTCTGATTGCACGGGATTAGGAATTTTTCCGCATGTGCAATCTGTGCCTCATTCTGAGTTTTTTGCACCTCAGAATGGGAGATAACTTGCTAATAGCACCTGCTGTTCCCCATTAAGACTTGCGCAAACTGTGTGTGCTCTATTTGCCTACCTGAAATAAGGCAGGTTTTTATCGTGTCAAAATTCGGACGCACAATATCCCATGGTGCGTGCAATTTTCAGCTGTGTTGTAATAATGAGTTGAGTGCAAATCGGAGTTTGCACGCTATTTGGTGTTACTGTACCAATCAGAATCCGACCGTATTGCACTAAATTGCTGACCAACACAAGACGCATATGGGTCTGTTCTCCATATAGGCTGGTCACTGATCTTCTGTAAAATGGGTAAGATGTATATTCTCCCTTTGTATTTGCAAAGGCAACACTTTACAACGCAGCTGTCTTCGTGCATGTAAAGTGGCATTTTGCAATTCAAGAAGAGGAATACCTCTTTACAATCTTTATTCAGTGGCAGCTCCTCCGCTAAGGTGGAGGAGCGTTGCCCCACTCACTGCTTTGCAGCAGTCAAATAAAGGAAAAATAAAATGATAATAACTTAAGGTTATTATCGTTTTATTTTCTGCTGCTCTGGCAGCTTTGCGGGGCGGGGCTGCTCTGCTCTCGGAGCAGGGGGAGGAGGAGTGGTGGGCACACTAAGTGCACATGATTGTTTGGCCGGCCGTTTCATGTTCTCCACCGAGGCTGCATTACAGCCTGGGTGGAGAACATGACCAGGCTCCCATCACCCGTCTGAGCGCGAACCACGGCGCTCAGCCCAATCATAACGCTGCATTGCAGCTTTGTGATTGGCTTAGGGGAGCCTGGGTGCTTCCTGTTCCTGGCCCGAGTCCAACGCTGTGTAGAAATCGAGGAGAGACGCAGCCTTAATCCCCCCGCCGCACCACCCTCGATCCGTGCCAGCCACCACTGTCTTTATTACAAAGATATTTGCCCACGTTGAGAGTCCGGTGCTGGTTATGCGAAATAGGGCGTAGTAATTAGGCCTGCATCTTTGCTTGGGACTCACAAAGGTAAATATTAATGTTTTGCAGCCGCACTTGCATGTTCAAAGTATATATTGTTCACAAAGGGAACTATGGACACTCTAGCTCCTCTGAAGGCATGCAACAGCACCCGCCGCAACCCTACAGCAGAATGGTTTACGGAGCAGCTGCGGGCCTTAAAAAGGGAGTGCAAAAGATTAGAACGCCTTTGGAGAAGAGACTATCGGACTGAAGACAAAACGGTATACTTAGAAGCATAAAAAAATTATCATAAACAGATTAGGAGAACACGCCTGGAATTTTACACGCCCAAAATTGAATTCCCTATGGGCTCATCTAAGGAGATTTTTCAGATTGTTTAAAATCTCTCCTTTCTCGAGCGTGCTACGGTGCCCATTCCCTCTTCTACAGAACACTGTAATCAAGTGGCCTGTTGCTTCTCCGGAAAGATAGATAGGATTTATGATACCTTTCCTGAGGCTAGTTGGAATTTTACATTTATTCCCCCGGAGAACATACTACCTTGTGAAGATCTTCTTAATCTTCAAGGTCCAACTGTGTTGGATACGTTACATCTTCTCTCAGCGGTAAAATCCGCCTCACCTACTGATATCATCGCCGAACATGTTGCTACGAGGTGAGGAAGCCATTGCTCCTGTTCTTGCTAAACTTATGAATCTCTCTTTTACCTCAGGGCTAGTCCCAAGGGACTGGAAACATGCAATGGTGGTTACTCGACTCAAGAAACCCTCGTTGGATCCTGCGCTTCCAGAAAATTTGAGACCTGTCTCCCTGCTTCCCTTCTTTGCTAAAATAGCTGAAAGTTTTTTCAATCTCCAACTGACAAAAGAATGTGCTACATGAGACTCAATCTGGTTTCAGCTCCATGTATAGCACTGAATCTGCTTTGCTCCTAGCTTCTGAATCTCTGAAAATAGCGGCAGATGAGGGTAAGACAGCAGTCCTGATCCTGTTGGATCTTAGTGCCGCCTTCGATACGGTCTCCCACGGTCTACTTCTGGAATGCCTGTGGGACAAAGGAGTGAGGGGTGGCGCTTTGGACTGGATTACGGATTTCTTCCAAGACCGGTCATTTTAGGTCATTAACATCATTAAACAGCCTTTCAAATCGGAGATCCGCTCCTTGTTGCAAGGGGTACCGCAGGGATCGACGATAAGCCCGACCCTGTTTAATGTCTATATGCGCCCGCTAGCGTACGTTGTAGCGAGCCATGAGGTGAAGTTAGTGTCATATGCGGATGACACACAGTTGATTATCACCCTGGAACAGAATGTAGCTGAGGCTGCTCCTAAGCTTAGAGCATGCCTGGTGGATCTGGCTAACTGGATGAAGACCAGATGTTTGCAATTAAATGCAGGAAAGACCGACATTCTGTTGGTGGGTAAGCAACCTATCTGGTCCCATGTTTGGTGGCCTCCTGAACTAGGGTTAGTCCCGGTTCCTAAGCCCAAGCTATAAAATTTAGGGGTTTGTTTTGACACTACACTGTCTTTTAATGAACAAATTTTGTCTCTGGCTGGCACTTGCTTCAGCCTCTTGAAGATGCTTCGAAAAATGCTAGATTTTAAACCACAGTCAGCAAAAAGAACCATCATCCAGGCGGTGATTGTATCCCTCTTGGACTACTGAAATGTTCTGTATCTTGGAGTTGCCAAAGGCAGGATGAGAATGTTGCAGAGGGTACAGGTTACTGCGGCCCGTATGTTACTCAACATCCCTAGACTCTCCCCTCTGGGTGCGGCTTTTGTAAAGCTACACTGGCTTCCAGGCCAAAGTGACTTTCAAAGCCCTATGTTTCTGCCGTAGAATCATAAATGGGAAAGGTCCTAGATATCTGTTACCCTTAATTAAACCTTATCGGCCTAATCGGAGTCTTAGATCATGGGGGATCTGCAAGGTTGACTATCCCAAAAGTTCAAAAAGCTCATCTGGGAAGCATATCTTTTGGCTTTCTTGCAGCTAAAATGTGGAATCTTCTGCCACTTGATTTTAGGATGCAGCCCTCAGAAGTGCTGTTCCGTAGGAATTTGAAAACCTGGCTTTTCAGGCAATCTATGACAACTTAATCGTTTTGCCGTTTGGCTTGTGGTTCTCCGATTGACGGTTAGGAAGAAATTCTAGCGCGGGGACACTCTGTTTGGAGTAACCAGGCACTTTACAAACTTCTAATCTAATCTATGTGTCATGTAGCGCATTTTTAGGGTTTCATTATTGAGTCAAGAGTACAAGTTTCTGATATCTGTTCCCAAATCTCATACCGGACCCTGCAGAGACAGATCCTTTACTGTGGCTGCAGCTTGGGCTTGGAATTCCCTTCACTGCAGTCAATCCTCGCTGCCTCAATTAAGAAAACACCTCAAAATGTATTTATTCAATCTATAACAGGTAGTAATGCAGAGTAAGCAAAACACACAATGCCCAGTAACCACCCACTGTCACAGTACCTAAAGAAACCATCTCGTAATTTACTCATGTCTTTCTCTCATTGCATGAAAGTTTTGGGGAGCTTAGAATAATGCTCCATACAGGTAGTGAGGGCTATAAAGAAATCTGGTCAGAATCCCTAACAAGTTGAGTAAGTCACTGGACAGGGCAGACAACAGAATTTGATGTGGCCCTATTGGGATATTTTAGGCATGGAATTAGAATACTTGATATCTAGGCACAGAGTTACTAAGGTTGTGCCCTGGGTTGCATCACTTTTATGGTGCAGTCTGGATGCAAAATCCATTTTAGCATTTAATAAGCCACGCAAAGCATTTGCGTGACTTTGCGTAGATTAGTAAATACAAAGTAATGCAAGGCATCGCATAGCACTGCCTTGTGTTACTTTGCGTCAGGGAGGTGTTCCGTGGGTGGAGCATGGGTGTTCCCATGCATTCACCGACAGATTTTGAAGCAATCTCATATTTACAAAGGTGAGTAAATATGGGATTGCGCAAAAAAGCTATGCCTTCCTGAAGCAGGCATATTGAGGAGAAATATTTTTAGTTCTTCTTGTTTCTTCCTCTTTCTAGCAGTTGCTTCTTAGGATTTTTTTGTGCAAGAAGGAGTACCTTCCTGTAATGCAGCCACCCTTGCACACAGTGCGCCAGTGCTAGGAGACAGCAAAAATGTGCCGGTTCTTAGCAGAGAGGCATTTCGGCAGCCTACCTTTCATTCAACGCAGCATAAAATGTTAGTAAATATGCCCTCTAATCGTTGCTTTTCCAATTCACCTACATAGTCTGGAAATAAACACTTCATTGTTAATTTTGTTAAATATTATTGTAAATTATGTTTATATATTTATATTAAATATAGAACAAAAGAAAGAAATGCTACATCACTATTAACTTAATTTTGACCTAAATCTTTAGTTTAAATATATTAAATCAAATTAAAATTATTTCCTGAAGTTTAAATTAAAAAATACATTCCCACCTAAAGTAAAAAATGTTTTTATTAAGCATTAATAATTATAAATAAATTGTATGGAATGAATTACATTCAAGGTAATTTATTTATATTTTATTGAAATGTAATCTTATATTAATTTTTAAATACAAAAAGTTTGTTAAAATATTGTATAATTAGGTAATTTGTTTACATTTTTTAGCATTAAATTATATTTATTTATATGTGTAACTACTTTAAGTAATTTAATTTAACATTATTTACTATGGGATTTTAGTTTAAGTCTCTACCTCCATTATTTTCTATGGGAGGGTGTTGCAATACCAGTGATTGGTCATGTGTGGTGCTGGACTTACTGCAGTTCTGAGTTGGAGTAATTTACTACTGTTTTGGGTCCCTTTTAGGCTGTAGTAACTTTAGAAGTGCAGTTTGTAAATAGCAATAGGATTACTCTTTTGTGGATGGGGTGCATGTCCCACTTTAAATCCCTCTGTAACCCTCCTTTGACCTCTCCCTACTTCTCCCAGAATCCCCTCCCCTTTAATCATAAGTATTCCCCATTTTCTAGTCACTCCCTTCTGTACCTCTCACATTTAGTACTAAAATGTATACTTACGGGTGCAGAGACATTGCAGTTGAGGCTGAGATCTTTGAACAAAAAAAATATAGGTGAGGAGAAGGCGGAAGCAGAACCTCCGCACCTAAGTTTATGAATAGCATTTTGTAGTACATTCGTAGTACTAAAATATGCTATAAATTGTACTTTTTGACCAGACTCCATAGTCTTTTATTAATATTTATGTATACTAAATATGATTTAAAATCTTTAGCCCGGTGTTCCCCAGGACTCTCCTCCACACAAGTAAGGGTAAATATCATCATGTTTTTGTTCAAGATAGTTATCCTTCTTCAGTAGGGAGCAACATATAGTTTTGGGGTGCTCGAAGCACTGCCCAAAGTCTTCCAGGTCTCTGTACCACTCACTAGGTGTAGATCCATCAACCAGAGAGTGGCAGCTCATTAGCTCAAAGAAGCCTTTTCAAACAAAAAAACAAGCATTCAGCTGGTGACCATATCATGATGGTTCGGGAGATGATAAATTTTTGGTTGCCATTTTTTATTGTCTTCAATTCTCTTCTAGAGTAACAAGCTTGCCCTGTTTAATTTGTTTATCTTCTTTCTCCAAGGGCATAAAAATGTTCAGCTGGTTTACGATGTCCCTCATTTGCAAGGATTTCTACTCATTTTTCTTAAATCCTACGTGGTACCCAGAATTCATCAGGCAGTGTTTTGAAAGGATCTCGGGTAGGTGTTCCTTCCTCCTCTATGAAAATTCAAACTAGTTTCCCACCTCTTAGATTTATTGGAGCGCCCAAAAGCATTGGCTCAGGAATGGTTAGAGGTTCAGGGAGAGACGGCAGCCTGCCTGCTGGCATTTCTCTTGGATTGCATTCACCTTCAGTTACTTCTCCATCATCCTTTGAATCACTGGAGCCCAAGCTGAGGTCACTAACAGTTACCCCAATGATTTGACAGGCCCTCCAATGGTGACTGATTCTGAGCCACTTTTACAGTTAAGGGCAGATTTTCAAAGAAGTCATGCAGCGCAGCAGCCACGAATGCTGCACTGCGTTAGATGATAGGAAGAGAGTAGGAGAGCACCATATATACAGATTCTCTTTCCTAGCGCCGGCACTGATTTCAGCTGCCGCGTGCCAGGCACACACCTTAGTGCCATGGCGCTAAGATGCGTGCCTGAGTCTAGAATAGGTTTTGTACAGGAAGGGTACCCTTCCTGTAAACAATACTAAGCCTAGACAAGTTCAAACACTTTTTCCACTTTGTAAGTGTGCTGCACAATGCAGCACACATGCAAAGTAGGAAAAGGCAGGAGAAATTAAAACATTTCTTCTTTTAACTCCTCCTTTCAGATGGCATTAACGTTTGTCGCTAAATCCTGCCTAACCTTGTTTACAGATAGGGTTTTCCGTCACAAGACATGGTTGGTTGCATGGGAACCCCCATGTAACGCCCCCTTGGCGCCAAGTAATGCAAAGCAATGCTTTGCCCTGCTTTGCGTTACTTGTAGGGTACTTTCCAACGCAAAACAAGTTTTGCGCTGGAAAGTAAATTGGTAAAAAACATTTTGTGCTTGTTAGCATCATTTTTGTGACACTAACCCAGCGCAAAATATTTGAACATCTACCCCTACTGTGCACACCAGGCAACAAGGCTGTTCTTCCGCAGCCAATCCAGTGTAGATTCATTGAAGGGGCGTCCACCTCCAGGGCAGCCTTCAAAGTTGAATCACTATAGGATATTTTTAATGCCAGTACCCCGGCTTTCCCACAAACTTTCATTACACACTATAATTTACAGATGTACACGTAATGGCCTGTTTGTTTATTAGTATTCTTCATTACTCTGAGTCCTAGCCTTTCTTGTTTCCTCACATAAATTGCTGACATGGAGAAGTTCTATCGCACAAAATACCCCCCTCCCTCAGGGAAACATAGCTTAGAGGTGATGTGCAGTCATCTGAGAAGGGGGGTAATCTTAAAACTTGAAAATCAGTTTGAATTTTCACATTTCAGGAGCTTCTCATATTCATTTATAGCTAAACACTCTACAGTTTCTGCTGAATCTTTTGAAACTAAGATGGTTGAGTGACTTAAAAATCATCTAGAGTGACCAGATTTATAAACCCCAAAACTGAGACACATCATAGATGTAAACTTAGGACTGCGCTTTAATAGTGATAACAAGCTTAGATAAGCATTGTCTATATATAAACCTTTATTGTGGCAATTTATAAAAATTTATACTATAGCAACATTTAAAAGCGCAATGTTAAGAGAAACAAATATAAAATTAGTATGTATAAAAAATGTCTGCGGAATGATTTTATACAGAGCGGGCCGGTTCTAAGAACTCCAGCAAAGACAAACCTAGTACACTATAGTGCAGGGATAACAAGACAGTTCATGGCAGTGTGCAATTTTTTTTTAAATTTCCCAAACCGTGCATGGTCAATAAGTCTGTTGGTGCTTATGCAATTTGCCCAGGTTCTTTACAAGCATAAATTATGTGGTTAAAAAACACTGGTTTCAGTAAAGGGCGTCGTGCTTTTGAAAATACTGGGCAGCAACATAATAGGTGCAGCATTGATTCTTGCCTGTAGTCCGTGCTTAATTTGAGCCAGTGGTTTCTGGATCTCAGCACCGGCACTTAATTTAATCACCAACACCAGCACTTTTCATGAGCACCAGTTAAGGACACATTCATTTAAGGAGAAATTAAGTGATTTGCCCAGAATCACAGGATGTTGAGCCGACGCTGAGACTCGAACCTGGTTCCTTAGCTCCGAAGTCGGCAGCTCAGGCCATTATGCCACATCCTCTCCCCTCTTTCACGGTTAGTAGTTGGTTCTGTTTTAGGCGGTGCTAACAGGAGAAATGGGCTGGTGCAAGCTGCCTCCTGACAAGAGCCCCAGCACTTATTTTTTTTACAAATTAACCACTGCCTGTATTCACAAAATCTACAATGTTGACAGTTCGGTTGTTTCGCCCAATTAGTCCGATATTCTGGAATCAGTAGAGTCATTAGCCTGGGGCATAAAATTGAGCGTTGTCAGTCTATTTAAAGGTTCTTCGAGGTAGGTCTGGGTTTTGACATTTTCATAAGATTTGACGATTAGGGGCGCATGAGGAGCATCTCCAATCTATTTCTATGTCAGTTTTGCAGGACATGGCCATGACTTGTTTTTTCAGTGCAGCCCTGATGTTTTGTAAAAATGAATCATCTGAAGTTGGCATGATGGAAATGTATTTTTAGATTGGTACTTCTTGTCCAGACTAAATATCCAACAATAGGTTTACACTTTACTCATGTTACATTTCTATTTTGGCAAAGTATGTGTATAAGGCTGATAGTGTGTAACTTTAACTTACCTTTTAAATGCATGCAATGGTTTTTGAAGTAAATCAGTCTTGTTAAACATACCAAATATCTAGCATAGGGAGCATGCTAAGATTAAATGGACATAATGTTGTCCTTGCTTGCTATGTTTTTATTTCATGTCATGGTTCTGCTCACAAAAATATCCTATACTGAAGCACTGATATAACTTACTTAAATTGTCCACCTTTTTTTCCAAAATGTATTAATAATTTGGGTAATTTTTAAATTTGACTTACACATTACCATGCAAATGTCAGTGAAAGTCTACACAACGTCAATTAATCTTTGATTTAGAGATATAATATCCCAGAAAAAAATGTGTTATAGTATATGAAGTATTGGACATATGCACTTATCTTTTCTTTTATTTTGTACTTATTCCTTTTCAGCAGACAGAGCTGGCCAAGGGGCATCAGAGGAGGACATGGGGCAACCATTCTGATCCTCAACTGCAAGGTGGGATCAACAGCTTTCCACCACCAGAGAGGAGGAGGAATCTGAGAACAGTAGTAAAAATGTGCCAGCCTGGAGACAAAGATACTCCATCAAAAAAGACTCTGGGCGGAGGCTCTTGAGTCAACTGTGGGGGTGGAAGAGTTGGGAACCACAAGACAGCAAAAGAAAAATATCCTACAGGCTTTGAGGAAGAACTTCCAGGGGTGTCCGTAAAGCACGTCTCACCAACATCCAGGCTTGCTCCCTATTTAACTCTAGAAGCCCCCATACCTTCAGGGTCTCTCGTTACAACCCCTCCTCTATCTTCTTCTCCTGCTCCTCTGCCAAGTGCCTGCCCTAAGCAAGCCCTGCAATTGCATGACACTTTCATCCCTGACGCCCCTGAGCCCTCGAGTGTTGCCCACTGCCTTTTGCTCGATTACGTATCTCTGACTTCTCTCAAGTAGGCCCTGAGGCCTATTTAAGAGGTTCAGGTATCCATCTCTCTGGATGTCTGGGGGTTAGTAGGAGAAGAAAGGATGCTGCAAAAGTCAGTAATGGACTTTATGTACCCTCTTGACCTCCTTGATTGCAGGCATAATGTCTTTTCTGCCTCCCCAACCCAACTTACTTCCTGTGGCCCAGTTTCCCAGTTCTTCCGCTATACTTGTTTACCCCACCACCCCTGCAAATCGCATTGGCCAAGGGGTACGATCCTGTAATGACCAGCCAGCCTTTGAGGTGAATCTAAATCTTGTTGTATTGAAAAACAAACCAGATGATGGCCAGATGCGTTTGCCCCCAAGCCAGGAACATGACTCTAACTCCCCCGCTAGCTTGGGGTCCTGACTTTATTCTTAATTTAGACATTGGCTTTAGACCTTCTTCGGATTATTAGACTTTTTTTTAGGATGTTTTACTAAAATTTAAGGACTGATTATGTGGGACCTTGTTTTCTCAATATATTTTCGTACTTTATGCCTCTGACATTTCCTGACCTGCTTTTATTATTTACCCAACCCTGTCCAAGTTGATATTTCCCAACTGATTATACACACTATTTATTTTCACTTTGCCTGATCCCTATGACAATGTAGCCTTATAGCCCGCCGTAGCGGGCTTTACCGGCCATTAAAATCCTGCTCCAGCGTTTAACAAGCGAGCAGGCCTTTAATGGCCGGTATAGCCTGCTACGAAAGGCTATAAGGCTATTAACATTCCTCCCCTAGAGGGCAGAATGTCTGAATTTGTAAATCCCCTTGGGCTCGGTGAGGCCTTTGTTCACAGCAACAGCTGTGAAAAACAAACGTTGGAATGTTGCTGCTCCGGGCTTCTACCAGCCATTAGAAGCCTGGAGCACTCCATTGTCTTCAATAGAGCATGCAACATTCCAATGTTCTAATGCTTAAAAGAAACTGCATGATCCCTCAGCATGGTAGACAGAGGTTCGAAATATGGAACAAGTAACTGAATGAATGTCGTCTTCCAGGACCTCCTGGAAACATCAGTACACATCACGAACCAAAATAATCCTTGAGTAATACTTTTTAAGGCTTAGCGCCTTATTTTACGTTCCTGAAATATTTTCAGCACAGTGCATTGCCACTTCAATTGTCGTCAGAGAGGTCAGCTTCAGAAATGTCCAGGCACAATGAGTGTGTGTAAATTTTGGATTTGACTGGTCTAGTATTCTTCCTATTATAGCCTTATAGCCATTCGTAGCGGGCTAAACCAGCCATTAAAGGCCTGCACCAGTGTTAAAGGCCCAAGCCAAAGAGCTAAAAGGCTATTAGAACATTCCACTACTAAAGGGCAGAATGTTATAACAAATAAAAAAAGGCATCAGTGAGCCCGAGGGGATTTAAATCCACTCCGGCTCCTTGAGTCCTTTGTTCACAGCAACAGTTGTGAACGACAAACATTGTAATGCTGGAGCTCCGAGTTTTTACGAGCCATTAGAAGCCCAGAGCAGCCCATTGTCTTCAATTTGGCTCCCAACATTCCAATGTTCTAATATAGCATTAGAGCCTGCCTTAGCGGGATATACCGGCCATTAAATGCCCACTCCAGTGTTAAAGGCCTGAGCCAAAGGCAAGGGCCTTTAACAAGCGAGCGGCCCTCTAATGGCCAGCATAGCCCAGCTACGGTGGGCTTTAAGGCTATTAGAACATTCTGCCACTAGGGACAAAATGTTCTAACAAATAAAACAAAGGCCTCAGTGAGCCCAAGGGGATTTAAATCCCCTCGGGCTCCATGAGGCTTTTGTTTACAGCAACAGCTGTGAACGACAAATATTGGAGTATTGGAGCTCCGGGCTTTTACCAGCCATTAGAAGCCCGGAGCACTCCATTGTCTTCAGTGGAGTTCCCAACATTCTAATTCTTTGGGGTTTAGTCTTTAACTCAACTTTTGCAGTACTGATTGTGAGTCTAGTTGTGAGTCTGCATGTGATGGTGCTTGTATTGGTGGTGGTTGAGTTGATGCTGGTGGAGGTGGTTGAGTTGGTGCTGGTTGAGGTGGTGGAAGTGATGGTGGTGGAGGTGTTTGTGGCAGAGGTGGTAGTTTTGTGATTGTTGCAAGGGGACTGAGAACAGGGTTTGGGGTGGTGTTGGCCTCAGAGGTTGTGGTGCCTCTCTAGAATCTTGTGAGTGACTTGACCCTGAAACTTGAAATTGGTATTTTTGTAAGTGCCTCTAAATTCGTCATGGTCATTGCATGTTGCTCTTGCAATCTCTTTCCTCAAACTATAAATATGTTACTATCATCTCAGAGAGTCCTTTAAAGTTGTCTGCTATCCCAGGGAGATCTGCCCACATTGCATAAATATTCCCCCTCACAGTGGACTACTGTTGAAAACATTTTTCTTCCTAGAGAATATAATTTATCCAAGCAGGCCCCCCACCCGCATGCATGACTGTCCGACTTACCCAGCAGGTTGTCCATCACGGAGAGGGTTTCCATCTGGGAGCTTGTCTGGGGAGGAGTTAATGAAGGGGGGAGAGCTGTTCCTCACTAGTGGTCTTCTATTGCAGGTGCATCTATGCAGGTGCAGAGATGCACCTGCATTGGAGGAATGTGTAGATGACTTTGCAGAGGTACCTGTAGTTTGAGGACTGTTTGAAGGTGAGTCTTGCATAGGTGGAACAATCATCTGTGGCAGATTGACTAGTAGCTAGGGACTGGCAATCGTTAGAAGTGTCCAGCCCCAACGAGGTCTTGTCGCCTTGTATCTTGTGTAGACTTACACCTAGTTGTGTATTAGTAAATTTACACACGAGTAAATCTGCACTTGTAATTTTACCTTGTGACTGCAGTCAATAGCATGTAATTTCTGGATTAGGAGTTCAAATCCCCATAGTGCAAACTCAGCTTTGAATTCTTTTGAGGTTGGTAAATTTAGTGCATTTATGGTAATAGTTAAACCTGTAAATTGGCTTGCACTTTCTATGACTCTGGTACGTGCACTGCTTGGTACATATGTACACATAGGCCTCAACACTATACAACTATTTTATGAATAGGACCTGTAGTGTTCAACTAGCGAGTACTATAATGGGAATCTCCTCCAAATACTCCAGTATTTTCTGAAAGTCGAGGACTACAATTGCCTCATTTAAATATACAGCTTCATCCTTCACAGAAGTTTAAGGAGCTATTAGAGGAAGTGTATCAGACAGTGAAATTGAAGTACAGATGCCAATGTAAACATGCACCCTAAGACAGGCATGCAACTGTACCTGCACTTCATACATCCAAAACATAAGCGATTGCATAACTTGCTTCATTCATTGCTTCAATGTGCAACACTGTTAACGTCAGCGTTGTTTAGTTTTGGTCTCTAGGTGGCACCAGTCGACTACTGGTGAATTAAATGGCTTTGAGCTTGATAGAAGGGCTCAGTAATGACTGGTTGAACTACACCAGCGACGCAGAGCAACAAAATGTGCACTCATTGCCTCCTCTTCCCTATAACATAACTTCAGCCACATTCTACGTTGGCACCCATCTCCGAGTTCCTTTGATGCCCGTTATTTCAGCTGTTTTTCTTTTCCCTTTCAGCCCACTTCCTAAGGCTGGAACTGAATATACATCAAGCACCAGAGAGGCATCGGACGTGGAAATTAAGGTTGCAGAAGGAGAGGGAACAATCCTGTGTGCAAGGAGCAGGTGCCCTGGCCAGCCCCCACTTACCTGTGACTGGTCCTCCGACAAGTCAAGGCCCTTGCTTTCGGGCTTTCGCGTCTCCCTTGTCTCGAGGCTCCCGCCTTTCTGCTTCTGCTCTCTCTCTCTCTCTCTCTCTTCAGCTGTCCACTTTTGACCAGCCTCTTTTCTCTTTCACCCGATCCTTGGCCTCTGCCAAGTTCTTTCACCCTTCTGAGACTTTTACTCTTTCACTTCACATTTTTGTCAATCTTTCTCTCGTTTTTTTGTCTGTTTTCTCTCTCACCTCTTGTGCCTTTGTGCTCTTTACACTTGTTTTTGTTACTCTTTTCACCTCTGTTTCTGCCTGCTTTCTCTTGCACCGTGTGCGCCTTTGTGCTCCTTTCACTTTTTTGTCAATTTTTTCACCTGTTTTGCCACTTGCTTTCTCTTTCACCCCTCGTACATCTCTGCTCTTTTCACTCGTTTTTGCCACTCTTTTCATCCGTTTTTTCTTCCTGCTTTCACTCTCACCCCTCGTGCCTTTGTGCTCTATTCACTCGTTTTGTCAATCTTTTCACTCGTTTGTCTGCTTGCTTTCTCTTTCACCCTCTTGAGCCTTTTTGACCTAAAGTAGGCGCTAAAGATTTCCCCTGGCCTCGCGCCTTTTGGGAGCTTGGTAAACTCATCACTCGCACACCTGCCCTTCCTTATAGAAATGGAAGTGTACTCACTTGTAGTCTGAGAAGATGAGTCTAATAGTTCTGTTGTCTTCCTTCGTTATAGTCCAGGTGCAATCTGCATTGGATTCCAATATCAAAGGTAATGCCTTCCAGGAGTCCTGCAAATTGGCTCCACACTTAGCTGGAAGAAAACACAAGATACGAATCAATTCTTACACAGTTCCCGCTGCTGTCTTCAACCCATGCCTGCCATATAGACATCGCCTCCACTTGTCTTCCAGCGGCGCCACCATCTGGCAACTGGAGGGTGATATCCTGAGCAGAGAAAGGCTCTACCAGTAGCAATGGAGCCTCAGCTGTGGGAGACAATTTTCAGTGACCCATAGTGAGCAGGACTCAAGCTTCCTCATGCTGAGACCCTGAATCTGAGCCTGCCAAGCAGCCACTATCCCATGCCAAGCATCATGGATGACCCCAGGTCAGAGGACGCCCTGCTTGACGGCGTCACTCTCTAATAGAGTGAGGGGTCTCAATGCAGAGAGTTGAGATTTATGAATTGATAAGACTAGCTGTGGATGCTAGAACATCGTATGAAGGAAGAACAATATAGGTGTTGTGGGCATAGTGGTAGACCTAGTCTCTTGAGGTCCAGCAAAGTACTGAGATTATCAGGTTAAGTGATGTGTGGTTGGAGCCACCAGGCTCATCGAGGGTCCGCCTTGAGTGACAAGGAGGCCCTATCATCATGTCAATAAACCCTACACCCCAGAGAATCTGGTTGTGGGGTGAACTGAGCAGCATGGAGACCCTGACACCTGGATAGGAGCTCTGAGTCCATTCACACTGTTAGTGAGGACCTAGATTGAGCAGCAAAACGACACTTGTAGAAAGGGCCAGTTTCGGTGACATGGAAACTGTCATCATGGCATGGGCCACACTGAGAAGAAGAGAGAACCTCACACCACAGGCCCTCCGAGCAGCCAGGAGACCTTCCCACCAAGCACCCACCCAGCAGCAGGTAATCCTTCACTCTTCAAGTGCACAGTCCTAAATTGTTTGTATGGGATATAGGGAAACCTCCATGTAGGCAGGAAGCCAGTGACCTGGTATTGGGGGTGGATGGGCTAAACAGGCCTCTGCTTCTCCTGTTGTGAATGTTGCCCTCAGGAAGCTGCATGCAATTTACAAATACCCGTACTGAGTTGCTGCTGTAGAGATATTAACCTACTGGGTGCAGTGCTAGACCGTGAAGAAATGAAAAATCCCATGCGTTTCTATTCAGAACGGACTGTAAAATATGCAGTCTTTTAGCCAATATATGCGGAAAAGTGTGCTGTACCAATGTATTTGTTGGCTCAACTTTAAAAAAAATAAAAATCTTTTGGAACCCCTAAACACCTTACTGCCCACCATCAGAGAAGGTGGAGCTTGCTCACAGCAACATGGAACTAGTTTGAATACATTTTCCTGCGCTGCGTTTCATTCAAAGTCCGGCCCTGTATCCCCACACCAAAAATGGGCTATGATTCTGCCAGGTTGTCATAATGGGGCACGAGTAGCGGAATATGGACCCTTTAGTATAGTACTTTGTAGGCAGTACTTAAAACAAAGCAGTGACAGGGCCCTTTGCAGGATGCCATTGCAGCTGCATCAGCCATTGCCCCCAATAGTGCTGCTGATGACAGTACCATCACACTCATACAAGTGTGACAATTCAGACTTTAAATATACATAAAAAATGACTAATGCATTTCGCCCAAGCTATTCTTATAGCTGTTGATGGCTGGTATTACTGATACTAATGTATATTTAATTATTAAAGAACTGTTGTTATGCTTCTCACAAAATTAGACAAACAGCGCCACCATGTGGCAGCTGCTATAAGAGCAAATGTTGACAATAAAGTGCCTGTGCTGAGCACCGGAAACCACCGGCTCAGAATAAGCACTGATTGTAGGTCATGTCAGCTCAGGTCCTTATGAGGGAGCCCGCGGGGCTGCTGCTGCAGCATGCAGCTTCTTGGCAAAGAGAGCTGAGGTGGAGTACTTGTCTATTCTTGTGGATCTAATGTCAAATGTGAAGCTGAGATGTATCTGCCCCTGATATCTGCAGGTGTTTATTTGTGTGCATGTTTAGAAAGAGGTGCAGGGGGTCAGGGAGCCAAAAAGTTCCCTTTTAAAGTAGGTACAAGTATAACAGACCGAACAACTTAAGCACTGATACCTCAGGTATTTGTGTTGTGTTACCCTACATACTGCTAACACATCAAAGATATTTGATGACACCGCTAATGCTCTAAGACACTCTACTGCTGTTTCCCAATATATCACATTTATTTGTTGTGTGACCCCCAATACTTAAACTCTCCATAGTTTGTGGCATCTATGCAACATTTTGTGTCTGCAATATGTCACTCCAGTAGATGAGTTCTGTCAGTAGTGTTACCCTTAATACTTCAGCCCTATAGAGGGTTTTCAAACTCCCAACATATCAAATTGCCTCCCGCTGTCACCACTTTGGGGCCATACCAATAACATATAAATGGGTAAAAAGGCGCATATAACTAATATATAACCGCTCTCGGGTGTGTAGCGCCCTAATCAGGGCAATTGGAATTCAACGATTCTGTAGACTCTGCATTTTCTGCATAATTACGGATTTACGGCACTTGCCGCGTAATCCACCAGCTGCAGCATTACTTATACATTTCAACAAAAACAAATTCTGTTTTGCTCATAGACATTACAAGTTAGTAAAAGAATCACTCAAAAATATAACACAATGCAGAGGTGCTGATAGCTTTATTCAAGTATTAAAACAGAATTAATGCCGTGATGCATTTGCCTACACAGCTTTAATGTCCCCACTTTATGAACTTAGGAATGTATTTTGAATGCAGCATGAAAAATCCTTACATATTTAAATGCAATTCGATTCGAGCAGGGTGAGAATAATAATTTCTTAAATGTCATTAAATGTTGTGTTTCTTTAGTTCTGCAAATTCACAATGCTCGACACTCTACTCATAGCAACATTAATTGTAAGAAAGCATTCAGAGTACTGAAAACCCCCCATTTTATATCTACATTTAAGGTCTGCTGTCTTGAATCTTAAAGTGTCTCCTAGCGAGACACTATGCATATGTACTATACAATCTGTTCTGTTTTGTGGATGCACAAGGTATGGACACCGAATAAAGCCAAAACTGGAAACCAGTTCTAAAACGTACTCGATTACGCAGAATAAAAGAAGCACGCGTTTTATTACAAGAGGTATATTATTTTACACAAACTATTTTAATCTGGGATTTATAAAGGAGGGTGTTAATAAAATGCTGTGCCTCTGCTTTTATGAAAGATAAAATCATTGCTTTTGGTAAATTACATTTTTTTTCATAATCTTTTGCATTTTTGATCAATTTGTTTTACAATGACAAAAATACCAATATTATACTGCCACAGAATTTGGGGCATTATTTGACTTTTCTTGCTTTATAATTTAGTCATCCATGCAGCATAGTTTGGTCCTCCATTGCTCATAATTTCAGTGCATTGCACCTAATACATCATACAACTGTGTAGTATTAGCCCCAGTGCCTCATGGTTCTGCCTTGGGCTTTCCTCTTCATGTGCAGCTAGGGTGAGCAGTGAAGGCTTACTCCAGGCAATGGTGGTAGGTTTAGAACTTAAAGACCCTGACACTTATCACACACAATAAACGTTTAGGCAAATGTATTATTATATCCACTAAGACACAGTGCTGCTGCTCTCCTGCAAGGTGCTGGCACACAATTAGGTTGCTTCGCACCAACCACACACTTTTACACTATAGTACAAAGGTGTGTAATGTCGAGCATAGTTTTTTTTTACCTGAATGGTACCCTTTCAGTACAAAATACGATGCTTTGACTTTAAACATTGTCCACTTTGTACATGCACTGTACAGTACAACACGCATGCGAAGTTAGAAAAGATTGGAGAAAAAAAAATTCTCCATCGTTTATCTTGCTTCAAGGAGGTGTACTGTTTTGGCGCAGAACCTATTTACAAAGGTTAGTATATAGGGCTTTGCATCAAAACAAGGGGTGATTGTGTGAGAAAGCCCCTGCATCAGCCAAGGAATGCCCCCTTTTGTTTTTTAGAACTCTTTTTATTGCAGTTTCTATCAAAGAAAGAGGCCAAGAGTGCAAAACGAGATACAATGTATAAACTGTGCAGCTCATGCTCGGTGATCGTACCATTCATTACATTTCTGTTCATCATGTTATCTGCATACACTGAATACAACCCATGAGCCTTCCATTTCTTCTCCGGTTCCTCGATCCATTGGACGCTCCACACCGCCCTACACCATCTCCCACCATGGGGACCAAATGTTCTTGTATTTCGCTGGGCACCACTTGGAGATGGCACAGTCAGATGGGGATCTCCCGTTACGAGCTATCGCTCTCTTGCTGATCCTTAGCCCCAGTGCAACCAGCCTCTTTATGGCCTAGTTTCCAACATTATTCCCAGTATTGCCATCTGGGGAGTCGCATCGATAGGTGTACCAAACGCCCTAGTCAGGGTTGCCTGTACTTTGTTCCTGTAGTTAGTTATAATTGGGCATTCCCAGACCATGTGTATAAGATTGCCCCTGTGTAGACTGCACCTGGTACAATCCGGTGTAGGGATCCTCCTTGGGTGTAGTAACGCCGGCAAGAGGTAGACCCGGTGGCAGTAGTTAAACTGGATGAGATGGAGTCTCACTGGGATCATGAGCTCTCTGGCCTTCATCGTAGCTGCAACCCAGTCCTCCTCCTCGAGCTTCCCTAGGTTGCTCTCCCGTTTGTCTCCGAGTGTTTGTAGAGGATCAGGCATGTTCACTATCAGTGATTTGTATGTCTACAAAATTGCTCTTTTCCCCTGTCATTCCATGGTCAGACGAAGCTGGTAACTGTGGCCTGTAGAGATGGAAAAATCCCCCTCTGGAGGATGAGGAACGTCTCCTTGACACAAAGTAATCACTACTTTGGGTTACTTTCAGGCAACTTTCAGTGCAAAACAGGTTTTTTTATGGAGATTAAATAACAAATTAACACCCCTGTGTCTCTCCGAGATGCTCCTGTCTCTTCTTCTGTTTTACTGATCTGCTGAAAGTTCAGCTAATTAGAACAGGAGACAGTGAACAGGATGCTGGGCTCGACCACTGTCAATGCTTAGTGTGAACCAATTGCTTCCTTCGAGCTCTGTAAAGATACAGACATACTGGGCATGCAAGAAGGTCAGTGTTGGAAATGATCATCTTTTGCAAGGTATTCCTCTAAATATTTCACTTTCACTACCCCTATTTTGCTGAACCAGTTTTTTTGTTGGCCATAGGACTCGGTGCACTTTACCACTGTGCTTGTGCTCTCCTTTTAAACACGGTAAAACTGTCATCCACCTCATTAGCACATTTAATTTACTACAATTAGTTCAATCCTACAAGTGGGCTGCAGCACTCATTGTGCCACCCAGTAAGTACACCTGGAAAATGTACCTCAGACATGTCATTTCAGCCTGTGATGCAGTTTAAACCTGCCATTTTGACCTGGCAAAATACACCTTTTGCCAGGCCTAAACCTTCCTTTTTAATACTTATAAGTCAACCAGAGTGAAGGCCCTACATGCCCATTGGGCAAGGCTGCCTCTCCCATAGAAAAGCTCTGGGCCATATCATAACTTCTTATAATGCATAACTTCAGTTTGGGACAAGCTAGAAAAAGGATTCAAGGACTAAATGAAATAGGAATATAAAATTCAACCCAATGGCCAAGTCTGATATTAAAATACTATTTTGAAAATGCCACTTTTAGAAAATTGGTATTTTCCTGCCTAAGCCAAATGTACCTTTCTGCCAATATCCAGGTTCACCTGACTGATAATGGTTCTCTTGTGGTGTGATGTGTATTCGTCCCTGGCAATGGACAAAGGGCGTGGGTGTGGAGAGGTTAGGGACTTCTGACAGGATGGCATAGGAAGAGCTGTGTCCCTGCCCTGATTGCACTTCAAAGGGTAGCCTAGGGGCTGTACACAGCCCTTGTTTACATAAAAAGCAGCCTACACTCACACCTGGGCTACTCTACCCTTTTTTTCAGTAGCTAGGCTGCAGCCAAACCCAGGGGAAAAGGAAGGACTGACCAGAACCAATATTTGAGTTAGACACAGTGGTGTTCCCACTCACAGGCTGGCACTGGGCATAAAAGTGACCAGAACTTGGAATCAGAACTCACATAGGCTTGTGAAAACTCAGAAGGAGGACTGGCCGACTGTCTGAGACATGAAGGAAGACTTGACCTGATTCAATAGAACCCAGGATCCCATATGTGACTCCAAGGTCCAGTTGGCTGACCTCCTGTGTGGACTATAGGGATACAACAAGTTCCAGAGGCCTTTCCTGCTTCCAAGCAGACCAGACCCAACTTGACCTGACCTGCTGGCCTCTGTGCGAGTGAATCTTGACCCTCAAGAGCTGTCCTCAAGGTCATGGACTCTTAGCTGGAGTCAGAGTGTACTTCTCCCTGCATAACTGAAGATTTCACCAGATCTGACACAAAGCAACACAGAGCCCCAGAGAGGAACGCAGCTCTTAACTAAAAGTTTCATCATATCTAGGCTGTCCGGTTTTAGGTTATCTGACACTGAGCGACAAAGAGACACGCAGAGCAGCCCTGCACAGCTCCTGACTGGAAACCTCACTAAATCCAACACAGAGCAATGAAAGCACCACAGAAGCACACCTTGGGGCTCCTCACTGAAGGCTTCACTGGATCCAGAGCAAGCAATGCAGAGTCGTGCAGAGCCACATAGTGCCTTACTGAAAGCCTCACTGAATCCAATGCGGAGCAATGCAGAGCACCACATAGCCATGATGCACTGTCCCTACATCAAAGTCAGAAGGAAAACCTTCGAGCAGGACAATGTTGGCCCTGTATCTGGCCCACGCTCAATCGCAGTTGTCCTGAACTTGGGATTTTGTCCTGGTCTGGTGGGACCAGATACCTGCAATTGGTGCATCACTATTTTACATAAGAATTTTATAACTCATAACTCCGGTTCTACTGATTGGTTGGTTGTTGTTTTGCTGTCATTCTATTTATTAATATTTACTCTATTTTTCTAAAGAGATTTGGAATTTTTCTTGAGTTGTGTTTTCACTTTTTTACTGTTGTACTACTGCCTACATACTTTACACATTTCCTCTAAGTTGAGCCTGTCTGGTTTTGCGCAAGCTATCAGAGGATTAAGCACAAGTTTATTTAGTGACTTTTGTGGTTCACCCTGACAAGAATTATGATTATTGTATGAAGTGGTTTCTCACCCGATTCAACCAATAATCCAATTTCTTACAGTCCGAGCTTAACCTGCTCACACTTGCATGCCTGGTGCATGTTTGTATACTGTTCTGCTGCATTGCTACTCTGAGGCTTAGCATGGGAGTACTGCAGACCAGACTACCACTCCACACCAGTCCTGACACATTGGGGCACTGCACCAAACATCGTTGTGGAGACATTGCTTCTTATTCCCAAACAATTGGTAGATTTTTTGTTGGCCAAGGGAAATATCCCCAAAGACATTGTGCTCAGTTTATTTTAAATAGGGCTACTAGTTTCTCAGTGGTTGATGGAAGGGAGAAACAGAACAGAGTTCAGGGTGACAAGTCTTGAAACTGGTCATAATTAAATATTCTGCGGGTCACTTGTGCTGTGATTGAACTTACCACCCACAACGGTCTCTGTGCTGGTGGTGTTTCAAATTCTGGAGTCCAAATTTAGTAAATTGTGAGTGGTCAGCACCAAATGTTCAAATTACATGTAGGCTAGAGAGCGAGAGAGGCAGAGTGCTTTGTGTAGTTTCCACTAATCAGTGGGAACTGCATGTCTGTGGTCTACATCAACTTTGGAATTGTGCCAGACTGATTACGTGCACTCCAGCAGGATATGTTGTCCAATAGACCAGCTAGCTCACAATGCCACCATAAGTCGCCCAACCTAAACAGGGAGCTAACAGTTCTGGCAACCATTGAACATGACAACCCTGTGCCCTCAGGAACCATTGTGACAGACCTAAGACCTTTCGCTCATACACTTGTGCTTTCTTTTGCTCAGGGAAATACACACAGAGGGACATTTGTTAAACGGAAGTTATTCTTGTATAGAATATATGTGCTGCAATGATCAATAGACAGAAGCAGATGAAAGTTATAACAAGCTTCAGGTCAGTGAACAGAACAAAAAGTTCCACCATTGTGCTGAAACAACGTATACGTGCAAGCATGTAAAATAATATAACAATCCTGCATACTCATACTATGCAGACCCTAACCTACGTGTCTAGGGTGTATGTGTATGTTCTGCCAAGAGTCCCCTTACTGAATGATCCAACCCCATTACCTGGTGGGTAAGAATGTAGGACCCCGTCTTGTTTACGGGCTGGACACCTCCCATGGATATGTCAGTCAGCTGCTGGGTGAAAGCTTCAGCATATAGAGACCTCTCAATGTCAACAGAAGTGCCTCCTGCGACTATACCCAGAAACAGGTGTTTATTTATGGAAAAAGGCATCTTTGCCTTGGGTCGAGATTGTGATCATGCGGCTATTGTTTGTATGTTACAGATAGCTGTGTCGCCATATGGCTGTAAATAACAAACACATTTGCACAACATACGTGTGGGCCTTGTTCATAATGCCAAGGCAATATAATAATGTTATTGCAAAGTTGATTCCTGTAAGCAAGGTCAGTGTTTCTAGGAAACAAACCCACAGTGCCACGAATGCCAATGTGTGTCAATAGGTGATGTGAAAAGAGAAGGCAATTTTAGGAAAGATCCGTGTTCATGTAAAAATGGCAACATTTCCTACCAGGGACACATGACAGTGCAAACATCCAGAGAAGAGGCTGTCCTCTTTCCAGACAGCTCTAAGCATGCCACAAAGGGAGAAGCCACAGATGCCAATTATTATGTATTCTGAAGGCATAGCTCAGACATGTTGAGCAGGTGTAAGGTCTTGCTGGTCAGATCTGGGCAACCAAACTGGATTTGGTCAGTTTCTTCTCAAAAATGGTTACTGCTTGGCATGATACCAATATGCTTTCCCCCAATCCTTCCAGATTTGCTACATTCAAGCAGTCAAGTCCATAAAGACTGCCATTTGGTGCAGGAATTACTGTGTCCTTGCAGAGGACATCATTAAAACAGCACATGCATACTCCAGCATGTCATACACAAACACAACATGCATAGTGAATACAACTACCCACATAATACACACAAGGGGAAGTAAAAGACCCCAGGCATGTAAGATCGAGTCAATTGTCTAATAAGGGTTATGCGTACAGTTGAGAGGCTTCATCCCAATCCCATGGCAGAAGGAATAAAAGCTATGGGCCTGATTTAGAGTTTGTGGAACTGAGTTAACTACCGGGATTGTGGAGGACAGTACCTCTGCCATCCTGAGGAATCTCCGCTGTCTGCTGTCAGTTTTATTCCTGTCTATGCAGGACAAGTTAGATAGACAGTACCATCAAAAATGATGATTTGCCAGCAAACTTTTCAAAGGTTTTTAGTTTTTCCAAAACCACCTCCACCAAGTGTGAGTGTGGTTTTGAAAAACTAACAACTAATGGCCCGCACATGCTGGGATTTTTCTACCTGGGTGTAGGGATCATTATTGTTTTTCCTGTCCCATACAGTAACGTTTTACTCTAAATAGGGCAGACGGTGTAAAGTCCTTCCTCCGAGGGTGCCTACTCTGTCGGTCCGTCAGAGGAAGCATTCCATCGACGAAGCCAGCAAGTGAAGGAATGGGACTCTAATTAATTGAAGTGAATGTCACTGGAATATGAATGAATATTCCCAGTAAAACAGAGAATGGCATATAGGCATCAAAGAAACAGAACAAAAGAAAATGACCGAGATATTTTATTCATTGATTTTATAACAAATGTTGTGGGAACTAAAACACTGAATAAACAGATATGTTTTGTTACCTCCATTCTAGTGACCTATGGCTGGATTATTTCACAGTTCTTTTTTTATAGTCATTTTCTAGACAGGGGATGTAAATCCACAGTTGAGGTTTCAGAACTGATTTGGGGGCGAATCTCTTTCAAATGACATTTTGTGGCCGTAGCTCGGACACAGCCTTTGTACTGGCTTCAAGGAGGAGTATTTAAAACAAAGATACAATGAAGAATGCGATCTGGGCACCTAGGTACCATCAGCCTTTTTGAGCAGCCATTAGGCACAAATAAATGGGTAGGCCCTTCTTAAAAACTTTGTTGCCTTTAACAAGCGAAACCTCTGACCTACCTCTCCCTCCTACCATGTACCCTATTTTGTCACTCAGGAAGAACTAATCCACAGCCTTTTCCCAACAAGGACACCTCAAAACGTCTGTGGGTAACCTTTTCTCAATACTCCTTCACTTCAGTTCTGGGTAGCCACCCTCCAGCCACAGGGATGCAGGAAATACACTTTCACTGTCTAAGGAAGATGTATCTTCTCTCCCTCACATGCCATCCTAAACCAGGGGCTATCCAAAATGCATCCCACTGGACCCATCAGTTAGAATTTCAGCACACATGGAGTCTTTCCACTACACTCTTGCTACTTCCACCACAGCTGACATGTACATGACATGTCAGTGCAAATGTCTGGGAGTCTCACGGATTACTCTACCAGTCTTCACACACAGGCTTAGATTTGCCTACAATTCACACAACTCAGCACAGCAAGTAAAGTTGCTGCACTGCGTGAAATGGAGAGACCAGAACAGTGCCAATTTTACTAAGATTTGGTGCTCTTCTGCTCTCTCCCTGTATTGGCGCCATTTTCGCGACCATTCGCCAACGCAGGCACCCTTGTGCAAAGGTGTCTGTTTTGTGGTAAGCATAATTTTTGTACAGAAAGGGGACCCTTCAAGTACAAAACTATGCTTTGAGAAGTTTCTCACTTTGTATGTTTATTGCTGAATGCTGTAGAATGCTGCACACATGCATAGAGGGAAGACATATCTTCTCGTTTAGCCGACCATTCGGTGCCAAAGATATCGCTGTGGGCCTTGGTTTCCAGTGCTATCACAACTGGTAACTAGAGCCAGTTGTTACTCAGAATTCCTCTGTGAGTCATCTAAGAAATGTATCTGGAGCCTTCCTCAACCCATCTTCTGCTCATCTGGGCCTTCTTATGATCATGCGCTCCCCTTTGCTGATTGCCATAGCCCTTTGACTCCCTATGTTAGCCATTTATGTTTTTGCTGACCTCACTCATCTCAGTTTCTCAAACCCTTTCTGCCATCCTTCACAGACCACACTAGTTTTTTTCCATCCACCTTTAGATTCCTCTATCGAGTTTTAGTCTCTCTTCCCACTGATCCACCCTCAAACTACTGTACCAGCATCAGACAGCATTTGCTATCACTCAGAGTGTAATAGTCTTGGCTAATTAGTCACTTTGCATTCTCTGATCTTTTGCAAATACTTACCAGTTCTATAAGTGGGCTGAAAAAGGTGGGGGTTTCTAGTAGTTGGCAGCATATGAAATGAATAAGAAGTGTTTGCAAAAGTATATCTGTAAGAAATTGGGTTATTGGTTGAGGGGGTGGAAGCCCCACTCAGACAACAAGTGCAATCCTTGTCTGGGTGAATCACAAAAGTCACTAAATAAAACTGTGCTTAACCCTCTGGTAGGTTGGCAGAAAACATTCAGGCTTAACTTAGGGGCAAAGTGTAAAGTATTTATGCAGCACACAAACAGCATTAAAGTAAATTTTTATATGACACAAATCCAATCAGTAGAACAGGAGATATGCAGTTTTAGAGTTTTAAGTAGGTATAGTGCCTAAAAGCACAAAGTGCCATTCATGGTCACTCTGGTCATGCTAGACTGGAAGAAAGTAAAAGATTCTGGTCAGCCATGGTAGAGTGCAGGCCGGATACAAGGACTGGGTAAGTCCCACCAAAAAAGTTACCATCTCAACATCTTGCACAAAGAGTTCTGTTGATCCATTCACGGTGGAGGTGGCTGCGACGAGAGTGTCACGGATGGTTGCCATTGTACAGAGAAGAGCAGGCTGGGTGGCGCGGGCTGTCATCGCTGTCTCACAAAGAGACAGTCGGACGTCACAGATGGCTGTTACTGTAGCTTTGCACTGGCAGTCACAGTGGGCTGTCGTTGTAGCACAAAGTTCAGATCTCGAGTTGCTCGTCATCGCTGGTCTTGCTAGCCATAGTGTTTTTCAGTCGCAGTCTTCCAAGTTCTGGTTCATTTGCATCTGGCCCAGGTCCTCTTTGATATGATCTCTGTGGTCTTTGTTCTCCTGTCTCTGGTCCTTCTTTCCATTGGTTTCCTGGTACTGGTCCTCTTTGGTCTGTCCACCTGGGTCAGCTACTCCTGGCGACGTTCGTCCTCGTACTTCTAGTCCTGGTCAGTGCACTTTGGCCCTCCTCGTCATTATAGTTCAGGGTCTTTTGTTTCTTCTACCCCTGGTCCTTCTGTTCCTTCAGGAACACATCCTCCTGGCCCTCCTAATACTTCCCACCCTGGTACAAATACCCCTAGTTCTCTTTTTCCATGTCCTGTTCCACCTCGTCTAATTGTTCCAGGTCCCCTCTGGCAGTGGTAACCATCATCCTCATGGAGTAGGTCTCCTTGGGCCTGATTATTCTTGTCCTGGTCCTTGTGACTCTGGTTGTCCTAGCCCTTCTGATGGTCCACCTCCTGGACCCAATTCTCCTATGGGTCATAATTCTTCTACTAGACCTACTACGTCTTTCCCCAGCCCCCTTTCACAATGGTTTCAGTCAGGTACAGCCTCCAAGCCTGTAACTCATATTTTCTTTTGGGCTTCCAGATTTCTTTTGCTGAGACAACACTGTCAAGAACAGAAGTGATGACTCTAGAGACAGACCCATGACCACTTAAAACACTGATCAGCATGTTAAACAACACACTACCATTCCCAAAATATATTGGACACCCGACTAAAATTTCTTTGTTGCTGAAAGGGCCACTCACCAGTAGGCATCTATGACTTTAACCCACTCCATTGGGTGAATAGTATGAAAAAGTGAGTTTATTCAGCAGGCAGCTGAGTGAATAGACACTCCTCCTGCGAATTACCCAGATGCATTGCTTACCTGTCTCCTGCTTTGAATTTTCCGTTCAGCAGAAGCCTCACTACTGTGTCCCACTCCGTTTACCTCCTCCGAGTGTCCCAAAGCACTGTGCCCCAAGCACCAATCGGCAACTGTAAGTTTCCTTCCCTATGTGGCCCGGATACCACCTATCTGTCTGCATTCCCTGTTTGCTGCTGCTTGTCGACTGCTGCTGTGTTGCCAGCTCTGAACTATTAAGGAAATACAATCCTCCTTAGAAAGAAGCCTAAAACTGGCACAAGGCCTTCCTCAAGAAGTCCAAAATGAATCGAGCCCTCGAAAATCATCAAAAGGAAAATTGTCAACATTAAAAAACCCATTGTAATATCATAAGTGAAAAAAAACATGTATGTAACCATACTCCTTATTCTTTGCAAAGAGCCAAATACTCTTAACTGCAGCAAAACATATCTGTGTGCCATATCCTAAAGCTTCTGAAACAGAAGTTTGATTACGTTTCTTATTTTAATGTGTGATCAACTTAATTCATGCACTTACCTTTGTCCATACTATTGTACACCTGTATATGCACTTACTTTCAAACGCTTTACTCATGCCGCATCCCCATTACAAGATGGCCACGACCCTACCATTGCCCGAAGTCCCCTTTTCTTCATGCCTGATTAAATAAATACATCCTTCATGCTACTTATATGTCCGCTTGGTCAAATAGAATCATCACCCCTACCATTTAGCCTGTGGCTAGATAACCAGGGAAGTTTCAGATATTTAGCCAGCCACTGGCTAAATAGCAGAGATTACGCACTATTTGGCTGGCGGCCAAGTAAATGCCCAATTCCCCTCTTCAAACAAGAAATTGTACTTCTGTGCAGGGGAGGCAAACTGCCTTTTACCACAGGACTTGCTTTTCTGTTACAGAATTTGGAAAGATAAGTGGGATTGATTACAAGCTTAGATTCACTTTCTCTCTACTGACAGTCACTTTTTAAGAGTTTTCCTTCTTTAGAACGGAAGCAGACAACATTATGAGGCAATTTGAAGATTTCCAGGCTGCCGATTGGCTCTCCAAGATCTCAGAAAGTCTGAGGAGAGGCAGTCACGTGTGAGACTCACCTTGTGAGTGGAATTGTCTCTACTATTATGGCTGACTCTAGCACAGCCCTGCCACCATTTCCGCACAGTCATGATCAGGGCCGGCGCTAGGCATGGGCAGTGTGGGCAGCTGCCCAGGGCCTCGCGCTCAGCTGAAAGACAGGGGGCCCGCTTCACTGTGAAATGCCACACTTTCACAGATTGCCCACCTGCTAGTCCAGGGCCCCATCCCACACAATCACAATACACATGCGAGAAGTCTCGAGTCGACCTTGCTGGTCAGGGCGTGTTGGCATTCCTGGGGGTGCAGGGGTGGGGGGAAGGGACAAACAGAGTGGGGAAGGCACAGCAGCCAGGCCAGCAATTATGGCTCACAGTGTCAGGGGCGGGGCAGCACCTCTGTTAAGTACCGGCCATTCCCTTTCTGCATTTTGTTGCTAGGTGACAGAAGGCCCCTTTGTTTCCAGGACCAGCCAGACACAGGTAAGGCGAGGTGGGTGAGGGGAGGAGGGAGTAGCCAGATCAACTGGCTTTTGTTAACTTTTGCATCACCCATTTTTTTTTTATGGGAATGTGCATTTAAAATGTATGTAGAACTGCCGGTGCTAGGGCAGTGTTTTACGAAATGCCTCGTTACTGCTTCGAAGGCCCAGGGGAGGGGGCCCCCTTTCCCTGGGCCTCTAAGCCCTATAGCAAGCTGCAAGGTCCAGGTGTGGGGGCCCCCTTCCCTGGGTCTTGTAGCCAGTACTCCCTCTTTCCTTTCCTTTATTTGTTCCCCTGTGAAATGAATCCAAAAAATAAAAACACTTTTGCTGGAAAGATCGTCTTTTTTCTGACATTTTTCACTTCCAAAGTGCAGCCTTGGGATGGAGAGAAATAAAAGGTTCAAAATGTAAAAAATAACTAAAGCAAGACAGAGTGGGTCGAAAAGGGGGCAGATTGATTTTATTCACACCCAAAACACATTCGTAACACTTTACAGAGTTTGCCAGTGAAGCGCTACTTTTGTTTTCTTGTCTTTCTCTGAACAGCATTGTTTTCCACGGGTGGGGAAGTGCACCATTCCTGGATGTACTGCAATACCTGCTTGATGGGCGGATTGGAAACAAAATGCATACCGCGGCTCTGTATTCACGAATGTGGTCTTTTTAAACCATATTGCTTACGTTTTGTAAGGATATAAGCAATGGACATTGAAACTGGTCCCTTCCGGCCCTGTAGTCATGGCCTTAACTTTTCATGCAAAAGCACTCATTGATTTCTAAATAATAAGTGCAAAAGCGTTAAGGTAACCATGTTGTTCCTGCTTACATTTCACATGCTTTTACTTAATCTTACATTCCTTATGAGTGTTTGCTTTTTCAAGGATGTTGTCTCTCTTTTTTTTTAGGCAGCATATTGCTCTTGTCTAGTGCCTAATTTGAATTGAGTCACCTCCAGGTGTTTATAGCGGGGCGCAATTGGGTTGTAGTTGAAGGCAGTGCGAGTTTCTCTCAGTGGGGCAGTATGGTGTGCAGTGGGGGAGAGGATGTGGCACTATGGTCAGAGCTGCCGAATTTGGAACTGGGGAACCAGGTTCAGCCTTCATGACCAGTCCACCAGACAACTCTCCTGAGGGAGCACATTTCCATACTAGACCTTAGAAGGCCCCGAAAGACCTTAGAAGAATGGTGTCTGAGCACCAGCAGGTGGACCCTAGCGGTGATAAGTGTGGGTCAACCTTGAAGGCCTGTCCACTACAACCCCTATTTAAGCTCACCTCGAGTCTTTTGGGCAGGCCTACGAAGCAGCACACCCTAGAGCAACAGTGACTCTGTCATTGAGGTCACAGGACCCTTGAGCAGGAAGGCTCTAGGGCGGTGCGACCGATGAGATTGCACTGAGCGCTGACTTCGGGTGGGGGCGCCATGTTTGCGAGTATATTATGTTTCTAAAAGCACTTGCTGCCTCCTTCCTGGCCTCCAGCAATTTTCGCAACAATAAAAATGTCATGATAACTCCGGTGATTAATGTTCTTCCTAGAGAGAGATGGAGTTTTGTCAAGTGGAAGTTTTGACTTGTGGAAAGGTAGCGCAGAGGGTTAATGTGCCTGCTGCAAAGAACATGTACCATGCAGATCACTAAGTCCACATAATGTAAATAGGCCAGCGGGTTACTACTTTTGTCAGAGAGATCCTATTGTTACTTGCAGTTTATAAGTCAAAATCCTAACATAGAACAATGAGCTATTAACGGTCATCTAAGAGCTGCATGCAAACTGCAAGGTATAAATTACAGCGTTATGGTTTTTTCCCCAGTCTTTGATTATCCTAATGTTGCAAAAAGGGTTCATTTGGACAGAAATCAATTCTGGTTATAAAGGAGAACCCCCAACCATGGTATTACGTTCTAAATTCAGAGTTTGTGTTTCTCCAGATCAATCACTATTAAACTATACTGCCTACTAGTATGATTGTCATGTGACTCCTAGTCCTTTGTCTTATGTAACATTACCTATTGTGATTTACACACGTATGATTGATTGTCTCTGTGTAATGTGTGATATAAAGTTCTCTGACAACCTACACTGGTATCAGTGGCGCTGTAAATCAAATTAAATGCATCTGAGCGAGAATGTGGTTATGGAGACTTGAGGGGCACTGTTAAAGGGTGGTAGTGAGGGAATCCGTGGCAGAGCGAGTCATTGGGGGGCACCAACATTGTCGCACAGGGCTCCACCAGCGCTAAAGGCGGCCACTTCTACTTCCTACAGTTCTAACACCAAATCAAAAACGTTGATTTGAAAACCCCCTGAATCTGAAGCATACCTTCAAGTCAATGTATGATTAGCAGTGGTCTCGGTTGTTCTAAGTCTTTTTTTATTTATGTACAATCTTTATTTGTTTGTGATGGTGTCTTGTAATTTTGTACTATATGTGTTGTGTTTTTGCACTTAACATAATTCTGGCGAGTAAAGAGCCCACACACAAAAAAGATTGTCCTACGTCTCTTAGCATGTGTGTGTGGGATACTGGGGAGAGGATTTACGTTAAAACAAATTACAAAGTATTAATGTCATCCTAAGGTAGCACAATAATGGCACAAAAAGATAAGGGAGCCTTTTGAAATTTGCAATTATATCCATGGTGTGAGAGGTTTTCTCTTGTCATTTTATATTTTGAATGATCCCACCCCTCATTACCTCAACAGGATCTCCCCCCTTTATGAGGCAAAACTGGAAATTGTATTATGCACTCATCTGGAAACAATCAGTTAATGAGGAGTAAATAATATACATCTTTGTGAGACCTGCACCCAATGTTCCCTCTAATTTTTTTCCTCTGTGTGCGGCAGTGTAGGGTCTCTGTGCGCTGCAGCCATGGCTATGTGCGCCAGGAACCAGACCACGCGTGTGTGCAGCGCCAAATATCACTCCAAACGTTTGCTTAAAACCCTAGCAGCCCAGCTCTGTTAAGAGAAATGTTATTCCTCTGTCTGATGTAACATTTCCTATACATTGATTTACACACTATGATTCAGTGTCTCTGTGTAATGTGTATGCGATGTAAAGTGCTTAACACCTTACACTGGTATGCGTGGCGCTATTAAACAAAATAAATATGAGAGTGAGAGGGGTTATGGAGACTTGAGGGGCGCTGGTAAAGGTTGGTAATGAGAGTATCCATGACGGAGGTGGTCTTTGGGGCGTTAACAAACATTGTTACACCAGGCGCCACCAGCACTAAAGCCGGCTCTGTTCAAATGGCACTAATAATTACAGTGAAATTATGAAAACATCCCACATTGCAATTTTAAACCTTGACAGCTATGTTGCTGCATTTCTTTTCTTAATAGGGTTGGGCTGCGGGGTGATTATGTGCATTTGTTAAGGTTTTCGTGTTAATTGAAGCTCATGATGGGTGCTGCGTTTAACATGAAAACTTTAACAAATGCACAGGGACATCTTAAGGATTTTTGAGTGCCCTGGGCCAAACTTATTTCTGGGACCCCTGATTAGAACAGCTTGGGATTTATGATCCAATTTCAGCTTTTTCATGTCTTTTTTGGCCAGGTCACCGACACTGCAGCGGCACAGTGGTCCAAATTCTAAATGTGCTTCCATCTAATATTCAAGGATAGTGGTATGTGTATTCAAAATTGTAACATAGCCTGAAGGAAAAGGAGAGGAGACCAGTGAGAAATAGGATTTAGTGGCGGAGAAAGGGGGAGAGAGGAACAAAGTAGAAAAAAGTCAGGGCGCAAAGACGAGGGAAGGGGGTAATGGAGAAATTGGTAAGGGAGGGACGGAAAGAGAAAGGCAGCCAGAGGCTTTGGAGAATTGGGAGGGAGAACGGAGAATGGAAAACCGGTAAGAGAGAAAGCAAAGAACAGGCAGTGAGAGGGAAATGGAGACAAGAATGGGATGGGGAGAAGGGGAAAGTGGGTAAACGTGGAGCGGGACTGATGAGGAAGAAGAAAAAGAAGAGAAGGAGACGGCGAGAGCAGCTGGGGAGTGGAAGAAAAAAGGACAAAAGATATGGCAGAGAAGACAGCGAGTGTGGTATGGCAATGCTTCAGAAGTAGCGTCTCTGCATATCGACGTTGGGGGGTTCTATAAGGAGCCTTTTTCGCCAACTTGCCATTTCTAAACGCTTGCTCTATGTAACCGTGCTCACCTGAACGAACTAAGAAGGGTGGAAGGCTGGTTAGGCCTTGCCAAGATTTTTAATCTTGCCAAGATGCAGGTCTGAGCGGATGGCAGCTGCAAGTGTGTAAATGACTGATCCATCTGTCGGGAGTATTCTCTTCACTAACACTTGCTTCCCTTCTCTTTTTGAAACTCAGGGGCAGCAACATTGTCGTGGTGTCACCAGGGCTTTAAGTGGAAGCTTTTTCAATATTATATAAAAGCCATAGTTGCTGCTTATTTATCTTATGCAACTAACAACCACTGACAAAGCTAATAGTCCGACTTGTTGTAGGTATGATGTTACTTGTTGTATCATATATCTGGATGCAATGACAAACAGGAAAATACAAGTTGGGGGGCACACAATGCCAAGCACAGAAAAGTTTAAAAAGTCACACAATCACCCCACAGCCCAGCTCTATTAAGAAGAGAAATACAGCAAGTCTACAAACACGGCGTGTGCTTTACACGCCATGTTTGTAGAGTTGCTGCATTTCTTTTCTTAATAGAGCGCAGCTGCAGGGTGATTGTGTGCCTTTGTTAAAGTTTTCAGATTAATCGCAGCGCCCGTCTGGAGCTGCAATAAACAAGAAAACTTTCAGATGAAGTGAAACGGGATGACTAGGAGTGGGCAGTGCGCTTAGAGGTTTTTAATAGGTGAGAAAAGTGATCACTGAACTGCTATGCAACTTTCAAATCCTTGAAAAAATACAAACTTAGACCAACATTACAACGCTGACAAGAGATCTGTGAAAACCTGCGCCATCACTGCACTGGTACATCACCTAGTCCCGTGGAATGCTCAGGTCACAGATCATCATGCATAAAAAACACACTCTTTCTAGATGTCAGTTTCTCAAGACAATAGAACAATAATTAAGACCCTAAAAAAGACTCTCCTCCTCCACTGCTCGAGACTACTGTTACCATCATCAGTGTCTCACTGGGTCACGGTTCATCTAGTCTATTCTTCAGACTTGCCATAATGAGCACCTACATTAAAAAAAATAGAGAAATACCACAAACATTTCCCCTTTCTTCCTTCCTCTGACCCCATTAAACCTGGAAAGAATAATCACCCCACAATTTGAAAAATATTTAGAAGCAAGCCAACTGTTGAATTCCCATTAGTCACTTTTCTGTCCCAACCACAGTACGGAAGCTGCACTACTAGATGTATGGCAAGCTCCTATCACAAGACAGTCTGCTTTAGCTGATGAATTTCAGAGCTGAGTTTTGTACAGAAGATCACCCCTTTGCCCTAATATATGCAAGTACAAAAAAGGGAATCTCATTAACAGTCAAACTGCTTCTGTTAAAATGTCACATTTTGTCTAAAGGGGTTAAAACTGTACTACCAGCGTGACCATAACAGACACTCAAGCAAGTCTCTGTCATTGGCAGCCTCATCACAACTAGAAAGATGGCTGGAGAGTTTTGCTGTTTTCAAATTCAGATGGATTTAATTTATACAAGCCAATGTTGCTGCGTATTTATCTTACAAAAGGGGATGATGGATGGAACGCTTGAGCCAAGCAAACACTCGCCCCCAGTCAACTGATCTGGGTTTAATCCATCATCATTCTTTAGCTCACTCCACCACCCCAGTTCAGACATGGCCATATGCAAATCAGTCTGACCCTGTGCCTCATGGGAACAGTCCAGCCCGAACTGCCAAGCCATGTCTTCCCTGGACCGGAAACAAGCATCCTAGGACCGGTTTCTGGCATTCCAGCCGTCATCAGCCAGGCTTGCTTGAATCCAGTGGCAAAGTGAGCAAGGGACCCACGTCTGGGCATACCCCGCCAACTTAGGGCGAACAAAGCGATACAAAAGGGGATGATGGATGGAACGCTTGAGCCAATCAAACACTCACCCCCAGTCAACTGATCTGGGTTTAATCCATCATCATTCTTTAGCTCACTCCACCACCCCAGTTCAGACATGGCCATATGCAAATCAGTCTGACCCTGTGCCTCATGGGAACAGTCCAGCCCGAACTGCCAAGCCATGTCTTCCCTGGACCGGAAACAAGCATCCTAGGACCGGTTTCTGGCATTCCAGCCGTCATCAGCCAGGCTTGCTTGAATCCAGTGGCAAAGTGAGCAAGGGACCCACGTCTGGGCATACCCCCGCCAACTTAGGGCGACCAAAGCGATACAAAGGGGATGATGGACGGAACGTTTGAGCCAATCAAACACTCACCCCAGTCAACTGATCTGGGTTTAATCCATCATCATTCTTTAGCTCACTCCACCACCCCAGTTCAGACATGGCCATATGCAAATCAGTCTGACCCTGTGCCTCATGGGAACAGTCCAGCCCGAACTGCCAAGCCATGTCTTCCCTGGACCGGAAACAAGCATCCTAGGACCGGTTTCTGGCATTCCAGCCGTCATCAGCCAGGCTTGCTTGAATCCAGTGGCAAAGTGAGCAAGGGACCCACGTCTGGGCATACCCCGCCAACTTAGGGCGAACAAAGCAATACAAAAGGGATGATGGATGGAACGCTTGAGCCAATCAAACACTCATCCCCAGTCAACTGATCTGGGTTTAATCCATCATCATTCTTTAGCTCACTCCACCACCCCAGTTCAGACATGGCCATATGCAAATCATCGGTCAAGGGAAGACATGAAACGGTCCAGGGAAGACATGGCTTGGCAGTTCGGGCTGGACTGTTCCCATGAGGCACAGGGTCAGACTGATTTGCATATGGCCATGTCTGAACTGGGGTGGTGGAGTGAGCTAAAGAATGATGATGGATTAAACCCAGATCAGTTGACTGGGGTGAGTGTTTGATTGGCTCAAACGTCTCCGTCCATCATCCCCTTTTGTATCGCTTGGTCAAGCCCTAAGTTGGCGGGTATGCCTAGACGTGGGTCCCTTGCTCACTTTGCCACTGGATTCAAGGCCTGGCTGATGACGGCTGGAATGCCAGAAACCGGTCCTAGGATGCTTGTTTCCGGTCCAGGGAAGACATGGCTTGGCAGTTCGGGCTGGACTGTTCCCATGAGGCACAGGGTCAGACTGATTTGCATATGGCCATGTCTGAACTGGGGTGGTGGAGTGAGCTAAAGAATGATGATGGATTAAACCCAGATCAGTTGACTGGGGGTGAGTGTTTGATTGGCTCAAACGTTCCGTCCATCATCCCCTTCTGTATCGCGTATTTATCTTATGCAACTAGCAACCACTTACAAAGTCAATAGTCCAACTTGTAGGTATGATCAGGGCTTTAAGTGGGCCGGGTCTCACCTGTGCTGAGCACCAGCAGTTTTTTAAAGAGGGCCTCGAAACGGGTCTCTACCGGGCTCTGTTTTGTGCCCTGGCACAGGCGGTCTGTTTTTTCCAGACTGCAGTGACCTTGTGTTCATCCCTGTATCTACATCCCTTTCGAGAAGACTTGGGCTGCTCGACCCGCGCTACCATTAAGAATCAAGTATTGGAAGGGTACTTGCCAAGTTCCTCAGGACCCACACTAGGCCAGACCCAGGACATGCTTGCCCTGTGGATGTCTGAATAGGGTTCTGACACTCAAACAGTTCGGTTTTGGTTGTGAACTTATGGGTGTTGAACGTAATGGTACAACGCACAGAGCAGATTCCGGAGGAGTCAACTTGAAACACCTATTGTCTGACTGTGAATGCAGATGGATGTTTTTTCTGTGAACTAAAATGGAACTTACAGACATCGCTGAAATAAGTAGTGTTGTTATCCACACTTAAAATATTATTTCTAAGTAAGTAAGCTCACACTGCTTACTTCTCACTAGTAGAGAAGCTAGGGCATGACGTCATGCCAGGTGAGCCTTGTAGGTAGGGTGACCAGGAGTCCCGGATTTGCCCAGACCGTACCGGTTTTTCAACAGTTGTCCCAGCAGATTTCGGTAAAAGTGGCTCATGTCCCGGTTTTTTGAGAGGGTGAACTAAAAACAGTGAGAGGAATTTTTTTAGGTGTTCCAAAGCAGGGCTAGTAAGCAGCTGTTATAAGTAAGCAGTTTAATTAACAGGTATGATGCTGGTTTTAAAAATTACATTTTATTTATTTTCTTAGTGCCTGTTCTGTGTTTCCATGAGGATGAGGACTGTCATTATTTGCCACTTTATTGATGTAAATTTGTAGTCCTTCCTCTATTTTGCGAACTGTCCCGGTTTTTGGGTCGCACGATCTGGTCACCCTACTTGTAGGGGATGGGAAATCCTTTAAAGAGAGTCATTTTCTCTCTGGATTTCCCTTCTCTTTTTGAAACTCAGGAGCAGCAACATTGTTGTGGTGTCACCAGGGCTTTAAGGTGAAGCTTTTTCAATAATACATACAAGCCATAGTTGCTGCTTATTTATCGTATGCAACTAACGACCATTGACAAAGCCAATAGTCCTGACTTGTAGGTATGGTGTTACTTGTTGTTTCATATATCTGGATGCAATGACAGAAACAGCAAAATACAAGTCGGGCGGTACACTATGCTAAGTACAGATTTTTAGCTTATGTGTCTTAAGCCACGTCCTTAATTACACTGGCCACGCCCGTTTGTGAGACCCCCCAGTATTTTCATCCCACTTAAAGCCCTGGGTATGATGTTACTTGTTGTATCATATATCTGGATGCAATGACAGAAACCGGAAAATACAAGTAGGGTGGCACACTATGCTAAGCACAGAAAAGTGTATATCACCCCACAGCTGCGCTCTATTAAGAAGAGAAATTCAGCAAGTCTATAAACAGGACGTGTGCTTTTCACGCCGTGTTTGTAGACTTGCTGCATTTCTTTTCTTAATAGAGCTGGGCTGCATTTTTTTATGTTTGAGGGATGTATGTAGCAATACATGCATCTTGTGCGTTTCTGTTCCCCATCAGGTTGCTACTTCTCTTTCTTCTCCTTGTTTCAGGGTTTATGTACTATTTTAATCTTCAATCAGAGTTCATGTGCCTGACCTCAGGCAGGTATATAGAGGTTTCCTTTGTGCACCAAGGGCACTTGGGTCGTCAAAGGCATGCCAAGACTTAAATATTGCCGAGAAACGCTGCCCGAAGTCAGACCAGTGGGCCTGATGAGAGCACTTCTTAGAAGCCCGCTAGAGAGCTTTTCCTAAGGTGAGAGGCATTTGTAATCCAATATGCTATTTATAATCAGGTTGCTCTGAAGCAGAGTAATCCTTGTGTTAAGAGCTCTAACTTAAAAGCCCCTCTCGTAGTTAATTGCTTAAACAGTGGCTGCTGCTCTGTTACCTTAATTAATTGCAGGGCACTAGTAAAGCATCGTTTGGAAATCAGGAATCTGATATCTGAGAAAGCCTGGGATTTTGTTGCTCTAACTGAAACGTGGCTACCCTAATCCTTCTCCGGCCTTGCAATTGCTATAATAATATGTTACATTATTTGTGTAAATCACCCCACAGCTGCGCTCTATTAAGAAGAAAAATTCAGCAAGTCTACCAACACGACGTGTGCTTTTCACGCTGTGTTTGTAGAGTTGCTGAATTTCTCTTCTTAACAGAGCGGCGCTGCGGGGTGATTGTGTGCCTTCGTTAAAGATTTCAGGTTAATCGCAGCGCCCGTCTGGAGCTGCAATTAACCTGAAAACTTTAACAAAGTCACACAATCACCCCGCAGCCCAGCTCTGTTAAGAAGAGAAATTCAGCAAGTCTACCAACTCGACGTGTGCTTTTCACGCCGTGTTTGTAGACTTGCTGAATTTCATTTGTTACATAAGCATGGCTGTGGGCATACTGTGTGCTTTTGTTTAAAGTATTCATGTTAATCGCAGCTCCTGACGGCGCTGCAATTAACATGAACACTTAAACAAAAGCACACAGTATGCACCGCAGCCGGGCTCATACATGAAAGAAACACCCGTTGTTCGCGCCGCTCACTTTTTAAAAGCAGCGGCGCGAACGTTCTCGTTTGATGTGCTGTGTGTGTGCGCGCTCCACACACAGCACTGCGCGCTACAGGTAAAAGAGGTGCGCGGGCACGCATGCGCGCACCTTATTGGGAACAGTGCCTGCACCTAGCTTTTCCATCCAATGTGACAAATGTAATCCATTTAATACAGTTTTAAAATATATGGACTTATTTCATTTGTATATTTATCTTTTTGTCCATGTTACTGATATCCACGTTAGGTCTCTTCAGGGATGCCAAATAAGATCAATAGTCCTGTGATGTCACTTTCTGTGATGTCACTTCTTGTGATGTTACCAAGGGCGGCTCCTCCACTAGGGCGGAGGAGCGTCGCCCCACTGCTTTCTCACAGTGCGAGAAGCAGAAACACAAAATGCTAAAACTACCATTTTATGTTTCTGCTTCTCGCACTGCGAGAAAGCAGAAGTGTTTGGTTGGGGGCGGGCGGGTCTGCTTTAGGGCAGGGGAGGAGTGCCTTGCCCACTGCTAAGGGCGCTGACTGTTTGGTCGGCCCTCCGGGGCCGACCAAACCAGTCATACGCACTCTGGCCTTTCTCCATGTAGGCTGCAATGCACCCTACATGGAGAAAATGGCCTCCCCATAGGCGCCTGGCTGGTCGGCGTCCCGACCAATCACAATGCTGCCATTGCAGCGTTGTGATTGGCTTAGGGGAGGGAGGCTGCCTGCTGCCTGTTCCTGCCAGAGGCAGGAAAGAAGGAGAGCAGGTCAGGAGCAGAGACAACGTGAGACCCGGGAAGGTAAGTTTATTTTATTCTTAAATTACCCCCCCCCGCGAGATCCCCCACCCGCGACTGGATGTCACATGCAAATTAGAGGGGCCTCACATCTTCCCTTTCGCCCGGGGCGTTCTAGGACCGGCCCTGGTCATGATGGACAATGTTTGATTTATTTCACAGTCCAAGGGCTGACGTACCAATGTCAGGTGTCTAGCTCCCATGCGAAGTGTGAGCCCTAGACTTAAAGGAGCAGGGTATTTGTGAGGGCAGTAAAGACCAGGCCATGAGCTGGAATAACAGCGGCCACAGCAGCTTGTGGGAAAGGAGCAGATGAGAAGCCCACATTCTGAAAGTGCCAGTACATTTGTACAGAGTACTTTATCTCAGACAGATTAGATTAGAGAGTGGATGAAACGTTCCAAGAAACTGAAGGTGGGTGTCTGACTGGGAGGGGCAGAGGTGGCTATGGTCCAGGGTGGAAGGATAGTAAGGTCTGAACAGTAGTCTAAAAACGAATCTGTAAATCCCAAGAGAACATCAGCGTCTTTGGACATTTTAGAGATAGTCAAATTTTAAAGCTAGTCAGCAGTTTTTCTATACTATCCCATCTTTTCCTTTTAGAACACCCCTTGACCCTTTATTATTAATGCTGAAAACCTAACCAATGTAATATCGTTCAATCAATCAATTCACCACTCAATTAACCCCTCAGCCAGTCCCTAAAGCAAGTAATCCATCAATAAACAATCTATTAATCAATCAATGAAACAGCCCTTTAATCAACTAATTAATCCATCAATCATTAAATATTTTGCGATACACATGAAAAAACACATTGTATTCATTTTTTATTTCCTAAAACAATTTTAAAACGACATTGCACAGCACATTTAGGGTGACAGGCCTATTAACATGTTAACGAAATATTACTTTGTTCACAAATGGAGCAATTAAAATGCAGTAAGTTGCATTAGATTGCTGCAAGAGTGTAAGATAGACATCCCAAAGCCTTTCAGGCTCTGAGCAATCTACGGACGTGTTTATTTCTTCTCGTTTTCCTGACTGAACCAAGGATCTTGAGGATTCGATGTACAAAAGTTCTGCCTTGTAGTTTCCCCACAGAGAGTAATACCCTAGTTTGCATGGCCAATGGCGGTCAGTGGCAATATTTTGTAGGTTAGTTGCATTTTTTAGCAGACTGGAAACAACCTCAGCAGAGGGGGTCCTAAAAAGTAAAATCCCAGACAAGCCAATTGCAAATTTGTGTTTTTCACACCTGAATTAGGCATGGTCTAATTTTACGAGCTAGTAAAAGCGTTACTTCAAACTCCATGAGGAGTTCCTCGATGTTTAGGAATCAGTGAGGTGGAAAATGCGCTGATCACTTAATAAGTAAACTAAAGCTAGGCCCTCCTCAATCTATGCTATCCAATGGATCGCCCCTCTAAAGCGCTAGCCTACATCGCGCTAGCTTACATCATTTAACTGCTGCCACCCAGAGGTAAACACGGGCTTAGAGGATTGGAGGAATGTAATGCTTCTGATATTAGTTCATAGTGGAGTGAGATGAGGCAGTCTGGGTGATCTGCTTTTGTCGGGAAACAGCCTTTACAACGCAGGCATTACCAGGCAATGCCTTTACCACAGACCATTTACCACACATTGCCTTTATAACGCAAGACATGTATATATGTAAGGTAAGTATGAGTGTATATATATATGTATGTGTGTAAATATAGATAGACAGACAGATAGATAGAGAGATAGATAGATAGATAAATAAATTAGGGTTAAGGGGTGGGTAAGGTTATAGGCTGGTAAAAATGTTTTAAGGGTTTAGCGGTGGGTAGAGGTATAGGGTGGTAAGCAAGTTTTTATGTTTTAGGGGAGGGTAGGGGTATAGGTTGGTAAGGGTATGTTTTAGGGTTTACTGGTGTGTAGAAGTATAGGTGGGTAAGGTTAAAAAAGGGGGGGAATAAAAGTAATTTTAAAAAGGGGAGTCTCCCCCAATAAAGAAAACATGTAAATGTAAAATAATTTAAAATAAATTAAAATATTTCCTCCCACAAAAAGTAATACATTTAAATTACAATTGTGTATATATATATATGTATGTATATATATATATATATATATATATATATATATTAGTTCCTATCTATACACACATCTATCTATCTATCTGTCTGTCTGTCTGTCTATCTACCTTTCTATCTACCTGGCGGTCACCAGTAGGTATTTATAGTTAGGACAATGTTTCCATTGGAAAAGCATTTTTTCACTTGCCTATAACTTTGATAACTTTGTCGGTGGTTGACAAATCTTCGCAAAATTGTCCAATAAAAGTGTCAAGTTGGGACTTGTTGCACATGGAAAGTTTCGGGGTAATCTGTCAAGCGGGGCCCGAGAAAAAGGAGGGCCAAAAAAGGTGCGTTTTCCATGTTAATTCCCATACTACCTTTAGTCAAAGCTGCCCCTGAAGAACTGGACGGAATTACACCAAATTTGGCAGAAAGGAAGATTTGGTTACACAGATCATGCTTCCAGTTATTTGGTATGAATCTGTTCAGTAAGTAGTCATTGGGAAATTTAAGAAAATAAATTTAGTAATATCTGTGGGCGCGGAAATTTCACAACGATTTCGTGATTAATTGCGAATATATGTGCTAAGAGAAATGTCATGATTGTCTGGCCGCAACCTGAGGAGAGAGTTGCGGCTGCCATTTTCTGTAATGGGAGATGGTCCCCAGGGGCTGAAATTGAAAACTGAATAGGGGAGATAATGAGACAAGTTATTTAACGAAAATCAGTTTTTTTTCCACACATGATATTCGCAAAGTTGCCGTGGCCATCTGTGCGGGCCCCCTGTGTAACATCGCAATGAATTCACAAATATCAGTGAAAAGAAAATTCTGCGATTTATACAAACACTAATGCATTCACTCACAAATACACCGAGAGAATTATGCACCCACTTACAGACCCACTCAAAGACTTAAACACCCAGTGACAGACCCAGTCAGAGACTCGTGTACCTACTCACACACCCACTCAGAGACTTATGCACCCTCTCACAGATCCACTCAGACACTAACACACCCAGTCACAGAGTCACTCAAACACTGATGCACCCACTCACAGACTCACTCAGATACTGACACACTCATTCACAGACCCACTCAGAGACTCGGGCTCCCACTCACAGACCCACTCAGATGCTGACGCACCCATTGAGACAGTCATGCAGCCACTCACAGAAACACTCAGACACTGAGACACCTGCTCATAGACCTAGTTAGACACTGACGCATCCACTCAGAGACTCACTCAGACATTGACACACCCACTCAGACACTGATGCACCCACTCGCAGCCCCACTCAGACACTGATGCACCCACTCACAAACCCACTCTGAGACTCATGCACCCACTCACAGACCCAGTCAGAGACTCATGCACCCACTTACACACTCACTCAGAGACTCATAAACCTAGTACCAGACCCACTCAGAGACTGATACACCCACTCACAGACCTACTCTGAGATTCATGCACCCACTCACAGACCCAGTAAGAGACTCAAACATCCACTCACAGACCCACTTAGACTCCCACCCATGCAGCAACTCACAGACCCAGAGACTCACACATCCATTTACAGACCCACTCAGACTCACACATCCACTCACAGGCTCATTCAGAGACTGAGACACCCACTGACAGATCCTCTCAAACACTGATACACCCACTGACAGGCACACTCAGAGAGTCAGACACCCACTCACAGACCTACTCATACACTGATACATCCACTCACAGACCCATTCAAAGAGTCAGACACCCACTCACAGATCTACTCAGAGGCTTATGCATCCATTGACATGCTCACTCAGTCACTAATGTACCCAGTCAGAGACCGAGATACCCACTGACTGACTCACTCAGACAGGGATGCACCCACTGATATAACTACTCAAAGACTCAGGCATCCACTTGCAGTCCCATACCAAAACTAGCACACCCACCCACAGACAGAGTAAGAGACTCAGAAACCTACTCACTGACCCACTTAGACACTGATGAAGCCACTGACAGAGCCATGCAGTGACTCCGACAGTCACTCACAGACCCACTCAGAGACTCATGCACCATCTTAGGCAGACACTCACACACCAACTCACAGACCCACTCAAACACTCATGCACCCACTCAGACACCCCTACACCCACTCAAAGACCCACTGAGACACTAACACACCCACTCACATGCCCAGTCAGACACTTATGCAGCCATCCCCAGACCCATTCTCATATCCACTGACAGACCCACTCAGACACTCACACCCACTCACAGACCCACTAAGACACTGCACTCACTCACACACTCACTCTCAAAGGTTACAGGTTAGAGTTAGGAAATAAAATTTTAAAAAACCTTAAAAATTCACTGAATTAACCAAAGGTTACAGGGACGTTATAGTTAGGAAATAAAATTTAAAAACATAGAAATTCACTGGAAAAAAAAAAGGTTACAGGGACGTCATAGTTAAGAAATAAAATTAAAAACGTAGAAATTCAATGAAAAAACAAAGGTTACAAGGACGTTATAGTTAGGCTCAGATTCCACTCATATAAAACCAAAGAAATTCAGCACTTATAGTTCGCTCAGGTAACTATAACTTACGCCCTTCAATGCACTGCTTATGACTTCAAAAGGCTCAAAATGCAGTTCATTTCAAAATTAGAATTGTATTACAATTATGTATTGAAGAAAGGCAGTGCATTTTCCCACAGTTTTAACTCCCCATGAATGCCCTTTGGTCTTTTTGCAACAAGTCCTTTCATGAGAGATCGCACAAGCTCCCCAAAACACTAAGAAAAACACAGATGCTTCAGAGTACAATCACCCAGTCTACGGAGTTCATTCCCAATAACAATCCACATTGAGACTAATCATTTTGATTTCCAAAAAAACCTATACTCTACTTTATCTGAAGTTGAGGTGCCCTCACTATTCCTTTCCAGAAAGCCCATTCAGTTTGAAGAGCAGTTCATTACAGTTTGCCATGCATTCATCCATTGAAAGCCAAGGCAATAACAATAAACTGAACCCCTCTAAAGAATTTCCACAATTCATCCCTGTGAGAAAATGATTCTTATTACAGGGTCTATCCCATTTTTTCTGGACTGATGCTGCTGGTTTGTTGGACTCTGAGCACTGGAACACTGCTAACCAGACCCCAGTGCAGGTGCTCTGACCCCTAAAACATGTTGAATTGGCTAACACCTAATTGGCATATTTAACTTTCTTATAAATCTATAATATATGGTGTCCAGAGTACACCCATGGCATGGAAAGTTGAATGTCACTTATGGACTACAGCACTACTATGCCATCCACTAGTGTGACCAGGCATACATAACTCCAGGCCTGCCACTGCAGCCTATCTGCTGCAGTTTAAATTTGCAACCTGACCTGCCAAACTAAACGGTTTTTGACAGGAGAAAACCTCCCTTTTAAATAACAGAAGGTCACCCCAATGTAGGCCTTGTAGCCCACAAGGCAGAGTGCATGGTATTTAAAAGTAGGACATGTAGAAATGTCATTAAGTTAAAATATCCTTACAATGACTAGCACCCAAAATCTTTTTTCACTGTATGACGGCTTGCTGGTCCATGGAAAAACACTGGGAAGCAATCTTAAATATTAATTTAGCTATCGCAGGCTAGGATTAGCTAGAAACATAACTCAAGGACTATTTTGATATTTATTAAAAGCCCAACTCAATGATGAAGTCAGATTGTTAATTAAATATTAAGGAAAAAGGCATTTTAAAAAGTTACATTTTCCCTGTCTTAAGCTTTTGGAGGCTAACTGCCATCCAGTTGGTGAATATCCCTGATGAGGTGTGAAAACTGCTCCCACAGCAGAGACAAAATCCTGGGGGAGGTGTTGTGTTCCTCTGGTAGGAATATCAGTTGTGCAGTGATGAGGAACTCCTTCATGGGCCTCCCCTTTCACAAGCTGTCAGATGATACCTGCACTGGTCTACTCTCTGGCCTCCCAGTCAGGCAGGCACCAAACCCAGTGGGGGTGAGAGCTGCCCCAGAACTGGTTTGGAGTGACCAAGGAGGAGGGGAGTGCTCATTACCCTGCCCACAACTCTGGGTGGGCACACAGGCTCGGCACAAGGGGAAAAGGATTTCTCCTTCTTGGATTTGGTGAGTAAGGGGCACTATGGGGTTGTTTGCTGTAGGACACAAGTGAAGAGCTGCAAAAGAGGGTAGGAATACCCCTGGGAAGGTTTTCCAGGCAAGCTGGTGCAAGCATAAATGTGGCATCCTCTGGTATCCCTTGGCAACCTCCGCAGAACATTCTCAGAATAGAAGAAGGACTGCACTTTCCGTTTGAGACCTGAAGGGCTGAACTTGTTTCCATTTGTACCTAGGACAAAGAATTGGACTCCAAGGGTCAGTTGGCTGACCTCCTGTGTAAGCTACACTGCCACAACAAGCTGCAAGTGGATTTTTCCCTGAAGAGCCCAACTGACCTTTACCAACTAGATCTGACCTGGAACCTATTCGGGACCTCTGCTAGAGTCAGTCTTGACCCCAACCATCCCGATCAATAATTCACTTTCTCACATTCCTGTAAAATATACTACAACATCCTACGAAGTTCAAAGCATTTGTCAAGATCTTCATCTTTTCAGACATACAGATATGTTTTTAAGCCTTTCTTATCTAATCCTTATGGTTGATCACACTGCCGCCTTAAAAACACCACCGAAATTTTGCATTAGCTAGAAGAGTGAATAGTTATTTGCCACGGATGCAGTCACCCTCATTTTATGTTTTATTTATATGTAGAAATACTGCAAACATTAAATCTGCAACCTGCTGTTGATATAGTTGCATCAGTTGCCTTGGTCTCCATAGATAATCACTTTTTCATTAACCACTTTCGGTCGTATTACACATAAAGGCACTGTGCTGGTCTGCCCCTCAGTGCACATTTAACTGACTGTGCTGGGTGCAGTCAAGGAAAGTGTGTCCTGTTAGAGCAAATGCACTGTTCGTATTGTAGGCACGAATGTGCACTTCCACTTGGGTAATGCCTAACTGAAATCCATACAGCTCAAGGAGAGGGCAGGAATTCCCACACAGGTGGGTGTGGAATGTTACTGCATGTACTTGCAGGGGGATGCCCATTGATGTTCCGCGCTACCACTCTTTCTACTCCTCAAGGGACACCCTCGACAAGGGGGGGGGACACTGACTGTGACTACCCCTTATGCACCGGCAATGCCTCGTGTAGGAAGTATGCCGCACTGAGCTTCGACGCTTCGTGTAATTACGCTACGCAGCGTACCGCTTGCCGGGTCCGATTGGGGCCACCCCAGACTTTTTGCACGGGTCTACCTTCAAGAGACATTCCTCATGTCCATGTAAAGTATACAGGACAGACCTTTATTGCCTCCTTTTTTTGCATATTATTCACAGGGCATGGTTCACACATCTTTCAATTTCCCCCCATCCCTGTGAAGAGTAGAATTAGGTCTTCCTGGTCCTGAAGAAATGCCATGATCCACTATGGACTGTAATAGGCATAAAACATGTTGACCTTATCCATTTCCTTTGTAGCTAAATTGATCATTATATCTATTCTACGCTCACATCATGTTTTTATCCTTGACAAAGGGACCCTAGAATTAAAACTTAAAATTTACTAAAGGGATCCAGACAGGAAATTAACACACCGTTCTTTCACCCATTCCACTCACACTTCACCACTCATCCATGAAACACACATCGGCTGAAAGGAGATCTCCGGCAAAGAACCCCCTCGAGGGGCCCGTTGGGCATTGCAGCACCGGCCCAACAAGGAGCTGCCCGATGATGAAGCATGACACCCCTCGGGTGTGTGAGGGCCCTTACTCCTAAAAGGAGCACTCCCCTCCACCTGTTAGACCTAGCTTTCCACTTAGGAACAGCACACTCTGTGTTTTTACTCCTTATGTGGTACAGTGTCAGTGCCCCTACTGACAGTTTTCTTGACTCTGAGTCTGCATTGGAAATACGGGGCAGTTGCAAAGCTTCTCTCATTTGCACGGTGTCAAGCACTCATGCAAATGAGGAAATGCCTCTTTGGTAGTGCCTCTGAAAACGTTTTGCCCAGGATGGATCTATAGTAAAACAAGCTTTGGCTAAGCCAATAGTTCTGGTGTTGGCTGCCAGCCTTCTGGCATTTCTTGTTTTATCATAATTTTTGACAATGCGCTACCCCAGGCACCCTTACGCCATAGAGCAAGGTCGGCATAGTTTTTGTTTTGTAAGGCGTCTCTTCCTGTACAATAACTATGCCTTAAGGCATTTTCCTCACTGTAGGTGTGCTGTAGAATGCAGCACACATGTAAAGAGGAAAAAACTAAGTGAAATTAAAACATTTCTCTTCATTAAGCCTGCCTCAGGTTGGTGAAGGATTCTGGTGCAAACCCCAGTCTATAATTCTTACTACATAGAGAGCTGGTCAAACAAGCATTGGCATAGCTAATAGGTCTCGCCTTTGGGTCCTTATAAGTGTTCAGCCAGTGCTCTCGGCTTTGCCAATGTTTTTAAGCTATGTTATAGAGCATTGTGGCTGCTGTGCAGCATGTTGAAAAGTTATAATAAAAAATTATTATAAGTATTTTTGTTACCTTGTATATAACCAAGAAGATATTATGTACAACTGAATGACCCAATTAAAAAAAGAATTACCATAAAAAATGTCTTGTAGTTTTTTTGTTGTTGCAATGCTAGCGACTTCTTCTTGGCTGTTCTAAAGTTGAGGTGGTGTTGAGTGATGCTATAGTGGTGCTTAGTGATGCTGTGGTGGTAGTGAGGCATGGTGAGGTGGTGCGGTGGTGTTAAGGTGGTGCTGAGTTCTGTTTAACTGGTGTTGTTTTGAGGAGATGCTTGTTTGATTCTGAGGTGATGTTGCGCTGTAGGATATATTTTTTAAGACATTGTATAAATTACACAATACATCATTTAAGCGCCGCAAGGCAAGCTCAAAAGAAAGCACTGCTGGATGTTTTCCAGCTTCACCTGTGTTGTGTAATGTGTGGGAAGGGTGGGAATAATGTTTACCTAAACCACAACATTATTTCAACTCGCAACCGCAACATTGAACAAAAGAAATTGTTACATTAAAAACATAATAAAACATACAAAATAATATGCTACAGGTCCAATTGAGACAGCAAATTGCACCACACTGCTAAACAGCACAAAAAGCCACAAATAAATACAAGGGGAGTGCTTGAACAGACTCAAACTTTTGTTTGTTTGAAGCGGGAACGGTGCAACAAAGAGTCTGGTGTTGTGGGAGAGGGCTGAAACATTTCTGGCTGTGTTTTGCAATGTGTCAACAATGCGCTTTCAGAGTGAACATTGGTAGAACTGTAAAGATTTCTGTCGCTTTTGTGGCCTGCATCTGTGTTTGTTTTGGGAATGTAAACATTCAGTGAATTGCCCTTAATCACAGAATCTGAATTTTCCTACCACGGAAGGAATCTTGTTTTCAAGTTGTAAATCGGTTTGGTGTTGCTATTAAGCGATCATGTTGTGTTCTTTATGTATAGGTTATTTTTTTTAAATTAATTCAACCCTCAATAGGCAAAGTGAGTCCGGGTGTCGAGAGTCATCTGGTGGAAATACAGAGCCGCGGCGCAATCAAACTGAAAATGAAGGGAAGTAAAGCCAGGGAATCGAACCCTTGATGTACATGAGATAATCATGGACATTATGGGATGGTCTGTATTGTGCTATACTACTGTGACCCCCCTGTTAGATGTGCCCGTTAAAATATATTACCAACATTAAAATAATTTGAGTAAGCCACATCTGAATATTACATTAGAGAAGAAAACTGTGCAATCTATATGACTTATATGGTGGTACTGCCAGAGAGATTCTACCCTTGATGTACATGGACAAGTCATGGATGATACACAGTAAGCAGCGTTCTACTATACATTGTTGTTTTGAATAGTTCCAATGTCAGTTGGTAAAGAGAAGCCTTAAAATGCATAGCTGTCAAGGTTTCAGATTTCTGTGTGTGATATTTTCATAATTTTATTGTAATTATGAGTCCGCTGCCGCAGGCGTGTGCACCAGTTTTAAAGTCTTCTTAGAGTTTCTCATTGCTCAAATGGGTGTAATTACAGATATGTATATGTTTCCCTCATCTTCATTGCTTGAGTTTTGCTCGCAAAAAAAGTGTCACTTATAGTCATTGAAATGTCACTTATAATTACACTTTAATTATGAAAATGTCACACATAGCAATATGAAACCTTGGCAGCTATGGGTATCACAAACAAACGCTCACAGCATGTACATCAGGCTTGGGTACAAAGGCATGCAGCGAGGTTAGAAAGGCATGCAAGGAGTACACAGCAGGCACTAACCAGCTCTGTTGCGTCTGCGATATCTCTGGACCTCTCCAAGAACAAAGGAGAAGAAAGATTCAATTTGCATTCACGAGAACAGCACCAATAGGATTCGGCATGAAGGCAAATACATTTAAAAAAGAAACCCACAAACGAGCAGTAGCATATTGTTCTCCTCTTTGAAGCACTGCACACTGTGCCACACACATAACCTAATTATAACAGTCTTATTTTTTTGTTTTACTTAACTCCAGGACAGCGCCTGATAGCACCAGTGTTAGACTTCGCATCTATTGGCGTGTTTCCCCTGAGTTTTTGCTTTCTGACCTCCCAGTTTTGACTCTGTTTTTTGCTGGCTTAGTGTCTCTGTGCACTTTCTCACTGTTTATCAGAGTTAAAGTGCAAGTGCTCCTGGTGTAAATCGTGTTCTGGATTTGTGTTTCCATGATTGGCATATTTGATTTACATGTCAGTCCCTAGTAAAGTGCACCAAGTGTGCCAGGGCCTGTAAATCAAATGCTGTTAGTGGGCTGCAGCACTGGATTGTGCCACCCACACAAACAGCCTATAAATGTAACTCTGGCCTGCCATAGCAGAGCCTGTGTGCAGTCTGGGACTGCCATGTCGACTTGGCAAGTGTACCCACTTGCCAGGCCCTAACCTTCCCTTTTCTTACATGTCAGTCACCCCTAAGGTAGGCCCAAGGTACCCCTGTGGGCAGGGTGCAGTGTATGTGAAAGGTAGGACATGACCTGGTGTGTGTGGCATGTCCTGATAGTGAATTACTGCCAATTTAGTTTTTCACTATTGCAAGGCTACCTGTTCCCATAGGACACAATGGGGAGTTGTTTATAACATCTTATAAACATAACTGGCCCTAGGAACAAGGTAGAAAAATAAAGTTTAGTATGCCTGAACTCAGAATCTAAAGATGCATCTTTTAGTGAAGGTGATTTTAACATTCTGTGTTTGAAAATACCACTTTTAGAAAGTAGGTATTTTCTTGCTCAGCCATCCAGTAGGCCTCTGCTGGGTTTGTGGATTGACTGTCTGGGTTTTGGATGACTAGGCTGGGGAGGAACAGTGGCTCCAGAGAGTAAGTGGGTCAGGAAAGGGCTGAATAGACCTGGGCTGCATTTAGAGTAGGGGGAGGAGATTTCCTTTCAACTGAATGGGTGTGGTCTGCCTCTGACAATGCCGTCTCCACCTCCTGCCAGGAAGCTACACCAGAGAGGACAGAACTGGTTCTGGCTGGGCACAGACACTCTCTGCCTGAGAGGACAAAGGATTTTGGGCTATAAAAAGTGGGGCCCAAACCCCTGAACTTTAGAACTCTTTTGGACCAAGAAGACTGCCAAGAAGAAGAGTTGGAGAAGCTGTGAGGAGGAACTACCATTTTGCTGTGTGCTTTGCTGTGTTGGCCTGCAGTGGCTGCTTCTGTCTTGGACAGTGAAAGGACTGGACTTGAACTTTCTGCAATCTATTTTTGTGAGTTTCTCCAAGGGCTTGAGGTAGAGCTTGCCCCCTGTTCAAGAAGTCACAGGAACAGCAAAGACTTCAAGTTCTTCTGCCCTCAGCACTGGGGACTGTGTTTGGTGCTGCAACAGAAGAAAAAGCAACCCGACGTTGTCTACGACACCACTGCCGACTCCGTGTCCTGAAGGCACCGCAGAGGGCACTGCCGCACCGCCGCACCGCGACCTTGGTCTCACAGATGATGCCATCTGATGCCGCCACCGAGCCGCTGCTCGCACCGCGACCTGTGGGCACCGCACTCCGCACCGCTTCACGACGCCGCCTTGGTATCCGCGATGATGCCGCTTCACGCCAACATCGATGCCTCTGCTTGCACCGTGGTTCGAGGGCACCGCTCGTAAAGTTACACGACACACCGCCCTCATCCCACACTGCAGCCTTGGCCTACCGACGCTGGTGCCATCGACTCCAGTTCATCAGCCGACGACAGCGCTTCAGCAACGACGAAGACGCTGCTTGCACCGTGACCTGCCAGCACCGCATCACTTTGCACCGTGACCGTGGTCTCACTGACGACGCCATCTGATGCCGCCATCGAGCCGCCGCTCGCACCACGACCTGAGGGTATCGGACGCCGCACCGCTGCACTTCGCACTGCAGCACCCGACGCCTGCTGACGCCAGTGCTCCTGACTTCAAACACGAGGAGTTCGATCTGCAACGCGTGTGACTTTGAGGGCCCGTCGACTCCTGCACCGACCTCAGGAACCGACGTCTGCGGACACCGTGCTTTCAGAAGCTCAACAAGAGGTCGTCGACGCCCTACATTTCTAAAAGTACTGTTTTGCGGGTCTCCTCGACACCGCAGCTGGCCCGCAACGGTGCGGTCAGCCAGAACTGTTTGGATTTGTTTGTTCACGACGCCGTGATAGCCCCGGACGGAGCTATCAACTTCAAGGAACTTTATTCCAAGGTTATTTTGAGAACTGAAGATTTCTAAGTACTGTATTGTGGATTTTTATCGTTTTTGGTCTTGTCTTAAGTATATAAAACCATTGGATATTTTTCTAAACTGGTGTGGTGTCCTTTTGTAGTGCTTACACCGTATTACTGTTGGTTATGTGCAAATGCTTTACACACTGCCTCTAAGATAAGCCTGACTGCTCGTGCCAAGCTACCAAGGGGGTGAGCAGGGGTTATTTGAGGAGTGTAACTCCCTTATCCTGACTAGAAGGAAGGGTCCCTACTTGGACAAGGTGCAAACCATTGCCAACTATAGACTCCCATTTCTAACATTGGTTGTCAGCGGTGAGGATAGGACTTGCATTTGCACTTGACTTACAGTGATTGGTGTGCACTACTACCATATCGCAGACCATTACGTATCACATACTGGTTCTCTTTCTTTTTGGCCTATTTTTTGATCTTGCCAGTTTTTTCTGAGAACTTGAACTTGCTACTTCATCATGCCTGCTTCAAGAGCATCATCTGCTGCATCTTTGAAAGTGGCCTTTGAGGAGGATAGGTTGGAATCCTACAATGTGAAAAAATTAAAGGCTATTTGCAAAAACCTAAAGGTCCAAGTCAGAGGCCTCACCAGGAAGGAGGAGCTACAAAATTCGCTGAGGGCCTGGGTAGCAGCCAGACATGCCAGTGGACAGTCTGGAGATCTCAGTGGAGAGGCGGAGGAGCCTATTCCTAGGGTGGATGTGCTTTTGGGAGGGGGGAACCCTCCAGGCCATGCAGCAGTGGCCTGTCCCCAGAGGAGCTAGAGGACAGGCGGGAAGCAAGGAAGTTCGAGTTGGAAAAACACAGGATAGAAACTGAAAGGGAAGACAAAAGAATAGCCATGGAGGAAAAGAAGATGATCTTAGATCATGAACGAAGTATTAAGGAGCTGGAGCTAAGGAGTAGACCCAGCTCAGATGGTGGCAGCAATTTGTCAGGGCAGTCAGGCAGAATTGTGCACATCCCCAAGAATGTAGGCAAGAAATTCAAGAAGGGGGATGACATACAAAGTTGGTTCCAGGGGTATGAGGTGTCTATTCATATGAATGGGGTCCCTGAAAGGAATTGGGGGGCAGGGTTGTGGCCTCTCTTTCCAGAAGAAGCTAGGGATACTCTGATAGCTTTGGGTAAGGGGCAGAACCTCACCTATGCTGATATGAAGGAAGCTCTTCTCACCAGGTATGGTCTCACTCCCGAGAAGTATAGGGATCAGTTGAGGTCCAGCAAGAAAACTGATGCCAACACTTGGTTGGAATGTGTAGATTCATTCTGCAGGTCTCTGGATGGCTGGATGAAGGGCAGTAATGTAACAGATTTTCAGGGGCTCTACAATTTGATTGCATGGGAGCACTTGTCTAGTCTATGTTTTGCAGAGCTGCACCAGCACTTGGTTGATAGTAAGCTGACTGACCCCAGGAAGCTTGCTATGGAGGCGGACCGCTGGGTGAGTACCAGGGTCCACATGAAAGCGTTTGGGGGAGACTCAGCCAAAGGTGGGCAGGGTCCCCAGCAGAAATGTGGGGGACACAAGGGTAAAGCACAGGAGTTCTCTAAAGGGCCCCATACTAACACCCAGGGTAAAGGTTCCCATCCCCCAGGAGATAAGAAACAAGGGGTCTCTTCAGGAAAGCTTGCTGAGACTGGCCCCCGCAAGTGTTTTGCATGTGACCAGGTGGGTCACTTGAAGGGGGATCCCAAGTGTCCCAAGAGGGCACAGCCACCCACTGGTGGGCAGACCAAGGTGTTGGCGAGTGTAGCGCTTGGGGAGGAGGGGTACCCACAGGAGGGTGGGGATCCCGCAGAAAAGACCCTCATCTCACTAGCGGACAGTGAGATGGTCCCAGGAAACCAGGTGCCCCCTAACATAAAGAAATATAGCACCTGGGTGACCATCAATGGGAAAAGGGTAGAGGCTCTCAGAGATACTGGAGCCAGTGTGATCTCAGTCCGGAGTCACCTGGTCTCTGAAGAGCAGGTAGTCCCCGGGGCATTCCACCAAGTAGTTGCTGTGGACAACTCGGAGCGTCAGTGTATGGTGGCGCAGATTCCCTTTGAATGGGGGGTCTCAGGTCCCTTGAGGGTGGTTGTGAGCCCTACCATGCCTGTAGATTGTCTGCTAGGTAACGACCTGGAGCAGTCCTTGTGGAAGGATGTTGAGCTCAGGTCTCACTTGGAGATGCTTGGGTTGCCAGAGTGGGCATGCGTGTCCACTCGGTCAATGGCGGCCAGAAAGGGTGATCAGAAGGACCTGGAGCCTGAAACAGTGGCCCAGGTCCCTGCCAAGAGAAAGGGCAGGGGGCGTGGGAAACCGGCCCCTGAAGTTCCCACGGACCGGGAGGAGGCTGACCTTGAGGGGGATGCCCCGGTGCCTACAGGGGAACAGGTAGCTGAACTGGGGAACAGCTCTGAACTGACCTATTGGCAGCGAGAAGGGGGTCCCACCAGGGAAGAATTCTGCAGGGAGCAGAGAGAGTGCCCTTCTCTAGAGGGTCTGCGGCGACAGGCTGCAGACCAGGCAGCTGGTGATCAGTCTGGATCGCATTGGATCTACTGGGAGAATGGTCTCCTTATAGCGAGCCTAAGGTCGCTGAGCCTGGGTCAGCCCGTGTGCTGGTGGTACCCCAGCGCTTCAGGACCTTCCTACTGGGTCTGGCTCATGACGTGCCTTTGGCAGGACATTTGGGGCGGGACAAGACCTTTGACAGGCTTGTCACCCACTTCTTCTGGCCCCAAATGCGAAGGCAGTCAGATGGACATTGCAGGTCTTGCCCAACTTGCCAGGCAAGTGGTAAGAGTGGGAGGAACATCAAAGCTCCTCTCCAACCTTTTCCAGTTGTTGGAACCCCTTTTGAAAGGGTAGGGATGGACATTGTGGGGCCACTGGATCCCAAGACAGCCATGGGCAACAGGTACATCCTGGTCTTGGTGGACCATGCCACCCGGTACCTGGAGGCAATCCCTCTCAGGACAACGACGGCACCAGTGGTGGGCCGGGTGTTAATGGGGATCTTTTCCCGTGTGGGTTTCCCCAGAGAGGTGGTTTCTGACCGTGGGACCAATTTCATATCAAAGTATATGACATCCCTGTGGAAGGAGTGTGGTGTAACCTACAAGTTCACCACTACTTACCACCCACAAGGTAACGGTCTGGTGGAAAGATTCAACCAGACCTTGAAGGGCATGATTAAGGGTCTAACAGAACCCATGAGGCGTAAGTGGGGCGCCCTCTTGGCATGCCTTCTCTTTGCATACAGGGAGGTACCTCAGAAGTCTCTTGGGTTCAGTCCCTTTGAGCTTATGTATTGCCACTCTGTGAGAGGACCTCTGAGTTTGGTGAAGGAAGGCTGGGAGGCAGCTCCCAGGAAAACTCCCCAGGATGTGTTTAGTTACATGCTGGCCTTCAGAAACCAAACTGCCCGCTTCAGGAAACTCGCTCAGGCGAACCTGGAAGCAAGCCAGGAAGAAATGAAAAGGTGGTATGTCCAGAATGCCACTCTGGCCAAATTTCAACCTGGGCAAAAGTGTGGGTCATGGCCCCAGTGGAACCTTGTGCCTTGCAGGACAAGTGGACTGGGCCTTTTGAGGTGGTGGAGCGCAAAAGTGATGTCACCTACCTGGTGAATTTGCAGACTCCCAGCAACCCTTTGAGGGTCCTCCACGTGAACCGCCTCACGCCCCACTTCGAGAGGTCTGAAGTGAGCATGCTCTTGGCGACAGATGATGGGGTGGAAGAGGAGAGTGAACCTCTTCCTGACCTCCTGTCCACCAAGGAGCATGATGGGTCACTGACCCCAGAGCAGCAGAGTGACTGTCACCAGTTGTTGGGACAGTTTGCCCCACTGTTCTCTCTGACCCCAGGTGTTACTCACTGGTATACCCATGACGTGGACACTGGTGACAGCCCTCCTGTAAAACACAAGATTTACAGGTTGACTGATCGGGTCAGGGCCAGCATCAAAGAGGAGGTCTCTAATATGTTGGCGTTAGGGGTGATCGAGCCCTCCAGCAGTCCTTGGGCCAGCCCAGTGGTATTGGTCCCAAAGGCTGCTGCACCCGGTGCCACTCCAGAACTGCAGTTTTGTGTGGACTACCGTGGGCCCTATGCCGTCACCAGGACTGACGCGCATCCCATCCCCAGAGCTGATGAGCTCATTGATCGGTTGGGAGCTGCCAAGTTCCTCAGCACGTTTGATTTACATCTGGGTACTGGCAGATTGCCTTAACCGATGGGGCCAAGGAGAGGTCAGTATTCTCAACCCCAGAAGGACTTTACCAGTTCCGGGTGATGCCCTTGGGGTTGAAGAATGCCCCTGCCACCTTTCAGAGGTTGGTCAACCAGGTGTTGGCTGGACTGGAGTATTTCAGTGCTGCATACCTGGATGACATTGCAGTGTTCAGTTCCAGCTGGGAAGAACACTTGCTGCACCTCGGGGAAGTGTTGAGGGCTCTGCAGAGGGCAGGCCTAACGATCAAAGCCAGTAAGTGCCAGATAGGGCAGGGTTCTGTGGTGTACTTGGGACACCAGGTAGGAAGCGGCCACGTGGCGTCCCTGCAGCCCAAGATTGACACCATTCTGGCTTGGGAACCCCCAAGACCCAGACAGAGGTGAGAGCCTTTTTAGGTCTCACCGGTTACTACAGGAGGTTTGTTAAGGGCTATGGCACCTTTGTTGACCCCTTAACAGAGCTGACTTCCAGGAAGCAGCCCAAGAAGGTGATCTGGACTGAGTCCTCCCAGAAGGCTTTTGATGCCCTGAAGTCCGCCATGTGCATGGCGCCCGTGCTCAAGGCACCCGACTTCTCAAAGGAATTTGTCGTGCAGACCGACGCTTCAGAGCATGGTGTGGGAGCGGTGCTCTCACAACTGAACGAATAGGGCCTAGACCAGCCGGTAGTCTTCCTTGGCAGGAGACTACTCCCCAGGGAACAGAGGTGGAGTGCCATAGAAAGGGAAGCTTTTGCTGTGGTCTGGGCACTGAAGAAGCTGAGACCCTACCTGTTTGGGACTCACTTCTGGGTTCAGACAGACCACAGGCCCCTCAGATGGTTGCTGCAAATGAGAGGTGAGAATCCAAAACTGCTGAGGTGGTCCATCTCCCTACAGGGAATAGACTTTACTGTGGAACACCGCCCTGGCACAGAACACGCCAACGCAGATGGTCTGTCCAGGTTCTTCCGCCTTAGTGAAGAGAACTCCCAGGAGGTTGGGTAGTTCTCCCTTCTTTCAGCTGGAGGGGACATGTGTTAGACTTGGCATCTTTTGGCGTGTTTCCCCTGAGTTTTTGCTTTCTGACCTCTCGGTTTTGACTCTGTTTTTGCTGGCTTAGTGTCTCTGTGCACTTTCTCACTGTTGATCAGTGTTAAAGTGCAAGAGCTCCTGGTGTAAATTGTGTTATGGATTTGTGTTTCCATGATTGGCATATTTGATTTACATGTCAGTCCCTAGTAAAGTGCACAGACTGTGCCAGGGCCTGTAAATCAAATGCTGTTAGTGGGCTGCAGCACTGGATTGTGCCACCCACACAAACAGCCTGTAAATGTAACTCTGGCCTACCATAGCAGAGCCTGTGTGCAGTCTGGGACTGCCATGTCGACTTGGCAAGTGTACCCACTTGCCACGCCCTAACCTTCCATTTTCTTACATGTCAGTCACCCCTAAGGTAGGCCCAAGGTACCCCTGTGGGCAGGGTGCAGTGTATGTGAAAGGTAAGACATGCCCTGGTATGTGTGGCATGTCCTGATAGTGAATTACTGCCAATTTTGTTTTTCACTATTGCAAGGCTACCTGTTCCCATAGGACACAATGGGGAGTTTGTTTATAACATCTTATAAACATAACTGGCCCTAGGAACAAGTTAGAAAAATAAAGTTTAGTATGCCTGAACTCAGAATCTAAAGATGCATCTTTTAGTGAAGGTGATTTTAACATTCTGTGTTTGAAAATACCACTTTTAGAAAGTAGGTATTTTCTTGCTCAGCCATCCAGTAGGCCTCTGCTGGGTTTGTGGATTGACTGTCTGGGTTTTGGATGACTAGGCTGGGGAGGAACAGTGGCTCCAGAGAGTAAGTGGGTCAGGAAAGGGCTGAATAGACCTGGGCTGCATTTAGAGTAGGGGGAGGAGATTTCCTTTCAACTGAATGGGCGTGGTCTGCCTCTGACAATGCCGTCTCCACCTCCTGCCAGGAAGCTACACCAGAGAGGACAGAACTGGTTCTGGCTGGGCACAGACACTCTCTGCCTGAGAGGACAAAGGATTTTGGGCTATAAAAAGTGGGGCCCAAACCCCTGAACTTTAGAACTCTTTTGGACCAAGAAGACTGCCAAGAAGAAGAGCTGGAGAAGCTGTGAGGAGGAACTACCATTTTGCTGTGTGCTTTGCTGTGTTGGCCTGCAGTGGCTGCTTCTGTCTTGGACAGTGAAAGGACTGGACTTGAACTTTCTGCAATCTATTTTTGTGAGTTTCTCCAAGGGCTTGAGGTAGAGCTTGCCCCCTGTTCAAGAAGTCACAGGAACAGCAAAGACTTCAAGTTCTTCTGCCCTCAGCACTGGGGACTGTGTGTTTGGTGCTGCAACAGAAGAAAAAGCAACCCGACGCCGTCTACGACGCTGCTGCCGACTCCGTGTCCTGAAGGCACCGCCGCAACACCGCACCGTGACCTTGGTCTCACCAACGATGCCATCTGACGCCTCCATCGAGCCGCTGCTCGCACCGCAACCTGTGGGCACCGCACTCTGCACCGCCTCGCTTCACGCCGCCGCCTTGGTATCCCCGACGACGCCGCTTCACGCCGACATTGATGCCGCTGCTTGCACCGTGGTTCGAGGGCACCGCTCGTAAAGTTACACAACGCACCGCCCTCATCCCGCACGGCAGCCTTGGCCTACCGATGCCGGCGCCATCGACTCCAGTTCGTCAGCCGATGACAGCACTTCAGCAACGATGACGACTCTGCTTGCACCGTGACCTGCCAGCACCGCGACAAGCACCGCATCACTTCGCACCGTGACCCTGGTCTCACCGACGACGCCGTCTGACACCGCCATCGAGCTGCTGCTCGCACCGCAACCTGAGGGCATCGCACGCCGCACTGCTGCACTTCGCATCGCAGCACCCGACGCCCGCCGACGCCAGTGCTCCTGACTTCAACCGCAAGGAGTTCGGTCTGCAACGCGTGTGACTTCGAGGGCCCAATGACTCCTGCACCGACCTCCGGAACCGACGCCTGCGGACGCCGTGCTTTCAGAAGCTCAACAAGAGGTCGCCGACGCCCTGCATTTCTAAAGGTACTGTTTGCGGGTCTCCCCGACACCGTAGCTGCCCCGCGACGGTGCGATCAGCCAAAACTGTTTGGATTTGTTTGTTCACGACGCCGTGATAGCCCCAGACGGAGCTATCAACTTCAAGGAACTTTGTACCAAGGTTATTTTGATAACTGAAGATTTCTAAGTACTGTATTGTGGATTTTTATCGTTTTTGGTCTTGTCTTAAGTATATAAAAATATTGGATATTTTTCTAAACTGGTGTGGTGTCCTTTTGTAGTGCTTACACTGTATTACTGTTGGTTATGTGCAAATGCTTTACACACTGCCTCTAAGATAAGCCTGACTGCTCGTGCCAAGCTACCAAGGGGGTGAGCAGGGGTTATTTTAGGAGTGTAACTCCCTTATCCTGACTAGAAGGAAGGGTCCCTACTTGGATAAGGTGCAAACCATTGAGACCCCCATTTCTAACAACCAGTTCTTCATGAGCAGTGAGGAGCTCAGCAGCTGTAGATCGGGGCTCATTGTGCTGCTCTGCCCAGGCTTAGCTCTAATGAAGACTGGCGTCCATTGTCCGGAGGCGGGCGCCCGCTCTCGCATCAGCTGGCAGAAGATTAGTGCCGATGACGTCACTGTAAGGGTTGTGCATCACTGCGCGGACTGAGCCTGCACCCCCCGGAAGTTGGAGCAGCGAAGAAAGTGTAGAAACTGCGCGGTGAGAACTGAGGAGCCTCCTCTGATAAAGTCTCCATATATAAGGACCAGCCGGGAATCCGTTTCCACACCCAACTGCGTTGCCGGACTATAATAAAAAAAATAAACAAGTCACAGGAAACATGCCTAATATAAATAGTACAGCGTCCCGTGAGTGGTGTGCACACGCTGTAAGGTTGGGAAAAAACAGCGATCTTGGAGGGATGGTGGGCAAACAGGGCACAGGAAACACCCTAACTTAAATTAAAGAACAGCGTCCCGCGAGGGGTGTGCGATGTGCGCGCGCTGTAAGGGAAAAAAACAGCAATCTCGGAGGGGTGGTGGGGGCGGGCAAACACAGCAGAGGAAGACAAGCCTAACCTGCAATAAACAAAAAGAGAACACGCAGCGTGCATGTCGCTGCTCGCTCACCTGGCAATACTCAATGGGAGTTAACTTCTGAAACTAGGAGGAGCTGCCATCACACGCTATACAGTGTGATGGCCAAACAAACCCTTCTCTGAGTGAAATCGCCAGCGATGTAACTAAGCAGGCAAAGGAGGGGCATCTACACAAATGCACCAATAACAAGCCAGCATGTCTGAATGCCACACATAGTAACCAATGGGAAATGGTGGGTTTGCCAAACCCCACAAAACAGAAATAACAGGTCGATCGAAGCTCGACCTAAAAACAGGTGTGGTTGCATTAGAAGAGGGAAGTCTACTGCACTTGGCATCGTTAGAGATGAGGGACTGACTCGGGGTTGAACTGGTCTTATATCAGTGCAGGGGCTCCTGGAACAGAGCTAGTACCAGTGATTAATTTGTGTATAAAAAAGTGCCAGAGCAGAGATATTTATCAGGTGGCCAGTGCAGCTTGCACCACCCAGTGTCCATGTATTATTTGTTCAAAGTATATTGATTTGTTAAACATGCTGCTGATGTGCTGTGTTTGAAAATAGGCAGACCTGTGTTTGAAAATAGGCAGACCGCTCCACCGTGTGGTAGAATAAAAAAATGTGTCGATGTTAGTCTAGTGCCCACAACGTAATGATGTGCGGCTGTGCAAAAAATGATTTGCGTACGTCTTTTAAAGTTTTTACACACGTTAAACCATGCTTCTTCGATTTATGCGCGCCTAATCACCAGTTTGGGCTCATTCCGTTTGTGATTAGCACTGATGTGCATACTAAATTTTTCATCAGCTACTGCACATTTTATGGATTTACCCCATGCTGAGATTAATTTACGAAAACATGTATTGCAATAATTTAAAGCTGTATTTTAAATGTGCACTGACGGTAAAAAGAAAAAGAGTAAAATGAGCGCTATTCACAGCAGAAGACGTGTGCAAACTGATGAATCGTCGAAATGTGGCTGCACCTGTGCACACAGAGACGCAGAAACCATGTTCTGCACTTTTCATAAGCAAACACTATTTACGACATGTACCTCAAGGCTGTATCTAAGAAAGTTTGCCCTAATGCAAAAAATAATATTAAACAGAGCAAATCCATTTGCAACATTATTGCTGCTTCTATTATAAGGAATGAAGCAGACAATATTTGCTACAAGCTACACTTTTTTCAGGTGGAGAAGAGTGATTCCATACTATTGTCACAGGTTTTTAATAAAACATCACTTGGAGAAGCGCAAGCTCTGCACTTCTCCAAGTATACTTAACAGCCTGCTTATTAAGCACAGATTCACTGCCAAAGTGGTATCTTGATGTGGATAAAAGATGTTTATTGTTACCCAGCTCAACAATAATTATAAACTTGTAACCACATAGTCAAACAAAGGCCTGAGCTACAAGGCCAGCTCTGAGGTACACTCACTGTGTTCACTGAGCTGTAAGACCAACTCTTAGCTACACTCACTGTGTTCACTGAGCTGCAAGACCAACTCTGAGCTACACTCACTGTGTTCACTGAGCTGTAAGACCAACTCGAGCTACACTCACTGTGTTCACTGATCTGCAAGACCAACTCTGAGCTACACTCACTGTGTTCACTGGGCTGCAAGACCAACTCTGAGCTACACTTACTGTGTTCACTGAGCTGCAAGACCAACTCTGAGCTACACTCACTGTGTTCACTGAGCTGTAAGACCAACTCGAGCTACACTCACTGTGTTCACTGCGCTGCAAGACCAACTCTGAGCTACACTCACTGTGTTCACTGGGCTGCAAGACCAACTCTGAGCTACACTTACTGTGTTCACTGAGCTGCAAGACCAACTCTGAGCTACACTCACTGTGTTCACTGAGCTGCAAGACCAACTCTGAGCTACACTTACTGTGTTCACTGAGCTGCAAGACCAACTCTGAGCTACACTCACTGTGTTCACTGAGCTGCAAGACCAACTCTGAGCTACACTTACTGTGTTCACTGAGCTGCAAGACCAACTCTATGAAGGCTACTTGAAGTATAAAAATGAGATTATGTTTGGAGCAAAATCAGTTTGATTCACATAAGTGATTTCAACATTTTTTAAAAGAAGATTATTTAAGGAATAAGATTGTAATCTCTATTAATTAAGCATTTAATAAAATGTTGGCCTTGGCACAAACATCTTGATGTGGTCTTGAGGTAAATCTTTTACTGTCATTCCGTATCACACAACCAACAAAAAAGGTGAAACTGGACTTGCTCTGTTTATTGCACCAGTGCAGGGTTTCTTTGATACGGCCCCATCTCTGACCCTAAGGCTCACATCTGTGGCCCAGTGTTTGCATCATGAGCTTCCATTGGCTCTGCAAACCGCTGACCACACTATAAGGAGCGCTAGGGCTTGCTTTCATTCTGTTGTCCAGTGCACGAAACTGTAAGCCATGCAGTCTGGCCTCCAATCGTGTATGAATACAAAGATAAATAAGTAGTTGTTAGTACTCCATCATATCCTCTTGCTTAAATTTTAGGATTGACAATTTTGACTTCCTATGTATGTACGTAAGCATATGGTATTTCTATAGCGCGAACCAAGCATAAAGGCAGCGGAGCACCGGGCATGGTCATTGACGAGCATAAAGTCAATGAGTGTTAGAAGAGGAAGCTGAGTTGTGGGCGGTTAATGCATTGCGATGTAGTGGTCTTTAAAGAGGCGAGCCTTCAACTCTTTCCTAAATTGGAGCACCATAGTGGCAGTCTGATAGATGCTGGGATAGTGTTCTGGATCCTAGGCGCATAAATGGAAAAGGCCTGTTTCCTTGTTTTTTCTTTATGCATTTCGTAGTCAGGAGTCTGATGGTGTCCTGGCTGCTATGATATCCTGCTCTCCACGGCGTGTATACATGTATAGTCAGAGGTTCATCTATGTGCGTGGATGTGATGTCATGCAGTATCATGCCCAAATACCTGCTCTACGTAGGCCAATACCATGCATTTGTAATTGTAATTGCATTATATAGAGTTTACTGCCTCTTTCGAGGCACTGAAGTCCTTTATGCCGGGCAGCAAGGTGCTCCAGAACCCAATGTTGCTGTTTGTTTCTGGGATTAGTTTTATGAGCTCAAGCAAACCAGTCCATGCATTCGCTCCGCCGACCTCTCCCTCGCATTCGAAGAACAACCACCGGCGGCAGATCCTTCTCACACCTCGCCGCCAAGACCTGGAACACCCTTCCACTAAGCCTACGACAGACCCAAGACCTGCTGACCTTCAGGAGGCTACTCAAGACCTGGCTGTTCGACCAGTAGCAGCACCCCCCCCCCCCTTCCCTCTCCCCAGCGCCTTGAGACCCTCGCGGGTAAGTAGTGCGCTCTACAAATTCTGTGATTGATTGATTGATTGACTTGAGTTTCTTTGTGGTAGATTACATTAATAGGAGCTAGGTGTTATTATTTGGGATTGGGGGCAGGGGTAGTGCAGATGTTTAGCAGTGTGAATAAATGAGCTAGAGGAGGTTAGGTGTTGTTAGGTTGCAGGGTATAACTTTAAAAATGGGAGCGATTATGATCCTTGAAATGAGTTGTGGGTAAATTGCAGAACATACATGCAGGAGACGAAGACTGTTATACCCTGAGAGAAAGGGCAGGCAGAGGATGCAAAGGGAGGAGAAGTGGATTTGAAGGAAAAAGGAGATGGCAATTCAAAATGTTAAGTGAAAGTAAAATATAGCAATCAAATTGAGGATGCAAAATTCTAGAGAAATTCAACATAATTTGCATAAGAAGACAGTGCTATATTCGTAACTTTTGCACCGCCGATGCGTCACTTTTTTTGGATGCACCGGTGGCACAGTGTGCCTGCCCATATTTACAAGACCACGCAAAGCCATCGTGCATGGCTTTTCATGGCCTTGCAAATATGGCCCCCTTTCACGCATTATTCTGCGTGAAAGGGGCGCTCCATGGGTGTTGCTGTGGGTGTTCCCAGGCAACATCCATGGAACCTGACACATTCCCAGATTTACAAGGTTTCGTAAACATGACAATGCATCAGATTCCTAAGCCTCCCCAGGGGTGGCGTAAGGGAAGCGCTATAGGAGAAATACCTTTATTTCGCCTCGTTTTTCCTTTTTCAATGCGTGCTGCATTCTGCAGCACACATAGAGGAAAACACCTCTTGTGATTGTTTTTGTGCAGGAAGGTGTCCCTTCCTGCACAAAAAACAATCAGACATACAACACAGACACCATGGCACAAGGGTGACTGAGTTGATATATTGCAGGACTTTGTGCGCCAGCAGAGGGGAAAAATGACTGGAATGCACCGTATCTTGTAAATACGGCACATTCCTGCCCTTTTCTTTAGGCGCACGGCAGCGCAGCAGGAAGGCTCGCTGCACTGCTGTGCGTCAAAATTTTATAAATGAGGCCCTAGATGTGCACCCTGGAAGTGGATACAGTTACAGATGTGCACCGCATAACTGAGCGCAATACTTAGTGGGCCTCCAGAGCTTGGCGTAATATTCAATATGAGGACCTAGAAGACAACACTGTTTTTCCGAAACAGATATTGCTGACAGGTCTGCCTGTGAACAGCAACGTCCTTTGCGCTTTCCTGATGGTTTTGGCAAGCGTGGACGTCAGCTCATGCCTTCTGTTATGGTATACTGTACGCTTATTTCGGTTGTTGTCAGGTGTTAATAGTCCACGCATATAGTGCACACCACAAACTGAAGCACCTCTAGCCTCTGCATCACCCCGTGATCCCATATTTATCTCAGTCATTTTCCCCTTCTCCGAAGGCAGCGAGGCTCAGTTGCAGGGGCCCTCTGTATTAATGTTTTAAGTCTCCTGCATGGAGAAAAAGCGTGCCTACCCTTTTTAGGAAGAAAACGGCCCCCTTTGTGGCATGGTTTATTGCCCCGGGGATAGGAGGTCATTGGTATAGGATTAGTGGTGACTCAAAGGGGCATCAAAAGTGATGGACGGATCTGGCCTCTGTGTTCCTACCTTGGACTTCGAGGGGGTCCTTTTCTGCGAGAGCCAAGCCGAGGGACAGGAGCAGGAGGGAAACCCCCCATCTGATTGTCAACATCTTGGGGAGATAGAGATAGGAAGGTGCGGCGCCCCTCTCAGGTGCCTTTTATAAAGTCTTGTCCAGATGTGGCTCCCTCCTTCTATGACATCCGGCCCCAGGTGCAGAAGTTCAGTGCCCCTATCTTCAGTCATGCAAGGTTCCAGATAAGGTGGGACCTAAAACAGCTGTTCGCCGCACTCCCGGACCAATCTTTCTTCTCTGTCATCAGCAATCCATGCCAGGGCGCTCAGGGTCGAGTGGCCTCACCTCCTCGTGGCCCGAGAGCTCCCTGTGTCAAGGAGTAGGTCTGTCCTTGAGTTGGTGTTCTCAGTCCAGCTCCCATGTGACAGGATTAACAAGCATTGGCAAAGCCAATAGGTCTCGACTGTGGGCGAGCTATTGGCTTTGGGAATCGGATGGGGGTGGGTAACGGAGGGGAGGCGGGTGTTGGTGAGTAACGGGATGATGTTTAGAATAAGCGCTATGAAGCTCTAACTCTGGCCTTCATAGAGCTTTCTTTTTCCTTATATTGGGTGGAAGGGGAGAAAAACAGGGATTTAGAAGAAACAGGGACGGGAGGACAGGTGGGAAAAGAAACAGGGATAAAGTAGCATTTATTTTTGTTAAGTGCTATGACATGGCCAGCGCTGATCCCAACATATCACTTTTTTTCATAAGAAATAGTACCTGAGTCACAGCACGAGCAGCTAATGGCCAGCGGAAGGACAGTAATTAAACATAATTGATCTGTGCTTGGTCCTTGCGCCACAGAAAGAAAAGGAAGGGACACACTGCAAGCGCTGCCCAATTAAAAGACAGCAAAGAAAAGCGACAATGATGCAAACGAATGGTAAGCAATGGGTAGGCTCCCAGCCCATTACTAAACACAAGAGTTTCGCAAGTGATAGCACATGCGCTAGCACATGCTCATGCACGCGAGACCTTAAAAGGAAGGGGTGGCATACGCTTCATCATAGTATCTGAACAAAAATATCAATTGGAGGAACATTTGCTTTGCTTGTCTCTTGCCAGTGGACATAACTGCAGTTAAAATGTGTTGTTATGAAAAGGGGGCATCCCTCTGTTTTTGTTAGCAGCATGGCCAGCCATGGACCATGTAGTCCTTCCAGTCATTGCAGACGCTTCTTGATCCCTAAGAACAAAGGCTTCAGAAGAAGCAGTCAGCATTTGTCCGGTTTGCCTGAAAATCAACTCACTTTCACCTATTTGACCGTTCTCATTTCAAAATATGGTTTTGGATACAGGGCGTGTTTGTCTGAACACAGCATCTGGTTGCTATCTAGTGGTAAAAGAAAATTTAACCAAAGAATCTCTTGTCACTCTCTCACTCAAAGTGCAAGCAGCTGATGGCCAGTGGAGGGTCACTAATCAAGCATAATTAATCTGTGCTTAGTCCCTGGCCACAGGAAGTGACACAGAGCAAGCGCTGACAAATTAGAAAGCAGCAAAGAAGAGCCACAATGATGCAATCAATTGGTAAGCAATAGGCGGGTTACAAGCCCATTACTAAACACAGGAGGCTTGCAAGTGAGAGCGCATACGCTGCAACATGCGCATGCAGGCGAGACCTAAAATTATGAGTGCGAGGGAAACTTGCACTGCTTCTGCCTGCTTAGTTTTTTGTGTCAGAATCCTGCACCTCGCCTGAAGTGCTGTTTGGTTTCAGTCTCTATATAGGAAGCACGTACTGCTTCTGCCCATACTATACGTGTTCAATGTGTTTTAGGAAATATTGCCTGCTGCTGGCCAGACTGTGCTTGCTGATTGATTGATTTTATTTATAGACTGTTTTAACCCCCAGAAGCTTCTTGGCGCTAGGGAAGAACAATACAACAAAGATGAAACAAACACAACACCCTTGTGTGTACAATGGTATTTCACGCAGCTGCTAACACTTTCTTTCTGTGTGATGGAAGTGGTACTGCTTCGGTGTGAATTGTTCAGTGAATGAAGGATGTTTTCATGGTTGATTCTTGTATTGCACACGTTTGTGTGTCATTCGAGCTTGCAGTTATGCAACCCATGAACCACTCCACGGTTTTAGGTGGGCCGGGTCCTGTCAGGTCTGAGTACTGGCAGTAATTAAAAAAGGCAAGTGAAACAGGTCTCTTTCGTGCTCTATATTTAGCCCCTTAGTCTACTCAGCCAAGAAAACGGGAAAAATCGCAGACTGCAGCAGGTGGGACAAACAAAACTTTTCCCTGAGCAACTTGCAGCAGTTTTGTGGCTTACTTTTGCACTTCCGGGGCCTGCACCAGAGACAAATAACAGAAGGGAGAAGGCCCGGTGTTGGGCCTGGCCCTCTGCGCAGGGTCACCCCCAAACTTTGCCTTCACCCCTCTTGTTTTCTGAACCTGTTGTTGTTGGCTTTTATGACTCTGCACACTTTACTGCTGCTAATCAGTGCGGAAAAGTTTGTGCTGTCTCCTTTAAACATGGTAACATTTGCTTACACCCAATTGAGACATTGCTTATAAGTCCTACGTAAAGTGGTACTACATGTACACAGGGCCTGTGAATTAAATCTTACTACTGGGCCTGCAGCACATATTGTGCCCCCCCACTTAAGTAGCCCTTTTAAACATGTCTCAGGTCTGCCACTGCACCCTGTATGTGCAGTTTTAAACTGCCATTTTGATCTGACAAAATAAACCTTTTGCCAGGCCTAAACCTTCCTTTTTAATAATATAATTCATCCGGAGGGTAGGCCCTAAATAGCCCATTGGCCAGGGTGCAGTGTATTTACAAGGATGGACATGTACCTTTAAGTTTTCATGTCCTAGTAGTGAAAAAACTCTCAAATTTGTATTTCACTACTGCATGGCCTACCTCTCCCCCCATAGGATAACATTAGGTTTCCTTATTACATTTAATAAGTGAACTTTCAATTAAGAGTTGGTGAACAGTTCAAGTTAGGTGTCTAAAGAATTGTAATTTAAAGCCCTCTATAGTTTTCACATTCTGAAAATAGCGTTCTCCTCCTGGGGAAATGTCCCCTGGATGCACTGTCTAGATTCCCAAAGGGGAATAATTCAATCCCCAATTCAAATAGTTAGTCGATTCTCAATTGTTCAGGTTGTCTTTATTTGTTCATAAATGTCTCCGTTGAGTTTTCACTGATTAATCAACATTATATCATTCCATATTAGGTTTCATTGATGGCTCGATTCTATTGAGCAATTCATTCTTGTAATATGGATAATCCCAATGCATTTTGGGCTAGGGTTGCCCTTCATCAGGGGATAACATTTCTAAAAGTAAACGTAACGTAACAAAGTGAAAATGAATTCTCCTGAGTAGAAATCAATATTACAGTCACCCTGTGATTCCTGAGTTAAATATAAATCGTGAGACTGGGTGAATATGAAAGACTAGATAAAAATTGCCCATCTCCATAACATGGTTTGTGCCACATCACATGTCTATAACCAACAGTGTCAATCCCCGTGGATGCTCTAAAGCAGTGTAAAAGGAAGGTAAACAACTCTATAAAATAACATGAGCATCATGCATCCAAAATGTGCGTGAACGTTAATATCAATCTTCATAAACAAACTTAACACTAGTGGTGGAGTAATCAAGTATTACATACAACCGTTAGCTCAACAACGTAATGCATGTGTTTAAAAAGTGACTCCAAGAGGAGTGTACACCTTGCTGACAGTAGCTAAGGAGTGCGATAGAAGAGTAAACAGAAACGTGTGAAACATGCAAAATATGTCATTCAAATGTGCCGTAAAAACCTTCTGGCAAAGGTTCAGGGTCAGACTGATTTGCATATGGCCATGTCTGAACTGGGGTGGCGGAGTGAGCTAAAGAATGATGATGGATTAAACCCAGATCAGTTGACTGGGGGTAAGTGCTTGCAATGTTCAACACTCCGTCCATCATCCCCTTTGGTTTTGCTATGTTCGCCCTAAGTTGGCAGGGTATGCCCAGACATGGGTCCCTTGCTCACTTTGCTACTGGATTCAAGATAGCTTGGCTGATGGCTGTAAGCCAGAAACCGGTCCCAGGATGCTTGTTTCCGGTCCAGGGAAGACATGGCTTGGCAGTTCGGGCTGGACTGTTCCCATAAGGCACAGGGTCAGACTGATTTGCATATGGCCATGTCTGAACTGGGGTGGCGGAGTGAGCTAAAGAATGATGATGGATTAAACCCAGATCAGTTGACTGGGGGTGAGTGCTTGCAATGTTCAACACTCCGTCCATCATCCCCTTTGGTTTTGCTATGTTCGCCCTAAATTGGCAGGGTATGTCCAGACGTGGGTCCCTTGCTCACTTTGCTACTGGATTCAAGATAGCCTGGCTGATGACGGCTGTAAGCCAGAAACCGGTCCCAGGATGCTTGTTTCCGGTCCAGGGAAGACATGGCTTGGCAGTTCGGGCTGGACTGTTCCCATGAGGCACAGGGTCAGACTGATTTGCATATGGCCATGTATGAACTGGGGTGGCGGAGTGAGCTAAAGAATGATGATGGATTAAACCCAGATCAGTTGACTGGGGGTGAGTGCTTGCAATGTTCAACACTCCGTCCATCATCCCCTTTGATTTTGCTAAGAAATGAACACAACCATGAGTGCCAGGGTTGTGTTAATTTTACTCTTCTATCACTCTCCATCTCCTTATGGCCACCTCCACTGTAAATGGAAATCTTCTGACTGGAATTTAGAAGTCAACTTTTCCAACTGGACTAATCTGGTCCCTGTATCTAGCTCATGTTCGATCGCAGTTGTACTGCTTCAGACTTGAAGCAATAGGACACACTTGAACTCAACACTCTAAAAATGTGGCAAATGTATTTATCACTCTACTTTTAAATGACGCACAAAAAAAGGAGCTCAGCACTTTCAAAATGAGACGAATAAACTTATCAAGGTGCTTTCAAAATGAAACACGTGTATATATTAATACAGGGAAACAACCTTTACTACGCGGTTTTTACACCGCAATACAATCACAACGCGGTCGTTACAACAACCGCGTTGTGACCACGCAGCGCCATTACAACGCAAGTCGTTGCAACGACTTGCGCTAGATGGCGCTCTAGACTAAGGAATAGTATGATTTACTATTCCAACACCTTCCCTAGTGTTGCACACACTGGAGTTGGAATAGTAAATCATACAATTCCTAAGTCCAGCGCGCCATGTAGCGCAAGTCGTTGTAACGACATGCGTTGTAATGGCACTGCGTGGTCACAACGCGGTCGTTGTAACGACCGCGTTGTGATTGTATAGCGGTGTAAAAACCGCGTTGTATATGTATATATTCATTAATACAGCACTTTTAAAAGGAAGACAAAATATACTTGTTAATGCACCTTCCCAGATGTCAAATGAATATGGGGAGCATGTATACAAAGCAGAAAAACTTATGAAATATACACACATGCCAATGAAACTTATAGCATATATACACAAAGTAAGCAATAGACATACATCACCGAAAAAGTGCCTTTTAACATTCTGGCAAGAAAGACTGCGGAGCCCTCTCAGTCAGGCAGAAGTCTTGATCACCAAAGTTCCCTGTAGCAATGCGTCCATTCCACGGCGAGCTCCTGTCTTAGAGCCAAGATTCCCTGTCTTTAATACCTTTTACTCAACTCAAGGAGAGATTTCTAGAAATCTCCCCCCCCTTCTTTCTGTTGTGAAAGCCAGGCTGACCGTACCGGTCTACATCGAGGTCACCCACAGAAGCTGGCCAGGTCCCGGTGTTTGCTTCCCGACAGAGCTGTACATTCCGCACATTTCTCTGGCAAAAACAATCTCTACCTTGTCAACGTTACCAAGTGCGCATCCCACATGATATGTTCCAGCTTACTCTGCACGGTGAAGGACGAAAACAGGTGAAGAGCAAAAACATCCCCTCCCCACCCTGTAACTGCATGAGAGCACAGAAAATAGAGTCAGTTATACAAAATAGAGTTGATGGTTAATGTATCATTCCTCATAGCATCACAGCGGACGGCCTGAACTTGTGACTTTTACCTGATCTTACATGACCAGATAGCCAAGAGTCATGCTTTGTGCTTTTAGGCTCTATACTTACCTTACATCTTTGGAATTGCACATTTCCGGTTCTACTGATAGGATTTTTGCCTTTTGTTTAAAATAAATTATGAAATTTTACTCTATCTTTTTAATTGATCTGGCATTTTTTGTGTGTTGAGTTTGTGTGCTGCATACTTTCTTTACATATTGCCTCTAAGTTAATCCTGACTGCTTGAGTGCCAAGCTACCAGAGAGTTAAGCAAAGATGAATTTAGTGACTTTTTATGGTTCACCCTGACAAGGATTGCAGCTGTTGCTTGAATGGGGTCCCCCCAACCAACAAACCAATTTCTCATAACCGGTATGCTTTATTTTCTTGTTGAAGATGAGGATCTTCTTCAGCCAGGACTGAGCTCTCCTATGAGTCTCACCTCCTGAGCCTTCGCATGCCACACAGGACAGAAGTACCCTAAACTTCTTTTGCTGCTGCATTTAACATTTTATATTCTATATAGCACTTACTACCCCTGATTTCAGCACACCTCTGAGTGCACATCTCATTGTCCATGCACACTGCAAAGGATAATGGTGAGCCATGGAACCTGCTGACTGACAGTACATATTATTTCATTATTTGTTTGCATCAGCAGAAGGCAGGTGGTTCTGTGCCTGTCCTGGCCTCTGCATGTGGTGGGAAGTGAAATAATGTATTTGTGAAAGAAAAAACTCTGTCAGATCAGCAACACTAGGCAAGGACATAGTTTCCGTTGGTGCAGCAGGTGCAGTAGCACCAGAGGCCTGAGGAGCCCACTGAACCCTAATTATTTCTGCATTCTATAAGTCAAACAGAAGCCAGTGGGCTCACCTCCTTCCTTGACCTGTGGTGCATGACACACCAGTTATGCTACTACGTTGGGCCCCATACAGAAATGCAATAATGGAAATCAATGTCATTTTGTTTTCATGTTTTTTCCTCCCATATTCTGCAGCAGGACTGTGGTTGAGTCTCAAAAGCAAAGAGCAAATTGTGAATCTGGCCCTTCTCAGTGGAACAAGGCTCTTTTCTCCTCTGATCCCTGGAGGTATTTTTTCAGCCTTATCTTTAGAGTGTTCACTATCTGTACCGTGCTGTATTGTCTGTTGGGATCTGTTTTCCTGTGATGGGTGGAATGTAGAATGCCATCTCATTCCCCTTGTTTATGTGTAGAATGTTTATCCTTGAACAGGGAGAGGCAGTTGCTGTGAGCCTCCTTCCCTGCCAATCAACTTCTAAGATCCTCTGTTAATAAAGAAGATTTGAATCTACTTACGACCCTTGGCATCTTTACATTGGCAACAATCCGACTGGCAGGGCTTTCCATGTGGTTCCTCTGCATCTCCTGAAGGTTACAACAACTGCTGCCCTAGAAGCAAGAAGCCTGATTACAATGACTGCTGCCCAAGAAGCAAGAAGCCTTTTTCTTCTGTTTCGATCTACACCGGACTTCTACGTTGCATTCATGGTCCTCCGCAGCATACAGGAAGGTACCGGCATTTGAATAAGGTACTGTGCTTTATTTAATTGTTTTCCGCTCCTTACGGTGTCACGAGCATCTGTGTGTGACCGTTCCTTGGAGCATGTCGTGCCACGTTACCTCGATGTCGCTGACTCTCGGTTTCTGGCCATTAGTTCCTGCCGTACTGCCTTGAACTCAGTGGTTTACTGCACTGTCAAGCCGTACGTCACTGACTCCCGGCCTCGGCTTCACAGCTATTGGTTCCTGCCACACGCTGTCTGTCAAGACTTTCGCCTGACTTCCAGGTCGAGTTTGCCTGACTCCTGCTTCATTGGCCTGCTGCGTTTTGCTGTTCCCTGCCCAGCTGTCACATTATTCATATCCGATGCCGGTGATAAGCACACCGTTCATCACTGCTTGTCACATTTCAGTGACACGCACACCAGTTTAAGCAGTCTTCTACACTGCTGTTCTTCACTTAACTCCTCCGACAGTGATACGCACACCATTCATTGCGTGTTATATTCCGGTGAGGCGCACACCTGGGCAATAACATCCCGGTGATACACACACCGTCATTTTCATTGCGTGTTACATACTGGTGAAACGCACACCTGTGCAAGTACTGCATTCTTCCTACTTCTTGAGCACAGTGAAAGGAAAAAAATATTTAATTAGCAAACCTATCCAAACATCTTCTTATCAAGTCATTAGTAACTGTGGTGTTATCATCTAAGGGACTTTCATGAGGCAAAAATGTTGCAAAGCATTATACCGCCACCATCATTTTCCCCTAGTACAACCAATGCTTTTGTTGACTCGAAAGTCTGGAAAGAAAGTTTTGAGGCGTATTTGGCCGCTATTGATGGTGAAGATTTCACTGATAAAAATAAATATACATTATTATGTCATTGTTTAGGGTAAGAAGGTAGAAAAATGTAAAAATATTTACCACAGCAATGCATATTAGGAGACAGTGATGTGGTGGATGAGTAAATGTCTGCGTTGAAAAAATTTGGACATGAGGTTCAAACCACATAAGAATGTGGTCCTAGAACGACACGAATTTCATAAGCGTCACCAACTTCCTGGTGAACCGATTGAAAGATATGTTGGGGTTTTGAGGTCCTTAGCTTCTTCATGCGAAAATAAAGATTTTATAGAAGAATTGATTAGGGATCAAATGGTGGAACATACCAACAAAAGGTTCAAAAGGTCCTGCTAACCACACCTAATCTCACTCTACATAAAGCTGTTGAATTGGCAGCTGGGATAGAAAACACTGCATCTTTTATGTCCCAAATGTCCCTAACGGGTGAACCATCTAAGAATACGTCATCTGTTGTGTAATTTTGTGAGAAAAAGAAAGAGAAAAGTAAAAAAGGCAAAATATTACTATGTTATAGATGTGGAAATGACAACCATTTGGGAAATTCCTTGTCGTGTCCTGCCCGTGACAAAATATGTGTGTAGATCTAAAACAAAGTCAAAAACATCAAAGCCTAAAACTGTTAGTAATGTAAGTGAACAGAGTACTACTTACAATTCATCTGAGTCGAGAGATGAAAGTGTGGTACTTTATATTGATGATATTCAATCTCAGTCACATGAGGGTATCGGAGTCAAGCATGTGGAAGTTAGTGCTATTAAGAGGCCTTACTGTCCCATAGCAGTTGATAACACAGACATCAATATGATGGCAGATTCGGTATCCCCATTCACATTAATAGGTACAGAAGATTGGATATTTTAGCAATGTGACTCTCATGGAATCTTTCATCAAACCTATAGCATATGGTGGTAAACAAATTGACGTTTTAGGTGAGTTTAATACCAAACTTTCCTTCAAAGGCATTTCTACTTCTGCAGTAGTGTGTGTAGCTAAACATGGCTCATCGTTGTTGGGATGGCTGGGACAATGTAATTTGGGAATAATTTTGGACCCAAATAGCATAGAACAAGTAATGCTAAATAAAGAATTCACAGGTGTACATGAAATTCTATCATCTGTATGGGAAGCCAAGTTCCCCAGAGTCTTTAATGAAAACCCTTGGGAAGTTAGAGGGTTTTAGGCATAAGATACAGCTGAAAGATGATGTTGATCCTGTGGTTCATAAAGTGAGGAGAGTTCCCTTAGCTGTCAGAGCAGATCTATGGAAGGATCTAGATAAGTTGCAAGAGCAAGACATTATTGAGCCTATTGAAAGCTCGGAGAGGTTGTCACCTTTAGTTCTAGCAAGGAAACCTAATGGGATTTTGAGAATGTGCGTGGATCTAAGAGATCTAAATGGCCAAATCTGGGTAGATCGACACCCTTTGTGCAACATAACTGAAATGATATCGTTGGTCAAGGGTGCCAATTGGTTTTCCACTCTTGACATGACCTCAACTTATCACCAAATAGTTTTGCATGAGGATTCACAACATTTAACGTCATTTATTATGCCAGAGGGTGCTTTTCTTTTCAAAAGAATGCCTTTTGGTTTAGCCTCAGTGTCTGCTGTTTTTCAACGTCTTATGGAAGTTCTATTTAAAGACACAGAAGGCATTTTGTATTTCCAGGATGATGTATGGGTATTCGGTGACACAAAAGACAACCATGACAGGCGTTTAGCACATGTTTTGGATGTTCTAGAATGGAAAGGGGTCACACTTAGAGCTGATAAGTATAAGTTTGGTGTAGCTCAAGTAACTTATTTGGGTCACAAGCTGTCAGCAGTGGGTGCTGAACCTAAGGACAGTTTATTCAAGGCCATTGTGGAAGCACCAGTACCCCAGGGAAAGGACCAGTTGAGATCATTCATGGGTTTAATGGAATTTTATTCTCAGTTCATTCCAAGTTGTGCCCAAAGAACACATGCCATCCGTCAATCGTTAAGAAAGAATGAGAAATATGTGTGGAGTGATTCATGTGAACAGGAATTTGCTGACATCAAAAAGGAGATTGGCAATGCTATTCCCCTCAAGCCTTTTGATACCAGAGATTTCAGCATAATCATTACAGACGCTAGTCAATATGGGTTAGGAGCTGTATTGCTGCACAAGAGGAATCACAGAGAAGAGGTGGTAGCCTTTGCTAGTTATGGACTCAAAGGAGCAGAGGCATCATACTATGTGGTGGAGTGTGAGGCTTTGGCTACTTGGTGGGGTGTCAACCATTTTCGACAGTACTTGTGGGGCACTGAGTTTGTGATCAGAGTGGATCACAAACCTTTAATAGACCCGTGAAGAAAGTAAGGGGATTTTAGAAGAGGATGATGTGGTGATAAGTGAGGTGTACAGTGCCACCCAGTGTGCCATCTTAATACCTGAATGGTTAGAAGCATTAAAGAATGACACTATCATAACCACGGTCATGAAATATATCAATGAAGGCTGGTCAAATGGTAAGATACCAGACGAGTATGTAGATGCGTTCAGGAATATTGAAGCTGAGTTGTCTGTTATGGAAGGTGAATTAAGAAGAGCTGATCTCCTAGTTGTGCCTAGTGTTCTTAGATCTAGAGTTCTAGAATTAGCTCATGAAGGTCACATAGGCATGAGGGCTGTGAAAAGTAGAGTGAGGGATTCATAATTGTGGCCGGGTATGGACAAACAAATTGAACAGTATGTGAGGGTTTGAAAGGCTTGTTTTGCCAGCGACAAGACGCAAGTAACTGTTCCTTCTCCTATTGTTGCGGTGCCAGTCCCGGAGATTGCATGGTCAAAGCTGGCGATGGATATAATAGGTCCAGTTGGTGTGAACCATGGTCATGTAAAATATGGCATAGTAATTGTAGATTACTGTTCCAGATGAGTAGAAGTAGCGTTTGTAAATATCATTACTTCGGCAGTGGTGGAAGATGTCTTGTAGAAATTATTTTTCCGCAAAGGTGTTCCTGATGGATTGTTTACGGATAATGGTCCCCAATTTGTGTCTCACAAGTTTGAAGCCTTCCTTTCCAATTTTGGTGTTAAGCACATTACTACTTCATTGTACCATCCTAGAAGTAATGGTTTGGTCGAGTGTTGCAACAGAATGATTAAAGAGAATATACAATTGTCTGTTGCGAGTGGATTGGATTGGATTGGATGCAAGAGGTAAAGAATTTGGTTTGGGTTCTTTGCACTACACCCAATGTTGATACTAAAGTGTCTCCTTTCGTGCTACTTAAGGGGAGACTACCTGGGTCAAAAATGAACAGGTTATGGATGAAGAAGAAGATGGTGTCTGTAGAAACTATGTTGGTGTAAAGAGAAACGTGTGCTGGCCCAGAACAAGTATTCTACATCAGCACATAAAACTCTGGACGTGGATGTGGGTGATGTTTTGCGAGCGAAATTTTCCTTTAGAGTGGGAAAGAGAGTTGCCTGGTTTTCATCTCCTAAGAAGATGGTTAGAGTTGGTGATTTCTCGGTAACCTTAGAAGATGGTAAATGTTGGAATAAAGACAAATTATCAGTGGCTCACAGAGGGTGTGCATCTGAGGCAGGTGATCAATACCGTGACAAACAAAAGCGGGAAATGACCCAGAGTGTTATATTGAGGAGATCGAGTAGGAGTTCTAAAATACCTTCCAGGCTCCAGGATTTTGTACTTGGTTGAAGAGATTATTTTTTTCCAGGAATTATTGTATATCAGTTGATGTAATGTAATGGTGTTTTAGATTATGTTTTTCTTTATGTTATTATGTTTTTTTGTTATTGCCTTTGATAGGGGGGAAGATGTGTTGGGATCTGTCTGTTTTCCTGTAAAGATTCCCCTTGTGTATGTGTAGAATGTTTATCCTTGAACAGGGAGAGGCAGTTGCTGTGAGCCTCCTTCTCTGCCATTCGACTTCTAAGATGCTCTGTTAATAAAGAAGATTTAAATCTACTTGCGATCCTTGGCATCTTTACAGTGTCCTTGCACGTTTATACATTTCAGGCACCAGGCTCACGTTTAGCATTTGTGAGGTGAAGGATTCTAGCGTGCATTTGGTTTGTGTGACAGATGTCTGTGTGTGTTCCATTGTGCAGAAGATTCTGTTACTGTCCACTGCTAAGATCTATGATGTTATTACTAGAATGCTGGTTCTGATCTGAAGAAAACATGACACAGTAAGGAGTAGACACACAGAAGGGGCAGAATTCTGGAGCCACAAATTTATTCAGGTCACCCCATACAAGCCCTCTCACTGGTAGTCTTTATTTATCTAATATTTTTAGTTACCTGGAACATCTCTTGTGCTATCCCGAGAGAGGCCCTAGGATCCTGAATTCTTAGATTAGATTCAATGAACCATCCTCCCTTTTTCTCCAATATTGCTGCAGAATGAGTAAGAGAACCTAAAATTAATTTTATTTCAGGTGAACTGCCACGATTTCAGCATTCACGTAGCCGAGTAATTCTCTTGGAAGCTTGAAGTTGTTGGAAGGTGTTACTGAAGGAATGGTGAGGGAGAGGTGTAAAAAATATAAGCGCAAGCAAAATATTACCATTGTTTTGGCACACTTATCAAAAAGATGACTACAGTCAGAAAGGATCCAGAGCTGACTAGGATGCAGGTGCGAGAAGAGCATTATGTAAAGAAAGGCAAGTGTTATATTTAGATCTCAAATTGAGTAATCTGGCTGTCCCATATAAGTGTTAATCTGTTAGGGATATCTTGACACGGCTAACTGGTTGTGACACGCATACAAGAACTGAGTAGACATTTGCGCCAACAGTAGTCAGAAGCCTACATAACTCAGTTGCCTGGTTTAGTTTAAATAAAATAATGGGTTTAACCCAAGAAAATGTTGCAGATAATGGTTCATCAGCATTCACTGTGAACATTTTGTTTCAGCTGTGGTGTCTTTGTCCATCAGGCAATGAGAAAACAACACATTCGAACCTTGCTTAGTTTCCAGGTTAGGAAAGTGGAGGCACTGTATTTGAGAGGCATTTAAGACTGACATTCTTCATCCAGTTAAAAATTGCCCATTTACTTTCTACAATGATTTCCAAAGAATTCAGGTCAACTGTGCCTCATCTACAGTGCTCAGCAATTGCGACCTCATCTCCTATTACAATGCAATAAGTAATAAAAATGGAAGGGTCCCTTACCAGTGATAGTTGACTCAAAATGTTAGTATATCGTCTAGATGGACTTGTCTGCTGCATTACCACCACTCTAAAAGTTCTATGGGATCTTTCCACTTCACATGTCGCCCTTGGGTGTACATTGACTCCAATAAACAGTTGCACCCAGCAGAAAAAATCTGAGTGTCTTGCATGAAATTTACCCGATTGCCAAGTTCGCAAATATCAAATGCAGCAAATATTCTGACATTAAGTCAAGTCTCAGAGTAAACATAATCTAAGCCTAAAGAAAGAGACAGACTGAAATGGGTCTGCTCTCAAAGAATTGGGGCAAACCCAACTGACCCACCTCCAATTTTGAGGTATTGTATGAAAAATACATAGCAAAGACACGTAGTCAGCAATAAATGAACTAAGGGTTGCAAGACTCACAACACAAGATTAAACTCAACAGTACCATCATCATTTTTTTCAATATTTTTTTACTGGATTTTCCAGTTAGCAAACAAACAAACTTCTTGTATTCCGTAATAGTATGTACACAGTAGTCAACATAAAATTGACAGTCACATGTGAATCAGTGATAATCAACACAAAGGTTTACAGCCGCAGAGGCAATAGAACCCTCTCCATGGCAGTACTTAGAGTCCAAACCCACCCGATGTGTCCCTGTAAGTGGGAGGAACATACGAGTGCCATCCTCGGGCCTTCCGTGTGAGACGCCTACTGACCCAGTGCATTCAGGCTCCTTCTTAGCACCATTTTAACACCATCCTCTAAATTAATATTAAGACCCATTTTTACCTAAGGTCATTGGATGTGACAGTGCAAATCTAGTTGCAATCAAAACAATGACATGCTTGTAAATGAATGAGTCTACATAGTCCTGGCAGGAAGAACCATGAATAGTTACAGTTGTAAGGGAAACTTCCACCAGAGTTCTTCGAGAACAGCATGTAAACACAGAGTATATCAATAGTGCACATTTTGTTCTAAGCAATGAGAGGAGAAATAAAAACACAAATCCATGACTGTGATAAAATAAAAAATAGAGTCAGACACACTTTGGGTCTAGTTTGGCCATGCAAAGGACAAAACTGTTTGCTAGGTGCAGTGTCTTGTGTTTTAAGTGCAAAATCTTCACGGTGTTAAGCACACATTATTAAATAATCGGAAAACATAAAAATATCTCTGCCGGATCTAGATTTGTTTTTTAGCGATTCCTTAGAAAAAGTAATTATTTATATGTCTCGGTTTTGAAGAATAATAATATCATTACATAAACTCATCATATAGGACACAATTACTGCTTAAAATTATTATATTAACTCTTAAAGTTCCAAGTGCCCTTCTAATGTGCTCCTGAGCAAACTTTCCTCAAACCATTTGAAATTTACGCCTGACTCCATTTCTCATTGTATATTACTTTTATGATTTATAGATATTCTTAATTATTTTAAACATCATTGCAAAATAAAGTGATATGCTAGACATCCATAAGCAAGTAATTTTAGACTGCCATCAGCATAGAAGTGAACCACCACTTACCTTCTTCTCCTGAAAGGTTTTTTATTAGCTGTGTACTTCTTAACAAAGGAGGTAGAAGTTCTTGCAAGGTATCTCGCCTTAAGACATTTCCTCTAATATAGCCTTAGAGCCCGCCGTAGTAGGCTCTACCGGCCATTAAAGGCCCGCTCCAGCATTAAAGGCCTGAGGCGAGGGCCTTTAACAAGGGAGTGGGCCTTTAATGGCCGGAAGAGCCCGCTGCGGGGGACTCCAAGGCTATTCGAACATCCCGCCCCTACAGGCAGAATTTTCTAATTATTAAAAACAAAGGGGCATATTCTCAAGAACTTGTGATAACCACCACAGGTGTAGCTTAACGCAACCCTTCACATCGCAGTCTATCGCGGGAAAACAACTCCGTGTGAACGTGGTATTCACAACACGGCGGTACCATGCGATAGTCACACGACAACGCGTCAAATGAACGTGTTAAAAACAACGCGACGCCGCAAAAACGCGAAACCCCAACGCGAAAATAGTAGCGATGACGCCAATTGCGATACAAAAATCTACGAAAACTAGCCACAGGCCTGCAATTCCCACGCGTCATGCGGGAAAATGCACTATAAAAGTAGAAAAAAAACATACCAACAAAAGCCAAACAGCAGCGAAGCACAATGGAGGCATCCGGAGCAAGTACAGAGGACAACCAGAACCCCACAAGCCCCCCGGAGGAACAGCCAGGGACCTCGGGGTCAGGGAAGGGCAAGTACAAGAAGAGTAGGAAGAAGCGGTTCAGTCCGCAGGAAAACAGGATCCTGATAACGGAGGTGATAGAACACTATCAACCACTGTTCGTCACATCCACTGCATCACTGGCAACTAAAAATGGAATATGGCAGACCATCGTGGACAAGGTGAATGCAGTCGGAGTGCTGAAGAGGACAATGGGCGAGGTCAAGAGGCGCTGGAATGATGTGAAGCGCAAAACCAAGCAGAAACTCGCAAACAACCGGCAGGCAGCAATGCAGACTGGAGGTGGCAGTCCAGCGCCACAGGAGGAGCTGGACGAGATGGAGGAAATGGTGTCCACAGTCATCAGTGGGGAGACGGTGGCAGGAGTTGGGGGACCGGACACTGCTCAACATGACCGGACACAACAGCAATAGGGTGAGTAACCACCAGGGACTGGGGGGACGGGGGCAGATGGGCACAATGGCACACATGCACAATGAAGCATAGCACATCTGCGGACAAACCATGCCCCAGACCCACAACTCCCACCAAGAGACCAATGCACACAGGTATGCAACATCTCAGCACTGCATAAGCACAGAACCCAGAGGCACACCGCATGAAAGGGATAAGGGCAGCCAAATCAGAGCTGCAGGGGCGACTCCCCCAAGTGCGGCACACACATTACATGCAGAGCACATCAACATTGACAATGATGTGTTACAAACCGCAACACGTTCACAACAAAACAGAGGACACAACTGTTGCCGTATGTGCATAGAAACTGGCCAATCACATTTGGCATTGCAGGGAAATGTGAGTTGACAATGTACAAGTACAAACACACATCCGTGATGTAGTCGGAATGTCCACTGTCCCGCATCAAATAGGCAGCTCCCCCCAAACAGCCACAATGTACACTGTCATGCAGCCTGAATGTAAACATGTACAATGCCTCAACATGCATGTGAACACGATGTTAAACTGCATCTCCCCTTCACATTGCAGGGGGAAATCCCACACCTCCTGCAGAGCAGTCCGAACCTCTCTTCTCTGATGACGAAGAGGACCACCACACCTTCGACTCCGACGCCCTCCAACAACTCATGGAGAGCCTCCGCAGCCCACTTCCAGGATCAGGGCAGCCCAGCTGCCATGAGGAGAACCCACCCCCTGCACAGCACACACAGCAGGCAGCACCCACCACTACGGCTGCCTCCCAGGACACCCACGGCGAACACATGGCCTTCCAACGCCGTGTGTTGGGGTGCCAGGAGAAGCTAGCTGAACAGGTGCAGGTGGGGTTCGACCGCATGGCAGCCAAACTAGACGCCATACGTGGGTGTCTGAGTCCCATCAGGGACCACTCACAGTCCCTAACGGACACCCACAGTCCGCTCCATGCTCTCCAACGGACCATGGCTGACATCGCTAGAGTCCTGACTCTGCGACAAGAACGACTGTCTAGTCAGAGTGCCTCCAGCGATCTCGCCCGGGAGTTGGGACACATGCGGAGGATCATGGAGAACATGGAGCGGACGCAGGCGGAAAGAGCTGCTGCCATGGCTGCACACCAGCGAGAGGTAGCTGGGTCCCTCAATGCCCTGAAGACCCTCCTCATTGCATTGCTGCCACAAGGCCTGGCGCTGATGCATGCTGCTGCTACCACCCCATCCACATCTCCGGCCCCTGATGTGTCAGTGCCACACAGTGCTGGAGACAGAACACCACCACCCACATGTGAGGCACATGCAACAGCAGAGGACGAAGATGCGGATGAATCTGCCATCGTGGTCAGGAGGACGCAGTAGCATTCATCTCCTCCATGTGGCCTGCTTCTGCTTGGTTCTGCCCTCAGCATCATCACCTTCCACTATCCCCCGATGCACTCTGCGACACTCACCTTGGACCTCGACATGGACTGCCATATTCTGTTTGGTCACCAATGACACAGCTATCAGACTACGGTCTGAAGTCCTCCTCTCCTGATGTATCTGTCATTCCCTGAAGGACTCTGGCTGGCCCTCCACAGGCCGACAATGTGAAGTAGGGTTGGCATGGCCCTGTACTGCTCCAGCTGCAACACTCCCTTGAATGTGCAATAAACATTCATATTCACACAGATGTGTCATGTCTATGATCTTTCAAGTGTGGAAGTATGGATGAATGTAGGGTCAGTGGTTCCCCCTTACGTCCATGTTGCCCATGTTGTGGGACTTTTGTCACAGGGTGACACATTGCCGATTGCGGTTCGGGTGGCGCCGACACTACAACAGAGACACATCCATTAGTCACTTCCTTGTCCAGCACAGGACGGAACCACGCCCAGAGTCCCGGGGTCATTGTTCACACCCTTACGCTGGAGTGGCATACGCCAGGACAGCCCACTCCAATTACACACACAGGGGGGGGACGAAAACGCTACATGTCCCAGGTCTTCACTGTTGGGATCTGCAGCTCACAGGTCTAGTTGTCAGCATGCCACAGCCACTCCCTCATGGCTGGTGTACACCCACACCACACCCATCCAGCACAGGCGTCACAGGACATGTGACCCTGCCAATAAAAAGGGCCTGGCGCACGTGCTGGACGCCATTTCCACTCTCTCTGACTGGGTGTCTCCGTGTAGTTCTCATGTATGCATGAGGGCCTAGGGCCCTGCCACCTCCCATTGCCCAGTGCCGGGGGTGACATGATGGCGTCCGCACCACGGGACTCAATCATTAAGGGTCCATGGCTAGCGGTGAACAGACTTGGTGGCACCGGATACACTGTGGCAGGCACAGGCACACCGCCACGGGACGGTGTCTTGCGGTGCAGTGAGATAGGGGCACCTAAAGTGCTGAGCGGGTGTGCAGCCTGCGATGATGCGCCGTCCTGGCGGTCCGGACTGGCAAGGATTAGTGTGAGCTTGCTGGACCGCAGTGTAGGCCTGAGCCAGTGGGCAGGGCGGGCCTCCCGCCACGTGGCGTTGCCTCGCGGTTCACAGAGTTAGTGGCATCTCAAGCGCTGAGCGGGTGTGCAGCCTGCGATGATGCCGTGTGCACTGATATGGTCTCTGCCATTGCGAAATCAAGACCCAGAATCATGTGTGTGACCTGGTGGCCCGCGGTGCAGGGCTGCATGATGTGGAGGGTGCCATGGTCGCGGGCACCGGGCTTGGAGATCCCTCCGGAACGTGGTGGGCCCTCTTGGAGACACGCCGGTGGCGGAAGGTGAGCAGTGAGGCCTGGTTGCGCAGGGGCGGGCAATCACCTCTGGGCGGCGGGAGGGGCTGCGGTGCAGCAGCCTGTGTGTGCAGGGGCGGGCAAGCGATGATGGCGTGTGCAACTGTATGGACTCTGCCATTCGTGTCTCTGGAAACTGTTTCAGATGAGGGACCTGGAGGACTGCTGTGAATACCGGCACGTGGTTGGAGACACACCGGTGGCAGCAGGTGAGCAGTGAGGCCTAGGTCCGCAGTGTCGGCACTCTCGCACCCTCTCTTTCTCTCTCCCTCTCTTTCTCTCTCCCTCTCTCTCCCTCTCTCTTTCTCTCTCCCTCTCTCCCTCTCTCTCTCCCTCTCTCTTTCTCTCTCCCTCTCTCTCTCCCTCTCTCTTTCTCTCTCTCTCCCTCTCTCTTTCTCTCTCCCTCTCTTTCTCTCCCTCTCTCTCCCTCTCTCTTTCTCTCTCCCTCTCTTTCTCTCTCCCTCTCTCTTTCTCTCTCCCTCTCTCCCTCTCTCTTTCTCTCTTTCGCTCTCTCTCTCTGTACTTTGATGTGCGCATGGCACACCTTCTGATCCAGATTTCTGTTTTGCAGGCTGTGACTTACAGAATGTCCTGAGACGACCCGCCATGCCTCTTCAGATTTGTTTTTTTTGGTTTCTTCTGTAATAAACGTATTGTTTGGATATTATGATATGGATGTGTGATTTCCCTTTTTCTGACCACACATGTATGTCGGGTGTTGTGATTGTGCGACTTCAGGCGATTTGTTTGGTTCATGATTTCGTGGAGTTGAGGTGCAATATCTTTGTCCAAAGGGGGGGTGGGGTGGGGTGGGGGTGGGATGGTGGGGTCCTGGGGGTGGGGGCGGTGGGTGTTGTTGACCTATTGGGGCTCCGGGCTGCATGATCGGTTGCTCCAGGGCATCTGTTGTTCTTATGTGTGGCTATGGGCTGTGCTCCCTTGTCTGGTGCTGGTTGTCGTCCGACTTTACACCAGGTAGGAGCAGGTGTTAGTTTCCTGCTGCTAACGTGCCTTAGCGCATGTTATGTGGTCTTATCACCGATCAGGCTGGTCGTTGAGAATGTTGTGGAGTGGTGTTGTCGCGGCTTTTTGCACGGGAACGCCTACTCTGCATATCATTAGCGTTAGTTGCCGGGGTCATCTGTGGCGATGTTTTTTGCGACTGCTATCGCAGGTAAACTGGTGTTATGGGCTGTTAGCACCAGCTTGGGAATGGGGAGATAAATTTATCGCGGATTTGGCTGAGATTAAGTGCCTATAACTCGGCGATAGCTCCTTGAGAATATGCCCCAAAGCCTCTTGGAGCTCAAGGAGGATTAAATCCCCTCGGACTCTGAGAGGCCTTTGTTCAAAGCAACAGCTGTGAACAAAATCAAACATTTGAATGTTGGCGCTCCGGGCTTCTACCAGCCATTAGAAGCCCAGAGCACTCCATTGTTTTCAAAGGAGCTACCAACATTCCAATGTTCTAATCTCGAATAATCTCCAAGTCCCAGACATCACTAAATCATGAAATTCAATTTCCAACACTAACACTGTGGCAATACCTGACAAATATTGGGATTAAATTTATGCAAATAGGCTGTGGTATAATAGGCCAACCAAGAAAGGAGAGGTGTGGCACAGTGGCCAGAGCGGCTGACTCCGGGGCGCAGTGCTCACAGTTCGATTGCCAGCAGCAGCTCAGCTCAGCATCATATGACTGGGCAATAACTTACGTAATCTCCCGGACGACCCCCAGCGCCTTGAAACCCTTAAGGGCTGATATGTTCGCGCTTTACAAATAGGATTATTATTATAGGAAGTAAACAGCTGCATTCTGTTAAATTAACTCCTCTAAGTCTAACGGAACTATAATCACATACTTCTTATCACATCTCCCTATAAATGTATTGATTACAGTTTCTGATATAGATTTATCTAATATTACATTAACCTGAAGATTTGCTGGTGCTTGAACAACTCTAATGATTGTCATCAGTTTAACAATGTCCATAAAAGGGAGATTTTATTCAAACATTTTGACTATTTCCTCCGTAGCCTCTAGATCACGTAACCAGAGAGATTGATTGATATTCACTATTTGCTGATAGGAGTAAAGCAACCATCCAATGTGCTCTGTTGCTTTAGACAATACTGCATTTCAAATGATATTACCTTTATTGATGCAATCTTCATATTTTCCCAATTCAATCTTTCCCCACCTAGCTATTGCCCCGGAATCTAAATCAGAAAAGAAGGGGCATTCAGTAAACCAATGTTTAATATTGAACTCATTTAGGGTTTTAATCCTCCTTATGCATTGCGGCGCTGAATGCTATCTCTTTTAACATGTGTTTATTAAAACTGTTTCTGACAGCATACTCATCTGTGTTTCCGGAGAAACAAATACATATGTTAATGCATGTGCTGCGGCATAATATTATCTGAGATCTGGTAATTCAACTCCCCCTCACTCTTTAGAGGATAAAGTCAGCTTGTGCTAATTCTAGCTTGCTTATTGCCTCACTGAAAGTAAGTAAAAGGTGCCTCTACATGAATAAAAATTGTCATACACAATGCAAGGAAGGGTTTAAAAATAAAACAAAAAAAAGCTGAAGAATATTCATTTTTATTAATTAGACTATGCCTATTAGTGCAAGTGGTAATGCCTTCCACCTTCCCCAAATGGACTTGACTTTCTTTAGTAAGGCACCATTATTTAGGTCACATCAATAATTATACCTCTATGTAACTTTTTATGTCTAGGTGGTTCTTAGACACCTAGGTGTCTCTTCTGATTATATCTCTCCTGTATAGACATTACAAGAACTCAGGCGTCTGAAAAATGCAATGCATGTTCTGTATTTGACACATTTCTTTTTATACACTCCAGATATTGTATACCCATGACTGAAAGCCAGTGCTCATTCAACAATAATCTCCTCTGCATAAAGGAACAAAACCAAATAATCCATGTAAAGTTTTATTTTTGGGGAGCCTGATATTGGTAGTTTTAACTGGGGTGCCTAAAGATATGTTCAATTGCTCTATAAATAATGCAAATAAAATTGGTGGGTATCCCTGATGGGTACCATGAGTAATCGGTATTGTTCCAATTTACGGAGGATTTTTAGAACTAAGGTAGGAAATGATTCCTGATGCATGGCAAAGATCATGATTGTGGTAGTGGATGGAAAATGAATTTTATTAAGAAGTGAAAAAAGAAAACCCCAACTCACTAGGTCGAATACGATATTGACATCTAAAATAAACTATCTGAACTCTATTCGTGGAAATAAGCATTTACAGCCTCTGCACAAACTAGTATTAGTAAAGATGTGTTGCAAGGGTATAAACTGTTTTGACTTTGATGACTTAAACCTGATGTACAAAGGCCAATGTAATTTGCTATGGTGCCAGTATTGTATAATCGGAATTTCATAACATTATGGGATGAAAAAACTTGGATCCTTCGGGCATCTTGGACTGATTTTAGAACACCAATTATTACACCTCGATGAAATATTGGTGAAACCTTTGCTCCAATTAACGTGTGTTGGGACAGAAAATCCCTTTCATAGTGATGGCTGTGTACCCCTGCAGTGAGTGTCCCATCTGCAATGATATTTGGAACCCTGGTGCTGATTTTTTGTTGTCAAAGATGAACACGGATCATGTGTGTGCGCCATGTCAGAGGCCTATCTTATGTATTGTGGTCTTGTTGGACCAGGAGCAGCACCCAAAGCGCTACCCTCATTGTGGTGAAAGGCTGCTGCCTTTGCAGGAGTAGCTAGCACGAGCGCGATGGTGGCAGCATACTGTGTAGTGATCAGGCCTTTTTACCTGTGTCACTGGAGTAAGGCCTACGGGCTCACTCATGTAAAGTTCAGCTACTGTGTGCTTAAGTCACCCTTGGCCTACATTAAGATAGCATGTAGTGCTGTGCAGTGCATATGTGTTGTATGCATATGCTGGGAGCATGTGTGCCTGTGATTGGTACAATACATGGAAGATTCTGGTTTCCATTTTGGTAGACCCAGGACTGACTGGAGGAGCATAAAAAGGTAGAGGAATCCCCCAGACAGATTTGTGCATTATTACATTCCTGTGAGCTGGGTGGGACACACAGGGAGGAAGAAGAGCCAGGCTCTTCAGTACACTTCAAAGGGTGCTCTTTGATTAAGAGAGAAGTTACTGGGAAGGGAACCTGCATACATCTCAGGAAGGATATGGGGCTCATAAGAGAATCATAAAGAGTAGGAATTGGAGCCCTGCAGCTGTAACCTTTTGATGCACATACCACTGTGGCTGACATCCAGGTGTGAATCTCTAGTCACTCCAATGATCTGTATTGTGGGGCTATCAGATTTGGAGTTACTCCTGCTGCGACAGAATGCTTTCTGGGGTAAGGGCATGGCAGAGTAGTGGCGTTGGACCCGATACTTGTCAGGTAGCATTTCCCTAAACTTTTTTACTTCCTTCTCTTATGTTTTGCTGGTTCTCATGTGAAGCCTCGAGGTTCTGGGCCCTTTCCCACTGTACTACAGTGTTAAGGTGCGCACACCCTCCCGACGCATGTTGGGAAGTGGTGCGAACATGACATTTGGTGTCTGTAAATGGACTCTAAGAAGGGGAGCTTGAGACCCACAAAATTGTCAACTGTCAAGCAGCCAGGCAGCCTGCACGAGGAGGAGAAGCTCCTGAAGATTGCTGCCTGTGACATGGGCTTAGGGTAATGTCTGCCAGTCTCCCAGCTGGATGAGGGTATATCACCCAGGAAAACCCATGACCACCTGCCCTGGATCACAAGTGCCTGCCTGCTTGACATGTCCAGTGTGCCCTGTGAGTAAGAGGAGAGCACTGGAGGGAGTGAGGTCCAGTAGGGGATCCTGGCAATTGGATACCTGTAGCAAGGTGTGAGGCGGTGGCTGCTGCACCGATCGGGTTGTCACCTGTGTGCAGGTTCAAGTTAGTGACCCAGTATGCTGAAGGTGGCCACCAGGAAGTTAGCCATGGTCAGCATCACTGCTGTGCTGATTGACCCATATTGGAGGAAAGTCGGTGACCCTGTATGCCAGGAGGGGCCATCGTGAAGATTACTGCTATGCTGATCAGGCTGTAGCCCATGTGTGGAGGAAAGTCAGCAATCCCATTTGCCTGATCGGGCTGCTGTGAAGATTACTGTTGTGCTGATCGGGCCATCGACTGTGTGCAGAGTAAGGGCAGTGACCCTTAGGCCAGGTGGGGCCACCGTAAGGACAAGGACTGTTGCCAAGTTCAAGGCTTTGTTTTGAGGAGAGGCCGTCATGGTGACCTGTGCGGGCCTGAGCCCTGACTAAGGATCAGAACCCGAGCAACCTACTGCCCACCTGTTGAAAGGATCAGAGGAACTTACCATCTCACCAGAAGAAGTGCCGTGGATGCCCAGCTGCTGCCCCTGCAGAACCTTGAGCGCTACTCACCAACAGAAGCCGCTGCCTCTGCCCAGAGAGACTCCTACCATGCCATACTTGCAGGAGTGGGTAAGACTGATTGCAGGGTTGGAAGACCCCAAGCGAACTTGGTCTGCTACATAGTGCTTCGGGCACTGAACCACTCTGGAGACTCGGACTACTAGTGGGGCCTACCCTGAATGTTGCCTATAGTAAATGGGGAATAACCACCACAGCTGGTGAGAGGGAAGTTGGACTCACGGATCTGTCTATTGAGCACTGGAGCCATGACCTCATGAGGCTGGGTGTATTGTTTGTGTGTGCCCTATTTGACTTTGTATTTGTATATAAAACACTCCTTTTGCAATAAAAAAAAGTGTTTGGCTGGACAGTCATTTATTGCTGCTATTGAACGCAGGTTAAGTTAGAAGCCTCTGTTCACTCCCCTGTATCTACCTCTCCCTGAGAAGCCTTGGACTTCTTCACCTGTGCTACCACCAGAAATCATGTGCAGAAGGGTTACTTGGCCCAGTAGTTCAAGACCCATAGTCCCGGGACAGCAGGAGTAAAAGGCCTCAACCCCCACGGTAGCTCCTGCTTGCCCTGCGGCCCTTTGAATAGAGTTTTGGCAATGTGTTGTTAAATAGCTTTGTTAATAGAATGTTTAGCTCTGTTGCAAAGTTTCAATAATATTCAGAATGGAAACCATATTTCCCTGAAGCATTGCAAGTAGCCAAAGAGCATATTAAATCCTCTATTTCCTTCTGCGAAAAGGGTGCATTGATAAATTCCCACCGTTCCTCTGTGAGTTTGAGATTTTGATATTAGCCAGCCATCGTTTTATGAAGGACACTGGCGAAGCTGGATCTGCCCAATAGATTTATTTTCCTTTTTTTTTTTTATAGGATTCCCCGCAATTTCACTCGAATTTAAGAAAAAAGAGCACTTTTTCATAAATTATCTGGTACCAAAATGACAAAACTCCAATCAGTAGAACCAGAGTTATGAAAATTTAAAATATGCTTGTTTCTGATCCACAGAGGACCTGGCTTGGCAGTTGCGGCTGGACTGCTCCCATGAGGAGCAGGGTCTAGACTGATTTGCATATGACTGGGTCCAAACTGGGGTGGCATAGAGAGGAAAAGAACACTTGTTCTGAAATATATAATTTTAACAGTGGCGGCTCGCAGTGGGAGTGCTGCGGTGCGGTGAAGCTGGGCGGTGAGGCTGGGCGGGGGAGGGGCAGGGTGTGGGGGGTTGTGAAGTCGGATATACGACGGCCAGGAGTAAAGTATTTTACTTTACTCCTGGCCGTCGTATGTCCGACTTCACTACCCCCCCACCCTGCCCCTCCCCCGCTCTGCCCCACCACCCCACAGCACTCCCACTGCGAGCCACCACTAAATTCGAATGAATCTTGCGTTTCAGAGGCACAACCATACCAAACCACTTTCTAATCAACACTGAATTATCTCACTGATTTACGTTGAACAATTCGAAAATTTGGTCTGCTGCGCAGCAAACGACAGCACACCATGGGTTATTCTAGTGAAACTCAAGGCCTCATTTACTATATTTTGACGCACAGCTGTGCAGCAAGCCTTCCTGCTGCGCTGCCATGCATCAAATAAAAGGGCAGGAATGCGCCGTATCTACAAGATACGGCACATTCCGGCCCTTCTGCCCTGCGCCGGTGCAAAAACAGCAGCCGTGCACCAACGCAGACACCCTTGTGCCATGGTGCGAGGGTGCCTGCGTCGCAGGGAGATTGTTTATGTGCAGGAAGGGGCACCTTCCTGCACATAAACATGAAAGGTGATTTGCTCGTGCTAGGGGCCTCATTTACTATATTTTGATGCACGGCAGCGGAGCAAACCTTCCAGCTGCGCTGCCATGCGTCAAAATAAAAGGGCAGGAATGCGCTGTATCTACAAGATACTGCGCATTCCAGCCCTCCTCTGTGCCGGAGCACAAACAGCAGACGTGCACCAACGCAGACACCCTTGCTCCATGGTGCAACAGTGCCTGTGTTGTAGGGATGATTGTTTATGTGCAGGAAGGGACACCTTCCTACACATAAACAATCATTAAAGGTGATCTCCTTCTAGTGTGTTGCAAAGTGCAGCACACAAAGAAAGAGCAGAAAACGAGGTGAATCAAAAGTATTTCTCCTCATCACGCCACTCCTATGCCTTCCCTGGGGAGGCATAGGATTCTGACATATTCCCAAATTTACAACACTTTGTAAATCTGGGACTGTGTCGGGTTCCATGGATGTTGTGTGGGAACACCCACAGCAACACCCATGAAAAGCCCCTCTCACACAGAGTAATGCGTGACAGGGGCCCATATTTACAAGACCATGGAAAGTCACACAGGGTGACTTTACGTGGCCTTGGAAATATGGGCAGCCACACAGCGCAGCCAGTGTCTCTAGAAAAGTAACGCACCAGCGGCACAATGGGCTTGTAAAAGAGGCCCTCAGAATATTAGCATTCCCTAATGCTTCACAGAATGCTCTAGGAATCTACCCGTTGATTGAGTCACCCATTCAGTCACACACACATCCATCAACTCACTAACTGATCCATCGATCCATTCATACAGACATCCTAATGATGCTTTAGTTTCTAAGATGAGGATTAAAATGACAATGCACAGAGCTTAATGAATCGACCCACTGAATCAGTGAATCCATGCTCTAGTCTGATCCACTCCAAATCCCCACAGCCTACTCTTGCTCTAGCATGGAAGGTGCATGGTAAAGTGAGAGCACACTTAGCGTTGAAAATCAAACCAGTGATCGATTAACCATGCACGTAAACATCCATCCATCGGTCCGTCCGTCCATCCATCCCACTGTTGCACTTTTACATAATGCATCAGCAAACAAACCCGGAAATCGATCTTTCCATCCTCTTCACTCATTTATCCACTTTTCAATCTAAAATCAAATCCCTATCCATCTATCAAACCATAGCCTCCGTGCTTCTTCCCTCAATCCCTCTACCTTTACTCCCTTCCTCTACCTTTACTCCCTCCTTTGCTCCTTTAGTCCATCCCATTTCTCACCCCTCATCCTTCTCTTCTTTATCCTTGCTCTCTCGCGGTGGTAAGGAGAGAGAAAACCAAGCAAAATAAACTGTGCCACATGCTAGGGATGGTATTTCAGGGCCTTAAACTAAACAGTGACAGAAAGCCGAGCTCACAATAAGCCCTGGGGTTTGGTGTCAGGACACCACACTCAAGTTACCCCTAGCCCACACCGAGCACAATGAAGCTGGGTGTGGAGCCATACTTGGAACCGTCCCTTGTGTGCAACAAGACTAGCTGTGTGGCTCAGGAGGGCTGTGCCTGGCTTTCTCGTGCTCTGTGCGTATTCTCATTTTGAGGGAAATCTTTACGATTCCATATTGCTGCCAGCTATGACGCAGTACTGTGTAAAATGCTCTGCTACTGCCTGTAGAGTATATGTGCTATGTGTGTGAGAGGAGCCTGCCCTTCCCTGCCATTACTGTACTTGTGAATAGTGTGAGTCATAGTTTTCCACAATTGTGTGCAGTCACAGTGATAACCGAGCGCTGTTAAAGGTGGGATCACTGGCGTTCTCCACTGGCCTCAGTCTGTACTTAGCCACCCTGACCCTGTGAATGAGCAGTCCAGGCTTAGCTCTAAGAAGATGATGGAGGGCTGTGTCTCGGAAGTGCCCAACGCAATTACCGCAATTGAAATGCAGATGTGAAAGTCTATCCAGAGTTGTAAGGTGTTGTGATGTCTAGTGCTTAATTTGTAAAAAGGTAAGTGCCAGGGCCCTTCTTGGGAGGCCACTGCAGCCCGCACCGTCCATTGCCCCTGTCAGCACTGCCAGTGACAGAACCAACACAAGTACTAACCATCACACTCCCACAAGTGTGACAATTCAAACTAATCCAGGTTACCCAAAGCTATAATAATGGTGTGAGCGACATGTGTTATACATTTTAATGTATAATGACTTATTAAACACTGTTGTGCATATCTTGAGAATTGGATAGACAATGCCACCACGTGGTGGACTGTCTCTAATGCTGGTGCCGTCTCTTAATTGCTGGTGTCGAGCAGCAGAAACCACCTGCTCAAATTAAGCACTGGTGATATCACAACAGTTTAATAATAGCTCAATATATACAGATAGATGCAGTAAAACTAACGTCAAACACTAAAAAATATGGGTAGTTGGTCTAAATCAATAGTCTCCAACCTTTTCTCTGATAAGAGCCACTTATGTCCAGTGAAAATCATCCTGAGATACTACTATTATTTGAGTTATAATAGGGACAACTTCAGACATGAATACATATGCTAGATTGCCAGCAGTGATCACCTCAGTGCATTAGGCACTCTTGGCAGCAGTAATGTAAAACTACTTTGTCAGTGTGGAATGCCGCTACATGGGTAATACATAAAAATCATATCTGCAATGCCATTGGCATCAAGTTAATAATATTAGTAAGAAGTATCTCCAGTGCTGTATGATTTTCACTCAAATAGAAACTTTAAATATTTTTGGGAAAACTACCCTTTTTTCTCCAAACATCAGCTTATGAGTTTTGACAATACACACATTTTAGTCTTGAAAATAAATTTTTCAATTTTGGTGTAAACATATATATATATATATATGTATATGTATGTATATATGTATGTATATATGTATGTATATATGTATGTATATATATATATGTATGTATATATGTATGTATATATATATATATATATATATATATATATGTATATGTATATATATATATGTATGTATGTATATATATATGTATGTATGTATATATATATATGTATGTATGTATATATATATGTATATGTATTGACTTCAACATTGTAGTGCATGCTGGGAACTGTAGTATTACTATGGACCATGTGACCACAAGGGGATTACAAATCACACTCACCTGTGAGCAAGGCGATGATGCCGAAACCGGTTAGGATGTAAAGAGTGTTGAGAGGCTGCCGAGCACATGACGCATTAAAGTCAGCATGAAAAGCAAGTCGGAGTTGGGCTCTTTTCTGGTGGATGTTGTGAAGCGCAGGATCCTCCGTTCCTGCTTTACTGAGCCCGCCCTGCAGGGTTGGGGGCCCCCAGCAAAATGGAGTCTTCTGTGAACAGTTAATTGAGGGGCATGACCCGCTTTGGTAACGTACCAGCCACAGGAATTACCGAGGCGAATTGGTAACGTGAAGGAGAAAGGGAGAGGAGGGAGTTGTTTCTCTCTCCATAACACCGCATTTTCAAGCAACTATTTTTGTGCAAGGCAGCAAAGGGCACTGTGCTTTTGATGATTTTACAGCTTTTTGCACTTTTGATGAAACGATCACTGTGACATTGACTTCAACATTGTAGTGCATGCTGGGAACTGTAGTATTACTATGGACCATGTGACCACAAGGGGATTACAAATCACACTCACCTGTGAGCAAGGCGATGATGCCGAAACCGGTTAGGATGTAAAGAGTGTTGAGAGGCTGCCGAGCACATGACGCATTAAAGTCAGCATGAAAAGCAAGTCGGAGTTGGGCTCTTTTCTGGTGGATATATATATATATATCCAAAGACTTTCGCCATGCAGCATCCAACTCCTGGAAGAAGACAAAAAAAACGGACCCAAAACTCAGTGCTCAGGTTTTTATTCAATGCCCTGCACCTCCGCCACGACGCGTTTCGACCTACAAGAGGTCTTGTTCACATATCGTGCATGCGAAGTGCCTTCTCATTTATAAAGTGCTAGTGCATTAACTCATGACGTGTCACATGGTGAACAGACATAGAAGAAATGTTTCAAGATCTATGGCATTAGCACCAGCAAACCAATAAATACAATAAATACAGCGGTATTGGCATAAATAATTAAATCCTTAAAAACATATCAATATGTTAAAAAGGGGTACGCCAAGGACCTTAACTTAAAAAACTCGCGTTATTATGCGAAATTTTTAAGAGAGGCATAAAATCAGTCTAAAAACATTTACTAAAAGACACATGTTAATACATTTTGTGACCTGTAAACATTATTGAACGTAATCTAATAATACAGATTAAGCCAGCCGCCCTGAGATTATGCCTACACAAAATGGTTTATCTTTTGTATGTATTAAGTACTGATGCAAATCAATATAGCCCTAAGTGGGCATAAAATCAATTCTTCTATTGTTCTATTAAAGTGTAAGTGCTAAAAAGTGCCACCCATTCGAACCACCCATGGTTCATAAAGTGCTAATGTTAGAAGACTAAAATGTAAGGAAGCATATAAGCAAATTTGAAATAGTGATCAGTTGGTCTTACATATGTACAAATAGAGCAAAGGACAAATATAAAATGGATTAAAGGCAGGTGTAAAAATCCTCGCTGGAATTCAGACCCGATGGTGTCTTTGTGTCTAATTCTAGGATATACCTAGTTTCCAATTGCCGTAGGCGGGCCTCACGGTTGCCTCCCCTTCTTAATGGTGGGATTGTATCTACCACATAGTATTTTAGATATTCAGGATTTTTACTATGTGTGTCCTTGAAATGCCTTGCAACGGGATACGATGGGTCACAGTTGGTGATCGCCCTAATGTGCTGGACTATCCTCTTGTGGACCTGCAGCTTGGTACTGCCCACATACCGCAGGCCACAGGGACACTCCAGCACATATACTGCGTATTCCGTTTTGAATGTTAACAGTTTAGAAATGGGTACTGTTTCTGTTTTAAAAGGGCTAATATATGATGTTCTACTGCTAGCAAACCTACATGCTTTGCATGAGGAACATTTCACAAATCCTTTACGGGAGGACAACCAAGTTTTACCTGTTGTGATCTCTGGACTGCTTTTAACCAACATATTGCTCATGGAGCGTGCTTTTCTGAATGTTAGATCAGGGTTTTTGGTATCTGATCCCCCAATACTGGATCATTGCGCACCAACCCCCAGTTTTTATTCAGTATTCTACGGATACGCTGATGTTGTCGATTGTATGTTAGAATCATTCTCGTTACTTGGTTGGTAGGATTTGCGCTATTCTCACATGAGTTAGACCTAGTAGACAGAGTGCCTGCCCTCTCAATGTTGGTTGTCTTGGCAATAGCATTGTCTATAGTCTTGATTGAGTAGCCCCTAGCGAGGAACCTAGCCCTACTTTCTTGCTGGGCCACGTGACACTCATGTGGGATGCTGCAAATACGCTTAATGTGCAACATCTCACCATATGGTATGCTTTGGATAAGGTGTCTGGGATGATGGCTGGTAGCGTGTAATACTGTATTCCCAGCCGTTGGTTTTCTATGCATTCTAGACTCTACTTTTCCATCAAATATAAAGACTTCAACATCAAGAAAACAGACTGTTTCTCTGCTCATGTGTGCAGTGAAATGCAGAGTAAGATTGTTACAATTATTCTGTTCTATGAAATGGAGTGCTAGATCTTCAGAGCCCCTCCAAATCAAGAACAGGTCATCAATATACCTGTACCAATGGCATATATGTTGGCTTATGATGTCTGCATGCTTATTTTTGAGGACTTGCTCCTCCCATAGGCCCATATGTAGACAGGCCTAACTAGGGGAGAAGCAAGCCCCCATCGCCAAACCTCTGGTCTGCTGGTAAGCCTGATTTTGGAAGAGGAAAAAGTTGTTTTCCAAGCATGTCACTATCATATTAACCAACATCTTATTATGCATGTATAAGCCCATAGGTCTCTCATTCAAGTAATGTTCAATGGCTTTTATTCCATCTTGATGTCGTATGCTTGTATACAGTGACGTGATGTCCAAAGTGATCAGAATGCACTCTGAATCCCAGGTAACATCACTCATCTTTCTCAAAAAGTCACTAGTGTCTTGCAGATACGATGGTAAATTTCTGACATGATTTTGTAAAAAATAATCGACATATCTTGAAGTATTTTCCATAAGACTGTTGCATGCATTGATGATCGGTCGTCCTGGAGGTTTTACTGTACTTTTGTGAATCTTCGGAATGAAGTGTATAGCTGGAATTACAGGGTAATCATTTTTAAGAAATTTGAACTCGTCCGGGCTCAAAAGACCTGCACTTTTCCATGCTAGAATTTTGGCATGATAGTTGTTCTGTGCTTGCCTAACACACTGCATGTTACTCCTCTTTGTCGTTCAGTTGGGACAGGGCTTCCTCCATGTATAGTTCCCTTGGCCATAAAACCACATTGCCCCCTTTGTCAGATTGCCGTATGATGACATTGTCATTGCTTTGCAGCTTCTTCATTAGTTGTATGTAAGAAATATTTTTCCGGCTGATGTTATGCTGGGCACGTGCAGTGGTTTTGTATAATTTTTTCAATTCAGCTGTTACTTGATCATGGAAGATGTCCAAATTGTCATGTAACATTACAGGTTGAAAAGTCGATTTGGGTTTAAAAGGTGTACGTATAGAGTCACTGATATTATCTGGACCCCTCAAAGTTTCACCGCTGTTCTGGTCGCTTTGCAGCTGGTGTAAATCTAGCAATAGATCAACGTCCCCTGCAACCAGCAATGTTGGACTTTGAGTGTTTTCCCTTGATTGTTCTGAAGGTTCCTTGTTATGTTTAGACTGTAATAAGTGGTATTTGCGCAATTTTAGTTTGCGTATGAATTTAAAAACATCCATACGGGTTTCTGCATAATTAAAATTGCTTTCAGGACTGTAAGAAAGGCCAAGTGCCAGGATTTGTTTTTCAGCCATGTTCAAATTAATGTCGGACAGATTGATCACTGCATTGGATTCTGTGGTTTCACCATGTCCATTTAGTTGCGTTTCCATCTGACATTCGTTGTTTTTTTGTTTTGCTGTCTTCCGCCTCCTGCTGCACTGCCGTCTTTCTCGGCGCTTTTGGTTGTTTCTCTGGCGTTTTGCTTCTTTTGGACACGAGGTCATATATATATATAGGGATGTTATGGTTAGGTTCAGAATTTACATACACAAAACCATAGAAATTCAGCAAATATAGTTTGAGTTATGTCAAGAAACTATAACTTGTGCCCTAAGGTAACTATAACTCGCGCCCCACCATGCACAGTTTTCTCATCAATAATTTTACAGCAAATGTTGCACTGATATCAGTGATGTCATAGACTATGTCAAGAGTGTTGTATTATGTGGGGTAATTAGCAGTGCATAGCGAGGGCACATGTCAGGCCCTGCAGGCAACCCCCCACATGCAGCCAACCCCATGCCGAAGACGGCCTTCGGTGGTATATGGTAGGGGTTGGCCAGGCCCTGCGCCCAACCGCATGCATAATTGGGAAAGGGGCTGCGCGCCCCCCTCCCGGCCAATTTCGGCCCCAGCAGCCCCAATCTCCCTAGGCCTGGCCATTGTCTGAAGAGGGAGGGGGTCATGCAGCTCCCCTCCCCGGGCCAATATTCACCCGGAGACCCCATCCTCTGAAGGCCTGGCCAGTAAATGGTGAGTGCCCTGGTGCCCACCCAGGGCACCAACGGCATATTTAAAATGGGGAGGTCTCACGCAGCCACCCTCCATGGGCCAGTATTGGGCCATGTAACCTCATCCCGAGTGCCCAGCCGCATTTTTAATGGGGAGGGTGGATCACAACACCCCTCTCTGAGGCAATATTGGCCCTGGGGACCCCCATCCCCTGGGGCCTTATCAATTATAAATGGGGGAGGCCTCCTCCCCTGGCTAATTTTGGGCCTGGGGACCTCATCCCCCGGGGCCTGGCAACTAATGGAGGGGTGCCCTGGAGCCCACCCATGGTACCCACTTCCTTTTTGTTGGAGGCTGTGGGAGGAGCCCCAATGCCCCCACAGCTTCAGCCGGCACCCCGCCTCCAGCGAGAGCCAGAATTTCTCCCACCAGCAGGGAGCAGCAAAAAATACTGCTCCCTGCAGGTGAGAGCCTTTTTTTCATCTGCTTCCCTACCTGCTTCAGTGTGGGCAGGGAAACATATAAAACGTCTGCTCCCGGCGGGACAGGAGCATTTTACAAGCTACCGTCGGCTGGGAGTGGACTAAGTGTTTGCTCTCGCTTGGCGAGAGCTTTGAAATTGCTCTTGCTAAGCAAGAGCAAACATGCTATGTCCCGGGGGGTGGGCATCCTGGCACATTGCAGGAGCCCGGCACTGGGGAATGGGGTCCCTATAGCCAATATTGGCTCCAGGAGGGGGGCCGGATGACCCCCTTCCTTTTCTATGCACGGCCGGGCCAAAGAAAGCAAGCATGAAAGACTGCGCTTGTTTTTTTTTTCAATTGTGCCATGGATGCGCTTCAAAATTGGTTAAAAAAAAAATTTGGACCCCACCACCAAGGCTAGAGGTTTAGGGTATTCCTACCCTGCCCCTTATAATTTTTTGGGCAATTTTTTCTTAGACTCAGCCGAGTCCGAGTCCCAAGATGGCTGCCACCACTTCCTGGTTGAAGTGGTGGCAGCCAATCACATCTCATTTTGAGATCTGTAGAGGGTCTGCGTTCCTAGATATCTTTATTTCTTTTTCCTTTAATAGCTCCAAAACTGCTGAACATATTTGCACCAAATTACAAAAAGCACTCTTTCTGGACCAAGAACTAGTTTCTGCCAAATTTAGTGTCATTCTGTTCAGAGGTTTGGACTTTAGTCGTGTTCAAAATCCCTATGGAAAATTGCATTGGAAAAATGCATTTTGAGAGCATCCCTTTTTCTCTGCCCTGCTTGACAAATCACCCCAAAACTTCCCAGACAGCAGCTGAAGAGAATGGCGTACCAGTTTTTAAAATTTCTTGAAGATTTATCAAACTGTGCCAAAGTTATTACCAAAACAGAAGACGCTTCATCTATGGAAACTAGGTCCTAACTACAACTACCTCCTGGCAACTGGTGAGTAAAGTGCCACTGATGCAATCTCGAATGTGTCATCAAACGATGAAGGGATACCAATACAAACAGCTAAATCGTCTTTTTCTGAGTAATGCAGACCTTTAAAACGGGATCAAGAACAGTTCTTTCAAAATCGAAAACAAAGGTGTAGGGGCAGAAGAAACAAAGCCAGAAACTAAGAGAAAAGAGACAAAGACAACACAAATGCTATGTGAACGACGGGGATGAAAGAAGCAGTAATGAAGAACAACATCTTGAAGCAACTAACGGTCATTAACCTGTCTCCCCATAAACTTACTAACATTGAAATGGAGGTCCTAAGGCTGGGACTTTCATTTTGTCCTACTTTCTCTAGTGACTATGCCCAGATGAGTGTAGACTTGTTTAAATTTGCCCATAAAATTGAAATTGTATAAAATATATGCTTTCAAAAAGACACTGGTTTGGGCAAAGGTTCCACCCAGGGAGGAAGCATCCAATTTGATTATTGATGACATTGACATTTTAAACACTTTGTACTATCTGAGTAATGAAAATCATGCTGATATTGGAAGTGGAGAAGTATGTGATCCTTTTGATGTCACTATAATTGATGATCTCTCAAGGAGATTTGAAATCAGGACTGACAGTACAACACTAACTTTTTAGAAACCAGCTTCCACATTCAGACCTTAAACAGCCAAAGATAATATAGACACCTTCTGTGATTTAGTGTCACATGATATTTCACACCTATGCAACAGGAAGTTTAAGACTCAAAACCTGAGTAAAGAACAATGGGAAGGAGGGTCCGCAATACAGAATGATATAAATTTGATTATCAAACCCTCTGATAAAGGGGGTAACGTTGTTCTGATGTCAAGGGCTAATTATATTAAGGAGGCACATAGACAACTAAGTTATTCATCCTGTTATGTTAAAGTAGATAGAACTTAGAGTGATTTGCAAATTAGATACTTGACCATATGAAGGAGTGGCACAATAATTTGCTACGAGATTGGGATGAGATGCAATATATAAAGAATGAGACACCGATTCTTCCCACATTGTATTTATTGCCCAAGATTCACATGAACGGAGCAGACTCCCCAGGGACACCGATAATTTCCTCAAAGAATAGTCTTTTGGAACACATATCGATTTACGTTGACCACTTCCCATTTCCATTTGTGAGAAATTTGACCTCATACTTGAGAGACACCAAAGATTTTATAGCTAAGATCCAGAACATTCACTGGGACAAACCATATATTATGAAATGTTTTAATGTTGAAAGTCTGTACACAAGCATTTGCCATACAGATGGTTTGAATGCATGTAAGTATTTTCTGAAGATAGTCTTTAACACAACCACATGCTACTCCAAATGATTGACATCAGTCTAAGTGGGAAAATCTTACTATTTGACAAACAGTATTTAAAAAAATTCTGTGGAATGGCGATGGGCACCTGCTTCACTCCCAGCTATGCCAATTTGGCGATGGTTTGGTGGGAGGAGTAGATGCTCTGGGCTGCCAACATGGAACATTGGACAGAGAGAATAGTCATGTGGCTGCGATACATAGATGACATTTTGCTTTATCTGGAATGGTCAAGAGAGTGAGTTGAAGGTGTGTGGGGCAGCACTGAATCACAATAATCTAAATTTACATTTCAGTATGAACTACAGCACAGAGATGATTGAGTTCCTGGATCTTAAATTGATAGTAAGAAATGAGTTGTTAGAAACTGAGTTGTTTATGAAAGCAACAGCAGGTAACTCGACTTTACACTCACAAAGCAATCACCCAATGGAAGTTTACCATACAGCAAATTTCTCAACGATAAGCCCAATTGTAGTTCTGAGGATGGCTATCAAAATAAAAAAGAGATGCAATTGAGATTTAAAGCCAGAGGCTACTCTGACAAAATACTCAAACTGGAGAGTGACAGAGCAGACAAGATTGATAGGGTAGCTGCCCTATATGGGCCTACCAAAAGCAAGACCTTCACAGTCAAAGGTCGAGTCAGGTATATTACCAAATAAACACAACATTCACATGATTTCAGGCTAATTCTCAAAATAAGATGGGATATCCTGGCATAGGACCTAATCATAAAAGAAAAGATTGGAACTAATCCATCACTGACCTTCCAGAGAAACCCAACACTAAAAGACATCTTAGTACACAGTTTTCTCCTCCCCAACAAAAAAACCTGGCTTCAATCAGCCAAAGGTTTTGTACGTTGCAGACAATGGAAAGCTTGTAAGTTTACTACCAACACTTTTGAAGTGACACTGCCACATAGTCGTTAAAATTGAATATTAGGAAATGCATAGCAAATAAGACTTAATTTGTAGTTTATGTGATTGTCTGCCAGTGTGGGGAATGGTATATTGGTTCATCCCTTTTCCCAGTAGAAAATGCATATTAGAACACACATGGGCAATAACTCACAATGATACAAGTTGAAGCACTGCCTGTCATTTTAATGAAAAACATGAGGGTGATTGGAGGAGAATGCAATTTTTGGCATAGATTTGGTTCCTTAATATCCGAGTGGTGAACACAGGACACTAACCCTCAGACGGATGGAATCCAGATTCATACTGCAGCCTGGTTGTGTTGCACCAGCTGCAATGAATATGGATGAAGAACTTTTTGTACATTTGTGAACAGATTGTTCAGGATAGAATGAGGCATCATTAGTGTGACAAATGTAGTATTGCTATACAGCTTTTTAATGCAGAAAATACTGTTTTGAATCATGTTTTCTTTGCAAAAATTAGATTAAGACTGGTTGAAAGCTCTTTCTTTTGATTTATTATATTTTTATTTGATTATTTCAGGTGAGAGTCTAGTGTTAATGTGAGAAGTTTAACGATGACACAGAGGACATAAAATAAAGTAAGCAAGATCACGCAAAAAGCTACTACAGCCAGATATGATATTATATTGAAAACAATAATTTTTGATTGTTTAAACATATGTATTGAGTAGAAGTTATAAAGGAGAATACTCACTGTTGACAAAATTAAGGCTATGAAATACATATGAGTGCTTTCCCATTTTGGAGCCCGACCAGCAAACTGGTGCACTAGGCGTGTGAGCCTTGGGCACACTGTGTAATTTTCAGAGTTGAACAATGCAAAAAAACTTCATTACACTATATGAAAAATGGCCTAGAATTGTATTTACCATGTTTGTATTGAAACATTGCTTAAAATGGTATAGATGGGCCTGAATATTAAAGGACACTATGCGCACGAGCCATAAGTATTGCTTGTTGTCCAAACAGAAGTACAAAGTGTCGGAAGAATTTGTTTACATTATTGTAAAATATGAACTGAAATTGTTAAAAGATGCGCCTACCGTATTGGAAATAGTTTCCACGTTATAAAACAGGTTTTCCTTTGAAGATGAAATGCGACATGGATACAATGTTGCAGTCTTTTCTTTGTTTTCACTATGTGACAACATTTTTGAAAAAAAGGAGTAACGCTGCAAATCATGTGATCAAGACCGAGTGATATGGTCGAAACGCATTATGTGTTGCTGCCGGATTAAAAGAAACCTTTAAGTTATTTATTGGTGTGGCTCATTCTTTGCCCTCATGCAAGTGTGAGATCATATATAAATAAAGCAAAAGCTTCTAATTGAGTGGTGAACTTCAGCCAGGAGAGCTACTTATAGGAAGGTGAAGCGCTACCAGTATTTTGGAGCTACTCATTGGAGATGTATGGTCTAAATAATGAAATGTTCTTATTTCACCCAATTTCCTATTTGTCTCCTGAAGTAGGACATTGTCAGAGATTATCAAGCCTGCAATCCTCCTGCAGTCATCAGGTAAAATGTGCCAGATGTGCCGAGGTGGGCCACTGGATGGTGTGACGTGACGGGGCAAAGAGGCAGAATCTGCATGACTCACATCTTACCTTAAAGTCAAACCTAAAAATGGGGAACCTTGGTGTCATACTCAACTCCTACCTAGCCTTGAATGCCCACTTCAACTTCATAATCTCCGTTCGCTACATGACAAACAATTACATTTATAACACAAGACAATTTCTTTCCATCTCCAACACGGAGTGACAATGATAACAACTCAAATCACCCTCATACTCTATTGCTGCAACTTCCTCCAGTACCTAAAAAAGTCCTACCTCCTCTAAAACTCCAGGTGCTCCAGAACTCTGTAACTCAACTCATTTCCATATCTCAATGCTGAGCTCAAATGTAAGATGTCCTCCAAGCTCTACACAGGGTACCAATCAAAGAAAGGTGACGGTTCATGGTCCTAGTAGTTATTCTTTACAACAAAGCCCTCAAATATAACCTGCAGTTCATCACTAAGCAATATCACTGTGTTCATTGATTATGCTCCGCTAGACCCACCTCCTTCTTTCATCATCCCCTAAGTTAGTGGGAGATGATGGTTCTTCCCCGGAATGCCGTTCCTCAACACCTAAGAGAAATTTAGCAAAGCCCAAGGGCCTGATATTCTTGGTTCTCCTGTATAACTCAGATGTTCATCAGCAAGAAGAGAAATACCTTGCTCTCTATTGCACTTTGGTTGGAAACACCAGATTTATCCTCATCCATCAGTATCTGGTTCTGATACCATAGAGAAGAGGACAGTGCATAGACGTATTTGTTAATGTTTAGCTCAGGTTCTGTTTCATATTCAAAGTCGCCATTGATTTCGCTCACCACAACTGGAATTGTAAGGAACATCAGTAAATGAACCTTTAAATACTTGTCCAAACGTCTTTTGTTAAATAGTAACATGATTTATCATAGTTCTGATATTCAGTTAATAGAATTCATTTAGTTTTATACATCAATAATATAGAAATTATTTATTTATTAAACAATTAAAAATATGACTAGTTAATTTTTGCTGCAAGTAAGTTTGTGAGCTGACTTCGTCTTTGTTTTTATGAGATTGACCATCCACCCCATGTTATTGAAAGGAGCAAGAACTTTACAGCCAGAAACAGTGCAGCTGTATAGACCTGCACACTCCCTGGTGAATCGGAGCTCCAATACCCATCATCAATAGAATACTGCATCTGGACCACAAAAAAACTATAAACCCTCTGGTGTAAATTGTAGATGTTGTTTTTTAGCCTGCAGAGGTAGAGCCCTGCATTGTGAGTACCATGTGGATCTAAATACAGATAATAGAGTGTAACCATGCCATTTTATGTATACCCGACTGTTAGTAATAACATTTGTGAATTTATTTTTATACCTGATTAAACCACTACTAGAGCCTTAGTATTATTGCACATCATTTTCAATGTACTGCTATCTTGTTATCCAGTGTTGTACATTGCACATTTAACATGACTGTTCAAGCAAACACAGCCTCTTTCTGAAGTTGGCCTAACCAAAGGGTCTATTATGATGACGGTGGGACGGCGGTGGACATCCGCCCGCGATCGCAACCAAGAAAACCGCCGGTCAAATTAGGATGGCGGTGGTGACCGCGGCGGTGGGAAATTCCGACCGCCGCTTTTCCATCGGTTGCCATCCGCACTCCTGCCTGGCGGATGGAGCAGGACCGGGATAATGGTGGCGGTGCAGAGCAGGCTCCGCCGGCAGGATTATGATGCCGGCGGTAGCCAGCCTTTCCTCAGTGGTCAAACCGCCATGGAAATGCATGCGGAGATTGTCTTCCGGGGGCCCATTGCGAGCCCCCAATGTTTTGGCGGGGGTGTGGGTGCACTGGGGGGGGTACCCATGGTCCCCCCCTACATTTCCCTGTACCAGGTGGCATGCACTGTGCAGTGCCTGCCACGCAGTGCAGGGAAATGCAGGACATGCTCCTTTGGACATCGCGGCGGTGCTGCGGGCAGCAGCAACCGCCGCAATGTTAAGGCCCACGATCCGACCGCCGCGGTCGGATTTTGACAGCGGGTCATCGTAATTCGACCGGCGGTGATGTCGCGGTCCATGCGGGCGGTCTTTTCCCGCTACCATGGCGGTCGGGGAGGTTTTCCGACCGCCATCGTAATAGACCCCTAAGTGAGAAACTGGATATTTAGTGGTCAGCCTTTTACCCCAGCTTGTTATAGCTTTGCTCAAAGACTTCTCACATTCTTCCAATAAGAAGAATATACCTGCTCTTTAGCATCTAGCTGAAGCTTCTATTTAATCACATATCCTGTCCTCTGCTTATTGCATGGGGAAAACGTCTATACATTTAACGTGGAAATATATAGATTTTAGCATTATGTTCTTGAACAGATCAGACAGTGAAGCAACGGTCCATTATAGCAAATAGCAAAATTGTTTATATCTGCTTGCTATTTTTGCATCAAATATGTGTTAGACTTCCATGAGCTCTCCATAGTGTTTGTTTTCTTTCACAGAACCTGGTGCATTGATGCTGGGAAACATCTTTATTTGAAAAAGGTGACAGGTGCTGGACCAAGCTCCACACAATCAAGCAAAGCGCCAGAGGTAAGGGACAGATTTCTGCAGGGCTACTGGCGTGGTGCATGACCCAGTGTTGGATCCGGCGATTTGGTCGGACAAGTAAGCATTTTGAACCAAATTGAGGTGAATTTGAACTGTTTGTTATCTGTTGCTTTGCCTTGCTTTTCAGGCATCATTTCATGCTGTATGTGACATGCTAAAAAGTGTGCAAAAAGACCTGAAGCACAGGTCCTCGAAAAATGAACTTGTGTGAGGAAGAGACTCTCTGATCCAACCACACAAGCCCTTTTGCTAGCCCCTCCGGGTCAAAGAAAGGACAAATGAAAGGAGATCTCTGCGAGTGAGTGTACTAACTCTTACCTTCCTCCCTGAATGAAAACAGTTAAAGAAATAACTCAGGTAAACTTTACCCTGCTTTCTGTTTCCCTCCTACCCCCTCCATGGGATGAACTGCTGCACATGGCTGAGAGACACTTTCTTGTTTTCGATGAATGAATGAAGAAGCAGTGATGGATGCAAAAAATAAAATCTAAGCATAACTAGTCACACCAAATGGGACACTTGTCTACACTATGTACCACTAGTACAGTAAAGTCATATGTACATTTCTGACACAGAAACTCACTAATGAGGCTGGGAGGGAAGCCTTTTGTGAATATGATCTGAACTAATGGAATAACTTAAAAAAGAAACTGAAGGACCCTAAAAATAAGATAGATGCTAAGCAATGGCTGGCATTTCTGAATTGGCATGCAGAAGCCAACAAATGCAATCATGAATCCCAAGTCCATGGTATAAACTCAGGAGAAACCGGAATACAATGTAAACCACCTTCGGGCAGAGACTACTCCGTCTCTGCTGTGATTAAGCCTCTCAGATGGCCCTGTGGAGTAAGCCCGTTGGAGACTGACGTGTAATTTCACCCACCACATTTAGATGGGCAGAATGTTAGGTCATTTTTCACTGCCCATCACCACCAGGAAAATCCTGGTGGTGAGGGGCAGTGAAAACTGCTAAATGCTCCCCTCGTCATGGGAGAGAATCCCATGGCGAGGGGAGCAATAATTTTTATTTTCAAAAAGAAAATCCCATTTCAGGACTTTCTTTTTGAAAATAAAAGAAACTATTTGGTGCGGGGCTCCATTCTGCTGACGAAGCCCCGTACTAAACAGAAAAATGCATTGACAGGAACCGCCATGATGGTGGTTCTTGCCAATGCTTTATAAATGACAGCTATCTTATAAATCTGGCGGGCGGCCCCCCCACCAGGAAGACAAGGTAATTTACTCCCTAGACCCAGAGGAACAAAGGGCTGTTTGCCAATATAGAAATGAGGCCTTTCGTCACATTTTGGAGCTTGTATTCCTTCAGCGGGGCAAGACTGCAATCTGTAGCCACTCAGGGCTCCACAAGGCTGGATATCCTCACTGCGTCGTCCAGCTGAAATCGTTTTGCTGCTGCGGAAAAGCTCCAAGTGGGAGCAACCTGAATCTTCAGCCTAGGTACCTTCATCAGATTACTTTGGTATATTTGTCCTAGTCATCTGAAGGCCTTTGGAGCCAAAATATTTCTAAGTCCCAAGTTTCTCATGATGTCCCCCCCAGTGGACATAAAAATCATGTGGGCCTCCCTCAGAATTTTTCACAATTATCTATTAAATTGGAAATGTTTAAAGATGTCTAGACTTAATTAAACATGGCAGTTAAGTTCTGTTACCATTTTGAAAATGCAATCAAAGACATGATTGCCAAACATACTATCCTGGTAAGGCAGGCCTTGCTACCATTGACAGCTAGCCAAAGTGTGATTATTAGAAATGGGGGTGGGTGGTTTTGAAGAATATTTGGAGTCTCTTCCCCTTTGAGAACATGCACTCCCAGCTAGGGTACAAGTGACAGAAGATGTTAGTGATGACCCATTACAGAGCAGCTTACTTCTGCTCACTTTGTCTGCTTAAAACAAAGCACTGCTATCGGCATAATGCTTATTTTGGACAGAGCCTGATACCCCCCACATCCTCCCCGGGATCAATTGAGGAACCCCTAGGGGGCCCGCCCCCCAATTTGAAGACCCCTGTATTAGGAGGAGTATACTTTAACACAGCCAAGGGTTCCAAGATGTCAGGAACAACACTTGAGGGTCAAGAATCACTCCGGCAGAGGCCACCAGTAGGGTCAGGTTGGCACTGGTCAGCTGAGCTCTTCAGGGAAAAGGGGCTTCTAGCAACTTGCTGTGTTCCTTAACAGGAGGTCAGCCAACTCCCCCTTGAGTTTTTTGTCCACTTTGGAATTTTGTTTCTGAAAATACAAAAACATGTCAAAGTTTCACGGATGGTTCACTGATAGAATAACGATGTAACAAACATCGATGTTCTAAATATCGAAAAAAAATATTGACTGCAAAAATATCGACTCCAATACTTTAACAGGTAAGTACAAAAATATTGAATCAAAAATATGGAGGTAAAAAATATAGATGTAAAAAATATTGATTAAAAAATATATATAAAATAAAATAATATATAGTAAATATATTAAATATTAATATTATTTTTAACAGAATAAATGTAATTTAATATACATTTTAACTAAATATAACAAATAAACTTAATTAAAAAAATATGAACACACACATAAAAATGTATACATATATTTACTCAAAAATAATGTATTAACTATTTTCTTTTTTAATTTTCAAACTTTAAAATTATATAAAAATAAAATATATATATTTATATATATCAATTATTTAAAAAAACAATCCCCCCGGTTTAGATAAGATCCCTGGGGATTTATTTCGGGAACAACCCAATATCTGGGGCCCCTATCTATGGGTAATATTTAACGCCATTTTAAATGGCATGAAAATCCCGGATACCTGGCTAGGGGCTGAAATTTTTCCTGTATACAAGAAGGGCTCACCCCTCCTGCCCACTAATTATAGGCCAATCAGCCTGATTGACGTAACTCAGAAGCTGTTTGCCAGGATTGTCCTGGAGCGTCTCCAGTCCTGGGTGGATGAGTGCAAAATTCTGAGTGCGTACCAGGCTGGTTTTCGTAAAAACATTTCTACTATTGACCAAATCTTCAGGCTCCAATTATTATATTGGAAGACGGTGACAATAGAGGGTGGGAGCCTCTATTTGATCTCTGTTGATCTTAAATCAGCCTTTGATTTGGTACCTCGAGACACACTGTGGGTGGTTCTAGAGCAAATGGGCATTCCGCCCTACTTGCTGTCTTTGATTAAGCGCCTGTACACTGGAAATTTTGCCCAGGTGAGATACGGGAAATATGGGGAATTAACCCCACGTTTCCCAGTAAATAGAGGTGTAAGGCAGGGGTGTGTTCTGGCCCCCACACTGTTCTGTCTCTTTATTAACGCTCTGGTGGACCAATTAAATGAGGTAGCTAATAATGATGCCCCAAAGCTGGTCCGTGACAAGGTGCCAGCAATGATGTTTGCGGATGACACCTTGTTACTATCCAAGTCTCCCATGGGCATCCAAAGGATCCTTGACAGCTTCTCCCTATTTTGTAAAGACAGGGGGTTGGAGATCAACACATCAAAAACCAAGTATATGGTTTTTAATCCAAGGAAAACATCTCGCCCAAATCCCTCCCTAAATGGCACCCAGCTAGAGAGGGTAGCTGTCTTTGATTAGCTTGGTGTTACGCTGTCAGAAACATTTGGATGGGGCCCGCAGCAAGAAAAGGCAGGCTTAAGGCTATCACAGATGGCTGGGGGAATACTAAAATCATACAGGAACTCATCATGTAGACAGCCGGGCCCGCTGGCCGAGATTTATAAAGTCCAAATCAGGAGTGCTATAATGTATGGGGCAGAACTTTGGGTTCACCTTCCTGCAGGTGGATTTACTAAATCTGAGAACAACTTTATGAGGCAGCTCTTGGGTCTACTGCCAAGCACCCCTCTCATCCCCTTACGTATGGACCTCGGGATTAGACCCATAGAGGAGGAGATTGGTCTGCGACCCTTGACTTTCTGGCTTAGACTATGGGCGACCCCCGAATTAACAGCCTACCAGTCTGAACTCAAGGCGATCCTGGGACTCCCAGGGGTGGGAAAACTATCCTGGTTTGTACACATAAAAGACCTGTGCTTTAGACAAGGTCGGCCAAACCTATGGACCCACCCTGAGGAAGAGTCCCCGATAATATCGCGGCTAGAACTAGTTAAAGCTTACAGACTGCTTAGACTGGCTGAAACTCAGGGGAGCATAAAATTAGGCCGCCTAACCTCTGACTTCCTCAATTTTAAAGACCAGTATCTATTTGAGTCTTTCCTTGATGTTGTTCATCCATTCATGGCGAGGAAACTATATACTCAGTTCAGATTGGGTTCCCTGCCGGTTCATGCATTTACAAGCAAACGGTCAAAAGCTTCTCCCGTTGGATGTCCTGCTTGTAACTGCCAAGAAGAGTCAGCCATTCATGTTTTCTTCTGTCCTGACTATAATGTAGCCAGGAGGTACTGGCTCTTACCACTATGCAGGAACTTGGGGTGTAGGCAGTGTCTGGAGGCCTTTAGAGTTTTGAGAATTGATACTCATCCTCCGATTGTTTTTGCTGTGTCCCGTTTCCTCAACTCTATGTGGCATAGGCGCCGTAAGTTCTTAAATTTCCCCCGCATATGTTAAATGTCCCTTTTGTAATTCTATTGTTTTAATATTATCAATTTATAAAACTATTGTTTTAACCTCTTTTTACATTTTTATATCTTTTTAACTGTTATGAAATTTGATTAACCCATTTGCATTCCGGTTATATTTTGTAATGTTTACTGATGTTTTTATTGCCCAAATCCAGTGATGTATGCATTTTATCTTCTGCTTTTATGGTCTTTAATGACCGAAATAAAGCTTGGAAATGGAATGGACTATTATCTTTATTTAATTTTCAAACTTTAAAATTATATAAAAATAAAATATATATATTTATATATATCAATTATTTAAAAAAACAATCTATAATAAATTAAAACATTAAACTATTTTAAAAAAAACAAAAAACTTACATTTCCCGATACAATAAGTGCAAAAGTAGGGAAAGTGTTGGATAACGGAATAATGAAATTTACTGTTCCAACTCCAGTGAGTGCAACAGTAGGGAAAGTGTTGGATAGCAGAGGGGTAAAAATAACTTTTTCCACTCCAGTGATAGCAACACTAGGGAAAGTGTTGGATAGCGGAGGGGAAGACATTACTATTCCCACTCCAAAGAGTGTAACAGTAGGGAAAGTGTTGGATAGCGGAAGGGTAAGAATTACTATTCCCACTCCAAAGAGTGCAACAATAGGGAAAGTGTTGGATAGCAGAGGAGTAAAAATTACTATTCCAACTCCATTGAGTGCAAAAATAGGGTAAGTGTTGGATACCGGATGAATTAAATTTACTATTCCCACTCCAGTGATACCAACAGTAGGGAAAGTGTTGGATAGCGGAGGGGAAAGAATTACTATTCCCACTCCAAAGAGTGCAACAGTAAGGAAAGTGTTGGATGGCGGAGGGGTAAAAATTACTATTCCCACTCCAGTGAGTGCAAAAGTAGGTTAAGTGTTGGAAAACCGAGGAATTAAATGTACTGTTCCCACTCCAGTGATAGCAACAGTAGGGAAAGTGTTGGATAGCAGAGGGGAAAAAATTACTATTTCCACTCCAAAGAGTGCAACAGTAGGGAAAGTGTTGGATAGCGGAGGGGTAAAAATTACTATTTCCACTCCAGTTGCAAAAGTAGGGTAAGTGTTGGATAGCGGACTAATTAAATTTACTATTCCAACTCCAGTGAGTGCAACAGTAGGGAAAATGTTGGATAGCGGAGGGGTACAAATTACTATTCCCACTCCAGTGAGTGCAACAGTAGGGAAACTGTTGAATACTGGAGGGTCAAACATTACTATTCCCACTCCAAAGAGTGCAACAGTAGGGAAAGTGTTGGATAGCGGAGGGGTAAAAATTACTATTCCCACTCCAGTGAGTGCAAAAGTAAGGTAAGTGTTGGATAGCGGAGTAATTAAATTTACTATTCCAACTCCAGTGAGTGCTACAGTAGGGAAAGTGTTGGATAGCGGAGGGGGAAAAATTACTATTCCCACTCTAGTGAGTGCAACAGTAGGGAAAGTGCTGGATAGCGGAGAGGTAAACATTACTATTCCCACTCCAGTGATTGCAACATTAGAGAAAGTGTTGGATAGCAGAGAAACAAAAATTACTAATAACACTCAAATAATTGAAAAAAAACAAAAACATTAACAAAATTTAAAAAAATCATAAAAATAAATAAACTATATAAAATTAAATATATTAAACATATTAAAAGAACACATATTATAATATTAATTACATATACAAAAAATCTACAAATAATATATAAAATAAATTAATACATACATTTATAAACAATAATGATTTAAAAGTGGCAAATATTAACAAACAAAAAAATTATTTAAAACATAATTGTATTTATATTATTTCCTACCCTATAACACCACACCAATAACAAAACACTTCAACATTTTTAATTAAATGTATTTCCATAATTAACATAATTAATAATCAATTAAAAAAATCTTATTAATAATAAAAAAAACATTCATTGAGTGCACATGCTTTAACACTATAATATCCACAACACACACCTAAATTAAACTATAAAATAATTAAACACAATTAAATATTATTTTTAAAAGAAAAACTATTACTATTAACAACTAATAATTACATATTTTAAAATGTATTTAATACCCACCTTTTATCCATTTAAAAGTAAAAACAACAGAAACAAAAAATAAACAATTACGCAAAATAAATATCAAATAATTAACATTAGTTAACAACTATATAATAATTAATTAAACACAAAATACTTACCCCCTTTACTCCTATAAACACCACAACACACACCTAAAATTATTTACACAATTACCATAATTAATTACTAATAAATTAATTAAAATTAATTAACTACTAATTATTAATTCATCAATCAAAAATAAATTACTTCCCACCCTTACCACCCTTTACACCTATAAACACCACAACACACACCTAAAATTAATTGCACAATTACCATAATTAATTACCAATTAACTAAGTAAAATTAATTAACAACCAATTATTAATTAATAATAAACTACTTTACCCATTTAACACTATAACATCTCAATTAAACAAATAATAATAAATAAAAAATATTCAAAATTTAATATAATTAAATAACTTCCCACCCTATTCCCCTATAAACCCACAACCCGATACGGAACTAAAAACGCAAACATCAAATGATTTATTTTTTATAACTACAAAAAATGTAACACATATATTAAAAATACAAACAAATCTTTTTTTTGATAATCAAGTTTATTAGCGTTTAAAGAACAAATCACAAAATATATAGGCAGTAAAATCAAACACATCGTTTGGGTAGACACCATTGAAATAAAGACGACAGAGACTTATAAAGCACTTTTAGAATGAGTACAAAGACCACACTTGCCTATGAACATTCCTGTACAAAGCCCAAGTGCCCCCTAGGGCCATAGGTTGAACCACTTGCCCCATATTCTGCCAAAAAGCTCGGGGCACCCCCGGGCCTCGAAGAGGGCCTCCTCCTGAGTTCCACACCAATCCACTCCCCGTCTCCATTTCCGCATAGTTGGTGGTTTGGCCTGGGACCAGACTGCCGCTATATCGCGCTTTGCCACTGCCAGTGCTGTTCCTAGGAAGCGCTTATCGGCCCGGGAGCCATCGAGACCGTCAAACACGCCCAGGACTAAGCGCAATGGGTCGTGAGGGACTTCCCACCCCAGAGTCTGCGTAAGTTCTAGTTCCACCCCCGCCCAAAATGACGCAAGGACGGGACATTGCCAAATCATGGGGTAGAAGTCCGCAGGGGCGTGACTGCAGCGTGTGCAGGACGGGGAGGGCCGCATACGGGCAGTGTAAAGACGCGCTGGAGTGAGGTAGGCCGTATGGAGGTAATAGAGTTGGACTAGACGCAGCTTGGAGGAGGTCGTCAAGATCCTGGGAGCCATAAGGGCGTCTCTCCAGTCCGCCTCCTCTAGGGGTCCCAACCACCCCTCCCAGCGGGCACGGAGCAAGTCTAGGGATGCGGGGCCATTGTTCACTAGGGAGCGGTAAATCTGTGATACCCCTCCGCTGCCCAGGTTCCCCATCATCACCTGGGCCTCAAGGGGACTACATTCCGGGAAGGAGGTGGGGGACGGAATGTGTACGCGGAGGGCATGCCTTAGTTGTAAGTATTTGTAAAATTTGGAGGAGTGGAGTGAATATCGTTGCTGCAGGTCTGCAAACGATCTAATGTGGTCCCCTACCCAGACGTCTCCCAGTAGTGAGATCCCGATGCGGTCCCACTGACAGAAACCTTGTCTCTCCGAGACTTCCTTCAGCCAGGCGCCACTCCACAAGGGCGTCTGTCCGGTGAGTCTCCGGTCCCATTTCGTGTGACGCAAGGCTGCACGCCAGGCCATGAGCACCGTTCGGGTGACGGGGGGGAGGGCTTGTGGTATGGGGGCCCCATACAAGTAAGCCTGGAGCCGGGAGAATTCCAATGACCGGAGTTCCACCTGGTATGCCGGGTCGGACCAGCCGCCTGCGAACCAGTCATGGATCACGATGAGCCTCGTGGCCAGATAATAGAGATGGAGATTGGTTACCCCCATGCCCCCGTCATAGGGAGGTATGCGGCAGTGTGCCAAGGACATTCGCGGCCGTCCGCCCCCCCACAAAAACCAGCCAAGGGCACTGTCTAATTCCCGAAACCAGCTCCCTGGGAGATGGAGGGTAATGTTTTGTAAAATGTATAAAAAGCGGGGGAGGACCATCATTTTAAAAAGGGCACTTCTGCCAAGGGGGTTGAGAGGGAGAGATTGCCATTTCTTGAGGTCCGCTTTGGTCTTGGTAACCAGGGGTGTAATGTTCAGTGCCCATTCGAGCTCTGGAAGGAGAGCGATCCACATCCCCAAGTACTTGAACGACTGCCTGCGCAGGGGAATGGTCGTTTGCCAGTCGAAACAATCTCGGGACGGGTGTAAGGGAACCAGTGTAGATTTTGCCGGGTTGAGCCGGAGGCCAGAGACCCGTTCGAAGGCAGAGAGGGCGTCCAAGCATCTTGGGCCTGAGTTCTCGGGGTCTGCCAGGAAAAGGTGGACGTCGTCGGCGTATAGCGCGATCTTATCGATCTGGCTCAGGTCCCACGCCCACCCACGGATGTGGGGGTCCTGCCGGATGAGGGAGGCCAGTGGCTCCATTGCTAACGCAAATAAGAGCGGCAAGAGCGGGCAGCCCTGGCGGGTGCCCCTTCGAATGGGAAACGTCTCCGAAAGCACGCCATTGATGAGGACCCTGGCCTTAGGACTGGAGTACAGGACCCGGATAAGGCGCCTGAACTGGGGCCCGAAGCCCATCACCTCCAACACATCCCCCAGATAGCTCCAATCTACCGTATCGAATGCTTTTTCAAAGTCGATGAAAAGCAGGGCCAGGTACGGGGTAAGGTGGTGACGATGTGCCAGGGCGAGGTGAAGGCGGCGTATGCAGTGTCGTGTACCCCGGGCAGGCATAAAGCCGCATTGATCTGGGTGGACCAGGTCTTGCAAGTGGGGGCGGAGTCTTTGGGCCATTGCAGTGGCGAAGATTTTTACCTCGGTATTTATGAGGGAGGTGGGGCGATAATCCGCGCATGCGAGGGAGGGTGGCTGTGTCTTTGGGATGACCACAATAGTGGCCACATCCGTCTCCGGAGGGAAGGACCCCATGTCAACTACCGTTTTAAACAAGTCCACTAAATGTGGGAACCAGAGTGTCACGGAAAGTTGCGTAGTATTCTTGGGGGTAACCGTCAGGCCCTGGCGTCTTGCCGGAGTGTAAAAGTGAAATGGCCCCATGTATCTCCTCCGGGGTGAGCGAAGATCCAGAGTCTCAGAGACCCTCTGGGGGAGGCATGGCAGCTTAGTCCCGGTCTCGGACAACAAGTCGGCCAGAGAGGATCCCGGCGGTCGGGCCGCATAAAGAGCAGCATAGTAGCCTGCGAAGGTTTGGGCGATAGCTCGAGGGGTGACATGATGGCCGCCGATCTCATCACAGACCTCGGGAATAATGCGGTTGGCTTTGGGGTAGGACACTAAATTGTGGAGTAATTTGCCATTCTTATCGCCCCAACGGTATACGCGCGCTACGGAGGATCGCCATAACATTTTAGTTGACTCCAGTGAGATCCGACTGATCTCTTCGCGGATCAGTGTAAGTCGTCGAGCGGAGTCATCGCTGTCAGTGTAAGCCTGGGCCCCCTCCATTTGTGCTGCTTGGGCCTCCAGCTGCACAAGTCGGGCGGTCTGTTCCGCGCGTTTCGCGTGGACCAAGCCTCTAGCCGCCCCCCGTATAGTGGCCTTGCCAGCCTCCCATAATGTTCCCGGCGAGGAGACCGAACCTGTGTTGGTCGAGAAATAGTGCCCCAGTTCCTGCCTGAGGGCTTCAATGAATTCGGCGTCCTGCAGGAACCAGGCGTTCATTCGCCACGCCGTACGAGTACCATTGGGGGAGTTCCCGAGACGGAGGGAGACCGGGGAGTGATCTGAGATGCCGCGGGGCAGAATAGTTGCCCCGGACAACAATTGACAGTCTGGGGCTGGAAGCAGGAGCAGGTCGATACGAGAGTGGGTGTGGTGAGCCGCCGAGGTGTGGGTATATTGTTCTCGTCGGGGGTTCCACACCCTCCAAGTATCGCAGAGACCCAAGGCAGAGGACCAGTAAGACAAGCGCCTAGCAGAGGCAAGGCGAGATGCTGAGGGAACGCCTGACGTGTCGCGGGAGGGCTGCAAAACGGCGTTAAAATCTCCTCCAATGACCGTCAGTCCCTGTGGGAAGGAGGAGATTACAAGTGTAAGATGGCGGAGAGCAGAGGCCGAGGCGGCGGGGGGGATGTAGACACACAGGAGGTTGAAAGGGTGTCCTTCAACTTTACCCGTCAGGGCCACAAAACGACCCTGCACGTCTGTCTCAGCTTGCGCCAGAGTAAAAGGAAGCCCCTTCTGAAGCAGTATGGCAACCCCCCGGGATCCCCGTGTATAGCCAGAGTGCCAGACCCTGTCGAACCCATACCAGGCAAGGAAGTTGCATTGTGTACCCAGAAGGTGTGTTTCCTGTATAAATAAGATATCGGGCATGTGTCGCTGGGCGCTACAAAGGACGGCAGTGCGTTTTATGCGATCTAGTAGGCCGTTGACGTTCCATGACAGGATATGGAGGGGTCTATTTAGGTTCGACGCCATCCAAGTGGAAAAAAGTGTGTGGAAAAAGGGGCGCAGGCGCAAGTGGACCCGGGTCCCAAGGGAGGCAGCGTTTTGCGGCCGGGGTCTCTGGGTGGAAATTGTGCAGTGTGATAAGTCTCGTGTCGCTGTCAGTGTCGTACATGCATCGATAGCTGCCAAGAAAAACAAAGAACGGCGGCCCGTAGGTGGCTGAAAACAATAAACAATGGGGAGACAACGGTCTACCCACCCTCCCATGCCCCCCAACACCTCCCACCCTACACTTCTGAAGATGAAGCATCTGTCGCCCTAATAAGGAAAACAACTTAAAACAACAACCCACAATAAGTCTAGGTGCTAAGCTAAAACGTTTAGCAAAACATGGGCATGGCGGAGATGGACCCCCTCCTTAGATTTGGATAAAAACTTGTCAACAGCTGCAAATACTTTTAGAACGATTATGCATCAAGGGGATACAATTAAGTCCAGGAGCTGAAATATAAAACATTCCGCAGAACATGAATGCATTGAAGACGAATCACCCCCAATATAAAGAAGAATTAACACTCTTGGGTACAGGAGCTATTCGGAAAACTAATTAGGGAACCCCTGCTGTAGGCCAGAGTTCAAGTTCCCTCGTCTTCTCCGGTTCCACGAAGCGCAGGGCTCCGAGACAGGTCGGATTCGGATATGGCAGGACGCAAGGTCGCGGATGGGTCTGTGATCTGGCTCAAGTCGATCAGGGAGTTAGTTGGACTGGGAGTGGCGGACCTCTGTGATGATGCTCGAGAAGGAGGGCGCTGAGACGGCGCACCAGGTGAGCGGGATGCCTCCCCCCGGCGGTCGCCCTTCTTGCGGGACCTGGTCCGGCGTCTTTGGGATTTCGGCTGGGCCGGGCGGGGCTGCGGGAGGTCACAGCGGGTGAGAGAGGGCACCGGCCGACCCAGGAGGGGCTGCTCCTCCGTGAGCCAGGACCATGCCACCTGAGGGCTGTCAAAGAAGAATGTCTTATCTTGAAAAACAACTCTGAGCCGGGCCGGAAATAGGAGACCGTAGCGAAGACCCAGGTTGCGAAGCTTTTGTTTAACTTCGTCGTATGTCTGACGCTGGGCCTGCACCTCCCTGGTGTAGTTCGGGAAGACCATGATCTTATTATTTTGGAACATCAGTGGACCCTGTGCCCTAGCTTCCCTGAGGATGGCATCTCTGTCCCGGAAATTGAGGACCCTCAGGATAATGGGTCGGGCGGGAGCCCCGGGTGGAGGCCTGGGGGCCATGGAGCGGTGCGCACGCTCGATGGCGAACCAGGGCGAGAGGGACTCTTTGGGCATCCAAGAACGCACCCAATTCTCCACTAACGTATCCGCCTGACCCTGCTCAATCCCCTCGGAAAATCCCACAAGGCGTAGATTGTTTCTCCTTGACCTATTTTCGGCATCCTCGGCTCGCCGGTGGAGCTCTGAGGTCTGGACTGGAGGCGAGCCACTTGGGTCTTAAGTTGGCCAATGTCATCTTCGGTCGTGGAGATTCTGGATTCCGCTTCCGTAATTCGCGCCGTGGCGTTGCGTAGGTCCTGGCGAATAAGGGCCATGTCCACCCTCACCTCGCCAATCTTGTTTTCCACGGAGGCCTGCGATGCGCCGATCGCCTGAAGGATGGTGGAGAGGTCGCCCCCAGTGGGGACCGGAGCCTCAGGCACCCCCCCTACAGGACCATGGTCCGACGTGGTGAATTGGTCCATTTTGGTCTGGGTTGGAGGGGCAGGGTTCTGCAAGGTGCGGGTCCTGCCCATCGCCACTAAGGAAGGGGTCCGGCTACCGTCTGGGCAGGGGATGGACCGCAGTCCCAAAGAGTAAGGCGAGGGGGCCCCCGGGCACCCAGATCGTCGATACTCAGACCCGTGCGCTCAGGTCCACCCCTGCAGGTCCGTTGTGAAGAGCCTCGGGGTCCCCGGCGGATCCGCAAGGAGCGCTCCAGCAGAAGGAGGTTAGGCCAGGCCAGACGACAGCGACAGGGCGACAGCACGGACCCCTTGTCCTGCAGGAGAGTAGTTGGGGTCAGACGGGGCTACTAAGGATCCAAACTCTGTGGTGGACTCTGCCACCGACCCGGACCGGTGGAGCGTGATGGGCAGAGGAGGGAGATTAGAACAGCCAGGGGGGAGGGGGGGCGGAGGCACCAGTGATACCCCCATGCGCCGCCATCCGACCTGATGGCCGATCCCCAACCCCCTCCCCGGGTCTCCGGTGCACCGACATGGGGGCCACAAGAGAGTCTCACCCGCCTCGGGGCCAACCGCCCCGGCACCAGCAGTGAAGCCAGCGTACTCCCGTAGAGTTGCAAGAATGGGTGGGTTATAGTCCAGGGGCGCCCCAATTTCTACACCAGGGGGAGGCCCCACCAGAGATTACGCTGTTGGGGGCCCACAACTCCTCATGCGACACCAGGTGCACCAGCAGCAGCGCCCCCCTCCAAGGCAACAGGTAAGAGCGATGGGGTGTTGAAGGAGCAGGCCCAGAACTACAAGGAAGGAGGGGGCTTAAAGAGCGGTGGGGGAAGGGGGGGCGGGGGTACTAAGGCTACCCCTCCGCACCGCCACCCGATAAGATGGCCGATCCCCAACCCAAGACCCCACTCACCGATGCAGTGATGGCCCCAAAGTCCTCCTCGGCGTCAGCAGCGAAGCCGCAGCACCCACGTCGGTACAGGGCAGCAGGCGCCCGTGTCAGGGGAAGGCCCCCCAGAGGCCCACAGCTCCTGGGCAACACCCGGAAAGCCAGAGGCAGCGCCCCCAGGGTTCAGCACTGGCCCGATGGAAGGATCCGGGGCGTCCCCCCCACCGGCTCACCCGAGAAGGCAGCTGGCCACCAGGCCGGGGGGAGACACGTGGACGGGCCGGAGGAGTGTCCCGGTCCCAACGCCGCCGCCCGGCAATGGCGGCCGAGATCAGGTGTCAGGGGCGGGAACGCAATCCGGACCAATCCCCCGGTGCAGCCAGTCCACACAGGAGTCCAGCCAAGGTCCCTGTCCGGTCGGGACGCGGCAGCCACCTCGCCCCCAGCTCCGCCCGTACAGCGCTCCACGCGGATTCCGGTGCTGGTGCGGCCGGGAAGGACTCCGACCTCGAGGACCCTCCACCACACAACTTCTGACCCCAGGGGCGTGCAGATGGGCCCCAGGCACCACCGCCGCCTCGATGCAGCCGGGGGGAGTCGGGCCGGCTGGGGAGGATATTAGGCCCCGGGCCGGAGCGCCAGCGGGTCCGCCATCTCAAGGCCGCAGAAGAAGGGGAGGCGTTTCCCGGGAACCAGAGCTCCGATCCGCCGTCAGAAGGGATCGGGGCAGAGCGGAGAGTTCAGGGAAGCTCTGCGGGCAGGTAGGGGTAGAGTGTAGCCGCTGTCGACGACGGGGGTAAGGCGGATGACGGAGGGGGTCCGGAACACTCTTAGAGTGCGACCGCCATCTTGACGCCTCAGGCCACGCCGTCTATACCAATACAAACAAATCTTATACAAAAAACATACATCACATACATATAAAATATATACTAAAATACCTTAACATTAATAAATAATACTATATTTTTGCAAACGATATTTTACACTTCAATATTTTAAACATCGATATTACTTACCTAAATTCGATATTCTTGACCATAAGAATTTGTCTGTTGATATTTCTGACCCACGATATTTTTAACTCGATATTTGTGTAAATCGATATTTTTGATTCGATATTCTGTCTCTGCACCTCACGGACGATACTGTGGTAGCTTTTCCTAAATGTGCAATTTTGTGTGCCAAATTATTTTTTAATTCTATTGATTTTTATGATGATTCTAGTAATAAATGGTGAATTATTAATGTTGCACTTGAAACAAGTTGATTAGACATTTAGAAGTGTCTTTATTAATATAGTTTTGCCACAGTTTTTCAGAGCCATCATTTTATTAATGTGGATACTGTTTTGGTGTTCCCTTAATATAGCTCCTGCTCATTACTCCTACCAATCAATGTCCCCCTGCATGTCTTCTCTTCTCACAGTCCTTGCAGAGCACAGGACACTGTGATTCAATTGGGTATTTTCTTTAGAGAGCAGGTATTGTTACCAAAGCTTTCTTCATATACCAGCTGGACACTTCTGATGGAATTCGGATGTGACCCACGAGTGTATGGGTCTTTGTTTGAAAAATGTTTCATATTGTGCTGTGCATCTCTGGACAATGCTGTTGCTACCAAGGCTGATAGTGTTTTCCTTTCCTTACAAATGGGTTAGTGTTACGTGTGTGATTGTGAGATCTAAATCCTGATTTTCTCAATATGTGTAATCGCTAGTCATGCCATGCTGAATTTGCAGTTTTTGCTGATCTTGTATTCAAAAAATGTATACAAAAAAACACTTTGGTTTTTGGGGTTAAGCTAGAAGCCTTTCCTTTTCTCCTACAGATGCTGCTGGTGTTCGTTGTGAATCTGACAGATTATTAGAAACTTCTTGTTTTCCCCACAGGACTCAGTTCGAATACTAGGGACTCTGTCCATTTATTTAGAGACTTCCCTTTCCATTAGAGATGGTGTTTATGATATTTGCTGCTTATTGGGATTTGGAATAATTCTGATTTCTGACTATGTACTTCATGGCATATTCTGCATTTTTCTGTAATGCTTACATTTGAGATTTTTGTAATTCCCCTGATATCGAACCCAGTTATTGAGTGGTCCCAGATACGTATTACTCTGCTAATATTTGTTGGGCCTTATGTTGAAGAGGGTTGTGACTCTTATAGCAAGATCAAGGGTTTCTGGAGTGGAACCTCTGAGCTAAATATTGGAGTGCAGTAGAATATTGGGGTTTGGGTCTCACTGTACGATCATGTTGACGCAGCCATCCATCAAACATTTAATATATTGACAGGAACTGGCATGAAGGTGCTTTCTGCCAATGTTAAGAGATGTCTGCTGAGTTGGCAGACATCTCTGAATTTGGTGGGCAGAGGACCCTCGGTATGGCAGATGTAAAGTACTCCGCTATACTGACGGTTTAACTTCTGTCCACCAAACTCCAAATCAAGCCCCTAGAAATGTTAAAGGTGTGCTAGTGGCAGGAAACGCTGCATACACTGCATATCAAATTGTTGAAGCCACTGCTTACACACTGTGAGGTCTGACCAAGTTACTGAACTTGTTGCTCTTGCCAGAACGCAAAATGATTTAATAGAGTTGAAGGACTCAAAGTTTACATTTGGAATCGGGCAGAACTTCGGGCTTCTCTGGATGTAGAGGGTTTTTCTAATTTCTGCTGGTCCATCAATTACAAATGGCTTGTATGTGCACAATCTGTCGAACGCCTTGCTTTTACCCCAGAGAACCGCGCAGTGAAATGTGCTGTCAACCAAAATTTGCATGATGAAGATTGGAGCAGTTCAATTTAGACTCCACCTTACACATCACTGAAATGCAATTATATACGTGGTTTTGACATTACATTTAATGTGTGCTTTAACTTTATTAAAGTGTGTGAAGCATTTAAACGTGTTACTGAAATCTATTCACTGTAGAGACTAGAGATTTATATATCTGTGCACTAATGTTCAGTCTAAAAATTAAAGCATGTATTCTTTATTAAAGTTTTACACTTAAACTTCAAGTTATATTTGCATATGTAAACATGTATTCTTTTACTCACGTTTTACATTTATTTTTCAAGTTACATGTGTGCATGTATAACCATGTCTTCAAAGTGCACATTAAATGCTTAGTTAAAGTTAGCCTGACTACAGACCTCGGTTGAAATGGATTTTGCTTTGCCAGCATGCAGTGGCGGCTCTTCCGCTAAGGCGGAGGAGCGTCGCCCCACTGCCTTGAAGCAGTAAAAAAAGGAAAAAAATAAAATGATAATAACATAATGTTATTATCATTTTATTTTGTCCTCCTGCTGCGGGAGCTTTGCGTGACGGGGCGGGGTTGCAGAGCAGGGGAGGAGTGGTAGAACCCTCCTAAGTGCGCAATGACTGTTTGATTGGCCCTCTCGGGCCGCCCAAAATAGTCATGCGCACTTTCCCTGTTCCCCATGCAGGCTGTATTACAGCCTGCATGGAGAACATGCCCAGGCCCCCAGTTCCTGGCTGAGCGCCGAACGACGGCGCTCAGACCAATCACAACACTGCATTGCAGCGTTGTGACTGGTCAGGGGAGCGTGGCTGTGCTTCCTGGAGTCCGAGACGGAGGCGAGCAGGAGCGGAGACGCGGGACTCGGCGGCAAGGTAAGTTAATTAATGTTTTTCAATTTTACATTGTGCCCACGTGCCCCCCCCCCCAGCCTTCCCAGCACCACCCGCGAGCCGTGTCGGCCGCTAGTCCCAGCATGTTTTCCTTTTCTTGCAGGTTTATTATTTTGTTAGTTGGAGAAAGGCATATTGTCTGTTTTAGACTGCTGATAGAGGGGCCTGGCGGGAAACTTGGCAGTGAACATGGAGAAACAATGGGTGAAAACCGCAGTCACGGTTCGATGCGTTGGGAAAATGGAGCTATGTTGCAGATGCACTTAAGTAGTTGTCTGATTGATCGCTGGTGGTGTGAAGGAGATAAAGACTTTCTGAGTCTCCTGTTACTTTTAAACTGGTTTTCTCACATCTAGAGTCAGGAGAAGATTCCCTTTGGACTTCAAGAGGTACAGATCTCTCTGCTTGCAAGTGTGAAGCTTTATGCTAAACACTTATTTGCGTTTTCCAAAGACTTCTACTGAAGACTGATCATGCTGACTCCTTCTATGCTCCTAAATTAGAGACCCTTGATAGATGACTACATAGTGACTTATGTTTAGAAGAGGGAAGTTTCTTTATGGAACACCTGTTTGCTTTAACTAGTTTCTGTATCATGGTGGTTATCACAATTCTGTATCTCTGTTGCTCCTTACCTTACTGAGATATTTCAGCTTGCCTATTGTATTGATGTACTTATTGAATTTATGTTTGGTTTGCATATCTACTGGATTTATTGGTAATCCAAATAAAACTCTTTAACTACATTCAGTGATTCCTGATCCTCATTGTGGGGGTCACATTGGCTTCACAAGTTAAAAATGTATTGTTGATGTCTTATCCCTTTCAATGCTTCACGCCAGTTAACAAAGGTCCATACAGCCAATGGGGAAAACATTTTGATGACTTGACTAAGAGATTACGTTGTAAGGCCCAGAGCTCTTTCAAGTTTTTGGAGGGATCACACTAGCTGATACTGCAGTTAAAAAGGACGCCCTGTCTTTAATAAATGAAAAAGCTATGTATGCTGTTAAAACTGATTTCTTTCCTGTACTTCCCTAAAAGATTTGTCTTTGTTGTAGGAGCAAGCCTCAAAAGTTCAAATACAGTATTGTACAAAAACGAACTGTACTAGGGTCCTGGAAGGAGTATGGAGAAACAACTCAGGGCATGTGGCTGTATTGAAATTTCTGCTCTCCAACCTTACACAGAGCTGCCCATGTCAGTAGGGATGGAATTCTTCATGGCACTACAACCCAGAGGTACGTGCCCTTCTTTCCTTTTATCACCCAGAACTAAGGGAAGACCACCCCCCACTATTCACCCGCCTCCTTGGGGGCATCTCCAAGCGGGCTTTATTTGCATGCCCAAATGTACCTCCTATTCTTATGTATTTGTGATTGTTTAAGTGCTTCATTTGAGCCAGTGGTTACAGGTTGGTCCCACCAGCACTCATTTTAGGGGACTGGTACTTATTTTTCTACAGCAGACTATGAGTCAGAGCAAAAGAGAGAAAAAAACAAAAGCGGAAAATAAAGATGAATTGAAAAACAGAAAAACAGTGACAAATGGAGCACACAGGGCTGAAAAAGGACCTGCAAGAAAGGGATAAAAAGGCAGGGAGTATCTGGTGGTGAATTTAAGAGACATGAAGTGGGATCAAGACTGATGCACTCCAACCTTCAATAATGCTGGTTGCGACCTTCTGAGCAAAAGTTTGGGCCTCAACATTTTTTTTTTTTACAAATTAAGCACATTATTGTCTCCTTGTTCTAACGGTGACTGAAATTGTGTCTAATGGCAATTGCAAATGCCATAACGGTGGCTAAGTGTTTACTTATGAACTTCATCCCCTGGTTCAGAATTGTGAGTCATCTCTCAAGGGACCGAGGAACACACACCATTTCAGCAGTGGTACAGGACACTTTTGTGCCTATCACTCCCAATCTGGAGGAACAACAGAAAGGTGCAACAGTAAGCTAAAGAACAGGGGATAGCAAAGATATGTTTTGAAACCCAACTGAAGTGGAAAGATAATTTGCCTTTAGCACTGTGGTCAATCAGGGCCAGTCCAACCCAGAAAACCGAGCTGAGCCTCTACAAAATAGTTATGGGGCACCATATGATGTTGCCTTAAATTCCATCTTTTCCAGCTGCTAACTTAGATCTGCAATTGAGTGACAATGCAGTTTTCTAGAATTGTGGAAAACTTATATGTCTCTACAGTTTCCATTCTATGGTTCAAGCTTCCTTACGACTGTCCACAAAGTTTGACACACCCTCCAGCCAGGCAATTGTAGTTTTGTGAAGGTGCACCAGAGGAATTCAACTGTGCAGTCCCATTAGAGAGGACCGTCGTATCTTGTGGTGTTGTAGTTGGTCGACGTGGATCCATTTTTCCCTTTGCAAACATGCTGCACCTCTGTAAGATGCCTGTCCGCTGGTGCCCATTTCTGGATCTGCATTTGGGCAAATGCACAGGTTGCCTGCCATAACTGCTTCCACATCTGCCTTTTGTCCTACAACTGGCCCGGACGTCTGTAGCCAGTCAGCCCTGCCTGTTCCTGAAGGGAACCAGCCTGCCCGGCCTGTTCCTCTGCAAGCATGCAGTGATGCACCAATTGCTTCCACCATTCCAGTTTCCAGCCACTGTAAACAGCTATAACTCCAGGAACTGGATCCCTCTGTTAGTCTGGTCCACTCTCTTTACAGCTGCCCTCAGACTGTGACTGCTGGTGGAATATCTGATTGCTGTGGAAGGAGGAGTTGGTGGAAAAGCAAACTGTACCATTCCTGTTCTTGCTTGAACGTACCCGCTATTCTGTGTATGAGAGCAACTACTTGCTATTACTTGAAAAATATTGCCAAATGACAAATCTTTCTTCATGATGGATTTGCACTCACTTGCCCTCTGATGCTTTGAGGGGTGTGCCGTTGATTGAAGTGTCTCTCAGCAAAAATGAAATGTGCCTTGATCTTTTCTGTCATGGGCACCCTCTGCCTGAATGTGGAGGCACCTCTTCTGAAACTCGGCGTGGTCTAGAGGATTATAATAATCCCATCAGCTACTATTTTTCTGACATTATACACCTTGCTTACTCAGAAGGGTGACATTTTTGTGAACGCCAAGAGGCTAGTAAGTGGAGCATATTTGTGGACCACAGCACATGTGACACTGTATTAGAGACTACATATCACAAAGCAAGCACTATGAACACTGCTTCATTACCAGCATGTTGTTTCATAAACCTTGTTATTGAAACAAGTATCACACTTCATCTGTAGCAAGGAAGCTTTCCTCTGACTGCCTGAGACTCGGCTGGGGTATGTTTCGATGGTTATGTGGTGCTTGCCATTAGACATGCTGCAGAACCTTTCCTTCAATAACAAATGATGTGCTGTAAATTTTCTGAAACAAACAGATTATTTTCCATTTTGTTTCCCTATGTGGTAGGGCAGGCCATCAGAGAAACCAGACACCGTGCCAAAATACTGGAAGAAGTAGCCAGTGCCACTGCCATTTCTTTGGACCTAATAACGTATCAGCTAAATGCCTAGAGAACCCTGCTCTTGCAGAATCAAATGGCCCTGGACTATGTCCTGATAACCAAAAGGGATGTTTGTGCCATAGCAGCATCAGAATGTTGCACTTATATTCCTAACACCTCTCTCAGCATCCATGAACAGATAGATCACTTAAGAATTACACGAGACTGAAAGTGGTTTAGACATGAAAGGGAGTGGCATCTGGTGTTGGATTACTGGATTATTTGGGAAATGGGGAATGCATATTCTTAAAATAGCAGTAATTATTTTTGTGTTGAGCATTTACTTAATAATTAAACTGAACCTATGAATCATCCAATGTGCTTGCAGAAACATGAGCGTTGCACATGCTAAACCACTTGATATTTAGGTTGAATATGTCGATGAAGACTGCTATAATGAATACGTGTTTAAAACGCTACTAAAGACTGGAGGGCTTATTTATGAGAGCCCTGCGTCACATCTGCACTATGTAAAGTGGTACATGCATGGCACAGGGCGGTCATAAAGATTTATGAAGCCACACAAAGCCACCCTGAGTGTCTTTGGGTGGCCTCATAAATCATGAGTTTTATATAGCGCTGGCTAGACCCGGAGGTATCAGAGCGCTTTACATGAGATTCCACAAAATTACATCAGTTACAAGTTTCATCAGTTGCTAGAAAAACATTACAAGAGCATAGAAGAAGAGATAAGAGAAGTGTAGAGGGGAAGGGGGTAAGGGTAAAGGGGTAGGATGGAGATACAACGGAGAGATGGAGGAAAGTCTGCCCAAAGTCCGGCTGGGTAGGTGACGGTCGAGGGGGAAGTCCAAAACCCATCTCCTCTATAGCTATCAGGTAGCTCCACCGGGCATCGGCCAAAAGCTAGGTCTCAACGGGAAAACATTTAAAGAACATAGAGGACGAAATAAATGGAGCGTAGAGGGGTAATGGGGTAAGGTAAAGGGGTAGGAGGGAGAATACGACGGAGAGACGAAGGAAAGTCTGCCCAACATCAGGCTCGGTAGGTGACGGCCGAGGGGGGAAGTCCCAGTGGCGTCACTAGGAGGGTGCGGGGGTGCGGACCGCACCGGGTGACACCATCACATGGGGTGACACCGTGAGCCTCTGCTTTAAAGCAGAGGCTCACTGTGTCACCCCATGTGATGGTGTCACCCGCCCCGGTGCGGTCCGCACCCCTCGCACCCCCGGACTCGGGAGTTACTGCACTGGGTGACACCAACCCTAGTGACGCCACTGGGAAGTCCAACAGCCCATCGCCTCTTTAGCTATGAGGTAGCTCCACCGGGCATCAGCCAGAAAGCTAGGTCTCCACGGTCGGGGGTAAGTTCACAGATTCAGGGGTCGATTCCGATTCGGGCCGGAAAAAGCACCGACCGACTCGGATCCGGAAATAATACCGACCGACACGTACCTGTGGCGCCTGACACGCCAAGTACGATGCAAGGCGTGAAAAATCCGACCGACACGTACCGAAACCAAGTCGACCGACCGAGCCGCAAGGAAAACAGCAATCCGGTCGGAAAAACACGCAAATCCAACCGACCGACACGCACCCGGAAAAAATCCGACCGAAACGTACACACGAACACCAAACCGCAAAGTACGATGCAAGGCGCGAAAACCACGAGCGAGTCGGACGGAGGCCAAGCCGCACGACCGACACGCATACAAAACCGAGCCGAAGCAACACAAAACACCGCGACCGACGCGTACGCAGCATAGAAAACTGCACAAACACAGCGTGAACGAAACGGAGAAGACCGTACGAGACAAATGCAGGGTCCGACTCGGTCACAAGAACGTTTCCAACATACACAAACAGCACAAAGGAAAAATCACCCAAAAAAAGGCCAAACAAGCAATTACCAAGCCAATAAATACTGGGGGGGTGGGGACAGAGAACAAAGACACACCCACAACTCCACCTATATAAAGTACACAAATCACAACCATGAGCCTTTGCAAATGCCATTCCACTGCCAGCACCCAAGAGAAAGCAACCACACACCCACAGCTCATCCCTCACACAAGCCACACACCATCAGCACACCAACAAATACCTACCTCACATACACCCAGCAAAACACACACTAACACACCCTCACCTGCACACCAACACACACATCACTCACCATCACCACCCATCACCATGCCCCCCAAGAAGAATCCCAAGTTCCTAGATTGTGAATTGGAAGTCATGGTAGACGAGATCCTCAGGGTAGAGCCACAGCTGTTTGGCACACTGGTCCAACAGACCCCCATCTCCCAGAAAACCAAGATGTGGGAGAGGATCATCAACAGGGTGAACGCACAATCACCATGTCGGCACACAAAGAGCGACATCCAGAACAGGTGGTATGACGTGCGCAGGAGGGTACGGGACCTGCTGAAGAAAGACTACATCAACAGCCAATACACCGGCAGTGGCCCTCCTGCCAAGCCAATATACCTCAGGCCCTGGGAGGAGAAGGTGCGGGCCATCCTTCCGCCAGTGAGCGTATATGGACTAGAGGACATCCCAGAGCCTGGTGAGTACACAACAAATGTACACAATATACTGCCACAAAACACACACATCACTGTCAAGGGGAGAGTCAAACCATGCACTCATAGCAATTACACAGCAACCAGAACAGAATCATCCCAAAATGTGTATGTCAGTCAGATAAACACAACACATGCCATCAAAAAGTCACATCCAACTGTGCCAACACATGTACAAACACAACTACAACTACAGCTAGGCAGTGGCACAACTGGAACTAACAAACACATCCAGACATGTAGCCACCACAACAACACCAACACACAGTGAAGACCACTCAAAGGAAGGAATTCTGTGTATGCTGGCCAAGTCAGTGTAGCCAATAGCATCATGGGAGTCGCAGTCACACATATTGCCCCCCCCACAACTGTCCCATCAACACCACCCTGAACCATGCTCACATCACAGGGAGTGGAGAAGGACTCACAAGATGGCTGACACTGGCTACTGCTGTGGGGAGCACAAGGCCCTGCTGCCAACTGTGCACCAACAAACAGCAGGACACCACTGACTGACATCCTGAGAGACAACTTCCACTCCCTGCAATGCAAGCACAGTCCATGGTGGGATATCTGGCTAGCTGGGTGGGAAGGAGGACTTGCAGCACTGACCATAGTCACAAGCACCTCCCCTCACACACACCCCAACACAAACTCCACAGAACCCACCTGGTAGAATGCAATGCCCCCCATCCTAACACAAGATCCCACAAAGAACCACCACCCTGGGTTATGTTGTGTGAAGCACAGGGCCACTCTTGGGACTTCTAGCCAAACAACTGCCAGGACAACACTCCCAGCCATCCTGTCAGCACAGCCAGCCCACCCCACAGGGAAGCAGAGTCAAAAGGAAGGAAGCATGGGCATGCTGGGAAGGGGGGTGGAGGCAATAGCATGATGGGAGTCGTAGTCACTGATATTGGTCACCCCCACAACTGTCCCATCAACACCACCCTGAACCATGCTCACATCACAGGAAGTGGAGAAGGACTCACAAGATGGCTGACACTGGCTACTGCTGTGGGGAGCAAAAGGCCCTGCTGGCAACTGTGCACCAACAAACAGCAGGACACCACTGACTGACATCCTGAGAGACAACTTACACTCCCTGCAATGCAAGCACGTTCCATGGTGGGATATCTGGCTAGCTGGGTGGGAAGGAGGACTTGCAGCACTGACCATAGTCACAAGCACCTCCCCTCACACACACCCCAACACAAACTCCACAGAACCCACCTGGTAGAATGCAATGCCCCCCATCCTAACACAAGATCCCACAAAGAACCACCACCCTGGGTTATGTTGTGTGAAGCACAGGGCCACTCTTGGGACTTCTAGCCAAACAACTGCCAGGACAACACTCCCAGCCATCCTGTCAGCACAGCCAGCCCACCCCACAGGGAAGCAGAGTCAAAAGGAAGGAAGCATGGGCATGCTGGGAAGGGGGTGGAGGCAATAGCATGATGGGAGTCGTAGTCACTGATATTGGTCACCCCCACAACTGTCCCATCAACACCACCCTGAACCATGCTCACATCACAGGAAGTGGAGAAGGACTCACAAGATGGCTGACACTGGCTACTGCTGTGGGGAGCACAAGGCCCTGCTGGCAACTGTGCACCAACAAACAGCAGGACACCACTGACTGACATCCTGAGAGACAACTTACACTCCCTGCAATGCAAGCACGTTCCATGGTGGGATATCTGGCTAGCTGGGTGGGAAGGAGGACTTGCAGCACTGACCATAGTCACAAGCACCTCCCCTCACACACACCCCAACACAAACTCCACAGAACCCACCTGGTAGAATGCAATGCCCCCCATCCTAACACAAGATCCCACAAAGAACCACCACCCTGGGTTATGTTGTGTGAAGCACAGGGCCACTCTTGGGACTTCTAGCCAAACAACTGCCAGGACAACACTCCCAGCCATCCTGTCAGCACTGCCAGCCCACCCCACAGGGAAGCAGAGTCAAAAGGAAGGAAGCATGGGCATGCTGGGAAGGGGGGAGGAGGCAATAGCATGATGGGAGTCGTAGTCACAGACATAGCTCACCCCCACAACTGTCCCATCAACACCACCCTGAACCATGCTCACATCACAGGGAGTGGAGAAGGACTCACAAGATGGCTGACACTGGCTACTGCTGTGGGGAGCACAAGGCCCTGCTGCCAACTGTGCACCAACAAACAGCAGGACACCACTGACTGACATCCTGAGAGACAACTTCCACTCCCTGCAACACAAGCACGTTCCATGGTGGGATAACTGACTGGCTGGGTGGGTGGGAAGGAGGGCTGGCTGTCAACCAAACACAACCAATGCAGACCATGTTCACACCCCAGAAAATACATAGAAATGCCCAAATAATGCAGGACAATGTGCCACACCAATTTCAACCCCTGACTGTGACGACTTAGGACAATGCAATGTACAGGCCCGCACCCAGAGGCACAGTCACAACTGTCATGTGTGTCAACCATTGATGCCTGCAGAAACATAACATACATTGTTTGTGTCTCCCAAAAACAGGTGATGATGGGGACACAGCAGCAGACGCTGAGGAGTCCCAGTCCCAGACTCAAGAGGATGCGGAGCTCACTGGCGTCGTACAGCCTCTGTCCTCCTCGGACGATGAAGACCAACCTGGCACATCCGGTGCAAGTCAACATGCAGCACCAGCAGGACCACCAGCTGCAGCACCAGCAGGACCACCAGCTGCACCCCCTGCACCCACCCCTCCAACGACTGTCACCACAAATACCATCCCTGCCGACATGGACAGAACAAGGAGCAACACCAGCACAGGGACCCTGGACCAACCTGGGGCCATGGACACCACCACCACCACCAACCCCCAAGGTGGACCAGGGTTATCTGTGCGTGCCACTGCACACACTGCACATGTCAGCAGGGGTGGTGGGAGGGGTGGGAGACAGAGGTCGCTGCTTGCAGACGTTGCTGGTGTGCATGATGACCCACAACTGGTACGCATAGCTGATGCGTACCAGTCCAGCACCGGAGACCTCAGCCAGGTAGTGGGGCTCCTCAGAGACATGAAACAGCAGCAGGCTGCCCATCATGCCCGCTTGGACTCCCACATGTCCCACGTGGAGTCACACATGTCCCGCGTGGACTCACACATGTCCCGCGTGGAGTCCAAGTGGGATGCACTGCATGAGATGACGGCGGTGCACAGGGACATTTTACAATGCCTCCGCCAGATGAACAGCAACCAGTCCACACCTCCCTGTGTGCCAACAACATCTGGTGCCGAACAAACTGCAACTGCCACAGGGAGGGAGGAGGACTCTGGCGGAGAGTCCCCTGCACCGCAGCAGCCTGTACTTGAGGGGCCCCCCCCAAGAAGAGGGGTCGTCCGAGGAGGGAAAAGTGAGAGGCCGATGGCCAAGCGCAACTCCCAGGAAGCCTGAACCTGTTCTGGATGTTCGCCTCTGTGCACAGACTGTTCACCCTGTTGACGGCAACACTACTCCCACACATTGCATGGGGAGTACAAGTTGGACCAATGTGTCAGACAACTGTGGCCCCGATACTGGGGATCCTGTCTACCAGGACTTTCAATTCACCTAGGAACTTCGGATTGCAAGATTTATGTACAGCACTACCCATCCTATGCACTATTAACACAGATGTATCACAATAAACACACTAATACACCATACTTGCCTCTGTCGTGATTCCAACGTGGGTGCTGTTATGGGGATGATGAACTGCAAAATTACACTGTGTATGCGAACTGCAACAGCAAGGACAACACAGGCATGTGAGTAAAGGCAACGTGACACATATGAGGGAGACACACCACCAGGGCTACACAACACATACACACCTAGGCCATCTGACTCATTGCCTACACTGATGTTGCCAGGGAAGACGGTGCAATGCACAGACACCACACCCATTCCCAGTTGTAGTCAAGTAGCCCACAGGTGCAGTAAGCAAATGGCAGTCAAATGTGTGACCACAGACAACGCACATCACAAAGTGAAGCACAGGTTTATTACACAGTTGCAACATGTCGTAACCACTACAGATGCAAGGTAATCCCACCTGGCAGCGGGCACACAGTCAACAACTGTAGACGGAAGGAAGTCCATGGGTGTGGCGCACATCACCTGTAGGGACACAACAGCTACCAGCCTGGAAGTGCAATCACGTCGTCGGTGGACACAGTTGACCAAACGAATCTGAAAGTACCCTGTGAAGGACAGAAATGACACACAGTCAAAAGCAATGGAGTACAGGACAGAACAGCAAAACTCATGCACAATACATGTTACAAGATACCCACCCAGAACCAAGTTAGCATGTCAACACTGTTGGGGAGTACAGCCCACCTGTTAGCACACATCGCAACACACATCCAGTCAAGTAGCCCATGGACACACTCCAACAGCACCAGAGCACCACCCACACATCATGCCAACTCACATCATTGACATGACACCTCAGGATACTCACATTCAGCTAAAGAAGTTGGTGATGAGCTGTGTGCGGACATCACCATCATCATCATCATCATCATCGTCACTGGCATCGTGGTCCAGGCCAGGATCCTCCACAGGTGGCGGATGTTGGTCATTGTCATCCTTGATGAGAGGCAACTCCTTCCGCACTGCCAGGTGGTGGAGCATGCAGCAGACGATGATAATCTTGCACACTTTCGCAGGGGCATAAGGGAGGGACCCTCCGGTCTTGTCCAGGCAGCGGAAGCGGCTCTTCAGGAGACCAAATGTCCGCTCAATCACTCTCCTGGTCCGACCATGTGCCTCATTGTAGCGCATCTGGGCTGGTGTCACAGGGTTCCTGAGGGGTGTCAGCAACCAAGGCATGTTGGGGTATCCCGAGTCACCTACGGACAGACAAGTGCACATTAGCTGACTTGGAAAAGTGGGCGGAATACTACAGATCAGATCACACACAATGGCACAAAGTCAGTACACACCGACAAGCCAGGCACGCTGGTTCTGCATCTGTGCCATCATCCTGGGGATGCGACTACTCCTCATCACAAAGGCATCGTTTGCTGAACCAGGGAAACGGGCACACACATGTGTGATGGTCATGTCTGCAAGACACACCACCAGTGCATTGACAGAGTGGTAGTGCTTGCGGTTCCTGTATGCCTGCTCCTGGGCCTGTGGTGGTACCAAAGCCACATGTGTCCCATTTAATGGAGCCAATGACATGCGGCATCCTCCCCAGGGCATAAAAGTCACTCTTCACGTCAGTGAGTCGTCGCAGTCTAGGGAAATAGATGTACCGGTTCAGGAATAGCAACATTGCCGCCAAAACATCGCGGAGCACACGGCTCAACATGGTCTGTGACATCCCACCAGCAGTCGCCACAGTATGTTGGAAGGTACCGGTGGGAAAGAAGTGTAGGGCTGCCATCACCTTTACCTTGGGGGTCAGCGCTGTAGGATACGGCCGGCCAGGCTGCAAATGTGGGGACAACTGCACTGCCAAATCCTCAATCAGCTGCCTGGTGAAGCGGTACCGTCGGATGCTGTCCCGTTCCACCATCGTTGCCAGGTCTGGGAATGGTCGATGGACAGCAGGAGCCCTGCAGTGCAGAGGAGGAGTAAGCAAGATTGTCAGTCACCCCACATATGCGGCATTGAACACACTCAAGATCCCAACATACATCATTATGAGGCACAACTACATGAAGTGTGCAGTTCCGGAAGGACATGTATGGTACATACATGGCCAACATCTGTCAACACGGTCCAACAGGTGGCATCAATTAGTCCCAGGTTGGCCCATTGGATATCATGAGGCCGTGTCACAGTTCCCAACTCCTGCTGCCGTGTCACAATAACCCCCACAGTGACATGTGAGGACAGATGTGCCCCAGGCACCACAGCTCAATGACAGGTACATTCCCAGGGACCCTGTATTGCCACATGGACACTGGCATTACATGGAGTATCATGTATACACCACAGCAAAACAACCATGACCCCCACAGGTAGTGGCCCCACTTGCCACGGCAGGACAGACATGGACGTCTGTGACACACACACGCACAACATCAAAGTCCATGCACACACAACCTGGATGTGGAGACTGTCTCCCATTGTGCACATGAAATCAGAGACATTGTAAACACTACATGCACAAAGACTGTGGAGGACCATCACTATTGTGCCACTGGGACACCCTGGCTCAAACATACCGTCCCACATGGGACTCACGGGGTATGTGACATGACATACACATACACCACCGTGAAATGTGACCATGGCACATGCACAGATCTGAACAGTTGCACATCACAGTGGTCATGTACACGTAACACCCAGGATCCTGTCCCCATGAACACATGCACAGCCTGGGGGTGGCTGCCCACAGGTGACACCCACAGGACAACATGTACACCAACATACACACAATAGGAAATGCAGCCTTACATGCCTTATGATAAAGTTTGGACAGGCTGTCGTGATGTAGGTGTGCCCCTCACTCCCTGGGAGCTATCTGTGGCTGGCATATGTCCATCTGAGACAGGCATGCTGACATATGCCAGTCACATGTACAGTGATGCGTTGTACTGCAATGGACCGATCGGTGCCCCCGGCCGGCCCATTGCATTCAATGTGTGCGGGTACGCGTTGTACCCCTGTACGCGTTGTACCCCTGTACGCGTTGAACTGCAATGGACCGATCGGTGCCTCCGGCCGGCCCATTGCATTCAATGTGTGCGGGTACGCGTTGTACCCCTGTACGCGTTGTACTGCAATGGACCGATCAGTGCCTCCGGCCGGCCCATTGCATTCAATGTGTGCGGGTACGCGTTGTACCCCTGTACGCGTTGTACCTCTGTACGCGTTGAACTGCAATGGACCGATCGGTGCCTCCGGCCGGCCCATTGCATTCAATGTGTGCGGGTACGCGTTGTACCCCTGTACGCGTTGTACCGCAATGGACCGATCGGTGCCTCCGGCCGGCCCATTGCATTCAATGTGTGCGGGTACGCGTTGTACCCCTGTACGCGTTGTACTGCAATGGACCGATCGGTGCCTCCGGCCGGCCCATTGCATTCAATGTGTGCGGGTACGCGTTGTACCCCTGTACGCGTTGTACCGCAATGGACCGATCGGTGCCTCCGGCCGGCCCATTGCATTCAATGTGTACGGGTACGCGTTGTACCCCTGTACGCATTGTACCGCAATGGACCGATCGGTGCCTCCGGCCGGCCCATTGCATTCAATGTGTGCGGGTACGCGTTGTACCCCTGTACGCGTTGTACTGCAATGGACCGATCGGTGCCTCCGGCCGGCCCATTGCATTCAATGTGTGCGGGTACGTGTTGTACCCCTGTACGCGTTGTACCGCAATGGACCGATCGGTGCGCACCCATTGACAATGGGCTTGCCTGGCAATGGACGCGTTTTCGAATTTCGAACGAGTCGGTTGCTGGAAAATCAGTTGGTCACCCACAACAATGTTGCAAAATCATGTATGTCATGAAGTTGAAGATTTGAAGGATGCTGTGGGCGTGTTTTGGTGCTGCTATTCCATGGATTGGCCAGATTCAGAAGATGCAAACGACTTGGACCTATCACTTTGGACACAAGGGACAGTATCTGCCTCTCCAGCACATATATATTGCTGGCTCTTCCCCTGAGAGCTCACTTGCCTGCACTACATGCTCCAGGACGACATCTGCCACTGCACTGCTGCTGTCTCTGCCCCTCTGGACCCTGCAATGGCACGTACTGTGGAGAGAGCCCCAGCCTTCAGCCTTGAAGAGAACCAGGCCCTGCTGGACAGCCTACTTCCACAGTACAGCAAGCTGTATGGGACACCAGGGGAGCAGGTGAGTGTTCTGTGCACTGCCTTTCTGAATGTGCATTTTGTCTGACTAGCAAGGCTGAAAGTCTGCACGCCACTGGCTAGCAGGCTCACTGAGTAGTTGTCACCCCCCATAGTGTGTAGTGACATGCACTGGACAGGTATGGTGCAGTGACAGTGTATTTGAACAAGGTTTTACTTCCCATGCAATGATACCATGTAGTGACGTCTGGCAAACTGTCTATGGGCAGCTTTGCACTGCCTGTGTACATCATGTGCCCCTGTGATTGAGACATGTATATACAACTGTGTCATGCACGGATATGTTGCATGTGTGGTAATGGCCTTTTCACTTTGTCATCCTGACAGGTTAATGCCCATCGGAAGAGGGAGATCTGGAAGGACATTGTCCGGGCCGTCCGGTCCGTGGGGGTCTACAAGCGCCGGATCCGCAACTGCCAGAAGAGGTGGCAGGACCTTCGGGGCTGGACCCGGAGGATTGCACGGGTCCAGCTGAAGCTGTCGCCTCCTCGCAGGAGGGGCGGAACACGGACCCTGACCCCCCACATGCTCCAGATCCTGGCGGTGGTGTTTCCAGACCTGGATGGGCAGCTGAAGGCCAGACAGCAGCAAGGAGGGGGTGAGACAAAGACTGCACTGTGAACTCTGTATTACATGCTTTGTGCCCTCATCTGGCCTGGTTCAACTGCCACAGTGCAGCAGTCATGTTGTCCAGGAGCCATGTCCCTCTATTGTGCACTGCCCACTGCTCATCTGATACCCAGGTGTGGCCCTTACATTCAGGGAATTGTGTCACTTGGGACTGTGTCCTTGCAGTTTGCTTCACTAAAGGTGGGGGACAGCATCTGTTTCCCTAACTCTGTTGTGGGCATCATGGGTGGGTCCATTGTTCACACAACGCCTGTGTTTGGACATGTGATCTGCGTGTTGCTTTGATATGCGGTCCACTTGCTGAGCTGAGCCACCACATGTGCCTGGGGTATGTGGCACACGCCCATGCAGCGGGTGGGAACAATGTTTGGGCCCCAGGAGTGTGCAGATTATGTGTGTCACACATACATAGCCAGCTATCCACTGTCCAGGGCACATCCCTCATTCATGTGGAGCAGGACAGTCATGCCTACTCCAGGCCATGCAATGCACTCTGTACTCCCACTCCTGTGTATCAGCTGACACATTGTGCACAGTGATTTGACCCCTCAGGTGTCTGCCTCTGTGTCAGTGTGCTGTGGATTAGTTGCCAGGACTGCTGGGATGTTTCTTGGTAGGGGCTCAGCATGCCCCTGGAGATGTGACCATAGGAGACGATACTTGTGTGTCACATAGGTGTTTGATCAGCTGCCCGTGCAGACTGGGGTATGCGAATGTGAAGTTCAGGCAGCTGTTCCCCATTCACAGCAAATTGTGAGGGGCTCAGGTTCAGAGGGTAGTGTCACAGGTCTCCCATATGTCCAATAGGTATGACCTGGACAGATGAGGGTTAAGATGATGTGTTGTGTGGGGGATGTACATGTGCACTTGTGCAGCTCCAGGACTTGCATTCCCCATGACCTACTATTGTGACACAGTGCATAGTGTTGTTGTCTGGCTGCCAAGTCATACATCACTGAGACAGTGATGTATGACTTAGCAGTCATGCCTCTGCCATGGCATGTGTCAACTTATTGGTGGTCCTGCAGGGGAGTGACATGTGCTACATGCACACCATTGTGGCGATGGCTATCAGGACATGGGTGCATCATGGTGTCTGTCGCTGGTATGCATCACATGCATTTCCTATTTGACTCTGGGCATCCCTTTCATCCGGAAACCTGTACTGACTCAGTGGCAAGAGCTGTGATGTGTGCATGTCCACATGCCACACCGTGTCCTCTGCACTGTCCAACTACTGTGTACTTGGTGCATGTGTCCACACTGGGGTGTTGCAATCCAACAGACACCAGACAGATGGGTGCAAGGCCATGTGGGATGTGAGTGCCATGCTTGGCATCAGACTGACAATTGGCTTCTCCTGTTCAGTTAGGGCACTTTTAGCAATGTACAACTAATGATGCCAGGGCTTGCTCTGTAATGTGCTGTGCTCACAGTGGTGTGTGCGTTTGGTGCAGGTGACTGATGTCTGTCTGTTTCCCCATTGTTTGCAGATACATCCACGGCCACGGAAGGGGACAGCTCCACGGACCAGGAGGAGCCAGAGAGCCAGACTGGGTCAGCAGCCGAGGAGTGGTCGGAGGGACCCAGTGGCACGGAGGGCGAGGGGAGCCACACCGAGGAGTCCTCAGCACCATCCACCTCAGCTGAGGACCAGAGCAACTCGGAGGATGACTCCCTTGTGGAGGCGGGTGTCAGCAGCCACCACACCCCAGCTAGTGTTGCTGTCCCCGCCACCACCAGCACCACCACCGCCCTCCCATCGGCTCCCATTCCCCAGGTCCGTGGAGGCTCCCATGTTCGGGAGCGTGTCTCCTTTGGGCCAGGCACCGCACCCCCTGCCCCTGTGTCCCCTGCTGCCCTGAGTGAGGAGTCTGTGTACCTCCTTCGCCAGCTCCATGTAGGGCAGACAGCCATGCTGAGTGTCCTCCATGTGCACACCGCACTGTTGACTCAGCTGGTGTCGTTCATGGAGGGCATCTCATCGGGCATGTCTGACCTACAGAGGGGCAATAGGTCCATGGACTCCTCCCTGACGGCAGAAGTGTCCCTCCTCAGACAGTCCCTCACCCCTCCTGCCTCTGCTCCATCCACACTCCCCAGCACCTTACCCGTCCCAAGCACACACACACCGGCACAGGCACACACCAGCACACACACGTCCAGCACACAGACACACACGCCACAAACAAAACGCACACGCACGCACAGTCAGGGGACTGAAACCAGACTCACAGGGGATGGGGCCCTGGTACACACACACGCATCCACGGGAACTGCGCAGTCCTCAGTTGCCTCTCCCTCCAAAGCACCCTCCCTTGCCTCACCTGCAACCCCAAAGACCCAGCGCCTCTTCCTCAGTGACCTCGGCCTCTTCCCCTCCGATCCAGCTGCTCCAGCATCCAGGGTGAAGAGGAAGCCCCCACATGGAGCAGAGTGCCCCTCGCCCCCGGACACCCTCCCCCAGGCGCAGACAGACTGAGGCCCCCACCCGCAAGTCCCCCCGGAGTGGTAAGAGCAAGACCCCGCCGCCGCCCTGCAGCTCAAGCACCAGGTCTCCTTCCTCCATCCCTCAGGCCCCCACTCCACAGGTGCCCCCACCACACCCTGCCCCAGGTTCCCCCACCCACAGATATACCATCCCCAAGAGGCTCCGGCCTTCTCCCCCTGCCACTTGCTCTCCCGGCACCACACCCCCCGCTGCGCTTGTCTGTGCCACTGATGTGGTGAGGGTGTCCTCCCCCTCTGTCCAGCCCACCTTGCCTGTTCCCCATTCTCCTCCCCTGGTGGTAGGCACTGCAGTGGAGTCCACTACCACCCTGTCTGTCTTGGGCACTGCAGTGGCGGACCTGTCCACTCCATCTGCAGGGTCCACTGCAGTCGTGCCGGCACCCACAACATCTGAGCCATGCCCCCCAGTTGTGCCGGCACACACCATGTCAGACACCTCCACTGCAGTTGTCAGTGGCTCTCCAGCACCCACCACCCCTTCCCTGCTTCCTCCTGGTGAGCCCTGATCCTGTCCCTGCGGTGCCTGGCCTACCCCCCGGTTGCCCCTCCTAGTGGATTGTCCCTGGTTTTGTGCAGGCATGTGTAGGGTGGCATCTGCCACTGTCACCCACTTGTGACTTTGTTGATGGACTGGCCATTGGCCTTTGTTTATGTTCTACCGGACTTCTACTTTTAATGCCACATATGCTGAATAAAGCAACTTTCTGTTCTCTAGTGCTTTTGCTTCTGATGTACATGATGTTGATGATGCTAACCATGCCCTTGCTGCAGTGATGGTGATATTTGGTCTCATGATAATGAAGTGTTACTGTGCAGGAACCCATGTGGTCCAGGGGGAATGTGTCCTATCCTGTGGTGTATCCATGTCATCCATAGCAGCATCTGAGGGTGTCATGTGTTCAGTATTTGGCAATGGGATTTCCTACTTAAATTGGCTATTTCACATCTGTGGCTTCCACCCCTGCACATCTGTTGTGCCTGCCATTGTTCAATTCGTCTACTTCCCTGACCGTGTGGCCATCTCCAGTGGACATGCAGGTTTGGGCATCAATGGGGAAGGACTCATCTGTGTTGTCAGTGCAACATTGCTATACAAGTGTGTTGGATCTGTGCTGATGATTCCGTTGGCACTTCCATGACCAGGCTGATGTTACGGGAGCCCTCATTTGGTGCTAATTGTTGATTGTATGACCAAGTGCTCAGCTGACATGATGGGGCCCTACTGAGGCAACATATGGCACAGCTTTCCTCACACAGGAGTGGAGTCCCCTCATGGCAGTGTGTACTCCTGTGACATTCCCTGCGCCCACGGTGTGTGTTGTATGTGCATGTCTGTGTGTTGACTTCCGTTTAGCTGTGCATGCTGTGATCCCTAGTGTTGTACCTGTTTGTGATGCTAGCTGAGTTGAGCTATGTTTCCCCACAGTCTTCTCCCTGGGTTCTCTGTGATGTGGGTGCATGGCACATTACTGGTCATCAGGGTGTCACCCATAGGTGTGTTTGCTGTCAGGGCTGAGTTTGTGTGCAGACGCAGATGGGTCACAGTCAGGTTTCCCCTTGGCACTTGTTGTTTGCCCCTGTCATGTGATTTCCAGTTTGTGTTATCTTTCAGTGATTGTGACACGTTGTGTGTGTGACTGCTGGCACTCTTCAGGGTCCGGGCTGCAATGTTGGTTGTTGTCTATGTGTGTTCTTTGTGGGTGACCTTGGCTTCTTCATTGGTGTGTGACTGTGGCTGGGATCCCATTGGTTGGTGTGGTATTGCCGTCATGTCCATGTACAGCGTAGTGTGCAGTGTGTCAGACATTCAGGAGTCTTGTTGAGTGGCCATGTGTGATGTGTTTCTGCACCTTGGTTCCCACCCACCACCCTGGAATAGTCATGGGTGCATGTGCAATGTCACCAGTGCATGTATGCTTCACTGCTGCACATTGTTGGAGGTCGAGGGGTGTGGTGTTGAGTGTGTGCAGATGAGAGTTGTTGCCCGGCTAGGCCCCTGCCTCCATGTTGGCCTTGGCTTACTGGCCATGCTGTTTGATTTGTGCTTGTGTAGGTGTGATGTTAGTTAGTTGCTCAGTACACATGACTGTGGTTCACAGTGTGAACCACATTTAGCTTTGTCACCACAGTGGGATTGTAATGCAGCCCAGGGTCACCACATTGTGGGGGCCCTGGGGGTGGTGCTGTGGTGTGTCTGTGTCTTGCTGTGTCAGTTGCTGTCCCTACGTGCCTGTGTGACATGTGTGATTTGTGCTCCCTCTCATCTGACAATGCCTGCTTGCCCACATAGGGGATTTGGATCCATGAGTTACCTTTGTGTGGCACTGTATGCACATCTGTATGATTGGTATTCAGGTCTCCTCATGTGTTGTGTGGTTGCCTGGGGACACTGGCACCCCCCCTCACCTGTTGTGTATGATGTGCAGTGTGGGTCTGCCTGTTTGTGTTTGTGCATCTGCACCACTGCATTGGCATATCTTGGGTGTGCCATTGGCTGTATGTAGTTTGGTGGGTTTCCCCTGCTGTCCCTGGGACTCCTAGGTCATCGGTCAGCACAATGATCATGGTTTGTGTGTCCCATTGCTGCCATGGTATGGTATCTGTTCACCTCACATCTGCAGTCTCCACAGGGTATCTGCATGTGTGTGCCCATTGGTGCAAATATGTGGGTCTGCATTCTGATGGTCACTTCTGTCATTGTGTTATTGATGATTGTTGACGGTGTCAGCCCCCATGGGTGTTGTTTGTCTGCACATGGCCAAAGGTATGTCTTATTTGCACTGCAGTATTTGGCTCCCCCAATTTATGTTGCAATGGGACACATACACTACTTTGCCACTGATGTGTTTGTTGTTCTGTGACCAGGAATCATCCATGCAGTTTGGCAGTTGCACCTCTTTCTTTGTCAACACTTACCTTTTGGTCACTGTGATGATGGGGGTTTGGACCCCATTGCCACAATGTTCGAAATGTGCTTCAGCTATGGACCCCACACTTACATTTTGGTCACTGTGATGATGGGGGTTTGGACCCCATTGCCACAATGTTCAAAATGTGCTTCAGCTATGGACCCCACACTTACCTTTTGGTCACTGTGATGATGGGGGTTTGGACCCCATTGCCACATTGTTCAAAGTGTGCTTCAGCTATGGACCCCACACTTACATTTTGGTCACTGTGATGATGGGGGTTTGGACCCCATTGCCACAATGTTCAAAATGTGCTTCAGCTATGGACCCCACACTTACCTTTTGGTCACTGTGATGATGGGGGTTTGGACCCCATTGCCACAATGTTCAAAATGTGCTTCAGCTATGGACCCCACACTTACCTTTTGGTCACTGTGATGATGGGGGTTTGGACCCCATTGCCACAATGTTCAAAATGTGCTTCAGCTATGGACCCCACACTTACCTTTTGGTCACTGTGATGATGGGGGTTTGGACCCCATTGCCACAATGGTCATGGCCTGCTTACATTGTGGGTGCCACACACATATATGTGTGGCACATGTGCTAGGGGGTCACATTGTATGTTCAAAGTCATGTTCGGTGTTGTAGGCATTTGACACAGTCTACACACGCTTGTCATGGTGTTGGGGGATGTCTTCTTCTTGCATTCCCTAGGTTGTGGTGTGCTGGTTGTGTCATGCATTGTCCATCCTATGAGTGGGGGTGGTAGTAGTGGTAGGCATCCAGCCCCCCCTGGCTAAGGGTGGTGGTAGGCATCCAGCCCCCCCTGGGTGAGGGTGGTAGTAGTGGTAGGCGTCCTGACCCCCCTGGCTAAGGGTGGTAGTAGTGGTAGGCATCCTGCCCCCCCTGGGTGAGGGTGGTGGTAGTGGTAGGCATCCTGCCCCCCCTGGGTAAGGGTGGTAGTAGTGGTAGGCATCCTGCCCCCCCTGGGTAAGGGTGGTAGTGGTGGTAGGCATCCAGCCCCCCATGGCTAAGGGTGGTGGTAGGCATCCAGCCCCCCTGGGTGAGGGTGGTAGTAGTGGTAGGCATCCTGCCCCCCTGGCTAAGGGTGGTAGTAGTGGTAGGCATCCTGCCCCCCTGGGTGAGGGTGGTAGTGGTGGTAGGCATCCAGCCCCCCTGGCTAAGGGTGGTGGTAGGCATCCAGCCCCCCTGGGTGAGGGTGGTAGTAGTGGTAGGCATCCTGCCCCCCTGGGTGAGGGTGGTGGTAGTGGTAGGCATCCTGCCCCCCTGGCTAAGGGTGGTAGTAGTGGTAGGCATCCTGCCCCCCTGGCTAAGGGTGGTAGTAGTGGTAGGCATCCTGCCCCCCTGGGTGAGGGTGGTGGTAGTGGTAGGCATCCTGCCCCCTGGCTAAGGGTGGTAGTAGTGGTAGGCATCCTGCCCCCCTGGGTAAGGGTGGTAGTAGTGGTAGGCATCCTGCCCACCCTGGGTGAGGGTGGTAGTAATGGTAGGCATCCTGCCCCCCCTGGGTGAGGGTGGTAGTAGTGGTAGGCATCCAGCCCCCCCTGGCTAAGGGTGGTGGTAGGCATCCTGCCCCCCCTGGGTAAGGGTGGTAGTAGTGGTAGGCATCCAGCCCCCCTGGGTGAGGGTGGTAGTAGTGGTAGGCATCCTGCCCCCCCTAGCTAAGGGTGGTAGTAGTGGTAGGCATCCTGCCCCCTTGGGTGAGGGTGGTGGTAGTGGTAGGCATCCTGCCCCCCCTGGCTAAGGGTGGTAGTAGTGGTAGGCATCCTGCCCCCCCTGGGTAAGGGTGGTAGTAGTGGTAGGCATCCTGCCCACCCTGGGTGAGGGTGGTAGTGGTGGTAGGCATCCAGCCCCCCTGGCTAAGGGTGGTGGTGAGGCATCCTGCCCCCCTGGGTGAGGGTGGTGGTAGTGGTAGGCATCCTGCCCCCTGGCTAAGGGTGGTAGTAGTGGTAGGCATCCTGCCCCCTGGGTAAGGGTGGTAGTAGTGGTAGGCATCCAGCCCCCCTGGGTAGGGGTGGTGGTGCGCATTCAGGCCCCTGTGTGCATATGTGGCATTGGTGATGGGCATCCCGCTCCTATGGTGCTGCTGTTGCTGGTGTAAGTATATTCTGCATCCCTCTGTGTGTGTGTGATGTGTCGTGTACGTGTTGTATGTGTTTTGTGGTTGGTGTCTGGCTTACCTTCTGCGCCGTACGCGTCCGTGCCTGTTCCGGTAGTAAATGTAGAATATTGGTATGATCGGGACGAAGGGATTCATGGTTGGTTCGTGTCGTTCGTCCTTCTCGTTGCTTCGCGTCGTCCTCGTCGCTTCGCCTCGTCCTCGTCGCTCGCGTCGTCCTCGTCGCTGCCGTGTTCGTCTCGGAGCCGTGGATCGTGTTGTGGCGCGAATCGGAGCTTATGTGCGCCTCTCCCGGATGATTTGACGTGCTGTGCGTAGCGACGGGTTCGGCGCGTACGGAATGCGCATCGTACTCGTTCGGCCGGACGGAGCTGCATTTTCCCTTCCGTGCGACTCGATTCGGCGTTTCCGGATTCGCCTCGGTCGGGGAACAGGACCTGGTTTGGGTGAGTACGGCTCGGCCGGATTCTTTGCTGTTGTGCGCATCGTACTTACTCGTTCGGTGTGCTGTACGGATCGGTCGGGAAACAGGCTTTCGCATGGCTTTTTTCCCGACCGAATGGTGTTGGGTGCGCCTCCGACCGAGATCGGAATCGGCCCCTCAGTGTCCTGATGGGTAGGCAGGATGGGGGAAAGGTTCGAGGTCTGGTCGATTTTCAGAGAAAGTATTTTGTATTTTTTCAAGTTTAAAAAGATTGTGAGGTTTAAGAAAACTTCCCAGATTTGCATAATAATACACACAATCTGTTCTCATCTTGTCACATTTTCTGCGCCTTCAAAGATGGAGGTCAAATGTCAGGATCTGTATTTCAGGAAGCTGGTGTTTACTTTTCTTTCTCTGACTTCAAAGTGAGAGGATTTATGTGACAATCCTGCTGGGACCCTCGTGAGGCAGGAAGGCTGTAGGGTGTTTTTTTTTAGCTGGCTATTCTGGGGTGTGCCTTACAAAGTTATTTTATTTTCTGGCACAAAACAAAATGTAAATGTTTGTAAATGAACTGTGCAGCTATTTTAGAATATGGAAACCACAAATTTAGCAACTTTTTTGGTAATTCTGAAGTTTGGTGGAAACAAATATTCTAATAGGACCAAAAGAAATCAATACACTAGGTGCTAACATTTCCACACATTATTGTTTGTGTGCTGTATACTTTTTTAGTAGTAAAACTGTCTGTGCAAATGTAATGGTCATTTCAAATGAATATGTGTTGTCTGCAATGCTGTGTGCTACCACACCATGCATACTTCGCTTTTCCCCACTCAACTCTTCTCTGCACCACTCCATGACACAGCACCCTACTCTGCCCCACTCTACACTATCCCACTCCACTCTGTATCACTGCACTCTACTCTGCACCACTCTACTCTATGCCACTTCACTCGACGCCTCTCTACTCTACACCACTCCTCTCTATGCCAATGCACTCTACCCCGCACTAGTCTACTATGCACTGATGCACTCTTTGCCACTGCACTCTGCGCCAACCCACTCGAAGTGACTCTAATCTACTCTGCACCACTGCACTCTACGACAATGCACTCTATGAAACTCTTCACTATGCCACTGCACTCTATGCCACTATAATCTACTCTGAAACAATCTACTCTACACCACTCTATTCCACTCTGCACCATTCCACTCTATGTCACTCCACTCTACACCACTGCAATCTACCCTGCACCACTCAACACCATTCTACCCCCCTGCACTCAAAACCAATACAGTCTATGCCACTGCACTCAAAACCAATACAGTCTATGCCACTTCACTCTGTGCCAATCTACTCTGCATCACTGCACTGTATGCCACTGTACTCTACTCTGCAACACTCTACTCTACACCACTGCACTCTATGCCACTCTACTCTACACACTTGCACTCTAAGTCACTTTACTCTGCACCATTCTGTCCCACTGCACTTTACACCAATGCACTCTACACCATTGCACTCTACACCATTGCACTCTATGACACTACACTGCAACAGTGCACTCTCTGCCACTGAACTTCATGCCCCTCTACTCTGCACCACTGCACTCTACTCTACACCACTCTACGCCATTCTACTGCCCTCTATGCCAATTCATTCTACGCCAATGCACTCTATGCCATTATACTCTACACCAAACCAATCCACTCTACGCCACTCTAATCTACTGTGCACCACTGAACTTTATGACACTGCACTCTATGCCACTTCACTCTACGCCTCTCTACTCTAATCTGCACCACTCTAATCTTTGCCAGTGCACTCTACCATGCAACACTGCACTCTACACCACTACACCACTGTACTCTGTACCACTCGACTCTACTCCAATGCACTCTACGACACTGCACTTTATGACACACTACTCTATGCCAATGTAGACTTTGCCACTTTACTCTACTCTGAAGCAATTCACTCTACTCCATTATATTTCAATCTGTGCCATTCCACTCTATGCCACTTCACTGTAAGCCTCTGCAATTTACCCTATGCCTCTCCACTCTACTCTACCCAACTGCACTCTACGCCACTCTACGTCACAGCACTCTATGCTGCTGCACTCTAAGCCACTACAGTCGAAACCAATACACTCTATGCCACTGCACTGCATGCTAATCTACTCTGCACCACTTCACTGTGCCCCACTATACTCCTCTCTGCAACATTCTACTCTATGCCACTGCACTCTACGCCACTCTACTCTATACCATTGCACTCTACATCACTTTACTCTGCACCACTCTATGCCAGTGCACTTTACATCAATACACTCTATGCTACTGCACTCTACAGCGTTGCACTCTATGACACTCTACTCTGCAACACTGCATTCTCTGCCACTGAACTCTACTGCACTCTATTCCAATGCACTTTACGCCAATGTACTCTACGTCTCCATACTGTATGACATTACACTCTAAGACAGTCCACTCTACGCCACTATCATTTACTGTGCACCACTGCACTCTGACACTGCACTCTACGCCACTTCACTTTACGCCTCTCTACTCTACTCTGCACCACTCTACTCTATGCCAGTGCACTCTACCATGCACCGATGCACTCTACGCCACTGCACCACTGTACTCTGCACCACTCGACTCTACGACAATGCACTTTATGCCAATGCACTCTATGACACTGCACTCAATAATGCTCTGCTCTATGCCACTACACTCTAGGCCACTTCACTCTACTCTGAAACAGTCTACTCTATGCCACTCTATTCCATGCACCATTCCACTCTACGCCCCTCGACTCCACTGCAATCTACGCTGTGCCACTCAATTCTGCCCCACTGCACTCTACACCACTCTACTCTATGTCACAGCACTCTACACCACTGTGCTCTACGCCAATGCACTCTACACTACTTTATGCAAAACCAATAGACTCTATGCCACTGCACTCTACACCAATCTACTGTGCACCACTGTACGCCACTATACTCCACTCTGCAACACTCCACTCTATGCCACTGCACTCTATGCCACTCTACTCTACATCATTGCCCTCTACGTCACTTTACTCTGCAGCACTCTATGCCACTAAACTTTACACTAATGCACTCTATGCCACTGCACTCTACACCATTGCACTCTATGACACTCTACTCTACAACACTGCAGTCTCTGCCACTGAACTCTATGCCACTCTACTCTGCACCACTGCACTCTGCACTGCAGCACTCTACTCTACGCCACTCTACTGCACTCTATGCCAATGCACTTTACGCCAATGCACTCTACGTCACCGTGCTCTATGGCACTCTAATCTACTGTGCACTACTGCACTCTATGGCTCTCTACCCTACACCACTCTACTCTAGGCCAGTGCACTCTACCCCACTCTACTATGCACCACTGCACTCTATGCCACTGTACTCTCCACCATTCCTCTCTACGCCAATACAATCTATGCTAATGCATTCTATGCCAATGCACTCTACGTCACTGCACTCTACATTACTGCACTCTATGACACTCTACTTTGCAAGACTGCACTCTCCGCCACTGAACTCAATGCCACTTTACTCTATGCCACTCTACTCTATGCCACTCTACTCTGTTCTAATGCACTCCATGCCACTGCACTCTACTCTGCACCACTCAACTCTACGCCACTCTACTGCACTCTATGACAATGCATTCTATGCTACTACACTCTACACCCCTCTACTCTGCATCACTCCACTTTGCGCTATTCTAATCTATTCTGTACCACTGCACTCCACACCACTACACTCCCACCACTCTACTCTATGCCAGCGCATTCTACCCCACTCTACTATGCACCACTGCACTCTATGCCACGGCACCACTGTACTCTGCACCACTCTACCCTACGCCAATTCAATCTATGCCAGTGCACTCTACATCATTGCACTCTATGACACTCTACTCTGCAAAACTGCACTCTCTACCACTGAACTCAATACACATTACTCTATGCTGCTCTACTCTATGCCACTGTACTCTGTTCCACTGCACTCCATGGCACTCTACACCATTCAACTCTACGACACTCTACTGCACTCTATGGCAATGCACTCTATGCCATTACACTCTACGACACTCTACTCCACATCAATCAACTCTACGCCACTCTTTTCTGCACCACTGCACTCCATGCATCTGCACTCTACACCACTCTACTCAGTGCCACTGCACTCTATACCTCTGCACTCTACCCTGCACCACTCCATTCTATGCCACTTCACTCTACTCTGAAACAATATACTCTATGCCACTGCACTCTACACCACTGCACTCTATGCCACTGCACTTTACGCCACCCCACTCCACCCCATTGCAATCTTCTCTGCACCACTGTACTCTATATCACTGCACTCTACGCCAATGAACTCTACAGCACTTTACTCAAAACTGATGTACTCTACACCAATCTACTCTGCATGACTGTACTTTACGCCACTTCATTATAGTCCACTCTACGATACTCTACTCTATGATGCTACACTCAATGATACTCTACTCTATGACACTCTATTATATTAAACTCCACTCCATGACACTTTTCTCCACTCTACTCCACTCCACTCCACCCTACAACACTCTACTCCACTCTATACCACTGTACGATACCACTCTACTTTAGGTACTTTACGCAACTCCCTCTACGCCACTCCATGCCACTAAACTCCACAGTATCCTACGACACACTATTCGATTCTACTCCACTGCTCCAATCTATGCCACTCCACGCCACTCCACTTTGGCACTCTATGCAACTCAACTCTAAACCATTCGATTCTACAAAACTCTATGCCAGTCCACTCTCCTACACTACTCCACTCTATGCCACTCCACTTTACCACAATCTCCACGCCCCTCTACGTCACTCCACGCTACAACTGTCAACTCCACTCTAGGCCTCTCCACTCTGCTCTACACCACTCCACTACACTCTTTGCCACTCCACTCTACAACAACGCTACCCCACTCTGACACGCTACTCCACTCTGCACCACTCCATTCTATGCACTCAACGTCACTCTACGCTTGTCTATGGCACTCCACTCTACTCCAGTTTACGACAGTCCACACCACTGTCATTTACCCCACTAACTTTTAGCCATGCTGAACAGCAGCCATGCTGGTGCACAGCATGGCTCAAACATATTGGCAAAGTAAATATAGAGCTATGGCTTTGCCAATGCTTGCTTCCTTTATTCTTGCAAGTTTACTTTTTTTGGCAATAGGTGTGCGGCCCCTGGTTCTTATGGTCCTGTCAAATTGGAATTCTGGTGCTCCATAGCGCCCCCCTGTGTGTGCTCTCAATGGGGGATAGTGAAACCTCAATGTTGGTCTCCACATCCTATTCGAAGGTGTATTCATCTCAACCCTCTCGCCGTAGATCCTGTCATTTGGCAACATTATTAGGTTTTGGGGTGCCGTAGTTGTAACCAAGGGTGATGCACATTGACCTCCCCTTCTAAAGAATGTCTGTGCAAGGGAGATTGTTTCTGATAACTGGATGTGCACATGCTAATGTGCTACCCTGAAATGATCATGATATCTTTATATTTGTAAGAAGGGAGAATGCATGATGGGGTGCAGGGTGAACGCTGCTGGAAGTGAACAGGAAGGACATCCCAGCTGGTACTTCTCTTCTCCTGCTTCCTTGTCTCCAGGACCTGCATGCAAGGAATGCACGTGGTTTCCTTCAAGAGCAAGGGGCACCTAGACAGCAGCCATCACTGAGTATTCAGGAACGAGGGAGAAAAGGTGATCTTGCAGGAAGTTGAGGATGGACTAAATCCTAATCTGGTTTAGATGAAATGACTGTGACTGATCTTCCCCTTGTAAGGTTACTGTCACGTTGTGTTTATCTGCAGCTGTGTGGCTTTTGTTTAGCTGTTCACATTGTTGTCGATCACCAGGATTGCAATAACAGCAATGCTTGCCAACCTGCAACAAAGTAACTACATTTTGCGAACACTGTATGGGCATCCTCCCATTTCCCAGTATTGGCATTGTGCTACATTTGGTTGTTTTGTTTTCAGAAGTGCTACAGTGTGTGTGATCTTCTAGTGACGGAGAAAAATAAGCTCCTATACCCAGGGGACCTAGATTTACCAGGTAAGAACAGAATTTACTATCAGCACATTTATTTCAGGCAATGTTTTTATTTCCTTTCTGCCGCCAGTCGCTGCGAAGGGGCTGCAGTGCATGCTTGCAAATCTTGTATACGTTCTCAATCACAAATGCTACGTGTAGTGGGTTGCTGTGAAATTACAAAACGTTGTCTTTAAATGGTTTCGCAGAAGAAAGGCCACTAAACTCAAAGTTACATGCATTACACTGCTAGAAATACGGATTAGTTGAACGGTGTAGCACCTTGTCAATGTATACGAATGCATTATGTATGTCTGACCCTTTTGGGAGCGGGCGGGGGGGCAACAGGGAAAATAGGAATTATTGGGCCACATTGGCTGGGGTCATTTGACACTGGTTTTTGGGTCCCTCCTAATGTTGCTCTGCAAACTGGGCTAAGTACTCTATTTCCACACTTAATTTTTAGGCAGTGGAGGGAGAATCTGAGGGCGGGAAAAACTCGAGGATTGGGTCAGAGGGAGGAGTCAGAGGTGTGGCCAGAAAAAGCAAAATATCCAAATGTTTACTATTTGTTTATCATTTCACTGACCACTTATAACTTATTATGTTGTTTCATTCAACCAATGGATACCCATATTTATTTAAGGTTTAATATGAGTTATTGACATTCAAATACATTTACAAAGTGGGATACATTTCCAATCACAGAATGTCCCAAATACGCTTAAAAGTGGAATCACAAGCCATTTGGTTTTGAGCTGGGCAGTTTCTGTCATCAGCACTTCTCCTCCCTTTTCCCACAAGAGCAGTTCAAACATGAATGGCAAAATATCCTAGTTTGCAAATGTTTTCCACATAATTGTGGCTCTGCCATATTTGCCACATAATACATTATCTGCTGCATAATCTGCCGAATTTAAACTAAAAAACAGTTTGAAGCTCAAATGGATCAAAAATTACTACAAATGTGACTTGTGTTGCTGCAATGTAGAGGGGCCTTTGTTAAGGTTAACTGGTCACCTTTCACACTGCTGCATTTGTATGTTACATTGGTACTAATGAGGCAAAATCTTTGCAGAGACTGCTAGTATGTGTAAAAATGTAAAAATAATAAAGTATCTGAAAATGTACCGTATTACGCTGCAGCCTTTTTTTTGCTGCTTAATTTAGTCAACACTGCGACATAATTTTGTCCTCCATTGCTGCATAATTCCAGTGGCCACAAAGCAGGCAGCACATGAAGCAGAGAGACCTTGAAGTTTGCAAACTTAGTTAAGTATGCATGCAAATCCTTCATTGCCGATCCCTGGTGAGTTGCACTACTACTCCTGAAACAAGGCCAATGGAGGTACCAATGGGTGAGGCAGACTGGCCTCAAGGGTCCTGTGACCTCAGTGACAGTCACTGTTGCTCCAGGGTGTGCTCTTTCGTAGGCCTGCATGCAAGACTGGAGGTGAACTTCAGTATAGATTGTGGTGGACAGCCCTTCAAAGTTAACCCATACTTGCTACCACTAGTGTCCACCTGCTGGTGCTAAGACACCAGGGCTTCTAAGGTCTAGCGGGGACTTCGAAGGTCTAGCATGGGAATGCGCTCTCTCAGGAGAGTGGTCTGGTGGACTGGTGATGAAGGCTGAAGCTGGTTCCCCAGTTTCAAATTCGGCACCTCTGGCCATAGTGGCACATCCTGTCCCCCACTGAACACCATACTGCCCCACTGAGGGAAATTCGTACTGCCTTCAGCTACAACCCAATTGTGCCCCGTTATAAACACCTGGATGCAACTCAATCCACATTATGTACTAGACAAGATTAATATGATGCCTGAAGAAAAAAGTAAGAACATCCTGGAAAAAGCAAACACTCATAGGGAGTGCAAGATTAAGTAAAGCACGTGAAATGTAAGCAGGAACAACATGATTACCTTAACGCTTTTACACTCATTATTCAGAAATCAATGAGTGTTTTTGCCTGAAAAGTTAAGGACATGACTACAGGGCCCAAAAGGGACCCGTTTTAAAGCCCATTGCTTATATTATTACTAAAGGTCAGCAGTGTGGATTAAAAAGACCCCATATCTGAAGTTAGAGCTTCAGTACACATTTTATAAACTAAAATAAAGAAAACAGCTGATAAGGATCACATTAAACGTATTCCACTCCATGCACCAACCAGGTATTGCAGTATCTCCAGGAATAGTGCACTTCCCCACCCAGGGAAAACAATGCTGTTCAAAGAAAGAGAGAAAACGAAAGTGGTGCTTCTCTGACAAACTCTGTAAAGTGGTGCTAATGTGTTTAGGTGTGGGAATAAAACCAGTCTGTCCACTTTGCGACCACTCTGTCTTGCTTTGTTTAGTTATTTATTTTTTCCCATTTTGAACCTTTTTATTTTCTCTCTGTCCCGAGGCTGCACTTTGGAATAGAAAAATGTCAGAAAAAGATGACATTTCCAGAAAAAGTGTTTCTTTCTCTTTTGGATCCATTTCACAGGGGACCACATAATGGAAAGGAGAGGAAAGAGAGGGTAAGAGCTGTTTGTTGAAGTAACGGTTTTTAGCAAGTGAGTAGTAGCGAGACAGAGACAGAAAGAGAAGGAATATGGGGAACATAATGAAAGTGAGATATGGGGGTCAGCTGCCAGCGGCAGAGCAGGAGAAGTGGATACGGTTCTTGTCTTCTCTGCCCACCCCGCTCGTCCCCGAACAGCCACGAATGGCCAAACCTTTTCTATAGGCCTTGGCTATTTCTGCCGTCCTGGGACTCATTTTTAAAATAAAAAGTAGGGGAAAGGATTCTATTACAATAAAAAAGTAGGGGAACACCGTGCCCTGCCGATCCCGCATGATTTCTGGGTAGCGAATGCAGGAAGTCAAGGCTTTTCAAAGTAATTCTACGGACAGTAGAGATTTAGAACTCAAATAACACGCACAATAATTCATTGTCCAACCCATGCTTATCTTTTAGTAAAAAGAAAGTACTTTCATATAAAATCAGAACTGAGTACCACACAGTTATATAGGGGCTATAACTATAACTACAAGGTATAACAATCTCACTCACAAGCTCTGAACAAAGCACTATCCCCACTACAGTGCCCTCTCCCTATCCGCAGTGATCCAAAATGTTTCTGCGGACTTCCTTGCAATTCAAGTCTAGGAAAGATTAGGAGTGGGCACAAGTTCTCTAACGGTTTCTGCATTGACTATTTGTAGGTCAGTTTGAATAGCCCAAAGAGTCTCATCGTTAAGGACAACTTCCTACTCCAGGATTATCTTTGTTCATTTGCAATGCAGTCTTTCAGTCTTAGGCGGCTGGGCCTCACATTAGCAGCTCAACAGAGATACAGCTGGTCTGGCAGTGGATGGTGTGCATGTGGGCTTTCACAGTCCGTGTCTTGCTTGGCGTCACTCAATGGCATGCTTGCTGCTCCCAGGGCTGGACTGAGATCGCAAACCGGCCCAGGCAATTGAGTCTGACCGGCCACGGGGGTTGGGAAACACTGCAGCTTATTTTGTTACAGTGGGCCGATATTGCAGCTATGCTGCAAAACCGGCCCCCGTAAAAAAAACCGCCCCCCATGGGTCCAAAACAGGCCCCCACCTGGTGGCCCACCGGGGCAATGCCCGGTGCCCGCTACAGCCAGTCCGGCCCTGGCTGCTCCCTTCCAGGTCGCAGCTGTGGTATTCCTCTCTTTTTCAGACCACCGAAGATATGTGTGTGGAACGCCAGAGTGATGGGTGCTTGTCTTCAGCAGTAGCAGCCTCCGGGCTGGAGAAGATATCCTGCTTCAGCAGCAACAGCTTCTCAGTGATCACACCACACCTCAGCAGCAGTAGTACCAGTTCTACAGGCACACTGCAGTGCTGATTTATTGGTTTCTCAATACCATCTGTGTTTTTAGGTCTCGCCTAGCGATGCAGCGCCATGCGCTGCTCGCTAAGCGAGATCTATTGTTGTCGACTTCCTTAGCGATGCGGGACAGGATAGGTGCACGCGCTTAAAATACATCACTGTCTGTGCTGAAGCTTAACAGACCGGCGATGTGCACTTTCTCAGACCGGCGATGTGCACGCTCACGGCGTGTGTATCAGCTTGCTCCAGGACAGCACATTGCACGCGCACGGCGTGTCTTTCAGCTTGCGCCTGGAGCTTGCCCCCGGACAGCAGATGAGCACGTGCAGGCGTCTCTTAACTTTCGAGCGCTCCCACCGCGCGCTCGGCTGGACAGCCCCATCGGCCTGAGTTGGCGGCGGGTCGGCGCTTGTGCACGGCTGAGGAGAAGCGCTGTTTCTCACTCAGGAGGGACTCCGCTAGCGCCCTGTCCCTGCCGGCATCCTCCCAATGCGCTCGAGGCTGAAGGCGGGAGGCTTCTGCGGCTGCAGTCCCCATGTACTTACGAGGCGAAGGAACAAAGTGGACAAAAAGAGGTAGGGTTTGTTTCAAATAAAGAATAATTATAACATCACTGTAAAACATTGGCCCGATGACAGCGCAGGAAATCGAATAAGTGCTGTTGCTCATTAGTTGACTCGATTCCAAACGTGTACGGCGTCTTTTACTGAGGAGATGTGCACGCGTACAGACACGCGATGTGCACATCTCCTGTCCCCCTTCCATCGTCGCAAGCCTCACGCAGTTTCACTTTGCAATGTGCACGCGCGCTCAGTTCGGGATGTCCTCAAGCCCCGTGAGCGACGCGCTTTCGCTTGTTAATAAATGCCACTCAATGCAATGGGAAAATCTGAGGTACTCTTCGACATGTTAAAAAATAGACTTTCTTGAATTTTGAATAGATTTTATAATATTTTGACATATTTGTTGCATGGTTTACATAGAAAATTTGTCATTTTTCGGTTGTTGCACAGACTCTTGCGAGTCAAGCCACACCTGTGGCTCAGCTCTTGCTCTCCCTGATAACTTGTTGGCTATCCAACCTCTAGGTCTCACTGAACTTAGACCCACCTGGCACATATGTGGCCTTAAGCAGGTAAGGGAATCTTGTGCTACTAAGCTGCGCAGTCTTAATGAAGCCTGGAAACGTATTAATTTCCTCGTGCTTTCGCTCCCAATCTCACACACTTACCTCTCTAGCAACTCCATTTCCTTCCTAGCACTGTCTCTATTTCCTTCCCTTTCATCGTCTTTCCCTCGCGTTCATTCATTTACTCTCGTGTCTTTCAAACTCCATGTCTTCGTTTATTTTTTCAGTGTAAATTACATTTATCTATTTTGACGAGGCTCTGTCATGAGGCCCAAACCGAACTCGCCGAGAATTTTAATAGTATACTTTCGGCTTATGACGGCAGCAAGTCAGCTCAGAACGGCGCTGCTTCTGTCTGCTGAAGCCAAGGCAGGGCCCAGGACAGCTTCGCCTGCTCCTTCAGTGGGCAGCGCATTAGTCCGATCTCAGAAGGTTTCAGTAGAGCACGGGACACGCGATCCAGAGTGGGTGCCAAATCATTGTCTAAAGGCACAATATTAAATGTGCGGCTCAATTTAGGACCAGCGCCTTTACAAACAAGCATTTGCAATGCAATAGGTCTCGCCTTTACGCGAGTTTAAGCTATGGGCATTCTAAATGACAATGCCTTTTATTTATGTTTAAAAAACGAAAACAAAAATAGAAGGCATTGTTATTTGCAATGTCAATAGCTCAAACTCGCGTAAATGCGAGACCTATTGCATTGCAAATGCTTGTTTGTGAACTGCTACTGCCAATGGTTCGACAGCTAATGCAAATAATAAGGAGGTGAGTAGACAGCCCTGTCTGGTGTGCTGTTTAATGGGGAAGCATCTGAAAATATTCCCCCACAGTTGATCCATGCTAGTAGGCTGGAGGACAGCCTTTTGATTTTACTTATGAAACCATCTTCCAGACCTTCTCTTGTCAAGGTTTTGAAAAGATAGCCCCATGCTACACAGTCAGATTCATTCTCAGCATCTAATAATAGTGCTACGTTTTCATTGCTGAAATTACTCAATTGCCATTTCAGAAGTAGAGTCATTGTGTTATCACTTCATTATTTAGCAAAAAGTCAGTTGCATGAGCCTGCAGGATTTTCTTCTCGTCAAGGTGCTTGTACTTTGAAGTGTTCAAACACTTCATTTCCCCTGTGAGTTATTAGTCCCAGAGACATTATAAGTAAGAGTGCTGTACGATCTGCTTTCTAATATTGAGCAGCAAGGCATGTTTGATAACATGGAACTTGGCGTATGGAAGAAGTCTATGAGTTTGCTTCTGCCATGTACACATAAAATAAAAGCGTATCCTCTCTCACTAGGGTGAAGCAATCACCATGCAACTACCAGAGCATGGTCTGAGATCATGCTTTGTCAACAGACCCCTTTCTTGTCTGCTAACCCTTCGCTGCCAGGCCTCCCCCGATGCCACGCCCTTTTTTGGCTATTTGGGGTAGTTCACGCTTAGGCCCCCATAACTTTTTGCCCACATAAGGTATCCATGCCAAATTTATGTCCTTTTCTTCCAACTACCTGAGGTTTCTAAAGGTAACCAGGGTTTGTGGATTTCCCTGGAGGCGACAGAGAAATTAGGCAAGATACAGCTACCTTTTGAGTTTTTGGGGGAAAATGGGAAAAAGTGCTGCAAAAGAAAGCATATTGTTTTTTCCCCGCCAAATGGTATCAACAAAGGGTTTGAGGTGCTAAAATCACCATCTTCCTAGCTTTTAGGAACAGGCAGACTTTGTCAGAAAATCAAAGTTTTCTGTACAGTTTTGCCATTTTATTGGGACATAGCCTATTTTTCCTATTTTTGGTGCTTTCAACCTCCTTCCTGTTAGTGTTAGAAATGGGTGTGAAACCAATAATGGATCCCGAAAAGCTATACATTTCAGAAAAGTAGACAACATTCTAAATTCAGCAAGGGGTCATTTGTGTAGATCCAGCAAGGTTTTCCTATAGAAAGTAACAGCTGAAATAAAAAAAATATTGCAATTAAGTTGAAAAAAACAGCCATTTGTGCCTACATTTTCACCTATAACTTCTTCTAACTATGGTAGATTTTTTTAAAGCAATATATTGTTATGTCCATGGGACCCTTCTGGTTACGGGGATGTATGAGGCTTGTAGGTTCACCAAGAACCCCCCGAGGTACCCGGAGTCAATAACTGAGTTGCACCTTGCAATGGTTTTTCATTGTGTAAAGCCGAGGTACTCAGAGTACAGCCCGTGGGCCGCCAGCGGCCCGGCAGACCTTGTTTGGTGGCCCGCAGACCTTTTTCATGGCCCCCTTCTTGGTGGGGCAAGCCCAACACAGCTGCACCATAGCAGGATCCCCCCGTGACTTTCAGTAATCACAAAAGAGGGCCGCTTGAGCATCGCAATAGCAACTTTACTGTACATGCTCCAGTGGCCCTCTTTTGTGTGTAAAGCCTCAGTGACAACACACACCCGGCATTGGTGGGAAGCAAAGGCCCTTTAAAAGCCAGCTGTTATGCATTCACAGCTAACTTTTAAGGAGCCTTTTAGCAAGCTTACTTCTACCTTTGCCGAGGATGTCACCCCCGCAACCTGCATTGTTCACGCCCCCCACAGCCAGCATTTTCCACGCCGCCGCAACCTGCTCTCCAAAAGTCCTGCACACGCAGCAGGGTGGCCTCCCGTAGATCAGGCAAGCCTGACCTGCTCCTCACCGACCAGCTTGTTTCCCTTTTTTGCCAGCCTGTATGCCACCAGTCAGCCTACCCTCCTAGTCAGGAAGCCTGCCTGCCAGCCTACCCTGTAAAATCTGCTTGCAGGTGGCCTTTCAGGTCAGTGTGTGTACTGTTTTTTTTTTCACTTGTGGGCCCCGTTTTACAGTCTGCTGGGCCTGGTTTTACTGTTGATTTCCCAATATTAAAAATAACATTGCGTGCAGCAGGCTCAAACCCATGCAGTCTTCCATACCTTGCAAAAACGTAAACAGCATGTCTTTACAAAATAAAAACTGTCCCAATTTGGTTACATGGGCCACATTTTTAGTTTTCTAGTTTACTAAAGGGGGGCACTTGTATATTGGTACCGGGGCCTATTTTTTGTCCCAGTTTGACCCTGTCCCTCACGTGCCAGCATGTCACTGCACGTCTCTTTTTTATAGGGTAAAATCAGCCTCCCTGTCTCTGTTCACAGGTGAGCAGCATCATTCTTGTTTCTGCGTGTCTGTTTGCAGGTGAATGCTGGATCACCTGTAACTGCATGTGTGTTATAGGTGAACATTACTCATCTATCATTGCAAATAAACCTCTATCAAAGAGTGCTTTACCAAAGGTAAGTAAATGGTTTATTTAGATATGATTTTAAAGTGTTTCTTGAGTGTAAGTGCAGCTTTGGCTTGCAATTTGCAAACATGGCCCACTTTTTTTTAACTTATATAATTCACAAATGTGGGCCAGTTTTATTTTTGTGCCCGTTTTTTTTCTGTCCCAGTCTGATGATGCAAATAAAAAAGGATTGCTGATAATAACGAGGGTCACTTAATTACTGTGTTTGGGCCTCTGCAGAGCCTTAAAAAACTAGTGGTGTCATCTTCGGGAGGGGGGCGTCCTCGTGGCGCACTATCATTGCCTTGACCCCCACCCCCTGCCTCACCACCAGCTGCATTCAATAAAAATTAAAAGAGGACACCCAGCCTGGGAACAACCATGTCATTGTGTTCTTTCTTCACATTTTGTTCACTCTAGAATTCCCTTTTTTCTAGGATGTTTTGTTTCTGTCGGTAACTTAATGCAACATATTGTTTTTCTGTTCCATACTGTGAAAAGAGCTGCCTTCATATCTGTGTGCGTTCAGGTTGCGTGCAGGTGTTTATAACAGAGCACAGTTGAGAACTGTGCATGTCAGGCCTAAGGCAAAGCAATCAGTTAAACCTGTGCTGCATTGGGCCTGTGCTGAATAGGGCCTGTGCTGAATATCCGAGTAATGTTTTGAAAAGTTGGTAATTTTACTCTAGTAGCCCCGCCCCCACCCACAGGCCCATCGGTGTGGCCCTCTGCCACAAACCAGACTGTACTTTTGGCCCTGAGAAAAAGTTTGTGAGTCCCCATGGTGTACAGGGTCAGACAGCAATTCATTTGTAAAATATAAAGAGTGAAAAATAGGTATCAAGGAAACCTATGTATTTCTGAAATGGGAACAAGATGTGGAGTTTAGAAGCAGTGGTTATTTGTGCATCTCTGAATTTGTGGGTACCCATATCAGCCTGTAAATTGTTCAAAATGACTTCTTTTTACACACTGTCTTAAATTTGGAAGGCAGAAATGCATAGAAAGACAAATGGTAATAACACTTGCTCTAAATTTCTGTGTTCCCCAAAGTCTCCCGATAAAAATGGTGCTTCACTTCTGTGGGTAGGCCTACTGTCCGCGACAGGAAACGGCCCAAAACGGAACGTGGACATATTACATTTTTCCACTAAAAACTGACCCTTTTTTGCAATGTGCCTAGCTGTAGATTTAGGGCCCTAGCTCAGCCGGCACCTGGGTAAACCTAGCAAAGGGTCATTTGTGTAGATCCAGCAAGGTTTTCCTATAGAAAGTAACAGTTGAAATAAATATTGAAATTAAGTTGAAAAAAACAGCCATTTGTGCCTACATTTTCACCTGTAACTTCTTCTAACTATGGTAGATTTTTTAAAGCAATATATTGTTACGTCCACAGGACCCTTCTGGTTGCGGGGATGTATGAGGCTTGTAGGTTCACCAAGAACCCGAGGTACCCGGAGTCAATAACTGAGTTGCACCTTGCAATGGTTTTTCATTGTGTAAAGCTGAGGTACTCAGAGTACAGCCCGTGGAAGGCGCTGCACAAAAAGTTGTAGGTTTACACAGTATGCTACGCTACAGAACTACAATTGAATCACTCATATGGCCAGAACCTGTCACACTGCCCAATCAGCATTGGTTGGCCTTTGAGGTTAGTTTGCCAGCTTACTCAGGGAAGAGGAAGGAAGAACTTAATTGTGCAGAGAAAAAATAGGAGATTAAAGCACAAGAAGGAGAGGTGATGGTTATAGGAGAATTGGTATGGATAAATTTGCCTGGTAATGTCAAAAAATGTTTTTAGCATTCTGTGCTGTCAAAGTGCTGAAGGAATGTAAAGTCAAGTGTGTGTGGGATCAAAACAGTAGTGGAATTTGGAGAGGGTTCCTACGTTGTGTGGACCCTCTGAATAGCCAAGTGGTTTTGTGGTGACACTAATGAAAATTACTTTGGAAACAGGCGCAATGACAATATGTCTGTGAGAGCTACTCATGCACGTTGAACCTCATGTCATAGGTACACCTGAGTGAAAAATGGGTATCTTTAACTTTGTGTTCGTTGACTGTGTTTTTGTTGGGTTGTTGCGAATTTTTGTTTGCTTGTCTTTGTATTGTTATTCCTTCAAAAAAGGGATGTTTGCCATGCCCTGGTGCTCTGGATGAAATGGACTCATGACATACAGTTTAGAACTGTGATTAGAATTATGTTTGTTTAGGTTCCCACATGCTTTCTAGAGCTGAACTCACAGTTGGAGAGTAGTAGTGGAGCAGAAAGATGTCTATATATTTCACTTCTCTGTGATTACAATAACGAAGTTTCTCGCCTCTCACTGTGCCACCGTGACCCCCTTGAACACACTATTTATTTTCAAGAAACGTATAGTTTGAGGTAAAAGTAAAGTGAAAATTTACATGATTAAATATTTAAGTGATATTCAAAAACATATAATCTTTTAAAAGCATCTGCTCAAAGCTTTGGATTGTTTTTTATGCCTACAAGTTTACAACCTGTTGCAATAATTGTTTATTATCACTCCATCCCCATTATCTAGGGTGTATCAAACTGTCTATTGTGCATTGCTACAAAATGAATTATTGTAAGAAATTGGGTTCCTGGCTTGGGGGGGAGAGAGGTAATATCGTTCTCAAGCAGCAGCCACAATTCTTCTCAGGGTAAAGTCACTAGGTGTCACGACTTGCTCCCTGCATTCCCGTATCCACCACCAGGGGGCTGAACTGGGGGACTTTCCAGTCTTCTAATAAGCTTCCAGACCCTCCCCTGCATGCATATCCTGACTTCCAGCCATTTGGACACTTATTGGGAATTGACATCCATTCCCAATCCATGCCGGGTTTTGTGAAAGCCAGCCTGCTTATATTTGAAGCCAGCCTACTCATGCCTGAAACTCCACTACCTAGAATTCCCTGCTCACTGCTTTGTCTCCACCCCTGCAGGCCAAGGATGGGTGGAGGAATTCAGCTCACCTGAGGCTGGCTGCTGCTAGCCTGCTCACACCTGCTGCATATGATTACTGTGAGCTCTTTTAAGCCACAGCTCCCTTCAGCCCAGTGTTGGTCATTGTAGCTGTTTACCGGTGAGACTGATCCTTGTTTCCAGTGCTCCCTGAGCTTTTGCTATTGTTTCCAGTGTTTCCTGAGCCTTAGTTCTGCCTTTTTCCTGACCTGCTGCTGTTTTCCTTGTTCCTGAATTAGCACTGCTTACAGTGCTACCTCGACCCGTGAGCCTTAGTATTCCTTGTTCCTGAACTGCAGCAGTTTCCCTTCTCCTAAATCAGCACTGCTTATAGTGCTACCTTGTTTCCTGAGTTCCTGGGCTATAGCTAATCCTTGTTCCCTGATTCCTGGGCTATAGCTAATCCTTGTTCCCTGATTCCTGGGCTATAGCTAATCCTTGTTTCCTGAGTTCCTGGGCTATAGCTAATCCTTGTTTCCTGAGTTCCTGGGCTATAGCTAATCCTTGTTTCCTGAGTTCCTGGGCTATAGCTAATCCTTGTTCCCTGAGTTCCTGGGCTATAGCTAATCCTTGTTCCCTGATTCCTGGGCTATAGCTAATCCTTGTTCCCTGATTCCTGGGCTATAGCTAATCCTTGTTCCCTGATTCCTGGGCTATAGCTAATCCTTGTTCCCTGATTCCTGGGCTATAGCTAATCCTTGTTCCCTGATTCCTGGGCTATAGCTAATCCTTGTTCCCTGATTCCTGGGCTATAGCTAATCCTTGTTCCCTGATTCCTGGGCTATAGCTAATCCTTGTTCCCTGATTCCTGGGCCATAGCTAATCCTTGTTCCCTGATTCCTGGGCTATAGCTATTCCTTGTACCTGAATTAGCACTGCCTGCAGTGCTACCTAGTATCCTGAGCTATAGTTAGTCTCTGTTCCTGTTCCTGTTCCTGGGCTTCAGCTATTTCTTGTGCCTGACTTGCACTGCTTGCAGTGCTCTCTTGACTCCTTGTTTCCTGAGCTGTAGCTATTTCCTGTTTCCTGAACCAGCACTACCTGCAGTGCTACCTTGACTCCTGTAGCTTTAGTATTCCCTGTTCCTGATCTAGCACTGCCTGCAGTGCTACCTTGATTCCTGAGCCTTAACATTTCCTTGTTCCTGACCTGCAGTGCTACTTTGACTCCTGAGCCTTTGCTCAATTCTTGCCCCAGCACTGCATCCTATGCTACTTTGTTTTCTTGATTCCTGACCCTGCACTATTCTAGTATACCCTTGTAGCCTCCCTTTCTGTATATCCTTTTCCAGTCCCTGCCTTTCTTCCCATTTCCTTGGTTCCAGTTCTAGTTTGCTATCTTTCTATTCTGCTGTCTCGCTTCTGTTACCTTGTATGTTTGTTACCTGCTTTCTGCCAAGTGTCCCCTGTGATTTCCTTCCTTTCCTGTTAAGCACTCCTCCTTGCTAGCTCCTTGTCTATTGTGCTTGTGTTTAGTTCTACCCCTTTGCTGTTACTGCCTTGCGTGTTCCTGTTTGATCGCCAGGATCCGTGGGCACAGCTGACTACCTAGGTGGTGTTTCTTGTTCACTGTGAGTATTGTCTTTGAGTTACTGTTATAACATCACCATAGGTATAAGCTCCACAGACCCTGCCTTTGTATACATATCATATATGTGGGTATTTCCAGTCAGTATCTGTAACAGCAATTGTGGGTGAGGAACTTACTGAGCTTCAGTCTTACCGTGTGGAGCTCCCGAATGCTTTACCCCACATCCCCTTTATTGTTAATGTTGTTTTATATTTAAGTGTATTGCACATCCGTCCTGGGTTTAGTGATTCTGAATGCTGAGCCGTCTCATGAGTGCCCTTCCTTTCTGAGTCTCACCCTTCTTGTTCACCTCTACAGGCTTCCCTTTGGATCCCTTTTCTCCTCTGACTTCCAGTGTGATTCTGGGCAGCGCTGTACTCCTCTCTGTGTTTGTTTTCTACCCTGTTCCCAGTCCTTGCCCAAGTCCCTGACTGTGTTCCCCACATAGTCCCGGACAGTCCCTGACAGAATGACCAACCCACATTTCCAGGGTCACTTGTGAGGTTTCTTTGTGTTCAGTTAGCTACCTTTATTTTTTTAATACCCACCCTGTCAGTTCTTGCCAAGATGTTTAGCAACAGATCCAGAAAGTCTGCGTATGTTGGCAGAAATCCATTGTCAAGGCAGGCAAGTTCTGTACACCCTATTAGAAAGTCTTTAAACTCTAGAGATCGATTCATGGAACAAAACAGACTTTTACGTGCTGAATATTATTCCCTGTGGTTGGCTGATCCTTCTATGTTAGATTTTCATTCCATCTGTGACCCTGATCTTCACCTGATGTCAGCCAGTGATCTACAGGATGAAAATGAATTTCTACAAACCTTGTTAGCAGCAGAAAGACACACCAGTGCATCAAGTAGGTTTGTGCAGGACAGTTCACCAGTGCCCACCAATGAGAGACTTTTAGTGTCTACTTTACAGTTTGAGAATGTTTACCCTAGTCCTGAAACAATAAATCCTCTTATGAGAAATGGACATTTACGTCCAGAATATTTTACTCATTGGCTTTCAAACACCCTCTTTGCCAGATCCTGACTTGCTTTTCTGTTCTGATCCAGATTCAATGTCTGTGTCAGCATTGCAAAAGGAGAATGATACCATACTCAGCTTGCTGAATAAGAATTCTGGTTCTAGCACGTCTGCTCTCCATTTACACAAGGTTACCCAGTCCTGTAGTCTAGTAGATATCACAGTCCCGGATACTACAAGGACCTGTGAAGATGTCACTACTGACAACAGCAAATCTACTTTTCACAAGCTACTACCATTCCCAGAGCTTAAAGTCTATGAACCATGTGTCACTCTGCCTTTAGCTTGTCTTCTTGCAGAGCCCGGGTCCTCAGCCGGCCCACCTACGGAACTTCAGCCTGCCTGCCATCTGTGCCCGAGCCTGCAGCCTGTCTGCCATCTGTGCCCGAGCCTGCAGCCTGTCTGCCATCTGTGCCCGAGCCTGCAGCCTGCCTGTCATCTGTGCCCGCGCCTGCAGCCTGCCTGCCATCTGTGCCCGAGCCTGCAGCCTGCCTGCCATCTGTGCCCGAGCCTGCAGCCTGCCTGCCATCTGTGCCCGAGCCTGCAGCCTGCCTGTCATCTGTGCCCGAGCCTGCAGCCTGCCTGTCATCTGTGCCCGCGCCTGCAGCATGCCTACCATCTGAGCTCAAGCCAGCAGCATGCCTGTCATTAGTACCGGAGCCTCCAGACTGCCTGCATTCAGAGCACAAGCCCTCAGCTCACCTGCCTACTAAGTCAGAGTCTCCAGCCTGTCTGACTTCAGAGCCAGAACTTCCAGCCTATCTGAATTCAGAGCCAAGATTTCCAGCCTGTCTGACTTCTGAACCAGAGCTTCCAGGCTCCCTGCCTCCAGGACCAGAGCTTCCAGGCTCCCTGCCTCCAGGACCAGAGCTTCCAGGCTCCCTGCCTCCAGGACCAGAGCTTCCGGGCTCCCTGCCTCCAGGACCAGAGCTTCCGGGCTCCCTGCCTCCAGGACCAGAGCTTCCGGGCTCCCTGCCTCCAGGACCAGAGCTTCCGGGCTCCCTGCCTACAGGACCAGAGCTTCCGGGCTCCCTGCCTCCAGGACCAGAGCTTCCGGGCTCCCTGCCTCCAGGACCAGAGCTTCCGGGCTCCCTGCCTCCAGGACCAGAGCTTCCGGGCTCCCTGCCTCCCGCACCAGAGCTTCCGGGCTCCCTGCCTCCCGCACCAGAGCTTCCGGGCTCCCTGCCTTCAACACCAGAGCCTCCGGGCTCCCTGCCTTCAACACCAGAGCCTCCGGGCTCCCAGCCTTCAGCACCAGAGCCTCCGGGCTCCCAGCCTTCAGCACCAGAGCCTCCGGGCTCCCAGCCTTCAGCACCAGAGCCTCCGGGCTCCCAGCCTTCAGCACCAGAGCCTCCGGGCTCCCAGCCTTCAGCACCAGAGCCTCCGGGCTCCCAGCCTTCAGCACCAGAGCCTCCGGGCTCCCTGCCTTCAGCACCAGAGCCTCCGGGCTCCCTGCCTTCAGCACCAGAGCCTCCGGGCTCCCTGCCTTCAGCACCAGAGCCTCCGGGCCCCCTGCCTTCAGCACCAGAGCCTCCGGCCCCCTGCCTTCAGCACCAGAGCCTCCGGCCCCCTGCCTTCAGCACCAGAGCCTCCGGCCCCCTGCCTTCAGCACCAGAGCCTCCGGCCCCCTGCCTTCAGCACCAGAGCCTCCGGCCCCCTGCCTTCAGCACCAGAGCCTCCGGCCCCCTGCCTTCAGCACCAGAGCCTCCGGCCCCCCTGCCTTCAGCACCAGAGCCTCCGGGCTCCCAGCCTTCAGCACCAGAGCCTCCGGGCCCCCTGCCTTCAGCACCAGAGCCTCCGGGCCCCCTGCCTTCAGCACCGGAGCCTCCGGGCCCCCTGCCTTCAGCACCGGAGCCTCCGGGCCCCCTGCCTTCAGCACCGGAGCCTCCGGGCCCCCTGCCTTCAGCACCGGAGCCTCCGGGCCCCCTGCCTTCAGCACCGGAGCCTCCGGGCTCCCTGCCTTCAGCACCGGAGCCTCCGGGCTCCCTGCCTTCAGCACCGGAGCCTCCGGGCTCCCTGCCTTCAGCACCGGAGCCTCTATTTTGCCAACTTTTTGACCCTGTGCTTCCAGTTTGCCAGCCTTCAGAGGTCTCAATACATAGACATTCAGAAACTGAATCTCCAGCATCAGAGACAAAACCTTCCAGAACGTCACCATTTTCCTGCAGTCCTCTGGCATCTTGCACTACATCTATGATGGAGATGGACTTACTTCTTAGGAGCCACGGCCTTGAATCCAGTTCCAGATTCCGGGAGAGGGTCTTTGGAGGGGGGGTACTGTCACGACTTGCTCCCTGCATTCCCGTGTCCACCACCAGGGGGCTGAACTGGGGGACTTTCCAGTCTTCTAATAAGCTTCCAGACCCTCCCCTGCATGCATATCCTGACTTCCAGCCATTTGGACACTTATTGGGAATTGACATCCATTCCCAATCCATGCCGGGTTTTGTGAAAGCCAGCCTGCTTATATTTGAAGCCAGCCTACTCATGCCTGAAACTCCACTACCTAGAATTCCCTGCTCACTGCTTTGTCTCCACCCCTGCAGGCCAAGGATGGGTGGAGGAATTCAGCTCACCTGTGGCTGGCTGCTGCTAGCCTGCTCACACCTGCTGCATATGATTACTGTGAGCTCTTTTAAGCCCCAGCTCCCTTCAGCCCAGTGTTGGTCATTGTAGCTGCTTACCGGTGAGACTGATCCTTGTTTCCAGTGCTCCCTGAGCTTTTGCTATTGTTTCCAGTGTTTCCTGAGCCTTAGTTCTGCCTTTTTCCTGACCTGCTGCTGTTTTCCTTGTTCCTGAATTAGCACTGCTTACAGTGCTACCTCGACCCGTGAGCCTTAGTATTCCTTGTTCCTGAACTGCAGCAGTTTCCCTTCTCCTAAATCAGCACTGCTTATAGTGCTACCTTGTTTCCTGAGTTCCTGGGCTATAGCTAATCCTTGTTTCCTGAGTTCCTGGGCTATAGCTAATCCTTGTTTCCTGAGTTCCTGGGCTATAGCTAATCCTTGTTTCCTGAGTTCCTGGGCTATAGCTAATCCTTGTTTCCTGAGTTCCTGGGCTATAGCTAATCCTTGTTTCCTGAGTTCCTGGGCTATAGCTAATCCTTGTTTCCTGAGTTCCTGGGCTATAGCTAATCCTTGTTTCCTGAGTTCCTGGGCTATAGCTAATCCTTGTTTCCTGAGTTCTTGGGCTATAGCTAATCCTTGTTTCCTGAGTTCTTGGGCTATAGCTAATCCTTGTTTCCTGAGTTCCTGGGCTATAGCTAATCCTTGTTTCCTGAGTTCCTGGGCTATAGCTAATCCTTGTTTCCTGAGTTCCTGGGCTATAGCTAATCCGTGTTTCCTGAGTTCCTGGGCTATAGCTAATCCTTGTTTCCTGAGTTCCTGGGCTATAGCTAATCCTTGTTTCCTGAATTAGCACTGCCTGCAGTGCTACCTAGTATCCTGAGCTATAGTTAGTCTCTGTTCCTGTTCCTGGGCTTCAGCTATTTCTTGTGCCTGACTTGCACTGCTTGCAGTGCTCTCTTGACTCCTTGTTTCCTGAGCTGTAGCTATTTCCTGTTTCCTGAACCAGCTCTACCTGCAGTGCTACCTTGACTCCTGTAGCTTTAGTATTCCCTGTTCCTGATCTAGCACTGCCTGCAGTGCTACCTTGATTCCTGAGCCTTAACATTTCCTTGTTCCTGAACTGCAGTGCTACTTTGACTCCTGAGCCTTTGCTCAATTCTTGCCCCAGCACTGCATCCTATGCTACTTTGTTTTCTTGATTCCTGACCCTGCACTATTCTAGTATACCCTTGTAGCCTCCCTTTCTGTATATCCTTTTCCAGTCCCTGCCTTTCTTCCCATTTCCTTGGTTCCAGTTCTAGTTTGCTATCTTTCTATTCTGCTGTCTCGCTTCTGTTACCTTGTATGTTTGTTACCTGCTTTCTGCCAAGTGTCCCCTGTGATTTCCTTCCTTTCCTGTTAAGCACTCCTCCTTGCTAGCTCCTTGTCTATTGTGCTTGTGTTTAGTCTCTACCCTTTGCTGTTACTGCCTTGCGTGTTCCTGTTTGATCGCCAGGATCCGTGGGCACAGCTGACTACCTAGGTGGTGTTTCTTGTTCACTGTGAGTATTGTCTTTGAGTTACTGTTATAACATCACCATAGGTATAAGCTCCACAGACCCTGCCTTTGTATACATATCATATATGTGGGTATTTCCAGTCAGTATCTGTAACAGCAATTGTGGGTGAGGAACTTACTGAGCTTCAGTCTTACCGTGTGGAGCTCCCGAGTGCTTTACCCCACATCCCCTTTATTGTTAATGTTGTTTTATATTTAAGTGTATTGCACATCCGTCCTGGGTTTAGTGATTCTGAATGCTGAGCCGTCTCATGAGTGCCCTTCCTTTCTGAGTCTCACCCTTCTTGTTCACCTCTACAGGCTTCCCCTTTGGATCCCTTTTCTCCTCTGACTTCCAGTGTGATTCTGGGCAGCGCTGTACTCCTCTCTGTGTTTGTTTTCTACCCTGTTCCCAGTCCTTGCCCAAGTCCCTGACTGTGTTCCCCACATAGTCCCGGACACTAGGAGACCTTGAATTAACCTGTGCGCAACCCTCAGGTAGCTTGGCACAGAGCAGTCAGGCTTAACTCAAAGGCAACATGCAAGGTATTTGCGCAGCAATTCAAAGAGTAACATAGTGAAACCACACCACAACAGGATCCTACAACACAATTAGAAAGACAGAGTAATTTTTAAGGAATGAAACAAGACCAAAATGACAAAAATCCAATTAGTAGAACCGGAGATATCCAGTTCTAAAGATTTTAGTAAAAACAGCTCCAAAAGGTGTAAAGCACCAACTGTGACTATCTAGTTGCCCTGGACCGAGATAAAGTCACAAGTTCAGGTTGACCGCAATGGAGCGCTGGGCAGCTACAGGGACCCAGTTAGGCCCACTGAGCAGAGTACCCTAAATCCTGGTTTGCGGAGTGTTTCGAAGATGCTTTGCACAGCTGAAGTGATGCATTGGTTCTGAGATGTGGTGAGGCTGCGGTGCGAGGTCTTGCGACATCATTGAGGATCCCATCGATAAGGGCTAGCAATGTGAAATCCGACATTGAGGATGCCTTGTACAGTCAGGGTGATATGCTTGGTTCGAGCAGCTCTGAGGCTGTAAAGTGGAGTCCGGTATCTTCATCAAGGCTGCCATCGATGAGAGATGCGGGGGCCTGCAGCATAGATGCATCATGCAGTAGCAATTCTGAAGCGGCAACGAGCAGCAATGAAATGCAAGTCTTTGCTGCGGTTCCGATTCACGCAGTAGCACCAATTTGTCGGGTCTGCTCAGGTTTGCGCCACGCTGCAGAGGAGATGCGTTTGTTCCACTGGATCCACAGAGGCTAGCAGAGCACCTTAGGCCCACTTCCAAGGGTCCAGGGCTGGGGAGTCCTGGTGTAGGTGCAAGGTTGTTGGAAGCCTGTTGTGTTCCTGAGTCTTCAGATCATGAGGCCCCCCAACTAGCCCTTGAAATCACTCTGGGGGTCAGGTAAGCAAGGCAAGGCAGCAGTTAAGCAGGGCAGCAGTCCTGCAGAGGGGCAGTACTTCAGCAGCAGCACAGCAGTCCTTCTTCCTGGCAGAGTATCCACAGGTCCAGAAGAGTACTGAAGAGTTGGGGTCTGAGGTCCAGTACTTATACCCAGTTGTGCATTTGAAGTGAGCAGAAGCTTATAGAGGAATGTCTTTGAAGTGCACAGGTGCCCTGCCTTCCTAGCTCCAGACTAACTAAAGGGGGTATGCAGCTGTTTGTGCAGAGGCTGAACACAGTCTGCTCAATTGTAAGTAGGGCTGAGTACAGCTTCTCCCTCCCATCCAGCCAGTGATGGCTCATCCAGACACATCTACCCTCCCTATTGTGTGTGGCTGTCTTGAAGGACTACACAACGCCCAACTGTCAACTACACCCAGTCATGTGACCCAGGCACCAAATGGCTAAGGCAGGAAAATGCCAACTTGCCACTGGAGTCAAGCTATCCTGGCTGATGAGGGGTGAAACCCCGAAACCTGTCCTAGGATGCTTGTTTCCAGTCCAGGGAGGACCTAGCCTGGCAGTTTGGGCTGGACTGTTCCCATTGGACGCAGGGTCAAGACTGATTTGCATATGGCTGGGTTCAAACTGGAATGGCATGGGGAGCAAAAAAAACGATAGATTTAGGCCCAGATCTCTGTACTGGGGTGAATGTATGACATTTTTCTGCATTCTGTCCATCAATTGTTCTTTTTGCATTTGTCACCCCGAGTGGGACGGGTATGCCCAGACGTGAGTCCCGTGCTCTCCATGCCTCTGCAGTCAAGCTATCCTGGCTAATGAGGGGTGAAACCCCGAAACTGGTCCTAGGATGCTTGTTTCCAGTCCAGGGAGGACCTGGCCTGGCAGTTCGGGCACAGGACTGCTCCCATTGGGCGCAGGGTCAAGACTGATTTGCATATGGCTGGGTTCATACTGGAATAGCATGGGGAGCAAAAAACTGAAGGATTTAGGCCCAGATCTCTGTACTGGGGTGAATGCATGACATTGTTCTGCATTCTGTCCACCAATTGTTCATTTTGCAACTTTCTAAAAGTGGCATTTTCAAAATTTTAATTTTAAATCCGACTTCACCATAAGTTAAGAATTTTCGTTACAATTCCAAAGACAATAAACATAGTCTGACTACCTGTTCCCATGTGGAGATTACACCTATAAGATGTATTAAGATAACTGCTATGTTATCCTATAGAAGGAGTAGGCCTTGTAGTAGTGAAGGAGGAATGTAAGAGTTTTTCACTAACAGGACTTGTAAAACTTAGCATTACATGTCCTGCTTTGTAAGTACACTGCACCCTGCCCTCTGGGCTGTCTACGGCCTACCCTAGGGGTGACTTATTGGTATAGTAAAGGAAGGTTTGGGCCTGTCAAAAGGTTTATTTTGACAGGTCGAAATGACACTTTAAAATTTCACCCAAGGGCTAAAATGTCAGGCCAAAGACATGTTAAAAGGACTACTTTGGTGGGTGGCACAATCAGTGCTGCAGGCCCACTAGTAGGATTTAATTTACAGGCCCTGGGCACATGTAGCACCACTTTACTAGGGCGTTACAAGTAAATTAAATATGCCAATTTGGTATAAGCCAATTCTGGTGTGTTTTAAGGAGAGAGCAAAAACACTCTAGCACTGGTAGCAGTGGTAAAGCTGAAGGCCAACAAAAACGAATTCAGCAAAACATGGAGGGTAAAGCCAAAATGTTTGGGGGTGACCCTGCAGAGAGAGCTATATCTAACATTCCTTAACATTATTAACATTAACACGTGCCAAAATAACTTACCTTTAAACATTGATGTACACACCAGGCTATGGCTGAGGCTTCCCTGGTGGAGGAGAGCACATCCACATGTGAGACCCCACCTGCGTGGCAGTGATGACACTGCTTTCAGAGCAACATATTTATGTTTCACAATCAAGAGATGGTCACCCAAGTCTTAGTTGAGCGACTGAACCTGTGGCCTTGCAGCTCTGATGTGCACAAACTGGTGGGTGAAGGATTTCCACTGACGGAGCCAGCTGAATCGTAGCCATTAGAAACCCATTGATTTCCCCACCTGTAAGTGGGGTGGTGGAACTAAACGTTTGGTGGGGGGATTTATGGTGCTTCACTTGCTCTGCCAAATCATAAACGAGACCCATATTTTCTGGTAGAATGGCCTGATTATGAGTCGGTCAATGTATTCCAACCCGTGCATAAACCCCTGTTTATGCACGGGTCGGAATTACGAGTTGAAAGGTATTTAACGTATCAAATATTTATCGGATGATTAAATAGCTCAACGTTCATTACATTTTGGCAAATTTAACGGGAGAAAAGCATACCTTATTTACCATATCACATGGATTTTAGTGCTTTAAACACCAATTCCACATGTTATTATGTTATATGCATTTCTAAAGCGCAGCGGTTACCCAAAGGTGTCCTGGCGCTAGCTACTATCCTCTGAGCACTGAACGTTGTAAACATATTTACATGTTAAAGAGCCAGGTTTTTAATCCTTTCCTGAATGCCATGAGGTCAGTGGCGTTTCTCAGATGGAAAGGACGGTCATTCCAGGCCTTTGCAGCACAAACAATAAAGCTTCTCCCTCCCCACGTAGCTTTTTTAGTGGGTGGTACTGTCACCAATTTAGCTCCTAGAGAGCGAAGAGTTCTTTTGGGCAAATACCACTGAAACTGCCGCTTCAGGTAGTCTGGACCTGTTCCTTGTAGGGCCTTATAAATGGTGCATAGGGATTTAAAACGCACCCGTTTTCCTAACAGGTAACCAGTGAAATCTGTTGATTTCCTTGGAAATTGAAGCAAATTTGGATGTGCCGGTGAGCAATCTCACTGCCGCAATTTGCAACAGTTGAGGTTTATTCAGAAAGCATTCTTGTATATTTAGGTAAAGACCGTTACAGTAGTCCAGCCTTGACAAGATAAGTGCTGTAACAACTGTCTGCTGACTGTTGGCCGGCAAAAAGGGCAGTATTTTCTTGATCATTCTGAGAGAGTAAGAGGTGACTGATGCCACTACATTAACCTGGTCACCAAAGTTGAGCTTGTCATCAACTATGACTCCTAAGTTTTTTACTTTCTTGGTGGGTGTAGGAAGAGTGCCCAGTGCTTCTGACCACCAATTTGGGGTCCAGAAGTTGACATTGTTTCCAAATAGGATGACCTCAGTCTTGCCCGAGTTGAGCTTTAGGCAATTATGTGACATCCACCTCCCGACTGCTTCCATACAATCATGGAACCGTTTGCCTTTTCCTGATTCCTGTCCTGGCAGCAGAGACACAACAATTTGTGTGTCATCTGCATACGAGGTAAGGCAAAATCCAAAGGAGCTGATTAAGGAGGCCAAAGATGATACATACACATTAAAATGTGTGGGGCTAAGAGATGACCCCTGTGGTACTCCACAAGGCAGGGAAAAAGGTTTGGAGTGGAATTCGCCCAATAACACGATTTGTGATCTGTTGGTTAGGAAGGATTTCAATAGCTTCCACGCTTTACCCTGGACCCCGCATGCCAACAAACGATCCATCAACAAATCATGATGGACCATATCAAAGGCCGCAGACAGATCCAGCATAATTAAAACGGCCTTGCCTCCCCGATCCAGGGCTTCCCTAATCTCTTCTGTGGATTTTATAAGAGCAGACTCTGTACAGTGCCCTTCTCTGAAACCATATTGAGTGGTGTCTAAAACTTGAGTTTCACGTAGAAAGGCACTGAGTTGCAAATTCATTGTTTTCTCGACCAATTTTGCTGGTAGAGGGAGGCGTGAGATTGGTCGAAAATTATTAGGATCCTTGGGGTCTAAACTGTGCTTCTTTAGCAGTGGCAGTATGGAAGCGACCTTCCAGGGTTTAGGGAAGTGCCCTGCTTCAAACATTGCAATAAATAGGGAGCTAAGTGAAAGGGCAACAGGTCCCGGGGCAAGTTTGATCACAGCGACTGGACAGGGATCATGGGGGAGCCTGATCTTGCTGACGTAAGGAGCCTTTTAGTGTCAGTTATAGATAGTGGCGCAAATTTGTGAAAGGTAGGGGGGAAGCCAGAGATTGGCTTACTTCCCTCCGTTAAGGCTACAGTCCCTACTGAACTTGGAAGGTTGAAAGCCGAGAAGATGGCCTCCACCTTATTCAGAAAGAACATGGTGATGTCCTCGCATAGTTCCTGGCTCGTCTGAATTTTAGCTGGACAGTGAGAAGCCAAGCTAGATACAGATTTAAAAAGCTCTTTAGCAAAGTTTTTTGCTAGGTTAATTCGATTTCCCAAAAACATTTTTTTTTGCATTGAATAAGAGTTGTTTATAGATCACAAGGCTCTGTTTGTATATCTTTTTCTCTGCTTCCTTGTAATCTTTCCTCAAATTCCGCTTAAAGCGTTTGCAGATACGTTTTTGTTTCCTAATTCCTCAGTGTACCAGGGGGCCGTTGGTTGTGATCTTTTAGGAAACAGAATTCTTACTGGGGCTAGTTTTTTACAAGCTGTCTCCACTCAGTTAGTGTACTGGGTGGTGGCCTCCTCCTCTCCTGTAGGCATCTGGCAAGCGGTTGCAATAAGCACATCTAATTCTGTGCCCTCAATTTTGTTCCAGGCCCTAATTTCAATCTGACTCTTAGGGCCCCCCCCAACAATGCGGTGGTCTGGAAGGCCCAACTCAAATTGTACAGCGGCATGGTCTGTCCAGACAAGAGGCAATGAGCCAGTGTAGGAGAGTTGTGGGTGGTTGGAAAAGATTCCCTCCAGAGTATGCCCTGCCACATGGGTAGGGCCTGTCACGTGTTGTCTTAGGTCAGCACTATTCATCATATCTATGGGGGCCACTGTATCTGGTTCCGTAAGTGCTTCCAGATAGTAGTTAAAATCTCCCATGATAGTAAAGGAGTCGGTGCAGAGCCCCTCTTCGACCAAATTTCCAATTTAAGTTATAAAGATGCTCCTAGGTCCCGGTGGTCTACATAGTAAAATGCTCTTAAAAGTGTGATGATGGGATAAGCTGAAGCTAAAGGAGAGTGCCTCACAGGCTGGGTTCGAGGCTGTGTGAACGACAGCCTTCAGTGAATTGTGATAAATTACTGCTAAGCCGCCCCCTCTCCTAGTTGGCCTGTTTAGAGTGTGACATAAGAACCCAGGTGGGCTAGCTTTGACTACATCTGGGCCTGAGGCTTCGTCTGTCCAGTCCATGCTTCTGTGACAAACGCGTTTAATATCCCCTCCCTCTATAAGTGTCGCACACTCTGTAATGTGCTTCACCAGAGATCTGGCATTAAGCAATATGCACTTTAACATGATTTTCTCATGCTCCACCGTTTTTGCCTTTTTGTAATTAATGGGCTTGACGGTCTGGTATAAAAGTCTGAGCAAGGTACTGTTGCATTTGGAGCAGGTGACTAAGGGAGATGAAGGCCTTGTGTTAAAAGTAAGACATATGCAGCCAGTGGCCTTACCAGCCGGGTTCAGGTCAAGTAGATGTGTTCTGGAGTACTTTAAAGTAGTAATTTCACCTGGTTTCAAATGGGCAGGAGTGCTGGTGCTGAGCGCGGACCGTGTGTGGGTGGGTGCAGACGGGCTTGCCGGTGGTACGCCCGCTGCGCGCGTCCGCTGCGCGGTCGCATCAGCGCGCCCATATGTAGTATCAGGGGAAAAGAACTACACACAAACCTGTAATAGGTGCTATTTATCGCACCAGATAAGTAACGTCCCACATGGTATTGTGATTTATTAGGTGCGATAACTAACACCCATACTCTTAATCTGTGCAAAACTTATTTTGCACAGATTTAGTCCCTGAACTATTGGTCATAGCTGGGCACTGCTCAATTTGTTCTCTGAACAGTAAGCTAACCTGTGATCTGTTTCTGGTCTTCCACTGTCTGATTTATGGGTGACTTTTTCTGGAAGGCATAATGTCAGCTCACACTGGAATATGTGGGGGGCAAGTGCCCTTAATAAGCTGCCACCTTCTCCGGAGGAAAAAGCCCAAAGTGTAAAAAACCTCCTTGCGGGACAAAGACTTCAGAAAACCAAAAGTGCAGAATCCAATAGTGGAATTCTTCAGAAGCAAGGAGTCAAGGTCAGCAAGTGGAGGAAGCGAGGGAAACAAGCATAGGAACAGGACTTTGTTGCAGCTCTCCCTCCAACCAGACTGAAGCCTTTAAAAAGTAAAAGACCAGGAAAACGAAATTACATCAAACATCACACAACAAGAAACACACACAATTGGGAAAACCAGAGAGGACTCAAGGAAGAAACCGCCATGATGGAAAAGGCAAAGAAACAGGAACAAAAACATGAACTGGACTAGCTGTGGGGCAGCTTTGAAAGGCAGCTGCAAACCCTCAGGAAGGTGATTGCCATTTTGGAGCTGGAGTAGCGAGAAACAGCAACTAGGAGCCCAGGAGCACAAGGGAGGGCAGCCCCATGTGAGTGAAACTTGCAGCCCGCAGCAGAGGGCTTCATGCAGCGTTTCCTGATACCCAGGAACTGCGAAACCACACAAGGTACCTCAGTTCTCGGAAGCCCAGGAAGCCACGATTGCGTTTATTGACACCAAGTATGGAATGCAGAGCTTGGATCAGCCAATCACAATTCTTAGACTGCTGTGACTAATTACTGTTCTATCCCTGCATTATGGGATCAGTGGGTATATTTATTTGCCTGCATTGGTTAAGCTTAGTGGGCAGGTGCTAATAGGCTTAGTGCCATGTGCTGTGGTTTGGTAACAGCTGTTGTATTCCCTTCCCTTCAGAATACATCTTCCCATTCACCTTGCTCCATAATTATGAGGAAGGAAATTAACAGTGGTTAACACCCTCTGTTGACTCTCGTAGAAGTGGGCATATATGATTAATTATTTGGCATAGCTGGACACATTATAACACTTGGGTTCATATCCAGACACCCTAATACTGCCTTACCACCAATGACACTGAATGACTATCTGGACAACATGCCTCATTGCATCTCAGCTTGACAAAGTTAAAATACAATACAGTTTGCTCACAAACTGATGGTCATCTTCAGTAAAACAGGTATATTGAGTCCATTTTGACCGAATAATGAGGTTATTGCGCTATTGAGGTTATTGCGTTATACACACTCAAAATTAACATTAGCAAGCAGAGGGACTGCACTGAAACCTAGAAAGATGTTTTACTTCACATATATCAAGCCAGCTCATTGTGAACGGAATCACATTGTATTCAATACAAACACTGTTCTGAAACATTAGAGCTGCAAACACACACGCAGTATTATTTCTAAGCATGCGTAATGTGAACTGGCACTTTTTCTTTGCAGGAAAAAATATGACACATTTAATTTTTCTATCGTCCTGCAAATCTGATGTTTGATTTGTTCATCCAGTGCTAGACTATGGGTTTAATAAATGTCTCTGGGAGACCAAGATCACCAGTGCAATGGTGTTGAGGAAAGTACACAAACACATTTAGACCAAAATGGCATTATGAAGAAATCTGAGAACAGTTTACTTTGAAGTTAATACTATTGGGATGATACGTGAGTTTTGTTTCTTGAGAGATCAATGCATATAATTCATGGGATAAATACAGCCTCACTTTCCTTTAGCGGCAGTGAACACCTAGAAACAAGCAAAAATTTCAAAACAATTTGTATTATTTAGAACAAAATAATCAACCTATATTATCCTAAATGGCACTTGCAGAAGCTATTAAAGCATAACCAACTGTAAAAATATGTATAGAATTATTGAAGTTAAGAAGAAGTTTATGCAAACACACAAGGACAAATTGAAATACGAGACACCGGGATTGAAGTTGTGCAGAGGCAGCTGCTTTTCCAGCATAATTTAAGGTGTGGAGTATGGCATATTAGTTTATTGTTGTACAAGATAATTAGAGGATAGCTGTGTTGCTTCCACACGTTGTTGTAACAGCCCAATATGTGGCAACTCAGACAAAGAAGAGCTTTCATTTTAGACATACATTTTTTTCGGGAACACATGATATTTAAAATACTTTGGGCACGATTCACAAAGGTAAAGTTAGACATAAGTCTAACTTTACGACTTTTAGTATGCAAAAAGGGCATTTACTATTCGTAAATGGACTTTGTGAATACCAAAAGTCGAACTTTACGACTTTCAGTATTCACAACGTGCATTTACGAGCAGTAAATGCCCTTTGTGAATATCGAAAGTCGTAAAGTTAGATTTCCGTCTCACTTTACCTTTGTAAATCGGGACCTTTTTAAAAGTCAAAACGTGTCAAAAAAGACAATATGTTGCTCAAGTGCTTAGCAACGAGGCAGAAGCAATGGTCACTACTTATCTGCATCTAGGTTTGCGAGTCCTTTACAGTAAATTTGTCTTAACTTCAGAATGTCATTCAAATATGTTTTGGACAGAGCTCACTCAGTCCTTCTGCACTAATTCCCTCATTTGAATAACTTTTATCCTGCAATATTCTTCTTTTCTTTGCACTATGTTTTTGTGACACTAAAGTCAAAAGATGAAGCAATTTGTGAAATATAAGTAACGCGAGACCCAATTTGTTTTCAAAATCGAAGATTATTTCTAGCATTTTCTAGCTACAGGAAATACACTGTCTAGTGCTCTTCTAAAATGTATGGTGCTTGTGGGCTGTACATTTCTCTGGCCCGGCCAGTGTACCCGATTGTCACTTGATCGAGTGGACTGGCCTTTGCAAAGACTGCAAGAATCCTTATTTCTTAGAACCTGCTCCCTACTGTCTGTTTGCATTCCGTTTTTGAGGATATGGGTGGTGGGGATAGGGTTGATGCACTACTCCAGCTTCTTTCCAGCAGCAGCCTAACAACACCAAAGCCAATATGATGAGTGCAAGCAAGTGTGAAGACCAAAACAGTGTTCTCCTCTTCAAAATCCTGTAGAATGAGAAAGACAAAGGTAGAATTAGAAACGCTGAACATTTACAATGGTTGCACACATGTTCTTGTACAATAGGCCACCAAGGCTGGGTGGCATAGTGCTGCTGGGAAAATTACCAGTATTTCACATGTTTGTCATATGTTGTCTCATGTGAGGAAAGGCTGCTTTGTGCATGGGGTTTAATCAATATGACTAGAGGAGCAGGGTAAAATAATGCACTTTGTTCTTAACATAAAACAGGCATGATGTGAAGCTCCTAAAAAGGTTTTAGTGACCAATGTATCAGTTTATTATTCAATTGCACTTATTACTGATGAATTGGTTCACTCAATAGAACATAACATCTGACAGTGATAAACTATAGAAATCTGTATTTTGTCCTGACTGCTGAGGTATATAAACAAAGTTTCAGTGCAGGCCTCAGACCGGGGGAAATTCCATGTTCTTGGATCTCTGAACGAGCTGAAATGCCCTGCAGATTCAAAAGAAGATGTGTAGTTCTAATTGGGCATAATGAGGATTGAATCAGCCGCTTTCAGATGCTTGTTCTAAAAAGTTCAATCAGAGAACTTGAGGAGCAGTCCCTTCATAGCAGCCAGCTGGAGCCTATCCTAACGTGCAAAGGGGCGAAGCCCCCTCTCCTTTTTCCCAACAAGAAGAGTGTCTGTTGGGTTGAGCAAAAGTCAGACACTCTTTTTTTTCAGGTCAGGGAGCCAGGAGCCAGACATGTACTAGATGCACAGGCTCCTGCCTGCCTGAGCTGAACTTTGCTGGGCTGATGATGTCTCAGCTACTGTGGGTGTGATCTCTTCAGCCTGGAAAAACCATTGAGGCCCTTCCCCACATGACCTCCCCCCCTTGGGAGCTTCAGTTTTAAGCTCTGAAGTGCCCAGAGCCAAATGTCAATCAGTGACACCTCATCACAGGGTGTGGTGGGGTTAGCATTCTCACTGGCCCATCCCACTCTGTGATGAGGTAGTGACCAATGAGAGAAAGCAGCAGTTCCAAGCCTCCTGGGGCTTCCGAGGCAGAGCTGCACAGGTAAGTAAAAAATGTTTGCGTGTGTATGTACGATTGTTTGGGAGTGAGAGTTGTGAATGGATGTGTGTGTGTGTGAATGCATGGGTGTGAGTGACTGTGTATATGTGTGTTTGTCTGTGTCCCATCCACCCTCCTCCCTGATAAAATTACTGCCCACCACTGATAGCAGCAATGCTAATAGCTGAACTGCTCACCGCTTGGTTGAAAAACAGAAACACAAAATATATGATGCAATGTAGAAGCATGTGAACTTGTCAGAAGTTATTGAGGGCCCCTACTTTATGAACCCTGAACTAATGAAAAACTAGTACCTAAAGTAGTTGAATGTTTTACGGCTTCACTTTAACCATGGAAACATCCTAAAGGTTTTTAAGGATTATCTTCCACTCTTAATGTGTAACAAGGGTGCTTTTTATGAAGAGATGAGTATCTCAAAGTTAATCAGAGAGCTATTCACCTCAAACTATTCCCATATAGATCTGGAAATAATACCCGGACAACTCATACTGGAAGTCATACTGAAAATAAGGAAGTATTAAAGAGCAATCCCACCTACATAATCTAGCATCTTCCCAGCCGGGGTACCCAACAATGATTACACTACACACATAGCTTGGAATAACACATCTTTATATGTCTGTGTGTAACTTTGAACTCAACATTCTAAAGCAGGCTTCATTGCAATAAACTCTATTGATTAAGTCATGGCTCTATAAAGTTCATCAGGAGCCAAAAGGGTTCCTTCTGTCGACGCGCAAGAGACTATATCTCCCCCTCTAGTAAATGAAAACTTACCAATTTTACAAAATACATACACATATATAAACTTAAATCTCTTCAATAAATCTTTTTTGGTGCTGTAATTGTTCGACCTGAACTTGTAGTGCGAAGTTGAGACCTTTCACCATCATGATACAAGAGCACTGGGCTAGTAAAAGAGCAGCAGCAGTCACGGATGCTTCAGAGTCAGTCTCTTGTTCACGATGGAGATCTGGTGAACTATGAATCAAATGCTGAAAGTGTTAAGATTCCTTTGGTCGAAACCACTTGGAAAGGTTCTGCATCAAAGGGAGCATCAGATTTTCCCTTCCGCATCTGCCATGCGAGCACCCTGTCTCCTTTCTGGAAGACGATGTTTTTCGCATGTCACCTTCGGTCAGAATATGTTTTCATCTTTTTTTTCTGAACCAAGTCCTTCAAACGAGTTACATTCTCATCTCTTTCTCTTTGATTGGTCCACTGGGGTATCTTGTTTTTTCATTGCTCTTCCTGAACATCAATGTTGCCAGACTTTCACAGGTGGTCGAGTGAGGTGTTGAATGGGAAGCTCACAATGTAAAGTTTAATACAGTTTGTAAGGCTTATCACCCACTTTTAGTGGCCCCGGATGAGGATGGAATCAGATGCATTTTTCAGGTCATGCCTTACCTGCTAGGCCAGTGGCAAGTCTGAAGGTAACTGCAATGCTCCCCTGCAGCCATTCTGAGTCAATGGCACTGCCTTTGAACAGGTGGGCATCGCCATTGTTTTGCCTCTAGACCCCAAGACAGCCCTTGGGAACAGGTTCATCCTGGTCTTGGTGGACCATGGAAGCTATACCTCTGAGGTCAGTGACTGCACCCGTGGTGGCCAGGGCACTGATGGGGTTCTTTACCTGTGTGGGGTTCCCCAAGGAGGTCATATCTGACCAAGGTACCAATTTTGTGTTGGCGTACATGAAGTCTATGTGGAAGTAGTGTGGGGTAACCTATAGATTCTCCACACGTTACCCCCCCCCCCCAACTAACAGCCATGTTAAAAGGTTCAACAAGAGCCTAAAAGGCATGATCATGAGCCTATTGGAGCCCTTGAGGCAGAAGTGGGACGTCCTTTTGCCATACCTGTTTGCATACAGGGAGGTACTGCAGAAGGGGGTTGGATTCAGCCCTTTTGAACTTCTGTATGGGCATCCTGTGAGAAGGCCTCTCAGCCTAGTGAAAGAGGGGTGGGCGCAAGCTCCCAAGATAGGCCCCCAGGATGTGGCCAGCTACATGCTGGCACTCCATACCCAGTTGTAGCATTTCTGGAAGAAAGCCAAAGAGAATCTAGATTCCAGCCAGGATGTCATGAAATGGTTGTATGACTAGAAGGCCATATAGGGTCGAGTTTCAGCCTGGCCCAAAAGTGTGGGTTATGGAGCCTGTGGAGCCCAGGGCCCTGCAAGACTGCTGGTCTGGGCCCTATGAGGTGATAGAGTGCAAGAGTGAGGTCACCTACCTAGTGGACCTCAAGACTCCCACAAACCCTTTAAGAGTTTTGCACATCAATTGCCTCAAACCCCACTTCGAGAGGTCCAAAGTAAACATGCTGTGCTGATCTGCTGCTTGCTGCCCTCCTGTCTGGGTGAGAAGGACTGGACCTGCATTCGTTGAACCAGGACCACCAACTGAGTGACTTCAACGGCTAGTTGGCTGGCCTCCTGACTTGCGCCTCAGGGACAGAAGAATCCAACAACCTTGACCCCAGCACCTGGACTCTGCCATCTGTGAGTCTAACTTGCTAAGCATTTCCAACCTAGTCCTGACCCTTAGAGGTGGGCCTAAGGTGCTCTGCCAACTTCTGTGGATCCATCGGAACTGATGCATCTCGTCGTCTGCACAGCAGAACCCTGAGCAGAACTGGCACATCATCACTGTTGCGTGGATCACCCCGTCGCAAAGATCTACATCACATCACAGCCCGCATCCTCATCCGAACTGCCATTATGCGATGCATCCTTGGCGCAGGCACTCGCATCCTTCGTCGATGGCAGCCTCAAAGATGATGGACCCCGCATGGCAGCCTCACAGCCCCTCGGAACTAACACATTGCCCTGACTGTGTGACGCATCCCCGACATCAGACTTTGCATCGCAAGCCCTGTTGACGGGATCCTTAACCACAACAAAGGAACTCGCATTGCAGCTTCGCTGCATCTCAGAACTGATGTATCACTTTGGCAGAGCGGCACATCTTCGACATGGACCCATGCAATGCTTCGCTACCAGGATTTGAGGTTCCTAATACAGGTCCCTATAGCCAGCCCACCCTCCAATGGAGTCGGCCTAACCTTGTGACTTTGTTCCGGTCCGGCGCCACAAGATATCCACAGTTGATGCTTTGTGCTTCTTGGAGGTATATATACTGAAATCTTTAAACCTGCACATCTCCGGTTCTACTGATTGGATTTTTTGTTGTTTTGGTCTTATTTTATTTATTTTAAAAAGTCTATTTCCTAAACTGGTGTGTGATCCTTTTTGTGTGGGGTCTTTCACTTTATTACTGTTTGAAGTGTTGCACAAATACTTTACACATTGCCTCTGAATTAATCCTGACTGTTCTGTGTCAAGCTACCAGAAGGTTGAGCACAGGTAAATTTAGGGTTGGCTTGTGCCTCACCCTGACAAGGATTGTGGTTGCTGCTTGACCAGGGCTCACACCCCAGTCAACCAACAACCCAAACCAATTTCTTACACCATCCAACTAAATCCTACTTCAACTACGTGCAAAATAGAAGATCTGTCACTATCCGTGTTGTATTACCTCCACAATCAATAGCATTATACTGCTGCCATGATAATGTCTCTTTGTTGTTCTCCGAATAGGAACTTTTTTATCCAATAAATAAACTTTCTATATTTGCTCATGCAAGAGCCACCTCTACTTCAGCAGAAATACATCCTCTGACACAAGGGTGTTTGTCATCGCTTTTACACCATATTTGCTTATTTTTCTAATCAAAGACACTTGTTTGTTCTGTATGTAGGAAACCACTCCTCCTTGTCCTGTTCCAATGGACTGTAAACTAAAGACTGCCAGTGGACTGAAGCACTCATTGTGCCACCTACTGTGGTGGCACTGCAAAACCTGTCTCTAGGCCTACCACTGCAGTCTGAGTGTGCAATTTTAAACTGCCATTTCGACCTGTCAAAATAACCCTTTTGACTGTCCTAAATCTTTCTATTTAATATGTATAGGTCACTCCTAAGGTAGGCTTTAAATGCCCATCGGGCAGAGTACATGGTATTTAAAAGTATGTCATGTATATTTAACTTTTTACATGTCCTGGCAGTGAAAAGCCTCCCAAGCCTTTTTTCACTGTGGCACTGCTGACTCATAGGAATGTACTGGGTTACAATATAGCAACTAATAAAGCTCAATTTCAGTTTGGGAGCAGCTAGTAAAATGATTCAAGAACACATTTAATGGCAATTTAAAATACAACTTAATGTTTAAATTGAATTTTATATTACTATTAGTTAAAAGACACTTATGGAAAAAAGTCCTTTTCCTGCCTCAAACCACAAGACTTTTCTGCCAGTGTCAAATTGTCATCTGACTACTGATGGCTTTCCTACGGTGAGATGTGTATTGCTTACAGACAATGGACAAAGGGCCCCGGGTGTGGAGAGGGAGTTTCCCTCCTTGACAGGATGACCTGGGGGGGTTGTACCCTGCCCTTTCCTGAGCTTCAAAGGATGCCTACACTGTCGCTGGCAGAGGAAGCTCACACCTAGGCCTGCCCCCTTTTGTCTTTCTGTTGAGGATGGCTTCAAACCCACTGGAACAGGAGAAGCTGCCCAGAACTAGTTTAGAGGGTGGACAAAGGAATGTCCCCCCACCCACAAGCTGGCATTGGGCATAAAAGCGGTATTCAAGAACTCTCCTCACAACCCTTCTGGAATTGTGAAGAATCAGAAGAAGCACTGCCCTGGTCTCTGAATTCTGAATGAAGTTTGGACCTGCTTGCCTTGAACCCAGGACCCTAGAATTGACTCCAAGGCTCAGTTTGACTGTTTGAGCTACAGGGACACAATAAGCTTCCAGAGCCATTTTGCTTGAAACTGCCCAGCTGACTAGTTCCCACTGGGCCTGACCTGGACCCTGCTGCTGGCCTCAGTTGGAGTTAGTCCTAAACCCCAAGTTGTGTCCCCCGCCTAGGCTAGGGTTGGAGTGTACTACTCTTTCCCAAACTGTCAGAGCAGGAACTTAAAAACTTTTTGCAAAATATTTCCCTGAGGAACCAGCGCAAGAACGGGATGGGATGAGCCAGAGCCACTGACGTTGAGTCGCTGGTCAGATCCAACTTGCCATTTGGCCTGCTGAAGGAGATTCAACTTCCAGAAACATTTCTAACTCTGAATGGAAAGGGCTTCACGGAGACCACATGTGACAGACATCAAGGCCTTTCTACTGGGCATAGACTCAGGACTTTGGCTGCTTGGAGTTTTCCCTGCCTCGTCAACCACCGTCCCGGGACCCCTCTCTGCAGCAACTTGCCGTCATTAAGCCCCTCTTTGCGTCCAACTTGCAGTGTGCCACGTCACAGCTCATCAACGCCAACTTTTCCTCTGTAAACATTCTAAGTCAGAAAGTAAACTTTTCACTGGGACAAACCTGGTCCCTGTATCCAACCGGTGGTTCATAGTGGTCTGCCTTAACATATGACTTTTACCTGGTCTAGTGTGAACAGATACCCGCAGTTGAATCTTTGTGATTTTTAGTGCTTTTTTTAATGCAAACTTAAAAAATTCTCCGGTTTTACTTATTGGATTTTTGTTATTTGAGTGTTATTGTATTTATTAACATATTCTCTGTTTTTCTAAATTGGTTTGGGATTTTTCTCGTGTTGTACTTTCACTTTATTACTGTTTGAGTACTAGATAAATACTTTACACATTGCCTCTGAGATAAGCCTTGCTGCTCTGTGTCATTGCTTCCTGGGGGTTGAACACAGGTTTATTTAGTGGCTTTTTTGATTCACCCTGAAAAGGATTCTGATTATTATTTGAGGTGCGTTCTTATCACCCCCCCCTTCAACTAATACTCCAATTTCTTACACTATAATTTCAATTTTGTGTTACACCCACAATAAATCATATTTTGAAGGCAAACCTAGAGAAGCATCAGAGTTGTTGTGAGTATATTTATTATAAGTATAGTGGTTATAACTAGAATTGTTATGTATACTGTGGTTATGAGGAAGTTGGCTCTAATTACAGAGTTCAAGAGCGCTGTAGGTACAGGTAAAGTGGTATGAGTACAGTGCTAGTTATCAGGATATGAGTACAAGGTTTATGAGTACAATTGTATAAGCGCAAAAGTAATGATTACTGTACCTAAACAGACAACACCAGCATCCTCCATATGAGTGCAGCCAACAGCATCCCATTGTTGCCGGGGACAGTCCCACAAGTACTGTTCATTCCCTGTGCATGTCACCTTTTCCAGATAGATGATTCCATTGCCTTGGCCAAAGTAAGCACCACTGTAGGCAAAGACAGCTCTTCCACAGCCCAGCTGCTGGCACACAACAGCTGCTTCAGTCATGTCCCAGTTGTCATCGCACACAGTCCCCCATTGTCCGGCATGATACAGCTCCACGCGCCCCTGACATCTAGTCCATCCGTTAACAAGACGCAGGTCTGGAGGAGGCTCTGGGGCGAAAGAAAGTATTGTTACAAGCAAAGTCTGCACTGAGTGTGTGATATAAAGAAACTAGGAGTGTGAGATATAAAGAAACTAGAAAAGGATCCACAGCAGAAGCCGAGTGAGGAATGGGAAAAGTAATGGTGAAGTAGAGATCAAATAGTTGAAAATTCGGTGGAAGTAGAGGTTGCTTACGCTACTGGCATAATTTGAATATAATTATAGAGATTGCAAACATCCCAGGTATCAAGGGAACAACACATTTTGAAATTAGTGTGGGTCTCTATTTTTTCAAAATACTCATCATATGTTGCAAACTGTACCACAGGATTCTAAAGTGCAACCCTTTAACTCCTCATGAATTCCAAATAAAGTCTCTAAGATCAGTTACTATGCACACAAAGCACGCCCACCAGCCCGCGCTAGTTCCGTTCAGAGAAGATAGTTCTCATATGTATCTAGAGCTACTCTGGACTAGTGAGTGTGGAGATTGATCACTGAAATTCAAACCTCCCAAGAGTCACATAGCAGTAGGGTTTGCTGGAGATTTAATTGAATGGTCACCATTGTGTGCCTTGGCAAATCTTAATGATGGGGTATGGGAAACAGATTGAACAGAAAGGAAAAAAAACTGCATTTGAGAACAGAGCAGGTTTGTGAAAACAAAGGCAAAGAGAAGAGATGGGAGCAAAGCAGGCAGATAGAAGAGATAAATGGAGTCGAGGCTAGAAATGAAAACCTTTAAGTGAAACAGGACATGAAGCAACAATGAAGTGGGCAAATCTTCCAGTGATCTTATACAAGTCTTCCAGTGATCTATTAAACTGATGCTGCACTGAAAGGGGGTGAGGATAACATTTTAGTGAGGGATGGAAATACGTGAGTCAGTACGAATGGCTGTTAATTACTGAGACACATTCCATTTAATCTTGCTCATCTGTGGTATTACAGACCGGGACAACCACATGAAAACGAATCTTTATTTGATGTCCCCTCAAAGAATTGTTTGAGGGGGTCTCATCATTGATTTACACCTTGCTTACGGCATACACTATGCCCATGTCGGGACACAACTGCAGTGGCGGCCACTCCATTAGGGTGTCGGAGCGCCGCCCCACTGCTTTCTCGCTGTGCGAGAGGCAGAAAATAAAATGGTATTTAAAATACCATTTTATTTTCTGCTTTTCGCGATGCGAGAAAGCATAAGGCAGGGGTATGCCTGGTAGGGCGGGTCAGGGAGGAGTGGCTTGCACCACTGAGTGCCCTGACTGTTTGGCCGGCCCTGGGGCCGACCAACGCAGTCATGCACACTCTACATTTTCTCTATGTAGGCTGCAGCTGCATGGAGCCTACATAGAGAAAATGGCCTCCCTACAGGTGCCCGGCAGGGCGCCGCCCGGGACTCCGCACCAATCACAACGCTGCCATTGCAGCATTGTGATTGGCTTACAGGAGGGGAGGGAGCATGCCTGTTCCTGTCCAGGAGCAGAGGCGGCGTGGGACCCGGCCCAGAAGCAGAGGCGGCGCGCGGGGGACCCGGTCAGGTAAGTTTTATTCATTTTTTGTTTTAACCCCCGTGTATTGCGAGCCGCGACTGCTCTCTCGCTGTCGGCGTACGTTTGTCACCCTCGCTGCCATTTCTGCTTTCAGACCTTCTATCACCCCGCTCCCCTTCTATGTCCCTTCAAAGATTGATCGGTGTTTTCGGCCTAGTTTCATTCCGTCTCCTCGCTCGAGGAACCCGTGTTTTTTGCTGACCTGACACTTTGCTGCTTCTCTGGTAAGGCATCCTCTGCAGAAAACTAAACTCTCACCGTTGGAGATTAGCAGCATAAATCTCTGAGAGCTGTTCTATGCAGCATCCTTTCCTCATGGATCTGTCCTGCTGGAGCACTCGCTGGGTTTGGTCGTGCCCTTGCACCGTTGAGATCACGATGTCTGTTTGCAGAATCACCCCCCTCTTTTCAATCTGTGTTTGCAGCCAGAGCAGCAGCCCCATGAACCAGGCTCTATAATCTACTAACACTTCATATCAGCTCCTGTTTGTTGCCAAATCGTGTACACTACAACATATTTCTAAGAAGGTGAACATTTCTGCTATTGTTTATTGGCATGTGTGTAGCTCCCACTCTACCACTAGTAGGGCATCAGGGCGCCTTTCGGTAGTCCTGGGTAAGTCTTTAGGAACGTATGTAACAAAGACTAGGCGGAGGTGTACGGCCAAAGGGGAGAGAGTTTTGGGGTGGAGTTGGTATGGGTTCAGACACAGCAGGACGGGTAGTTGCCTCCGGGCCGGGCTGCCAGACCTGCGCCTCGCAGCTTCCCTCACAAGTGCACAGTTAAGGGGGATGTGGGAGGGAAGGGGTGATCTGTTTGACGTGTCCTGTAGGGGCTACCACCGAGGGAGCACACACCAGCTGCTCCTGGGGTTTTCAGACACCCCTAATTAATTCCGTGACTTGAGCACGAGCACGCTGTGTTGTTCTGCTCTACACGGGCACGCCCAGCAGTTAACCCTGTACCACATACACGTGCGTGCACGTTAAAGCCGTACTTCCTGTGCGCGTGTTCACAATGACCAACTGGTTGGCGTGATAAAGTTTATGTTGGTTTGTATTTAAATGCGTGACAGCACAGGCGTCACTCCCTCCAGACGCATTTCCCGCTGTCTGCGCTGTCCCTCTCAGCCCCATTCACTCTGCTCACTTGAATATTTCTGTTAGCTGTACCCCTGTATACCTCTGTCTGTCCCTGTCCTGACTGCTACTTTGGTTACTGTTTGTCTGTCTGTCTCAATCTGTCTCCTTGTCTGTACATATCTTTCTATGGTTCTAGCCGCCTGTCTCCCTGTCTTCCAGTCTCTGTGTCCATCTCTGCTTGTTACACAGTTCCTGCCAATATCTGCACCTTGATCGCTATGTTTGTTTGTTTGTTTCTTTCTTTGTTTCAACTCCCGCCTCGTATTTCATATTCCACTTCTTTTCAAGACCTGTTAGCCCTTCTCACCCATTTCCCTCGCCCATATCGTACTCGTGTGAAAAGGGGTTCGTTTTCGGAGCGGTTGTCAAGTCTTTCCTCCTTGTCTGTCTGAGAGAGCACACATCAGCATGATTTGATTTGATAAATAAGGGGTAGTGCTAGAAAGGATATAAAGTGATTAAGTATCATGCATATAGATGCAGAATGTAAAGACCTTAGTTTATTTTCCTCTCACATTGCCTTCGCGTGTCTTGTGATCGTTAAATGTGTATTATTAAGCGACTTGTGGTTCTAATTATATGAAAACTGTACTGCGTAAAAGTGGTTTGTCAGCATACGAGCATCCAAAATTTTAGAGCGGCACTGCAGTGATCTATCAAAGATACACATCAGTTAGTTTAAAATGCGTCATTACCAATCTACGTCATTTTTAACTAAAAGGGTAGCATAGCTGTGAACTAGCCTACACCACGAAAAGTCCCTATTAAATGAACTTTGTCGCCCAGAGTGTGAAAATTGTCCAGTAGATGGCTGCTGAACATGGCTTAAAACTGCTAAGCTAAAAATCTGTACTTAGCATAGTGTGCTGCCCCACTGGTATTGTGCTTCTTCTGTCATTGTCTCCAGATATATAATACGAGTGACATTAAACCTACAACCAGCCAGGACTATAGGCTTTGTCAATGGTTGTAAGTTGCATAAGATAAATAAGAACAAACTGCAGCATTTTCATTATTATATACAATGAAAACATAGGTGGTTCAGAGATGTGTTACAGGTGGGAAACACTTAGAGGGCCTGTTTCCGTTGGTTGGATGTGCTTGGTTTGGGGGTCATTTTGCAAGCAGACCAGTTTGAGGATTGGGCACATTTTTGGATTTGATTCTAATGTTTTCTTCACACTTGTGCTTCAAAATGCTATATTTGGATCCCCCTTTTTTCAACAATTTGCAGTAAATATGTGGTGTAAAACCCACCATTTGAATCCATCCTCGCTTATTACATTAGGGTACAACATTTTTCGCCCCACCACTTTCAAAACCCACCAGCCGCCACTGCACAACTGTGCCACTTAGGATGATTACATGCAGAGCACAAACATTATGAGATGAAATTATTGAATCATTGTAAATAGCTCTGAAGAGCGGGTAATTATTCTGGGTACCTTCCACGCCATTGTCTGTAGCCTGTCTGTGTAGTTACATACAGGGAGCAGCTAAATGCAGGTTGCCTCACCCCAGCCCATGTGACCACGTTTGATTTGCATACGGATGATCTTTGACTGAAAAGAAGCAGAATGACTACAATCTACAGAATGGGTAGTGTTTACATTCAATACAAAATGACCAGTGGTTCAGCTTCAACCAGCAATGTCCATCTTTGCTTCTGTGTTCTCACAGAAAGGCTTCCCGATGCTCATGTTAAGAATGCTAACCACGCTGCACATGGCAAATAAAATCATATTATTTTAAACTAAAAAAGTAACTTATTGTTGCGCCTTCAAGTGAAGGGGGATGATATGTGGCCTGATCTTTAAGACGTAACCAAGGGACCTATATTTTGAGCCTCGCAAACAAAGACTAAAACAAGTATGACATATTATTCATGAAAACCCAGCAATTCGTTTTCTTCATTTGCAATCTTTGAATTCCTGAGTATAATGAGTGGGAACTTGGCATTTCCTCCCCAGGGATGCCCACAGAAAGTATCTGATTTTTCCAATCAAGTAGATCCAAATTCCTTAACTTATGAATTTGTAGTTCCATCAAGTAGAAACTATTCGCAATCCTCGTCCATTTTCCTCATTCCAGGCCATCATCTATGATGGTAAATTTCACCTAAGAGACAGGCAACAACTTTTCTACCAGAAAAATAATTATAATTTAACTCCATCCTCTTTGGCCACAAAAGAGTACTCTGGCCTATTCTGTATTGTTGTGCCTTTTTTCGCAGTTTCATATAGTGCCAACTCGACCCGAAGGTGATGGAGCACTTTACTTGACTCCGAGTGCGCTTGGTGAGTGCCTTTTCTACACCTGCAAGCACATGCATCTGCACGGGGTGACCTTTTGGTTGTCGAAGATCTAGGGCTTGCTTTAGTGTGTCCCCTTCATTTCTCACCCGTGAATTAGCTAGTGAGGTTGTCATGGGCATGGGTTCGCGCCTTAAGTCCCTTTGCGTTCTGTGACTTCCTCTCTGAGGTTCATTGCCTCCTCTGGCTGTTCCTTTGCCCCCTTCTCTGGGTCTTGGGCTCCCTGCACTGCTACTCTGTTCTATCTTGCCAGGATGAGGTGGATGGGCTGCTCTTGGTCCTTGATGTTGCCTCGCCACTCCCGGGAGGTGTCTGGTTGGTAAGGCTGTGGTGCGAGTATGGTGTAATTACCCAAGTTGATCGAGTTTGTCTTGAATGGCCTCCTCATTTTGGCTCCTGCTTCTCTGTGTGGACTCCTCTGTCTGCAAGGTCTGTCTCCTGCCCTGCTACTGCTGCTCAGCCTGTCTAAGGTGCGCCTGCTTAAAGGTTCACTGTTGTCGGTACCTGCACATTTCTTTGAGACCAGACTGCTTCCCTGTGGATTTGCTCTGGCCATTGGTGCCTTCTGCAGTGGTTGTACCTTGGCTGGATGCTCAGCATGAGTTTTTCCAGCAATGATTAGTGTGCTCTACGGTTTTCAGGTATGTGTACCGCTTTGGGTGGGAGGCTGTGCTGCTCAGTGTTTTGTCTGAGTGCCCTAGGCGCCATTCCCCATTCTTGAACTACATTCCTGGACTTCCCGAGTACAGTGCTACCTACATCTGACTGTGACAATTCCCGTATGCCTACTTTACTCTATGGGGTGCACACTCAGTTCTTATTGCTGAACCATATATGTGTTTCTCTTGCCTGGGGTGATGTCCACTACTCTGTTTTTCATTGTGGCCAATTAGTTTGCTTGTTTGCTCCCCTCTTTATGGGTGGGTGCTTCTAGTTAGCTGCACTCAAAATGCCCCTGCGGCCTTAATTCAATTCCCATTCAAGCTGGATCCCTCATTGTGGGCTCTGCCTGGAGAGGATTTGTCATTGTTCTTGCTTGTGGAAATAACTTTTACACTGCCCTTTCACTGGAATCTTGCACTTTCCAAGCCTCTTTGTCATATGTCTGCTAGTGTCCTTTTCTGTATTCCAGGGTCTCACTCTCTCCTTTGTGGGCTGGGCATTTGGGTCTTGCGTGGCCCTGACTCGAAGGGGGATATTCTCAAGAACGTGCGATAAACATTGCCAAAATAGGTTAACGCAAGTTTTCATATCGCGGGAAAATAACTCTGTGTTAACGTCGTATTTTCAACACGGCGGTAACATGCGATAGTCTCCCGATAACGCGTCAAATGTCTGCGATAACATTACCGGGATGGCGATGAAAACCCGAACGCGAAAAAAGTTGCGATGGGCCCAACCGCGATAAGACAATCAGCGAAAAGCAGCGCCAGGCCTGCAAATCACACACGTCAGGCGGGAAAAATCACTACAAAAGCAGAAGAAAAAAAACCACAAACAAAAACCAAACTACAGCGAAGCACAATGGAGGCAGCCGGAGCAGGTACAGAGGACGGCCAGAACCCCACAAGCCCCCAGGAGGAGCAGCCTGGGACCTTGGGGACAGGGAAGGGCAAGGACAAGAAGAAGAGGAAGACGCGGTTCAGTCCGCAGGAAAACAGGATCCTGATCACGGAGGTGATGGAACACCATCAACAACTGTTCGTCACCTCCACTGTGTCATTGGCAACAAAAAATGCAACATGGCAGTCCATCCTGGACAAGGTGAATGCAGTCGGAGTGCTGAGGAGGACAATGGAAGAGCTCAAGAGGCGCTGCAATGATGTGAAGCGCAAGACCAAGCAGAAACTCGCCAACAACCAGAAGGCAGCAATGCAGACTGGAGGTGGGAGTCCAGCGCCACAGGAGGAGCTGGATGAGATGGAGGAAATGGTGTCCACAGTCATCAGTGGGGAGACGGTGGCAGGAGTTGGGGGACCGGACACTGCTCAACATGACCTGACACAACAGCAACAGGGTGAGTAACGACCAGGGACTGGCGGGACGGGGGGAGATGGGCACAATGGCACACATGCACAATTAAGTACAGCACAGTGCACACCCACAATGACTCTGGATCATGTCCCTGATCCCTTGGCACACTGCAGCACACCTAGAAACAGCAAGTAGGCCTCTGTCGACTATGTGCCCAGAGGGGGCCTGCCCACACATCACCAATCTCACAACCAACCCATGAACATGTGCCAAACCCAGCAAAGCGGCGTGTCTGTGAGCCACACTGACAATGCAAGTGACACTGCATGACGATGTGCATGGCTGCAGTCCGATCATCATGACATGGTGCACGCCACCACACTGAGGTGGCTGAGTGTGGACCACATCCGTAAAGGAGCAGGTCACACTCTGACACATCCACCTGCACAAACAACCCCTGACGTCAACAACACATCTGCGGATAAACCATGCCCCAGAGTCCCAACTCCCACCAAGACCCAAATTCACCCAAGTCTGCAACATCTCAGTACTGTATGGGCACAGAAGTCCAAGGCACACCGCCTGAAAGGGACAAGGGGCAGCAAAATCAGAGCTCCAGGGGCGACTCTCCCAAAATGCAGCACACACACATGACATTCAGAGCACATCAGCATCGACAACAATGTGGTACAAACTGCAACACGTTTACAACAGGACAGAGGACACAACAGGTGCCGCCTGTGTGTAGAAACTGGCCAAGCACATTTGGCATAGCAGGGAAATGTGAGATGTCAATGTACAAGTACAAACACATATCCGTGATGTTGACGAAATGTCCACTGTCCCGCATCAAATAGGCAGCTCCTCCTAAACAGTCACAATGTACATTGTCATGCAGTCTGCATGTGAACTTGTACAATGCGTCAACATACATGTGAACACAATGTAACACTGCATCTCCCCTTCACATTGCAGAGGGAGCATCAACACCTCCTGCAGAGCAGCCCCAACAACTCTTCACTGATGACGATGAGGACATCCCCAACATCGACACCGAAGCCCTCCAAATCCTCATTGACAGCTTCGGCACCCCACCTCCAGGAGCAGGGCAGCCCAGCTGCATCGAGGAGACCCCACCCCCTGCACAGACCACACAGCAGGAAGCACCTACCACCTAGGCTGTCTCCCAGGACCCCCACGAACAACACATGGCCTTCCAACGCCGTGTGTTAGAGGTCCAGGAGAAGATGGCTGATCAGGTGCGGGTGGGGTTCGACCTCATGGCAGCCAAACTTGATGCCATACATGGGTGTCTGATTCCCATCAGGGACCACTTACAGTCCCTAACGGACACCCACAGTCCGCTCCATGCTCTCCAACGATCCATGGCTGACATCGTTGGAGTCATGATGCTGAGACAAGAACAACTGTCCAGTCAGAGTGGCTCCAGCGATGTCAGCCGGGAGTTGGGACAGATTTGGGGGCTCATGGAGAACATGGAGTGGATGACGGCGGAAAGAATGGCTGCCACGGCTGCACACCAGCAAGTTGTGGCTGGGACCTTCCATGCCCTGCAGCACATCGTCATGGCATTGCTGCCTCAAGGCCTTGCGCAGATGAATGCTGCTGCTGCTTCTACATCCACATCTCCGCCCCCTGATGTGTCAGTGCCTCACAGTGTGGCAGGCAATCCACCTCCGGCCCCCGATGTGTCAGTGGCACACAGTGCGGCAGGCAATCCACCACCAGCCACGTGTGAGGCACATGTGACATCAGAGGACGAAGATGCGGGTGAATCATCCTTACTGGTAAGGAGGAGGCAGTAGCATTCATCTCCGCCATATGGCCTGTTTCTGCTTGGTTCTGCCCTTTGCATCATCACCTTCCACTGTCCCCCGATACACTCTACGACACTCACCTTGGACCTCGACATGGACTGCTATTTTCTGTTTGGTTACCAATGACACAGCGATCAGACTGCGGACTGAACTCTTCCTCTTCCGATGTACTTGTCATTCCCTGAAGGACTCTGGCTGGCCCTCCACGGGCCAATAATGTGAAGTGGGGTTTGCATGGCCCTGTACTGCTCCAGCTGCAACACTCCACTGGATGTGAATTAAACATTCAGAATCGCACAGATGTTTCATGTCTTTGATCATTCAAGTATGAGAGTATGGATGAATGTAGGGTCAGTGATTCCCCCTTACGTCCATTTTGCTCATGTCGTGGGACTTGAGTCACAGGGTGCAACATTTCCGATTGCGGTCCGGGTGGCGTAGACACTACAACAGAGACACAAGCATCAGTTACTTCCTTATCCAGCCCAGAACTGAAGCACGCCCAGAGCCCCGGGCTCATTGTTCCTACCCCTACGCTGGCCTGCCATACGCCAGGCCAGTCCACTCCGCTTATGCTCAGAGGGGAGGACGACAAAGCTACATGTCCCAGGTCTTCCCTGTAGTGATCTGCTGATCACTGGACTAGTTGTCAGCATGCCATAGCCACTCCCTGAGGGCTGGTTAACACCCACACCACACCCATCCAGCACAGGCGTCACAGGACATGTGACCCTGCCAATAAAAGGGGCCTAGCACATCACATTCCCCACTGCTGGAGATGACATGATGGCGTGCGCACCACGAGACCCAATCATAAAGGGTCCATAACTTGTGGCGCACTGGGTTAGTGGCACCCGATGCACTGCGGCCGGCACGGGCCTACCGCCACGTGACGATGACTTGCGGTGCACTGAGTTGGTGGCACCCGATGCACTGTGGCCGGCTCGGGCCTACCGCCAAGTGACGATGACTTGCGTTGCACAGGGTTAGTGGCACCTGAAGAGCTGAGCGGGTGTGCAGCCTGCGATGATGCGTTGGCCTCGATGCGGCATCCAGCGAATCAAGACTCAAATTGAACAGTGTGCCCTGCTGGACCGCAGTGTACGCGCAGGCAGCAGTCAGCAGTCACCCTGCGGCACATTACTCCACGGTGCGGTGCCGCAGGGTGCGCTGGGGGCCTGTGGCGCAGAAACCAGCGACCGGCTGAGGAGGTTGCACCGGCACGTGGAGGGCCCTCTTGGAGACACGCCGGTGGCGGCAGGTGAGCATTGAGGCCTGGGTGCGCAGGGGCGGCCAGTCATCGCTGGGCAGCAGACCGGCCTGGGGACCAGGGCTGGGGTGCAGCAGGCGCACAGGATCACGCAGGCACCACCGGTCATGGCGGCGGACTCGTGGCTGGGTGGGGGGCGCCGCCTTTGCTGACACGACCCTGCATGCGATGATCGTGATGTGTGCTGGTTGGTTTGGGACGTAGCCACCTCGTCTCCAGTGTGAATGTGCCCGTTGAAGGTGGTCCGCCACGTTTGTGTAGGCCTATGGACAGGTTGTGGCGGAGACTGAGACACACGCAGTGGTCATTTTGGTGGTGGATTTGTGACATGTGCATTCCCACAGTTGTGAGTTGGGGGATTGTGGAGTTGAGGTGTGTGGTGTGTTCAGTTGGTACTTGCCGATGGGCAGTGCATTTCCATGGGGGCCATCCTCAAAGCGCTGGTTGGTGGCGGACTTGCGGACATGTGGGAATCATGCACACTGCCTGGGGAGTTTGCGATGACATTAGTGGACAGGCCACGGTGGTCCACTTTTGTATGCACAGTGATGGCATGCGTGTGGTTGCTGTTGCGGTGATTGTGTGCAGTGTCGGCAGGGGGCACGTCATACACGTGTGCTGTGAATTGCCCCCAACACGTGCGTGACGCCAGCTATGGCGTAGTTCCCTTGCGTGGTCTCAAGATGTTCCTGCGCAGTGTGGGGGGAGTGAGGGGCAGGGGTATCGAGCTGAGACACACTGTGATGCTTTCAGGTATGATGAGTCCTGCATGATGTGACCGTAACAGCAGTTCGTGTGGTCGTTACCTTCCTCTTCATTCCTACGACGGTTACGGCCACACAAACTTCTGTTACGGTCTTCTCATGCATGGTTTGTCATGCCTGTGAGCATTCCGGTTTGTCCAAGTGCAGTACACTGTACCAGATTAGGCATGTGACTATACGGAAGTTTGACCATTGTCACCATTTCTCCCACAGGTTTCTGAAGAAACGTTGCCCTGTTGAAGTTCCCCGTTGGGAATGGAACGCGTTGGCTGAGCTTTTCGTTTTGTTTGTTTGTGTATTTGTAATAAAGTTCTGTTTTTACTCTACTGTTGACTACTGGACTTCATGACCTGGCGCACCCACATTTTGGTTACTACGATCTTGGGTCTGGGGCACGGAGGCGTCTTGCACGGCTGACGTTGGGGTTGGTTGCGCAGGTGCACTATGAATTGGAACTATTGTGTGGTGCGGATACAGGGGCCTGCCGTTGCTTTTGTGGACATGCATCCATGACATATGTGAGGGTGTTTGATGGGGCTGGCTGTGAGACTCCTCCGACTCCGGCAGTTGTTGGTTGGAAGGTACCAGGGGCCAACAGGTGCAGCACAGCCAGCAGCTTTGTCTGCGGGGATGTAGGTTGTCCGCTGTGTTGGTACAGTCATCCTGTGGGCAATGTGGGTCAGGATGCGGTGGATGGTTGTCCTTTTGAGCCTGTGTTGGCCAATGGCTTCCTCTGGCGTTGAGTCTCAGGGGCTGGTGTGTTTTAGGGTTGTATGATGTCCTGCACTGCCTAGGTGGTAATCTGGGGGGGGTTGACCAGGGGGGGGCCTGGGAGTGGTGGCGGTGGGTGTTGTGGCCCTCTTGGTTCTCCGAGCTGCATGATCATTGGCTCCATGGCATCTGTTGGTCTTCAGATGTGGCTCTGGGCTGGGCTCCCTTTCATACTGCAGGTAGTCGTCCTGCTTAACACCAGCAAAAGGCAGGTGTTACATCCCTGCTGCTAACGCGCCTTATCGCCTGTTCTTGGTTCGCATCGCAGATCTGGCTGCTCGTTGAGAATATCGCGAAGTGGTGTTTTCGTGTGCTTTTGCACGGGAACGCCTACTCTGCATATCATTAGCGTTAGTTGTCGCACTCATCCGTGGCGATGTTTTTTGCGGCAGCTATCGCTGGTAAACTGGCGATGTCGGCAGTTTGCACCAGCTTGAGAATAGCGCGATAAATCTATGGCCACTTTTGCGGTGCTAAAGTGCCGATAAATCGGCGATAAGTCCTTGAGAATATGCCCCTAAGTCTTTTTACAGACTGTGCCCTCAAGGCTTCGCCTTTCTCTTGCATTCTGGTTTGGGGCCTGCCTCTCTGTTCAATGCTGCCTTTACACCTAGGGATGATGGGCCTTGAGGCTTCTCTATGTTCCTGTGGGCAGGACTTTTTATGGTCAAGTGCCCATATGGACGGTTGTGTCCACTGCCCGGCAGCTTTCTTTCTGGATCTGACTATATGCTTGTGTATATGTGTGCATACTGTGATAGGTTTTGCTCTAGCAGCTGAAGTTTGTCTATCTTGGATGTTGTTGTCCAGGATTAGCGGTTTTCCTTGACCTGTCTTCATATTCCTTCTTTTTCTTTTGGTCTGGTTATTCCACCAGTGCGGGCTTGAGGCTTTGTTTCATGTTTCTTGTGGCTCTTCCCTCTGATGGGGCGACAGGTCCCTGTTCAGATGTATCTCTTTGCATTTGGTCTCTTTAAGGATATCAAGTTGTCTCTGGCAGGGGCATTTGGGTTGACTGCTACTCTTGGGGTAACCTTTGTTCTGTGTGCACCAAGTTCTGGTTGCTTGGCCAGTTGTTGCTCCCTTTGACATTCCGGTCTTGAAGTCTTTTGGCTTGGGTTCGTGAGCGCCAGTTGTGTTGCTTCTTTGGCCTGGCTCTGTGCTCTGTTCTATGGTGTTCTTCTGGGCCAAGGTAGCTCATTCGGCTGTGACCTGTGGTTCTGTCTCATGGCATGGATGGTCGGCCTTTTGGATCTTACATACTACATTTTCTTTGGTTGATAATAGAGCATGGCTTTAGTGTGGCTGCCTGTTGTAGCTCTTCTTCGGGCTCCTTGGATTCTAGTATGGGTCCATTTTACACCTGGGGTTGCTAGTTGGCTGGTGAGTGTTGTAGTGCCTCAAGGTACTGTGGTCTTAGGCTCTGCTGTTCCTTAGTTCTACTACCCTCAACTCGTTGCATGCAGCTCCTATGCTCCCTGTGGTGCCTCCACACATTTGCTAGAGTCTCTGGCTTTCCTAGCTCAGATTGCTAAGGAGGGAGACAGGGGTACAAGCTTAACCCTTAAACAGTAAGGTCTAAGATGAAGAAGACAGATGAGGATTTACTTCCCTAATTCCTTGCAGGTAATCTTGAATGCTCCAAGTTTTCTTCATCACAGTTTTGCACCTAATACGCCCTTTTCCTTGCTTGTCCTGCTTCCATTCCTTGCCTGGTTTGTTCCGGTTTTGGGCAGGGGAAGGGACAGAGTTTCATTTAACAAGCCCAGGGGCAGAACTAAACATGTAATTTTCCTGGGGTAGCACTGTAGTTGCCTGTCTAAAAGGTGAGACCTACCCTCTTGGAGAAACCATTGGAATGAAGAAGAGTTTACCTTGGACCAATGAAGACTCCCAGGAAGTATTCACACCACTTCCCAAGGAATATGGTTCAATTGTAAGTGAAATCCCAAAAGTCTGTTGCCATTTTTAATGAAAATCCCACGTTTTTTACAGCCCATTATTTTTCAAACGAAAAATGTAGATTGAAATGTTTTATTATTTACTGTCATTTTATAGTAAGAGGGCAGGCAACAAAGAAATAAGAAGGGGCAAGTGGAGAGGTAGGCAAAAGTAAATGGCTAGGAATAAACAGAGAAGGACTGGTGTAAATATGAAAAAGAGACAGAAACAATCAGATCTCGACTGCTGACTATAACAGCTCCCTGTACATTTCCACAGCCCAACAAATAGACTGAGGCCATGAATGAGAAGCTGAAATACACAGAGTAATACATACCTTAATGAACGTACATTAGCGGCTAGAGTTGTTGGCTGCTGTTCCTGGTTTGACCAATGACAGGTCCATCAAAAGGAGCTCAGAGGTAGACCTATGCCCTGCCCTTTCAGGGCCTAGCGTTTCTGCTATGAAATATATTTATAGAATTATAAAACAGGCCTCATCACTGGTTGGCATCAAATGTTGGAGCTGCCTAGTAAATATAAATCAGTTCTCATAAAACATTTTTGTTCGAAGAATAGGGTGCTCCTTGTATGAAAAAAGAAGTGGGACCCGCATAAACATTTTGGCTGAGGCCTTACAAAAGCTTCTGACAGGTCTGTAAGATGATATAATAGACACTACCCTTGCTGCCTTGGCTCAGGGGTCATGAAAGCAGCAAAGGTAAACATTGGAACACAAGCCATCATTACTCTCTGTAACTTCCACTCCTTCCTTACACTTACACTAGCCAACAACAAAAAAATACGAGGCTGTTGAGTGGCTGTCAGTGTGACACAGGTTTTAACCTGTTAGATAATTGCTGACCATATGGTGCATAGTGCCATTTCTTCTACCGCTGGCCTTTCAGTGACATGGTGCCCATGCATACCTTCCGTTCCAATGAGAGTCGCGGTATGCTCAATGCAGGCTGTGGATAAAGAAATAAGAACGTTTGATTAGAAGTATCAGAGTAAGCCATAACCCAGTCAGAAAAAGAAGACCTGCTACTAATACACTGTGATGGATTGGTTGAGCCTGCTTGGGAGCCACTGGCTAGTGAGCAGGGACGATGCTAAGCGCTGGACGTTGTGTGTGGTTGAATACTGTGCCAGGCAAGGTGCAGGGCTGCCCTGCATAGGGCAATAGTACTGCCCATGAGGGAGTCTAAACACTGTGTTAGGGAAAGGGATACATTCCGGAGGTGAGAAACAGGGAGGGTGAATGGTAGACGTGGCCACTCTGCATGAAAGGGGTTAAGTGCTGTTCGGGGGAGAGTGTTATTAGTCGGATGCTGGAGACGGGGCTATTGTGACAAAGTTTTTAGGAGCAAGTAAGAAGGTCCCATCCGAGTGAAGATCTTGTTTCTAGGTGTATTTCTGTGGAAGAAGGTGTCTAGTGTGGGTGGAGTGGGAGGTATTTAGAGAACACATGAGGGGGCTATGTTTACTGGACACTGTAGAAGACTAGTGTGTTCTGAAGTAGCAGTAGTCAAAGAATGGCTGGAGGGGGGCAGTTGTGGTTCAGTGCCTAGAGGTGGAAAGAGTGGAGCAGTGTTAAGAAGCACCAGGCTTTGAGGCAGAAAGGAAAGGAGAAGAAAAATGTAGAGAAGGCTTCTGTGTAGGGGGGCACAGTTGTGGGACCTCTGCAGCTTTTAAGAAGGGCACGAATAATTGGGTGCTCTCTGCGTTTCTCTTGTCTTATTGCAGACTTTATCAATATGTTAATGCAAACTGTCCCATTTCACTACATCTAGTAGCTGTGTACCACTGACGTACATGGCACAACCTGTATCTGCTTTGCATCATGCAGAACCATGGGATAGGCACACCCTGGTCATGAGTACAGACTCCTATTTACATGTCTAGATATTGCAAGGTAAGCACTGGAGGCCACTTTAAGAGAGTGCATCCATGTGCACTGCACACTCTCCTCACAACCCTGCAAGTCTGGTGACCTCTCAGTCTACATCCCTCAGGGATCCCAGTACACAAATCAGGATTCAAAGTAAAAACAAATTTGAACAGAAATAACATCCAGTGAAACTGGAATGGTGAGATTAAAGGGTTACCTAAATCTTCAGTGAACGAGGACTCTTGTTCTAATGAAAGAAAACAAAAAGAGACAAGTTACATTTGATTTCTTATAGACAACGACTAATAAATGAATCGTGTATTAAGCAGACTATGATAAACTGACGCAAAAACGAAGACATTCGGGGGATCTGGGATGAATTTGTTGACAATCGGTTAGTTTTCCCAGATTCTGCAACTACATTTTCTGAAGAAAAGTTCCTGTGAAATGTTCGGAGAAATAGTTATGTTCTAGGTTTAAGTTTGTTCTCAGCTAGACTAGATTTAACCCAGTCTAGCTGGTGAATGAGGATCCCACAGGTCTCTCTTAAAGAGGAGTCAGAAGATTCTGGTTCTTAAATATGACATAATCACGTTTCTCCCACATGCTCAATGGGATGATCATGGCCAGACTGGAAAGCAAAAGCAGCCCTGGCAAGAACGTTCCTCTCTCATCCCTCTCACTCTTTTTTATATTTCATCTCTCTCTAGCCTTTACCTTTCCTAAAGCACCCACTGTGCCTGCTGCTATTAACCTGGGGGAACTGGAGAAATTAGAACAGTTACCAGTAGCAACCCTTTGCCATCAAAAAGCCTGCCTTCAATCAGTGTTGTATCCTGTGTGTCATGGGCCCTAGCGCTAGGAAGGAAATGGCCCCCCAGGGCCTCTGTTTGAACTGTGAAATAGAGCAATAGTCAGGGTTCAGTTGGGCCCTCAAGCCTCTCGGCCCTGGAGCCACTACACCTGTGCACCATGGAAGCTATGCCTCTGCATCCAATGGCTCCACCAAGCAGAGGAAATGCCTATAAAAAAGCAAATTGTATACCCGGCCTTGACATGGTTGTCCAAACTTTGACGTCTGTCATTCAGGTATATACTGATCAAAAGTGGAAAAGTCATGATGACTTCCATAATGGAGATGATGGAATCCAAAGATTTGCAGAGTGACTTGTAAGGCCTGACTCGATGTTTTAACTGAGGATTTCTTGACAAAAACAAGATTTGCTTCTTGCTTTGAGGGGACCACAACAATGAGACAGTCAAGTAGCTAAACAGGTTGCTGTACATAGAAGATGTGCCAGTTTGTTCCTCCCTGTATGAGTTACAAGAGGCTTGAGATATTAAGATATATGTAGCTCATTCTTCTTCCCCTGAGAGACTTAGGTGCCCACACAGTGTTGGCAGAACATTACCTGTTCACTCAGTCCAGAACTTTATAAAAGATTGTCCGATTGCCACCAAGTTCCAGAGGCGGGGCCTCTGCTGCACAAGAGGTTTGGCGGACCACCTGCCAAACTAGCACTTGCCCCTCAGTCACCAAGATATAACCATGCAAAGAGGAGAGTTCCCTCGTCTCACTAGTTGTCTAGTATCTGTTGTTAGAAGAGTTATTTCACCTGCAAGTTGCAGTGCACCTAAGGGATCTTTCTCCCCTCTTCTGACTATATTGCATATCAGGCTTAGCCATCCTCAGTCTTACTTCCAAACTTACACCTACTTGAACTTTGTGTCTTAACTGCTCTTCAGCTGTCACACCATTTGGACCCGCAATTTCAATGCATACTTTTAACTTAACCAAATTACATTCCCTCAATTGGCTAGACCAATGGAACAAACATTTTGGGGACTGGATTAGAAATTCACTCCTAGGGGGCAAATTGATGCAACACTGAGCACACAGGCTCTTAGGAGGATCGCCATCTTAAATTGCTCAAGGATCGTGCAGGTCTCTGTGGCCTGGAGAGCTATGCTGGAGGGGGCTTAGTCTCCTGGCAGGGTCATCAAAGATGGTCAGGTCAGAGTGTAGAAATAAGATGAACATCATCCACTGTCGTACAGCTTATACTTTCCCAAGTAAAACAGTGCATTTTTTGGACTACATAAACATTAGGGTTGTGTGAGACTGACTCCATGCACACCCTCAGGATATTTGACCTGCATCCTTTTAGCTCACAGTGCACCATCTGTACCCCTAACCTGGAAAGGTAACAAATGGATGGTCCAACCCAGAACATAACAACCCTGACTCTCCCAAAAAATCATGGTAACAGATCTCGAACCTTTTTGTTTGGTTACTGATGCATACCTAAAGAGATACTTAAGAAATACTCAGCAAGGCGTTTCAGTATTTATTGAAGCATTGTGATTGTTGCATAAAAGACATGTGTTGCAATGATCAATAGAAGGCAACATAATAAAGTAATTAGCATTACGAGAATGGTGAAAAACATGAATAATTCAAACATTGTGCCTTAACAGTGAATATATGCTGGCATATAAGTGCTGTATTATATTCTGCTGCTACCTAGCGCTACCTAACCTAGTTTGTCTAGGGTGGGTGAATCCGCCAAATCCCTGGAGGATGATCTAACTCCCAATTGCCTGTGGGTAGGTGTCATCAAGCTGCCCGTGTTGGTGGAGAGCTGGGCATCCGTTGTAGAGGTTAAATGGATCAGCTGGGCTGGAATTCTGACATGCAGCAACCTTGCAGTGTCAGCAAAATGCTCCTCTAACTAAACAAGTAGGATATGCTGTTTATATAATAAACATCACCCATGCTTAAGCCCCAGTCAGGCTGCTATTGTGTATTCTATCGTGATAGCTCTGTTGCTGAGCAGACAAAATAAGTGACAACATTTTGAGTAATGAACTTAGCGTTCAAAGTAGTTAATAATATGCCCACAAAGTGAAAATGTAAGCAAAGGCTGCTTTAGAGAATATTATCCTGAACAGGGAAGTAAATGATATGTGTGTCAAATGTCAATGTTCAGTGTTCAAGAAAAGATATCAAGTTTAAATGTGAACGTGTAAAATGGTGACGTTCTAGCTCGATCTGAATGTGACCATGTGACAGCACTGGCCCTCAAAGCTGGGGGTTGGGCACAAGGCTAGGTGTCTTCATCTGCCTGATATTATTGGTATGTTTTCTTGGTAGTGATGGGTGTTAAGTTCAAATGCTTTAGAAATAATGCAGGCAGGTCTAAATGTGCAATGGACTTGGAATGAGAGCCAAAGATGTTTAATAAGTATTGTTGTGATGATTTACAACGTCCTTGTATCAGTATTCAGTCTTGCAGTAGCATGAAATTTATCTTACAGGGGCTCTTTCAGAATGACCATGAGGCCAGTGAGGAGGCAGATTCCATATTCTAGTCTTGCACGTCATCCTGAACTGGATGTCCAATGCCTACCTGAAGCTCAACCCAACAAAGACAGAATTCCAGTTATTTGCCAAGAACAACAAACATGTTCAAACCTGGAACAAGGACATGAACCTTGATGGCTTCGAACCCTGACTTTCACCAAATGTCATGCCACTTGGGTTAATCCTGGGCACCAAACACAACCTCAACCTCAAGGAACACAGAATAGACATGGCCTGGTACCAGCTCTCTCCTCCAAAGATAGTCAACCCATTACTTCCAGTAAGCGACTTCGGAACTGCTGTTTAAGCTCTCAATCTCTCACATGTGGATAGTGGTCCTGCCCTAGTCCGAGGCCTTCCAGACTTCACACTGGCACTTAAGGGCATTCTACATGCGGCAGTATGTTTCATCCAGTGCCTGGAGAAATATTGCTCCCCTAGCTGGCTTGTGCTATCTTCAAAACCAGCTGCATCATTTACAAAGCCACCACAGCCAGCAACCCCACTTATTTCGCAGACAAGCTAGCAGTCTAAGGTGGGTCCCGAAACACCTGCAGCCAGAACACCATCAGACTGCAGAAGTGTCAAAAAGAAAAAGTAGCCCATAGTGGCTATAATTCCTTATGGCTGCAATCTCTATCCCCTTCTTTTTTATATTCATATGATCCTCTGGCCCACCTTATTCAGTCATGTGAAGGTGAAGCAATATTTCATGCAGATGACACTCAATTTGTCATCAAATTTGATGGTGAGGTGAATCAAGTGTTAGTGCATCCATTCCATCCTTTTGAAGATAGGTAGATAAATGTAGCAAAATAAATTTAAACTGAATGTAAAGAAAATGGAAATTCTCCAGCCTTTCTATTGCTCTCTTGTCTTGGATGACCTTTCAGGCTTCTTTCGTTAGGAATCAAGCCTAAATTTGCTCACTGCATAAAAGATTTAGGAGTCTAAATTGATCTTTCATGAAAGAAAAGGAAAATGCAGTAGTAAAAAGCTGCTTTTTTTCAATTACATTTAATATGAAGGATTATTAAACTGCTCTCCTTTTCTCAGAGAGTGCAAATCCTCAATGCTTTTGTTTCCTTATGAGTTGACTTCTGTTACTTTGCCTGTCTAGAGATACCAATGTATCTCATCGACAAACTGCATGATAAGTAAATTTAAAAAATTGGATCATAGTTCCCAGGCTTGGAGATCCTTCCACTGGCTCTCAGTTAAGAATCGCATGACCTTTAAAGTTATGTGCCTAGTCAATAAAGAACTTTACTCCACTTCACGCTCTCCACTCACCCTTAGATTGATCAATCATAACCCTGTGTGCTCCTTGGGATCAGCAAATAAATAGCTTCTGGCAGTTCCAATATGCCGAGACGTTTGCATGAGCAGCAAACAAGGATGGAATGCCATGCCTCTCCATCTGAGACTTAATGCTGACACTGGCCACCCAGATGAGCTATGTGGAACACACTTGTTTTGAACTCTTTGATATCCCGGCATTTCCCATCATTCTAGGATTAATCTGGCTCTGGCATCATGAGCTGTACATTGATTGGGCAATTATGTCCATTACATATGCCACAGCTTACTGCTCGGAACATTGTAGCCGCCAAAAAAAGACTAAACCATTATCAGTATTTTGTTTTGCAAAAACCAACTCCTGGGCTAAAGATGGAATTATAGGAGGACAACAACCCAATTCCAATGCCATACAGAGAGAGTTTTGGAGGTTTTTACCGGATCACTGACAAAATATCAAAGGTCAAAAAATCGACCTACAAAAATATCGGAGCAAGAATATCGATGTCAATAATATCGATAACCTATCTACAACATGGTAAGTACAAAAATATCGAGAAAAAAAATATCGATGTCAAAAATATCGTTATCAAAAATATCGGTTTTTTTTGTTAAAAAAAATATGTAAAATAAACTAAATAATACTTATAAATAAAATAAACATAGTTAAAAATATTTTATAATGTTTAAAATTAATAAGTAATATATATAATTTAATAAAACATTAATTAAACGTATACATATAATATATAATATATATACTTACTAAGGGGCTCATTACGATGGCGGGCGGAAGCACCACCGCCGTGCTGGCGGATGCAAAAACCACCAGTTACCGCCGGCACGCAGCAGTCCACACGCCCGCCCAATTACGATGCGAAAAGTAGGCCAAACACCGCCGGCAAGCCAGCAACACCGTCCGCCATCAAAGTGCGCCCATACATGTAGCGGCGCAGCCCAACTGACACACACCGTCCGACGAAACACGTCCCGCCCGGCGCATAAATTACGATGCCGCAAACAAACGGCTCCCACGGCTAAGAGACACCGCACGTGAAAGAGAGGCGGTAACACGGACGCAGAGCACGGACAACGAAGAAGCGGCACCCCGAGCATGAATCCAGCACTGCAGGCCCTTCCCATGCTTCTGCTGATGCACCACCAAGGACGCAACGTACCGCGGAGACGCAGGTAGGCACACACACAACAAGTGCACGCAAACAGCGCACACAGTGCAAGGGCGGAAAAAGCGGACAACCCCCCACCAGCGCGTGTACACTACACATCCACCATTGCATCCACATATGACACACAGGCCAAATCGTAACATCGCGGAACACGTGTGCACACACCACCTGGGACTAGGAACCAACCACCCCGTCACGGCCCCAAAGCGCCGATGACGCCGCCACACATGCGCACAACGCAGAGGCCAACCGCAGCGCCATGCATGCGTCGCACACAGACACAGGGACACAACCAAGCAGCACACACATCAGCCCCACCCCGAACGCACATGACACGTGACAGGCCTGCCACAGACATGTCCCCAACGCCCAATTCACGGACAACACCCAATGCCACACAACCGACGCACACATGTCAGTGAAGTCACGCAACAGCAGGACACACCCCAGTGTAACAAACATGGCGTAGCACACAGCGGCGGCAACACCAACTAGGAGAAGCAGGGCCCCTCGGGAAGAGGAACGCCAGTACCACACTGAAAAACCCATACCACTCTGCACATATGAACAAGACATATAAAACGGAACACCAAAGAGCACGGGGACCGACAACAGGTGGCCCAAGAATAACATTCACACACAAGGCCCAACGCAGAGCGGAAAGGCAGCCTGCCGCCCACACAAGGGAGAGCAGACAGCACTGAATGACCTTCCATTCCAACACCGAAACCACAGCCCTACGACAGAAGCCGGTGAATACAGCCATTGTCCAAGAATAGACCAACACAGGCATGCCGAGGAGACCGACCACAGGGCAGATAGCGCATATCACAGAAGCACACAACGGACGGGGAAGAAAGAAGAAAACACTCCCCCATGTCGGCCACATGCAAGTTAATTGGAAGGAGTCACACATCACTGACCTTGAACTGTCTGAGAAGCATGTGGGAAGAGGGCCCGTGTCCTCCAAACAAGCAAACAGAACACAAGTCCTGTCTCCCTACGACTACACAGAGCTCACAGCAACCTCGGAGCGTGCACATTGCAGACTGCACACACAGCCGGAGCACGCCACCACAACGCACCGCTGCGAAATGGCAACCGCCACACACCTACCCAACTACGCCGAACAGCTCAAGCTGTACAAAACCAACCTGTTCCATACATTGGGATGCGATCTCCTGTCCCTGCTGAACGTAAGTTACCGACTGACTTACCGCATCACATTGTTCAGCTGCGTCATGCCCGTCTTCTACGGTCGGAGGTGTCCCTACCAGCATCCCGTCGAGATATGCCTCTCCAACCCGGCATGTCTGAAGGCAGACCTGCTACCACTACTCCTCCCTCTGGACGCACACGACAGGGCCTGCTCTGCCTATGGGGGCATCGCGTATGTGGCCAACATCGCACCCGCACTGAAATGGGACCACTGTGCCTCCACACGACGGATCATCGAGAACAGCTACATCGAATGTCACCCAGCATGCCCCATCATGGTCCTCCAAGGGACAACTTATGAACAACACCTTGACAGCCACCATCCGCTACATTGGCTGGCAAACATGTACACCACCAATGACATGGAAGCCCTGCTGGACGGCATCGCATACCTGACAACCTGTAAATACGTCGGACCACAACGCAGGTTCCCCGAGTGACCTATGATGTCCAACCCCGCACCCATGCTTAGCTTCCGCACGGACTGGCCAGTCACCACCACAACAGCCATACCAAACGACCGGCAACTGTAACCACACCATCAACGACATCGCCATGACATCGGATATGACCGGGACATGCACACTGTTCCCCATCACATCCAGGAACACCGCATGCATCGTGGGAGGCAGTGGCATGGGCTCTGTGTATCGCACCCACATGGACGGAACTGCACGAACAACCAGGACACGACATGGATCCAGCGCCCATGGACACACACACCGCTCAGTGGACATGAATAGGTCGCCTGGAGTCTGTGGGTGCTGCACCCCTCCCACCCCCGCCCCGGGAATCCCATACCAGGACCTTTGCATGGACGTCAAGTGCATACAACAACAACACGACCCCAGTGACTGTGACATGTCCAGTAACCACCACAGTGCAACAACAAGTGGCACGCCGCTGCATGCACGCAAGCACATGCCCTGATGTCATCTCACATGCACGCGTGCATGAGGAACAACCGCAGCAAACCTGTCACATGGAACTGAGATGGACTGTGCCCATGATGCCAAGCGGTCTGGTAGGCTACATGTATACCGTCTGTGTCAAAGTCCGCAGCTCCGCAGCTATACGTAAATGTACATTAGCACAGCCTTGGCCAAGCAGATGTCACTCTGAAGCCCACATCCCACATGCAACAGCCAATCACATGTAACCCCACACCCTATCCCATTTGCAATCATGCTCAGTATATCCTCAACATGTATTCCGCTGCCAGTAGTGTCCACTATACTGCATCACAGAGGACAGAAGACTCAATATAATGTTTGAAACCAAAACTGTCTCCGCTGGCTCATTTCACAAGTACGAATGAGAGAGGATGAGAGTATGTGAAGTACACGGCAGTCGTGACATGACCATGTAGTCCACTGGTATTGGATGTCAACGCAAATGAGTAGCACAACTGTGGAAGACACACATGTGTCGTGTGAAGTCGTATGGACGCAGTGCTCAGGTGGGTGGGTGTGACGGGTAGATGCGCACATGCCAAGTTGGAGCACGCCGTGTTGGGAGGGGTCATGAACAGTACACCACCGCTTCCCTGGGCATTGTGAGAGGACACCTGTCGGGGGGAGTGAACACGTGTGTGCACAGCAGCCGGGCACACGTACAAAGCGGTACCAGGCGCACCTCAGCCCACCCTCTGTGGACAAGCTGGATCCTGTTGTGCGCCCGCCATGCCCCTTGACAAGGCACACACAGCCCCAGTCGACCAGGTGTAACCCCAACATAGTCACTCCGCACAGGCGATACAGGGCACGGGATGGCAGTGGAGCATGGTGTGTGAGAGGTCTCCTCGCGCTCCTCCTGGTCATATCACGCAGGCAATAGAACCTCAACGTCTAGCATGGCACAAGTCAAATGGAAGTGTAGGGGGACGCACCACAGCACGAGCAGCACTGACGTCACGGGAGGTGGCTCGCACCATCCCATCCATTGCCCATCATACCAACCACGCCACATGCCATTGCGACTAAGTGCAAGCGCGTGCGCCACCACCCCGAGCCCTCCCCAGAGAGGCCAAAGAGTGAATGTGTGGGCCATCAGTCACAGACGGACGTGGCCTGGCCGCAAGGGCAGCCACAGCCACTGGGTGTCGCAGGTGGCGGATCCGGAAGGCGAAGACTGTGATGCATAGTCCATGCAGGCCGGGTCTCCATTTGGGGCACCACGCAGGTGGACGGCGTCCCGCAACACATCATACCCTGAGACAGCCCACTCGTGCGACTGGACCCACACATACACTCCTTGCCCTCTCTGGTGCGAGCTTGGGGCTGCCTGTGCAAGCGCTAGCCTCGCAGGTGAGCATGCATATTGGGGGAGCGAGGGGAGGACATGTAGGGCTGGGGCGAAGATGACTGTATCACTGTCAGTTAGTACAAGGGATGACCCAGATGTGGAAAGGAAGAGACGTGTCCCGTGTGTACTGCAACTAGTCGCCAATCCAACTACCCCCCATGTCCGGAATGTAAGCCCGCACCTAGGCCCGCCCATCCGCCACATCGAACATACCACCAGCACGACAACCTTCCCATTCGAAACACTGACTGGGGGTGGCGACCAGTGTACAATCATGTGTAGCCTACCCACGCGTACATGTGGGCCCTCCATGATCCATGTCACCTGCGGCAAAGTCATGACATGCGCAATGAGGGAAGTGAGGAGAGCTGCCCGCCCCACGCGCAGAAGGTGCATCAGCTCCACAGACCCAGCAGCGAGTCCAGCAGGGGTCACATGTGCAGGGGCAGCTGTGCCTGGTGTGAAGGCACATGCATATAGACAGCACATCGACCAATGTGTAGTCTGCCCATATCTACAGTCCATCATCATGCGGACATAGGAATTGAACACAGGGCAACACATCTTAGTGGGTGCACCCACCGTGACCAACAATGCGCAATCATCGACGTACCCGCCCTGTGCATGGCCCCCACCCAACGGAGGCACATCCAGTGCCACCATCCCACACACACAAGCCTTCCACGGAACATGCTGTGTCCAATGGTCAGTACAGAGTCAGCGCCCATCTGGTGGATCCTGAACAGGAGACACATGCACACACATGCCAGCTCCCACTATGTACGACTGCCACCTGGCACGTGCAATGTAACCTCTCACCTGTGACGTGTGACTGCAAGCACACAGCCGTCTTGGCATGGGGCTGTCAATGTGGACACCTGTCAATGTTTCGGGAGGTGTGATCCGTACAGTGCTGTACATAGGGTGCAGTGCTGACACCTACTACTGTCTCATATCCCCTCGTGCCACAGGTCCCACTTGTTTTGGCCGCTCAGCCTGTGCCCACATCGTCGTCGTCGTGTGCCATACTCATCCAGCCGCGGAAGCAGTTCCATGCTCAGCAGACATTCATGTTGCCGTGGCGTTGCCGCTTGACGGATATGCAGTCAGTCCCCATCAGCACGCCCCGCAAGTCATTGGGGCCTAGATCCCCATGTGCATGCACATGGCAGTGGTTTGTATCACTAGCCATTGCCATTGTTGGGAGACCTGTGTAAGTGTATTGTGGCCGTGCCGTCCCAGCTTGACAGCTGGGCTGTGGCTCATGTGCTTGCTCAGTCATGTCAGTGATGTGTATGCGAAATTGCTATGTGTCGTGTTGCTTTGACATGTGTCCTCTGCCATTGTCCCTAGGCGGAGACCGAACATTGACCGCCCATACCAATTGCTGGCGGACATGGACGATACAGAGGTTATTAGGAAGTTTCGGCTGGACAGGCCAACCCTGCATCGACTGTGTGCCATGTTAGAACCCCATCTCCGTCCCCGCAGGGTGTATCCGACTGCTGTCACCCCCACGGCTAAGGTGATGGCCGCCATGCATTTCTTCGCCACTGGGTCATTCCAGCACACAGTGGGCATTGGAGGAGGGATGTCCCAGCCCATGTTCAGCAAGGTGCTGAGGGATGTACTGGCAGCCATGATGCTGTACCGAAACAGGTACATCCGCTTCCCCAGGGCTCGTGAATTGGCGGCAGTGAAGGGTGCATTCTATGCCCTTGGCAGAATCCCACACGTCGTTGGAGCCATTGACTGCACACATGTCGGCCTTGTTCCACCACAGGCCACTGAGCACCTGTACCGCAACAGGAAGCACACGCACTCCCTGAATGTGCAAGTGGTGTGCCTTGCGGACATGGTGATCACCCACGTGTGTGCAAAGTTCCCAGGCTCGGCCCATGACGCACACATAATGCGCAACAGCATCTTGCCACGACTGATGTCCAATATGCAACAGGATCGTGCCTGTATTGTCGGTGAGTATGTGGAGTGGTGTAGCGTGCTGGTTGTGCGATGCTGTCCCCTGTCCAGTTGGAATTGCAACGGTTCTCTGTGTCCCTCACACCCAGGTGACTCTGCGTATCCGAATGGGGCATGGCTGCTCAGTCCATTGAGGAATCCTCGCACCCCAGCAGACGATCGCTACAATGAGGCACATGGGAGGACCAGACGTGTGGTCGAGCGTACCTTTGGCATCCTCAAGTCCAGGTTCAGGTGCCTGGACCGCACCGGGGGTGCGTTGGCGTACTCCCCACAGAAGGTGTGCCAGATAGTGGTGGCGTGCTGCATGCTGCACAATCTGGCCATTCGGAAGCAGATCCCCCTCATCGTGGATGACGGAGATCAACCAGGGCCCCAGCCCGCAGACCAGGACAGCTCGAGTGAGGAGGACAGCGGAGAGGAGGAAGCTGGTAATGTGCGGCAGCAGCTCATCGCCCGCTACTTCACTTGACGGTGAGTGTCCATGTACGACGGCTGATGTGGCTGTATCTGTGCAGGTGTGTGTGTGCTGTGTCAGGGTGGCCGTTTGTTCACTGCGTGCTGTGTGTCAACGCTCCATGGCCAGGGTAGTATGCCACTGTTGGTGGCTGTGGCATTGTGCCCTATTGCTCTGTGCGATGTGTGTACATTGCTTGTAGTTGTTGACATGTACTGTGTGATGGGTGTGTGACACACTCATTGAATGTGCTCCTGTTCTGTCTCCCACCCCTAGGTCCCTACAGGCCCTCCGGTTCCATTGCCATGCCACGCATCAGGTGCCTTTCCGCCCAAGGTGGCCGTTGTATTCCGTACAATTAAAACACAGGGCACAAACAGCAGTTAGTGAAAAAGGTGCATTTATTACTAACTGTGACATGTGATTGTGTGTAAGGTGATGACAAAAGTGGTGCGTGCAGTGACAATGAGCTGTCGGTCATGGCTGCGTGATGATCAGGGTGTACCCACTGGTTCTATGTCCATAGTCCAACACACACATGCCATCCAGATGGCTGTGTGGAGTGGGATCGTAGTCCAAGTCAATGCAGTGGCTGGTCAAGGAAGGCTGGCGGAAGGCTGGCTGGCTGCCTCACTTGCGGCTGGAGCGTGCGAAGTCCTCCCGGGAGATCTGTTTCCTCTTCGGACGGCCCCTTCCACGTTTGCGAGGGGGGTGCCTGCTTGCGACATGCTGGTGGTTGAGGTGTGATCACTGGCTGTGGAGGCAGGGGAACTGGACACTGCTGCTCCACCCTGCGCCCCGGCAGGTGGTAGCGGAGGGGGAGCTGCTGTCCCTGGCTGTGACCTCACCGCCACCACCAGCTGTCCCATGAGGTCCACGATTTGGCCCATACGGGTGTCCATGGACCTCAGCACCCCCAGCACCTCACGCGTGTCTGAGGCAGACCGGACCCATTGTCCTTGGGCCTCTTCATAGGCCCCAAGGACTCTGGCCATGTGAGGCAGGGCATGGCTCCCAGGGGAGGCTGGCGTTTCCCTGACCCTGCTCCTCCTACCAGTCCTGCTGCCACCGGCCCTGCCCACTAGCCACATTGCTCACCACGGTCCTCGCTGTGGCTCCCAGGGTGGATCCAGTCGTCCGGGCCACCACCTGCGCTGGGGCTGGTGCCAGCGAAGACGTGGCGGTGGTGGCGGCGGTGGTGGTCGGTGCGGCGATGGTGGCGGTTACGGCAGTGGTAGTGGCCACAATGACCGTGGGTGTGGCCGCAACGACAGTGGCAGCAGGGGGCTGGGAATGTTCAGCAGCCCTGGATGATGGGTTGGTGGGTAGGAGGGGTCCTGGGGAGCGGCTGGGCCCTGCCACACCAGATGGGCCTGCTTGGTGGTCCGTGTCCGAAGAGGAGGACAGATCCTCCAGATCCGTGTGTCCTCGTTGGGGGCTTGTAGGCTGGCTGTGCTGGCTGCTGTCTCCATCCCCAGCATCCAGCAGTTCGTCACCTGTGGAGAGAATGAGATTTGTTATTGTGTTGCACCTGGCGAAGTATGTATTTGTCGTCTGACATTGACAGTTCGTGCAATCTCGTACATGGGTTTCCCGGAGGCGTGTGTGTGGCTGTAGCATCTGTAGTTGTGTGTGCTTGGCAATGGGACTGTGTGCTGTGCACATGTGGCATGGGACGGATTGGCCATGCCGATGGGTGTGTTGCAGTGCCCCTACTTATTGTGACTCTGGTGTATGCGGGCTCCTGGCCCATCCTGGGTCTGGTTTGTACTTTGCTTTTGGGGTTCAAATGGAACGCTTAGGAACGCATATGGCAACATGGACGCATCGTTATGAGTGAGTGATGGTTGTGTGCCAGCCAACGTATTGCAGTTGTCCCATCTCCTTGGTGTGCGTGCTGCCCTGTGCCATGTGCATCACTGCAGTGCTCGGGGGGTGTGGCCCATGTTGTGTGTTGTTGCTCACAGTGTGTCGTGCACTTCATTGACTTCTGGCACATGGTTGGTCATGGGCATGTATCTTAGCGTGACTGCTGTATGTGTGGCAGCTGTGCGGATGACATGCCTTTCATGAGACTGGGGCTGACGGATGGGATGGATGGTATGTTGTTTGTGCATGGTGTGTCTGTGTGTTTGATGGGTTCAGTGGTGTTCGTGTGCATTTATGTTGTTCCGCTCTGTTGCGTCTAGTGTTGTTTGTCTTACATAGGCGTAGTTGTGGGGTGTGTGGTTGACAGGCAGTTGGGGCTACATGGACAGGACTTCAATGGTGTTTCGGTTGTGTGTGATGAGTTGCACAGTGGCTGCCGTGTGGTACTATATTCAGTGTGGCTTGTGCATGCAGACGTGGCTCCTTGGGTGTTGCTGTGTCTGTGATGTGTCATGTGAGGTGTGAGTCTGTTGTTCATGTCCGTGTGCACATTGTTCACTTGTTCGTGACGGTGGGCGGTGCTGCGTGTTCGTCTGCTACGTGACATGTCCCATGTGTTGGTCGTGTTATGGTCCTCATGCCTCCAGTAATCCAGCCCTGTCCAGTTTCCCACCTGCAAGTTGTTCGTGCGTGCACTGTACTGGATGCCACATGGCTCTAAGCGGGGGGTGCTCCATGTTGCAGGTCTGTGGGGGTGGGAGGGTGTTGTGGGTCGTGGGGGTGGCTGGATACCCACTGACACCGATTGCTGTGGGCCGTGATGTCTGCCTTTCGGCTGTCGTTGTGCACTGCGGTGGCTGACACGTGGCTGTGGGGTGTGGGGGATGCTCCTCCTTGCTGTGCTGTGGGACTGGGGCCTGGTGTGTGTTGTACTTGGGCTGTCCACCCTCCCACCCACTGCAGTTTGTGTTAGTGTCGGTTACTTGTCGGTTAGTGCAGCTGTGGCGGACACATGGGTGTGGTGGGTGCTCGTTGTGGCGCTTCTGGCATATTTGGGGACCTGTTGGTGGTTACGTGGCTGGCTTAGTGTACACATGTCCCCACGCATCTTACAGTTGTTCGGTTTGGGCTGTGTGTGGTAGTGTCTGTTGCATGTGTGTGTGATGTGTTGTGTATTGTGTGCTGGACATGGGGGTGTTTGTCCCTGGGAGCTGTGGCATGGTGGTAGTGCATGTGAGTACATAGCGGTGTGCTGGTATACATTAGTTTGTACTTACCAGCCTCCACTCCCCTGCTAATCCGGCGAGGATCTCCAGATGGATTACGACTCGCACCTTCTCCTCCCACGCTTTGAAGGTCTTAAAGAGCGCGGGATTCCCTCCGCCAGTGACGGCAGCCAGCTCTCTGTTTTTGCCCTCCTTCTTCTTGACCAGGCTCTTTACGTCATTCCAACGTTTGTTGATCTCGACTCTGTTCCTGGGCAGGGTCCCGACTGCATTGACCTGGTCTACGATCCGGTTCCACATTCTGTTTCTGGTGGCTAGTGGTGTGTGCTGGACCATGTTCCCATAGATTTGTGGGTACACCTTGATGATCTCGTCGACCATGACCGTCAGCTCCATGGGCGTGAACTTGGGCATTCTTTGTGGTGCCATGATGTTTGTGGTGCTGGTGCGGTGTGTGTTGTGTAATGTGCAGGGGGTTTGTGGTGCCGGTGTTTGGTGGTGGTGGTGGTGGTGTTTGGTGGTGGTGGTGGTGGTGGTGGTGGTGGTGGTTGTGATGTGTGCGTTTCTGTGGTGTGCTGCTGTCCTTGCTGTGTCACTGTGTCCTCTCCTCTCCGGTTTGCAATGTAGCAAGGGGTTGTGGTCTGTGGGAGTGCTGCTTTTGTACTCACCTATGTGGGTGTGTCCTCATGGTCTGTTGTTTTGAGGTGTGTTGTGTCTGGGGTTCTGGCCTTTGTATTTTTTGTTTGTCCGGGGGGGTGTTTTCGGGATGTGTACTGTGCTTGTGTATTTGTGCGTGCCTTGCTGTGTGGACTTGTTGGCCATGTTGTGTGCTATTGGTTTTGTGTGCGGATGGTTTCTGTGCAGGTACGTGGGCGCCATGGCTTCAGCCGTGTCGATTCTCATCAGCGTTGTTTGCGCTGGCGGGCGGTATATTTGTGGATTTTCCGCGCTCATGTCGGTGCGATCGTAATTTCTCGTGCGGTGTGTCGGCCGTGAGGGCGGGCGGTTTTGTGTTGTCGTGCGTGTTTCCGTCCGTGGCGGGCGGTTTGTGTCCGACTCGGACGTTGGCGGGCGGTATTTTGTGTGCTTTTTCCGCCGATGGCGGTATTCGGTTTGTGTAATCGTAATGGCGTGGTCGGTGTTCAGGCGGTGTGTGCGGGCGGATTTTTGCCGCTTCCATGCCTGGCGGATTTATTTACGCCGGGTATCGTAATGGGCCCCTTAATAATCAGTTTTAATAATTATTTTAATAAATTATAAATTAATAAAAAATATTATAAATTACAAATACATCTATACACATAAAACAATAACATAAATAAAAATTAAATAATTATGTATAACAAATTTAAAAAAAATAATTTACTTTTAATATTTTTAAAATTAATTATATACTACATTAACTAAAATAATACAAAAAATATTAAATAGCGTAGGGAATAAAACTACTATTCCAACTCCCAAAAAAACAACAGTAAGAGAAATGTTGGATAGCGTAGAGGTTAAAATTACTATTCCCACTCTAGAGAGTGCAACAGTAGAGAAAGTATTGGATAGCGTAGGGGTAAAAATTACTATTCCCACTACAGGTAGCGCAACAGTAGGGAAAACGTTGGATAGCGAGAGGGTAAAAATTAATATTCCCACTCCAGTGAGTGCAACCGTAGGGAAAGCGTTGGATAGCGTAAGGGTAAACATTACTATTCCCATTCCAGTGAGTGCAACAGTAGGGAAAGTGTTGGATAGCGTAGGGGTAAAAATTACTATTCCCACTCCAGGGAGTGCAACAGTAGGGAAAGCGTTGGATAGCGAGAGGGTAAAAATGAATATTCCCACTCCAGTGAGTGCAACAGTAGGGAAAGTGTTGGATAGCGTAGGGGTAAAAATTACTATTCCAACTCCAGAGAGTGCAACAGTAGGGAAAGTGTTGGATAGCGTAGGGGTAGAATTTACTATTCCCACTCCAGGGAGTGCAACAGCAGGGAAAGCGTTGGATAGCGTGAGGGTAAAAATTACTATTCCCACTCCAGTGAGTGCAACAGTAGGGAAAGTGTTGGATAGCGTAGGGGTAAAAATTATTATTCCAACTCCAGAGAGTGCAACAGTAGGGAAAGTGTTGGATAGCGTAGGGGTAAAAATTACTAGTCCAACTCCAGAGAGTGCAACAGTAGGGAAAGTGTTGGATAGCGTAGAAGTTACAAATAACATACTTATAAATAAAATAATTTTTTTAAATAATTAATGAATTATTAAATAACTGTAAACTATTTACCAATACCAATAAATAATTATTAAAAACATAATTACCAATAGAAAATTTATTAACAATAAATTAATAATAAATACCAATAAATAATAATTAATAAATATTAATTACTAAATAATAAATATTGAACAATAAAATATTTTTAATAACAAAAACCTATAAATTATTAAAACTTAATTACCAATTAACTAATATTGAACAATTAATTGCTTTTTATACCAAAAATAATAATAATTAAACATTAATTATCAATTAATAATTACTTCTTAATATATTAATTACATTTATCAATAAATAATATTTAATAATATTTAATTACCAATTGATGATAAAACAACAATAAATTAATTTTTAGAACCCAAAAATTCTAATTACATTTTTTACCAATTAATAATTAATGTCCAATAAATTAATTATCAATAACCAAAAATAAATGTAATAATTACTTAATTAGATTTCAATTACTTCCAAAAGTATTCCCCTATAAACGCACAACACACTCCAATAATAAAATAATACACTTAACATAATGATCAATTAATCAATTAATAAAAATTAATAACCAATTAATAAAAATTAATTACCAATTATTAATTAATTAACAATAATATAATTATCAATACCAATTAATTAAAATAAATAATAACTTAATTACACTTAAATTACATAAGGATCAATTAATCAATTAATAAAAATTTATAACTAATTAATAAAAATTAATTACCAATTATTAATTAATTAACAATATTATAATTATCAATACCAATTAATTAAAATAAATTATAACTTAATTACAATTAAATTACTTCCCACCCTATTCCCCTATAAACCCACAACCCGCTACAGAACTTAAACGCAAAAAATAATTAAAATTAATTTATAATTCCTAAAAATTAATAATTATTTTAGTATAATTAAATTACTTCCCACCCTATTCCCCTATAAACCCACAACCTGCTACAGTACAAAAAAAAACATTAACTTAAAAAAACCATTATTAACATATAAAAATTGTATACATATATTTTTAGACAAGTAGAACACTTAACAAAAACACATATAACACATACATATTAAAAACATAACAAAATACATAACAATAATACAAATATCGATATTAGTAACATCGATATTAGTAACATCGATATATTTGATTTCGATATTACTAACTTCGATATTACTTACATCGATATAAAAAAATTCGATATTACTTACCTTAGGGTCGATATTCTGTCCATCGATATTCTTAACATCGATATTCTGTCCCTTCGATATTGTGACTTCGATATTAGTGTATGTAGATATTTTATTTTCAATATTTTGACTGCTCACCGTTTTTACCATCAAGGAAGCAGCTACTGTTCCTCCTCATTAGGAATATAATTGTATCATTGAGTGGATACACATTTATCATGAAAGAATATATCCTACAACAATAAACGAGGATGAAATATAATGGCAGTACTTGAAATAGAAATTAGATAAAGACTGTACCAACCATATATATAGCTAAATGCCATCACCATCTGGAACCTTTAATCACATATTGATCTTATTTGATTAGATCAAACATACTAGTCTTTCACTAAACTCAATCTTCAAGGAGCCTAAACTTTGGTGAGAATATAAGAAGGGGACAAATGGAATACGGGTTTCAATATATGGTACAGTCATGCTGAATATTTAGTGATTCTTTTAGCCTTTACAAGGATCTAGCAGCATCTCAACATTTTGTCAGTGATATTTTCTGAGATCCTCTGGATATCTGCAAGGTAGTCTATTTGGATGATATCTTGATATTCTCTGTCACCCTGAAAAAACATTGAGGCCATTATTGAGAAGTCCTAACACACTGTGGAAATATTTGTATGCACATTTCCAGTTATCCTTTTTTTAGTTTTGAGATCTCTGAACAAGACATCAGTATGAAGTCTTCCAAAGTTAAAGAGGTGCTTGAATGGTCAGTTTCTAGAACAGAATAGTACAAATATTCATTGGATTTGCCAATTTTACTTTTTTATTTTGAGGAGAAGCATTGTATTTATATACAACAGATGGTAACAATGTGGTGTTATGAGGCTCCTTTAACTGGACACCCACGACCAAAGAAGATGTCAGAAAATGCTTGTACTGGTCAGTCGTTACTTTTGGTGGACTTTCTTGAAGTTGTCAGTACAAGAATAGGATGCAGTATGCACTTCAGCCAAGATATCTAATTCCCCTTTAGCAGGTTTGCTACAACCCTTGCCCACTCCAAGTCAAACATGGACAATGATCTCAATAGACTTCATTGTAGAACTACCTTCTTCAAACAGATTTGGGACATTAGAGGTAAGCATGGATTATTTCACTTAAATAGGGCACTTTGTTCCTTTCAAGATATTGCCTACAGCTATAGAACTTGCTCAGATTATTTTAATCCATGAAGTACCACTCCGAGACTGATGGACACATGGAGTGGCTAAATCACTCCATAAAGCAATACTTGAGGTATTTTGTTAATGGATCATCAAAACGTTTGGTACCATTTTGATACAACCACTGCAAAGGTCTCCTTTCTATTGAACCTATGGATTTCATCTGCAAATGTGCCCAGCAAGCTTCCAAAGTTCCCTCTCTTAAAGATCTGCAACAATAGATTTACAACATCTATAAGGTGGCACATCAACATCTGTTGCAAGCCAAAGCACAATGCAAACGTTTTGCAGGTTGTTAACGGAATAAGGCACCTATCGACTAGAAGGTTGAAAGGGTTTGATTATCAATCAAGCATCTATTTATCCCAATGTCACACCCTAAATTTACACCTCATTTTGTGGGTTCTTTTTCTGTAACTCAAAAGGTGGCCACTTTGGCTGATCATCTTTCTCTTCCTTCACACTGTAAGGAACCTTAGTGAAGGGATCTGTTTTGTGAATGGTAGTAGTGGAGCTGACCACCTAGGAGGCACCCCACAGAATGATCCTTATATGTGGGTTTGCTGTGAAAAGTGGATAGGTGAGCAATGTGATCATTGCACATCCTGTGTCTACCATAACTGTGACCACTTTTTGTTTCTGCAAGTTGTCTGTTATGTAGCAACATTTGTGTGCCAGAACTTTGATAGCACCTGCAAACTCCTGTTAAGCTGCAAAGGTTCTGAAGAGAGTTTAGTGCTTTAGTGGTAAAGGGGTTTTGGGGGAGGTAGAGTGAACTTGTTGAGGGTCCCATTTGAGAGATTTTCTGTTGATGGCTGCTGAGTGTCAGTTATTAGTGTTTTGTGGCACGTGGGAGGGTGTATAGCTATTCATCTTTCCTGCTGTCACATTGTGGCTGGAGTTTGATAGGGATTAAGGTGTTAGGGGCAGTACTAGAGTGGGTAAGGTGCATTGGAACTAGAGTTTTTGTGTTGTTTGGCAGTTGTTTAGTTATGGGAAATCTTGGGCAGTTTCCTCATCAGATTTGGGTCAGGCTAAGAATTGGTAGCTATGTGTTTGATTTCCATTATGGACTGAGTATTGTTAATTATTGACTGGTTTGGGCTGTGTTCGGAGTTTGGGGTTACAGAGTCTGTATTGCCTGGGTTGGAGACGGGATTGGGACAGTGTGTTGTATGTTGTTGCAGTGTATTGTACTTTGAGGTACTATCTTTTGTGTAGTCTGGGTGTTATTAAGAAAGTGGTGAACAGGTGTAGACTGATGGCTGTCAATTGAATCATTCATTAGCCATTGTTAAATATACTGACATGAAGTTCACACTTTTGGCTCTCCTATCATGACAGTGAGAGTGTGCAACTATGAGTTAATGTGTTTGCTTTTATTACAGTAAAGAAGTTGAATAAAGTAACGTACCAGGTGGACTTGTTGCAGTAAAGAAACGTAGATGGGTTATTCTAGTTCTGTCTGATTAGCTCACATATTTTTCTGAAATTAGAGCTGCAGGGTGTGCTGTGAAGATGTGATGTTGTATCATTTTAGACTTGTTGTTTATATCCCTTCTGGATAGGTTGTATCAAAAGTATTACAAACAGTGTCTCATTATCTGATTAGAGGACATTTTGGCAGAGATAAAGATATAAAGTTTCCACTTAATAAATAAATCCTACAGGATAAGGAGCCAAACAAGAAAGAGAAACATCTGATAGGTAGGAGGGATTACACATCAATTAGTAAACATACTAGCATCGTTGAGACATGCTGGACTTGATGACAGATAAGATTGATGGTCATTGGCAGCATGTACCTTTCGAAGCTGATCCAGCTTGTCTGCAGGCAGTGCACTAATTGTGCATAATCAGTTTTTGAACAGTGTCTGAGGAAGTGCTAGACCGTATGGGAGTTTTTAGGAGGAACATCGTCACAGAGCATGACACTAGTAATACAGACTTTTTTATTTGCATTCTCGGACTGGCTTGTTGTACATTTATTACCCTATTACTTTGGAACTTCAACTACTTGAACACAAAGCCTGGATAAAATACTCATGCATGGGGTTCAGAAGCTTGAGCAAGCTGATAACACGCCTCCTGTTAGAGGTCTGAGATCTATGCAAAATCCACTCAGTTAAATCAACCTGCCCTTCAGCACTCCTTATTGTCCATACCGTGGTCTCTTTTTAGGATACTTGCAGGATAGAACTACATTTTTGATGTGGTCAGATTTTGAGTAATTTGTTTTACCTGTGGTGTCGGATTCAAAGGGATATTCAACTGAAAAATAAAGACAGTGTGTTAGAGTAATAAAATGAATGCAGGAAACATGTATTACTATACCCATTAGAATAAATGTGTCGACCACACTCAATAAAACGCTCCACTGACACTAGCAGTCAGAGAATTGACTCCTGAGTAATGGCGCTGACATTACAATGCTTCAAATATTAACTATTTAAGGGTGGCCTCTTATGACAGGGCTTTAGTGGCCCCTTGAAGTGACTCTCTTACCTGTGGCAATTATGAACTGGCATTATACCCCAGGCTTTGAGAAGAAGCTATTGCCCCCACCATAGACTTTTGATCCTTTTCCCAGAGCCAACGTAGGACGTAATTGGAGCTAAGAAGTCTCTCCACTGTAATAGGGAAGGATCCAAGCACTTCTCTACTGTTCTGGCTCCAAATCATGGCAGCCAGAGCACATCTACCTGCAGGAGAACTAACTGGATGGGCTACAGTTCTGGGAAAGACATTAATTTCATGGAAGCCTTGGAACCACTAGACATCTTCTATTCTGTGCAAGTGGCATCATCTGGTGCTTTGCACTGATTAAGAACGACAGACTACTTGCACTGGATTTGACTCTTGAGTCATGTGTTTCAGTGATGTTCTAGCAACCTCATCGAATTTTTCCACAAAACAGAAGAATCACCCACCCTAGAGTCAGGTTATCTCCTGAGCACACTGAGAGAGAGATGTTCTAGTTCTCTTCCACTTGGTCCACCTGGGGGTCATATCATGTACATATGCACAGGTGCAGAACAGAGCCTTGAAACAATTTCTGGATTAATTGTGCTGTTTTTAACACATGCACTAAATCCGAAGTTTTGTGAAACTTTGAGTTAGGGCATGAGCTGCAGACAGCACAGCTCGTAAACACAGTGGCAACCACAGCTCAGTTTCTAAGTTAGTATAAGAACATATTGACCTCTGGAGTATGTTCAAAACTGGTGCACAGATTTTGTCTGCCCCAATGCACAGTGTTTATGATATGGCATCTAGTTGTAAATACAGGCTCCTGTGGAGTATACCATGGCAGATGTGATCTAACTATTCAGATGCCTGATAACTCACTTGGCACCAGCTAGTCCTTAACTCTGGAACACTATCTTTGGTACTTATGGAAAGAATACCATGGTGGACGCCCGGCAGACACTCTTCTATTTGTCCTTTCTACATGATTCAGACCATCTATTGTTTGCTAAGCCGCAGCTATGGCCAGGCGAATGGCATGTCAGAGTCCTCTGTTGGCCTCAGCTCCCAGAAACCGGAAACTGTTTGCATAGCGTTTCCTACTGAATGCAATCTCCTTCAAATTACTTTAATAGCAAACAGAAATATTACTACCCAATTGAATAGTACTGATTTTCACAACTTTGGAAGAGCTTGCTACTAATTTTTCATCCTCCCGGAATTAAATATGCATCTTTTAGGGTGTGCTCTTTGAGAAACATAAATAGTCATTTAGAAATAATATCTGACATACCTGTGGTACTAGGGTACTCTGTGAATAAAAGAACAAGAGGTACAATCAGCAGGAAGCGTCAATAACTCCGAGTTCTGTACTGTATTTGTTTGCCTGTCTACCCCTCTTCTATTATTTGTCCCTGTTCCTCTATTTATCTTATTACTTTACATACCTTAAGAGTGTAGCAACTCCCACTTGTCTTTCTTTTTGTCCCACCCCTATTGCTCCCCAACTCCTACTGTAAACCAGTAGCGGCTCGTGGAGGGAGTGCTGCGGGGCGGTGAGGCGGGGCAGGAGCAGGGTGGGGGGTAGTAAACTACGGCATACGGCCGAACAGAGGTAAGTAAACAAATAAATTTAAAAAACGAATTTCGTTGCGCGCGCTGCATCGCATTTGGCAATGCAGCGCGCGCAATGAAATTCGTTGTATTTATTTGTTTACTTACCTCTGTTCGCCGTATGCCGTAGTTTACTACCCCCCACCCTGCTCCTGCCCCGCCCCACCGCCCCGCAGCACTCCCTCTACGAGCCGCTACTGAAAACCCTCTCCCCTCTCTTACACAACTGCCCCCACTGCTTCTCTGGCCCAGTTCTTTTCTGTAAAACTCTGCCCTTGTACAGCTTTCCGTTTCTGTGTAGCTAAATTTATAGTATAACAATTCACCTGTCTACATACAATGAAAATATCTGCAAATCTGTTTGCACATTTTTCACTTTATACAGTGATACTTCGAGCAAAAGGAAGTAAGGAAGTACTTCAGGAATAAATTAGGATGGAGTTACAAGAAGCAATATAGCCGTGATGGATTACTCATTGAGCATAGATGTAGAGGGTAACTGCCCCTGGGGAATTATTTATTATATTTGTAAATATCTCCTATTCCGAGTTATCAACTTGAAAATGAAGCATAACAAGTGTTATTCATTTTTAACACACCGAAGTGTGCATGTTTTGCAAGTTTGATCTGCTGGAAAATATCAGTGGCAAACTCCGAAGGTGTGATTATTTTACTTATGCGATCAGAATTAAGACTTAGGGAGATATGTACAATAAAGTGGCGGAGCTTGTCGTTAGCCTCCTGGTCTTAACGACAGGCTCCTCCTCTTCGGAAACACAAGGCTGCACCATATTTACAAGAATGTGGTGCAGCCTTGTGTTTCCCCCTGCGATGGCGCTAAGTTTAACAACTTAGCGCCAACGCAGGCACCCTTGCACCAGAGTGCAAGGGTGTCTGCGTGCAGGGGAGGATTGGTTATGTGTATGAAGGTGTCCCTTCCTGCACATAAACTATCCTAAAATGCCATTTTGTAACTTTCATGTGTGCTGCTTCATGCAGCACGCATGAAAGTTACAAAATTCCATTTTTTAAAAAGGTTTGTTTATGTACAGGAAGGGACACCTTCCTGTGCGTAAACAAACAATGGCATTTTTCTTTTTTCATGTGTGCTGCGCAAGGCTGCACACATGGAAAAAGCAAAAACGAGGAAAAATAATGCATTTCTCCTTGTTTCGCCAACTTAAGACCAGGATTTTCCTGGTCTTAATTTTGGCGCTGCCTCCTATGAACGCCACCCTTGTACATAGGGGACTGCGTCAAATACAATGGGTGTTGCGGTGGAACTCCCACTGCAATACTCACTGCACGCCCCTTTCACGCTAAACATAGCGTGAAAGGGTGCCTTATGTACAAGGCAGCGTTAAGCCACATTAAGTGGCTTAACGCTGCCTTGTACATAAGGCAAGGCCCCTATCGCCACAGGAACGTCACAAAAAGTGACGGTCCCGTGGCGATAGGGGCTTGTACATATGCCCCTTAGTTTTGGATGTTAAGGCCCTCATCAAGATCCAATAATTATTGCATCTCCTAAAATTAGCGACCCCAGGTATCAGAATCGAACAACTGCAAAAAATATAGGATATTTTTAAATGACGCTACTCGGAAACTTTCATAAAAATGCATTGATTGATTTTTCCTATTAGCTCGATCACTTGGTAAAAACAATAGGGGGCATATTATCAAGAACGGCGTTAAAATTATCGCCGGTTTAGCGGCAGGAAACTGCTGCTAAAGCGGCGATAATGGGCTTGATAATATGCCCTGGAAAATTCCAATAGAAGCCCATGTTCACACCAGAACATGGACTTCTATTGGAATTCTCAAGGGCATATTATCAAGCCCATTATCGCCGCTTTAGCGGCAGTTTTCTGCCGCTAAACCGGCGATAATTTTTAACGCCGTTCTTGATAATATGCCCCTTCATTCTTTCAATCCATCGATAAACAGAGGCAAAAGTTTCATATCATCTTTGGAAAAGTAATGCAACCGTTTCTTTCATTTTAACTGGAAATTTAGGCAACAGCAAAAACAAAGGGGCCGATTCCGATCTTGGCCGGTAGGGCTCCGAATCGGATTCGGCTTTACCGGATCCGATTCGGAGCCCTGTTTCCCGACCGATTCGTACGTGCGTCCGGGCGAGCGAGTACGATGCGAAAACTCCGACCGACTCGTTTGCGAGACCCAACCGCACCGACCGACTCGTACGCGAAAGCCGACCGCACCGCCCGACTCGCTCGGACACGCCTCGCACCGCGCAATGGAGACGTTCCCCGGCCGGGCAAGTACGATGCGCGCCGCGAGCAGTCCGACCGACTCGCGACGTCCGGCTCGAAGGAGCAGTCGGAGCCGTACTTTGGGGGTCCGTGTCGGACCCCCCTGTACGCGTAGCCGCGCGAGTCGCACACAGGGGGGACCCATGGGTCCCCCCTACCTGTGCGTGTACGGCGCGAGTCGCTTCGCCGCGTACCCGCTGTAGGGGGCGCCCTTGTTCGCCTCGCACCCATTGAGTCAATGGGAGCCCGTGTACGCGTTGTACGACAGGCTCCCATTGACTTCAATGGGAGTCCGACCGAATCGAGTCCGATGGCATACGTGTGCATCGTACTCGTTCGGTCGGGCTGCTAGGGTCCGATTTGGTCGGAAATCTCTCCGAGTCCGGCTCGGTCTGAGAGATTTCCGGCCCGAATCGGAATCGGCCCCAAAGTGTCTTCTTGTGGCAAGACACTGCTGGTATCGAAGATCTGAACATATTAGTAGGACTTTGTAGTTTAAGTTTGGGTACATTTCTGACATGTTCTTTTTAGCGATTATTTGCTCAATGAATTAGAATAAATCAAGCAGTATCCCACTGTAGAAAAAAAGATTTTTATTGTGGGAGAAAAGGCCTCAGTTATAACACGAGCTGCGACTGAGATCCCATAAAGTCAAAACATTCTAGTTCTTAGAAGTAAAAAATATTTCTGTGTGGACCAATGTGTAGGTATTGGCCTAGCTCACAATTAGAGATGCCAACACTCAGTTTTCTTGCTCACAGGAGTGTCCTCGTGCGGTCCACCTCCCATTTATTTATCCCCTCGGATGCTCCCAGACAAGGGGTTGCGTGCAGTACCAGGGACGCAAGTGTAGTGGCCAGGTGGTCCACTATATCCCTTTTCACATTAATTCTTTTTTTCCCCAACGTGGGGAGTGGGGTCTTCTCCATCTCTCTCACAGCACCAAACTTTGCGTAGGTGATCGCTAAGGAGCCGGTTTGGTGAGGTGTTGTCCCCTCAATCACGCTCCCCTCTAGTCATCTGGGGACCCAGCCTGGGGTTAGGTGGGCTTGTGTAGGAGGAATGGTGTCAAGGCACAGTAATGGAGTCAGCGGGCCTGATCGACTCCAGCTCTGCAAGAGCAGGGGAGTCCCCCAGGCCCTTCTCTGAGGCAGCGGAAGGCACTTCAAATTTCTTGAACCAGGACATGTTCCTGCTCACTACTTCAGACCCCTTGCTGGTGGTAACCATGTTACCCCAGACTCGGGAGAGGAGCCAACCAAGGAGTGCTCTTAAATGGTTTTATAAACTTCCCTCCAGTGTGTCTGTCCCAGATAAGCAGCTGGTCACCTTTAACTATTGTGGTGGTTTTCACTCTCGTAGTTCGATTGGCTCGGTGGTTTGTTGCTGACCTCCAGCCCTGTGTTTATCCTACATTCAGTTCAGTGGGCTGCCATTTTAGTCCAGCTAGAATGCTGTCATGGACAGGTCTTCTGAACATGAAGTCCATGGGCACACAGGCCGTGGTACAGTGCGGAGTGTGCCGGTAGACCCTTAGGAAATGATGTAGGCACCACTCCAGATCAACTCCACAGTCTATGCCAATATGCAGTGCCTTGTTTAGTGTCGCATTAAGTGTTCAACTTCTCTGTTCGCCCGGGCCGCTGCAGTGTGATTTTGTGAATCCTGGCCCTAAGGGTGCATAGCTGTGAATTCTACCCCATGGAATGATGGCCCGCTGTCTGTCTTGATTTCCGTCGGGAGTCTGAACATGGCAAATACCCTTCTTGAGTATTGGCTTGACTTTGGAGAATGCGATGATACTGTCACTTCTACTAAAGGGTACTTGGATGGATTGTCTATCTATAAACACCATGGCTGTTCTGCCATCTGGAAAACTTCCAAAATCCAGGCTCAGCTTGGACCATGGTTCGAGACAGCGTTCTTCTGTCAGGATTGGAGCTGGGGAAGCTCCACCTCTGGTGATCTGGCCCAACTGACACTCTTGCACCTATTTCTCCACCATGCTGTCCATTTTGGGGAACCAGACCTTTGACCCTAGTCTAGCCTTGGTCTTGGCAGCTCCCTGATGTCCTTGGTGTGCCAACTCTACTATGTGGACCCAAAGTGACTGGGGTATCAAAGTGCACTGGCCCTTTAGCCGAAGTCCATTGTGGGTTGTGCTCAGTTCATCCTGGACGGTCCAAAGCTGGTTAATCTGCAATGCCCATCTCTCAATCCGTGCCCCTGAAGAGGGGGACCAGGGGTTTGTGGTCCATGACCACTCAGAATTCCTGCCCAAATAGATAGAAGTGAAAGTGACAGCACCCCACCAAATGGCCAGGGCTTCTCTCTCGATCTGCGTATAGCACATTTCTGGGTAGGTCAGTGCCCGACTCGCATAGATGACGGCTACCCATTGTCCTTTAGATTTCTCTTGGGTCAGCACTGCTCACAGTCCTACCAGGCTGCATCCATAATCAGCTCTGTCTTGCACCCGGTATCAAAGTATGCCATGGTGGCATCTTTGAGTGGAGCGTTCTTTAACCCTTGGAACACTGCATCTTCCTTGTCACCCCAGGTCCACCGGATGTCGGGCCTCATGAGTACCATAAGGGGCTCAGACAGGCAGGTGAGGCCGGGTCTGAATCATCCACAATAAGTGGGCATTCCCAGGAAGCTCCTGACCTCTGTCACAGACTGGGGGATGGCAGCATTCTAGATGGCGCTGACCTTCCTCAGATCGACTCGCAGACCCTTCTTAGAAAATACGGATCCAAAGAACTCTATGGATGCGACAAAGAAAGAACACTTTGGCTTGTGCAACATTAGGCAATGGCTGCTTAGCCTCTCCGAAGTGGCTCTCAATTGGGTGTTGTGCTCTTCCAGTGTCCTCGATAAGATTAGAATATCTTCACTTATGTTCAGCATGCCCTCAAACCTGGAGACTTTCTCCCCAATGATATTTTGAAAGGCTTTGGCAGCTGAGGAGATGCTGAAGTTGAGGTGAGTGTAATGTCGTAGCCCCAAATGGGTGGAGAAAGTGGTTATTTAGTGACAGGCAAGATCAAGTTCTAACTGGTTGTACCCAGAATTGAGATCAAACTTTGAAAACCACTTTCAGGACTGCAATTATGTCAACTATGGATGGCGTTAGGTGCTTTTCCATCCAGATGGCCTTGTTATGGAGCCTCATGTCAATGTGGATGGTGCCAGGTTGCTTAGGCTTTTTGGCCATGAATATGGCTGACACACATTTATGGGCTGTGACACTTTCCCGACCACCCCCATTTGTTCCAGCTGGAGGTGGGGCGCACTGTCTGTTCAATGTAAAGCTTGATTGTGGTGTTTTTCCACACATACAAGGCCAGTGAAGAGTTGGGGAAAGTCTTTCACGATCTCTTTGGCCTGGCTGCCCGGATGGGATTCAGTGGTCTGGCACTCTATGAGTATGCTGGTACATTCTTTGGTGACGTGAAACTGGGTGTGTTTCTTTGTGTCTCACCTCAACCTCGATGATTCCTGCTAACGGCAGTGGCGTATCTCCTCTGTACACATTTTTCTTTGTGGACGTGGGTCTGCGCATCGGTCAGAGCTTAACAGCCTTGAATTGGCAGACATCCATGATGTTCATTGATGCCCCAGTGTCTATCAGGGTTTGGATGGTTACTCCTGCTATTAATAGGGAGCATATTTGAAGCGGTCTCCCTTCTCTCCTCTCAGTTCCATGTATGAGATCATGAACACCCTATCATTGTTGCTCTCTCTGGTTCTCGCTTCATGCCTCTGCCACTTTCTTGACTCTTCCTGTGACGTGTCATCTAGCGTTAACTGCCTCAGGGTGGGCTTCCCCTTGGTCTCGCTGACTGCTTCCTTCCTTGGTCACCACTCCAGCAGACCGGACATAGTGGTTATTCTTTCCAAAGCTAAAACACCTTGTTACTTGTGCTGAGCATGTGTTGAGTGCATGGGAGTCTAACCCACAGTTTCAAGATCTGTTGTTGCTTGTCTCTTGGGCCCCCAGGGTTTGAGTATGTGCTGTTTTTTGTACACCGTGTAGGCCGACACCTCTTTCACCATGGCTGATTTTATGGTGAATGCAGACACTGAGCTTCGAGCCAGTGCAATGTCCATTCCCTCCACTGGCTGTGTGACTATTTGTGTGACCTGGCAAGTATGAGAATGTCCTCAAGCTTGATCTTGGGCTGTCGCAGGATGAGGCATTACAGAACTGGAAAATGGCATTGGTGGATGAGCTGAGCGTACACCTTGATTGATTAATCATCGTTGACGCACCTGGTCCTGGTGACCTCGTATTGAAATCGTCAATAGTTTCATCCTCTTGTTGTCGGCCGGGTGAAGCTTGAACAGTTCAAAGTTGTATTCATTTGTGGAACAAAATGGGTGTTGAGTGCTGCCGAGGCTGCTTTGTAGTCATCATCTTTCCCGCTTCCAGGGCGGTTTGCAAACAGCTGTAGATCTCCTCGCCCTAATGCAGAAGAATAGACAATTTCACTGTGCCGCTGGTTTCACAGGTGGTGTGGAAATAATTGTTTAGCTGCCCTATCCATATTTTCCACCTGGGCATAGCTGTTGCTGGATCACCAAGTTCACAAACTGTGTGTGCAGTGCTGTCATAAAGCTATGAGCTGCAGCAGAGGCTGCTGGTGTAGCTGCTGCTGGATGTCAGCCATGTGTTACACTGTATTGATTGTGCCCTTCACTTTGACCTGTGTTAAGGAATATCCTCCCTTCCCCTCGCCTTGGAGTCTGTGGCACTAAACGTGGTGAAGGCCGTCTCTCTTGATAGTAGCATTGCCTGCCTGTATCTCTGACTGTGCAAGCGACTGCCCTTTTCTTATGTACGCTGTCAGCCTGTATTGATTGTGTTTCTTTTTTTCTTTCATTTACATATCTTCTCTTTTCACAGTTTGTATGACTGCTATCACCTCTGCATAAACCGATGAGGCAGGCTGTGGCCCTGTACAATGGTGGTGGACCTGGGCTTGCAGAACTGGGTCGAGATCCACACTGGCTCACTTAGCCTCCAGGGTGGGTCACGGTGCGGCATAGCAGCCTGGGATGGGGCAGATCTGCGGGCTGCAGAGCGACTCACCGCTTGTTGTCGTTGGATTCTGTACCAGGTGAGAGTTCGCACATCAGACGCAGGTGGGGGTGAGGCACTTCCTTAATTAGGGCTGAGGGGCCCCGCCCCCACCTCAATTCTAACCTCCTATTTTTAGGTCTCGCCTGAGCCAGCGCATGCGCTGCTCTGGCGAGACATTTAGTGAGTGGGCTTCAAAAAGCCGACCACAGCTTTTTGTGAGGTCTAGAGTGTGCGGTTAAGCGCACAGTTACGCGCACAGGCGCCATCTGGCTTTCCTCTCTTGTTTTTGTGGGTGTCCTTTGCTTGAACCTAGGCGCGCAAAATCGTTCAAGCTCGGGCCATGGGTGTTTATATGTTTTATCTTTAATTCACTGCTGCCACCGTGTGGTTATTGTAGGTATTTCAGGACTCTAATTCGACTCACGATCGAAACTCGTTCTGTACAAAGCAGCCCTGTTAAGATTTCCTTTTCTTTGAAAGTTAGTCATTGGAAGAGTTTTTAATTGTAGATTGATTATATACCCTTTCATCCATTACCATACTGTAATGCTGCACAGTTTGCGCTTGTTTTCTTGTTCAGTTTTATGTTCGGTGTTTGTTTTGGCAGTCGCACCAAAGCGAAGCGGTCTGTAAGCAAATAAGGATTTTTCCAATACCTTCCGCTGACTTTGACAGGCCGGTGGGGCTGGAGCAGAGTCAATTCCTTTGTGCCTTCACCCCAGTCTACCATACCATGAGAGCTATCAGCCTGGCTCCTGATTTCCCCACTCCAATACCTCCGGGCCGGGTTCGCGCTATATAAACAAAACTGCGAAAAAGAGTGACTCCTCTCCCTGGGCCCCTTTTACTTCCGTGTGTCTCCCGAGTGTATGTGGTTGTATGTTTTCTTGATTGTATGCATTTCCTTGAGTATGTTTTTCGAGGGTCTCTGGGTGTCCCCCTCCTTTCAGTGTCTGCTTCTTTGGTGAATGTCCTTTAACTAGCTGTAGCTTAAGTTGCTGCAATCGTTCCACCCTCACTGCACGCGAGTGGATGCCACCAATCCAACTCTTTCATGTGTATGCAGCCCTCCACTTGTTCCCACTAGTGCCCGCCCATAGTCCACTTCCGCTTTTTTTAGCACCTTTACTGTGGCATAGTTTACATTTTAGCCGAACTTTCTATTTCAATCTCCGCCGCATATACCTTGTCGTTTATCTTGGCGCTGGTGGCATTCTCTCCCCGCCCGTCCCCAATCTCGCATATTATTTCATAGAAACAGTTCTTTCTCTCATGTTTGTACTAACTCATCTCTGGTTATTCTTTATTACCGGAGACCCTCGCACCAAATTTTATCTATCTTTTGAAGTCCTCCACAACAGAGAAAACTATGAATGAATTCCCACGTGCTCTCTCCCGGTGTGGTTTTTGTGGTGGTATTTGATTACGCTAGCTTGTGTTGCATAAATGCTTCTTTGAGTGATTGTGACCTCTTTTGGTACAAGACTCACGCCTGTTGGATTACCACCTCGCTGTTTCTTGTGCACCTGGTTTGTTTTTGATGAAGACGTTTGGTGCTAAACCACTGATTGTAATTTAGCGTGCAGGGGTTTAAAGACTAGAAGACACAAAGGCAGACACTCCTTATTAGGGTGCTTTCGTTGATTGGAGCTGCTGACCTGTCTGCCGTGGCCTACTTGGAATTAATCTCTCCTTGTACTTGACGCCTTGGCTTTGTTCGTGCAGTTTTCGCAGCTTGCGGGCAGCGGACGCTCCGGGGTGGGCGGTCTTTTTTGGGAAGCTTGGTGCATCAGTGTTCGTTGATGCCATTGAGACCCCTCTCTGCTCCTTATTGTTTGCCTGATTTGCTGCTGTGAAGTGAAGATTTTGCGGTGGTTCATGGGAGAATCTTACTGGCCAGGGATGGATTGAGCAGTTTTGAAATCTGATAGCAAGAAATGTTTTGTGCGGTTACTATCTGTCAATTGCAGATCGGTAGCATATTGTAATATCGTTTAAAATAAAATTGCACACCCCTTCCTTTCCAAATTGATATTTTCACTTGCAATGGATTTTGTTCTGGTGTCGTTTCGGGTATTTCACAAAAAAGTTAGACACAGACGTATAGGCGACAGCTAGTTTATGCAATTACACTGATAAACAAGCATTGACAAAGCCAATAGGTCTCACCTTTGAGACCGTTGGATTTGGCAATGTTTTGTAGCCATGCTGTATAGCAGCGCGGATGCTTTGTAGTGCGGCTTAGACTAATTTTATGAAGTGCTATGATGCAACCAGGGCTAATGTGTTTTTTTATTTAAAAGTGCATTAACAGTGGATGATTATAGACCTTTTTAATATCATTTTGTGCCATTCTACATAGCAGCAGCACTACTACTAACTGCACTGCAGTATGGCTACAAATCATTGACAAAGTCAGCAATGCCCATGCTGTACAGAATAGATAAAAGTCAATGGCATGGGCAATAGTTTCAAAGGCGAAACCTATTGTCTTTGCCAATGCCTTTTAGGTTTTGGCACAAGATCCGTGTGATTCTGAGTAAATCAGTTAATCTCCCTAGGCGTGAATATGAAAAAAATGAAAAATGGCATTTGCCAAAAAATCCTTTCACATAAATCAAGCAATTACACCCATGTCTTAGTGTAAATACATTTGGAAGCAGATAACATCTGTTGTGATAATAAAAGCAGATAACATCTGTTGTCAGAATAAACCTCCATTTCAAAGAAGAAAAGGGCTTCTTTTATGTGTGTGTGGCATAGTAAAACATATCTATGCTACAGAAGGCAAAATGTTCAACAAGGATGACAGGGAAGAAGAAAAAGTAAGACTAGTACCACAATCACAGCGCAATCAGCAGAAGGACAGCAATCAAACTGAAGCAATCAGTTCTTGGACCATGCCATGCTGAAAACAAGCATTTGCATAGCCAATGGGTCTCGCCTTTGGGACCTTATGGGTGTTTAGCCATGCAACAGTTGATGTTGTTGCACCAAGGATATTGTGCTGCATAACTGGATACTTTTGGGGTCCCAAAGGCGAGACCTATTGGCTATGCCAATGCTTGTTTCTATTTTGAACTAGACAGTCACTATACATTTAGAATCTCTGACCTCGTTCTGTTCGAGGGTCAGGCACAATCAGGCATTTTTGGAAAGGCACATGTGTAAATAGCATGTGCCCTCCGTCGCAGGTTTTACAGGGCTTACCTAGTATCAGCCCTATCCTCTCTGCCCTGCAACAATGTTAGACCACTGCCCTCTATGACGCAGAGCAGCCTCTCTGATTATAACAGCCTGGGTGCTTTAAGCTTAAGCCCTAGCCCTGAGTTTTCCGAGGCTGTTGTCAATCAGCGAGGTTGCACACACTGCACCACGCCCATTATCTAAATCGTCACAGGGTGGGATGGGATCAACAAGCCTCAATGGCCTCATCCCATCCTGGGAGGAGTTCATAAAGATTTGAGAAGACGAGGGTGGCCGATTGTCCACAGTGAAATCTGTGACTATGAAATACGGTCATCGTGAAACAACAGAGGTGAGCAGAACGTAGAACTGCTGGTATGACTCAGGGCAGGCAACAGGAAGAGAGGGATTTAGAGCAGGATTTTCATGGTTCGGTTTATTCCGGTGCGAGGCGCCAGTAGTCACACAAAAAAGAGAGAATACTTTTTTATTTACAAATTTGTTTTGCACAAACTACTCCTATGGGCAATGGAGTGCTTTACTCAAGCACTAGATTTCATTACACATTCAGGTTTTTTTGCCACCGAAGATTGAATGGTGTGCCTGGAATCACACAGCTTGGCGCACCCACGCCGAGACTTGATCTTCGTTCTTTAGATGCAAAGTCAGCATCTCTGGCCATTAGCCCAAATCTTCCCTCTTCTCTTCGCCAAACCAGCCCCTTCTATGACCTTAATGCCTTGACCTCCGCTCACGTGTAATTGGCGAGGTTGATTTCCTGGCTAACCTCTGCCAATACAATCATAAAAAAGCATTTAAAGACAAATTGAAAATCTAAGGGAAAACTTTGAACCATAAGCACTTCTGTTCCATTGCTTTTGTTTCAAATCTTTAAATTACATTTGTTCTTTGCAAAATTCCAGTTTGAGAAAACAAGCTCAGAAATGCGACCCAACAAGGCATTTTGGGACAACCATTCACGAGGCGGGTCCTTGTGCTAATTAAACATTATCTACACTTTTCAGATGAGCATAATACTGAAATCATGTTATGGTATTCAGAAACAATCACATACCCTCTGAGTCATGCAGTATTTTGGAATCTTAATCTATATTCCTGCTGCAAACTTGCTGCTTTACATATGCATTTTTTATTGTGATGCGTGGATTTATATTCTAAATCTACATGTGCCTCTCATGTGCTCAAATGTAATGGATTTGCACAGTATTCCCAGTTATGTTACTCACCGATCTTAACATGTCAGTGTTGCAGGATTTTAAAAAGCATATGATTGCCACTCTGGGAGCTGGCATCAAGAGGATAAAATACAAGCACTGGCAAAGCAAATAGTTCTGCCTTTAACTCCTTAAGTTATGAGGTTTTCCCCTAGTGTAGACCCCTTTTTGATGTTTCGGGGAGTTCTCCCTTAAGTCTTAATAACTTTTCTTTCATAAAACAAATCCCGGTCAAATTTGTGTCCTTTTTCCCACATGTCCTTTTTCCCACATGTCCACATATTCTGAAAGCTCCCAAGTTTTGTAGTTTTCCTGGATGGAATCAATAAAATAGCCAAAATGTGACTTTTTTTGTTTTTTTGTTTGGAAAACGTGAAAAAGTGTTTTGTAAGGAAGTGTATGTTTTTTTTCTAAAACTGGCCTCAACAAAGGATTTGCTGTTCAAAAATCATCCATTTCCCAGGTTTCAAAAACTGAGATTTGTAAAAAATATGTAAATATTTTTCACAGTTATTGCAATTTCTATTTGGTAGTCGATTTTGTGATTTCTACCTATTTGCATTTTGTGTTGGAAACAGGTGTATAAGTCATATCTGAACACAGAAACCTATACATTTATGAAAAGTGGAGAAAAGTATGACTTTAACAAGGGTTCATTTTGTGTAGATCTTTTGTGATTTTCCTAAATAAACTAATCATTGAAATAAAAAAAGCAAATGAAAATAAGTAGTAAAAGTAGAAATAAGCTACAAGATTTCCTTCTGTAATTTTTTGGACCTGAGTTGCTATTTACTAAGATAAATATCGTCAGAATCTTGTGGTCACAGGGATGGAGTCTTTGATGATTGTCCGAAAACATGCTCTACCCAGGTTTGGGCCTCAGTCCAATTCCAGAACAGATGTCACATTCCCATTTTTTGTTATAGCTATTAAAATCCCTGGTATCTATTCTGCTTTTTGCCCCCCAGGTGGTACAAATTAGGGGAGAACCCTGGGGCAATTTGGCCCCCATAGGGCACAGAAATACTGTTGCTAACTTTAGGGGGTATGGCTTAAGTCGGGGGACTGCCCGCACCCATTATTTGTATAACTGTTAAAATCCCTGTTGTCGAGTGGGTTTTCTGTCCTCCCAGCGAAGGAAGATTGGAGGTTATCCTCTAAATCATCCTCCACAGGGGGCAAAATAGTATTTTGATCTTTATGCATAAGGTTACAGCATGATGCCTTTGCAGGTCACTCCACCTATTTTCTATTCTATGAAGGTAAAAATTAATGGTGTGTCATGGACTTTCTGTCCTCCCAAAGATCACATATTGGGAAACCCCCAATCTTCTCCCAGGAAAGCAGAATGACTCTTGGGGCCTTTAAGAGCGAGGGTATGGTCTGATGTCTGCGCCGGCCATCCCTTACTGCATTTCTTTGCTTTTGCCACCCTGCCCCTGAAGACTGATTGGGGTTAAGCCCCCAAATCTGCCCCCAGAGGGGAAGAAAGACTATTGGAACTATTAGGGGAGAAAGTACATCCCAATGCCAAAGCTCACTGGAACCTAGTAAGGTTTCCAACACCCCTGGAGTTCACACTTGTGGTAAACTCCACAATCATTGATGACATCAGTGTGTGATGAGCATTGAACTTCATTGAACTTCATTCAGAAAGAAAAAAGAGCCTTAGACTGCCTAGGAAACTTTTTCCAAGCATCCCAAGCTGTAGAGCTTAAATATCAAGAGGGAATCCTATAGTGTAAGCACCAGAGTCTTTTCTTCCTTGCAGTGGGAGGATGAAACTTTCACATCCTCTGTACTGCATAGGTAGTGTGGAGGATGTGAACATCTTGCCCTCAGCACTGTAGGGGTTAATTACTGACAGCAGATCCCAGTTCATGTCAAAGTTTTGGTCTGCCATGTTCAAAGAGTTAGGTATCGAGATTTGTCTGTCCACCAGTTATCTTTAGACAAATGAACAAGCTGATGATTGAATCAGTGTTTTGAAAAGTATCTGCGATATCAAGCTTTGGCATACGTTGATTTGGAGCAAGACGTTATGGCTGGCAGAGTTAATGGACAACAACACAGAGCATTCATCTATTGGGATGTAATCCTTGTGGTGCACGTATTTTCAACTTCCTTGTGTAGTCCCTCCGGATCAGTCTTTGTCAAGCTCTATTCCTTATATGCAAAAACATTTAACTGATTTAATTGAGATCAGTACATCTGCACAATAAACCTTGAAAAACACTATAGATACACACAAGTTTTACTCTAATCAAAGAGAAGGCATGCACCGCAGTCTGTTTTGGTGTGAAAGTGCATTGCTTACAGAGACTTTGCATTTTTAAATGACCTCTAATTTACAGTTTACATTTGTGGGGTCATTTACAATAGAAATTGTGAATCCATTTAGTGTAAGATTGAAACTGCTTCTGTCTAGTAAACCCAACCATTTTTTGTACCTTTTTTAAACCTTCACCCTACAAATAAACATCCTGCTTCTTGTCTGTGCCAAGTAGGTTTAACTCAGAGAATGAGTATGAGGTAGATAAAATTGTGGATGCAAGACTTGTAAGAGAAAAACTGCAGTAAGTTTATGGGAACCAGCTTCCAATTTGCATGCTCCACGACTGTTATGAGACTTCTGTGGAAGATATCCTGATAAACCAGGAGCCCCACTGCTGAGACTGTGGCCTGGACTCAGAGGCACTGTCAGGATGAGAGGTCAGAAGTGACGTTCACTGTCAAGTTGGGTTTGAGTGTTAAGAAGCAGTAACTTGAGATCACACTAATATGAAATCTCTTTATTGATGTCATAATTACACTTTCACAATTGCTTTATTAACCTTCTTGCTTTCTCAAATTTGCTTGAAAATGCACCACTTGCCCACTCTTTTTTCAAAAATTTCTCAAGGGAGAACGTCCCGAACACCCCTTATGCTGATCGTGCTCACTCGTTACGCTCTCTCGCCACGCATGCCCTCAGCTACAACCTTTATGCCCCATCATTTTCAAATGTCACCAGCTACCACTGGGTGGGAGCCTGCGATGCACAGTGGGAAGCACTGGGCTGCAAACGTAACCACTGAGCAGACAGCTCTGCAGGCTTGCTGGAGGCACTTCCCTCTGCGGGGTGGCTGATACAGGATGTTACAGGCATTGGGGGCGAGGCTGCAGACTTGGCTGGACATCATCACTAGTGTAGTGAGTGGCCTAGCTTGGAAGCAATGAGAGACGCCCACACTCCATGTTCTCACTCACTAGAGGGCCTTGAGCGGTCCATCTCCCATTTATTTATCCCCTCAGCCATGCCCGGCCAAGGGTTACCTGCAGCATAGGGGACGTAAGGTTAGTGGCCAGGCGGATCGCTACACCATGAGCTTACCCTTGATAGCTTGGCACAAGCAGCAAGGCCTACAGTGAAACAGTGTTCTAACTAAGAAATAAAGAGATTCGATTTCCTCACCAATTTAATCCTTGATTGTATAGTGATCATAATTATGAGTTGTGCAGTAAACGCATCACCCCGTATAAAATGCTGGCAAATGAGACGTGAATATTGCCGAGAAACGAATCAACTCCATGTGTAAGTTCTCCTATTCCAGAAGAAAATTCAGTACTAGAGGCGTGTGCCACACTCTGTAACAGGCGCAGTCCACGTATCCGTATTTACCAGGTCCAGTAAATATCTCACACCGTTCTGTGCCACGTGTAAAAGGACGGGGTAGTACAAATAAATGGAACGGGAAAGGGACACCTGCTGCCAGGGGTTTTGAAGAACAATGTCAGAAGAATACTGTTTACCCACTGAAATTGAAAATGCTCTTTCCCATGTTGGTGCCCCACGACAATTCTTTTTTTGTTTCTTTTTGTGAGCATCGGGCCGTCTGCGCTTTTCTTCTGTGCGTGAAAGGCGAGAGCTGAAAGCAAATAAACATCTAAACTTGACTTTGTGTGTGTGTGTAACATTTTAGTCTAGGATTGGCCTTGTTTTGCCACATAATTTTTTCAAGGAGCTTCTGAGCACTATTCCTGATTTAACTGTCAAGATAACCAGTAATCTTTTCTGTGCCAGGGATAGTTATTTACGTTGTTGTTTGACTTTTAAACAATTTAAATAATTTGATACCATTTTGAGGTTATATTACCACTCTGATGTGATGGTCATGTTCAATGCATTAGCCCAGCTCATGTTTTAAGTCACCATGTCTTTCTTGGTCAGCTAATTTTCTTTTTCTTTTTAATTCAAACATCCCACAATGTGAGCTCTGAGCTGTAAAATGCTTTGAGACATGGTATTGCACATACATCCCCCCCACGGGCAGGATTTAAATGTGTTCTGTGGGCGATAGTGGCAAGTGAAATTTGGGTCACATGTACATTTTTTTTATTCCTTAGGTTTTTTTTTGTTTATTTAGTATTCATATAGAACAGACCTAGCCACAGCAGAAGGGAAGCTCTTTATTTAGACCTTAACTCAAATGAGGTAAGACCAATGAGACAATGTGCCATCATTTGGAACAACAGAGCATTAGAAAAGGAAGATAAAAGGTACATCCTCCTGTTGACACATTTTAAGGAAGGCAAGTTAGTCCTGTAGCGAAAGTTTGAACAAGTGGGTCTTGTGCTCCTTTCTGAAGGAAAGAAAATAAGGAATTGGAATAAAGGATTCAAGTATCTTGTTCCAAAATGTGGAAGCTAAACAAAAGAAGGCCTGCTTTGCAGTTTTTCTCTTGTTTGTTTTTAGAATTTTCAGAGGATGCTGAAATCTGCCTCTTGTCATGCAGGTGAAATGCACCTATTGTTTCCTCGTGCCTTCTCGTATATGGCAAATATGGAGCTTTTATTAGAAAATGTATTTGCAAACATTCTGGAAGTAGTCTGACCGGATAAAAACATTCTACCAATCAATAAACTCTCCTGTCATCCACCACCCATTGGTGCTATCAGCAGGATGCTCCAACACATACATTTTCTACTACCAGCCCCTTCTAGCCAGCCTGCTAAGAGGTGTAGCTTAGACAGTGAGATTAGGTGGATGTAAATCTCAAATTTCTCAATTAAAAAAGCAGAGACCTACAGGGTGAATGGGTGAGATGGCCAAGATTCGAGATGGACTGTTTCCATAGGAAGCATGGTCATGATGGCTTTTATTTCACTGTTCTTCACCACGAGGCAAGCATGTCAGTGAGGGACAGTAAAAACGAAAAAAACTAATTTCTCCACACCATAGGAGTTAACTCCTATGGTGTGGTGGCCATTCATTTTTTAATTTTCAAAAACAAACTCAAACTTTTGCAGTTTGTTTTTGAAAAATAAAAAGCGTTGGAAAAGTTTGACAGCCTTCTGTCATTTTTGACTGAGCCATCCATCAAACCTTTTCTACTTTGATAACAACCTCCATGAAGGCAGTTCCTTCAAATGTATAGAGATGTCTGTAGGGCTGGCAGACATCTGTAAATTTTGCAGGTGGAGTAAAGGTGGGGTTGCTGATGTAAAGACCTCTGCTACCCTGTCTATCTTCACTTCATCCACCAAATGCTAAATGAAGCACTCTGTCTAGAGTGGCCAGTGGGTGAAAAACGATGATTTGGAATGATACCAGCAACGATTGCCACTCAACCACTTTTTGGCTGTTCGATTTCCAGAAGTATGCCTACTCTTGCCACTGTTTGTGAATTTCCAAAAGTAGAAATTTGCATCCATTCAATGAATACACATATGGGTGCAGATTTACCACATTTTAGTAAACTGGTCACTATATACTTAAGCTCCTGATCCAAAAAATGAACAAGTTAAAACATCTTAGTGAAACCAGTACGATGAGAAAAACCAGCACAGACATAGCAGATCCGACTTTCGCCCCTAAGACCCAACTTCCAAGTCAAGAATGCATTTATTTGGGTGGTGTCACACCCCTAACATCCCTCCAAGGAGTACCTTAAGGATGCTCTGCAGAGCTGGGCCTGGGTGAGAAGATGACCAAGGCTACCAGCAGCAGTTGGGTGTCTTCCAGGTGCAGGTGAGGTGTCTGAGTGCCACAATTATTGCCTGGGTCACCAGGTGGGCCCACACCATGCGTGCATTCCAGCAGCGGGAGGCCTACAACTTCCTGCAGGTGGCATACTTCTTCATAAGAAGCTTTGTTTAGTGTTTCATTCATTCACTCATTTAGTGGCATTTGCTAGTGTCATTGAACATTCCTGTCTGAATTCCTCGAACTTTCTTGCAAAAATGTCATAGCAGAAAAAAACAAAAAATTAAAAGTGTTCAGATTTTGTTTTTCGGGTAAGCCTGACACCTTGCCCATGTCCACATTGGATAAACATTTGACAAAAAATGCTTACATCTTGAATACTAGCCCCTGAGACTCCAGTCCATTGTTTATTGTTGCAGTAACACAGTTGACACTTTGGATTGCTCATCATTTAAAGAAGCTAGCTGGCACAGAAAATTCAAATGACATTGTTACATGATTACAGCAAATCTTCTGCTTTCCCCTTGGGAGAGTTATAGAGGAGCAACATGTATTTGAGGGGGAGCTATGAGGTGGGCAGCTGCTGATAGGAGACCTGTAAACTACTACAATAGGGGAAGCCAGAGAGGGTTCATTGACCCAGTTACAACAGTTTTGGTGGGTCTCATGGAAACGACTGGCTGGAAATCTGTGGGCCGCAACAATGATCTGGCAAAAGTAAGGATGACGTTTGTCAAAATTGGTAGGAATAAGGCTCATGGCTTCTGGAGACTAAGCTTAAGTTCAGGTTTTCAATTTCTTGTTGTAAGGGTATCTTTCCCTGCACAATGTGCTCAGTTCTACCTATATTGCAGCTATGAGAGGTGTGGTGCAGCGGCCAGAGCGGCTGACTCCAGAGCGCTGGGTCACGGTTCGATTGCGGGCAGCAGCTCGGCATCATGTGACTCTGGGCAATAGCTCACTTAATATCCCCGACAGCCCCCAGCGCCTTCAAACCTGGAGGGGTGATATGTTCGCACCTACATGTATGGATTATTATTATTATTATTTATTATTATGAATTTGGCTAACTCGACCAGGGATGGCCCTTGAGGAAGCACATCACTTGTGCAACAGAACGTAATGGCCTTAGGTTAAGGTATAGTACAAACCTGTGACCCATGCTTTGTAGAAATGTGTATCCTACTGTCCCTAACTTGTTACCACCACCATGCACTCTGTAACATTATTTGTTGTTGACAGTAAAGCAGGGGAAAGGAGAAGGGGACGACTTCAAATTTAGCCGCTGTTGTCAGGTACTTAGTGTTGGGTGTTGTACTCCAACCCAGTAATTCTGGGTGCTGGCAAACTAAATACATATATGGAAAGAGAAGGAACAGTGTAACCACAATTGGTAAAACTACTAGCTGTTCCTACTAGTTGGTAGTGCTAGACATTACACACTTTTGGACATTACTTGTTCCCTTGGAAGAAATGGTTTTAACCAGTTACATGACTTCCAAACTCAGTCTAAGCCCTAAGAGCTTTGGACAGCTCATTCAGCTTTTGTATAACAATATTCTGAGCAGTTCTTGAGAGGCAGATGAAGTTTAAATTCCCCCACTACGTTCTGGTTGTGCTAATGTCTTTGACTGTTCTGCTTGATTAATGTCTCAAGTAGAGCAACTTTAGTATGGGTGCTGTTGTTCCTTGGTGCGTAAGTCGAAAGGCCAAAGCTGGATTTGGCAACACATTCAGGCTAAGATAACAAGATAAGAAGTCTGTCTCAGCATATCTCCATGTTAGGCTTTTGAAGTCAGAAGTGCAGTCTGTGAAAGGTGTGGTTTCAATGGGTTCTTGACCCACAATAGCCACCGCAGTAAAAACATTTGTAATTTTGTGTTGTCTCATGAGTAGTGAAACTCATGTAGGATTTGCCCCAGAGACCCTGGCAAGCCGACTAAATGGCAAGGAGGGTCATTTGGAATGCATGTCCTCTCAATTGGATCTTGAATGGAAGCAAAATGGGCAAATGAGGCCAGGGAGTTAGGGAAAGGAGACAGGAAGTCCTTTCGGTATACCAGTGCAAGGATCAAGCCATTATTACTGGTGAAACCAATGATGTCATCACCACAATCTGGCAGGTACTTGTATCGTACAATGCACCATAGGCATCTCCTATTCAATGAGTTCTCCAGAAGCTACTTTTCAGACACTCCGGTATCTTTAGCCCTTCCTCACAGTTCATCTCCCAATTAAGTAAAACTATGAAATACTCTGCTTTTCTCTCTTTTTCCACTAGGAAATCTCATGTCCCCAAATCTACATTGACTATTCCTGAGACCCAGTCACCAGGAAGGATTTCTCTGCTACAGAAAGAGTCCCCTCAGTTATGTCCTGGTTGGAAGCAGTCAACACATAGCCTTTTAACACATACCCTTTACACTCTTTACGCCCTCTACACCCTTGATATTCATCCTCTTTGCATGAAGTCATATAGGTCTCCCTCTCTATGAGGCCTGTTTTGTTGTACCATCACTCACCTTCTTCATATGTTATCACAATGTGACACAAACTGGATACTGAGAAGGTCTGGTAAGTCTCTGTCTTGATTGCCCAAGGAAAGAATGATTTCTCCAAAGAGCCACATTATCACCCTGAACCTAATAGTACATGTGAAAACTGTCTAGTGCTCCCTAAGAAACTGAAACTGTCAGGAGGATAAAATACAAAGGGTAAAAAACTCTCTTGGCAATCGTGCACTTCTTGCTTGAAGATGGAGATTAATGCAGACGTTAATTGCAATGCACCAAACTCCCCTGACATCAGGGAAAGAATCAAGTAGAAATATCCAGAACTAGATTCAGTAGAGGTGTCCAACAGCAAGAAGCAAAATCAGGGACAACAATAGCAGAAAGAGGTTCAGAGAATGCAATGAAGAAATAAGGGAACAATTTCTTTCATATCATTCATAAATGCCTACTTAAGTATGTTTCAAACAGGAACTGATATCACAGAAAGACTGCACTTTGTCTTTGATTGGGAACCTCAGGTAGAATTTTCCGGATAGGCCAACATCTTTGAAAGGGGAGATTATAGGGCATGTCCAAAGTCCTTTCCTGAAGCTCATGGCATCAGTTCAGCAAATGGAGAAGCATCCAGGTGTGCTATCCGTTGCCCTCTTTTTATCCAACACTCCATGCAGCTCTCAGAACACCCTTCCAGGTGACCATGAGTGCAGAAATGCCAGTACAATCTAGGCAGTCAGGATGGTAAACCACACACTGAGCACTGCATCTGGTATTGGTGGGATTCATGAGGTTTTTAACAAGTAAAAAATGTTTTCAAAACATATTGTTTTTTTACATAAGAGGTTATTAATCCCAATTAACATTCTAAGCAGCCAAAGTAGAGGTATCTTGAATCCCCTCTTTTATCCCCCCTCTCCGCTCCCTTCTCAACCCAGCTGCATACATCATTACCTCCACAACGACACAGCTGCCCCTTTGGGTTTTTTGTTTGCTTGTCAGTGTCAGATACTGTGGCCAGGTGCTTATTTCTAGGTCATTGAGACCAGCTGAGCATTTGTGCCTTCCCCTCAGACCTTGTCTTGTTTCCTTCCACTTATTGTTTGACCTTTCTAGATCCCCATGACCCATCACCCCCCATTTTTTGTGGGGGCAATCCCTGCTCTTGTACACCATTTGTTCTCTTATCCTGCATATTTCCATTCTCCTTATCCAGTCGGACAAGAAGTGCTCCCCCATTTCTGGTTGCTTTCTTTCTTTGCCACTATGTATCCTAAATTAATCAGTAGTTTGTTGTAGGTCGGCGTTTCTGACTCGTTCCATATACCTAGTAGTGAAAGAGGGGCCTTCAGAGCAATAGGAATTCCTGTAGCATCTTCAATGCTGTGTGTCACTCCGTTCCAGAAGGGCGGGTTTTAGGCATCCCATAACATATGTAGGAATGTACCCCATTGGAAGCATAGGTGATTTGGGGCTCTACCTATTTTGTATAGGATTTCTCTGGTATAGTAAGCTCTATGTAGAAGTTTGAGTTGGATTAGTCTAAAGCTTGCTTTTATGGCCACTTCCCTAGGGAACTCCAAGGCTTCCAAACAGTCGTCATCCCCTAATTCCCCTATTTCTCTTTGCCAACGCGCCTTTGCCTGGATTAGGTCTCCTTGTGTGTTCCTCATCAGCATGGCATAGTAGGGGGAGATGGCTTTTGCAGTCATGTGTCCATCTTAAGATTCATCTTTCCAGGCGGAGTCTTCATTCATTTCTTCTCCTCTGGGGATTCCAGATTGTAGAGCATGGCGTAGTTGTAAGTATTTGAATACTTGTTGTATTCCCTCGTTAAGTGTTCGAATGGTTCCATGCCATTAGCATCCCATACAATATCTAACAAGTTATATTCATAGCTATGTTGGCTTTCTTACAAGTTTCTCCTTCAACTGTTTTTAGGTCGAGCATTCGAGACCTATTGTAATTTCTTATGTTGGGTTAAAGCCATCGACAAAGCGCTGGCGGGAAGCTGCCAAAAGGCAATGCTTTTAAAGCTGTCTCTTTCAGAAGGTTCTATTTTAAACTTTGCATGCTGTGCTTTCCCTTGCATGAAATGCCTCCGACAACCAGAAACGCTTTCATTTTACTTCACTGCCGACCCAGCGGCATGAATATAAGCATTTACTATGCTAAATGGCATCTTGACTGATGCTCAAAAAGCTAACCCAATTCAGAACGCAATTAAGGGGAAAAAACAAAATAAAACGCCAGCGGTGCTCTTCACTGCTGATAATGATCTTTTTCTGCGATTCAAGTTTTCTCCTCAAATGACATTCATTTTATACACAGTTATTCAGCAGGTCAGGCGGCATTTTTCTTGCGGATCAACGCCAAGAGTTCAAAATGAAAACAGGTTGTTTTGTGTCAAGCTGTCTTATGGAGGCCTGTAAGTATCAATTGTGCCATTGGCTATAGGTGAAAAGACGACGCGCGAGACAGCCAGCTGCAACCTGTTCGGTCTTTCTATGGCAAGTTCAGACACAAAGGGGTGGAGAAAATAGGTTAAATGTCATTCTTCTGTAAGATCAGTTTTTTTTATTTTTATTAAAAACCTGAACTGGCCCCAACAATTATTAAGAGATCCGTATCTTTCGCTCCCTGCGTGGATAACGAGCTCCCTCTCTGCTGGACACAGACGCTGTGTCTCAAAGCTTGGTTAATGAAGCGCGCCTTAGGTCGGGAAATTAGCAGGACTCCGGAGCCAACCTTTGGTGACCCGGCTGTACATCAAGTGCCTCTGCTATGTCTTCCCCTCGTTATCACCCCGTAACCATGTCAACCCCTCTTTGTTTTCATTTCCCCTAGCTTCTCAGCGAGACTCTCTGGTGCTCTCTGACCAGGGACAAGAAAGAAGGAAAGAGGTAGTCACGTGCATTCTGCCTTTTATGTGCTTGAGTTTGTTTGCTTAAATCAATGGAAACTTTCTATAAAATACTTTAAAAAAAAGAAAGAAAAAAGCTAAACTCAATTATCTGTTTTGGTAAATGTTCGTCCTCTCCCCCCAACCCGCCCCCCCCCGCCCAAGGCATGCCTTTTATTGTCCAAACACAGTGGCTAGCGTTTACAATAATTCAGCCCTGCCAAGTATCACGCATCAGGCGTTAGTCTAACGCATTTCAGTGTGGTGGTCCGCATCACCGCACTGAAATGCATTGTCACGCATAATAGGCATAGATAGCGCCTCGGCTGTCAAGCCGGTAGGGCTGCTATAATGACTAAACTGAAGTGGCTGGTGGTAGCGCTGCTCACAGTACTGGGCTTGGGGGATGGCTGAGGTTGAAGCTGCCGCTACTAGTGCTACAATGTATCAATCGATTCTCCCCTCCCCTCACATTACATTCTGATTGACGTCATAAGCGTCACGCGACGTTACGTCCTGCTGCGCAGCCTGCCGTTAAAAGTTTGTGGGAGGCATCATGGCGGTAAACTAAAATCAATTATGACCGCGCAGAACCAGCCCCACGGAACCACGGTGCATGTGGAGCCCACTGTACAGCAGTGACACCTGCTGCTGAGCCTGCTGCTTAGCGCACCGTGCACGTTTGCCGAGGGAGAGTCACGGGTGACTGTTGCAGCGGCCAGGATTCGGAGGAGACGGGAGGGCAGCTGGCCGGTATACCGAATTGCAGTGGCAAGCCCCACAAGTAAGTGACAGTGTCACTGTGAGACTCAGCAGCTGAGTGGTAATCCACAAATTAGCTTCTTAGCGGCAGCGCGATCAGCTGCCTGCGGGTCGGACCCTGGACAGGAGTCTCATTTCTTTTTTACATGGTTCATGTAAAAGAGAAAATGAGACTCCAGTCCAGACACCGACCCGCAGGCAGCTGATCATGCTGCAAGCTAACTCGTTATAGACCAGATGATATCGACCCTTCTCAGTGCCATAGGCCTCTTGGTAGTGTCAGTGTGGGGGACGGGGGACACAGGAAGCCCAGTCAGTTGCCGCGAGAACGTGACATCCTTGTCCTCAGGCCTCTCTCTTCCTGCCTTGGTGTGGCAACCAGCTGACCCCCCTAATGAACCTTCTTGTGATCTGAGCTCAGGGAGCTACTGGTGCACAGGACCTCCTGTGCCCTCGCTTCCAGAGGCCTCACCTCCGCAGGCTGCACTCCCAAGGCCCGCCTCATCTACTGTCGGGCCGCTTCAGCAATACACGTTGTTGGGTGCGGCCACTCTCTACATACTGAGTAAGGGCATAGGTCGTCATTTAGGGAGCGCACTGGATTCTTAGTTCGCGGCTGATGCCACTCCTGCCAGTGCCTATTACAGGTCATGCAGGTTCAATCTGCGCTCCCCGTCTCTGCCCCACCAGAATTGCATGAACAATGTAAACAGGAAATAAGACTCCAGTCCAGACACCGACCAGCAGACAGCTGATCGCGCTGCCACTAAAATGCTAATTTGTGGATTAACACTCGGCTGCACGGAGTCTCACAGTTCACTTAAAACAATCAGAAAATCAGACTTCAGTCATGAGAGGTTCTGTGACCTTCCATATATCGTCTTTTTGGAATGTTTTCCCGTTCCTGTTTTGCAGCTACACCCAAGCATTCGTGCATATCCAATTAAAAAGTCAAGTCGTTATTTCACCTTCTCTGCTCTCAACTTGTCTGTAAACATAAACACGCATTGGCATAGCCAATAGGTCTCGCCTTTGGGACCTTATAAGTGTTTAGCCATGCAACGGTTGATGTTGTTGCACCAAGGATATTGTTCTGCATAACTAAATACTTATAAGGTCCCAAAAGCGAGATGTATTGGCTACTCCTATCCCACAAGCTGGTATCACACCACAAACATTCTTTAATAACTAGGCCTTCCGACTAAGGGGTGGAGGCCCTACTCAGTCCCAATTGCATAATGTCCAAATCCAAGTAGGTGTTATACAAAACCATACATACATAAATAACGTTGTAAATTAAAGGATGTAACAGACAGATAAAAGGGGGAAAAGAATTGGAAGTGTGCTCACGAAAATAATGGAGGGGGGAGGATGTAAGGTGGACGGTTAAGAGATTTTTGAGGCAGGAGCCAAAGAGGATAGAAACGAAGAGAGAGATGAAACTAAGAGATAAATGTGCCCTGAGGCCACTGTGGAGTGGTTAGTAGCGCTTTACAACAATCCAGCATAAAACAAATTAAACTTAAATAAAGGGAGGGGGGATGAATGCTTGAATTGGTGCCCTCTGGAAAGCACTCCATCCATATCTTCTGGAAAAAAACAGGATTAAAGTAAAGAAACCCCATTAAAATAGTAAGAGGCGCAGTTAGAGCGCTAGAAAAAATATGTCGACAGTCAGGGAAACAAGTATACAGTTACGGTAAAATGCAGTACATGATGCGTGTAACGACGTGCGAGGAAAACCGTCCAGGAAGTTATGCGCCTACCTCCGTGTTACAGACTTTCTATGCGCTTTATTGCGCTGCCAGGAGCAGTGCGCGCTGAGTCGAGTTTAGATGCGGCGGCCCACTCACAAAAACTGTTGTTTGTTCGCAGAAGCGACAACGTGTCCTTTGTGCAACCCTTATTATCACAGCTTATGTTTCGAAGCGCTGTGCTGCTTTTCACAAGTTTGGAAGTGGTGGTAGGTTTTGATAGAAAAATCTGGCATTTAGACCTTGAAGTACCGACTTTTTTCCATTCGATTTTTTTTAAAATACGAAAGTATTTTTTTTAATTTGAAAGCATACACGTTTTGTATTTAAAATTGCAGGGATGTTTGTGTTTGAAATTCCGTTTATTTTTAAATATAAAGTACAGCCGGTGTCATTGAAAAGACGCTTATTTTCGAAACGGAAAATCCTGCATTGTTGGCGTTTGGAAATATTTTTACATTGAAAGCGCAGCTGGTGCTTGTGTTTAAAGGTACGTTTGAGCTTTTTTAATTTTAAACGTTTGGGGCATTTTATTCTTAAAGGTACTGTGTGAGCGGTGTGCGGGTCTGTCGCAGTACAGAGGGCTCAAGATGGTAGTATGCTGGTGGCGGGGTGCCCGGACGGGCCCTCCTAAGACGGGTCAGTCAGTACTGTGGTGGCTCCACCTCCTTCTGAACCCATGTTGCTCAAGACACCGGAGGTGGCATTTATTTGAAAACGCATCTTATTTAGATAAATGCGCTTTACATTAAAAAAAACAAGTTACAGACACATATTCCATCTCTCGTAGTGTGACAGGCACAAAGAGGAGGGTGCGACGGGCAAATGACTGGCGACAATATGTCTTCTCTGTCTAGCGCCTTGAACAAATGCTTCATGTGGCGCTATTAAACAATAATACTTGCACTAACACCAGCAATTACAGTAGCAATAATATAAATAAAGGATGTGCTGTGGTTATTACGGACATAAGCACTATCCCGTCACAATAGCTCAGTGAGTTAAATGTTCGCCGCAGAGAGTTAAAAAAATTGAGCGCCATCAGTTAATAATAAGGGCTGTTCGATGTTGCGCAAAGTTTCATTTTGAGGATGAGAGAGCAAGTGTAAGGCGGGTGAGGATCAAAGGAAGGAAGATAAGTTTACTGTTTTTGCAAGTGGGGGAGGTGTGCTGTGTCTGCCTGCTGGAAATCTTAAACGCGCGGACGCGAAAGTGAAAGCGCTCACGCTGGGTAAACATAAGAACTGTAACGTGATCCTGGAATGCAGCCTGGAATGCAGCTGGCACACTGCGCGCCGCTGCTCACTCCGCTCGCTCCCGAGACACATAGGCTAAGGGAGTAAACATTTAAAGAAAAGGCGGGACATACCCACGCCTTTGGCCATTTGCGTGCTTTCCTTTGTGAAAGCCAGACGCAATGGCCAATCAAATGTGTGGGTGTAAACAAATCCACACGGAAAAGTTGCAAGGAAGTTGGGAGTGCTTACAAGAAGCCTCCCATAGAGCAGCGCATGCACGCTGCGCTAGGCTCGACCTAAAGATGACCTTTTGTCAGTAGGCACGAGACGAGACATAAGGAACTGCTCTGGAAGAATTTGAAAGGTGCATCTAATTGAGATCGCAAATATGAGTTACATTATCGCACATGGGCTTGGGAAATTATTTACTGGCTTCAGACGCGGGGATGACTTGCATCAAAATCAGTTTTACAGATACCTGCAGATAGTGCAAGAATTTGGACTTCTTCAAAAAGATATAAAAACATTACCAGAATTTAGCCCTGTGAAGGCAAGTGTTATAATTGACAAACTACATTTTTAAAACAAATGATCTCATTGACTACAGGAGCAGATAACAAGTTTATAATGTGTTGTGAGAGGGATTTGCATGAGGTAAGTGAGGAGAAGTGGTGGGATGTGTCTCTAAGATGGATGGGAGTGCCATTTCCCTCTGTCACAAGTTTGATTTGGCTCACTTTAACTATCCATCGCTCGTAATACTCAGAAGAAAGATTGTGCAGAATTAAATGTAGCCACTCCTAAGTCTGCTGTATGTGTAGAACAGGAGATAAGTGACGACTTGCGCTTAGTGTGGAACTGCGGAGTACTCCAAAAATGTTGTTGTGAAGTGCCTTACCACCTGATCTGGGCTAGCAGGCTATTAGCTAGAATCAGTGCCTGCAGATGACCTTCAATTGACAAGGGACACCAAAATCTTGCTGAATTCGAGTTTGGTAGAGGCAAAAATGTACACTAAAATAGTGGAGAGACAAACTGAATCCTATCGCAAAATAGACTATATCTCCTGAATAGTTGTATACAGACTGATGACACACTATTTTCAAACTCTTCCCACAAAAAGATCTGAAGATGTGGGGGTATGGTGGGAAAAGTTTAATGTTCATTACCAGAGTTTGAAGACTCGGTGAGAGGACCATAAACCTGAAAATAAATTATTATTTATGTTATAGCTAAAGTGCTGACAAAGGAATCTGTGGAAAATGGAGGCTGATGCTTTCATGTGTTTAGGCCTAAGAATGTTGCTGATGTAATAAGCTGCTAGTATTTGAATAACAAGTATGAAGTGATCTTGAGGTAGATTGTTAGGAGGTGGTAGAGGGCTGTGGGGCAGAGACAGGTGGTGACGCATTGAGGCAGATGTGAGGCAGAGAGAGGTGAGGGGGGGTGAAGTGGTCAAGTATGAAGTGATCGTGAGGTAGATTGGTGGTGGGAGAGGGCTGCGGGGCAGAGAGGTGAGGGAGATGTGAGGTAGAGAGAGAGAGAGAGCGCGAGAGAGAGGGAGGGAGAGGTGAGGCAGAGAGAGGGGTGAGGGGAGTGAAGTGGACAAGTATGAAGTAATCTTGAGGTAGATTGTTAGGAGGTGGGAGAGGGCTGCGGGGCAGAGAGAGGTGACGCATTGAGGCAGATGTGAGGCAGAGAGAGGTGAGGGGGGGTGAAGTGGTCAAGTATGAAGTGATCGTGAGGTAGATTGGTGGTGGGAGAGGGCTGCGGGGCAGAGAGAGGTGAGGGAGATGTGAGGTAGAGAGAGAGAGAGAGGGAGAGGGAGAGGTGAGGCAGAGAGAGGGGTGAGGGGAGTGAAGTGGACAAGTATGAAGTAATCTTGAGGTAGATTGTTAGGAGGTGGGAGAGGGCTGCGGGGCAGAGACAGGTGACGCATTGAGGCAGATGTGAGGGAGAGAGAGAGGGAGATGTGAGGCAGGGAGAGTGGTGAGGCGAGTGGTGAGGTTGATAAATCGGTAGAGGGAAGTGCGGTAGTAGAGACAAGGACCGAGAGACGGAGGTGACGTCAGTATGCAGATGGGGCTGAGTGAGAAGTGAAGGAACTGGACATACAGGGAAGACGGATGGAAAAAGGCCAGAGAGAGGCGGCACTGCGAGTATATGAAGTACAGGAAGAGAGAGATGACGGTGACTGTGTTGTACTGGTTGTACCGAGAGAGGGGTGAGGTAGCCAAAGCTACTTGGAGGGCTGAGATCGAGAGAAGATGAAGGTGAATAGAGCTGTAGAGAAAGTCAGAAAGCGGGTAAGAGAGAAGAGTAAAGTGCAAGAGATACGATGAAGTAAGAAAAGAGACTTGACACAGGAAGATTACATTGCAATTACCTCCCCCAGCTGCCTGAGTGCAAGGGTTGAGGCTGGGTCGGCCAGGCGTGCCCCCTAAGAGCCAGGTTTGACAACATTTGAGGCAGTGAAAAGTGACTCAAAATAATGCAAACCCGCACAAAGTGTCGATTTGGGATTAATGTTCCAATGCAAGGGTTGATTTGCACTGGAAAGTTATTATATTGCAGAGCAGCAGTAAGAACAAGACGCGCTGCCGCGAGACGCGCTCTGTGGTGGGGGAGGGGGAGGAGCGTTGAAGCGCGCGCTTGGGAGAGCAAGTGAGAGGAAAGCCAGATGGCGCCTGATCGAGCAATGCGAGGAATGCGCGTTACTGTGCGCGTAACCGCACGCTCTAGGCCACACAAAAAGCTGTGGTCGGCTTTTTAAAGCCCACTCACTAAATGTCTCGCCAGAGCAGCGCATGCGCTGGCTCAGGCGGGACCTAAAAACTTTTAAAGTTTATAATTGAATCAGAATACAAAGAAAATGACACGTTTCCAGGATGAAAAGCAACTGAGCACACGCCAAAACATATTTAGAGTTATCATTGTTTTTAACTACTTGTTTCAAAAATGTGAGATGTTCGGTAAAAATTTAAAGGAAATATCTTTTGGTCTTAATGCTTTTGATTTGTAATTTTCAACAGTTGTATTTTATTTTGGCTCCTTGCGACTGCACTCTGTTTCCCCTGTAGCGTTGCTTTGCAGAGGTACAGGAAAGGCCAGGCTGTCTCTTCTGTATTGACAAATACACCGTAAACAAACCCTACCAATGAGGTGACATTTGTGTCGAAGGTGGCTTGGAGTGTTGCATGGTATGGGAGGGGAATACACTGTTTGTGATGGTTCATGCTGGGGCTTCTCAGCAGAGTTTGATCATTTCATACAGAGGATGAGGCACGTGGTTCTGCTTAAGTCCACCCATGGGAGATCTATCCTGTTTTTGTGGGGGGGTGATAGATGGGGCGTTATGGAAGATGAGGCTCATTTGCAGGCAGTATGGCCTCCCACATCCTGTTTGGTGCAGTCGAGTCCAACAGTGCCCTTGAATTTCTGGTGCTTTGCTGCAGTTTTAAGATATTTTTAGAGTTTATCATTCCTCAAATGGGTGTAATTTGTGAAATTTATGTTTCCCTCGTCTTCATTGCTTGATTTTGCTTGTGAGAAAGTGTCACTCATAGTCATTGAAATGTCACGCATAATTAGACTGAAATTAAGAAAATGTCACACGTAGCAATCTGAAACCTTGGCAGCTATGATAATTTGAAGTCTTGGAGCCTGATTGGCAGCAAAGGGCAGAACCAAAGTTTTACCCTGTGAAGTTTACAGGCTCTTCAGGTTTCAGAGCTACTTTTTTTTTTTTTTTACATGTTCATTAAAGTGTATAAGTAAGGGGAACCGTACAGTGGCTTAGCAAGGTGACTGTGGGCTCTCAAGTCATGCAAGAATAATGCCTCACCTACCCATTGCTCTGTGGTAAAAGACAGCCATCATCGTGGTGAAGAGAGCTTCTCACAGTCCTAAACTTTGGTACCACTGTACCTGCTGCACTAATGAAACCTGCGCCATAGACCTTTAAATGCAACACTATAAACTAAACCAGTTCTACAGCGCCTGGATTCGGAAAGTGATTTGGGACCCGTGCAAAGGGTGAATGTGTGATAGAAATACACTTAAAACACACTTTATGTAGCACTTAGTATGGATGTTTATAAATATTCTCAATTTTATACAGATCGGGATATAAGGCGTTGAGTCATAAGGTGATTTGTCCTGGATCAAACATTTTTTTGGTAAAGTGGGGAAGCTGGGGTTTATATAACCTGATGTCTCCTGCCTCTGTATTCAACCACCGTGACACAAGAAAATGGGAATCATTTAGGGTTTGGTGGACACGATAAAGGTTGTGTGTACCCTGACAGCCAAATTTTTGGTTCGCCAGCTCAATTTACAGACCTCCAAGGATATTGTGATTTTTACAAAAGTGACCACGAAAATTAAAATAATTGACCTAAAATTAAAATAAGCTGATGTTCCTTTTATTAGCGCTTCGCTGTCGGCAATTAAAAAAGGTGAGCAACAGGCCAGCTGTCATCAGAGGTGTAAAGTACCTCTGTTGCGCCTGTTAATTCCTTGCACATGCATGTATATTTCTCTCCAACCCCGCCCTCTCCACTGCCCTTTGTCTCAGTCAACCAGTGTTGCCATCAGTTTAAATGAAGATGAGACTGGCAGCTCGCAAGAAAGACATTTCTTATTTTGGAGTTTGTGGGATTCAATAAAGTAAAGGAGATTACCAGTGCTCCCACTAACTCATGATGTTGGTCACTTTCATAAAACTGGCTTCAATTGCCCCAATACAAATATGCTGAAAAACCAGGCAGAGGGGAAGGACTGTGAGTCATTGGACGCATTGTCTATCTTTATACAGGCATACTGTTGGGTCACGGAGTCAATATGATGACATGTCCACACATTAAATATTTGTTTTGCAGTTTTATATAGCGCAAACTCGACCCAACCGCATTGGAGCACTTTCAATAAATCAGGTTTCTTATAACGCGAGACTACTCACCCATGAGGGTCTCAATGCGCTAGGAGGATCTGTGGTTCACTTTACTGCACTTTACATGAGCACAAGTTACATTACACAAGGCCAGTCTCATATGTTTTTAGGTCGAGCCTTGGCAGCACATGCGCTGCTCTGAGGCATGCTGTATTGGAGTATGGAATAGAAGCCCAGTCCACTCTCCGCCCATATTTGTCATTGGCTTGTGTAATTGTCCTTCGTAAATGCTGGCTTCTGATTCGTTAATAAGCTTGTTAGTCCCTCCTTATTACCGCCTTGTCTTCATTTGTAACCTCCCATGAGGACTGGCCCTTTTACTTCGGTTGTTACACGGTACGTCTTTTTTAGTCTGTAAGCACTATTTTCTTTAATGAGTTTCTCCTACTGCAGGCACAACATGCTTTCCTGCAACATTCAGCGCGCCATGCATGCTTTCACTTTCTGAGCAGCCGGGACAATGGTGGCCGCTTCTTTGAATAGGTCTTGCATTTACAAGAGTTCGAGCTATTGGAATTGTAAATGACAATGCCGTTTATTTATGTGTTAATTAGCAAAATAGATAAATAAAAGGCATTGTCATTTACAATTCCAATATCTTACACTCTTGCAAATGCGAGACCTATTGCATTGCAAATGCTTGTTGTTTGTGTATGGTTCTCTGCTTTCTACATACACTTTGGAAAATTCAAAGATAAGTGTATAGTAATCTGTTTTGTTATTTTTCTCTTTATTTATATGGGGATTGGTGCCACTAAAAACATATGAATTTAACACAGAAATATAGTGTAACTGCATTTTGAAGTACATATAGTAGTACTAGATGACCACTACTAACGTACTACAAAATGCTATTCACTAACCTATATGCGGATTTCAAAGTCTCTGCCTCGCTTATCTTATTATTATTTTTTGTGGAGTTTTATGTAGCGTGAACTAGACCCGAAGGTATCAGAGCGCTTTACATGAGCATCAGTTGCGTTACACAAGGACACATTCATTTTTTATTGCTTTTTAGGTCTCGCCTACGCAGCGCGCATGCGCTGCTTAGGAGGGGACCTTTTGGAATCGATCAGCTTTTTGGCCAAAAACGTGCATGTTTTGCATTGCTTTCTATTGCAACGCATGCACGTTTGGCGTTTCCCTTGTGGGAGCGAGCTTTGGCAACATCTGTTTGTAATTATCTTGCAAACAGATGGTGCCCCTGCTCGCTCCCGCAAGGGAAACGCTGTGTGTGTCTGGGATGCAAGCCGTGTCAGTGGCCTTTTAATTTGATGTCACGCCGCACGCTCCCTGGAAGCAGTAATACGTTTTTTTTTCTCAGCAAGAATGAAATGCCTTTAGAAACCAATACTTTGTTTTGTTATAGCCCTACCCTTCATTGGCTTTTTTCACGCTCCGTACTGGCTAGGTTAAACACATAAGGTCCCAAAAGCGAGACCTATTGGCTATGCCAATGCTTGTTTTGTTAGGCATGGGGAGATTATATGATTTGCCCTGAATCACAGGATGTTGAGCATCCCTCCCAAGACTTGAACCCAGTTCCCCAGCTCTGAAGTCGGCCAACCTAGCTGTTGGGCTACATCCTCTCCCCTTATCATTTATGTGCAGAGATCCCTGTCCCAAATGTGAAGATCTCTACATATGTAGGTATAGTTTTAGTAGTAAATGTGGGAGGGACTGGGGCAGTGGCTGGGAAATGGGGAATGCTTACCACTAGAGGGGTTTTTGGGAGGAGCAAGGAAGGCTTAAGAGAAGGTTAGGAAGGAGTTTTGGGTCGGACACGCACCAATTAAAAAAAAAAGTAAGCCCATTGCTATTCACAAACTGCACTGACATAGTTACTACAGCCAATAGGATCCAAAATAGTCATATCTGTACTTCATTACAGAAATGGAGTTAGTTCAGCACCACACATTTCCAAGCACTGATACTCCAACACACTTTTGAAAAATAATGGCGGTAGGCTTAAAATAGGGTATATTACAATAACTTATTTGAACTTTTAAATAATATAAATACATGAAATGTAATGTGTATATATAAACATAATTTATGGATTATTAGCATAAGTTAATAACTTTTTAAAATTTAAACATACATGTAACTTTTTAAAATAAAAACTTTAATTCAAATAATTCTACACATACCTTTAAATAATGTATGCTACATAATAAACACATCTACATTTTATACTATCGGTGGGACTTTTTTATTGAAAAGAATGTAAATTGAATTTAACACATTCAAAAAAATGAAATATTTATTTAACAATTGTGTCAATAATGCTATAGTATTTTGCAGTTTGTACCACATTAAAATACATATTTTAAATTAATTTGCATTAATGTTTAACATTAAAATATTTATACTACTCTTTAAAAGATTAATACACTTTTAAATTCTTCCCTATACATTACTGTAGTAGTAATTTTACACTCATAATGTAGCATCTACCTGCATTCAGGGGGTTTGTACATGTAATCCTACACTTTTGAGTAACTTTACACCTGTAAATGGTTAATAGCTAAAAGTAGTAAAGTTACTCAAATGAGTAAGAGTAAATTTGCATTTGTAGATTTGCGCACTTATAAGTTTACTTTTGTAAATTGCCCCTATAGTGTTTGCACATAATGAAATGTCCATAAAGTTACTAATAGACAATGTAAAACTGCCAATTGTTTTACCCATCGTTTCGAAAATTACAGTGCAAAACTTTGATATTTTGGGCCTAGACAGTGTATTGTGAATACCTGGATTACATCGACGGAAGTAAGTGCAGATGAGGTAATACTGTTACCTGGCTGTTTTGTTGTTGGTGTTGATACAGTCGCTGTAGTTGATGTAAATGCTCCTAAAATATAAAAAATACATGTTGTTAAGCTGCTAAACCTATTAATGTTTCTTAATGAGGAAGAAACACAAATAACTATACAGCTTAGGCCCAGGCTATAAGTCCCATTCCCATGGCTTGCTTTTACTCAGCTGCATGGAGCTCATATTGTTATATTTCCAAGTTAGGCCCATGTAGCGAAGCAGCTCAGTGTCCTCACAAACAACATTTTCAGCTGTGATCTTTTGCACTTATTTGCATGCAAATATAAGATCCTAGGTCAATTTGAGTACCCGGGTGTGCTAGAGATTTACACCTCACCTATGAATAATCCCTTGTTTCCAATAATGAAACCCGATAATTCATATAGTCTAGTCTTGGACTACAGACATTTGAGCGCTTCCACACGCACATTTGAAGTACAAAATGCCATAGTGTGGCACTAATGAATAACATCGTGCTGAAAAGATACAAAACAACATTAAATATCTCAAATGGATTTTTCTGCCAAAATATAGCACCTGGAAGCAGATATTTGACAGCATTCTCAGCGCTAGGTTCTCAACGCCAATTTTGTCGATTACCTCAGGGGTATAAGAATAGCCCCGGGTTGTTTTCAGCCAGGGTAACCGAGTTTCTTCAAAATTTGATGGCTAGAGTTAACCACATATTCCTTGGCTTTGCTCACCTGGGTTACAAATTCAATTTCAGAAAATCAAAAATTGCCCACCTCAGTGTCCTATTTCTAAGGTACGAGTTGTCAAGTGAAGCCAAAAGCCTGGCGGCACAATTTTTAGAAAAATGTGTCATGGTTCTGGGTCCGGTAGGGGTGCCTGGGGCATCTGTGTGCACGTCTCTGTTCTCCAACGAATTGGCCGCCCGGCTGTACCAGGAAGTTGGTAGACCGGTTAGCAGTCTAGCCTTCTTTCAGAAGCGACCTCCACACAATCCGGCTAGCACTTCCGGGTGAGACCACATAATAGCCCGCGGTGCTCGGCCCGGCAGTGCTTCGGATTCAGCTTCACCGACGCTGTTCCCGGCTGCGCCTCCGTGCCCGCAGTTCCAGGTATGACCACGTCTTCATTTCCTTGTTCCCCGGTGGCTCGCGCAGGAGCGCGTTGCCGCTGGCTCGTGGGGGTGGCAGACTCGCGCAGGAGCGCTTTACCTCAAAGCACTTCCACCAAACCTTGCCCTTTGCCTGGTGCAAGAGCGCTTGGGCTATTCTTATTGAGGCAGTGCAGGAGTGCTTGCCTCAATCACCTTGCTTGTATTTGTAGCGCAGGAGCGCTTGGGCTATTCTTATTGAGGCAGCGCAGGAGCGCTTGCCTCTATCACTTTGCATGTATCTGTAGTGCAGGGGGCTTCACTCTTTGCCTGGGGCACGCACAGGAGCGCATAGTTTCATTGCCTATCCCTGTCTGTAGCCTAGCACAGGAGTGCTTGGGCTACCCCAAAGGAGGCACACGCAGATGCGCTTGCCTCGTTTCTTTCCTTTCTTTGTTTAGCGCAGGTGCGCTGGATATCTCTTCTTTTGACACCGCGCGCAGGAGCGCTTTATATCTTTTCATTTCAACTTCACGTGCAGGAGCGCTTATCATTTCTACAATCCTGGTGTGTGAGGACTTCCCTTTCTGCCTGACATCATACCCCACCCCAGACAGTGTTTCCTAGAAGGGTCCCATTGTTATCAAAGGGTTTAGCCAACCAAGTCTTCAGTAAGGACACCTCTCAGCACTACTAGGATGTCCTCCCTGCGAGATCCCTCCGCAAGCAGAAGGTAAGACTTGTGGGGTCCTGACAAAATGTGCACTGCTCCAACGATTCTGAAAAGACTAGAGTCCATTTTAGGATTCTTGAATTTTGGCAGGACATACATTTTGGATTACGCAGAAAGGGTAAAACCTTTCTATGACTTAATTAGACCTGATTTTTCAGTGCACCATTGGACACAGGAACATCCAGATATTCTGCATTCTGTACAAGCTGACATGATAGCTTCTAAACATTTACATGCACGTCTTAACACAACTAACCTGGTGTTCTGCGCAGTTGCAGGACCAACTGGGCACACATATATCACTTTAAATGAAGACGATACAATACCTATTCCATACAAATCACATTTGTACATGAACGCTGAAATGTGTTTTGCACCAACTGAGAAGATACTCACAGCAGTACAGACTTCTGTAGTGAGAGAGAGAGAGCACTGGCACATGGGAAACACATAATTGTCATAACCCCAGTACCAACCCTAGAGGCTGTAGAAAAGCAAGCATCCCCAATGCTAGAGCATTACATCCACGATGGATTCAATGGGCTAACTCTCTCACTGCAACAGATGGAGATTACAGATTTGACTCTACATTACAAACACAAGCATTCTTTCAGTACGAACAAGAATATCCTCTGCCGAATGAAATCATGCCTCTAGATCGATAAATGTATCATTTATACCGATGGTTCTGCCCAGCCGGCCATAGGAACAAAACAACAATATTCCACACCATGCTCAATTGTAAAAGGGTGCATGCATGATGGGAAGTTCCGTCCTGGGAAAACACACACTCAGTACTTAGAGGACTGTACAGCGCAGCTGGCGGAACTAAAAGCTCTGATACTGGCACTACAAAATACGGATCGTCAATTCCCCACACTAATTGGGTGTGAAACATTTTACTGTGTCCAGTCCTATAACGAATACTTACATTATTGGGGCCAGAATGGACTTCGGGATCCCAAAGGTTGCACAGTAAAGCACAAGATGCTTTGGGAACAAGTGGTAAAGCTGAAAGAAGACCTGCCACGGGCTCATGTTATTCATACATTGAGTCATCGTGTTGGCGTTCACGTTGAAGGTAATTCGATGGTGGATGAAACCGCCAAGGCAACAGTTCGTACTGCTTCCATTGCTGCAGTAACTCGCTCAAGTATGAGGATGGACAGAACAACCATGGTGGCAGTTAATGCCACGCGCAACGGAACAGCGCTGCCAAAAGGCTTTCCACTCAAGTACTCCTACAAGTTAGACGCACAAAACATTCCATTCGCTCAGATTCCAGGAGTGGGGGATAGTCATACCAAACACTGATCGCAGATTAGAACTAATACTAGCTGCTCACGAGGGACTGGGTTCTGCTCACGCAGAGATTACTGCTACAGTTTAATTACTGAAGCCCCACTATTGGTGGCCAGGTCTATCAAAACGGGCTTTGTCCTTAAATGCGACATCTACCAGCAGACAAAATGCTCCACCATAGCATGCCCAGCACAGATACCTCTATTGATTTCAGACAAGCCTTCGGCTTGTGTTTATTTGGACCATTGCGGCCCCTTACAATCCGATGGGGCTTACAAGTATATCTTGGTGGCAGTGGATTTATGCTCCAGATTCCTGTGGGTTTGGTCACAGCGCTCGGCTGACGCTCAAACTGTTATAAAGGATTTGCGAGTCTTTATCGGGACATATGCAATTGGCACACTACATTCCGACCAGGTTCCGGCGTTTAGCTCTCAAGCTTACAAAGGCGCCATGGGAAGTTTGGGTGTGGCCTTGTGATACTCCTCCCCCTACCATCCTGAGGGAAATTTGGTCATTGAGAGGAAGAACCATGACTTAATGCAATCCTTAACAGCTAGGGTATTAGGCTTGGGTGGTTAGGTCAATCACCTATATGGGGTCTAGAGGGCACTTAACAACATGCCAAGAAAATCCTTAGGGATGTTTGGTGTGAGATTGTGGGTACCAGACCTCGATAGTGTCAGCACAGTGGCAGCTGAAACACAATTTGACATCAATGAACGTTTGGCTGTTTTACAGGAACTCAATGAATTCCGGGCCTTTCAAAGCAATGTCCAAGTAAAGCGCACCGCCACTGGAGAAGTGAAGGTAGTTCCAGCAAGACCTGCTTGGGTCCCGAAGACGAGGGACCTGGTCAGGGAAAAGATAGTGGACAAGAAAGAGTTTGGGCCATTATACAGAGTGACTGAACCTGTCCTGGCTGTTGAATGTACCAGAACTGTACTTCTTCCGCCCCTTGCCGGTCGCCGAGACCAAAGGTTTGTCTCAGGTGATCTGATCAAACCACACTTTGTGGCCAATTCTCAACAGTAGGTCACGTAATCTCCTGGGTAGCCGCCGCACTCCTCTCGTTACTGTGCAGGAAGTTCAGAAAGAAGCTTTAATAATGACTGAAGACTCCACTCTCCAAAGAGAAGCTGTAAACCACAATGAAATGATACTTCTCCCCGTTGAAACCAACTACAACTGTACAATCAACAAGTACAGAAATTTCAATCTGAAAAATTGATGACGTCTATGTAAACATGCCACAGAGCGAGTCATCTACCAGTTCTACAAAACCTGCTGAGCTGCCAAGAATAGACTGGCCGGCGTCTGGCTACTTCATCAATTATGACAATTTCTCATCAGATCCAAGTGAACCTGAACTGCCAACACCGTTTCTTCCTTTCAAGCTACGAATGTATGCTCTCTATCATTGACTGGAAAATACTTTCTTTGTTGTTCCCTAGGTACATCTCTGGATTACAATTGGATTACTTTTCCTGGTACTTTGGATTAGTTTAGTGACTGTCTTTTTCCTAATTCTGAATGGACACGTTCTCCCAGAACGCTCCGCAGTACAACTCATGAACTTGGTTCTTCAACCACATGCATCATCACACCGTGAACTGAGGGACCTGTCCCTGGTGAACATTACAGCAGTTGCAGTTCCTGAAGGAATTATTTGGGACAGGGTATCGTATGATGTGTATGGTCCTACTCAATTGTTGCAAATTCCTTATTTGTTCACAATTTCCTTAAATGATATCATCACCTCTAGTACTTTCTCTGATGAGTGGACCATTAAAACTGTGTATAATTTGCTTGTAGATGTAGAGCAATCAGCTGCGTTTTCTAATGATGAATTGTATGATGGCACATCTAACAATGGAGACATTTTGCTACAAACATTATGATCACCATTATTTGCACAAAGCTAGTAACCCGCGCGCTGTTTATAATTACACAGAATGGGAACACTACCCAACACCGCCGAAAGGTAATTCGAAGACATTTGCACAAAATATTGCTTATTTTTCAGGTTTTGAAACATCAGACCCAGCCTTGTATTATTATAGGCTTGCGCCACACCCATCCTCATAGGAGGCCGCCCGAGTAATTTTATTCAGCATCAATCATAAAAGTTCAGAGTGAGTAATGGAGGATTAAAAGACAGTGAGCTATTGACACACCCTCGAAGGACAGAAGTATAAAGGAGATCAATATCATCGAAAGGAAGGGTTGTGTTTATGATTAACGTGCCCAAATTGCCTCCTCTAGCGAGAGAGGATAATGCCTTGCTCATCAGTAAAACTATTCACTTGATAAGGAACTCTTGCCAATGCGGCTTGGTAATTCGCTCTGACATCATAGCTGCCAAGCGATACTCACCTGTTGTAGACTATTTTGATGATATATTAGGTACAAAGTACCCTTGGCCATACATTTTAAGAAAGCTGCAAATCACCGACGAGTTACACAGCCATATAGAATGAGGCAGAAGGCCGAACTCCTTTATAAGATTATTGAACTTGGAGGTTCCATATAATACATGGTCACACCATCACCTTTACCGCAAACCACTTAAAACCTTTCATATGAAAGATCAAGCACGTTTGCAAACATAAAGAATAAAATGAAAACCTTTAGCACAAAATTAACCAAATCAAAAACCTGTTAGATATTTGTTAAAAACTGATATTAGAAACAGTTCAATACAAGTCAATTTAAAAAAAGAAAAGCGGCAGTAGCTTGTGTAGAAACATGCAGAAACATTCTAGCTTTTCTCTGTTTTAGGAGTACAAAAATAAACATTCTCTCTGCTTGCCATTGTAAGCTATTAAAATAGAGCAGAAGAAAGAAAAGAAAAGTTCTGTTTCTTGCTTTAAACAGCTGCTTTAATTATGTTCTCTGACCTGCCTTTCACCTTGGCTGCTGGCTCTGGCAGCAGGCACTGTGACATCAGATCTCAACTGTAAGAGCCTAATAATAGTTGAGTTCTGACGTCTTTTCTTTATAATCAGTGACTTGGTGTGTCACAAGTCACCTGTTACAAAGAAATTAGTGACTGCTGTTTATGCAAGGAATACAGAATCCCATATATTACAAAACTTTCTTTCAAAGAGGATGGCTATGCGGATCTCCCACAGCTCTTGATCTCTGCTTGCTATTAAAATCAGGCCACATTATCCAATTTAAATACAAGCCACCAGATTCTGTTATTCATCAGGTAATTAAAAAAGGATTTCACTCATACCAACAGTTATCAGTTGTTCATTCTGATTCTGTTTTTAGGCAGGTTAGATTGACACTGGCTGCCGAAGATTCACAGATCCTGAGTACTAAATTGGGACTGCTAGCTAAAACACCTGCAACTATTTACAACACAGTACTCGATACCACCAAAAGAGAAAACCATGCACCCCCACAGTACAAAGGACAAAATGAGATTCATTCCGATTACACAACTCAGTTGCCAAGGGCCCCTACTATCTCCATGAATGAAGCGCATGTTTTGCCAACATTCTATCTTGGAACGTTAGAGGTTTGATATCCACGTTTTACGGATCCAAGTTGGGGTGCCTTTATTAAAGACTTTGACATTTGCATATTCCAAGAGATCTGGCCAACAACACTGGTTCACAGATTGGGTTTTAGAAACTTTACCATTGAGCCGACTCAAAAGGATCTTGGTCGTACCTTCGTGATCCAGTAATATGGATTAGAATGTCACTGGTGTGTAAAATAAAGCAATTGTCTTTTGACTCAAAGCACCTTTTAGGATTGAAAATTATTACAAGCAAAGGGCTTGTCATAAAGTAATATAACATTTATAACCGCCTAGGAGCAATGACTCAGCTGCATTACTTCTAACTGAGTCCTGCTTGAAATATAATATCGTAATATCAATTATAGCAGGAGATTTTAAAATAGCCCGCGAGCATCTCAGTGAAGAAATAGCCATACCAGAACCAGAAGACTAAATCTAGACATACCTATGCTGGATTTCCCTCCGATTAAAGCGCGGACAGCTGAGGCACTTAAGATGGCTGCTCTTACCTTATGGCCTTAGATCATGCAATGACCGGACAAAATCTGACAGAAGGGTGCATACTCTTTTAATAGAACCTATCACTGCAGAGTTATTATCTATTTTATGCGTGACAAATGACTATGGCCTATTCTGGAGGACTCGCAATAATGGAGCAAAAAGACATAACCTTCATTAAATTTGAATGGTTTAGGTAATTTTCTGCCAGGCAGGCCCAGGCTCCGGCTAAAACAGATTCGATTATTGAGAATTGTTAATAACGAAAGGACTATAAATTTGCCTTACTTTAGCCAACAGCCAAAGACTTTAGCACACATTTACAAAGCGGTTGCAGATACACTGGAACTACTGCTGCAAGAGGCGTACTTAAAACTTCTGTTCATAATAAATTGTTTGAGTTAATAAGAAACTATTTCCACAAAGAAATTAGAAGTATAACTCTGAAGTTAAAAGAAACACTATGGTTTAAGAGAGATTGCTAAAAGGGAAAATGTGAGCTTGTTACTGCAATTAGCAGTTAAAATACGGTCGCAATAAGGGAGGTAAAGCAAACCTACAAGTGGGCACAATGCAAAAATCAATTGTAGGATACAAATATGGCATGATCTCGTAGGGGCACTGAAAATGCATGAGACCCATGGCAGCCTCCATGCACACAAAAATGTTGATACTTTTAGTCAACCACATGTTTGGGTCGAACATTCTGGAGGCCTATGTTTCAATTTGCTATCGCCACTGATAATAGATAGGAGCATGTAACACCGAATCTGACAACTGGTACTGGGGAGGAGATGGAGCTTTCCAGAAATTAGTGATATGAAACTGGGCAAGGCTTCTGGCCTTCATACAATTCTCAGGGCTCTATTTTTATCAGAACCACAGATTTGGGCCCCCATGTATTAATACCCTATCAAATGCACTAATGATAGTTTCTGACATACAAGGGACTTGACAGGGACAGTGATTGTTCCAATTCACAAAAATGGCAGCAAGGCCGACCCAGGTAATTACAGGCCAATTACCCTAGTTGACAATCTACAGAAAATGTTCTGTAGGCAGGGGCTCGCCAAATGTCAAGATTGGATGATGAAGAGTGCAGCTTTGTGCCATCTTCAGGCTGGGTTTAGAAATAGGGTGAGCACCACTCACCAGGTCTTACGAATCCTGCTCATACACTGAAAAACAGTTATTTTACAGTGGGGATGGAGATCAACAGCATTTGAGTAAATCCCTAGATCACTGAAACCATTCTGTCTGTACTCATCTGTCTGCATACTAAAGAATATCCACAGGTTGGATGGGGAATATTGGAGAATTAACAGATTGTATTCCAAGAGATATAGGGGATTGACAGGAATGTGTTTTGGCTCCTATCCTGTTATCCCTTTATATCAATGGAGTTCTAAATGCTTGCAAAAATGATTCACCTAAATTAGTTTGCATTAAGCAAACTGATTTACTTTACGCCAATGACACTTTATTGATCTCTATAACTCCTTTGGGACTTTTTACAGATAAATACAGAAGAAACAGATCTGTTGTCCGATCTGTGTTCATTTTTAAATATGGAGAAGTACAGAAAATAGTTCTTCTTTCAGATGATTCTCATACTGTCAGACCTGAGTGCTAGCTCAGTATCTGTGCAGATTGACAGTCAGGGAAGTTAAAACAAGCATTGGCAAAGCCAATAGGTCTTGGCAATGCCCGAACTATTGGCCTTGTCAATGTGAATGTCTTTTAGCCAGCTTGTCTAGTAGCACATCTGCTGTTCAGCGTGGCTAAAAGTCGCTGAAAGCCCAGAATTACAGGATGCTGAGCCCACGCCGAGTCTCTTTGCCCCCCCCATGTCGAGTTTATTGTCCTGGCCCTCCTAACACAAAAAAAGCGTTATGCCATGTCCTGCAATGGCTACATCATAGAGCTTTTTTCAGTGACTTTCAGCAATGCTGAACAGCAGATGTGCTGCTAAACAACATGGCTAAAAGACATTCACTTTGACAAGCCAAGAGCTCAGGCATTGCCAAGATCTGTTGGCTTTACCAATGCTTGTTCGGTGGCAATGGGGTCTTGCTGGAAGTGATAGCGAGAAACAGCTGAAGAGCTTTGGAATGAAGTGAGGGTGTGGCATAATAGCCAGAGCTGCCGACAGGGGAACTGGGGAACCAGGTTAGAATCTCAGGGTCAGCTGAACAGTTTGTGATTTTGGGCAAATCACTTATGCTTCCCCCTGCATACGACAATGAATGTCATTGTGTAATGTAACTGGTAAGCATTTGAAGCGTTCCAATACCATCGGCTGGTGTTAGCACTATGGCAAGATGGAGGATGGAACAAGTGCTCCAATACTATCAGACTGTACAAAAAAAGGTAAAAATTAAATCAGCAGTGACGAGTAAGGTAGTGGGGGGGATGGGTCAAGCAGGGAAGCAGGAGGGGATGGGGAGATGGGCAAGCAACAAGGGGAGAGGGTGGGAGGAAACAACATTGAAGGGGTAAAAACATACCTTCATTGAAGCAGGATTAGTGACAAAAGTGAATGTCATTGTGGAATGTAACTGGTGAGCACTTAACATGCTCCAATACTATCGGCTCGTGTGTGCGATATGGCAAGACAGAGCGAGTGCTCCAATAGCATTGGATCATGCAAAGAAAAGAAAGAAACAAGCGCTGTTCGTGTTTTAACAACTTTTTAAGAAATACATTAATTCATGTATATGTGCCTGCATTTTAGTTGTACATGTGTATTTGTACAAGGGAGAAGACCTAAAAACACAAGTACTCGTATTGAGTGCTTTCTTATAAAGAAAATAGCTGCGAAACTGGGGGCAGTGTAAGGAGACATGTGCTTGGTCCATGCGCTATGGGAGGGCATGACGCCTGTATGCAATGACAAATGGCATCACAGAAAATGAGAGTGACGCTGGAGTTTACAGATGGTAGAGCACACAACACCTCTCTTTGAGACAGTGCATGCGCTGTCTAACCGAGACCAAAATCAATAGATTTTGCACAGGCTAAACCTCCTGGCTTTACCAATGCTCGTTGTGTTTAGAAATGGGGAGATTAGGTTATTTATCCGTAATCACAAAACATGGCACCGAGGCTAGGGAGATGATATGGCGTACTTTCTGGAGAGGGTGTGGCGTAAGGGCCAGAGCGGCCGACTATGGAGCTGGTAGACCAGGTTCAGGTTTCGGCGTCGGCTTAACATCCTTGATTTTGTAATAAAAGTTTTGAATGACATGCAAGAGTCTACTTGAGAAAGTCTGTCCTGAACTTTGGAGGTTACTGCCTCACTGCGCCCATTCCATGGCCCCGGGCAACCTGGTCTCACGCTGCTTGCACTGCTCCTTCAGACTATCTCCCCTCACTCAAACCTCACAGGCCCGTCCAAAGCCATACAAAATGTTCTTGTTGAACTGCAGATCGCTGCCCAAGCATGCAATGGAAATTTCTATTCTGCTAAGGGAAGAATGCCCAGAAATTGTGTTCCTGACTGAAACCTGGCTCAATCCAGGATCGGACCCTGATATTGTCCAAGCTCTACCCCCGGCTACTTAATTCAAAGGTTAGATCGAAGCTCTGGCAAAGGTGGCGGGATTGCCATTATTTACAAAAACCACCTCTGCTGCCGTACATCTGAGGGTCCTCTACCAGACTGCGAGAACCTCCTATTTACAATAGGTTTTACCCCTACGCTCTCATTGACAGGCATCCTAATCTACCGCCCCCCCTGGGGCATTAGGTCAGTTCTGTAAAACATTACCAGAGATGGCCGCAAGCCTCGCCAGCACCCCTGCTAATTTCACCTTGCTAGGCGACCTCAATCTGCATTTTGATGACCTATCGCACGTGTCCGCAGCAGAGATTACTAAAGATCTTGCCTCATATCAACTTAAACAAAAGATCACCAATGTGACCCATGCGAGAGGCCACTTTTTAGACCCCATTTTTTCTAACTTAGAGGAATTAATTGTAATGCCTCCTATTCCTATATGCTGGTCAGATAATTTTTTGATTCCTTTTTTTTGGACCCCCACCTGTGTCACCCCCTCATCCAGGCCAATAAGATGTGGTCTCGCCCTTGGCCCAAACTCCCCACAAAACAATGGGGACAGGAGCTAGAAAACACTAAGCCATGCATCAATAGTGATCGAATTGTGGCCAATGACCGATTCAATAATTGGATCGAGAGGAGTTTAGACCAGGTTCTCCCGAAAAAACTCACCCAACTTAAAGTGGGACCCAACAGGACAACTTGGTATTCCCCAAAGCTCCGGTCACTAAAACAGTTGTGCAAGAAATCTGAAAGAGCCTGGAGAAAGGACTTCTCGCCAAACAAAAAAACAGAATATAGAGAAGCCATAAGAGCATACAAAGCCGAAATCAAACTTGCCCAGGCCTGATATTATGATGAAAGAATCTCCCAGGCAGCTAACTCCCCCGTGAAATCTTTCGCATAGCGAAAACATTACTCCGAGCCCCCTCACCCCCGGATAAACCTGATACCACTGGCCAACGTTGTAATGAGCTCGCAAACTATTTTCATAATAAGATCCAAACAATCTATGCATCATTCTCCCCGGTGGACAGTCTAAACAATTTCCACTCCGAGGATAAGGATCTACACAAAAGAGACCACCTCCTTGAGGCTTTCTCCCTGATGGACTGTGATTCCCTGCATACTATCTCGGCACTTGTAAAGAGTGGGTCGCCTACACATCCAGCTCCACCCAATATGTTGTGTTAAGTGCCCGAAATAATCTCCCCGGTCATTCTTGACCTTATCAATGCCTCTCTCTCCTCTGGAGTGGTCCCACCCCTTTGGAAAAGAGCGATGGTAAAGCCTCTCCTGAAAAAGCCTAGCCTTGATCCGGATCTACTGGGTAACTCTTGCCCTATCTCTCTCCTCCCAGGGATTAGTAAATTAGCTGAGAAATATGTCAACGCAGAACTCTCGACATTTCTTGACTCCCACAATCAAGAAATGTCGGCAAAAAAGACTTGTTGGCAGTTGTCGAAGAATCTAAAAAGATTCTCGACGCTGGAGGGTCAACAGCAATCATCCTCTTGGACCTTAGGGCTGCCTTTGACATGGTCAACCACCAAAGTCTGATCCATCGACTCAGAGGTTTGGGGGTGACTGGGGTAGCGCTAACATGGTTGCAATCATTCCTTGACGAGAGATCCTTCCAGGTCTTTGAGGGTGATGTCTCCTCAAAACCTCTGCCTCTCCAATGTGGAGTCCCGCAGGGGGTCGTCCTTGAGTCCATCTCTTTTTAATGTCTATATGACTCCACTTGCAGAGATTGTGCTCCCATTTGGGGTTCATATAGTGACTTACGCTGACGACACCCAACTGGTCGTAGCACTAAACCATGCTGACAAGGCCTCTATCGGCCTTTGTCCCTGCTTAGAAGAGGTAGTCAAATGGATGCATCAATCATACCTAAAGCTAAATGGTGACAAGACCGAGCTGATGCTCCTTGGCAACCCATCCCTCTTCAGGGTAGGTGCTCTTTGGCCAGACTGTATGGGCCCTGTCCCTGTCCCTAAGAACCAGATGAAGAGTCTAGGCTTCTGGCTGGACCAGGATCTCCGCTTCATGGTCCAAGCACGGTAGGTTGCGGCTTCGTGTTTCGGCATCCTAAGGATGCTCCGTAAAGTGCTCCATCTTCTCCCTTTTCAGGCAAGAAGGCTTATGGTACAGGCACTTATTCTTTCCCGCCTGGACTACTGGAATGCCCTTTACCTCGGAGCTCCGGTTTCGACCCTCACAAAGCTCCAAACGGTGCAAAACTGTGCTGCAAGGATGCTTATGGGGATCTCAAACCGGCAATCCGCAAAGCCCGCCTTGAAGTTGCTCCACTGGCTTCCTGTTCGGGAGAGAGTTAGCTTTAAAGCCATGTGCATTGCCCATAAGATGCTAACCGGGAATGGCCCCACGATCAACCACTCCCGGTCCAGCCTTATGTGGCAAATAGACGGCTGCGCTCTGACGATTTACATCTGGCGGCTGTTCCCAGGATTAAGAGGGCCAGAAGTGGCAGCCGCCTATTCGCCTACAACGCTGCTAAGCTGTGGAATACTCTTCCCCTCTGCCTACGGAGGGAAACTAGCCATCTAGCCTTCCGTACATCACTGAAGACCTGGCTCTTCCCTTAAGTGTGCTGCGCTGTCCCTCTCTGCTACTGTCTTAGCGCTGGGATGCCCCAGGGTAGCCATGCGCTCAATAAATGTTGCTTCATTCATTCATTCACTAATAAGATGTTTGAATGCTGTAGATAATTTCCCAGAATGTCATATACCCACAAAGGAGATAGAAGAAGATATTGTGATTACTATTCTGGTTCACACATACCATTAGCTAGAGGAGTGGTAATAGCAGAGAAATTCAAAAGAAACCACAATAGCCTCTATGGCTTCAAAGAAATACAGTCATTCTCATCCTGGCTGATCAACAAAGCCTTCATTTAAAATAGAATTCAGTGAGAAAGGGAGGAACTTGGAGGGCATATGAGGGTGATGGGCAATGTTCACAACTAGAATATCAAAATATCACATAACAGCTGGCAATTCTAATCAGTCAGAACCGAGAAAGTGAAACCCCTACTCTTAAGAGTGACTGTTTACATTGAGAAAAACTACAGATGAAGGACATAATTAGGAATGCTATACATAATAAACAAAATCTCAATATACCTGAACAGATGACCCACTATCATTGCTTTGAAGACAGTTATGTCTGGACCATTCTCTGGTGGGACAGTCCCACAGGTGAGCTTCTTGTCTTCTGCAGAGCAGATCATCCAGAAGAATACTTCCAGTTCCCTGTGCTGCCTATGCTCAATAGTAAAGAAGGGGGAAAGTTCCTATGTGTCATTTATTAAGCATCACACATCACACATTTGATCTGAGAATATTTTATTCAGATACTTGTAGTCCTATTGTGTTTAGTGTGACCAGATTACTTTTCTTCTCATGATGCCTGAGAAAGAAGATCTGTGACAAATAGGATATGCCATCATGTGTTTCAAAGTTCGAAGATGTTATACCATTACACTATCATATTTTTGATTTTTAAACTCATTAAGTATTTTAAATGCTTTAATATGCTTAATATGGTACATTCCTGAAATAAACATTGAATAATTGATAGAATGGTATGTAAAGAATCATTAATAAAGTGAACAAGACCTACTGGTTTTATCAGTGGCAGCGGCTCAGAAAAAAGCTGTAATAATAAGTTGGAATGGACTTTAGGAATCTATCTGCGAAGGTCTGTCCTGAACTTTGGAGGTCTACTAGTAAGAGGTTTGAACATCCTGGATAATTACCCGGACTGTCATATACCCACAAAGGCATGGCTTGGAAATAGAAGAAAGATACAATAATTACCATTCAGCAGCACACATACCATTAGATAGAGCAGTGGCAAAAGGAGAGAAATTCAAAAGAAACCACAATATCCTCTATGGTTTTCAAAGAACTGAACTCACTTTCATACTGGCTGATTAAAGTTTTTTTCTATTTAACTTAAATTTAGTGAGAGACGGGGGCCCTTTAAGGGAAAATGGGGGTGATCAGCAAAGTTCGCAACTAGAAAAGCAGAATATCAGATAACAGCTGGCAATTCTAATCAGTCAGAACCAAGAAAGTGAAATTCTACTCTTAAGAGTGACTTCAGCCATTGAGAAAAACTACAAATAAAGGACATGATTAGTACTGCTATACGTAATAAAAGCAAGCATAACATACCTGAACAGATGACCCCAGCGTCATTGCTATGGAGACAGTTATGTATGTTCCATCCTCTGTTGGGACAATCCCACAGGTGAGCTTCTTGTCCTCTGCAGAGCACATCATCTAGAAGAATGCTTCCAGTTCCCTGACCAAAAAAGGCCCCTCCAGGAGATGCCAGGACAGTTCCACAGCCCAGCTGTCTGCACACAACTTGTGAATTTGCTGTACTCCAAAAATCATCACACACGGTCCCCCAGGCTCCTCCATAATAAACTTCTATGCGGCCGGCACATTTCTGTCCACCATTAACCAGCCGTAAGTCCACATTTTCAGTAACGTGAGCAGCTAGATGGACAAATAAGTGACAATTAATTCTTATCAGGTAGAAGAGGGTCATTCAAAACTGCAAAGTATTTCTTTAACTTGTGAATATTCATTACCTTATATCAGAAATAAAGTTTGGTTGGACAGTCGGAATTTAATGAGAACATTGGTAAATGCTTGTAGTAGTGAACTTATAAAACAAGAGTGCTTGGCTAATAGCAATTTGGTACAATCATTAAAATCCTCTAATTGACAATGTTTTTTGCATAATACAGAATATACTTTTAATCAAATAAGAATGATTTAAATATTGTGCTCGAAAGCTGTAGCAGAAGTAAAGAAGTGGAAATACCTTTAGGGGTATAATTAGTGAGGGGCCCTGTGTGAAGGACACATGCTAAGTCATTACAGTTTTCTAAGCCACGCCCAAGTACAAAAGCTTCCAGGATATTGTACAAGCTTGAATAGATTGTGTGAACCTGCCACACTTTTAAAAGTGCAATAATAGATTCATGAGAAAGCGCCCATGTAAGAAAATTCAAATATTAAATCAAATAATAAAATCAAGCAGCAAGTGTGGTAAAGCCTTATTTTATTTTATTGATGGTGTACTTCAATACATGCTGGAAAGCATTAACCACACAGATGGCAGTGTACAAGGACACAAACAAGTAACAAACATGTCATGGAGCAGAAAATAAAACCTGCTCGGATTGAACCCTCAGTAACATTTACTAACTGTGTGCAGTGAAAATTATGTGGAAAAAGGCCTAACATGAGGGAAAATGCTACTGGGCAAGCAAGTACTAAAGTAAAATAGTAGGCCGCAAATGCTTTTTGACTAAAGAAAATAAAAGAACTAATGCCTCTTTTGTGCATGTTATTAACGTCTGCTAGGAAAAGGTAATAATAACTAATATGGGTTGCGCAGAGATTAATGCAGCGTTGGGTTGGTGCACAGAGAAAAAGCATTATACGTGAATAATAATGTTTGTGTTTGCTCTGTGTAGAAGAACGGTTCGCAAATTCTGCATGGCAAATAATGGGTTACGGAGTCACTGGAAATTAAAAGCGTTTTAAAAATGAAAATTCAAGAGTGGATAAAGAGATGGAATATTATTCTGTCCTTCAAGTCCTGAGTGCCTGCCAAAAACCAGTATGAAAGAACAATGCGACAAATAGAGGGAAGCTTCCTCTGCAGAGAGGCGCTCAGCGAGAAAGATATGCAAAGTTTGCAACATTTGCCGGAGAAGAGGAAGAAAATGACAAAGGCTCGAATTCATATTTCCTAGGGTGGAAGTTTATGCCATTGATTAAATAAAAACAATGGGACATTTAGTGTGGCGGACATGCTGAGAATGGTGTAACCATACACCCCTTTCCTTAACCAATCAGATGTGAAGAAAACCTTTAGCTTGATACATGTGAGGGTTGGACATTTGGGTTTTAGGGTATAATTGAGGTGCCTGGTGGGAGGGGTTAGCTGACTGACTTGTGACATTGTTGGGAGATCGTCGCTATCGTCGGTTTGCTGTTCTGTTTCCTGTCTACTGATTCCTGACTTAGTCTTTGCCTCTTCAAATCTTCTTGAGGGGCCTTGCTGCTCTCATGGCTAGAGAGTAGATTTCCTATTCCTATTTGAGTTAGTATAGACTGTAATCTGAATTTGCATAATCATTTACAAATGTATTTTTGTCTCTGAATCTTTTGTCTCTTCGCCTATCCACTCCTTTTTGTATTGTCATTGATATGAATTTGTCATTTTCTCTTCTGATATTGCTTGCTTTGTGATGATCTATAATTCATGCTATATATTAGTACCAAAGAGCATTATTTCACATTATTTAGATAAACATTATAAATATACTAATGAGTTTGTCTTTGTTAGGAGTGATTCAATTTAGTGGTTTGATTTGCCAAATGTAATCAACTATAAAAAGATTGCATCGCCAATTTTCGTATATTAGAGATGAGAGTACAATTTTTGGAGATTGGTAAGTTTAGTTTAGTTTGGAATTACACTAACCCAGCGTGAAGGGACTTTTGTTGGGTATTGGGCTTTGTCTTCAGAAAAATTTCTAGTTGTGAATCGCTGGATCACATGCAAGAAACATATTTTGTTATAGTGGGAGCCGGGATGCAGTCACCAATGGCATCATTACAAAAGAAATCATAAAAGAGAAATGAGTGATGTGGGAGTTTATGTCGTGGGTTCTCCATTTGCTTAAGTCCCTACAACAGAGGTGTGTATGTGTATGCACAGGTGCCAAACCGACACAGAGACAGGTGTATCAGAAAAGGCCTGGGGAAACCTAGATAGCTAAGTTCAGTAATTGTAGACATGCCCGCAATTGGTGTGGAGTGAATTTTGCCATCCATGGAGGGCATGAGTGCGAAAAAAATGGATGAATGGGTCGATGGGTGGATAAAGAGAGACACTTAAGCACCACTACGCTAGCAATCGAATGCAAGGTGAGGAAAGGGAGCACATCAAAATCTGTTTTGACCTTCATTGTGGGGAAGGGGGAGGGGAGTGATCTCAGGTTGGTCAGCTACAAACGGAGGGGAGGGCTAAGGGGGACAGGATCAGGGGGAGGTGACATTCTTGAATGAGTAAGTGTGGTATCTTGCTACTGTATTATCATTAAATAATGCATTTAGGGATTTTGTATTTCTTGTCTTTTGTTTCTATTGTTAAATGATGTGTTTAGCTCATTGTATTGTCATTGGTCAAGCTACTATTCTAATTTAGAATATTTAGATGCTTAGGTTTGAATGTAGTTTCAGTTGGAGGGATCTCCTGGGCCTTTTTGTATGGTGGAAGCTGTTCTCTTATTTACTTCCAATAAACTGTTATACAATCATCTGGAGTGATGTCTTCATTCCTACTACACATTTGGTGACTATCTGGGTAAAACCTGTTTGGCTTCCAGGACTATAAGTTACTGTGTTTTTTAATATATTTCTGAGGGGCCAGGGATCCGTTTTTCATGTGTATGCATGAAAACCACTGGTGCCTTCTAAAAGTCGCATCGGCTCCTGTACGCTTATTTCAGTAACATTTTGGCCTGGGAAACCTTTACTTTCATCACATTTGTTAAATTTCCAAAGCGTCAAAGTTCAAGAGCCTGCGCACGGCAGCCTCCGGGCATGTCAGTTCTTCGTTTCACGCAGACAGCGCATGCCGCATCATTTCTGTGAGGAGCGTGTGCAAAGGATTCTTCAGCGCGTATGCTTCTGATGCCTTGCAACGCGGGGTCATGAGGAGTGTTTCAGGTGCCCAGACTGCATTCTTCTGATTCTAGCAACTGTTGCTAGAGACACTCCACGGTTTCAACAGTTTTCACTGCGTGTGTTTTGACTGGATTGTTTCTGTTGCCTAGCAACAACACGTGGAGTCCTGAGCAGTGTTCATCATGCGAGTTGTTGGGCTCTTTCACACCAATTTTTGCGAAAGACGCCTCTCAGCTACCAGGAGTCTCTGGCATTGTTTCCTGTTACCTAGCAATGTCATTGAATTTACCCCTAGTCTTGTGGTCTGCAGGTTGGTTTTATTTCAGTTGCCGTCTGTCTGCAATGTAATCAGTAACACCCACACTGGAATTCAATATTGCGTGTCATTATTTAAGAAATAGTACCACTTAACAGTTTCTACAGGTGCTGAAAGTTTGCAAGCACTGCCTTCTCTGTTGTTAATTCTTGAAACACTACATTGCCATCTAATGGAATAATTCAGTGATCAGCTCACTTTTGAATTAACTTTGGTTTCTTCACAGTGATTAGCACACTATTTGGTGGTGATTAGTCACAAATTATTTAGTGAACAGCACATTTTTGAACTGATGCTGATCTATTTACAGTGATTAGCATAATATTTGGCGCTGATTCTTCCTCGTAGGTTTTTTATTATTAGTGATAACAATCTTTATTGTACAGGGTTTAACAACAATGTGTTGCGTTTTTCTTTTACAGCCAAATTCTTCAATAAGCAAACTGTTACACCCCACCTCCATTTTTACAGGAGCCTGGTGATCCTTCTTTAAAATGGCGAATATGGTTTAGAATATTCACTGCATACTTAGGAGCCATAGATGGATTGAAGTTTAAACCTGATAGAAAACACAATTTACTGGACTATTATTTAGGTGTGGAAGGTCAAGATGTATTTTATCATTTACCTGAATATGTAAGTAATTTTATCATTTACCTGAATATGTAAGTAATGATGATGTAGAGTATGATGAGTTTGCTGTCAAACAATTGGAACTTTATTTCGATGGAAAGATAAATTTAGTGGTACGTCATATATTTTCCACGTGTGTACAATCCTCAAATAAATCTATTGACTTATATGGTACAGCTTTAAAAGTACTTGTGGCATATTGTGAATTTGAAGATTTTACCTCACAACTCATTAGAGATCAAATGTGTCCAGATGTTATTCTAAAGAAATTCAACAAAGATTGTTAGCCTGTAAGATCCCCACACTTGATGAAGCAATAGTCATTGCTAAAAGCATTGGATTTTCTCTGGAAGACTCAAAACAGAACATGATAATGCTGCATGTTGTGTGGCTAAAGTCTCTCAGGTAATCCTCACAATGAATATAGCCATAATAATAAGCAATTTACATCCCCACAACCTAGTATTCTGGCAAATAGGGGCAAAAGTTATGTTTGTGGCTTAACTAAACCTGTTTGTTATCATTGTGATTCATTAACACATTTGTCGGATTTTAAGAACTGTCCTGCCACTGGGCAGATATTTCATTTGAAACAAAAAACCATCAAGAGTAAAGTGTATGTAGTATACAAAGGGAGAATGTATGACGTTACCACGCAAACATTTACAACGCATGCCTTTACAATGCAGTTTTTACATCGCAACATCCATTACAACGCATGTTTTTACAACGCATGTCATCACAATGCATTTTTAGAAACTACATTGACAACGCATTCCATTACAACGCATACCATTACAACGCATACCATTACACCGCATACCATTACAACGCATATTACTTTTAGGGCAACAGTAGGGTAAGTGTTGGATAGTGTAGGGGTAAAAATTACTATTCCCACTCCAGTGAGTGCAACAGTAGGGTTAGTGTAGGGGTAAAAATTACTATTCCCACTCCAGTGAGTGCAACAGTACAGTAAGTGTTGGATAGTGTAGGGGTAAGAATCACTATTCCCCATTACTTACCTTATAATGCGTTGTAATGGCATGCATTGTAGTGACATGCGTTGTAATGACATGCGTTGTAGTGACATGCGTTGTAATGGCTGCATTGTAATGGCATGCGATGTAAAGGATGTTGCATTGTAATGACTGCGTTGTAAAGGTAGTGCGTTGCAATGACTGCGTTGTAAAGGTTGTTTCCCCAAAGGGATTAATGTGTTGGGTTGGTGGCATCAGGCAGATTTTGGACTAATAATTAGACCTGGTCATAAACATCTGGTAACTCACGTCAATTCTGTATTGGATGTAGATTGGAAAGACAGGTTTAAAAAGTCGTTTCAGGATAAACTGGGAAAAATCAAAGATTTTGTGCATACCATCAAGGTCAAAGAAGGTGTAGTTCCGGTAAAACACAAATTACAAAATGTACTGCATAGTGTGAGGGGTGAACTATCTACCATTCTTAAAACAAATGCAAAACAATGATATAATTGAACCTGTTGATGCCACTCTGTGGCTTTCTACTATTGTGCTGGCAAAAATAAAGTCGGGAGAGCTGAGGTTGTGTATTGATTTAACATCAGTCAATAATGCAATCTGGGTAGAAACTCTTCCTTTACCACGTATTGATGATCTGATCAATATTGTGGGTCAGTCCAAATAGTTTTTGAAGTTAGATGAACGTAGTCATCATCTTATGGCATTTGTTACACATTCCAGGTTTGCCGCATGCCATTTGGACTGGCCTCGGGTGCTTCTGTTTTTCAGAAGGTAATGACAAGAATGTTTGAAAATGTGTATATTGATGCTATTTTTCAGTACCACATTTTCTTTTTTGCAGAGTCTAAAGAAAAACACAATAAGGGTGTGGAGAGAGTATTATCAATCTAGGAACGTAATGGTGTTACTAAGTGTAAAGATAAATGCATTTTTGGAGTCAATAGAGTACGTAGGTCACATGTTAACATCTAAAGGTATCAAACCCAAACGAAGCATTATTGAGGGTGTCGTCAGAGCTCATCATTCTAAAGATAGAGAGCAATTAAGATCTTTCCTAGGTCTCTGTGAATTCTACTCAAAAGTTATTAAGGATATTGAAGGTATGCCTGAATGTTTTAGGGTTCTGCTAAAAGAACACTCCTTTTGATTGGTCTCCCATGTGTCAACACAGTTTTGAAAGTATTAAATGTAGCATTGTGCCAGCACCATTTTTACAACCCTATGTTGAAGGGAGAGAAATGGTTGTAACCGTTGATGCATTTGCTTATGGTATGGGTGAAGTTCTTTTGTGAAAGCATAGCAACAAGGAAGTAACTATAGGCTTTGCCCCAAGGAGAATGACAGATGTAGAGACTAGAAATTAAGTTATTAAAAAAGAAATGTTGGCATGTGTTTGAGGAGTTGAGAAATGTAACCCTTATCTTTGGGGCAGAAAGTTTTGCATAAAGACAGATCACAAACCTTTGGTGGATATTTTATCAGGCAGAAAGATGCAGAAAGCTACAGCAAGACTGCCTGGATTAACAATTAAGTTGCTGTAATTCAATTTCCATGTTGTTTACATTTCAAGGGGCAAGACTGCTAGAGAAGAATTTTGGCTTGTCTTCCTTTTGATGATGATTCATGTGATAGTGATGATCATGAAGAAATTGAAGAATGTATTATAGCTAAAATTGAGGATGTAATAGTATATTCAGAAATGGAAACATGGCACAATCAGTTGAGAGGTGATGCTGTTTTAAGTCAAGTCATACGTTTTGTGCAAGTGGAATGGCCAAGAGAAAAATGATCGGGGTACATTTTCAACATTTTAGCAAATTAGCTAATGAGTTGTCTTTGGAAGAAGAATTATTGGTGAGAGGAGACAAATGAATACCAACGGAATAGTTTCACCAAAGGACATTGGAAACTGCTCATGTTGGTCATTTGGGGATGACTGCCACTAAACACAAAGTAAGAAATGACATTTGGTGGCCTGGTATTGATAGAGATATTCAAACGTTAGTGAAAGAATGTGTGCAATGTTGTTGTAGTGACAAGCAATTGGAGACTGTTTCTCCTGACATGTCTCTGGTGATTTAACCAGGACAGGTGTGGCAGAGAATTGTGGTTGATTTTATAGGTCCTTTTCATGTGTTACCTCACAATCGTGCAAGGTGGATAGAAGTTTGTGGGGTGGCAGAACCCAACACTAATGCTGTCATTCAATTTTTTAATGAAGTATTTACCAGAGAAGGAATTCTGGAAGAATTGCTGACAGATAATGGTGTGCAATTTATATCTACAGCCATGACAGAATGTTTTTAAAGAAATGTGTCATCAAACATCTATACACTCTACTCTACTATCCACAGGTCAATGGAAAGGTTGAGAGTTTTAATTGGGTATTGGTGGAGTGTATTCAAAGTGCCATAAAATCCAGAAAGATTGTGAAGCAGCAGTCACAATTATTTTTGGGGTTTACAGAACCGCACCTCATTTTGTCACTGGAAAAGTTCCTTTCAAACTCATGAGGGGCAGAAAGGTTGTTTCAGCTTTGTGTCCCTTCTGGAGGATGGAAATGAAGGGCGAAGAATGTGATGGCACTGAAGCCAGTAAGAAAGCAAAAAGACTGAGTGATGAATCCAGTGTTGCTAGATGTTAGAAAAATATGAAGTTCAAAGTTTTGTCTAACAGGAAAATTAAGTTTGAGACTAGTAACTTAGGGCCTGATTACGAGTTTGGCGGTCCTCAGGTGGAGCGTCATGCCAGTGCTACAGGGGAGGACCGCCAAACCCGTAGTGAGACCGCCTTCTGGATTCCGACTGGACTCCAGGTCGGGGAAACGGTGCTGTGGTGGTCCCATGGCGGTGCTTTTCTAAGGCTCAAAGGAGAGCCTTAGAAAAGCACAGCTGTTGGACTGCTGCAGCATGTTCCTGCATGGGAAGAAATGCACCATGTCATGCATCACATGCATCACATCCTGCCATTGCAGGCTGAGTGTTTTGGTGCAGACCAAAGTGAAGAGTCGACATGGCACATATCCTGTGTGCCATGCCTACAATCCACTGCCTATGACATAGGTAAGCCACCCCTCTAGCTGGGTGCACTATACCACTGGTGAGGGTACAGGTGCATGAGCCCTGTACCCCTACAGTGTCTAAGTCCATTCTTAGACATTGTAAGTGCCGTAAAGCCATAAAGAGTATAATGGTCTGGGAGTTTGTCATTATGAACTCCAAAGCACCATAATGGCTTTACTGAAATCTGGGAAGTTTGATATCAAACTTTTCAGCACATTAAACCCACAATGATGAGAGTATGGGATTTAATGCCAAATGCACTCAGAGGGCATCTTAGAGATGTCCCCTGGAAAATGGCCTAACTCTAGTGTCCTGGCTGACTGGCTGCTCGCCAGCTGCCACCCCTAGACATGTTTCTGGACCCCTGGGTCGAGAGCCTCACACTCTCGGGGTTCTAAAACAAAGCACATCCTGGGCAGAGGTGCCAGGGTCTACGAAGGGGAAGCTTCAAAGGCCATTCGCTGCTCCCAGCAACTGTCCCCCACCGGTTCTGACGCCCACTTTGGGTGGGAGAATCGGCGGAAAAACCAAGATAGGAGGAGAGGTGTGCCCACCTTTGCCAACCCCACCCCTCAGGTGGGGGAGGCGAGGCGAAGCACAACTCTCAGTCCCCGCCATCTTGAAGATGGGGGGAACCCAGCCAACCAGAGTGAGGCTTATACCCCCCTCCCACTGGAGGGTGGAATAATAGGGGGTGTACCCACCCCAAGGAAGGGACGCCTTGGTCCTGACCTGTACCTACCTGAAATGCCCCTTACTTTAGTGTTTTGGGGTCAACCCCAAACCTTGCGCCCTCAGACAAGCAAGAAGAAGAAGGACTGAAGAGCTGTGCTGAAGGAAGAAGAGGAGTACACCAACTGACCTGGCCCCAGCTCTACCAGCCTGTCCCAAACTCGACCTGCTCCAGCAGAATCCTGGCATGACCTGCAGCCAGCACCCCCCCAGAACCGGGACGACCTGCCCTGCCTTTCCTACAGACTTTGTCTCCCGTGAACACCGGACTTGCTCAAAGACCAGACTCTGGCCAAATCCTCAAATCTGCACTCTGCACCCGACGTCCACGGCTCGAGTTCGAGTGGCCCAATACCATCAGGAGGCCTCCTCGGTAATCCTGACCTGGGATCTGGTGATCACTGACCTACCTCGAGCCTCCAGATGACACCTGAAGCCTCTATCTGGAGGGTCTCCCCGACCACGACTGGAGCCGGTAAGAAACCCCGATGCCAAAAGACACCCCTGCACTCGACGCCCCACGTCTTTGGGTGGCTCAACCGATGGTGTCCTGGCATCCCACTATATCCCAACTTACCTCTCCAGCCAGTGGTCGCCTCCAGACGATCTTGGTGCCCGAGCTTGCAGTGTGTGTTCTGACCGGAGCTTCCCCATTGAAACCAACAAGGCTCCAACGTCGATCCAGCACCCTGCACCCGGCCGCTCCTGTGTCGCTGTGGGTGCATCTTGTGTGCTAACTTGGATCCCCCTTTGCCCTGAGCTTAATCCTAGGAGCTTCGCTCCCTCAACCTTGAGCAGCCACCATCCGACGGCCCCCTAGCTCCATAGGCTAATATAGGGCCTCAAGACTCTGCACCCGGCCACCCTAGTGCTGCTGAGGGTGCTTTTTGAGTGAATCCTTGACCCTGGGGCAACCCTTGTTCTAACCCCAGAAACTCAACCCCAAAGACTGTTTACTTATCTGCAATTCGATAACCTCTTTTTCTCCATAGGATTGCGTTGACTGTTTTCCTCTGAAAAAAGTGTTGAGTGTGTTTTGTATGGAAACCTAAGAAACTGTGTTTTGATACAAACAGTTTTACTCACCTTTTATCCAGGAAATGTCTTAGTGTGATATCTAGGCATATCACACTGAGCAGAAAAAGTAATCTGAAAAATAATCGAAAAAGCAATCAAAAGTAATCCAAAAGTAATTTGAGAAGTAATTGAATCTTTGTACAGACCTGCAACAAAAGTCATTCTCATCCAGCTTGCTTGCTGATCATTCTGACTGGAAAAGTACAATTCTATTTACCTGTACCAAGTCCTGCTTGGTTCTACAAATAAAATACAACAAAGAAATAGTTTTGATACATACAATTGGTCTGAGTTCAGTCTTTGAGTGTGCGACAACATTTCTTGCCTGAGTGTGTACAATAAATGCTTCACACTACCCTCTGATAAAGCCTTACTGCTCGCCCACACTACCACAAATAGAGAGTAAGGTATTACCTACTTTTACCTCTGTAAGCCTTTGGGGATCCACTGGGCTCTGTGGACACTATACCTTACTTTGGTATAGTATATACAGAGCCAGCTTCCTACACCATCTACTTTTCACGATGAGGGGCTCCAGGTTGTCAGTCGCCATTCTCTCTAGCCCACAGTTGAGCAGTATCACCAAATATTTGAGGCATTCACTCTTCCATTGGAAATGGTATTCCCCATTTGCTGCTTTGGTAGTGACTCGCAACATGGGCAGTGCTCCTCCTTCATTAGCTCACCTTCAAGCAGGACTCTACCATCATCATTAAGGCAGGGCAATTGCATAGGGGCCAGGAAAATATAGACCCGAGCCTCATCAGCATCCGATTCAGTGTAGTATCTGGGTAAGGTGTTCGCAATGCTTTTGGTGTCCCTGATCATGTGGCCTGCTCATCCTTAATTGCAGGGATGGCCATCAGCAACTCCCATTGTCATATCTGAGCAACCAGGAGCCTTCCCACCTTCTTGTAGTGGTGAGCTTTGAATTTATAGAGCATGTATTTGGCCATGGATGTCAATTGTTGCACCCACTTTTTACTAGCCAAGCGAGCATCTCTCATTAATTGACACTGTAAGGCAGCCTTGGCCGCTCCGCACATAATGTGGGCTGAGTGGACTGATCTCATGTTATCTTGGCGATAAAGGGTCATATGCACCTTTTCATATGGCATTTTGTAGTGTGCAATATTTAGGCATCACGGTTTTCTTGTTGGTTTGCTAATATTCCAATCCACAGCAAACCGGACATGTAATGCCATGCACCCGGATGACAATGGTTTTTGGTTTCATGGTATTGACTATGTACCTGAGGAAAAAGGGGTGGTAAAAGAGAACTTCTGCTCAGGCAAAAAGAGGCAAAAGGGATCTGTCACTTGAGGGCAATACTCAAGGGTCATAATACGGATTGGGAGCTGCATTATTTTTTGGGGTGAATAACGCTTTGAATTGACCCATCACTGTATCATAAGTCCAAATCAATGTATAACATGTGATGACACTCTTCATATATATTTAACTGTATGCTCATATGATACAGTGTATAAATTACTTGCCATGTCTCCCCACTGCATGCCTTCTTTCCTCTTGTTTCAGTCCAACATGCATCTACAAGATTCCACTAGGCTCATCTCTTAGATTAGATCTGACTAGGCACATCTGGCTAGTCATTATCCTGACTTATTCTTCTATCTTTGGCTTAGGCATACAAATACATCAAGCCCCTCAACTTACTTTATGGTAATACCCTTCTTGATCGCCTTTGCCTTATAATATCTATGAGTATACAATTGAACATACCATTTGTCACACTGGCTGTAAAGCCTCTTTAATGTGGTCTGGGTGGCTATTGACATATATTTATGAGACTGCTACATGGGTTGATACAGCCTGTCATTTGTGCTTTGACAACATGTAATGGCTTGGTATAAGTACATTTTTCATTGTCTATGACAAATACGCGTCTCAATGTCCTAACTCTGACCCATATGGAACTAGGTTCTATGACATTATGTAGTTCTTTTCGATCATACTATTTTACTATGTTTATGGAGCTGTGTAACATGGTGATTGATATATATATATATATATACTCTTGATATTGGTCTATGGTTGGATACGACCGGTTATTTGTGTTTTGGCGACATATGATGGCGTATTATATGTACAGCATCACTTCTTATGATATACGTACATTTTGAACGTTTAAACTCTGGTTCCTCTTCTGTATTCTAGGTCATTCTTACTGTGTTTTTTCCTCTGTTTGCCTTCCTGATTGGGTTACAGCACTTACTCGCTAATTAACATTGTGAGTACACACGGAATGCCGGTGTTTTTAGGTGATTTCCTTTAAGTTGATATAAGAATATTTCATAACCTATGATTACATGACATTTAGAGATGACGCACCAATGCACATTTTTCGCATCACTCTATCTACGTGATTCACATCTTTAACACTGATACCACCGTTACTCTATGCTGCTTCCCTGATTGTGTCGGATTGATTTACTACTTATTATTCTTTATAATCTATTACGATGGGTAATATATACACAGGCCGGTGAAGTGGTCGTGACTTTATCTTGGTCGGTTTAAGTAAGAATTCTCTGGAAAGGTCTTCCAAGATGGTGCCCTGATATGCTATGCCTCACAATGCCGCATAGACGCATTCCACGTCGTGATGTCGATTACGCTTTTCCTTCCGGTATAATTGTTTGAACTTGGTGCGCCGAGACAGACTTTACTGCTGCTGGCGACCATGCCGTAACTGGGATTACTGCTTTTGTGTGGCAAGGATGATTCCTTGTTCTTAGTACGGCGGATCCCGTCTGGGGGGAGCTGTTCGTATTTAAACGTCTTTTTTTTAACTTTGTATGGGCATGCATTGGTGCCCATGAGGTTACTCGTGTTTCCTTTTTGTTTCTCTGCTTTTCCTTTTTTATCCTGAAATATAAAATCTTTGTGTTCATGCTAACAAAATCGGCATGGTATATCCTTGCTAATGGCTTTATTTTTATATGCATAATGACTTTGAGTATGGTATGTTGCCCATTGATTTGCTTATATATTAGGTCACCAGTGTAATACAGTGGGTGGATGCACAAACCGGATTGGTAGATCACTCTTTTGCTTGGCTTTATTCTTAGCCTTCTGACATTACAAGTGATATTGTTGCACTACACATGTGCCCACATAAAGATACTCGTAGTCTTTCACTCTATACTGTGTATAGAATTTTTTTTTTTTTTACAATCTGGATTGATAAGATTGTCATTTTGTATGGTTGTATTTCCTGCAATCTCATAGTATTGCGTATGACTGTCTCTGTTATGGTTGGAACTGTTCTATGTATGTTGATATGGGCTTTCACTGCTAGGCCCTTACTATGATCATTGGTGACCAACGTTGATCTATATTCTTACTCGGGTCTCATATTTGATCTTTTATTGTTTGTTGCATGACAAGATTTTGGGCAAGGGTTGCCCTCTCTTTTGATATGACATATACCACATTACTCTGTTGTACTACGACCACAACTAATTGAACCATTATTCACATAGATTTTGAGCTGGGATTTACTTGACTTACCAGTATTGTGGTGTGAATACCCGGGCAATATTACGACATATCATAAGGACCTCCTGTGACCACTGCATTATTAATCAAGGTGAGATCCAATGGAGTTATAAATTTGGGGGTAAGTTAGCATAACTTTTCCTGTGTATATAATTAGCAACACCTTGCCTATGTATATAGATATTATCAACCTTGGTCTATATCCTTTGATTCAGGTCTCATATATGATCTTTTATTGCTTGTTGCATGACATGATTTGGGGCATGGATTGCCCTCTCTTTTGATATGACATGTACCATGTTACTCTGTTGTACTACGACCACAGCTAATAAAACCATTATCCACATAGATTCCGAGCTGGGATTTACTTGACTTACCCTTAATGTGGTTTGAACACCCAGGCAATATTACGACATATCAAAAGGACATCTTGTGAATATTCTACATTATTAATCAAGGTGAGATCCCAATGAGCTATAAATTTGGGGATAAATAAGCATAACTTTTCCTGTGTATTTAGTTAGCATAACTTTGATTGTGTATATAGATATTATCTTTGTCCTCGCTACGATCTCAGAGTGATCCCACACACTCTCTAAACTTTAAAAAAAAAAAAATGTTTTCCCACCCCAGCACATACTCATTCACTACAATGAATATATGAAAGTATTGATAGAACCTAACCTTAGGCTTTTTATAAAAAAAAAGTTACACATATGTATATATCTGTGATTCTATTTATATATGTTCTGTGGTCTATTTATTGTATATATTTGTACATACATGTTATGTGGGCTGTCTAGAGAATTGATTTTGTCCAGTAATAAATTTGTATCATTAGTTGAAGTCATACGTCATCTTCATGTCTTACCGTAATGATCTATGTCTATATGAATATGGTGTGTTTATGTATATACATGTATATAATTGGTTGTTATGTTCTTTTACACTGTCTTTGTGTGTCAATATACTCTGTGTCTTTGTGTGATTGTTTCAGCCCTGATGAAGTTCCTTATGCACAAGGAACTAAACGCATTGGATGAGAACGATTTTAACTAAAGTTTGAATAAAGAAGATTGATTAACTAAATGTGTTGTCCCGGTGCACCTTCCATTCAAAAGTATCTTCTTGTCTCTGGATCACCGTGGCGCACAACGACAACGAGTGCCGGAAGTATATGCACAGGACTTTATTTCGAATGCAACAGGGATTGAGGTGCTGAACCTTTGGTCAGCCGTTGTGTGCCTTTGTGTATAAGTGTACATCAACATAAGTAATTCGCCTTAATTACGGTCCCGCGATCAACCGATTACTGATGCAAATAGATCGATGGATTACGCTTCCATTGTCGATTGCTGGTAGAATAGCCATTATCCAGATGGTTGTGCTCCCTGTTTTTAATACCTTCTACATATCCCTATTCTGCTCACATCAATTTTTTTTTAAACCTTTTGGACTATGCTAATCAGTCTGGCTTGGGCCGGCGGACAGGCCCGTATAGGGTGGCAGACGCTCACAATGCCTTTTGCATGGGGGGATTGGGGTGCCAGATTTTTATTTATATTGTTTAGTAGCACAAACACATTATGCATACTTTTGGCATCATCCAAATGCATGACTACAATATCTGAAGCCCGAGCAGTTGCAGGTTCGCCCCTTTCCACTCTGTCTCCCTCTTGGCCTCACTACGTCACCAACCGAGATACAGACATTGCATACCACATGCTGGGCATGGGAAAATCTTCACCATTATCTGAAGGTGGACCACCTTTACTCTCTGCACTTGCCACTACCAAACAATCCGTGGTTGTCCTCGACCACTTAAACCTTGACAAGATACACACTATCTCGATGTGTACTCCGCACTATGGGGGACTTGTTTTGCGATGCCCAGTTACATTCAGTCTCAGACATGGTTGCAGGACATGACGTTTCCTCAATGGGCAGATTCCTCCTACATAGGACGCGAGCCTCCATGGTCACCACATTGCAGTCCTCAATAGCAGAACCAAAGGAATTCTCTCCACTATCCACAGTTATTACATCGCCCGATAGCACTCATCTTGTTTCCCGCCTACACCACCTAGCTCAGACGCTCCGCCCAGAGGTGGAGGGAGGGACCCGAGGGACATGGGAGAGGGATCTGGGCCATCCCTTATCGGATAAGACATGGGCATACTGCTGCGAACAGACTCGCTATATATCAAATAATTACAGACACAAACTTCTCCACTTCAAATACTTGCACAGAGCATATGCCACTCCAAAACTCCTTGCCAGAATGGACCCTTCCAGGTCCCATAGCTGCCCGAGTTGTGCGACCGACCACGCCAACTTTATACATTTGGCATGGAATAGCCCCCCAGTCCTGCCCCACTGGGAGGCAGTCTTCCAACATCTTACACTAATGATTGAGAATGAACTGACCCCCTCCCCACTACTTATGCTGTTAGGGTAGGTCCAACCTTTAGGGACTGGGGTTCGACGCTTTGCTGCCATTGCCTTACTGCTGGCTAAGAGGCAAATCTCCCTGCACTGGGGCGGCTCCACACCACCATCAGTAAGAGCCTGGATGAGGAATTTACTATACTGCGACACCACTAATGATGTGTATGCAACCCTGCTGCCTTTCTCCTCCAGGTCTGAAAACATTTGGCAACCACTCCACTCCTATCTATTACTCCATCCTGAGCTTACAGACTGATACTGACCCCTCTGGGCCTGGCGTGAACCCGGTGGCTGGGGGCAGGCTGGGGTTGCAGGGAATGCAGTGGAAAGACATGGTGGACCTAGTACTCACGCAGTGGTGGCACCGTGGCTGCACCCTCCTCCCTGCCCCTGGTCCTAAAACACCTGACCATTGCACTCGCCAACCAAATAAACTGCCTTTCAGTATTTTGACCTGCTAGGATTCTTCGGCCCAATTACAGCTGTGGTGGATGATATACTTACCAGTCAACTAGGATGAACATATCATTCTCTTTGTTGTTTTTTTTAATTCATTGTGTACATCTGCACTGTTATGCTGTTCTTGAATTACTTGCCACTGTCGTGATCTCTGCTATTGCTTAAACTATATGCCTTTCGCTGTATATGCTGTGACAGTTTATTCATGGAAAAACGCAATAAAAACAAGTTTAAATAAAATAGACATCCTAGGTTAGAGGCTGGAATACAAATCAGTTCTACAGAAGAGAGAATGTGGACTTGAGTCAACATGACAGGGGAGACGACTTCAGCATCATCATTGCATGTTGGCAGATGGAATACGGTCAATCCTCAACTACATGATTATCCTCCATGAGAAAGGCCTGAGCATGGTACTAACCAGAAGCCAGAGCCCCTTTATCTAGTGAGCACTCTTGAAGGTGCTTGCATTTGCAAGCAGCCTTGCTAGTCTTGCCCAAAGTTGGTGCATGGAACAGTACCCTCCTCATACCCTCCTGAGAAGTTAGTGGAGCAAGCATGATGTCCTTAAGGTATGAGACAAAGGTCAGTTTATGGACAGCTCAGTCCATTAAGGATTGTAAGAGTGCATTGGACGTTTCAGTGGCTTAGCACATTGCACCTGAAATCCAGAGGTGGAAGCAGGACAAGGTGACCCACAGGACGTTCAGAAATAATAGTAGCACCTCTCTTAAATCAATAGGCAAATAATCCAAGCGAACTAGATAGCATAGTGCAGTTGAGGAAGGGTCATAATAAGACGGTAGCCCAGGCTTTGAAAGTCTCAATGCTTTTTTTTTTAGGGTAAAACAACTGTGAATAGTAGTGCCGCCAGGAGCCTAAAGAAGGCTGAACCAGAATGGAAAGTCAAATGGTTTTCTTCAGTGATTGATCTCTTCTTCCTCCACCTGGGCTGTTTAACCCATAACCCTTATTTCTTTTGTTTTAGAAGTGGAGACAAAAGCAAGCCAGCAGGAAGCAGGGTTTCAACACAATACCCACTGCAATCAACAAAAAGCATTACTGTTGGAACAAATAACACATTTGAAGAGGCCTGCTTAAAAGAGCAGCATATGCGCTTTGTTAGTTAGCACTCATGTGAGCCGAGCAAGACGAGGCTGTCCTACAGGTTGCACTTTAATGCAAGCATAGATCCTGAGAAGGAGGAAGAATTAATGCACAGTAATGTTGTAGGCAACAACAAGTTTAAAAATTACCCAAGGGCAAAGAACATTGGGTCAAAATATACAAAAACAATGCAAAGAGGACAACCTGCAGATAACGAAATATGGCAGCTCTTACAATTAACACAAGACAAGGAAAAGAACAGCAAGTAGATAGCATAAACATAGGAATTGGAAGGCAAAACACAGGAGACTGAAATGTATCTCTCTAACAGGAACAGCAACAAACATTAGAAATGCAATAGGTCTCACATTTGCTTGTGTTAGGGCTATGGGCATTGTAATGGACAATGTTTTTTACCCATGTGTTATGTAGTGTATGTATGTGGTGTGTAGTGGGATTGTGTGCTAGTCACAGTTGCTGTTTTGAATATATATTTTCATTTGTTAAAAGAAGTTAAGACAAATTTCTTTGTAAAGTTATAAAAATCTTAAAGTTACATGAACTGTTATGCGGTTAAGCGTAGTTAAATGTAGCAGCAGCAGCATGATCTGAAAATAGAGCACTTCAAAGGAAGGCATATGGGACCATTTGTCTTTGAGGCTAAAATCAGCGTTTTGAAATGGGAGGGGCAAGCAGTAACGGCCGGCACGGTTCGGGAGTGGCGGGGCAGCCGGGGGAGATACAAAAGAGGAAAAAAGAAAAAAACGTGCCTTCTTGCCGCTCTCCTGCTCTCTCCCACATCGTCTCAGTCACTCCTCTCCGGGGCCGAAACAGGAAGCAGCCAGGCTCCCTCCCCTAAGCCAATCACAACGCTGCAATGCAGCGTTGTGATGGGTCTGAGCCCCGTGGTTCGGCGCTCAGCCAGGGAACGGAGGCCTGGGCATATTCTCCACGCAGGCTGTAATGCAGCCTGCATGGAGAACATGGGAAGTATGCATGACTGTTTGACCGGCCCAAGAGGGCCGGTCAAACAGTCATGTGCACTTAGGAGTGGGCAATTGAAACCACTCCTCCCCTGCCCCGAGAGCAGAGCAGCCCCACCAGCCCCGCAAAAGCTGCACAGCATGAATAAATACAATGATAATAACCTCGAGTTATTATTACTGTATTTGTTCTTTCTTTCACTGCTTTGCAACAGGGGGCGACGCTCCTCCGCCTTAGCTTAAAAAACAATAACATCTAACAATACTCCTGTCACACCTATATCTATTTATCTGGTGGCCTGCACAGGGCTCAAGTCGGGCTGCCCCACAATAATAAATCTTGCCAAGCACGAAACTGCAGAAATATATTAGTTTTTATTCATCTTTTTCTTCTTTAATTTTTATAATTATAACATCTCTATTTATGTAAGTATATACAGACTCATGATAGACAGTTGGTTCAGTGTCTTATACAGTTGACATATACAACATATATTATTTACAGATAAAATACATAGAAAGACGTGTGTTAATCCTAATAATACAAAAACATACCCCCCAAGCAAATACACCTCACATCAAGCAATCACACCTCTCATACCACATTCTCACAATCAATACAATCTCACACAAAGGAATATGATGGGAACCCTCGATACATGACTGGCATACACCGATGACACAAGATAGCGGACTGAACTAATCACATTAATAGTGGGCAATTGTTTTTACATGTAAGCAACCATCTTGAAATTACCATTTCAATCAATCAATCAATCAATCATGTCACTTATAAAGCGCACTACATACCCGCGAGGGTCTCAAGGCGCTGGGGGAAGAGGGGGGTGGTGCTGCTACTGATCGAAGAGCCAGGTCTTGAGGAGTCTTCTGAATGCCAGTAGGTCTTGGGTCTGTCGGAGGTTGGTGGGGAGGGTGTTCCAGGTCTTGGCGGCGAGGTGGGAGAAGGATCTGCCGCCGGAGGTCGTTTTCCGGATGCGGGGGACTGTGGCGAGGGCGAGGCTGGTCGAGCGGAGCTGGCGGGTGGGGGTGTAGAAGCTGAGTCGTCTGTTGAGGTAGGCTGGTCCGGAGTTGTGGAGTGCTTTGTGTGCGTGGGTGAGGAGCTTGAAGGTTATCCTCTTGTTGACAGGGAGCCAGTGCAGGTCTCTCAGGTGGGTTGTGATGTGGCTGCGTCGGGGGATGTCGAGGATAAGACGTGCAGAGGCGTTCTGGATGCGTTGCAGCCGTCTCAGGAGCTTAGCCGTCGTTCCTGCGTAGAGGGCGTTTCCGTAGTCCAGCCTGCTGGTGACGAGGGCCTGGGTGACTGTTTTTCTTGTTTCGGTGGGGATCCACTTGAAGATCCTGCGGAGCATTCGGAGGATGTTGAAGCAGGATGAGGAAACGGCGTTGACCTGCTTAGTCATGGAGAGGGTGGGGTCGAGGATGACCCCTAGGTTGCGTACGTGGTCGGTGGGTGGCGGGGCTGTTCCCAGTGATGTTGGCCACCAGGAGTCATCCCAGGCTGAAGGGTTGGAACCAAGGATGAGGACCTCCGTCTTGTCCGAGTTCAGCTTCAGGCGGCTGGTCCTCATCCATTCGGCGACGGCCTTCATTCCTTCGTGGAGGTGGGCTTTGGCGGTGTGAGGTTCTTTGGTGAGGGAGAGGATCAGCTGGGTGTCGTCGGCGTAGGAGATGATGTTGAGGTTGTGCTGTCGGGCGACGTGGGCGAGGGGTGCCATGTAGATGTTGAACAGCGTTGGGCTGAGGGAGGAGCCTTGGGGTACGCCGCAGATGATCTTGGTGGCCTTGGATCGGAAGGGGCGAGGCGGATGCTTTGTGTTCTGCCGGAAAGGAAGGATGTGGTCCAGTCCAGGGCCTTCTCTTGGATCCCGGCGTTGTGAAGGCGTGTTCGTAGTGTGTGGTGGCAGACCGTGTCGAAGGCGGCTGATAGGTCCAGGAGGATGAGGGCTGCTGTTTCTCCGTTGTCTAGCAGGGTCCTGATGTCATCGGTGGCGGCGATGAGGGCGGTTTCGGTGCTGTGGTTGCTGCGGAAGCCGGACTGGGAAGGGTCCAGGATGTTGTTCTCCTCGAGGTAGCAGGTCAGTTGTTTGTTGACGATTTTCTCTGTGACCTTCGCGGGGAACGGGAGCAGAGAGATGGGTCGGAAGTTCTTGAGGTCCTTGGGGTCTGTCTTGGGTTTCTTGAGTAAGGCGGTGATCTCGGCGTGCTTCCAGCTTTCCGGGAAGGTTGCTGTCTCGAAGGAGATGTTGATTATTTTCCGGAGATGGGGCGCGATGGCTGTACTGGCTTTGTTGAAGATGTGGTGAGGGCATGGGTCTAGCGGTGAACCGGAGTGGATGGTGTTCATGATCTCGCTGGTGTCCTCGTCGTTGATGTTGGTCCAGGAGAGCAGGCGGTTGGTGGTTGTGGGGGCAGTGGTCTCGGTGGTTGCCGGGCGTTCGTGGTGTTGAAGCTGTCGTGGATGTCGGCGATTTTGCGGTGGAAGGAGGTGGCCAGTGAGTCGCACAGGTCTTGCGACGGCTGGATGTCGTTGGTGTTGGAGCTGGGGTTGGAGAGTTCCTTCACGATGTTGAAGAGCTCTTTGCTGTTGTGTGCGTTGTTGTCTAGGCGGTCTTTGAGTGAGGCCCTTTTGGCGGATCTGATGAGGTGATGGTGATTGCGGGTGGCGCTCTTGTGGGCGGCGTAGCTGTCCGCTGTCCGTTCGTGGAGCCAGATCTTCTCCAGTTTTCGGCATGTTCGTTTGGAGGCCTGGAGGTCTTCGGTGAACCAGGTGGCTTTCTTGCTGGTGTGGCTGTTGGGCGGATTCTTGAGCGGGGCGAGGGTGTTGGCGCAGTCGTCGATCCACTGTCTGAGGTTGCGGGCGGCGGTGTCGGGGTCGGAGGGTTCGGCGGGTGGGCTCAGGGCGAGGGTTGTGGTTAGCTGGTCTTCCGTGACTCTGCTCCAGCAGCGGCGAGGCATTTGTTCGGTGCGGTGGTGCGTGGTGGGCTTCCTGTAGGTGAAGTGGATGCAGTGGTGGTCAGTCCAGTGGGGTTCGGAGGTGTGGTTGAAGGAGACGTGTGGGCTTGCGGAAAAGATGGAGTCTAGCGTGTGGCCGGCGGCGTGGGTGGGTGTAGTCACGAGCTGTCTGAGTCCGAGGGTGGCGAGGTTGTCGATCAGGGTGGTGGAGTTGGTGTCCTTGTTGTTCTCGAGGTGGAAGTTCAGGTCCCCGAGGAGGATGTAGTCCGTGGAGGCGATGGCGTGTGTGCTGACGAAGTCAGCGATGGAATCGCTGAACTGTGGTCGGGGTCCGGGGGGTCTGTAGATGAGGGTTCCTCTGAGGGTGGAGTTGGGATCGGTGTGGATCTGGAAGTGCATGTGTTCGGCGGTGCTGAGGGTGTCGTCGGTGTTGGTTGAGACTCTGAGGGTGTTCCTGTGGATGATGGCGATGCCTCCTCCGACTCCGTTGGTGCGGTCCCTGCGGGTGATCTTGTATCCGTCTGGGATGGCAATGGCGATGTCGGGGGCTGAAGCGGGATTCAGCCAGGTCTCCGTCAGGAATGCGACGTCTGGGGAGGTTGAGTCGAAGGTCCCAGAGTTCGATGGGGTGTTTGCGGGCGGAGCGGGTGTTGAGGAGGATGCATCTGAGGTAGTTGGGTTCTTTCCTGGGCGGTGGTTTGGCGGGGCGGGTGCTGGCGAAGCTGCAGTTCCGGCAGGTGAAGGGCCCTTGGGTGCGCTTCGGGGTGGCCTGGTAGCAGGCGTGATCTTTTCCGGGGTTGAGTGCGTGGAGGGTGCTGGCGTCGTATCGGCGTCTGTTGATGTGGCGGGTGCGGGGGATGCCCGGACCAGGGGGTCTGGCGCTGGGCGCGGCCACGGCGCGGACGGGCGCAGACGGGCTTGCCTTAGGCGCGCCTTCGGCGCGCCAGCGGCGCGGCCGCACAGCGGCCGCCATAAATGGGGAGGTGGGAGGGAGGAGCAGGGAATGGGGCAGCGAATGGGCAGCGAGGGGCGGGGCCGCAGGGCGCAGCGGCGGGAAACAGGCACAGAAAGGAAAAAAACAAAAGATCACAATCAGGGGCAGCAAGGGGGCACAGAAAGGAAAAACGATCACAATCAGGGGCAGCAAGGGGGCACAGAAAGGAAAAAACGATCACAATCAGTGGCAGCAAGGGGGCACAGAAAGGAAAAACGATCACAATCAGGGGCAGCAAGGGGGCACAGAAAGGAAAAAACGATCACAATCAGGGGCAGCAAGGGGGCACAGAAAGGAAAAAACGATCACAATCAGGGGCAGCAAGGGGGCACAGAAAGGAAAAAACGATCACAATCAGGGGCAGCAAGGGGGCACAGAAAGGAAAAACGATCACAATCAGGGGCAGCAAGGGGGCACAGAAAGGAAAAAAACGATCACAATCAGGGGCAGCAAGGGGGCACAGAAAGGAAAAAACGATCACAATCAGGGGCAGCAAGCGGGCACAGAAAGGAAAAAAGATCACAATCAGGGGCAGCAAGGGGGCACAGAAAGGAAAAAACGATCACAATCAGGGGCAGCAAGGGGGCACAGAAAGGAAAAAAACGATCACAATCAGGGGCAGCAAGGGGGCACAGAAAGGAAAAAAACGAGCACAATCAGGGGCAGCAGCAGGGCACACAGACGGATTTCCAAGTCAGAAGGAGACGCAAGAGGAAACATCATCATTTCGAGTCTGCAAACAAAACTCTGTGGAGGAAACCTGCCTTAAGTAATAGGCCATGACCTAACATTTGCCTCAGTGGATTAGCCCTAGCACTCAATTCCCAGATGGTTACATACATGTAAAAACAATCGCCCACTATTAATTATTAGCAGGCGTATAGCAGCATTTGCTTTAACAATGGACCTGCAGCACTAAATGTGAGGACATGCACCCATATTGACCTTTTAGTGCACCAGCCTATTATGGGGCAATGAGTAGATCCCCCCCCTTCCACTCACCTGAAAGTAGCCAATTAGAGTGGTCCTGATGAAGGTGGAAGTAAATATTTCCCACCGAAACGTACGTTGACCAGATTGCTGGGGACCCCCAAAGGACCACACCAAAGCGGATCAAAATTGTGATTAGTTCAGTCCTCTATCTTGTGTTATCGGTGTAAGCCAGTCATGTATTGAGGGTTCCCCTCATATTCCTTTGTGTGAGATTGTATTGATTGTGAGAACATGGTATGAGAGGTGTGATTGCTTGATGTGAGGTGTATTTGCTCTGGGGGTATATATCTTTGTATTATTAGGATTAACACACGTGTCTTTCTATGTATTTTATCTGTAAATAATATATGTTGTATATGTCAACTGTATAAGACACTGAACCAACTGTCTATCATGAGTCTGTATATACTTACATAAATAGAGATGTTATAATTATAAAAATAAAATTTAAAAAGAAAAAGATGAATAAAAACTAATATATTTCTGCAGTTTCATGCATGGCAAGATTTATTATTGTGGGACAGCCCGACTTGAGCCGTGTGCAGGCCACCAGATAAATAGATATAGGTCTGACAGGAGTATTGTTAGATGTTATTGTTTTTTCTGTTTTTTTCAACCTGGCTCCTGGACCTAAAAAGTATTCCTTGGGGGTACCTTTCTTTGAAGCCTCTGCCTTAGCGTTCCATGGCTTCTGCAGGGGAGTGGTAGAGTAAATACATAACATGCACTGGGTGTGGAGTACTTGCGGGCAAAGCAGTGCTAGCAGGAGCCAACAGCATGAGTTATAACCCCTTTATGAAACGTCAGCAGTGGGGAGAGAAGCACTATGGAGGTGTAGGGTTCAAGCACGCACACTAGGCCCTTATTTCTAGTCTTTACTGCCCTCGAAGGTTTCCAGACACCACCCTTTCCTACTCTCTGGATCCCAACATTGGCAAACTGTGCTTTCTGGGTTTATAAAAGAAATATGAAAATATTGCTTACAAGGTTCTGTATCTGTATTTTATCACCACACACCAAGATTCTTCTCTAAATATTTGTTATCATTCTGATGATTGTGCTTTATAATGATGGTTTGCATTGTTTTTTGGTTGAATGCTTAGGCCTTCAATTAAAGGAAATGTAAATGGCATTTTTGTTGTTGTTTTGGTTTATCACCTTGATCTTCTTTTAGGTACACAGCCAAAGCTGTCCCCATTAGTCATTTGATGGAAAGGTGTTGATGCATTTTCTTTCAGAGTGACATTGTTAGACTCTTCTTCAAGAAAACAAATAATCTTGAACCAATTCTGTCTGTGCCACCGTTTCTTTGTGTTCTCACTCCTCTGCTTGAGCTTTGTGCTGCTGTGGAGTCTAAGACAAGTGTTTTTGTGCTGGTGCACTTAGAGTGGTTTCAAAGGCCTGATGCACACACTAATTAATCGCTCAGTCACTTCTGTGAAAAGGAGTTAATAAGTCATTGAAAAGAATAAAAGTAGAATGAGCTAATGGGATGGTTGTGTGGTGCATCCGCTTCTGACATCTACTGTGATTGTGATTTGCAGGTTAGTAGATTGAATCCTAGCAACCCAGCTTAGCCTTCTATTCTTCTGAAGTTAGAACATCTGGCACCATTAAATTGGATAACACCTCTTATTTACAAGGCCTAGAAGTGGCATACATGCTGTATACAAAGAGAAATTTTTATTCCACAAGCTAAAGTGAAGGACACAGTGAACTTACTAGAAATGCCAGAGTTAAAATGAGCTTTGGGCAGAACTCAGACTAATAAAGGAAATATACTAATAGCAGTATATTAATGTAACAATGACTTTACTGGAACTGTTCTGTTTCACACCTAACCTGCTTTATATGACTTCTGTAAGGAGCTCTGAGGAAGAGAAATACAGATCAGTTCATGCAAATTAATTTGAGGAGTTGGGCAGAGGATTTTGCCATTACATTGAAAGACGTTGTAATGTTTATAGTTGAGATTAAATGCTGTCTAATATTTTGCTGTTACTTCACCTGTTATGTTCTGCGGATGTTCATTTTTTGGATGTTCATTTTTTAGATGTTCATTTTTTATTTTGTTTATTTATCACATTTGTGTATTTGGGCATTTTCATGTGATTATGCTTTCATGAGTGTCTTCAATAGCCCATGCTGCTGTCTTCACTTTTCAATGTCCCTTTCAAACCTCTAGAGAAAGAGGATATGCATATTTTTATCCTAACTCCTCTTTTCTCTTCTCTTCACATAATGCTTCTTATTGGGGCCATCCCTCTAGCGGCAGACACGGAACCTTTGTACTCCAGTACTGCTGACTTTCTTGCAAAAGTCATATCGAGAATACTAATTCTAGGTCCCTCGATCATTTTGAGAGTTGCTAATTGTGCATTATAGCAAACTGGAGCATAATAAGAGAGAGAAAAGTCCTGCTCTAGTTCATATGTATAACGGTATGTATTTTGAGAGGCAAGATAAGAGTATACAAAACGTATTATTTTTAAGCATTTTCCGATATATATATTTCTTTCTTAATGTCTGTGCCGTTTATTAGGAAACTTTCTGTCATGCCAAATATGAAAAAACGTGAGAGGAAGTGAGTCTCGTGAAGCTTGTGTGATCATTCACGCTTCTGCAGGGGAAGGGTAGAGTAAATACATAACAAGCACAGGCTTTGGAGGACTTGTGGGCTAGCAGGAGCCCAAAGAGTGAGTTATAACCCCTGTATGAAATGTCACCATGGGGGAGAGAAGCACTATGGAGGTGGGGGGGGCGCAGCAATGGCAGTTTAGTGTCCCTGGGAGCTGACCCATGACAGAACAGGGAAGGCTCTGTTTCAAGACTCTGCCTCCCCTCATTTCTTGGCTCAGCTGCTGCAGGAAGTGTATGGGACTGTAAGTGAAACTGGAAACCTTAATAGGAACAAACGCAAAGCAGCAGCAGAAGGGGTGGTGCAGGCAGCTGGGTGCTATTCCCGTCCCTGAAGCCTGTACAAACTTACCCTCCTCTTCCCCCCCTTTTGACCCCTTTGAAAGATGAAGGGGCTTTGAAGAGCAAGCAGCAAGGCGTTAGAAAGGCACTTACTGGTGTGACTGAGCGCGAGGTGACGTAGACGTGTGCGAACTGCGCCGTGCAAAATAAAACAAAGGCTCGGACACCACAGTTAAAGATACAACTGGGCATGCCTGCGCTACAATTAAAAGAAAAAGGAAAGAGTTCTCCTAGATACCACAAAAACAATTGAAGCAGAAGGAAACTGTAGTTGAGCTGTGCTGCTGTGCTAGAACATGGAAATGACGTTACGTTGCATGAGCAATTTAGAATGCAGCAAAAAAGAGCAACACTGCAGTGTACCAGTGAGAGGCCAGCAGGTGGGAGTGAAGTCGTTTTTCAGTACAGCAGGTCTTGCAGATAGCGCATGCGCGCTGTCTAGGCTCGACCTAAAAAAGAGACCGACTTTAGGGCGTTGTTGCCCTTCACACGATTCGCCAATTAAGTCACAAAGTTCTTGTGTTTATTTTATTGGTGTGCTACTGATCAATAATGAAAGAATTTGCATATGCTTCTGACTTTTATCAGCTTAAAGTTGGATGCTTGTAAAAATATTGAGAAGCACATGCAAGAAAGACAACATCATATTGTCAAAACTGAATCTGGTTGTTTAGGATTCTGTGAACAGATGGAGTTATTTTTAAAAGAGGTGTTTGACTAAGTCCATTTGCCCAATGGTAGCCAAAGACCTTGCGCTTAAGACTAACATTATCTGCTTGTGTGTGTGTCCATAAGTGGAGTTGTGTATCATGTAATAGCTCCTTAATTAGAAAGAAAAATTTGTCACAGTGCCACAAATATGTATTTGCTTTTCTTAATGAAGATCAAACGCACATCATCGTAATCTGTTGTAAATTGTATGTGAATCTACAGCAGAGAAAACTTTAATGTAAGCTCATCAAATTAGTACAAGCGTATATTCCGCTTTTTGGAAGATTACTTCCAGAATCTGTAATGGACTTCAATAAAGTGGACAGATGTGTTATCCTCCTAATTACAAATGCATTTTTTCTTCATCAAAAATATGTTGCAACATTTCTCTTATCCCACTTGGGTTTACAAGATCATTTGTCCTTATTGCTTTCGTAGCTACGAAAGTAAAAATGTCCCTTACTTTATTAATGTAAAGGTACTTTGATTGGCATTATTGTATTTTCCAAATGTTTTGAATTCTAAACATTTTCTCATTGATCACTCTACTCTCCCAAGTGTCTTGGAAATGGTCTCGCTACCAGACACTAAGTAGCTCAGTGACTTTTAGAAGAACACTTTCCTGCCTATGAGACAGCGATCTAAACCTAAGGCTGGGGTTTTGCCGAAGGAGATATGAAAGTCACTCTGAATTCTCATGTCTTAGAGGGTAAGGAAAAAACTCACTAACTTCCAGTTTTTTTCTGTTCTTGATGTTAGAATGATGCCCACATTTCTATTTTCTACTCCATTTTCTACTCCTAGCTGTGACCCATCAGACCACTGCCTCTCTTCCTTTAATCATATTTTAAAGTTGGAAGCATAGCTCTTTTCTCGCATCATTCAGATATGATCGTGTATTTCCCACTTTATGCATTCAGCCTTCTCTCAGAGACTCATCACTCCCTCTGTCACTACCTTATCCAAAATTAACCGAGCTGTGTTCCTTTGCATTCCTACTGCCGCTTTGTTAAATTTTTGTTAAAGGTGGAGCAAAGACTACATCACAACACAATCTGTTCAGCTCAGCAGACTCAAACTGCAACATAATCTGGTCACATCATCTTTAAGGAACAGTATGCCCTTCCACTAAGGTAACACTGCGGCAGATCCCGGCTAATAAAATTTGATTTCCCCGGTAACAATCCATGAGTTGAAAATATGCCTGAATGCAAAGTCTCCAAATTTAAACTGTTCTCCTTCTCCATGCGATTTTGTTCAATGTAACTCCGTCTAACTTGCTACAATGCTGCTGTTCCTGTTTACCAAAACATTGAACCTCGCCTTCTTCTTTTATAATTCGATATTTTTAATTTGAATGTAAAGACTTAATTTTCAACTTGTTAATTTTCTGCACAACATGTGTGTGTGCAATTTATATCCTGTCTAATGTTTATTACAATGGTTTTAAGTAACTTAGCAATTATTTGGTAAACTACTAAACTACAAGGTGAGAAAAGCAATGAGCCTCGCATTAACTACCACTTTTGCTAGCAATGTTATGCCCTTCCTTGTTTCTTTTACACCTAAGAAGAGGATGTATTTGTATCCCCAGGAATATCCTTTACCATTGTCACAGCAATAGCATATTCACATTATGCTACTCTTCTTGGATGGGTATAACTCCTCGATATTACATAGACATGTGCTGCTACAGAAAAAAAATAGTTCTGTAGGTTTCCTCCTACGTTTGGGATACATATCCAGGTATACTCATGGTAGCTGATACAGATTATTTTCCAAGCAAAGCTCCTCAAATTCTTTTGTGACTTCCGAGTAGCATTCATGCAAAAGCATTCTCACATGAGCAATGGTACATTGTGCAAATAAACACATTTGCTACTGCAATTAATGCTTTGGTGCAAATGCACATCAACATTTCTACTTTTCTTTTCCCAATGTCGACACCCCTTCCACCAAATCGCCAATAATGTTGGGGACATTCCTTCTGGAAGACACAGGTTTTCCTAAGCCCTCCACATTACTAATTCTATGGCAGGACCGGAGGCTCAGATTATGCTTCTCAATCTTTACTGCACCAAAAACAGCAGCCAATGAAAAAACATTAAACATATTACAAAATACTACAAATCCCATGAGGCTTTGAATCACGCCTCTCAGCATAATCACATGACCTAAAGTCAAAATAGCGAGGCACTAATCTTCCTTCCTCTTTTTTTGCTGCTCCGCAGTCAAGATAAGTGCCTCGTTATTTTGCATACATTACTTGGCCTACTTGTGCGTTTTACGTGTTGATATTGCATTGTTTTACATATTTGAGTAGTAATGAAATGTTTATGGATTTATTTTATGCCAGTTATGTGATTATGTTGCCTTTCCAAGCTCCGCGCTGTGCGTAGTGTTTCGGCGTGCCGCGGCTCCGTTCTGAGTCGCGCTTGCCATTCTCCTCCATTGGCGCGTGTTGCGCCCGTTTATCGTTTCTGAATTTTATCCTTTGGTTGTGTGTCTCTGCCCGTGCTGTAGTCCGAGCGGCCGGGTGCTTACGAGTGCGCGCTCCGCGCTGTTCGTCAGGGAGTGGCCCCTCCCGGGAGCACGAGCGCGCATGTAGCCCAATTGGGCTACATACGCGCGTCACGAGAACACGCATGCTGCAGTGCCCGCAGCGAGCTCACTGCATTGAGCTGGTGACACCTGGCCCGGGCTGGATCACGGGTGTCCTCTGATCATTTGCATAATTCTATGATCGGACTGTTCTGCTAGCACTCCGGTGCATTTTTCTGCTTGCTAGATTTGCATATGAACAATTTTTGGAACTTTTATTGTGGGCAGGCCTAGGGACCCGCCCTAGTAAGACCTATAACACAATTTTGGTACCTCTATTCAGCTCTTGCTCCTGACCTACGCCCTGTTCATTTTAGGGCTGTAACAATTTGGCTTCCCTCTGGGGATTCTGAGTTGGAAGTTTTAGCCTTCCTTACACCATGTCTGATGTAGAGGTGTGATAGCAGGACCTGGCTCTATATGGTCCCCAGGATGATGAGGACTACTATTACGACGAGAACATGGAGAGTCTCTTTGATAAATCCCCTGACAAAAAGCTAGACAAGGCTCTGTGCAACGCCCTGCTGCCCATTTCTCAGCATCTGGACAAGTTATCAGGTACTGAACCCTCAGCCCCTTCTGACCCCTCCCTGGCCCTCTTCCTCCCGTTGAGCCTCCAGGCCCTGCCTGGCCTCACGTTCGAATCTATACCAAAGTGATTCAGAAGGCTAAGGACCATGACTACCTTACAGGCCCACCAGCTACCGTTGAGCTTTCTCTCCTTCCCCCCTCCCCCTCCCCCTCCCCCTCCACGGACGCAGACACTGACACCGCCTCCTCTCAGGAGTCAAGACCGCGCAAACGCTCTAAGAAGCGCAAACGCCCCACCTCTCCCTCTCTTCCTTCCCCTTTCACTTTCGACCCCACAGCCATTGTCCATCCTCGCTCTGCGGACTGGTCCCCAGCTCCTGCAGTTTCTGACTACTTACATACCCACCTCAGGAGAAGCTTTGACAAGGAGGACAGATCTCGCCTCCGTTCAGAATGTCCACGCCCTGACCTCCCTAATAAGACAGCCCTTACACCAGACATTGACGTATCCATGCAGACATTCCTCAAAAAAGTCAGGAAAGACCCTAAGAAGGGTATTGACCGGGCCTTAAGAGTGTGCCAGGACAAGCTACTGGATGTGTCCGGCCCTCTGGCTAAGATTCTCGAGCTGGCCCTCCAGGCGCAGGAGTCGGGTGCTGCTATCCACCCAGAGGTCCTGGCGGGGTGGACCCAGAGAGCAATTTGCCTGCTTGGCAACGCCAATTGCGCCCTGTCCTCCCAACGGCGCAAGTCTGTTCTTCTGCGCATTGACCCGCAGCTGGCCGAGCTGGCCTCCGCAGAGCCTGGTCCCCTAGCTGAGGGACAATTGTTTGGAGACCGTTTCATGAAGGACATCGCGAAGTTTGTCAATACGTTCACGTCCTTAGACAAGTCACAATCTTCCCTTAAAAGGGTCTTCCACCCCCTTTCCGATAGGGCCGGTCGTGGCCGGGGACGCTCGACCAGCCGCTATTATCAACAAGGTCCTCGACGTGGCTACAGCCCCAGACGAGGGGAATATGCTCAAGACCCAGCACAGGCGGGATTCTACCCGACCAGATCCCGAGGCTTCAGGGGCCGATTCAACAGGGGCGTCAATAGAGGCTTCCGCAACGACGACGCCCAGGCATCAGGTAGTTATGCATCCTTGTCTACGTGCAATTCCTTTGGGGGGCAGACTGAGGTATTTCACACACAATTGGGCTATGATTACATCAGACATTTGGGTCCTCAACACTGTACAAGGGTACCAGATAGAACTTATGGCTCCTCCGACGCAGTCGTACCTCCCACCTCCTCTTCATTTTTCCCAACAAGAGCAGCTTTTTATAGACTCAGAGCTGCAAGAACTTTTGACAAAACAGGCCATTGCTGTAGGGGACTTCCTTCCCGGAGGGTTCTGCAGCAATGTCTTTTTGGTTCAAAAGAAGGGAGGCGGTCAATGGCTAGTGCTCAACCTAAGGTCTTTCAACCCCTTTGTCATATACCGCCACTTCAAGATGGAAGGCATCCATCTTCTAAGGGCCTTGTTGTTGGAAAAAGATTGGATGGTCCGGTTGGACCTGAAAGATGCTTATTTGACAGTGCCAATTTTTCCTGCTCACCAACGCTTTCTCCAGTTTCATTGGAAGGGACAGTGGTTCCGCTATCGGTCCCTGCCTTTCGGCCTTTCCTCCGCCCCTTGGGTGTTCACAAAACACATGAAACCAGTGGTAACTCGTCTCAGAGAGATGGGAGTTTGCATGATCGTCTATCTAGACGATATGCTTCTCCTGGCGCAGAGCCCTGCGTTACTACAGATTCATTTGCAATGGACTATGTCCCTTCTCCAGGATCTGGGGTTTGTGATCAACCTCAAGAAATCGGAGACGACGCTGTCACAGCAGATGGACTTCCTGGGGTTCCAGATAGATTCGGTTTCTGCCCAGTTACTTCTCCCACAATCCAAGATTCGATCGATCAAACAGGAGATCAAGTCCACCTTATCGAAACAGACGATCTCACTAAGGTCGCTGGCGAGGATTGTAGGCCTTCTGGCCTCTTCGATCCAGGCGATCTTCCCGGGCCCTCTTCATTACTGGGCTTTGCAGTGTCTAAAGATTCATTACCTGCAACAGAATTTTTCCTACGACCATTCAATTGCTCGGACTACAGAGGCGCAGGAGGAGCTGAGGTGGTGGTTGTCCCACATGGATGGGTGGAATGGCAAGGCCATTTTCGGCGTTTCTCCAGGTGTAGTCATCGAGTCGGATGCCAGCCGGTGGGGCTGGGGCGCCAGATGCGGAGATTTCGCTACCGGCGGTCGCTGGTCAGCGGACGAATTGAACATGCATATAAATTGTCTTGAGCTACTGGCGGGCTCCTTCGCCATTAAGTCGATTTCTCCATTGAAAAGCAATTGTTGCATCCTTCTGCGGATGGACAATGTGTCAGCAGTTCGATATATCAATCGCCTCGGAGGGACGAGGTCCCGGCTGCTAGCCAAGATAGCCCAGGAGTTCTGGCACTTTTGCCTGGCACAAAAGATTACGGTCATTGCGGAATATATTCCAGGCGCGCACAACTCTGTGGCGGATTGGAATTCCAGGTTCCTACGGGATTACAGCGACTGGAGACTTCACCCTTCAGTATTTCAAGAGATCATGGTTACTCAAGGCCCTTGCCTTCTGGATCTCTTTGCCTCTCGTCTGAATACGCAGCTTCCCAAGTTCTTTAGTTGGAGACCGGATCCGATGGCGATGGGAACGGACGCGTTCCTGCATCCTTGGGGAATGCAGATGAATTATGCTTTTCCGCCCTTTTCACTGATCCCCAGAGTGGCAGCTTATGTCCGACGGCATCTAGCTTCACTGATATTAGTCACTCCTCTGTGGAAGACACAGTCTTGGTTTCCCACTCTTCTGGGATTATCTGTGGATCTTCCTTTTCAACTTCCAGTGTTTCCTCAACTGCTCTTGGATCCGGTAGGGTCTCCGCACCCGTTGATTCTTCAGGACCAGCTGACCCTCATGGTGTGGACGATCTCAGGAGATGCGACCAGATTGCAGGCCTTTCATCGGCGGCTGCCGAATTTATACAGCAAGCTTGGGCTCCTTCCACCCGCAAACGATATTCTGCTGCATGGAAACGTTGGGTGGGTTGGTGCCTTCAACGGGAGGTGGATCCCGTGGGCTCAGATCTAAAAGACATCTTGAATTTTCTTTCAGAGTGTGCAGAATCTGGACTTTGCTACAGGTTGGTAAAAAATTTCAGATCGGCTTTATCGGCCGGACATAATCATATTGATGGGAAACCTGTGGGTGTTCATCCAATGGTGTCTAAATTACTAAAAGGCATTGCGGTGTCTCAACCTCCGAAACCTAGATACTCTACTCTATGGGATGTTTCTGTGGTACTGTCTCTTCTGGAGTCATGGCCAGATAATAAAGATTTAACATTAAAACTACTTTCTGCGAAACTTACCATGTTGTTGTGTCTCATTTCTTGTCGAAGAGTGTCAGACGTATGTGCTCTTGATTTAGCAGGTAGGTTATTCTCCCTCATGGAGTTTCCTTCATTTTATCCAAAAGAACTAAGACTATGTCAAGATCTATTGATTATCCTGCTTTTCCGCATAATGATAAATTGTGTGTTGTCAAGTGTTTAAAGGTATATGAAGAGCGTACTTTACCTCACAGAGCGGATCCTCTGGGTCCTTTCCTTCTTGCCATCCAGAAACCTTTTAAGCCTGTGGCTGCTGCAACTCTAGCGCGTTGGGTTCGCTGGGTGATGGCTGAAGCGGGCATTGATATTTCTGTGTATGGAGCTCATTCGACTAGAAGTGCTATGGCTTCCAAAGCCTTTGTGATGGGTACTAGGTTGGAGGATATTCTCAAAGCCGCTGATTGGTCATCTGATTCTATGTTTAAACTTTTTTATTACAAACATATTGTGAATGTGGCATCTATGGTTATTGGTCAGCTTTGAACCAGCATAATCTGAGCCTCCGGTCCTGCCATAGAATAGAATATTTTCTACCTTACGCTACAAGAATTTTAGATTCTATTAAGGACACGGAGGCGAGGATTATCCCACCCGGTGGGACAGGTAAGACGAATGCTTGACTGTCAAGATGATTAATGGTTATGTAAAGTTAGGTTCATCTACCCGCCCTTATTTGAGAGGAATTTTATGGATTTGCTACTCACACTTTTATTTTTTAGGAACTGATTCCAAACAAAACTGAGGTGGCAGTTTGGCCGGATTGTCCGTGTGCCCGTGTGCGGCTGAAGTTACCTTTGAGAACATTGAGTTCTCTCCGTTGAGAGGTGAAAAATATCCTGTCGATGCACTTTATATTTGGACTGCTCGTGCAAAGAAAGAGGCAGGAAGATTAGTGCCTCGCTATTTTGTAGACTTTAGGTCATGTGATTATGCTGAGAGGCGTGGTTCAAAGCCTCATGGGATTTGTAGTATTTTGTAATGTTTACTATTTTTTCATTGGCTGCTGTTTTTGGTGCAGTAAAGATTGAGAAGCATAATCCTCGCCTCCGTGTCCTTAATAGAATCTAAAATTCTTGTCGCGTAAGCTAGAAAATGTTCTAATATCCCGCCATTTCCAGGGCAGTAGTGAATCAGATACATTTTGTAAGTACCAACAAATTAACATTTTTGAGTGTGCACAAACTTCACAGAGCAATCCTGACCTCAAACGCCCCTCTCACTGAACCTTGGAGAATATTTCCTCACCCATCTAAATATGCGTGAGGAAAATACTTGTAGATCCACGTTTTGGGACACTCAAGTGTGAATTTGCACATGGAAATTAAAACATTGAACACCCAAGTTAAACTTAAGTGAGCAAATGGCTTAGAAAACCAGGCCCTTTAGGTGATACAGGAAAACAAAATAAAATAACACCTGAGATCGCATAGCTGTATAAACCTACCGTCCAAACCTATTCACCAAGCAATCAAAAATCATTCTTTATATCTTTCTTCTTGCATCCTATTTATTAATCTATCATCCCTTCACCAAACAATTATTAATGATCCACTCGAATTCCATCCGTCCTCTCTTGCCCACTGAACTGAGTGACAGTTAAACAGATATTTTATGTTTAAAAAAAAAAACGAAAAACATGCAATACCTGAACAGATAACCCCAGCATCATTGCTATGGAGACAGTTATGTATGTTCCATCCTTTGTTGGGACAGTCCCACAGATGAGCTTCTTGTCCTCTGCAGAGCACATCATCTAGAAGAATGCTTCCAGTTCCTTGACCGAAAAAGGCCCCTCCAGGAGACGCCTGGACTGTTCCACAGCCCAGCTGTCTGCACACAACTTGTGAATTCGCTGTACTCCAGAAATCATCACACACGGTCCCCCAGGCGCCTCCATAATAAACTTCTATGCGGCCAGCACAGTTCTGTCCTCCATTAACCAGGCGTATGTCCACACTTTCAGTATCACGAGGAGCTAGAGGGACAACAATGACATAAACCTCTCATCATGTACATAAAAGTATGTAAAACTGCAGAACAAATTACAACAACAATGACAGTTAAGTCACATTTTAGCCTTTATTCGTGACCCCAGGCGACGAGGGATGATGGCTTTTTCCCGTTTCTCAGAAAGCAGGAGTCCCCCTCGTCCCTTTAATATTAAGGACTTTCACATAGTGAGTGGAAATGTGTTCTAGTAAATAGAGCTGGCAACTTTAGAATCTGAGACCCAGATTTACATCCTGCCTCACCTCAACTTCCTATACTTATGATCCAACCAATTAATCTCCTTTTTCCTAAAAAGAAACAAATGTGGAACATATTCTTCTTTTGTTATAAAGCACTACCATGTCCATAGGCCAGGTGCGCGCTTAAAAAACATCATGGAAAGATGTTCTAAAGAAGATTCACACCTTACTTTTTAACTGATCACAGTGCCAATCACTAAATGCAATCTCAGATATCAGAGGCCCAAGGTGACTTACTGTAAAAATTTCATATATAAAGGATAGAATTTTTCAAGTTCATAAAGCTGTTAAAGGCATTTGTTTCATTCCTGGTCAATAATTGTTCTCGTTTTTTAATTTATTTTCTATTCCTCTAGATCTTCTAATTCATGATCAGTGGTTTGTGATTACTTGCAGTTTCATTAGTTATCATGCTATCAACGTTCTGAATTACTAATCTAGCATTGCCACTCCATACCATTCCCTTACCCAATGGTCTCTCCATGGTTGGGACCTACTGCAGGTCCATCCTACTTCTCAAAGTGTACGTTATCTGCATTGTCCTTCTGATGTCGGACATCAAAGAATGTACTAGGTGAGCCTCGGTTCCTTCTATTCCTTCCTTTGCATTTATGGACAGGCTCTGAGACACAATATTGTTCTTCAATTTGGTACACCTCTGATGTCCAGAGGCTGCTGCGTATTGTGTCTCAGATGGAATCAGGGTCTGGCTTGTACTATTTATGAGCCGAAGCAAATTCTGTCTCTCTGTCAAATAACCCCAACAGCCCTTGGAGCATCTCAGTCCGAAGTCCCATTGCAGAACACTGGCCTAAGAAGTACCAGACTCCCTCTCCTGAGTAATGAAGAAACACATGGCAGAATTGTGTCAGTTGGAAGGTCTGTGAGATGCTGCTCAAGACTTTTATGAGAGTAAGTGTTCTTGCTAAACAGTGGTAAAAAATACTGCACCTGGGGTTGCTGTCCAATCAGTTTCTCCACCTAATACAAGGAAATAAATGACGCTGCTAGTTCCCAGCCTCTCTATCCATGAGGAGACTGGACTCTCGTACTCTGTTGGGCTGCTTCTCTATATGTGCCTGTGAAGTTTGCAGAAACACTACTGTATGGTCTTATAAAGGCAGGGATTGTAATGCTACTTAACTAGGATGCCCAATTGTCAGTGAATACTCTCAGGTTGAGCCAAAAGTGTTGCATGTCGAAATATCTACTACAGAAATAGTGTGCTACCAAACTGTTGCAGGGAAGACATGGCTTGGCAGTTCGGGCTGGACTGTTCCCATGAGGCACAGGGTCAGACTGATTTGCATATGGCCATGTCTGAACTGGGGTGGCGGAGTGAGCTAAAGAATGATGATGGATTAAACCCAGATCAGTTTACTGGGGGTGAGTGCTTGCAATGTTCAACACTCCGTCCATCATCCCCTTTGGTTTTGCATTGTTCGCCCCTAAGTTGGCAGGGTATGCCCAGACGTGGGTCCCTTGCTCACTTTGCCACTGGATTCAAGATAGCCTGGCTGATGAGGGCTGTGAGCCCGAAACCGGTCCCAGGATGCTTGTTTCCAGTCCAGGGAAGACATGGCTTGGCAGTTCGGGCTGGACTGTTCCCATGAGGCACAGGGTCAGACTGATTTGCATATGGCCATGTCTGAACTGGGGTGGCGGAGTGAGCTAAAGAATGATGATGGATTAAACCCAGATCAGTTGACTGGGGGTGAGTGCTTGCAATGTTCAACACTCCGTCCATCATCCCCTTTGGTTTTGCACCAAACTGTTGCAGTCACAATTTAGAGGGCTACAATATCGGGAAGGTAAGTGCATATACAGGTAAGTACAGATTTACCACTGTTGACGTTTTACTAAATAGGCCCCAATTGTCACTGCTATTTATATTCTGCTGTATACAGTGGCATTTGAACAAAGGTTGTAGCACCTAGGTAAAGACTATGATCAGATCCTGTACTTTAGTTTTGATATTTAATTATTGTGGTTCCTGCACTGAAAGCATAGTGAAAAAATAACACATGCAGCACTTTTGAGTGCAAAGCCTTTGAATTGAAAAATGGGAAAGGAAAAATAACAGAAAACGTTTTACGTTTGGACCGGTACAAGTGGCTCTAAAAAAAGTATTTTTTGATATTTATGTTTCATAAGAACTAAGCGATTCCACTCTCTCAATGTTTTTATGCTTTTTTGAATTTTTTTGTTTTTTAGTGGAAAAATATACTTTAAGCTATACAACTGCTGGTTTATGAAACTACAGATGGAATAAACAACTAGAACGATGATCAATAAAAGTAAAACGTGCACTACTGAACAAGAGCATCTATTAGCTGGAAATTCAAGTAGATGTGCTGTTAACCTACTGTAATATGTTTGCTGCAGCAAGTGCAATATATGGCTATTCAACAAGGATGACTTTGTACACATTTTCTTCCTATGGTGCCCATATGGAAGGTATTTAAAAAAAAACTGTTTCAAACTTGTAGTCCCAGGAGCCTGTATTTCCATGTAGGCAATAATAATAATTGGTTGTATGGATTTACTTATTAAGCGCTGAAATATTTTGATGATAGCAGCACCAGAGAATGAGTGAATGAATGTTGAACTTCAGTAGCACCCTGTCACTCGCAATTGAGCATCCTGGCACTGTGCTGGGAAATAACACAGTTCCCTGAGTGAGAATGTATCAGTATGGACTGGAAGATGATAAATGAGTCAGATGAGGGAGAGACATAATCCATTGGGGGCAAGAAAGAGCCACGTTTTAAGGCATTATTTTAAATTTTACTTCGGTGTCAATGAACCAAAGAGACATGGGGAGTAGGTTTCAGGCTTTGGACCCCAGCACCATGAAGGATCCCCGCCACCCCCGTCCCCGCCTCGGGATTTGAGCCTGCAAAACGAGGGCCTATGAAGTTTGGAGTCAGAGGATCTCAACGTTCTTTGTATCCTGTAGTGGCAGAATCGGGAGATAATATATTTGATGTCCAGAGTTGTTAAATGCTCTGAAGACTAATAGTAGGATTTAAAAAAGGATCCTTTTGTGGATGAATAACCAATACAGCTTCTTCACGGCTGGGTAGGCAGAGCTCCATTGAGGGAGTTGCAGCACCAGTCATGCTGCGTCATGTTGGACCATTTGGAGCTTGTGTATTATTAATTTGGAACTGCCTGCATAAAGGCTATTGCAATAATCGAGTCTTGAAGTGATTAGGGTGCATGCAACGGTATCTCTGGCGGTGAGAGGAAGAAAGTGAAAGAATTTTTGTAGGGACTTGACTAGATTGAAACATATGCCTGCCACTGCCACGGCTTGTGGGTAGAATGATAGGGCGGTGTCGGGTCTGACACCCAGATGTTTTGCTGCTTCTACGGTGGCCGGGGTAGGGGGTACAGAGTTAGGCCACCATTGTGAGGTGGACAATGGGTTGGATTTGCCAAAGAGTAAAATTTGGCTTTTGTTAGTATGGCATTTGAGGTGATTGATTTGCATCCAGTGGATGATATCGGAGATACAGTTTTGAAAATTCGGTTCGGAGGTCAATGATTTTTTGTCCAGGGAGACAATCAACTGTATAGCAAAGGAGGTGGTCTCGATTTTGTATGAAGTAATCAGAGAGAATATGGGAACTATATAGATATTGAAAAGAGTGGGACTGAGGGAAGAATTGTCCCAGGGTGACTGTTTGTCTCCTATCAGTCGGTAATGATTTGATCCAGGATAAAGCCTTATGCAAAATCCCTATGTCTTCAGAACACCGTAGAAGGATGTGGTGGGGGATGGTGGCAAAAACTGTAGAGAGAGCCAACAGTATCAACACCACATTGTTCCCTGCATCCAAAGTCATTTTTATGGTTTTGGAGACCTCAAGTAGAGCTGAATCGGTGGAATGCTTGGGTCTAAAACCAGATTGTAGGAAGTGAAGTGCATTTGAATTTCAAGGAAGGTGATGGTTTGATGTTTTACTAGTTTTTCGAGCACTTTTGTTAAAAGTGGAAGTAGGAAGATTGGCCTGAGGTTTGTGAGGCTGGTAGTATCTGCTAGGGGCTTTTTTGATGAGGTTTTACAACTGTGAGTTTCCAGGTGCAGGGGACTTCCGCTGTGGCTAGGGATATGTTGAGAATCTGGTTGATTACTGGGTTGATGGTCTCTATGGCTGCATGTAGTATGGAAGGCGGGCAGAGGCCATGTGGGGAGCCATATTTACAAGAGAGGATAGCCTGGTGGGATTGAGGAAGGGGGATTTACTGGAATGTCATCAACCTGACCTGTGAGGTGTTATTGGGGCTGCTGGGATGGGGTTTGGCTGAAAGGTCAATTGTGGAGGAAAGTGTGAATCCCTGTTGTATTGTCATGTTTCACTCCCTGTGCTCTCGTGCCCACCACCAGGGGGCGAAATTGTGGGGCTCTCCAGTGTCATAACAAGCTTCCAGACCCTCCCCTTCATGTACATACTGACTTCCAGCCATTTAGACACTATTTGGGAATTGACATCCATTCCCAATCCATGCCGGGTTTTGTGGAAGCCATCCTGCTCATGCCTGAAACTCCATTACCCAGAATTCCCTGCTCACTGATTCGTCTCCACCCTTGCAGGCCAAGGATGGGTGGAGGAATTCAGCTCACCTGTGGCTGGCTGCTGCTAGCCTGCTCACACCTGATGCGCATGAGTAATGTGAGCTCTTTTAAGCCCCAGCTCCTTTCAGCCCAGTGTTGGTCATTGTAGCTGTATACCGGTGAGGCCGATCCTTGTTTCCAGTGTTTCCTGAGCTTTTGATACCCTTGTTTCCAGTGTTTCCTGAGCTTTTGATATTCCTTGATTCCTGAGCTATAGTTAATCCTTGTTCCTTGATTCCTGAGCTATAGCTATTCCTTGTGCCTGAATTAGCACTGCCTGCAGTGCTACCTTGTTTCCTGAGCTCCTGAGCTATAGCTATTCCTTGTGCCTGAATTAGCACTGCCTGCAGTGCTACCTTTTTCCTGAGTTCCTGAGCTATAGCTATTCCTTTTGCCTGAATTAGCACTGCCTGCAGTGCTACCTTGTTTCCTGAGCTATAGCTATTCCTTGTGCCTGAATTAGCACTGCCTGCAGTGCTACCTTGTTTCCTGAGTTCCTGAGCTATAGCTATTCCTTGTGCCTGAATTAGCACTGCCTGCAGTGCTACCTTTTCCTGAGTTCCTGAGCTATAGCTATTCCTTTTGCCTGAATTAGCACTGCCTGCAGTGCTACCTTGTTTCCTGAGCTATAGCTATTCCTTGTGCCTGAATTAGCACTGCCTGCAGTGATACCTTGTTTCCTGAGTTCCTGAGCTATAGTTATTCTTTGTTCCTGTTCCTGGGCTTCAGCTATTTCTTGTTCCTGATTTGCACTGCTTGCAGTGCTCTCTTGACTCCTTGTTTCCTGAGCTGTAGCTATTTCCTGTTTCCTTGAACCAGTACTGCTTGCAGTGCTACCTTGACTCCTGAGCCTTGGCATTCCTTGTTCCTGACCTGCAGCAGTTTCCCTTCTCCTGTACTAGCACTATCTGCAGTGCTACTTTGACTCCTGAGCTTTTGCTCAATTCTTGTTCCTGCCCCAGCACTGCCTTCTATGCTTTGTTTTCTTGATTCCTGAACCTGCACTATTCTAGTATACCATTGTAGCCTCCCCTTCTGTATATCCTTTTCCAGTCCCTGCCTTTCTTCCCATTTCCTTGGTTCCAGTTCTAGTTTGCTGTCTTTCTATTTCTGCTGTCTTGCTTCTGTTACCTTGTATGTTTGTTACCTGCTTTCTGCCAAGTGTGCCCTGTGATTTCCTTCCTTTCCTGTTAAGCACTCCTCCTTGCTAGCTCCTTGTCTATTGTGCTTGTGTTTAGTTCTACCCCTTTGCTGTTACTGCCTTGCGTGTTCCTGTTTGATCGCCAGGATCCGTGGGCACAGCTGACTACCTAGGTGGTGTTTCTTGTTCACTGTGAGTATTGTCTTTGAGTTACTGTTATAACATCACCATAGGTATAAGCTCCTCAGACCCTGCCTTTGCATACATATCCTATATGTGGGTATTTTCAGTCAGTATCTTTAACAGCAATTGTGGGTGAGGAACTTACTGAGCTTCAGTCTTACCGTGTGGAGCTCCTGAGTGCTTTACCCCACATTCCCTTTATTGTTAATGTTGTATTATATATATGTCTTGCACGTCCGTCCTGGGTGTAGTTAGTCTGAATGCTAAATTGACTTGTGAGTGCCCTTCCTTTCTGAGTCTTAGCCATCTTGTACAGGCTTCCCCTTTTGATCCCTTTTTCTCCCCTGACTCCTTCTGTGATCCTGGGCAGCGCTGTACTACTCTTTCTGTGTACGTTTTCTACCCAGTTCCCAGTCCTTGCCCAAGTCCCTGACTGTGTTCCCCACATAGTCCCGGACAGTCCCTGACATGTATGACCGGAGTCTTGTCCTCGAAGATGTCAGAAATCGGGTTGCATAGGACCTGAGATGGAGGAATATCTCTTGAAAGAGCGTTCAGTTGTAGGAAGACTTTGGAGATTTTACAGAAGGCTTTTGGGTCATATCTGTCCTTCTTAATTTGAGTGGTAAAGTAGGATTTTTTTCTCTTTGATGTTGCTAGTGGTACAATTTCTGTGCCTCTCTGAATTGGGAAAGGTCTTCCAATTTGTAGAAAGTGGTTGCTTCCCCCTGAAATTTGTCATGGACATATAAAGTACATCTCAAAATATAATGAAACTGTAAAAAAGTGAATTATTATTTGGGGTGGGCGATTGCCCACCTAAAAAAATAATAACTTCTTGTCAAAATTAACCATCAAAGTCACTAAATTAAACCAAGCTCACTCCTTATGGTGCTAAACAGACAGCCTTACCTTAGGGCATTGTATAATGTATTCAGGCAGTACCAAAACAGTAATAAAGTCAAAACACCAAACAGGAAAAATTCCAAACTGAATATGAAAAATAGAGTAACAATGACAAACAAATCAATAAGGGGAACTGGGAATATGAGTTTTTAAAATTGTAGGTAAAAATCACACCAAAAAGGAGAAATCCCCAATGGCAGTCAATGGTTGTGGTAGAACAGGACCAAGCCATGATTTGAGGCCAATCGAGATGGAGCATAGGTTGGATAAACCAAGTGAATTGGTCCCAGTGAAAGGTGAATAAAGGTTAGAAAAAATTATTCTGAGTCCCACTTCATGAAGGGACTTTGCCACTTTCTTGAGGAAAAATACAGAACTTTTTCAGCGTGAAATCGCCGAAGCACCAGAGTGCCAGCATGTTAGAAATGGGGTCTCTAGTTGGCAAAGAATGAACCCTGTCAAAGTAGGGACTACCATTCTAGCCAGGGTAAGCTAAATACACACTAAAAGATAACCTGTGCTCACCCTCTGGTAGCTTGGCACAGAGCAGTCAGGCTTATCTAAACAGGCAATGTGAACAGTATTTGTGCAACACACACACAAACACACACACAGTAACACAATGAAAAAAACACAAAAAGACTCCACACTGGTTTAGAAAAATAGACAATAATTTAATAAAAAATCAAGACCAAAACAACAAAAATCAAATAAGTAAAAGTTGAGTTATGGATTTCTGAAAAATAAAAAGAGTTTTAGGGCTTAGAAGCAATTAGCACCTATGCAGGTTATCTAGTCTTGCTGGACTGGGGCAAAAACAACAGTTTAAGCTGACCGTGATGGAACGCAGGCCGGGCACAGGAGCCAAGCAGGCCCGATGAACAGAGTACATTGATTCTGGTCATAACAGCGATCTGCGGGGTGCAGACGAGCAATATATCAACGTCGAGCCCTCAGTCAAGATGATGCGTTGGGTTATTACACAATGGAGGGGCAATGTGCCGATCTTCTCCATGCAGTGGCTGGAATGCGTTGGTTCTTAAGCGGTGGTTCCGGATGCGATTCAGCGGGACGATTCTACTCCTGCAACAGGGTCGATGCCCAGGTTCTGCTTCATGCAAATTGGAGATGCGTCGATTTCTCTGGTGCAAGTATCTGGGTCCACTTCCAGTGAACCAGGCACAGGAGCAAGGATAGAGACTTAGATAGCCCTCAGTCTCATGCAAAAGGAGGCAAGCCAGCAAGCCCTTGGAAATCACTTTGGTGCAAGGCAGAGTTCAGTTCTCCTCAGCAGGGTCAGAGAGCAGCAAGCAGCAGGGCAGCACAAGAGGAAAGCAGGACTTCCAGGTCAGGAGTCCATCAGAGTGTCAGTCCATGATGCAGCACAGCAGTTCTTCTGACAGAGTTCAGTTGTACGTCCAGAAGTGTCTGGTTTGGAGGGGTCAGAGACCAAGTACTTATACCCGGTTGTGTTTTTGAAGTGAGGGTGACTTCGAAGACAGGTCTTTAAAGTGCCCAGAGGTCCTTTCTTTCCAGCCCTGCCTCCAGACTATCAGTAGGGGGTAATCAGCCTTTTGTGTGGGGACTGGACACTGCCTATTCAGGTGTAAGTGTTAGCCACTCCCTCCCTTCCTGCCCAGGAATAACAATCAGAATGCACATGAGTACTCAGACACACCTAATCTTCCTGTGTTTGTGGCTGTGTAGAGGGAAAGCACGAAGTGTAGTTGTTGCCCACCCCAGACGTGTATTGGAGACAGGCTGCAGGCACAAAGAGCTGTAAGAACAGAGAAATGTCTGCTTTCTAAAAATGCCATTTCTAAAGCAGTAATATTAAATCCAACTTTACCAGTAAAAGGATTTATCATTACCATTCCAAAGACATAAAACATGATGAAGCTACTCCTTTCTAATCAGGAATTACAGCTTAAAACTGTATTAAGGAATTCTAAATGTTAACCTATGAGAAGAGTAGGCATCATAGTAGTGAAAAATGAATTTAGGGTTTTTTTACTACCAGGATATGCAAAACCTAAAAGTACATGTCCTACCTTTTTCTTACACAGCACCCTGCCCCTTGGGCTCCCTAGGGCCTATCATAGGGGCGACTTATATGTAATAAAAGGGGAGTTTAAGTATTGGCAAAGAGTTTTAAATGCGAGGTCGAAGTGGCAGTAAAACTGCACACAGAGGCACACACAGGCTCTGCAGTGACCGGGCTAATAGTATAGGTGGCACAATCAGTGCTGCAGACCCACTAGTAGCATTACATTTACAGGCCCAGGGTAGATGGTATACCACTTAATAAGGGACTTACAAGTAAATTGAATATGCCAATTGTATATATGTTGGAAATGGCCCTTTCTAGGGTGCTTTGACGTTTTACTTTTGTCCGTCCTGGTTTTCTGCTGATCTATGTGCTAGCCTTTGGACTTTGAGCGCTTTTGACACTGCCATTCATTGTCAAAGCGCTGTGCTTGTCATATACATACTGGTGATTGATGTATAAATGATTGGCTGATTCGAGTTAGCTGTAAGTCCCTTGTCTAGGGGTAAGACAAACACCTAGGGCATGTAACTCAAATTCTCCACCGTGGGCCTGCAGCACTAGCTGTGCCACCCACGGAGGTAGCTCTTTAAACGTGCCACTGGTTTACCATAGTGGGGCCTGGGTGCGTAGGTTACTGTTATTCAACTTGGCATTTAAAAAGCTACTTGACAAGCTTCTGCATGTCTCTCGCTATATCAGAGTACTCACTGCGGGCAGGGTGCAGTGTCAGGAAGAGGTAGGGCATGTTATGTTATGTTATGTCAATTTATAGCGCGCACTACTACCCAGGGGTGTCTAGGCGCTCGCGGACTCCAAATCTGTCATCAGGGCGGCTAGTTTCTGAAAAGCCATGTTTTAAGCAATTTCCTAAACTCCAACAAGGAAGAGGACTTCCTAAGAAGGAGCGGGAGAGCATTCCATTCCTTTATGGTATTGTAACTGAAGCTCCTTCCCCCCCAGTTAGACCTTCTGATTCTGGGGGTGAGCATCAGGAAGGCATTTGCTGAACGGAGCGATCTGTTGGGAGTATACCAGCTGAAGAGGTCCAGCAGGAATTGTGGTCCTTCTCCATGCAGGGCCTTAAAGGCTGTGCAAAGTGCCTTAAATTTGATTCGCTGTCCGACTGGTAACCAGTGTAATTCCCGAATGCCTGCTCTGATGGATTGGTATCTAGGAGCATCCAGGACCAGTCTAGCCGCAGCGTTCTGTACTGCCTGCAACCTTCTGAGTAGATTGGTTTGTAGGTTAATGTACAGACCGTTGCAATAATCCAGTTTGGATAATACAAGGGAGGTCATTACGGTTTTTCTAGTATTTGAAGGAATGAAAGGCAGAATTTTTCGGACCATTTTAATAGTGAGGAAGGCGGCAGAGACCACTTTTGACACTTGGGACTTCATATTGAGTTTGTCATCAATAATGACCCCCAAATTCTTAGCCTTGGCCTCTGGTGTAGGAGTATTGCCCAGTGTATCCGGCCACCATACTGGTGACCACTCAGGAGAGAGGTTGCCAAATAGCACCACCTCCGTTTTCCTGAGTTCAGCTTCAGGCAGTGCCTAGCCATCCAGTTACTCAGGGCGCCCATACAGTCATGGAGTTTAGCTGAATAGTTGATGTCCTTGTCCACTGCTGAGATCACTAGCTGAGTGTCGTCAGCATAGGAGGTAGGGCAGAGGTTAAAACTTCTGATCAGGGAGGCAAGTTCAGAAACGTAAATATTAAAAGCGTGGGACTCAGAGAGGACCCCTGCGGCACCCCACATGGCAAAATGAAGGGTGCAGATTTAAAATTGCCCAAATGCACAGTTTGTGTTCGATCGGAAAGGAACGACGTTAGGAGGCAAAGGGCCCTGCCTCCAATCCCGATGGTTTTAAGACGTTCGATCAGAGTCGCGTGGTCCACGGTATCAAATGCCGCGGACAGGTCGAGGAGGACAAGGGCTGCCGATCCCCCGCCGTCTAGCGTTTTTCTGATCTCCTCCGTCGTTTTTATTAGAGCCGTTTCGGTGCTATCGCCTGCTCTAAAACCAAACTGACTCTGATCCAGGATTTCATTTTCCGCAATAAAAATAGAGAGTTCGGTATTAAGCCGCTTCTCAAAGATTTTAGCCGGTACAGGGAGTCTAGCAATGGGACGATAGTTTGCAGGATCAGTTGTATCTAGATTAGCTTTTTTTAAAAAGAGGCAGAATGCAGGCCTGTTTCCATATAGAAGGAAAGTGCCCTTGTGATCGCATCAGATTGAACACGCTAGTTAGCTGAGGAGTAATAATATGACTGATGTTATTAAGAATCCGGGGGGGGCAAGGGTCATCCGGGGATCCTGATTTGGTTTTAGTAAGGAGTGTAGCTAATTGTTCAGGGAATGCCGGAGAAAAATCTAAAAAGACCCCTTTGCCTGCCACTACTTGTACTACGTCATTAGTGACTGGTCTGTGTGTTGTAAATTGCTCGTAAATTTGATCCACCTTGGACTTAAAAAAGTGGGCAAGGGTGTCACAGAAATCTTGGTTAGCGTTAGCGGTGTCGTCCTTGGGTGCTGAGGTTAGATTCTTTATAGTTTTAAAAAGTTCCTTGCTGGACGTGCCTGCCCACTCAATTTGCTTAGTGAAATACAGGCTCTTTTCGGCAATTAACTTTTTCTTATAGTCAGCCAGCATGGCTTTGTACAGTTGCACAGGTAGTGAATGGCACAGGGTAGTGTGTTCAGTATGGTGGGGCCTGCATTCGATTGATATAAGGGATCTTAGGGAAAAGCTATTGAGCTGTATTTCTTACGTGCAGAATAGTGGCAGTATAGCGTTTGATATCGATGAGTTAGTAATGGCAAATCCTCTCCTGTGGTGCAACTGTATTCAACATTACTAATGTGGACATCCCACTTTGGGAATGTGGGTATTTCTGTGCGTGGGGCTCTGTGTGCCTGTCATCCGGTCTCCAATTCACATCTGGGTGGTGGGGGGACAGCTACATCTATGCATTCCTGATAAGACAGCCATAAACTAGGGGCTCAAGGGAAACTGCAGACCTCTGACCCTGAGGGGCTTTTCTGGGACGGATAAGAGGGGGTGGAATTGGCACCTGCATTCCAAGGGGCTGGGTCTTAGCCCTACTAAGGATACTGATCAAGTCTCCTGGGGTAGGATGGCAGACAGGAAAAAATGTAGATAGGGCTCGTGCATTTCAAAGGTGGCCTTTTGAACTGATCGCATCTTAAAAGGCCATTGTGGGTATAACTAATGGGGCTCTGCCCTCAGGAGGGAGAGATGCTTTGGGGATCAATCAATCAGGGGTTTGTTAAAGCGCGACTACTCCCCCGTAAGGGTCTCAAGGCGCTAGGGGTGGGGGGGGGTGCAGGTTCCATCCATCAAGGAGGGGGTCTGTCGAAGAGCCAGGTTTTGAGGTTTCTTGCGAAGATGGGGAGCGATGTTGTCTGTCTGAGGTGGAGCAGAAGGGCGTTCCATGCTTTGGCCGCGAGGAAGGAGAAGGAGCGGCCTCCCGATCTGGTCTTTCTGGTGCGGGGGACCATGGCGTAGGAGAGCTGGGCTGATCGTAGGGTCCTTTGGGGTGCGTGGAATTTGAGTCGGCTGTTCAGGTATGCTGGTCCGGTGCCGTGGAGGGCCTTGTGTGCGTGGGTGAGCATCTTGAAGGTGATTCTCGCCTCGACAGGGAGCCAGTGGAGTGTGCGCAGGTGCTGGGAGATGTGGCAGTGTTTTGGCAGGTTGAGGACCAGTCTTGCGGCGGCGTTCTGGATGTTCTGTAGCTTGCGGGTGAGGTTTTTGTTTATTCCGGCGTAGAGTGCGTTGCCGTAGTCGAGTCTGCTGGTGACCAGGGCGTGAGTGACGGTCTTTCGGTGTTCGAGGGGATCCATTTGAAGGTCTTACGAAGGAGGCGGAGGGTGTGGAAGCAGGAAGACGAGACAGAGTTGATCTGGCGGTCCATTTTGAGCTCGGAGTCCAGGATGATTCCCAGGTTGCGTGCGTGGTCCGTGGGGGTTGGCGGGTTTCCGAGGGCGGGGGGCCACCAGGTGTCACTCCAGGCATCGGGGTTTGGGCCCATGATGAGTACTTCTGTTTTGTTGGTGTTTAGTTGTAGGCAGCTGTTTTTCATCCATTTGGCGACGGCTTCCATGCCTTCTCGAAAGTTGCGTCTGGCGGTGTTGGGCTCGTTGGATAGGGAGAGGATGAGCTGGGTGTCGTCTGCGTTGACACGATGTTGAGTCCGTAGGTTCTGACGATGGGGGCGAGTGGAGCTATGTAGACGTTGAAGAGCGTCGGGCTGAGGGAGGAGCCCTGGGGGACTCCGCAGGTGGTAGGTGTGGGGTCCGAGAGGAAAGGGGGAGTCTGACCCGCTGCGTCCTGCCGGAGAGGAAGGAGCGGATCCAGTTGAGGGCCTTGTCCTGGATTCCTGCGTCGTAGAGTCTGCGTATTAGGGTGCGGTGGGAGACTGTGTCGAACGCCGCTGATAGGTCGAGGAGGATGAGGGCTACTGTTTCTCCTTTGTCCAGTAGGGTGCGGATGTCGTCTGTTGCGGCGAGGAGGGCGGTTTCCGTACTGTGGTTTTTTCTGAAGCCGGATTGGGAGGAGTCGAGGATGTTGTGTTCTTCAATGAATGTGGCGAGCTGGCTGTTGATGGCTTTCTCGATGACTTTCGCTGGGAACGGGAGCAGGGAGATGGGTCTGTAGTTTTTGAGGTCGGTGGGGTCCGCTGAGGGTTTCTTTAGGAGGGGGTTGACCTCTGCGTGTTTCCAGTCATCGGGGAACGAGGCGGTCGCCAGGGAGGGTTGATGGTGTGGCGGAGCATGGGTGCGATGGTGTTGGCGGCTCTGTTGAAGATGTGGTGGGGGCAGGGGTCCGTGGGGGCCCCTGAGTGGATTGACTTCATTGTCTTCAGTGTGTCTTCGGTGGTGAGGGCTGTCCAGTCATCAATCGCTGGTTTCCGGGTGTCGGGGGTGGTTGGTGAGGGTTCAGTGTGTTGGTTGTCTTCGTCGAAGTTGTCGTAGATGCTCTTGATTTTGTGGTGGAAAAAGGTGCTGAGTTTGACGCTGTTGTGCGCGTGGGTGGAGATTCTGTCTTCAATCGCTTTTTTCCTCGTTTCTCTGATGAGTTGATGGTGGGCGTTGGTGGCGGCTCTGAAGTTGTCGTGGGCTTCTGTGGATTTGGTGTTCCTCCAGGCCTTTTCGAGGCGGCGGCATGTGCTTCTGGACTCTCGACGTTCGGTGGTAAACCATCTGGCTTTCTTGGCGCGGGTATTGTTGTTTTTCTTGAGGGGGGCTATGGTGTTGGTGCTGTCTGAGATCCATCTATGCAGGGTTCGGGCTGCGGTGTTGGGGTCGTCGTTTTCCGCGATGGTTGGGGTGGAGTTGTTGAGTGAGGAGGTGAGCTGGTCATCAGTGATTTTGGTCCAGTTTCTTCGTGGAAGCAGGTGCTGGTGTCTGTGAATGGTGGGTGTTCTGAAGGTGAAGTGGACGCAACGATGGTCGGTCCATGGGAGTTCGGTGGTGTGGCTGAAGGTGATGGAGTTTCCTGTAGTGAAGAGGGGGTCGAGGGTGTGTCCTGCTGAGTGCGTGGGCTCGGTCACGATCTGGCGCAGTCCAATGTTGTGGAGGTTGTCCAGGAGGGATGTGGTGTTGGGGTCCAGTTGGTTGTCGAGGTGGAAGTTGAGGTCTCCCAGCAGGGTGTAGTTGGTGGATGCGATGGCCTGCAGGGAGATAATGTCCGTGATGGAGTTGGTGAAGGGTCCGCGGGGTCCAGGGGTCGGTAGATGAGGGTTCCTCGGAGGGTGGCGGTGGGGCTGGCCAGTATCTTGAAGTGAAGGTGTTCCATCAGTTCTGTGGGCTCGTCAGGGAGTGTGCTCAGGCGGAGGCTGGATTTGTGGACGATGGCGATTCCTCCTCCTGGGCGGGTGGGGCGGTCCTTTCTGGAGATCTTGTATCCTTGGGGGATGGCGATGTCCGGTCCCGAGGTGGTGTTGGTCCAGGTTTCGGTGAAGAACGCTACGTCCGGGGTGGTGCTGTCGAGGAGGTCCCAGATTTCTGTGGCGTGTTTGTGGAGGGATCGGACGTTGAGGAGGATGCATTGCAGGGTCTTCGGTTCGGTTGTGTTCTTGTGGGCGGGTTGTGCTGGATCCGTGTTCTTGGCGGTGCTGCAGGTGTGCCGGCAGCGGTGACAGCTGAAGGGTCCGTGGGAGTCGGCTGGTGATGCTAGCTTGCAGTTGTTGTTGCGGCCTGGGTTGAGTGCGTGTAGTGCTGCTGGGTCGTAGCGTTGGCCGGGCGGAGGTCCAGGGTTCCTGGCGCTGGTCGGGTCGCGGACGGGCGCAGACAGGCTTGCCTTTGACGCGCCTTCGGCGCGCCAGCGTCGCGGCCGCGCAGTGGCCGCCATTAAGTAGGGGTCGGGGAGGGCTGGACAGCTGGGAGGTGGGAGCGGGGAGGGGAGCTGGATTGGGCCGGTCGCGCTGGGGGAGGGGCCGCGGGGGCAGCAGCGGCGGGGAAAGGTAAAGGGAGGAAATAAGGGATAAAGAAAAAGGGAAAATAGGCAGAAATAAGGCACAAAAGAGCAGAGATGCAGAAAGGTGAAAGATAAAAGAGGGTAGAAAAACGAGTGAAAACAAGTGAAAGGGCAGAGCGAGAGGAAGGGAAAATGAGCAGAAATAAGGCACAAAAGAGCAGAGATGCAGAAAAGTGCAGACAGGTGAAAGATAAAAGAGGGTAGAAAAACGAGTGAAAACAAGTGAAAGGGCAGAGCGAGAGGAAGGGAAAATGAGCAGAAATAAGGCACAAAAGAGCAGAAATGCAGAAAAGTGGTGAAAGATAAAAAAACGAGTGAAAGAGCAGAGTTAGAGGAAGGAGACAGGTCCACTGGACCACCAGGGATGAGGCGCAGGGAAACCTGCGGGTGTAGGAGGGCCTCGATCACCAACACTCGAGAGTGCAGGGGCAGGCCTCACTTAATGGTGGAGCTGCGAGGGTGGGAGAGCAATTTCACTGACAATGAGTCAGTGGTCTTGCTCGCCTGTCCCCGCAGTGGCCGCCATTAAGTAGGGGTCGGGGAGGGCTGGACAGCTGGGAGGCGGGAGCGGGGAGCTGGATTGGCCGGTCGCGCTGGGGGGAGGGGCCGCGTGGGCAGCAGCGGCGGGGAAAGGTAAAGGGAGGAAATAAGGGATAAAGAAAAAAGGGAAAATAGGCAGAAATAAGGCACAAAAGAGCAGAGATGCAGAAAGGTGAAAGATAAAAGAGGGTAGAAAAACGAGTGAAAACTAGTGAAAGGGCAGAGCGAGAGGAAGGGAAAATGAGCAGAAATAAGGCACAAAAGAGCAGAGATGCAGAAAAGTGCAGACAGGTGAAAGATAAAAGAGGGTAGAAAAACGAGTGAAAACAAGTGAAAGGGCAGAGCGAGAGGAAGGGAAAATGAGCAGACATAAGGCACAAAAGAGCAGCGATGCAGAAAAGTGCAGAAAGGTGAAAGATAAAAAAGGGTAGAAAAACGAGTGAAAGAGCAGAGTTAGAGGAAGGAGACAGAGGTCCACTGGACCACCAGGGATGAGGCGCAGGAAACCTGCGGGTGGAGGAGGGCCTCGATCACCAACACTCGAGAGTGCAGGGGCAGGCCTCACTTAATGGTGGAGCTGCGAGGGTGGGAGAGCAATTTCACTGACAATGAGTCAGTGGTCTTGCTCGCCTGTCCCCGCAGTGGCCGCCATTAAGTAGGGGTCGGGGAGGGCTGAACAGCTGGGAGGCGGGAGCGGGGAGGGGAGCTGGATTGGGCCGGTCGCGCTGGGTGGGGAGGGGCCGCGGGGGCAGCAGCGGCGGGGAAAGGTAAAGGGAGGAAATAAGGGATAAAGAAAAAAGGGAAAATAGGCAGAAATAAGGCACAAAAGAGCAGAGATGCAGAAAGGTGAAAGAGGGTAGAAAAACGAGTGAAAACTAGTGAAAGGGCAGAGTGAGAGGAAGGGAAAATGAGCAGAAATAAGGCACAAAAGAGCAGAGATGCAGAAAAGTGCAGACAGGTGAAAGATAAAAGATGGTAGAAAAACGAGTGAAAACAAGTGAAAGGGCAGAGCGAGAGGAAGGGAAAATGAGCAGAAATAAGGCACAAAAGAGCAGAGATGCAGAAAAGTGCAGAAAGGTGAAAGATAAAAAAGGGTAGAAAAACGAGTGAAAGAGCAGAGTTAGAGGAAGGAGACAGAGGTCCACTGGACCACCAGGGATGAGGCGCAGGGAAACCTGCGGGTGGAGGAGGGCCTCGATCACCAACACTCGAGAGTGCAGGGGCAGGCCTCACTTAATGGTGGAGCTGCGAGGGTGGGAGAGCAATTTCACTGACAATCATACTACGCTGGTTTGACCTTGGGACATCGACAAGGGGAACTATTGGGGCAGAAGGGAGTACAACTGGATCATACTCATATTTGTGGTGCCTGGATATTGTTGTGCTCTAGGAAGGGGAGTATCACTTTGTAGGTTTTGCCTGGATGTTGCTGGCCTGCAGCTAATTGCCAACTGGCATGGCCTGGGTCCTTAAGCAGTCCCCAAGGACTGGTTGGCTGGCCTCCTGTCCACGAGCTCCCAGGGACAGGAAGGACCTCCCCGTTTCCACGAGATCGTAAGGACCACACAGGGTGCGGCAAAGATGGGTGGAAGTGATCATCTGTTGGGACAAAGACCGCCCAACGTGTGCACTAATCACACTGTGAAGAGGAGTGTGCTCGTAATGATCAGCAGCCCACCTGGGGGTGCTGTAGTGTGAGGAGTTTGGGCATGTGAGGGTAGTTTGCTGAGTCCGAGGGACATGAGCTTACAGTCGCAAACCTGTGCTAGCTGTCACTCCATATCGTGTGCTGTCCAAGGGGTGTTGGGAGAAGTTGCAGAGTTGGCAGGACCAGAGCAGGAAGCATAGGCTGTCTCCGACCTACAGATCGGGAGGATGACCGTGCCTGACATTGCAGACTCAGTCTGAGGTTGTCAGCTCCCTCTCCCCGGGCCCATGCCACAGGGTACTCTGTTGTTGAGACTATTGTGACTGGACCAGAGTGGTCTCTTTGTGCCGTATGTGCACCCACAGCTGGCTGCCTGGAGCAACTGCAGGTCACACCTCCGCCGAAGGAGAAACATTTCTCCAAATTGGAAGCACGCCAGCTTCCGGTGTCAGTCTTTTGCCTACGTGAGGAGATAGTGATCCTGCACTCGTGAAGGTGCCACTGGGTGCCTGAGGACCTAATCTGGATGGAAAACTGTTTCCTTCCACTTTAGGTGGTCCCGACAATCTAATCAACGTGTCTCCAGTGGGTGCAACGTGTATCGTTGGCTGATGTAGTTTGAGTGGCTTGGTCACGAGGCATAGTCGGAACCTGTGATTTCGTGACTGTTACAACTGTATTGAATATGCGATATTGGGAATGTCGTGTTCTATGCTAATGTGTAAGTGGGAAAGTGGAATACCATTGAACAGCCTGCATATATGTTTCTGTCGCTTTTGATGTGGGAGGGATTGCTTGAATCGTAAACACCTCGGGGAAGTACACACATGGGTTTATGTTGCTTACGAGGCTGACAGGATAGCGGGGCAAGTGAATATCTATAACTAGTACATATATGTTTATTTATTTATTTAATAGATTTATATAGCGCTGGCCAGACCCGAAGGTATCGGAGCGCTTTACAACATTTATAGCGAAGAAATCGAACACACAGTATAACAATAATAAACACATTGATTCATGACGAATCCAGTTCAGGGAGGGGGGACAAAGGAGCGAGTCGAGAGGTAGGTGATGTAGAAGCTTTCTTATCAAAGTGACTATATGCTGCAATGGGCAAGATTCTACGTTAGGCGGCAGCTCTCCATTCTGAAGAGTTCCGTTGAGGAAGAGGTCTTTGAGCTGGCTTTTGAATTTTAAGAAGGAGGGGATAGTCCTGATATGGACTGGGATGGAGTTCCAGATTTTGGGTGCATTTCCAGAGAAGGAGCGTGATAGGGTTTTTTGTTTGCAAGTTTTCGGAGGAATGTGAAGTAGAGTGTTGGTACTCCTGAGGTTCCTTGTCTGACCGGCCCTATTGAGTTTGGAGGCCATGTAGGCAGGTTTCCCAGTGTGCAGAGCTTTGTGTGTGTGAGACAGGCAGTTCTGAAGTTGGCACGCATTTCGATTGGGAGCCATTTTAGCTCTCTGAGAGTGGGGGAGATGTGTTCGTATTTCTTTACTCCGGTGACCATACTGGCTGCTGCATTTAGAGTTGATCTGAGGGGAGCTAAGTGGGATTTTGCTGTGCCTGTGAGGGCTGCGTTCCCGTAATCCAATCTGGACAGTACCAGGGATTGAGTAGCCTGTTTGAGGTCGTTGGGAGGGATGAAGGGTTTTATTTTGTTGAGTAGTTTTAGGTTGAAGAAAGTGCTCTTTGCGGTGTTCTTGATGTGTTTGACCATGTCTAAGTTTGGGTCCAGTGTGATTCCCAGTGATTTTACGGAGTCGGCCGGGGTGAGATTGCAGTTGAGAGCATCAATCGTTTTTAGCCATTCTGTGATTTGGGGGGTCTGCTCCTTGTTGGAAATGAGAAGGATTTCCATCTTATCTTGGTTGAGTTTCAGGTGGTTGGGGGATAGCCAGTGTTGGACTTCTCTTAGATTGTCATTTAGTTTCTGAATGTCACCAATGGAGGAAGTTTCTAGATAGATCTGGGTATCGTCCGCATAGAGGTGGAAGGGGATGTTGGCTTTTTTGAGCATGTTGGTGAGGGGTTCCATGTAGATGTTGAATAGTTGTGGGGAGAGAACTGATCCTTGAGGGACACCCCTGCTTATGGGGAGTAGGTCAGACGTGAAGAGATTAATTTTTATTCTTTGGGTGCGGTTCTGCAAGACCACCTCTTCTGCTCCGACCCTTTCTTGAAGTACATTGATGAGCAGTTTGTGGTCAACCGTGTCGAAGGCTCATGGAGTTCTGCTGTGAATGGAAGAGTTTGACATTTGCATATAAATGTAAAGTATATATCCAATGGTTATGTCATTTTGGTTTCAATGTGTGTGTAATACAAAGACAAGTGTTTTATACATATTATGTGGAGTCTTTTTGTAGCATACACAGTGTGTCGCGAGAGAGGGGGTTGTGCCAATACTGTTGTAATTGAAGGACACTTCTAACACCACATACTTGAAGTGAGTTTATTGTTCAGAGAAAGAAACCCCACACCACAGTCCTACCAGGCACATTTCACAACTGACTGCCAACGTTCAAACCCAACGTTCCCCATATGAGATGACAGTACATATGTATGTCAGCATGGAATGCACATCCTCAGCCTGGCCGAAGCTGCCTAAGCACTTTACAACAAATCTCCCTATCTTGGGAAAAAAAGAAGACCACAACAGCGAAACTAACTCCACCCCAACAAATACTCCTACAAACAAAAGACAATACAAACAGATACACCACTGAAACCTTAAGTTAACTGTAGTTGCTTAAATACATCATGACACTTTGCCAACTTATGTCAATAGGTTGAAAAACAGCCATGTGACTATAAACATCAGGGGAAATGAGACTAGACCTCAATCGCAAACATAATCTCCCAAATAGCCGGGAGGTTCACTCTTACCTCCCTCCTGTCCTGTAGAACGATTGCCCCATCTCCTCTTTCCGACATATTGGAGTGCCTTGACACCGACCACCTCCCGAGTCACTAGTAAATTCACTGTCTTTCATGATCAACCAAGGGGAACACAAACCAGATGTACCATACCCATCACCCAAACTTCTCTGCACCTCCCCTTGTCTCTGGTACAAGGCAACTCTCCTGAGGTTCCAAGTTTGTCCATTTTCCAATTTGACCCAATTACCACCTACCATTCGGACTCGAAATTGATTACATTCTTTACTCCACATCCTGGCTTAAGCTTGACCCAGTCTCCTGCAACAATAAAATGCTTCTCCACAGTCTCATTTAAGCATGCTCATCCCCTTGTTACTCTCTCCTGCTTCCACGATGGTACCAATTTAGTTCCTGGACACCTGCCACGTATCATCTTGAATGGGGTATTCCTGTGCTGGTGTTAACAACGGTGTACTAAGCGCAGAGCATGACCTTAACTGCCCCCTCCATTCACATACCAGCACTACACACCAACTCCATCGTCCATTTGACATGCCTGTTGACTCTCTCCACTAAACCATTTCCCTGGGGATTGTACAGTAACGAGTATGCATGCCACACACCAAGGGTGTCCAATAACAACCTAATTTCCTGTGACATCAGCTGTGTACCATTATCTGTGAGTAAGACTGAAGTAATACCCTCCCTTCTAAACACTTCAGTGAGAAACTCAATGTTAGGGGTGGTGGTGGTGATGCTTCTCATGAATGCAACCTCCACCCACTTGGATTTGGCATCCACCAAGACAGACGCAAACCTATCCTGTTCAGAAAGGAGAAAGGCCCAATAATTTCCAAACACACCTTCACCCATATCTCCTTAGCTTCTGACACATGCTGCTTGTTAGAAATGGGGGTCTCTAGTTGGCAGAGGTAGGTACCTTTGACCAAATAGGGACCCTTGCTTCTAGTCAGGGTAAGGGGATACACACTTTAGATAGCCCCTGCTCACCCCCTTGGTAGCTTGGCACGAGCAGACAGGCTTATCCCGAAGGCAATGTGTAAAGTATTTGTACCAACACTCACAGTAACACAGTGAAAACACCACAAATGGACACCACACCAGTTTAGAAAAATAAAATATCATTATCTAAACTAAACAAGACCAAAACGAAAAAATCCAACATACAGAAACTCAGTAGAATGTCTTTAAAAAGGGTTTGTTGCAAAAATAAACTTGTAGATGATAAATGCGACACTTTAGTCTCAAAGTACCTGGGATGAGTCACGCAAAACAAACAAAAGGGGCGCAGAGAAGGCGATGCGTCGACTCTTCCTGCGCTCCGGTGTGACAAAATGGCGCCTCGATGCGTTGTGACGATCCGGTGCAATGCGACAAAATGGCGTCTTTGTTGTGATGCGACAACGTGGAGGCGATGCGTGCACGCCTGATGGCTGTGCGGCGAACTCGGTGATTCTCTGAGCCGCGACAGGCCCTGCGACACGCTTCCCCGGTGAAGCGACGACCCCCTCGGTGACGGCCACACGCTTCTCTGGTGTTGCGGCGGCGATCAGCGGCTGCGCGCTTCCTCAGCGGTGCGACGGCCCTGCGACGCGCTTCTCCGGTGATGCGACGGCACTGCAACACGTTTCTCCGGTGATGCGACGGCGAACAGCAGCAGCGGCGACACGCTTCCTCGATGATGCGACAGCTGCTGCTGCGGCGGCGTCACGCTTCTCTCTCGTTGCGTCGCACTTCCAGCTCCCCACAGCAAAGAGGCCTCACGCACAGTTACAGTCCCTCCTGGCAGACTGGAACTCCCAGCAAGGAAGTTCAGGGAAGCTGGGGGTGAAGTCCTTTTGTGCCTGGGACTTCAGAAACAGGAGGCCAGCTCTTCTCAGGCCCTTGGAGACTTTTCTTCAGATGGACACAGCACACAGCAAAGTCCTTCTTCAAGCAGGTGACACACACACAGCAAAGTCCCTTAGTCCTCTCCTCAGTAGAAACAGCAAACTGCAGGCCAACCCCAGACACACAGCAAGGGCAGTACTTCTCCTCAGTCTCTTCAGCTGATCTTCTTTGGCAGGGATTCCTCTTGATCACGAAGTAGTCTAACTTTCAGGGGTTTCAGCTCTCATATTTATACCCCAAAAGTCTTTGTTCTCTGTGTGAGGGGTCCTGGACCCAGTCCAAACCAGTTCTGGGTGCACTCTGCCAGTGCACAACTTCTTCCTTTGTTAGTGGGGGCCAGGGTCATCAGACACACCGCAGGAGGTGGAGCCAGCATTGTGGAAGGCAGGCACAGCCCTATTCAGGCATTATCCTATCTGTGCACCCAAGAATGGGAGGACATGCTGGCAGCGTACTCTCCAGACCGTCAAATAGGCATACCTCCTACGAAGCCATCCTCCAATCTTTCAGTTGACAGCCAGCCCCCAAGGGACACAGGGGATCGAAAGGAGATGGGAGGGCCAAAAGAACAAGACGGAAGTGTTTGGGGCTCCATCCTAAACACCATGCAATTGTCGGTGGAGGCGCTCCAATATCAGTCTGACAAAATGGACATACAGCTCACCCTATTAAACACCCTGGCAGTGTTCACAGCTGGCATAGACGAAAAACTGGGGGACCTCAACGGCCTAATTAGAAGAGCACAGACGGAGGCACACCTTCGATGCGGCTGTAGTCAAATCGTGGATAAACTTACGACCCTTCCAACAATGCTTTCAACAGTACTAAACGAGCTGAAGAACACATCACTAGCCAACACTGTCGGTTCTCCAGCTGGCGCCGAGTCTTCAGAATCCCGTGCCCTTGAAAGCAAGAAAGGAGATTCGGCCAGCTCAACCAATCGGAATCTCATAGACAGCGACTCTCGCACCCAGCATTTAGTGGGGTCTCCACGTACTGCAAAGAAATGTTCTAAGTCGGTCCTAACTGACACATCCATCACCAAAGCAAACGCCAAACAGCGCCGTCAGCAGAAACGGAAGGGACGAAATCAAAAATCACTTCCCCTCAATCAAGCAGTTACCTACTCAATCTTTGGCAAGCAGTGCTCCAAATCAGAGTCTGACCCCAAAGAGGGGGCAAGCAACACATAGCTCCGGCCCAAACAAGCATTTTTCAAAACACAGCAGCATCACCTGGGCCTTCTAACACCAAAAGGTCTTTTGCCGACATAAATAACAGGAATTCGCCACAGGCAATGCCAGCTCTCCACAGAGGAAACGCTCCCATCAATCCAAGTGCAATTCCTATATGCTCATCACAAAAGCCATCAAACAACTCAATCTGGCCTGATGGACAAAGAGAATCTTCAATTAGCACCGACCAAGCGATAGAAGAAAACAGGGCATCCGGAACGGACGCAACCTGGCTAACGATCAACAACCAATACGTCAACAAAGATCAGATAAATATTAGCTTAAACCATAACATCGAAAATCTTGTTTCACCGAGAGAAGGAAAACAAAGATGGAAGGCCCCAGACCAGCTACCTCAAGGCTCATTCAATCCGCAGGATTTGAGGCCACCGAGCGAAATAACACGGATAAGAAACAGTGCAACTAATTACAGCCCCCCAAAGTGGTGCGGCTACCGGAACTAAGGGAGGATGCACAACTTACCAATCAGCAAGAGCGCCCATCATACGCTAACGAATCTACAAATCAAGTGCAGGCCTCAAAAAGATTGCCAATTAGCTCGAATCTCACATTGCTTAAACCCGAGTATACATCAAAAGGGCACCAAGATACACTAAACAGGGCCAATATCTTGAAACTATTAAGGGCCATTCCCAATCTAGCAGATCTGAATACAACTGATCTTCTTGCAATAGAGTTTCTTGCACCGGAAAATCCAGCAATGTCTGAGGCAACGAGGGCGTCGTGGAAAACTGCTGCTATCGCCGAAAGAGTTTTAAACGAGCACCACACTTTTGAAGCCTGGGGAATCAAGGTCACCTCTTACCAAAATACAGCTTACCCAGCACCTCTTCTAAACCCCAGCCCAAGGTTTGGCCTTAGTCGCCGCCCAAAGCCCACAATCTCCATCCTTAGAGGGGCACTGGGCTCCTCTCCTCAATCAAGGCCTCTTTTCTGGGGTTCTAACCGTGCGCCTTATGGTGAAGAAGTTGCACCTGGAGAGGGACTTCGGTTTGCTGAGCCAATTACAAGAACCCTAAACCTCTTTCCCGTAACTCAATGACATCATAGCCAAACGGACAGAGGCAACAATCAACAAAAAGGAAGTGTGTTCCGCCTTTGTTCATGGAACATCAACGGCCTAGCCACAAAAGCTTCTGAACCTGACTTTCTGCAATATCTTAAAACGTTCGACGTAATCCTGTTGCAGGAAACATGGCTGATTGAACCGTTACAAATACACGGGTTCCACTGCTTCACCATACCAGCCATAAAAGGCGGAAAAACCGGTCATTGTTCTGGTGGGCTGGCAACTTATATATCAACAACTGTCATACCTACAGCAGCCACAATCGATCCAGGAACAGAGGTTGCCTTAGCAACCAAACTCATTCTCTCTCTGGCCGGCGCACAAAAAGAAGTAATGATTGTCAACGCATATATCCACCCTAAACGGTTAGCAACAGATTCGGCGAAGCTATTTGGCCAAATAATTACTTATATTGGCAGCACTGAAACATCAAATATCATTTTGTCGGGGGACTTGAATCAATACTTATTGGGATCATCAGACGAACATGAAGCAAGATTCCAAACTTCATACTGCAATATACCAACACAAGGCGTCTTCATCCACGGGAAAATCAACAAGGCAAGCAGAAGCCTTCTTGAGGACCTGGAACACTCCAATCTTAGGGCCCTTAACGGAAGATTCGCAGGTGATACTCCTCCTGTAGCCAGTTATTATACTGCAACAACTTCCTCTATACTGGACTATACCTTTATTAGTCTCTCGTTGTTTTCATCTATCATCAACTTTAGAATGGGGGACAAGGGAGATAGTGATCATCGCCCACAAGAAATAACTTTAGCCGCAACTGCTCCCTCTGGTATCCAGTTTGCCTCAGTCCTGGGCACCATCTATACGTCAGACTACAAGAGAATTAAATTCATGGCAAATAACATCGAATCCCTGTCAGAATCGGCATTGAATCTCATACTTTCATATCCGACAAATATGGATTACATACAAATCTGGGAATGCTTCACAAAGACGCTCAGCAAACTACACGCGTCGCAAATAAAAATGAAGCACACTCTGCCATTTGAGCAAGCGAAAAGGTTAACTGCGGCACAAGGCGCTCAAATTAAAAGCCTCAAAAGAACTATAAGCAGCTCAATAAGATCCTTGCGCCATGATCCTGGGAACCTCTTGCTACTCTCCTCTTTGCGTCAACAAAGAACTAATCTAAAGAAGTTGAAATGGGGCATTAACAAAAACCATGAAGATGACACCTGGGCTAAACTCCTTCAAAACATAAAACAGAATGACAGCCCCCGCTTCTGGAAAATGGTGAACATAATCATCGACCCGCAACGTGGGGGAATTCCATCACACATATTAGAGGAAACCTGGGCCAACTATCTGCACACTCATTTCAACAACTTTACAGCAGGCTCCCTTCACCAGGACCAGTACAGGGCAGCTCCAACTGACCGCAATGCGGCTAATTTAACAAACGACAGAGTCTCATATATATCCTCTAACGCAAATCAACTTCTGGAGGAAACGTCAGATGAAGCTGCGCACCTGTCAATTAAGCGGCAGATCATAAAGGGAAGAAGGGAAGGGGCACCAGGCCCGAATGGAATCCCGCCCGCTCTGTTTAAACAGAGGGCGTCAGAGTGGGCAAGAATATTTCATCCAATATTCCTGGAAGTGAGACAACGGGCGTCATCCCTGATTCATGGAAAGGCTCCACGATCGTTCCTATCCACAAAAGTGGGGATAAGGCCTCGCCCGGTAATTATCGGCTGGTGGCACTAATCGATAATGAGGCTAAATACTTTGCGGGCACGTTGTTGGAAGAGCTTACAGCCTGGGCGGACACGATTGATATAATTCCATTAAATCAGACAGGCTTTCGTAAGGAAACTGGCACAACAACGAACATCTTAACATTATCTCTGCTCATAGATGCCACAATTTCGAAGAAAATGCAGCTGCACCTTTGTTTTATCGATTTTAGCGCCGCCTTCGATAATGTGGACAGATCAAGACTATGGGCGAAGCTGGCAAGCTGGGGGATCCCAAATGCTCTCTTAAAAATGATAATGCTCCTCCATACTGATACCTGGGTAGAGGTCAAACTTGGCACAGGGACGCATTTGACAAGGAAAGTAAAAACAACGAAGGGCCTCAAACAAGGTTGCGTGCTGGCACCCATGCTGTTTAATTTATTCATGGCAGACCTTCCGCAATTACTCAACACCAGCAACTCTCACGCACCCAGGATGGGGGCACAACTCTGTCCAATCTCCTTTATGCGGACGACGTAATCTTGCTCAGTCATACAGTAGTAGGCTTGCAACATCTTCTCAACAGCATGCAGGTCTACGCTGAAGCAAATAAGCTGTCAATCAACTTAAAGAAAACTAGAACTATGTCAATAAACAACAAAAGGAAGGCAGATAGAAGCTGGCAGCTGGGCGGCACACGAATAGACTCAGCGGGAGTCTATAAGTACCTAGGTGTTTACATTGATAAAGAAGGAACATTTGCCCGACACCTAGAGGAGATTAAAAGAAAGGGGTTGGTGCTAGCATTAACCATGAAAAGTTTAACATCTAAACTACTGGGCCCAACATTAAGCCCCCTACTAAAAGTAGCACAGGCCAAAATTCTTCCCACAATTACTTATGGTAGTGAAGCTTTAAGAGGGAGAGATGCAAAACTGTTGGACACAACCTTAGTAAAAGCATACAGAACCACCTTTAACCTCCCAAACTACACTTCCCCGGCACAAATCAGACTGGAATTTGGCCTACTGAAGCAATCATGGGCCAGATACGGCGCATATATCAACTGCTGGAACAAAATTAGACTATCAGCCCCCAAAACTCTAAATAAACTTCTATGGCAAGATCTTCAGCAGAGGGAGGATTCTCCTGCAAGAAGCTATCTTCAGGAGGCTCTAGCATGCACTGGACTCTTGGCCATTTGGAACACGCAGATCCACCATTCAGCTTTTAAGAAATTAGTGTGGAAATCCTTGAAAAAGCTGGCTTTGGTGGAAGACAAAGCAGCTTTCTCAGTAAGATCGCATGCCTGGATGACTGTGAACAACTATAAAGTCTTGGCCCCTCAAAAATATTTTAATCTGGGCTATCCGAAACCACAGAAACTAAAATTCTTAAAACTTCGCCTTGGCTTGATCCCGTGCACTCAGAACCTTCCTCCATGGAAGAGGGAGCCATCTCGAACATCTTGTAGTATGTGCAAAAATGGCCAGGGCGACATTACCCATTTACTATGCTCCTGTAAGGAGCTGACACAGGAAAGGAGACAGCTGCTAAGAGTCCCCTTAAACCAAAGGAATATTCGCTCAAGGAGACAAGCAGTCTTGGCATGTTTTGACCCAGCAACACCTCAATTAAACTGCAGACTTGTGAGATTCCTAGATGCAGCCGAGAAAAAATGCCATCGAACGCTTAAACTCCACCTAGTCTAAGGGGAAGCCGCGACTACTGTGCACACTCTTAACTATGACACGAGACTGCCACCATTAAGGTCGACCTGGGAAACCTCCATATAAGCACTTGGACCGGGTTCTCAATAACGTCTCCTTTTGGACAATAGCATTGCCCAGACAGAGTAATGAAGCCGGGCAGAACGCATAATTCACATTGAGAACTATGTGTATGAAGAACAAAGTCATTTTTATCTAATAGCAATTTAACTCTTTTAACCTTTTTAAGGAGCCATGAATTTTGAATATATGTAATTATTGTCTTATCATGATTTTATTGTATTATCTGAAACTCGCATTGCAATGGTTTTTAAGTAACTATGCAAATGTAATAAAATTCAATTCAATTCTATTCAGGCCCAGGTGCTACTCCTCCCACCACTCCAAATGCAGATGGTTCTATTCAGCCTAGTGCTGACTCACCCAGACTCCTGGAGCCACCCCAGCCCCTGTCACTCTCAAACCAGACAGTCAATCCACAAACAGGCAGAGGCACACAGAAAGTTTGAACAAGAAAATAGCCACTTTCTAAAAGTGCTATTTTCAAACACTGAATTTAAAAACCATCCACCCTAAAAGATGTGTTATTAAATTCGGAGTTCAGGGATACCAGATTCCAAATTTCTATCTTGCTCCTATGGGAAGATATGCAGGTAAACATGATACACAGCATTCCCCATTCTGTCCTATAGGCAAGATAGCCTTTCAATAGTGAAAAAACGAAATTGGCAGTATTTCACTATCAGGATATGTTACCCACACTAGTACATGTCCTACCTTTCACATACACTGCACCCTGCCCAGGGGGGTACCTTGGGCCTACCATAGGGGTGTCCAATGTGTAAGGGAAGGGTCAGGCCTGGCAAGTGGGTACACTGGCCAGATCAACATGGCAGTTAACAAACTGTGCACAGGCACTGCAGTGGCAGGCCTGAGACAGCTTTTTAGGGCTACTCATGTGGGTGGAACAATCAGTGCTGCAAGCCCACTAGAAGCATTTGGATTACCAGCCCTGGCACACTCAGTGCACTTTACTAGGGACCTACTGGTAAAACAAATATACCAATCATGGATAACCAATCACAATAACAATTTACACAGAGAGCATATGCACTTTAGCACTGATCAGCAGTGGTAAAGTGCCCAGAGTCCTATAGCCAACAACCACAGGTCAGGACAAATAAAGGAGGAAGAAGCAAAAAGTTTGGGGATAACCCTGCAAAAAGGGCCATTTCCAACACTGCCCCTCGTGCAATTTTCCTATTGCCACTCTCAAGCGCTTCTCAGAATCCTTACAAATGCCACAATTCTCACATCCATTCTTTAAAGTGAACATCCATGAGAGGCCACCAAAATCTTTCTCTGACTCTCTTGGTAGTCAACCTCTGGCACCAGTGACCCTCATGTGCCAAGCTGATCAACTGAGACCTGAGAGACTTGGGTGGCACAAGTTTTTCATTTCTCATCAACATTCATCAAGCACAGACAATTCATCAACCACCTTAAAAAATGGTTTGACCGCATCAGGAAGTACACTTGCTATCCTGACAGCCCCTTTAATTTACTTTAGCACACACTGAAGCGTTAAATCTTGCTCCACGGCTCTCATCCATTCACCTCCTCAGTAACTAACTCAGTCATCCCTGCAGCTCCATCAGGCAATCTTCAAAGGAAGTCTGCCACCCTATTCTTCCATCCCGGAACATACTCCAGCCTACAGTCATAGTACTGCAACCTATCAGTCAATTTCGCTAACTGTCCTGAACAGTTTTTTGTCCCTCCAGGTCCCAACACTTTGAGCAGGGGCTTATGATCCGTTCTGAAGATAACCACCACACGAGAACATCCTAAAATATGCTGTTGCCCAAGCAGCAGCCAATGGTTCAAGTTCGATGAGTGAGTAGTTGCGTTCCGCCTCCATCAGTGAACGTGAGGCGAAAGCTACCATTTTCTCCTCCCTGCCGTACATCTGTGTTAAAACCACCCCAATTCCTACCACACTGGCATCCACGGTAATGATGGTTTTTAAAGCACTTTGAAACAATGATAGTACGTCTGCATGTGCACTATTATTTTTTTCGGCTAAATAGGCCATTTGTTGCTGCTTACCCCACACACATTTCTTACCCTTCCTCAGCAACTCCCTGAGAGGCTCTGTTTTATGAGCAAAGTCCTGTACAAATGTGTAGTAGTACTCCACTAATTCCATGAAAGACCGAAGGGCATCTCTGTCATGTGTAACCTTTGCATTAACAATCGAACTCACCAAATTAACTTTGGGCTTCACCCCTTCCCTCGTAATCCTGTAGCCCAGATACTCCACTTCCTGCACAAGAAACACACACTTTTCTTTATGTAAAGTTAACCTAGCTTCTCTAATGCGAGATAATTCTTCATTCAAAATGCAGTTATGTTCCTCCACATCCCTTCCAAACACCAGGATATCATCCTGAAACACAATAACCTTACTAAGGCCAGCCAGAATCCCCGTCATCAGCCGCTGGAACACACTCGCGGCTGAGCACAATCCAAATGGAAGCCTACAAAACTGGAAGGTGCCCTCTGATGTAATGAATGATGTAAGATGTCTGGAGTGTGGGTGGAGTTTTACTTGATGTTATGCTCTCCTCATGTCCAGTTTCGAAAAAGCCTCCCCCAGACAACATTAGAATGGGTTAATTAATATTGGGCAACAGAAACTTATCCATCGCCACATTTTGACCCGAAGGACAGGCCTGACTGCTCTGTGCCAAGCTACCCAAGGGTGAGCACAGGTTTTCGAACAAGTGTATTGTACTCATCCCATCTAGGATGGTGAATTCTGTTTGGCTTCGATGCATCACAGCCAGTCAGAAACGTTTAGCTCTAACAGTATACACCAATGTTACCATGTTTAGGGAGAAGCACATGCACTTTAGCACTGATAAGCAGTGGTAAAGTGATCATAGTCCTAAGACCAAGCAAAACGAAGAGGTAAGCAGGCAAAAGGTTTTAGGGAAGACCACCCTAAGGATGACAGGTCTAACAGAGGACTTCAGGTATTTGGCCTTCAGTACCACAGCAGCGGTTGGAGTTTGAGCTGCATTGGGAGCAGGGAGGATTACTCTTCTCAAAAAGTGACAAATTACCATTATGTGTTGGGATTTAGAAGTGCCAATGCTTAATTGAACTGTGTGGGTTTCTCAGTGGAGCAGAGGTATCAGTGCGGGATGAAAATAAAATCTAATCCTACGCTTTGCAACTTCTGGTCGGATACTTTTACCAGTGAGACCTGTGTAAGATTTTCAAGATCACAAAGTGGATGACACACTATGGTGATACAGTCCACATGTGGTATTTAATTTTTATGCCATAGGTATAGTGGTACCATATAGAATGGACCTTTTGTAAAATTATGTTTACCAAATGTTTTTCAAAGACAACTTTAACTTTGTTTTAGGGGTCAGAATACATACACTGGCACTGGAAAGTAGTTCCCAGGGTTGGAGTTCAAAATTACCTGTATGCGAGTGCTCAGAAAAATGAAAACCTGAGGTTGACTTTCTAAAAAAGGTCCGCTTTGCAACAGAAGACATATTCCATGATGAAAAGTGCAGGCTGGGCATATGGTTGAAATTATGGAAAAATATGAGCATGCCATATCAAGGTTGTAGCCCACGGACCACTGCTCACATGTAAGCAAATGGGAAAACAAGACTCATCGCCTTGTCACACTGTTGCTGCATGTCCTGAGATGACACTGTCATGACAATAACCAATCCACCACCATTATGTTTCCAGATGACTCAGCGCAGAAGTACACAAAACTGTCCCTTACGAACTATGCACCATCACCTCCACTTTAACGACATAGAGGGGGATATTTACAAATAATAAATAACTGTGTTTCCCCTAGCTCTGGTGCTAATAAAGCTGCCTAGCGACAGCGCAGGCACCCTTCTGCCATGTTGCAAGGGTGCCTGCGCTGCAGGGGCAATTGTTTATGTGCAGGAAGGGACACACACCTGTACATAAAAAATCTTGAAAAGTGATTTGCTCTTTCGATGTGTGCTGCAGAATGCAGCACACATGAAAATATAAAAAAAGAAGAGAAATTAATATATTCTCCTCGTATTGCCAGTCTAAGACCAGGTATTACCTGGCCTTAGTTTTTGGCACTGCCCCAGCCTTGAAAATATAGGGCAGCGTCAAAAAGCAATGGGTGTTGTGACAGAACGCCCACTGCAACACCCATTGCATGCCCCTTTCATGCTAAGTAAAGCGTGATAAATGGCCTTGTTTGCAAGGCGGCGTTAAGCCATGCTAAGTGGCTTAACACCGCTTTGTAAGTAAGGAGAAGGGGAAAGCGCCACCAGAACATTGCTAAATTGACATTCTGGTGGTGATATGCCCTTGTAAATATGCCCCAGAAAGAGCAAGGTATCCTACCAAGCCAGTGTGATCAGTGGGTCTACCGCAACAAACAACAAAGTGAATGGAAGCAATGCTTTAATTAATTTCAGCCACTGGTCATCACCCGGGTCTCATTCCAATCCACTGGTTTTCTCCCTGACTGCCACTCTCAATAGAGATCTGTCATATGCAAATGAGCCTTAGCCCTGCTTTAATAAGTACAGTTCAACCTGAACTGTTAGATCAGGGGCCATATTATACATGTGCCCCGGGGGCGCAATGGGCATTTGTGCCCGCTTTGCGCGCCCACGGGGCACTTGGGTATTACAGAAGGGGCCGCAGACGCTTGTGAGGCCCCTTCTGTAATACCAATAGTGCTGGTGCACATAAAGCGCCAGCGCTATCTTCAGAGGGCGGTCCCTCATTTACATGAGGGCGTGCCCCATGCAAATGAGGTAATCCCTTTGCCTCTGTGCCCATGCCGTAGTTCAGATGCGGGTGCAGAGGCAAAGAAGCTCTCTGGAGGCACACTGACAGTGCACCACCTAAAAGGTGGCACACTGTCAGTGTGCTCCCTTATGGCAGCGCTCTGGAGGGGGGAAAGGGGGTCCCATGGACTCCCCAGACATCCCCTTGCATGTGGGTGCAGTCACTCACAGGTTGGCACCTGCACTGTGAAAACACGGAGCGGCTTCAAAGCAGCCCCTCCATTTTTCAAATGATTGCGCTGCCCCCACAGTGCGAGTTCGCAACTGCCCTGGGGGCAGCCCATTCATCATAATACGAGGCATGTTCCTCATTGCTCTGGGCACACCTTTTAAAAGATGCGCCCAGCGCAATGAAAGAACATGCACTGCATGTATAATACGGCCCCAGGTCTACTCCAGATGGAAACATAAGCAACACCAGAACTGTTTTGGCCTACTTATGACACAACAGTGAGGTATAACTGTTCCTTTGACACAGTGAGCTTAGGATACCCAGCAAACTAAGGGCATTTCCTACAACAAACAGCAGATCGATTGAATAAATGATTAAATTAATTGATGTCAATGGTGATCACTCGGGCTACATTCCAGTCTATGGATTTTAACCCATGCTGCCACTCTAAACAAAGGATGCCATATGCAAATCATCATTAGCCCTGCCTTGCCCTGCCCTAATAGGAAGAGTCCAGCCCTATCTGCTAGACCAGGTGCCCTCTAGATGGAAACCTAGACCAGTTTTGGCCTAGTTAGGCATAATCAGTGAGGAAAAGTTGATTCCTATGGCACAGTGAGCACAGGGCCATTATCTGGGCATGCCAGTGGGTCTATAGAATATACATTGGCCACGACTACCACAACTATCAGCACTGTCACTATTGTCTCCTGTCATGCTGTAACTGTTACTCTGTTTGCCACCACACCATCAACTGCCTTATTCAGAATAAGATATCTTGGCTCTGGAGCTTTCACAACTGTACCCACATGCACTCTCTCAACAGAAGTGGAGAATGACAATGTATAGCTATAGAGCAGTTCATCCTTTGTCCAAGCTTCCACCAGATCATAAACAACTGCTTCTTCAGAACTCAACTTCATTCAGTCATTTATAGACCACGTTATAGACCACGTAAACTCTTTAAAATCGCCAAACAACAGGGTGGCCCCAACATCCCTAACATCATCACAAACATCTCCGTGGAGAAGTGCGATGCCTCTGCATCCTTTTTTGAAGAGAAAGTAATGAGAATTGAAAGAGCAATCGTCATTGACAACAAAAAATTAAGGATGGCATAAAACAATGAACAAATAGATCAAATAGAGCCCACAAAATCCAGCAACACAAAAATGAAGCAACATGGTCTGAATTCAAATAACTAGATGAAGACGAAATCAGCAAGATCATCTTGTCTTTGAAACCAACGTCACACTTCAATGACCCAATCCCTCTACAATCATACAGAACTTCACCCTGCTCGTCTCTCCCATTTGGACACAAATCACGAACGCATCTCTAACACAAGGCATTATACCAGATTGCTTAAAGAACACGCAACTGACTCCCATCCTGAAAAAACATGACGTAGATCTGACATATCTAAATAACTTTTGACCTATATTCAACTACGCCTTCTTAGCGAAAATATTAGAAAAAAAGTGTTCAAAACCAGCTGTGGCAGCATATTGAACAATTCAACCTCTTCGACAAGTGGCAATCAAGTTTTAGATCTTGATACAGCACAGAATAAGCCATTTTACACATCATGAATGACACCAAAAACATACTGGATCAGAACCACTCCTGTTTTCTCATATTGCTAGACCTCTCTTTGTCATTCGTCACAGTCAATCATAACTGTCTTCTGGAGCTACTTGAACATAGAATGGTATTCTCAGGTAGCATTCTCAAATGGATCACCTCTTTTCTGAATAGTCGTTCTCAATTAATCAAACTGGGAAGCTGAATATCCAAGACTTATCCAGTGAGAATGGGTGTACCTCAAGGATCCATCATATCCCCAACAACTCGTCAATCTATGCATGAAACCGTTGACTAAGATCCTGGAAATGGAGAACATTGCGTACCACATGTAAACAGATGACACGCAGTTCTACTTAAAAATTTCTACCCAGAAAGATATCACCTGAATAAATGACATTCTGGTGAAAACCCAAACTTGTCGATCATGGAACCACTTCAAATTGACCACCATGAAAACATAATTCCTGCTCCTCTCGCCACCCCCTGTCCCCACCGATACATTAATGGCCACGCAGATGCCATCAACTGCATGTTCAATATAGCTGAAACAACAAAATCTCTTGTTATTCACACTAGATAAAAACCTTAACATGCAAGCACACACCAGCGCAATCACTCGCAGTGCCTATCACCAACTCAGCCTACTGAAGAAACTAAAACCTTTCCTGCCACCACAAGACTTCAAGCTCACAATTCAATCCCTGGTTGTGCGCAGACTGGACTATGGAAGTGCAACCCTGACAGACCTGCCAAAAAGCACACACTGCACAGCTAAGGGACAATCTTAAATGCCTCAGAAAGATTAATAACTGGAACAACGAGCCTCAATCATATCACACCCTCTCTAAAGTCACTCCAGTGGCTCCCACTGGAGGCCAGGATACAATTGAAGACAGCATACATGACACACAAAGCCCAGCACCTTAAGACACCGGGGTATCTTAAAGATGAGCTCAAGTTTTCAGAAGGAAGCCACTCCGTACAGAGTGCTAACTCCCTCCTGCTAGAAACCCCCAGATTCATGAAAAGGAAGACCTGCAATGCACCTCCTCTGGATCTGCAACTAGAAAATGGAATTCATTTCAGTCTGAGATTTGTTCTAATCCCTCAATCCACGCATTCAAGAAAGCAGTAAGATAACTTCTACTCAACAGATTTCTAACATAAGTTTCTGGTCCTGAGGTTTTCCATCCACAGGACGGGAAGCTAAGGAAACCAAACCACTCCAGCAGACATGCATCAACATGCCGTCACAAACATTTCACCTAGATGCTGATTTCCTGTTTAGAGTACTTTGAATGTATTGGAATGCACTCAATTGCAAAACCTGATATTGAATGACATGAAGAACCAAGATCTGATGTTTATGTACAGCATTGTAAAAATCAAAAGAGGGAAGGAAGGGGGAAATGGAGGTCGTGACTCAACCTCCTCATATGCAGAGTTACAATCAAGAGAGAATCAGCCTTGAGTCATCTAGGGTGGGCACACTGGATATAGGGGAAAGATCTTTTTCTTAAAGGAACTCTCACTCACTGAATGTTATCCAGTTACGTGCTTCAAAATCAATTTCTTCCCGACCCTTTAAGTGTCAGTACATGCTACAACCACTTTAATTACAAGGGAGCACTTTTTTAAGGAAAAAGGGTGTGGGATCTAGATGAGGTAATCTATCAAAATGCCTAGGGGGTGCCCAAATTAGTATTAATTCACTGGTCCATCTGACAAGGTTAAAAACTGGGGAAGATGGGCTAGTTGGAGTTACTATCACTCCTTGGCCCTTAAGTATGATCAACTAGTTTCTGCCACGTATCTCAATCTAGTGAATGAATTAATTTACTCATGATCAATCACTTAGAGTCATGAGATAAAGCAACAAACACAGTATTCCCTGGATATGGGAATGAGAATGAAAATGTTAAAACCTATTTGGGAATCTATCAAGATTAAAATTCTTTAAAGAAATAACATCACAAACGAGAAACATGCATATTCATTCTACTTGACAAGCAACGAGGTCCTGATTGCCTTTATGAAAGGTAAAAAAAAACGCTTAAAGAGTTAAAAAAGAAAGACAAGAAAGTGCAGAGTGCCATTGGCACGTCTTAATGAACGGCGAGGGCCAGATTGTCTTTGCATGTATTCTTTGGGGTGTGAGGGATGCACCTGTTTTTCAAAAAGTACCCCAATCCAGTGGCTTTCATTAGGATCAGTATGTCCCTAATAATACTCTTTTGGGAAATGGTAGCTGTTTTTTATTTAAGCATTCATACCATACGCATACACAGTACACTACCAGAAGATAAGAAACACATTGAATCACAGCAGGGGACCATGAATATGGTCCAAAACATGGTTCTGGTATGAACTACTATATAGGCGGAAAAAACAGAAAGGTACTGTGTGTACTGTGAGGCTATAACGTTAAATCAGAAGCTGGTGCATCTGTCAGTGTGTCAGTGTCTTCTATGTCCAGGGCGGGACTGGCCGTAGCGGGCACCGGGCGTTTCCCCGGTGGGCCGCCAGGGTGGGGGCCGGTTCTGTGCCCCTGGGGGGCCGTTTTTGTTACCGGGGACCGGCAATATCGGCCCCCTGTAACAAAATCAGCCGAAACCGGCCCTTGCAAACAGCTCAGCCGCAGCCCCCCTGAGCCCCAGGGGGGCCGGCCGAGCTGTTTGCCAAGGCCGATTTCGGTTCCCAGTCCGGCCCTGTCTATGTCGATACAAACAAGGTGAAAACACTGCAAACACAAGCAATATGTGAGCGGTTCAATGCAAACTACAGACACACACACTTATGGATTGTTAAATGAATGCCTACTTAGTTAGTGGACGCCACTTAGATATCAGGATGGTAGTGTGCCCACCAGTCACACTCTGTAAGGAGAATTGATATTGTGAATAGTTTGCCATAGTTGGTTTTGTCAGTACCAAACCGCCACTACCTTGGGTAAATGGCCATGTACTTACATCATCATGGGTCTCTACTCGCCCAAGATCTGTTCACCTTCTCCTGAGCCTGCAAGTTACTGATTGAAGGTCTGAGCAGGGATTAAGTACACCCTTGCGTTCCCCGACCGGTCCAAACCTCCTTCCTGGAGCAGCGCTCTAATACCCAAGGCTCATGTTTGCACTTTATAAAACTTTCTAAACAAAAATACATAAATAAAAATAAATACAAGGCCCGTGGTGTCTGAACCCACTTCAGAAAGTGTCAAAGTCCATGCAGGAAGAGGAGGAGAAGGGGGCTTTGTACTGCGAAAACGAATGGCAGACATAGACTGGAACCGAAAAGAGGGTGGGAGAACACTCCCTCACATCCCACCACTCAGTTCACCCCAATGCATCATGGTTAGTACAAAGCATGATAACACTTCCGTGATAGTCTTAAGTTTTTCACCCTTGTTGGTGCAGCCAGTACAGTGTATGTCTAGACACCTGTTTCAGGATAGTTGCCCTTCATCAGTAGAGAGCAACATGTTGTTTTGGGGGTGCTGGTAATGGTCCTCGAAGTCTTGCCAGGCCTGTGTATCACTCACGGGGTGCAAGTGCATCAGCCAGAGCTCATCAACTCATTAGCTCAAGGAAGCCTTTTCCAACACAAAGAGGGTGGGAGTACACTGCCTCACATCCCAGCACTCAGTTCGCCCAAATGCATCATGGTTAATGCAGTGCATGATAACACTTACTTCAGTGACAGTCTTTAGTTGTTCACCCTTGTTAATGCAGCCAATGCTGTATATCTCTGGACGTGTTTCAGGACAGTTGTCCTTCAGTAGAGAACAACACATCGTTTTGGAGGGTGCTGAAAAATGCTACCCAAAGTCTTCTCAGCTCTCTGTACCACTCACTGGGTGCAGGTGCATCAGCAGGAGTTTGTCCGCTCATTACCAGTGCATGATAACACATCTTGAGTTTTTCACCCTTGTGGGTGACTGGAACCAAATTGTGGAGGAAATGGTGCAGCCAGTGGCAGACGAAGTATGTCTCCTGTGCATAAAAAGACTATGGCCCAGACATTAGAACAGATGTCACAGAATTCTGCCATGAAGGTGGTGATGTACAGCTGCTTAACAGCTCCAGAATATTGAAAGGCAATTGTGGAGGCTGGAACTCATCTCCAAAGTGTATCACACAACATAGCACAGCAGTCCATCAAAAGGAATGTAGATCTGACGTGTGACATTGCATCTACATGTGCAGAATTATACGTTCTGCCCAAAGACAACATATGGTTAACCTGACAGAATAGAGCAAACAAGCAAAAATACATACCATACGCTGCATTACCCATGCTGTGAAACAATTCACTAGCCTTATAGCTATTGGACATCTTGCAATGTAAACTGCACTGCAAGAACCTACCTTGCCGTGCAACAAGGACTTTTGCTCAACACCCAGATGCAAACTCTCTTAACCAGCAACTGCAGCCATCCTCCCTTCCCCGTCTTCTCTATTCTCATTCTTCCTGATAGAGCGCAGATAGCACTCTATTTGTATGAGTGCACTATACTCATGATTTAAACGCACTTCCATACATTCGTATTGTGTGCTGTGTTTTTGATGATAAAGAATCATTTAATTGAATCATTTGATGGTGAACTAGTGAATGTATTAAGTAGAATTTTGTATGTATTATGACTCCTTCATGCATAACGTGCAGGACAATATTATATTATATACCGCAATTGTGGTTTGTCTAAATTGTCTGAATTATAGGCCCAAAAGTTTCTCCTTGCTCTCGAGAAATAATTAATTAAATGAGTGTTATGTTCAAGGTTAGAGTGTTCTCACCCCATTGCAGGTGCAAAAAGTACACATCATTATTTTCAGAGTTAAGGAGAGATCCGGAATGCCTTTGAAGATAACTGGAAGCGAGAAGGGAGGATGCTCTGAGTATCGGGTCTGTCTGGAAGCCAAGGCCACTGGAAGAAGATACCTCTAATTAATTTTGCTTCATGAAAGAGCACCAGCTACTGTATAGAGGCTTAGTGGAAACTTTTAGAAAGGGTGACGCAATGTTGATTGAATCCCATCTTTTTGTATGATGCGCAGGGACAGAGAAACCAGACTTCTGCTAGCTTTCGGAGAAGACGGAGTATCTTAGAGCGAGCTCCATAGCCTTAAGCTAAACAACCCATTTGACGTGAGTACTTCTTAGGAAGTCACACGTGCTGACACCATTGGGGAACGATAGAAGGGAGACAGGAAGGGCCCTCATATAGAATAGTGTAGGGAAAGATTTTATCATTTTTTCAATGAATCGAGAGTTGAATCTTGCATCTATTTTTTGTTGCATTGTGATTTTGGAATTCATAATCATTTGTCTTTTGGGCCGCATTACTTATATTAGAAAGATCGGCTCTGTATTAATTTTTCTGTATCTCTATTCTTTGCTATTGAGATGTATTTACATCCAATTGTTTTTGGCCGTATAATACATATTCAAACTGCACTTCGGAGTCAGTGATCTTTACAGGCATGACAAATTTGTTGATATCTGTTTACGTTGTTTTCCTCCCCTCAACCACTTTAGGTAAATAAAAGATCATTCGCTTACGCTATACCTAGTAGAGGTTTTAAGGGTGCAAGTTAGCGTAATCAAATGGTAGCAGAGGATGGTTTACCTTTAAAGTGGTTTACCTCTAAGGTGAGGGGAGTACTTAGGAGTAGGATCGAAGGTTGGAAGGTCGGAGAGCCCTGAAGTGGAGTGGAGGAGACCGGAGACTGGCGGACGTTGACGGTGCGGCGGAAACAGTGGTGGCATGAGTATGAAAGGCATTGTGTTAGATTACGGTAATGAGTAAGTGGGTGATGTCTTGCGGAGTTGGGGTGTATGTTGAGTGAATGTGGTATTTGGTTACGTTTTGGTAAGCGGACTCAAGAGAAGTCCAAGATCCCGGGATAGTTTTGTATTGTAATTGTCTGATTAAACGTGGGCGTTGTGAAGCACTATCAACGATCCACTTGTGTTAGGGACCTTTGTGTGAAAGAGGAAGAGGTCGCGGTAGAAAGCCTCAGGTACCGGGGGTGAACTATGGTGATTGAGTGACCAACGCAGGTCGGGGGTCACAACGGCTGAATGTTCTTGTGCGAGTGTTCCATCGATCTTCAGTGTCAGACAATTACTTGTTTATGTGACTGTAAGTTATTGTAATTGTGTAGGAACAATTACTTGGTTCAATAACTTTTGGTTATACAGTTACTTGTGGTACGAATGTGTGCAAGCGAGTTTGCGGAGAAATTGTAAAGGAGGGTGAGCCGCTGCAAGGAGTGAGAAGTGACGTCAGGGTGCGCCGCGCTGTGATAGGTTGGTTGGTGTAACACCGCGCTGGGATTGGTGGAAGTGCATTAGCAGTAAACCAGCATAACTTTGGAGCTTGTAATTGATCGATTTCAAAATGAGATGCTTTAGGGTATTGCGAGATTTGTGTAGAGGTGACACAAGGGTAGTGACTCGGGTAGGGGAGGAAGCCCCGCCAGAGGACACCCCAGCACATTACATGGCAACGAATGTAGGACTTCATACTATCGTGTGGCTTCAGAATTGGCATAACATTACAGAGAAAGAGGGTGAATTGGCTTTCCCTCATTATGGGTCTTTTCGTATGGAGGTGCTTACCCAGCTGAGGGGGGTGATGAATGCACTGAAACCGCCCCCTAGACCCACACAATTTGAGGCATTAGATGCATGGATGAGAGCAGCTCTAGTAAAAAAGAGGGAGGCTTCACATGGCAGAATGAGAAAAGCAATGAAGGCATATCATGATGCTAGATGGGATGCTCAGCTGAAGAGATGGAGAGTAGACACTATAGAGGGAGAACGCTTGTACCCCCTTCTCACGGTAGGAGAGGGGCCTGAAGGGAAAAAGAAGATGGAGGAGGACAGCGATACAGACGATAGCTTTCTCGATAGATTGTTAGCGGACCGTCCTCCACCCTGTTCATCTAGATTAGAGACAGATCGGGTGCGCCCAACAGAAGAGCAGTTGGGTGTAGAACAACTGAATCCTGGGGAACCAACGGCAGGGGTAAGAGGCCAAATTACCATGTTACGCATTGCAGGAGGGTCTGGAGGAAGAAGGTATTCAAATACTGATCCGGAACCACCTGTAGGAAATATGCAGTTGCCAGATGCTTTGTCTGTACCAGTCACAATAGGGCCAGTGGTTTCGATATATACTCCTCGAGACAGAACTGACGATTGTCACCAGCACATGGGTGAAGGGGAAGAGACCATTTCTGGAGGGAGCCTCGCAATGAGTGGGACAGCTTTCTGTCGATTACCAGTAGAAGCTAGTACTCCACTGCCAGCTACAGCTGATCCATCTAGAATGGATAGTGGGACAGAACGAGGACGGACAGGTGCTCTAGCGAATTCTAGGTCTGACCTTCGAATGTGGGTTCAACCAGTGAGAGAGTCAATGATGCCGAGGAAAGAGATAAGCAGGAGACAAGAAACTCCTAAAGTATTGTTTGGGCCACAGGTGATTTGTGCAGGTGACCATTGGAGAAGTCAAAGTTGTGAGAGAGAAAGGCGCCTGGATGAAAAGATAGAAGAGGGTGCAGTTCTTAGGAGAACCCAAAGTTGTGACAGAGAGGAGACGCGAAAAGAGGAAATTCCGAAAGTATTGAAAAGCGCAATAAAGGTGCCCATGTTAGACGTGGTAAGATTAAAGGCAGAACTAGATGAGGTGATTGAAGGTAATCTGCCCCTGATTAAAATTGATACTTATAACTCAAGAGAACTACTGTTCGTAGCAAAGGACATGACAAGAAAGGCCAAACGAGCTTATGATGCATTATTGCTTTTAGCACAAAGATATGAGGTTGATTTGTTAAAAACTAAGTTAACACAGGGTTCTTGCAGATTAAATTATACAGATAAGGATTTGGAAGAGAAGCGAACGAGCGGATTGAAAGCACACATTAGCGAACTAGTGCTGGGGATGCGGACATGGAAAGATTTAGACAGATGGAGAGAGAAATGGGCCAAGAAGAAAAGTTTCCAGACTGGAATAGGGAATACTCCGCCTCCGGGTGGAGGGACAGGAGCTGCCGGAAATTTCCCCCTTAGAGAGGTACAGAAAGGAGGGTATGTACATGTGCCCTGGAGCAGGGGTGATTTGGCAGCATTTACAATGATTTCCCTCGCCTGAGGGAAAAACCTGCTGAGTGGTACAAGCAAATAGATAGGTTTGTGAAGATTTCGAAGGTACTGTGGATTGATTTGAACACCTTGTTTGATATCGTAGTACCTGCAGATTTGTGGGCGGCATGTAAGATTGCCATTGAGTGGCCCACTGCAGAGCCACCTAGAGATGGAGTGACTCATGGTCCTTCACCTGATGTTATGAGAAAGTATGAGCAAGTGATTACATGGTTGCAATCGAAGGTAGCTCCTCAAATGGTGGATTGGTTGAAGATTGATCGTACTACCCAAGATACTAAAGAATCAGTACATGATTACTACGAGCGACTGTTGTTGGCTTTTAAGCAGCATAGTGGATTAGATACAATTGAACAGAAAGATATGGGACAGTTCGTCTCAAAGTTTGTGTGGGACTGAAATCTGATATTAGTTTAATGATACAACAGCATTTGATATGTTGGCAGAATAAGTCGGTGGACGAGATTCTGCGTTATGCTAAATATTGTAGTGATCAAGTGGAGTCAACACAGAAGAAATTGAAGGACAAGTTGATGTTGGTGCAGTTGAGAAACGCTGATATGATGCAAGGGTTTGGAGGAGGTCAAGGAAGAGGTAGAGGAGGTGGAAGAGGAATGGGGCAACAGGTGGTGACCCAACCTGGTCAGGGTAGAGGAAGAGGAATGGATTCCGGTACAAGTGATTGGGTGGCTCAGCAGAAAAGAGTCACTGCCTGCCATTATTGTCACAAAATCGGGCATTGGAAGCGCGAGTGTAGATCAAATCCAGCAAATCAGATACAGATGGAAGGAGAGGGACAGTTGACCGAGGCTGTCAATACTGTGACAAGACCCAGGTCTATGTATGGAGGAGGATATGAGCCACAAGTGCAAGTGCCTCAACCTCCTAGAATACCCATGCAGAACCAATTATACCAACAAATGCCGTATTTCGAAATACAAGACCGATTTGATAAACATCAAGATTCACGGGAGTGCCAGAGGGGGGTGCACGAGGAATGCACCTTAGATGCGATTCTAGAAGTAGATCAGAGTGGACCGTTTGTAGATGCAGATGTGAATGGATATCTTGTTACCTTCTTATTAGACACCGGAGCTGCTCGCTCTACAGTGAGAACTGAAGTAGTCCCGAATTTAACTCTTTCAGGACGATCGATTCAAGTAGTGGGGGTTAGTAATCAGAAAATTACCAATCCATTGACAAACTAATTACCCGTGAGAATAGGACCATTTCGGGACCGACATCAATTTGTAGTGTGTAATTCAAGTCCGGTCTGTCTTTTGGGACAAGACCTACCGTGCAAGCTCAACTGTACTATATCGTGCACTCCGAGAGGGGTGGAATTGCAAACATATGATGACGATGCTGATTTTAAAATGGCTAACATGAGTTTGTGTGCAGAACTGTTTGTAGTGCTCACAATAGCAGAGACTCAGTTGATCCGAAAGTGTGGGATTTTACGGGCGAGGATGTAGGTTTGATGAGAGGAGTGGAGCCCGTTAAAATACAGATCAAACCTAATGCTGAATTCCCACGAACGCCACAATATAAGTTAACTCCAGAAACCGTGGCCGGCATAAGACCTGTGATTGAGGCTATGATTGCACAAGGTATTCTGAAGGAGATAAGAGATAGTCCCTGTAATTCACCTATCATAGGACTGCAAAAGCCAAGTGGCAAGTACAGAATAGTGCAAGATCTGCGTCGGGTTAATGAAATTGTGATCCCATGTTGTCCTGTGGTACCGAATCCAGCTGTTATTCTATTCCAGATACCATGCAAAGCAGAATGGTTTACCGTGATAGATTTGTGTCACGCGTTCTTCTCTATACCATTGCATGAAGAAAGTCAGTTTTTATTTGCATTTAGGATGGACGATCGTGTCTTAACATGGAACAGAATCCCTCAGGGGTATACGGAAAGCCCCTCTATTTTTAGTCAATGTCTGAAAAAGAATCTTGAGGGACTGGTGAGGGCCCACAACTCAGTCTTAGTGCAGTACATCGACGACCTTTTGGTCGCCTCAGAGACTAGGATGCTTGCAGGATTGATACTGTGGCATTGCTGAATCATTTGGCAGAGAATGGACACAAAGTGTCTCCAAACAAATTGCAGTATTATTTGTCTGAAGTTCAGTACCTAGGTCATCAGATTGAGAAAGGAAAACGAAGGGTGTCACCGGATCGCATAGAGGCGATTCTGCAAATGGGAACTCCAAAAACACAAAAAGAAGTCCGCATGTTTTTGGGAATGGTCGGCTATTGTCGACAATGGATCACAAATTTTTCCTTGCAAGCAAAGCCCCTGTTGAAACTGTCTCGAAAGGATGTTAGTGATCCGGTACCATGGGATGACGAGTGCTTGAAAGCCTTCCGTGAGCTGAAGGAAAGTATCTGTCGTGCTCCAGCTCTCGGAATGCTGGATTATAACAAAGCGTTTTCGCTCTTTTGCTGTGAAAAGGAAGGATGTGCGTTAGCAGTCTTAGTACAGACACATGGGGGTGCCCGTAGACCAGTAGCCTACTTCTCAGCTACATTAGATCCTGTAGCTTCTGCGTTGCCCGGATGTCTGAAATCCGTTGCTGCAACTGGTGTCAGCATTGAAAGATGTGAAAGCATAGTGATGGGTTATCCGCTCATTGTTTATGTGCCCCATTCTGTAGAATTGTTAATGACCCGAACGAAAACACAGTATTTAACAAACAACAGACCTGTATGAGCAGGTCATCTTGGCTGCTGATAATGTGACCCTGAGACGTTGTACCACTCTGAACCCTGCTACATTGTTACTGTTTCCGCAAGAGGAAGGAGATGAGGATTGTGAAGAACATGACTGCCTAGATGTTACTGACCTATCCACCAAACCCAGACCTGACATTGTCGATGAACCTTTGCCCCAATCTGATTTGATTCTTTTTGTTGATGGCTCATGCATAAGAGACAATGAAGGGTATTTGAGAGCAGCGTTTGCTGTATGCACCATCATGGGAGTAGTAGAAGCCGCCTGTTTAACTAAAGTATTCTCTGCTCAGGTGGCCGAAATTGTCGCTTTGACACGTGCCTGTATCGTTGCAGCTGATATTCGAGTGACTGTGTATACAGACAGTCAATACGGATTTGGTGTGGTTCATGACTTTGGGCAGCTATGGTCAGAGGGGGTTTCTTACGTCCTCAGGATCACCTATACGTAATGGCGAGTATGTGCGCCAATTATTGGAAGCTCTGCAAAAGCCCAAAGAGATAGTAGTTGTCAAATGTGCAGCTCATGGAAAGGGAGAAGACTTTATCACAAAGGGCAACAATTACGCAGATGAAGTAGCACGATTCTGCGCTGAACATGTTTGTATTTTCAATGGAGAATATATAGGCGAGAGCACAGAAGAGACCGAGCTCAGCATGATGTTAGCTATAGCCGATACTTGGGATGAGGTGAAGCGGTTGCAGGATGAAGTCCCAGAAGAAGAAGCTGCTTCATGGGTCAGAGCAGGTTGCACCAAAAGAGATGATGGCATTTGGGTGTCTACAGATGAGAGAGCAGTATTACCCAATTGTCTACTAAGCCCAATGACAAGGCAAATTCATGGAGCAGTTCACTTGGGAAGAGATGCAATGGTGCGAGTGTTCAGGCAGACGTGGTTTAATCCACGCTTCCGTATGTGGGCTGAAACGGTATGTCACAGGTGTGTTGCTTGTCAACAGATGAATGTGGGAAAAAGAACTGTGGTCGAAATGAGTCACATTGGAAAGTCTGGGGGTCCCTTCAATAGGATACAGTTGGACTTTATAGAGATGCCAAGGTGCAATAGGTTGAGATATGTTTTGGTGGTGGTGTGTATCTTTTCACGGTGGGTGGAAGCATATCCAACTAGACGATGTGACAGTCTCACAGTAGCTAAATTGTTATTAAGAGAACTGATCCCACGGTACGGTTTCCCAACATCAGTGGAAACAGATAGAGGAACTCATTTCCACAGTGAAATAATGAAGTTGTTGTGCTCTGCGTTAAATATTGATCAAAGACTGCATTGTAGCTACAGGCCCGAGGCTTCAGGTCTAGTAGAGCAGGTTAATGGCCCCATCAAGTCAAGAGTGGCAAAGGTGTGTTCATCCACTTCATTGAAATGGCCAGATGCGCTGCCTCTGGTGCTCATGAGTCTGCGTACTACCCCTGATAGGAGAACACTGCTTTCTCCACATGAGATCCTCACTGGAAGAGCTATGCGTTTGCCTATGGTGCCAGCTACAGCATTGATAAACATCACTGATGATTTAGTGTTGGATTATTGTAAAGGACTGGCTGATGTGGTTACTTCTGTATCCCACCAGGTCGAGGCTGCGACTGCATCCACCTCGAGAGACCTGCTGCATGATCTTAATCCTGGTGACTGGGTGTTTGTGCGCAAGCACGTGAGGAAGAGTTGTCTTGATGTTCGCTGGCGAGGACCCTATCAAGTGATACTGGTCACAAGTACCGCTGTGAAGTGTGGAGGATTGCCGAACTGGATCCACGCTTCCCACACTCGCCGAGTTCAAGCGCCTGCAGAAGAAGAGAGTTCCCTGGGTCCGAGGAGCGTGTGTGGACCTGATACAGACAACGACCACAGCACAGACTCGGCTGTAAGAGTTTCGGAGGAAACGGAACAGCCAAGTGAGCAAGAAAGAGAAGAGCTGAATGCTCCTGAACTGAGTCCAGATCCTGAAATAGAGGATATTGCAGAAGTGAGTGGTGCCTCAGATCAACGTGAACTGTCTGTTGCAGCAGGGTCTGATCAAGAGGAAGAAAGGAGAACAGATGCTAGAGCAGAGAAGTGGCCAGCAAGAAAAGAAAGGCTGAATATACGGCTTGCATATGAGAAAGATCTCACTCCAATTCCTGAAACATCTGAATCAGATCAAAGTGACGTGGAAGAAAGACCGGATGGTCTGAGATGTTCCCGAAGAGAAAGAACAGCATCTAGAAGATACGCATCTCCTGAGTGGACATACCTGGTTGCAGATGCAGGGCCCAGTGAAGTCCGGGAGGTTGGGAGCTGGTACGGTGAGCTACGAAGGGGACACCCTTTCGATTGAAATCCAGTTGCTGGTTCCAGGCGTAGAAGCACTTGGAAAGCTAACTCTGCAAGTCCCAAATCCTCCAAAGCTAAGTGGATTGCGTTTCCTCATCCTCAATCAGGTTATTTTCCCTTCATTTGGCCGACAGCACAGCGTGCAAGAGTTGGGAGAAATCCGTGCAGAGATTTTGCAGTTTGTTCTTGAAATACTTGGATCAAATATCATTAACGATGAAGCTTGATTTATAACCAAAGAAGACCTTAGGCCTTAGAAAGAAGATAACCTAGACCCCAGATTAAGAAGATCTAAATTTAGGGACTCTCTTGTAGATGATGGAGTGAGGAGTAGGGTTGTCTACATCTCTTCAATAGGTTTAGTATTAATCAAAGAACTCTGACATTAATTGCATGAACGAAAAGAACCAAGAAAGACATTGTTAAAACAAAGAAACAGAAAAAGACTGTGTTTTCCTTGTGTGTTTGGAACAAATCAAGAAAAACCATGGTGTCCGAAAAAGCAACACGCAAACAGAAGTGGATCATTGGCACCCTCACTGTAGTGGTGCTTATTGTTATAACTATGGTGATTGTTGTATCTCTAGTTGGATATCAAAATGATGAACAGAACAAGGTACAGACAACATTCACTACACCAGGCTCTGAGATAGATGAGAACGCAGACGCTCATGACCTAGAAATGATTAAGGAAACCAGTCGTAGATTGCATGTTGATCTGTCAAAGGATGATTTCACTTTGAATGTGTATGCTTGATTATTGTATGAGTATGTGAATACCATGGAAGCGAAGGATTGCTATGTGTGCATGCAGTTACCTGCCTCAGTGGAGGAAGGCATTCGATATCACCATTTGCCTGTGACTTATGGCATTACATGTAGTGTATTATTGAGCATGTTTTATGGCAAGGCACACTTCGAGTATTATTTCTCTAATTATGATGTGGTACTCTCAGAAGTTCCTGTTCTGAAATATATGAATAAATATGATTATTATAAGGAAGTAGAGAGGATGTCAAAGTATTTCGTGCCTACCATCACATTAAATACGTCCTATGCCCATAGACACAATTTAACCTGTATGTTGACTGACATCGAAAAGAAGTTCATAGATCAGATAGAAGATCGACATAGACTGACTCTATTCAGACCAGATCCAAAGCATAAGGTTACCCCATGGACCAAAGAAGAATTAGATCATAAAGCAAAGGGAGTTTTGGACCCATAGCATTAGATTTCCAGCAGAAAGCCAAATTGTGCATTAGACACCCCACCACGTTATGATAAGATATTTGTGGGTGAGAGTGATTGTGAGCATATTTTTTTGATTGAAGAATCAATCAGAAAAGCATTACTGGATAAATTAACAGTAGCGCCTAATGTGTATTTTGTGTGTGGAAAGAATGCCTATGTGAAGTTGCCCAAGAACTGGCATGGCACCTGCTATTTGGCTGTCGTATTTCCTAAGATTTTCCATGTGAATGATTTATGGCCTCTGGAGAAAAGGAGACCTCAAAGAGGGAAACGTGGTGCCAGTGCAGGAGAAGTGATTGGCGACATATTTGAAGCTATGATACCGAGTATGGGTGTGATTCTGAATGATTTGAAAATCAGAAAGCTGGCAACATTAGTGGATAAGCTCTCCATAAATACAGCTCAGATTCTACTACTTGTAGATGGGGAGATGGTATCGATAAGGGCTATGGTTTTGCAAAACCGTCTTGCCCTAGATGTGCTGCTAGCAAAAGCCGGAGGAGTCTGCAATTTATTGAAAGTTCAACAGTGCTGCACTTATATTCCTGACAACAGTCGGGATATACGGAAATACATCAATAATATTTCAGATATACACCAAGAGTTACGTGAGATGGCTGCTGAGGGACTCTGGGAGCAAGTGGGGAAAGGCTTTGGCAAGGTAGGCAGTTGGTTTGGAAGTCTGGGACAAGGAATAATGGGTTATATTTTGAAGCCTATTATAATAGCTGTCATTTGTATAATCGTCCTATTAGGAGCCATCAAGGCTTACAAATGGCAAAGGGCAAGACATCATGAGACTGTGTTGAAAAAGAGAGAATTACAACTTGAGCGACTGCAGGACAGTCATTACCAGCACCTTAAAGGGTTAGAACGATTCAGACAGGGACGGCAAGCTACAACTCCTGTTTAGGTCGGTCTCTTCTACTAGGAAAAACTACAAAAGAAAAGAAAATTGGTGTTATGACACTAGTCATAAGAGGGGGGAACTGATAGAGTGCAGATAGCACTCTATTTGTATGAGTGCACTATACTCATGATTTAAACGCACTTCCATTCATTCGTATTGTGTGCTGTGTTTTTGATGATAAAGAATCATTTAATTGAATCATTTGATGGTGACCTAGTGAATGTATTAAGTAGAATTTTGTATGTATTATGACTCCTTCATGCATAACGTGCAGGACAATATTATATTATATATCGCAATTGTGGTTTGTCTAAATTGTCTGAATTATAGGCCCAAAAGTTTCTCCTTGCTCTCGAGAAATAATGAATTAAATGAGTGTTATGTTCAAGGTTAGAGTGTTCTCACCCCATTGCAGGAGCAAAAGTACACATCATTATTTTCAGAGTTAAGGAGAGATCCGGAATGCCTTTGAAGATAACTGGAAGCGAGAAGGGAGGATGCTCTGAGTATCGGGTCTGTCTGGAAGCCAAGGCCACTGGAAGAAGATACCTCTAATTAATTTTGCTTCATGAAAGAGCACCAGCTACTGTATAGAGGCTTAGTGGAAACTTTTAGAAAAGGTGACACAATGTTGATTGAATCCCATCTTTTTGTATGATGCCCAGGGACAGAGAAACCAGACTTCTGCTAGCTTTCGGAGAAGACGGAGTATCTTAGAGCGAGCTCCATAGCCTTAAGCTAAACAACCCATTTGACGTGAGTACTTCTTAGGAAGTCACACGTGCTGACACCATTGGGGAACGATAGAAGGGAGACAGGAAGGGCCCTCATATAGAATAGTGTAGGGAAAGATTTTATAATTTTTTCAATGAATCGAGAGTTGAATCTTGCATCTATTTTGTGTTGCATTGTGATTTTGAAATTCATAATCATTTGTCTTTTGGGCCGCATTACTTATATTAGAAAGATCGGCTCTGTATTAATTTTTCTGTATCTCTATACTTTGCTATTGAGATGTATTTACATCCAATTGTTTTTGGCCTTATAATAAATATTCAAACTGCACTTCGGAGTCAGTGATCTTTACAGGCATGACAAATTTGTTGATATCTGTTTACGCTGTTTTCCTCCCCTCAACCACTTTAGGTAAATAAAAGATCAATCGCTTACGCTATACTTAGTAGATGTTTTAAGGGTGCAAGTTAGCGTAATCATTCCCAACAAATTACCCGCCTGGGAGGGCATCTGCCCGAACAGCACACAATTGTGATCCAGAATCTACCCCAGTCTTAAAAAGTGCACCTTGAGGGCTACTTATAATTATTTTTCCATGCTCCCGTTCTAATTTGTGTTTTTAGTTGTTCATTAAGATTTGTTGACTTTATTATTGAATGTATTCGGGTTATATTTGGCTGTAATGTTTTCTGCTGCATGTATATTCTTTTAAAAATGGGATTGTCTTAATATTTTTCATTCAGTTACACTTTACTGTTTTAAAATTGTTGACTTATAGTATGTTTTGCTCTTTTGATTTTTATATGTTGTGACAATTTCTAGCTGCTCCAGGCTGGAGGGTTTTTTACGTGGAAATTTGTAATTTTAATATGGTTATCATGAAACTGGTAATTGTTTTAGGTGATTTTTCTTTTTACAATTAACTGTTCGGTAATTCGGGTCCATCTTTCATACAATTTTATTAATTAGAATTTTTGGGGCAGATCTACAAGAAACTAACGCAGAGCGGTGCCGCAAGTCATTTTGCTGTGCCGTGCTGCGTTAGTTTCGAAGCACAGGGATGCGACATATTTACAACAATATGTCACATCTCTGTGCTTCCCCCTGGGCTGGCGCACAAACTGCTGCCATGCGCCGGCACAGGCATCCTTGCACCATGCCACACCAGCCACCTCTCTTAGCACTAGTTGACTTTATGCTTGAATTTCACCCTATACAGTGCTCCACTGCCTTTTGGCGAAATTCAACTCACCAAAATACGACATACATGCATACATATATAAATACATACATATAAACTAATACAAACAAAACGGTATTTGGTCAGTCTGCTCAATATTACAGCATTTTGCTTTTAAAATCTCATAATACAGAGAATAATTTGCAAAGGTTGGGCATTGCTTTAAATGCATTAAAAGAATTGCAATCACATTTCACATCAGACTGCCATTACCTGCTTGTGTAGTAGTGGATGTTGGTTGTGTTGCTATACTTAATGTAACTGCCCCTGAAATAGAAACACAACATAATGATTGCTTACTTAATGAAGAAAATAAAGCACATTATGAAAAATTGTTTGCCTATTGTACCCTTTCACATTCTCCATTCGTGGAGACATCTTCAAACGTCTCAGCCATGCAAAGGGGACTCCTTTCAATATCAGAGAGCGAAACTAGTTTAAATCGATAACCTAGTTTACAAGCATTTGTGTGGGGCGTCAACTGGGTGCAACTTATGAAGCATTGTTTCTCTGTATTTTGTATTTTGCTGTATTTTGTCTCAAGGGGATACAATTGTTATATTGAGTTGGACCTTACCTTCCCAATTAGGACTGATCGTTAATAACACAAGTTAAAAGACAACAGGAAATTCAACAATAAAGACATCTTCCATAGAAGAATTCTAATAAGAAATTCATATACAACGTAATCTACTATGGAATTCAATTAAAAGAAGATGTGTATATGCAATAAGCATCAGTAATAGTTGGAGGAGGCCAGTTATGATGATTTGTCTCACGGTGCAGGGATTTACAGAGTGGCACCATAGGTGCCATCTCGGCCCCGAACCGGAGGCCGCAGAGAGAGGGAGGCCTGCCAGGGTCCCCAAAGTCGCTTTCCGACAGGCTTTCCATGTCGGAAAGCCTGACATGGAAAGCCTGTCAGAAACCGACATCATAATCCCGACGGTGGAAACTCCGTCTGCATGGGATTATGTTTGGTTTCCGGAAGCAAGCTGGAATGACTGGCTGGTTTGAATTCCGACCGCCGTAATCCTAATACAGCAGTTGGAACTCAAACCAAGAATGCATCCTAATGAGGGCCTAAGTCATTTATCATGTATTAAAACTGAATTAATTAAAATACAGTTTACATTTCAACAATGCATCAAACAACCAAAAATGCATTCACCCAATGTCCACCCTAAACCAGCCTTCTTCTTTATTTATTGATATAAGAAGGTGTGTTTCTTTTATTTTTCATAGTAAATACATTACAGAATACCTGAACAGATGACCCCAGCGTCATTGCTATGGAGACAGTTATGTATGTTCCATCCTTTGTTGGGACAGTCCCACAAGTGAGCTTCTTTTCCTCTGCAGAGCACATCATCTAGAAGAATGCTTCCAGTTCCCTGACCAAAAAAGGCCCCTCCAGGAGACGCCTGGACTGTTCCACAGCCCAGCTGTTTGCACACAACTTGTGAATTCGCTGTACTCCAGAAATCATCACACACGGTCCCCCAGGCGCCTCCATAATAAACTTCTATGCGGCCAGCACAGTTCTGTCCTCCATTAACCAGGCGTAAGTTCACACTTTCAGTATCACGAGGAGCTAGAGGGACAACAATGACATAAACCTCTCATCATGTACATAAAAGTATGTAAAACTGCAGAACAAATTAGAACAATGACAGTTAAGTCACACTTTAGCCTTTATCCAGGACTTCAAGTGACAAGATATTAGGCTTTTTGCAGTTCCTCAGAAAGCAGGAGTCTCCCTCATCCCTTTAATTTTAAGGACTTTCACATAGTGAGTGGAAATGTGTTCTAGTGAATAGAGCTGCCGGCTTTAGAATATAGAGACCCACAGTGGTTGCTCCTCCGCTAAGGCGGATGAGCGCCGCCTCACCGCTATTTGAGCAGTGCAAAAAAGAAAAAGATAACAAGACGTTATTATCATTTTATTTTTCTTTGCGGGACTGGAGCCAAGTCGGGGCAGGGCTGAACAAAGTGAGGAGTGGTTTGCACTCCCTAAGGGCGCATGAATGTTCTCCACCTGGCTGTTTTGCACAGCCCGTTTGGAGAATATGCCCAGACTACCAGACGCTGCCTGAGCGGCCAAACAGGCCCCACAGACCAATCATGGCACTGCTGATGCAGCGTCGTGATTGGCTGGGAGAGTCTGGAAGCCTGGTTGCTTCCGGCGCTGCCAGCTGAGTGAGGACGGAGCAGAGGTGTGTGGCGGCAGAGGTAAGTTTTTTTTTCCATCCATTTCCCCTGCCCCACCACTCCCATTCTGAAGCATCCACCACTGGAGACCTAGGTTTACATCCTGCCTCGCCTCAACTTCCTAAACATATGAGCCAATCTCTTAAGCTCCACTTTCCTAAAAATAAACAGATGTGGAACATATTATTCTTCTGTTGTAAAGCACTACAATGCCCTTGGGCCAGATGTGTGCTTAAAAAACATCATGGAAATATATTCTGAAGAAGTTTCACACCTTACTTTTTAACTGATCACAGTGCCAATCATTAAATGGAAATCTCAGGTGTCAGAGGCCCAAGGTGACCTACTATATAAATGTAATGTGTAAAGGATAGAATATTTACAATTCATAAAGCTGTTAATGGCATTTGTTTAATTCCTGGTCAATTATTATTTTTTAACACATTTTTATTGATATAAAAGAACAAAGCAGAGCAACACTTTAAGATGTACAATATATATCGATACACGTATATCGCAGGACGTTCAAATATTTACTGCCAGAACTGCCAAAAATCATTCATCATGAATTATAAATAAAGTCACCATTGTAAGTCCAAATGTACATAGATCAATTAAAGGCCCAGTGTGCAATGATTTGGTGTGTGTCAGGAAAGATATAACTGACATAAAAAGGTAAACAAATAAAGAGTATGCAAACAACTATCTAACTCAATCATCCCACACCCACGGCACATTCCTCCCCACCCTCTCTCCCCTAAGTGACAGGAAAAGGAATCAAATGATAGCAACAACAGGGGGTATGACACAGGGAGCCCAACGTGGCAAGATCAAGATCAATGAGGATCCCCTGTAAGAAGTCAGGAGAGTTTCAACTCCAGCACCATGCCCCCAGCAACTAATAGGAGGGAAGTAGCTAAGGGACCATTTAACTGGAGGTCTCATCTGCACTCTCAACCTCATGCCCTCGGAAATCTGCTAGAATTACATCCCAAGTTCCCGCCTGTTCTAGGGGCTGCCTACCCTGGTGCCCTTCGCAGAGCAGCAGTATACCCTCCCAGGTTACCCACCGTACTACTTCTGCCTGCCAGCTTTCAACCCGGGGGCCTCGGCATTCTTCATAGCATGGTGATATTACACTTAGCCAACACCACGGCTGAATCAATTAAGTGGTTACTGATTTTGCATATAGCGTGGCGTGGGTAAATAACGAGAAGACAAAACTGGGTGGAGGGAGTCAGAACTCGATCAGTGGCCTCTGACAAGAGGCTTACTACCTCCGACCAGTTGAAGATTAAGTGGGGGCATTGCTATAGCAAATGGAGGATGTCTCCTGAGGCGTCGCAACAGTGTGGGCAGTCAGGCGATGTTGTGAGAAAAATATACTCGAAGTTTCAAGGGTGTGAGGTATGCTCAGTTGGAGGACATAAAATTGGATCAATTTAAAGCAGGCATTGCGGAAAATTGTGGGTGCCGCCTCTCAATCTCCATCTGTGATGGGGGCTCCTAGTTATTCCTCTCAACGGTACCATAGTATCGCAAACGGAGAGCATGTATCATCACTCAGAGCCACATATATAGGGTGACCAGGCGTCCCGGATTTGCCCGGACGGTCCGGGTTTTTCACCAGCTGTCCCGGCAGATTTCAGGAAATTTAGCTCCTGTCCCGGTTTTTAGAGAGGGTCAAATGAAAACAGTGAGTGGTGCTTTTTTATGTTTACATAGCAGGGATAGTTATCAGTTCTTTCAAGAAAGCAATTTAATTAACAGGCAAGCTACTGTGTTTAAAAAATTGCATTTTATGTATATTCTAACTGCCAGTTCTGTAATTTTATGCTGAGGAGCGCTGTCATTCTGTCCGCTCGCTTAAAGTAAAATTGTAGTCCTTCATCTATTTTCGTTAAATGTCCCGGTTTTTGGCTTTAAAATTCTGGTCACCCTACACATATAGGCTCTAAATCAAGCGTTGCCCATTGGAGGTGTTGCAAAGGAAGCAACAGCTAGGGAGGGGTTCAAGCTCTAACCCATGCAGGCCCCACATTGTATGCATAGCTGTCATCAGTGTGCTGTATAACAGAAAATGTCCACCTGTAAATCTTAGTCTGCACATAGATCATCAAATGATCACAAAATCCCATCAGCGTATATCATTCCTACCGTGTCCAACCCATCCGCCTCCCTCTCCAGTAAGCAACCTTCTTCAATGCCCTGCAGTTGTTTAAGCAATGCTTGTAGTGGAATATTCGGGGAATAGGATGTACGCACCTGTGCCCTATCAAGAACACGTATCCATGATGCCTGTAGAACCGTTAAGTCATGGCAACCTTTATTATTGCCACGTCTTGGGCTAAGCAGCAGGGTCCACGCTTGTTGCGATTTAGGGGGTTCCGGTAATCACAGCAGAACCGGGGCATTTCGTCCGGGGAACCATCCCACACACTACTGCAGGTGGACTGCTAGGGAATACAGGTAGAAGTTAGACGCATTCATCCCTCCATCTACGGTTGCGCGCTGCAATTTAGTTAGGGCCGCCCGTCATCAGCCCTTGTTCGATATAAGGTGAATGAGGGAAGACTAACTCCCAGAATGTAGCACACAGGATCACCAGGGGGAGCACTGCAGAAAAATACAGGAGATGGGGTAAAGCCACCATCATAACCACAGCATTGAGGCCCGCTACAGACAGGGGTAAGACTTTCCCGAATCCGACACTCTGACACAACACAGTGACTGCCGCACCTATGTTACCCGCAAGGAGATCAAGGAGGGATCAATACACTCAGATGCCAAAAAAAGGCACAACAGTTGGCTCCTAACACATGCCCCAGTTCCGGAGCTTCCTCTCCATCGCTGCGCATTGAAAATAGGCTGGTGTTTAGCCAATTTACTGAGATCCCGAAAGTCTCTCTGAAGGCCGAGAGAAGGCAGGCCACCCTCACTGGCTCCGCACGCAGATTATAAAGAAGAAGAGCCAAATCGTCTACGTAGAGGGAGATATAATGGGTCATCCCTTGGATTTGCACACCCAAAAGGGGTAAGCCACTGCATGCTCTGTGCCCTAACGGCTCCACAGCAAGGGTGAAAAGCAGCGGGGAGAGTGTGCAGCCCTGTCAGGTACTCCGGGCAACTGCACATTGGTTAGAGATCATGCCTGGTGCATATCCTGTACAGGGTCCGTGTATTACATAAAGGCACATGCCACAAACCGAGGCCCAAGTTCCATTCAAAGCAAGACCGCACGGAGATAGCTCCAATCTAGGCTATTCAAGGCCTTCTCTATATAAACAAACATGCAACCCACTCATCTCAGGAGTATTGTGCCTTCTCCTCGAACTGCCAAAATGTGTCTGATATTTAGGGCCGTACATCTGCCAGGTATAAACCCAGATTGATCAGGGTGTATAAGTCCAGCTATGTGAGGAAGTAGGTGTTCTGCGAGTATGCCGCTAAGGATCTTATGATGTATGTTTAGCATGGACAAGGGCCGATAAACAGACACGTCAGTGGCAGGTTTCCCTGGTTTAACCCCTTGCCTGCTAATGACGGAACCACGCCGTCAAGAGCCACGGGTGCCGTGTGCTCATGACGGCGTGGTTCCGTCATGCGGCTGCCGCTCCGCCCACGCGGCATTAATTCCCCGCCTGTGCGGGCGAATTAATGAGCGGGCGGGGCCGTGACGGAACCACGCCGTCATGAGCACACGCCGCCCGTGACTCATGACAGCGTGGTTCCGTCACGAGCATGGCAGCGCCGCGCTCAGCCCCCACCCCCCCGCCGCGGCGAAATTCGCGCCGCGGCCAAGGGGTTAAGGAGAAGGACAATAAAGGCCTCATGCACAGTGGGAGGCAAAGTCCCATTGGTAAGTGCATGTTTGTATAAGTCTGCTAGGCGAGGCAAGAATATCCGCATAGGTGGCATAAAATTCCAGAGGAAGACCATCTGTTCCTGGAACTTTCCTGTGGTCCTTGCGTCGGATCTCGGCCCTGATCTCCCCCTCAGTGATGTCCCCTCCCAACATCTCCACTTCCTCCTGGGACACTTCCCCATGTGGGAGAGTGGCAAGCCACTCAGCAGGAGTGCAATTTTGTGAAGTCGGGCGAGCAGCATATAGACGGGAGTTGAAGTCTAAATGAGCCATTAATATCATCCTGGGTATACAGGCAAACATTGGGGGATATTCTCAAGAACGTGTGTTAACTATCGCCAAATTCGCCTAACGCAACTTCTCACATCGCAGTCTATTGCGGGAAAAGAACATTGTGTTAACGCAGTATTCTCAACCCGGCGGCACCATGCGATAGACTCATGATAACGCGACAAATGCCCGCGTTAAAATTAACGCGACGCCGAAAAAATGCAAAACACGAACGCCCAAAAAGTTGCGATGTCCCAACTCGCGAAACAAAAACCAGCGATAACCAGCGTCAGGCCTGCGATTCCCACGTGACATGCGGGAAAATGCACTATAAAAGCAGAGAAAAAAATGTAACTGCGTAGCACCATGGACGCACCCGGACCGAGTGCAGAGGACAACGCGAACCCCACAAGCCCCACAGGCGACCAGCCAGGAACCCCGGGGAAGGGCAAGGAGAAGAGGAAGAGGAAGACAGGGTTCAGTCCGCAGGAAAACCGGATCATCACCACGGAGGCGACAGAACACTACCAACTGTTCGTCACCTCCACTGTGTAATCGGCAACACAAACGGAAATATGGCAGTACATCGTGAACAACGTGAATGCAGTCGGAGTGTCGAGGAGGACAATGGAAGAGGTCAAGAGGCGCTGGAATGATGTGAAGGGCAAAACCAAAAAGAAACTCGATGCCAACATGAAAGCAGCAACGCAGATTGGAGGTGGGGGACCAGCGGCACACCAGGAGTTGGATGACATTGAGAAAATGGTGGCCACAGTCATCAGTCGGGATACGGTGCCAGGAGTTGGGGATCGGGACACTGCTCAACATGACCTGACACAACATCAACAGGGTGAGTACCGACCAGGGACTGGGGGACGGGGGAGATGGGCACAATGGCACACATGCACAATTAAGTACAGCACACTGCACACCCACAATGACTCTGGATCATGTCCCTGATCCCCGTGCCACACTGCAGCACACATACAGAAACTCAGGGAATGTGTGTTGAAATGAATTTATTTGCACATGTTGTGCCTGTGGTCATTTTGTACTGTCTCATGATTGCTAAGGACTGTCACAATGTGACGTCCTCATGTGAAGAAATTGTCAATGATGTTGTTCCTACGGGCTATTCCTGCTGCAGCTGCAGTGGGGTGTGGTCCACCTGCCTCATCTTCCTCATCATCGTCCGGTGCATCTGGCACTTGTAACCATGGGGCATTGGTGCATACACATATGTTGTGCAACACACAACATGCAACGATCATCTTGCACACGATGTCTGGGCTGTACAGAAGCCTCCCACCTGTGATGTCCAGGCACCTGAAACGTGACTTAAACACGCCAAATGTGCGTTCCACGATGCCCCTGGTGTGTTTGTGGGCCGCATTGTACTGCCTCTGGGCCTGTGTGTTCGTGGCTCGGAGGGGTGTCATCATCCAAGGGCAGAGTGCATATCCTTGATCACCTGTGACAGTGCAGAGAGACATGAGTCAATAGTTGGTTCTGCATGATGTGTTGGCAGGCTCACTAGTTGATTGGCGTGTGATATGTGTGTCATAGTGATCCCTGTGTGACATGTACTGCTTGTAGCAAATGAGCGCCATCAATGTGTATTACGTAGCCTCACTGCTGCTCCTCCCTTCCCCGAGCCTATTTACTTGTGTGCGCTGCGCGGTTGCATCACTTGCACTCCTACGGCACACCATTGTCATGCCTGTCTGCACATGTCCACAAGCCTGACAACGACACTGTGATGTTGTGCGTTGAAGGTGGGCGGCCACCTGTGTGTAGGCCTATGGTAAGGATAGGGCAGACACAGATGTAGAGTTCATGCCTGGCTGAACTCGCGCTGCGATTAAGGCTAGGTATTTGGCTCATGCTGCCACAATACAGATACACACAACACTTGGCATGTGTGAGCCAAGACCCCGAGCGGTCTTGCGCTCCTTCATAAAACGATGGATTTAGGCCTAGATCTCTGTACTGGGGTGAATGTATGACATTGTTCTGCATTCTGTCCATCAATTGTTATTTTTGCAATTGTCACCCCGAGTGGGACGGGTATGCCCAGACGTGGGTCCCGTGCTCTCCATGCCACTGGAGTCAAGCTATCCTGGCTGATGAGAGGTGAAACCCCGAAACCGGTCCTAGGATGCTTGTTTCCAGTCCAGGGAGGACCTGGCCTGGCAGTTCGGGCTGGACTGTTCCCATGAGGCACAGGGTCAAGACTGATTTGAATATGGCTGGGTTCAAATTGGAATGGCATGGTGAGCAAAAAAACGAGGGATTTAGGCCCAGATCTCTGTACTGGGGTGAATGTATGGCATTGTTCTGCATTCTGTCCATCAATTGTTCTTTTTGCATTTGTCACCCCGAGTGGGACGGGTATGCCCAGACGTGGGTCCCGTGCTCTCCATGCCACTGGAGTCAAGCTATCCTGGCTGATGAGGGGTGAAACCCCGAAACCGGTCCTAGGATGCGTGTTTCCAGTCCAGGGAGGACCTGGCCTGGCAGTTGGGGCTGGACTGTTCCCATGAGGCACAGGGTCAAGACTGATTTGCATATGGCTGGGTTCAAATTGGAATGGCATGGTGAGCAAAAAAACGATGGATTTAGTCCCAGATCTCTGTACTGGGGTGAATGTATGACATTGTTCTGCATTCTGTCCATCAATTGTTCTTTTTGCATTTGTCACCCCGAGTGGGACGGGTATGCCCAGACGTGGGTCCCGTGCTCTTCATGCCACTGGAGTCAAGCTATCCTGGCTGATGAGGGGTGAAACCCCGAAACCGGTCCTAGGATGCGTGTTTCCAGTCCAGGGAGGACCTGGCCTGGCAGTTGGGGCTGGACTGTTCCCATGAGGCACAGGGTCAAGACTGATTTGCATATGGCTGGGTTCAAATTGGAATGACATGGTGAGCAAAAAAACGATGGATTTAGGCCCAGATCTCTGTACTGGGGTGAATGTATGACATTGTTCTGCATTCTGTCCATCAATTGTTCTGTTTGCATATGGTAAGGATAGGGCGGACACAGATGTGGAGTCCATGGGTGGCTGAACTCGCGATGCGGTCGAGGCAAGACCTTTGGCTTATGCTGCGGTAATAGCGATACACACACAACAGTTGGCATGCATGATCCCGGACCCCGAGCGGGCTTGTGCTCATTCATTTATCCCTTCGGCCGAGCCCGCACTCCGGGGGCATGTTACATTGCAACTTTGTCCATTGCGGGACGGGTGGCGCCGACACTACAACAGAGACACACGCATTAGGTACTTCATTGGCAAGCCCAACACTTAACCACGCCCAGAGCCCCGGGTGATTATCCACACCCCTACGCTGGACTGTCGTACGCCAGCCCACTCCGGCAACGCTTACAGGGGGGTACGACACAGCTACATGTCCCAGGTCTCCCCCACTGCCTGAGGTGACATGGTTGCGTCCGCTGTACACAGCACAATGCAATGTGGTAGGGCCCGGGGCCCTCATGCATACACAATGACCACACAGACACACTTAGATAGTTTGTGGAACTGGCTACGGGCACGTGCGCCCGGCCCCTTTTATTTCCAGGGTCACATGTCCAGTGACGCCTGTGCTGGATGGGTGTGGGGTGAGTGTGAGCCAGCCCTCCAGGAGTGATTGGTGCTGGCAACAACTACAACAGTGATCAGACAATTAGAAGTTCACAGTTCAAACAGCAAGGGCCCATGACTTGAGCTGCACAGAGTTAGTGGCCCCGGATGAACAGCGGCCGGCTCATGGAACACCGCCACGGGACGGTGACTACCGGTGCACTGAGGTAGGGCTACGAGAGCTTAGCGAGTCCTCGTCGATGTCCAATGTGAATGTCGCGGAGGCTTTTGGGGGACAGTGGAAGGTGTTCTTCCAGGGCATGATACAGAGGGCAGTACCAAGCAGACACAGGCAATATGAAGGAGATGAATGCTACAGACTCTTTTTTGACACCAAGTCAGTATCAGCTACATGATGATGAAGACAACCCCCAGGCCATAGACTCAGACGCCACCAAAGTTCAACCAGAGAGTGTCCATGAATTTCGGGGCACGGAGTCAGTGGCACCAGAGCTGAAAGGGGATGCAGTCTGCGATGAGGCCTGTACAATGGTATAAACTCTGCCGTAAATAAATCAAGACTCAGTTCAAAATGTGTGACCTACTTGACCGTAGTGTAGGCCGGAGGCAGCGGTCAGCAGGGGCTCCCAGCCAGGTGTCCTTGGCTTGCGATGCACATAGTTAGTGGCACCAGAGCAGTTGTTGGTAGTGTCCGGTCACCTCCGTAATGAGGATCCTTTTTTCATCCGGACTGAACCGCGTCTTCCTCTTACTCCTCTCCTTGCGTACAATGATATGGACTCTGCCATTGAAAAATCAAGACTCAGTTCCAAATGTGTGACCTACTTGACCGCAGTGTAGGCCGGAGGCAGCGGTCAGCGCGGGCCAACCGCAGTTCAGGCAGCTCCTCCTGGTGCTCACACACGACGTTGGAATGCCATGTGGCGATGATTTGTGGTTGACGGAGGTAGAAGCACCAGAGCTGAGCGTGTGTGCAGCCTGCGACGATGCCGTGTCCTGCCTGGTCCGGACTGGATTGGATTGGTGTGAGGCCTGCTGGACCGCAGTGTAGGCCGAAGGCAGTAGTCAGCAAGGGCCCACAGACACGTGTCATTGGAATGCTATGCACAGAGTTGGTGGCACCACATCGAAGGGAGAACAGTGATTTAAAATCTGCCATTAACATATGTACTCTGCCATTGTATAATCAAGACTCAGTTCCAAATGTGTGACCTACTGGACCGCAGTGTAGGCCGGAGGCAGCGGTGGAGTACGTCAACGAGAAAGGAGTACTGGGGGCATGTGTCGCGGAGGCCGTGATGGTCTGAGGAGGCTGCCAAGGTCGCGGGCCTCGGGCTTGGCGCTTGCACCGGCACGTGGTGGGCCCTCTTTGACACATGCCGGTGTTGGCAGGTGAGCAGTGCGGCCTGGGTGCACTGGGGCGGGCAAGACGGGTCTTGGGACCAGTGGCCTTGGGTGCAGCAGGCGCACAAGATCGCAGGCACCGCCGCTCACAGCTTCGGCCTCGTGGCAGGGTGAGAAGCGCCGCCCTGGCAGACACGTTGGCCATTCCGGAAGAGAACCATGCCCAGAGTAACAGGCTATTTATTCACACCCCTACGCTGGCCTGGCGTACGCCGGGCCAGCCCACTCCGCTCACGCTTACGGGGGGGATGTAACAAGCTACATTTCTGCGATCTTCCCCACTGGCTGCGGTAACATGGTTGCGTCCACTGTCCAGTACACTCCAGACACCAGCAGTGTATGTCGACATGGAGTTGTCTGCATACTCAAGTCTGTCCAGCACATCCACGCCACACTTGGCATTGTGTACATTCACATTCATGGGTCACTTGCCTCCTTCGCACATGCCTGGTTCCCACCTCTCCCCACATTCTGCTATTGTGTGGCTGAGGTGCCATGCCGTTGATGGCTTGTGTACATGGCTAGCCCAGGTTGCCACAGTAAGTTGTGTTGTTGTGTCTGGAATGTGGGGATGTTGGTTGTCATGTTGTATGTGATTTTGTGACGTGTGCATTCCCAGAGTTGTGAGTTGTATGTTGGTGGAGTTGAGGTGTGTGGTGTGTTCAGTTGTTACATAACATAACATAACATAACCGATGAGCAGTGCAGTTCCATAGGTGCCATCCTGAAAGCGCTGGTTGATGATGGACTGTCGGAAGATGAAGGAATCATGCACACTGCCTGGGTAGTTGGCGACGACATTGGTGAAGAGCCTCCGGTGGTCCACTATTGCCTGCACATTGATGGAATGCGTGTGTTTCCTGTTGCGGTAATTGTGTGTGCAGTGGCGGCAGCGGGCACGAGGAGTACATGTGTGCAGTCGATTGCCCCCAACACGTGCGGCAAGCCAGCTATGGCGTAGAAGCCTTGCTTGATCTCCAGCTGTTCCTGCGCAGTGTGTGGGAAGTAAAGTAGCTGGGGTACCAAGCTGATGATGGCATCCAAGACAGGTGTGAGGAACTTTGACAGGGCTGGCTGTGAGACTCCTCCGACTCTGGCAGTTGTTGGTTGGAAGGTCCCAGAGGCCAACAGGTGCAGCACGGCCAGCAGCTTTGTCTGCGGAGGGATGTTGGTTCTCTGCTGTGTTGGTACCGTCAGCCTGTGGGCAATGAGGGTCAGGATGCGGAGGATGGTTGTCCTTTTGAGCCTGTGGTGGGCAATGACTTCCTCTGACGTTAAGTCTCCGAGGCTGGTGCGTTTTCGGAAGGTCCGGTGTCTTTGTCTGCGCTGCCTCTGTGGTAGTCCGGGGGGGTTGGTCCTGGGAAGGGTGGGGGTCCTGGCGGTGGTGGCGGTGGGTGTTGAGGCCCTCTTGGGGCTCCGAGCTGCATGATCAGTAGCTCCATGGCATCTGTTGTTCTTCTGGTGTGGCTGTGGGCTGGGCTCCCTTTTATGGTGCAGGTTGTCGTCCGACTTAACACCAGGTAGGAGCAGGTGTTAAATCCATGCTGCTAACGCGCCTTATCACATGTTTTTGAATCTTATCAATCAATCAATCATGTCACTTATAAAGCGCACTACATACCCGCGAGGGTCTCAAGGCGCTGGGGGAAGAGGGGGGTGGTGCTGCTACTGATCGAAGAGCCAGGTCTTGAGGAGTCTTCTGAAGGCCAGTAGGTCTTGGGTCTGTCGGAGGTTGGTGGGGAGGGTGTTCCAGGTCTTGGCGGCGAGGTGGGAGAAGGATCTGCTGCCGGCGGTCGTTTTCCGGTTGCGGGGGACTGTGGCGAGGGCGAGGCTGGTCGAGCGGAGCTGGCGGGTGGGGGTGTAGAAGCTGAGTCGTCTGTTGAGGTAGGCTGGTCCGGAGTTGTGGAGTGCTTTGTGTGCGTGGGTGAGGAGCTTGAAGGTTATCCTCTTGTTGACAGGGAGCCAGTGCAGGTCTCTCAGGTGGGGTGTGATGTGGCTGCGTCGGGGGATGTCGAGGATAAGACGTGCAGAGGCGTTCTGGATGCGTTGCAGCCGTCTCAGGAGCTTAGCCGTCGTTCCTGCGTGAGGGCGTTTCCGTAGTCCAGCCTGCTGGTGACGAGGGCCTGGGTGACTGTTTTTCTTGTTTCGGTGGGGATCCACTTGAAGATCCTGCGGAGCATTCGGAGGATGTTGAAGCAGGATGAGGAAACGGCGTTGACCTGCTTAGTCATGGAGAGGGTGGGGTCGAGGATGACCCCTAGGTTGCGTACGTGGTCGGTGGGTGGCGGGGCTGTTCCCAGTGATGTTGGCCACCAGGAGTCGTCCCAGGCTGAAGGGTTGGAACCAAGGATGAGGACCTCCGTCTTGTCCGAGTTCAGCTTCAGGCGGCTGGTCCTCATCCATTCGGCGACGGCCTTCATTCCTTCGTGGAGGTGGGCTTTGGCGGTGTGAGGGTCTTTGGTGAGGAGAGGATCAGCTGGGTGTCGGCGTAGGAGATGATGTTGAGGTTGTGCTGTCGGGCGACGTGGGCGAGGGGTGCCATGTAGATGTTGAACAGCGTTGGGCTGAGGGAGGAGCCTTGGGGTACGCCGCAGATGATCTTGGTGGCCTTGGATCGGAAGGGGGCGAGGCGGACGCTTTGTGTTCTGCCGGAAAGGGAGGATGTGGTCCAGTCAAGGGCCTTCTCTTGGATCCCGGCGTCGTGAAGGCGTGTTCGTAGTGTGTGGTGGCAGACCGTGTCGAAGGCGGCTGATAGGTCCAGGAGGATGAGGGCTGCTGTTTCTCCGTTGTCTAGCAGGGTCCTGATGTCATCGGTGGCGGCGATGAGGGCGTTTTCGGTGCTGTGGTTGCTGCGGAAGCCGGACTGGGAAGGGTCCAGGATGTTGTTCTCCTCGAGGTAGCGGGTCAGTTGTTTGTTGACGATTTTCTCGGTGACCTTCGCGGGGAACGGGAGCAGAGAGATGGGTCGGAAGTTCTTGAGGTCCTTGGGGTCTGCCTTGGGTTTCTTGAGTAAGGCGGTGATCTCGGCGTGCTTCCAGCTTTCCGGGAAGGTTGCTGTCTCGAAGGAGCTGTTGATTATTTTCCGGAGATGGGGCGCGATGGCTGTACTGGCTTTGTTGAAGATGTGGTGAGGGCACGGGTCTAGCGGTGAACCGGAGTGGATGGTGTTCATGATCTCGCTGGTGTCCTCGTCGTTGATGTTGGTCCAGGAGAGCAGGCGGTTGGTGGTTGTGGGGGCAGTGGTCTCGGTGGTTGCCGGGGCGGTCGTGGTGTTGAAGCTGTCGTGGATGTCGGCGATTTTGCGGTGGAAGAAGGTGGCCAGTGAGTCGCACAGGTCTCGCCATGGCTGGATGTCGTGTTGGAGCTGGGGTTGGAGAGTTCCTTCACGATGTTGAAGAGCTCTTTGCTGTTGTGTGCGTTGTTGTCTAGGCGGTCTTTGAGTGAGGCCCTTTTGGCGGATCTGATGAGGTGATGGTGACTGCGGGTGGCGCTCTTGTGGGCGGCGTAGCTGTCCGCTGTCCGTTCGTGGAGCCAGATCTTCTCCAGTTTTCGGCATGTTCGTTTGGAGGCCTGGAGGTCTACGGTGAACCAGGTGGCTTTCTTGCTGGTGTGGATGTTGGGCGGATTCTTGAGCGGGGCGAGGGTGTTGGCGCAGTCGTCGATCCACTGTCTGAGGTTGCGGGCGGCGGTGTCGGGGTCGGAGGGTTCGGCGGGTGGGGTCAGGGCGAGGGTTGTGGTTAGCTGGTCTTCTGTGACTCTGCTCCAGCAGCGGCGAGGCATTTGTTCGGTGCGGTGGTGCGTGGTGGGCTTCCTGTAGGTGAAGTGGATGCAGTGGTGGTCAGTCCAGTGGGGTTCGGAGGTGTGGTTGAAGGAGACGTGTGGGCTTGCGGAAAAGATGGAGTCTAGCGTGTGGCCGGCGGCGTGGGTGGGTGTAGTCACGAGCTGTCTGAGTCCGAGGGTGGCGAGGTTGTCGATCAGGGTGGTGGAGTTGGTGTCCTTGTTGTTCTCGAGGTGGAAGTTCAGGTCCCGAGGAGGATGTAGTCCGTGGAGGCGATGGCGTGTGTGCTGACGAAGTCAGCGATGGAATCGCTGAACTGTGGTCGGGGTCCGGGGGTCTGTAGATGAGGGTTCCTCTGAGGGTGGTGTTGGGATCGGTGTGGATCTGGAAGTGCATGTGTTCGGCGGTGCTGAGGGTGTCGTCGGTGTTGGTTGAGACTCTGAGGGTGTTCCTGTGGACGATGGCGATGCCTCCTCCGACTCCGTTGGTGCGGTCCCTGCGGGTGATCTTGTATCCGTCCGGGATGGCAATGGCGATGTCGGGGGCTGAAGCGGGATTCAGCCAGGTCTCCGTCAGGAATGCGACGTCTGGGGAGGTTGAGTCGAGAAGGTCCCAGAGTTCGATGGCGTGTTTGCGGGCGGAGCGGGTGTTGAGGAGGATGCATCTGAGGTAGTTGGGTTCTTTCCTGGGCGGTGGTTTGGCGGGGCGGGTGCTGGCGAAGCTGCAGTTCTGGCAGGTGAAGGGCCCTTGGGTGCGCTCGGGGTGGCCTGGTAGCAGGCGTGATCTTTTCCGGGGTTGAGTGCGTGGAGGGTGCTGGCGTCGTATCGGCGTCTGTTGATGTGGCGGACCAGGGGGTCTGGCGCTGGGCGCGGTCACGGCGCGGACGCAGACGGGCTTCCCGCGCCAGTGGCGCGGCCGCGCAGCGGCCGCCATAAATGGGGGGGGGGGAGGGAGGAGCAGGGAATGGGGCAGCGAATGGGCAGGGAGGGGGTGGGGCCGCAGGGGCGCAGCGGCGGGAAACAGGCACAGAAGGGAAAACGAGCACAATCAGGGCATCAAGGGGGCACAGAAAGGAAAAACGAGCACAATCAGGGGCAGCAAGGGGGCACAGAAAGGAAAAAAAAAAAACGAGCACAATCAGGGGCAGCAAGGGGGCACAGAAAGGAAGAAAAAAATGAGCACAATCCGGGGCAGCAAGGGGGCACAGAAAGGAAAAACGAGCACAATCAGGGGCAGCAAGGGGGCACAGAAAGGGAAAAAAACGAGCACAATCAGGGGCAGCAAGGGGGCACAGAAAGGAAAAAACGAGCACAATCAGGGGCAGCAAGGGGGCACAGAAAGGAAAAAAACGAGCACAATCAGGGGCAGCAAGGGGCACAGAAAGGAAAAGCGAGCACAATCAGGGGCAGCAAGGGGGCACAGAAAGGAAAAACGAGCACAATCAGGGGCAGCAAGGGGGCACAGAAAGGAAAACGAGCACAATCAGGGGCAGCAGCAGGGCACACAGACGGAGCTGTGTGGTGGGGAGCGACCTACCAGTCAAGGTCAGGGGTCGCTCTCTTCACCACGCAGCGGCCGCCATAAATGGGGAGGTGGGAGGGAGGAGCAGGGAATGGGGCAGCGAATGGGCAGTGAGGGGGCGGGCCGCAGAGGCGCAGCGGCGGGAAACAGGCACAGAAGGGAAAACGAGCACAATCAGGGCATCAAGGGGGCACAGAAAGGAAAAACGAGCACAATCAGGGGCAGCAAGGGGGCACAGAAAGGAAAAAAAACAAACGAGCACAATCAGGGGCAGCAAGGGGGCACAAAAAGGAAGAAAAAAATAAGCACAATCAGGGGCAGCAAGGGGGCACAGAAAGGAAAAACGAGCACAACCAGGGGCAGCAAGGGGGCACAGAAAGGAAAAAAACAGAGCACAATCAGGGGCAGCAAGGGGCACAGAAAGGAAGAAAAACGAGCACAATCAGGGGCAGCAAGGGGGCACAGAAAGGAAAAAAACCGAGCACAATCAGGGGCAGCAAGGGGGCACAGAAAGGAAAAAACGAGTACAATCAGGGGCAGCAAGGGGCACAGAAAGGAAAAAAAACCGAGCACAATCAGGGGCAGCAAGGGGGCACAGAAAGGAAAAACGAGCACAATCAGGGGCAGCAAGGGGGCACAGAAAGGAAAAAACAGAGTACAATCAGGGGCAGCAAGGGGGCACAGAAAGGAAAAAAACGAGCACAATCAGGGGCAGCAAGGGGCACAGAAAGGAAAAACAGAGCACAATCAGGGGCAGCAAGGGGGCACAGAAAGGAAAAGCGAGCACAATCAGGGGCAGCAAGGGGGCACAGAAAGGAAAAACGAGCACAATCAGGGGCAGCAAGGGGGCACAGAAAGGAAAAACAGAGCACAATCAGGGGCAGCAAGGGGGCACAGAAAGGAAAAAACGAGCACAATCAGGGGCAGCAAGGGGGCACAGAAAGGAAAAAAAAGCGAGCACAATCAGGGGCAGCAAGGGGGCACAGAAAGGAAAAGCGAGCACAATCAGGGGCAGCAAGGGGGCACAGAAAGGAAAAACGAGCACAATCAGGGGCAGCAGCAGGGCACACAGACGGAGCTGTGTGGTGGGGGAGCGACCTACCAGTCAAGGTCAGGGGTCGCTCGCCAATCTGGCTGGTTGTTGAGAATGTTGCGAAGTGGTGTTTCCGCGGCTTTTTGCACGGGAACGCCTACTCTGCATCTCATTAGCGTTAGTTGCCGGTGTCATCCGTGGCAATGTTTTTTGCTGCTGTTATCGCAGGAATACGGGTGATATCGGCTGTTAGCACCAGCTTGTGAATGGTGCGATGAATTTATCACCACTTTGGCTGCGATAAAGTGCTGCTAACTCGGCGATAAGTCCTTGTGAATATGCCCCATTATTCGGGATGAGCAATACCAGAATCAGTGATCTGCAATGGAAAGGATTGGCCAGCCAGGCCAACAGCGGGCCAGATTTGTCCCCCTCAGTGTGTGCTCCGACCATGTAAGCCTTGTGAATGAAGCAACGAGGCGTTCCACATGCTCCGCCACCTCCTCCTTAGCTTTCAGCAGAGCCCGCTGCTGGTCCAGGTGTTCCGTATGTCTGCACTCCAGGACATTAAGCCTCCGTTTATGCACTACAATATCCTGCAAAAGGGACTTGCAAATTCCCGTAGATTCAGACAAGCAACTTCCCCTGATGGCTGTCTTAAAGGCTTCCCATTCTAAAAGTGGGGGGGTAGCAGCACCCGCGTTCTTATCAAAGTAGTTTTGAGCACCCTCATGGATTAAATCACTGAACATGGTGTCCTCCAAACTTGCTGCTTTCAGTTGCCAGCTAGGAAGGCAGGTACACGTCCCCTTTATCGGAGCAACATCAATAGGGGATTGTGATCGGAGATGGTGTGGGAGAGATTTTCAACAGAGGATATAGCCCTGAGTGAGCAAAGAAAAGAGCCTAAGCGTACATGTAGGTCATATACAGTCGAATGAAAGGAGTAATCTTGGTCCAACGGGTGGCGGTGCCGCCATCCGTCTATTAGGCCCCAGTGGGATTACCACGTAGCAAGCTTTTGGGATAAACGGCCCCCAGGAGAGTCATGAAGGGGGGATGTGAGCAGTCCAAGTCAACATTAGCACCACAATTGAAGTCACCCCCTGGGCCTCTTGCCCCTGTTGGAGGAAGGGGTCCAGCACTTGGTACAAGCCATATAAAAATAGTGCCTGATTTGTGTTAGGGTAATATGAATTAAGGAGGGAAAGGTCCTTCCTTTCCCTCCAAAACGGAAAAGTGCCCCTCTGTATCTACCAGGCTACTGGTAAGCTGAAATGGGACCCCATGTTTTGCACATATCAATGTCCTAGTACAAAAGCCGAGTAGGTAGTATGCATACCTATACCTCTCCATCTTTTACAGAGTGCTGCATCCTCCTTACAGTCAAACGAGTTTCCTGCAGGAAGGCTGCATGTATTCCCCTACATTCCAAGTATGAAAATCTCTTATAACGCTTGGTCATACTATGAAGGCCTCTAACATTCCAAGTAAGGAATTTGTAAGTATGACGGTCATCCCCCATCATGAAATAACAAGCATTGGCATAGCCAATAGGTCTCGCCTTTGGGACCTTATAAGTATTTAGTTATGCAGCACAATATCCTTGGTGCAACAACATCAACTGTTGCATGGCTAAACACTTATAAGGTCCCAAAGGCGAGACCTATTGGCTATGCCAATGCTTGTTTTGTTTTCTCAGTAATGCACCCCTAAGCGTAAGGTTATGCACAGACGTGGGCACGTTGCTTGTGTTCACTGTATCATGGTACTCGATCTGCACTTCACTGAAAAGTCCCACAAGGCGAACACTGCGTGCATAACAGTTCAGGCCTCACTTGTTCCTACTTGAGCAGGAAAAAGGCTGTTTGTGGTGGCGCAGCGAGCGAAAACAATTAGTGTTTCTAGGAATAAGTAACTGATATTAATTAAAAGATTCTTCCCATTACTTTTTCACAGAGCATAGCAATGCTCACAGCACTTCTAAGGACTTACGAATAATGAGACAGACATGCTCTGAGGCAGGCAGGTTCACACAGAGACACCGACATGCATGCATACGAAGGCACAGGCTCGCACATGGACATGAGTGCACATACAGGCAGGCATACACAGGGTCAGAGTTCTACAGTGAGACCCAAATAGCCAGGCACCAAGGAAAATGGGCACTCGTGTACACAGTGAAGCAGGCACAGTTATAGAGGCACCGAGAGCATGCACACACACACAGAAACACTCATACACCAAGAAACTTGTGTACCCATACAGGCATCCCAGTATACACGTGCATCATACAAATCAACACACTCTTATTCTCCTGCCCTCCTTGACCTCATCTTGGCTCTTCAATCCATTCTGGTGCCTCCTTTAGATGTCAGCGGGATCCCACCTCTCTGCCTTCCTCGCCCTCAATAGATTTGTCACCTACATTCATTTAACGCACTCACCCTGAAACCAGAGCTTTGGTCACAGAGAAATGTAGGTAGCTGGTGTAAGCTCTAAAAGAAGTTCACAGTGAGCCACAACACTAGCCCACTCATTTGGCAATATCTAGTTGCCCAACTGGCCACTCAAAGCTTCACCTCAGTGTATCTTGCTTTCCCTTCTTTTGGCTCTCATCATTCTTGCTATCAATCTGCTCACCCCTTGGGTTAGGTATTCTTTTATCGCCATCATATTTTCCTGCCATTTGTATGGACAACTCCTTCTTTTGTCTCTAATCCCTGTGTTTTTTCTGTCTCCTTGAAACCCTTTTTAGCCATCTGGGTCTCTGTCTACCTATTTGTTGATTACAGTCTCACCCCTTAATTGCTGACTCCTGCCAAGTATATTTTGAAGTTGTCCCTGGCATCAAACTGTGCTGTCCCCATCCCAACTCGTACCAACCCTACCCAACCCAATCAGCTTGTGGCCTAGTTGGGGCACCAGTGCTTATACCTTCTCTCCCACAGCTCTCCCCTTCCCGTACTCTACAACCTGCATTGTAGAAAGGGGCCTTTGATCCAGTAGCTGATGTTGAAAGACATATAAAGGCTTTTTTTTTTAGCTCCTTTCAGTTCCTTCCCACCTCCATGCTCTTGTTGACTTTGCTCCCGGCTGGCTGATATATTTGTGCTGGCTGCAGTCAGAATGTAAACACAGGCGCTGGTGAGAGGCAGAAGTGTGAAGGAAATTGGAGAAATGGGCCGTTTTATCATTTGTTATGGTTATCAACTATTTCCTGAAAATCCTATTGACTGTGGGTTTTAGTAAAATATACGTATACATAGGATAAACCTCATTTCACAGTGTTTCACTTGCGCGGCTAAGTTCTCAAAGGGATGTTAAGACACGAAGAGATGAAATAGGGCTCTACATTAGGGGCACCATTTACAGATCGTCTTGCACACCAGAGGTCTCTATCCAAGACCGTGGCTGGATACAATTCTAGCCTGCAAAATGTGTGTTTTTCAAACAGGGAAATGGATATTGAACACAGTTAAGTGAAACACGGGACTATATTGCATGGTTGACGGCAGTACAAAGGATAGAAAAGTACTTAAAAAAACCAACGAATTAACATTTCCATAAAGCCTCATTATAGGTCTGGTAGAGAAAAGTTGACAACGATAATAATGTATTACTAGCATACAGCTTCAGTTAACAAGTTTTCAGGCATGCATGGTTCACCTCACATATAGTGATGTAACATAGTGACTAATCTTTCACTTGTTCTCCAAGCTTTATCAGAGGGTATCTCCTTCCTCTGCCCTCGGACCCGGGTCAGTATCCAGTAAACTGTGGAATAGAGAGACCCAGATGTCTTTGGGGCAAGAGGACACCGGCTGCAATCCCGCATATGTTTCTAGCTGCTCTCTGCAAGAAATGAGATCTTGCAGTCATGTTCTGTGTTTGGGCACCAGTCTACAATCCCAGTGTTTATAACCACCAACCTCTTTGCTAACACTAAAGATAATGCAGTGAACCTTCTGTTTATTTTAGGCACATGTTCAACCCATCCGAGAAGTGCTAAGCAGGGCTCTTGATCAATTGGTTTGCAATCAGTTTGAAAATAGGCGCTCCCACTTCTTGCTAAAAGTGATATTTCAGGGGACATGTCCAGGCTAAGTGTAGAAAATCTGCCGTCGGATCACCACACCTCATACAGCATGAATTATCCCTGAGTCCATGTTTCGTTGGGCTTTAGGGAGTGTGGCATATTCTGTGAAGGAATCAGAAATGACTGATGTGCAGCCTGGCGTTTGGAGACAACATGTCGGTATGTCTGCAGCTATATCTCCATCCATCTTCGGAGATAGGGATATGAAGCATGTGCCATTTATCTCTGGAAGCGGCTTACATATTGGCTCTACTATTTGTAGCAAGTTATTTGGTGATGTTACAAGATGCTTAGAGGTGCGTATTGATTTCAGGATATCTAGAGACTTGAAACTGGGGCCTCTTGTGGGAAGGGAGGGGATGTGGTCCGTCGGCTACACTGCCAACCTTGGTGCTGGAAACCAGGGTTCAAGCCTCGGGTCGCGTCCACATCCTGTGATTCTGGGCAAATCACTTAATCTGCCTGAATGTGTAATGTAAATACGGTGCTCGTGTAAAGCGCCCCAATACCTTCGGGTCGAGTTCGCGCTATATAAATATGCAACAAAAAAAAACGGATAATGCTTGAGTAGCCAGAGATGTAGCAAAGGTGCAAGGGGTGCTAATGCAAGCTACTGAAAACGGTGTCACCTTTCCGCTAGTTATGAGGCAAAAAATAGACATAATTGTAGGACACTAGGCGTGCGCGCCTCAAGTAAAAAAAAAAAAAACTGTCTGCAAAAGTGAAAGCGTTTCCCTTACGGGAGCGAGCGGCGCCTGGAGCGATAATTGCTACGATATGGCGCCGCTCGCTCCCGCAAGTGAATTGCCAAACGTGCACGCGTTGCCATTGAAGGCAATGGAACGCTTGCACGTTTTTGGCTGAAAAGCCGAAGCGATTCCAAAAGGTCTTTTTGCCTATGCAGCGCATGCGCGCTGCGTAGGCGAGACCTAAAAAATGGCTATATACTCTCATAAGTGTAGTGAGAGCTGATAGAAGGACCCACAGCCATGACCAAGCATGGTGGGAGTGGGAGGGATTAGCCCCAGGTGCCCAAAAATACAAAAAAAACAATCAAAACAACCCAACACCCCCTTTCCCCAGGAGAGCAAGGCAACAACCTCCCATTCAAACCATAAATAGCAACAATGAGCTAACCGAGTCTGTAGGCCAGAAATACACCTATGAACTGGGTTAGAGGGTGGTAGAAGTGAGACACAGCATCCCTGAGAGGGGAAAGGATCCCCAACATGGCACCCCCACTCCTGACACCGAGTGAAGAAAATAAGCACTACCCAGCCAGGCTGTGTAAAAAGGTAAAGTAGGGGAGGTCCTCCATGGCCCACCACAAATATGAAAATCAATATCCAAAACAAACAGAGTAAACATCTAGAGAACAAGAAGAAAAGAGCCCAAAAGAAGAGATAAAACATGGAAGCATACAAATTATGTGTAAGCATGACGTTGAGGTCCCAAAATATCAGTTGATGAGTTATGCAGTCTGTGGAGTGACCTCGGGCATGTCCCAACTCTGGTGGGAGTTCAGTGTGGAATCGGATTCCGAGCCTGTATCAGGACCACTAGATACATTCTATTCTTCCGGTGAGTGATGGTCTGGACTGGAGACTGTACTACTGTCAGCAGTCCTCTAAAGGGAATGAAAGTGCATGTATCCAGAAGAGGAATATAAGCGTTGAAGTGCCACAAAGTGTACATCTGCTTTGCGGCCTAAGTGCTGAAGATGAGAGGAAATTTGTAATGTTTGTGTAAAAATGCGCCCCAAATAAGTATATTCATTGACCAGCTCTAAAAATGTTCCCCCTAGTGACCAGTTGAATTTTGTGTATTGCTTTCTTCCTCTAAATGGAACAATTTTCATTTTAGATATGTTTGGGACTAAGAAATTTTCTTCTGTATATCTGGTTAGAGCCTGAAAGTTCCTTTGTAGGCCGAATGGTTTAAGATCTAAAATAACCCCGTCATCGGCGTACATCATGATGTGGATTTTACAGGATGATATTTTTTGGGGGAAATTAATAATTTGTGTAAGACAGTGCGGGAGATCACTTATGTATAGAGAGAATAGGAGGGGGGCTAAAAGACAACCTTGCCTCAGGCCATTTGGTGTAGCTATTGGTCGAGTGAGTCACTTCTCTCTCCCCATTTGTATTTGACACCATGTTGCTGTGTGTAGTGATAAAATTTTATTGAGAAGTTTGTCAGGCATTCCTAATTTTCTAAGTTTTTTCCAGAGTGTTGGTCTGTCTACTCTGTCAAAAGCTGTCGTAAAGTCGACAAAGACATAATAGACGACCCGCGATTTTGACACAACATATTTGTCTATAACTATCTGTAGCACCGCTATATTGTCAGTTATGGAGTGTTTTGGTCGGAGCTTAGCTTGATTTATAGGGATCACTCCGCATGAGAAAGCCCAGTCCTTCAGATGTTCCTGGACGCTTGCCGCAAAGATCTTCCCTGTAGCATCCAACAAGGCGATTTGTCAACAGTTGCTGGGAAGCGACCTAGTGCCCTTTTTGAAAATTGGGATCGCGATGCTACCCCAGCCATGATTTAGGGATTTCCCCGATAGCATAACAATGAGAATATAGGGGAGCTAAAAACTTGCTCCAGTCGTCTGGGTTGCTTTGCAGTACTTTTATCGGGATCTGATCCGGACCGATTGCAGCAGAAGATCTGGCATTTTTTATGTGGTATTCTATTTGCGGAACTGCAGGGGAGAGGATATCTTGGGTATTTTTTTCTATTTTGATTATTGCTTGATTCAAGTTTTTTTGCCTCATGTTTGATTTTTATAAGTCATGGATATATTTTTCCCATTCAGATAAGGGAACGGGTGAGGCTTGCAGGGATTTCTTTGTTCCTCTATCTTTGGCAATTAAGCTCCAGTATGCCCGACTGTTTTTTTGTTTGGCTGCTATTTGGATATCAACCCAGTTTTGATCCTGTTGAGCTTTTTCTTTTTTTTCTTTTACCCTCCGACAGAAATTCTTTATGTTTTTGATTTCTTTGTGTCTGATCTCTGAAAAGTGTAGAAATTGCAATCAAATTAATTTATTCAATGTAATTGATCCTTGATCTAGGCTCTTTCTTTTCCAATTTCCCACATGTGTTTTCCGACATTTTGGAATATCCTGCAGGGATGCCACTACTTTTTAAGGACTACTTCACAATGTATTATTGGGTCTGAGGAATTGACACTCTGTAATACTTGGGCAGTGATGATTGCGGAATTTAAGTTGTTGATTATTGTTGAATTCCATATCAACCGCCCTTTTGCCTGGTTTACAAAAGCGGTACTATGCAGATGGGTAATGGACCATGGAGAAATAGGTTGCAGTATTATTCCTGTTTTGAGATATAATATTGCATGATCGCTGTCCTGTATGAATTGGCTACTTAATTTTAGAGCTATCCCGAATAAGTCTTGGCTACAGATCATGTAGTCTAAGATCGATGAGCTAAAGTTGCCTTTTCTTGTGAAAGCTCCAGGAATATCTCTTTCTGTGTTTCCATTTAGGATGACTTCATTTAGTGCTGGTAGAGAGGAGAGTAATATTTTCCCGCATTTATCCGCTTTTATCCCTGGGGGAAATAGTGGTAATGGGATTGACAAAGCTATCCCTTGTTTGCCGTACTCCCATTTTTCCAGGAGTGCGTTTGAGATTTTCCCGTTAAAGTCTCCCGTTAGAATAACGGAGGGGAATCCTTTTCCTTCTACTACTATTTCGATTTCCTCAAATGTTTTGATCATAAGAGTGTCCTTTTTGGAGCCTGGGGGGAGATAAACATGGAGGAGCAGTCTCTCCTCCATGTCCTCCATCTCCTCAGTGTCTATTCTGGGGTCTATTTCGAGGACGTGGGCTGCAACCCCTTGGCTCTGAGTGAAGATCAAGCCATGCCCATACCTCTTCTGGCTCCATGAAGACTTTTTGTCTTGATCAGTGATACCTGTAACCTCGCTGGGTAGAGCATAACATATTGGATCTCTGAGCTTGCGTTTCGCTTCCAAGAATAAGGCCCTCTGCTTGTGGACAGTGACAGTGAAGTCAGGGAACAGGAGTACCCTACTGTTATCCAATGTCAGTTCCCCAAGGATCCCGGCTCACTTGAGAATATGGTACCAATCCCTGAAGTGGAGGAGACGTGCCACCATAGGCCGAGGTGGCCTGCCAAGAGGCGGTGGGTGTGCTGGTACTCTGTAGGCTCATTCAAGCTCAAAGAAGGGGTACAAGCCCTCTGCAGCCACTTTTTCATGGAGCCATGTCTACAGGAAAGCCACAGCCTCGTCACCTTCCATCTTTTCAGGAATGCCAACCACCTGTATGTTTTTTCTATGGCCGTGACCTTCTGAGTCCTCAGACCGAGCCTTGAGAACATGCACATGTCCCATCACATCCTCCAGCTGTGTGGACAGATCCATGGTATTCGAAGCAAGTTCCTGCAAGGTGAGGTCAGTAGCAGTAACCCTGAGTAGTCCGAAGTCTACCACTACAGTGTCTATTTTATGTTCAAGGGTGTCCTTCAAGTCTTTAATAGCGAGGATGATAGACTGATGTTTATCTAGTGGGACCATCACCAGGTCACTGGGCAAGCTAGTGTCGCCTGGTGAGACAGAGGATTCATCAGAGCTCGATCTCTGAGATTCCTTCCCTCAAACAGGGCGCGTCATGATGAGAGGCAGGACCAAGGAAGTATAGGAAAAGAATCAGGAGAAGTCACCAGGAAGGATCGTGTCAGGTGAATCCCATGATGTGCATCTGCCTCTGAATGACACTATCCCAAACTAGATCCTCAGATGCGATACCACAGGGATGGAGGAGGGGGTCCGTATAAGGGGCACACAGTGAGGCCACCAAGTCTAGGTTAGCGTGGCAATCACCAGTCCTGGGCACACAGGGTGGGGCCCACATTAGGTGCGGGCCCCCATGGCGCTCCCAGTCCTTGTCTCACAGGAATACATGGAAAAAGCAGTAACTCCCTAGTGCAAAAGTCCCCTTCATCAGGCGTCCTGGATGTACAGGATTGTGATGATAAAGTATGGAGCAGGCTGGCTGGGATCGATAAGCAAAGCAGGCCCTTCAGAGACAATGGGAGATACAGTGTGTTCTGGTGGTAAGCCCGCAGCAGTCAAAGGGCTCCCGGCATCTTAGGCCATTGTTGCTGGTCGCATCGGCTGTAAACGGGGTACAAGAGCATCCAAATAGAGCACAATGCAGGTCAACTAAAGTCAGGGTGAGGACAACTCTCAAGGTGGCAATCACCAAAGTCTTAAAAGTTCAGGGGGGGCCCACCACCATCAGTTGGGCCTCCCCGCATTCTTCACTCCCACTGACTTGGAACCTTGCTGATGTACACTCCAGCAGGTCACTCAGGATCACCTCAGTAGCTAAGGCAGAAGAGGTCACAGAGAGGCGCAGCCGGCCACGGAGAGCAGGAGCAGAAGGGCAAGTCTGCACAGTCGGAAAATGGCAACAATGTCTGGGCAGCTCTAGATGCCACAGTCTGGTTGATAGGTCAGGGGGGTCTCCGCAAACGCTACGCAGCATGTAAAAAAAAAATCAGGGGAGGCTTGCATGGCCAGTGCCGGACAGCCACCATCTTGGGAGCTCTGCAGGCGAACGAGCCATGGCAGGCACACCTCACGGTAGTAGCAGATCCGCATGGGGAATCCCGGTCACCAGAGGGGGCTCCAACAGTCCTCCAGTTACATGCAAATTGGTCCAGAGGTGGGTATATGAGCGGCCGCTCACTGCTGCATCTGGGCTCCAACTAGCTTAGGCGGGGCTTCAAAGCCGGGAGCAGCCGGCAGCGCCTGACAGTCCCTCCCCCGTAAATGCACGGGAGCAGAGCAGTATAGCCTCACATATCGGAGGAGGTCCCTGTGGCCTTCTGCCCACGTCTCAGATGGCCCAAGGGTGAATGCAAGAAAGGCCGCTTACTGCCGCAGCCAGGTCTCTGGAAACGATGTTGGGTAGGTGGGGTCGCACAATCCGAGGCAGCAGGCGTCGCCCGACTACTCAAAGGCGCCACAACCAAGGTACTAGTGCAGTGCGGGGGTGCCTCACATAAGTCTCTTGGCGCACACACTGGCAGTCTATAGCCTCTCCCGCTGCAGATGGGAAAGCAAGTGAGGAGCGGCGATCTCAAAGATGGACAGTCGCCATTTTGTAAGGCTCAGTACGCGGCCAGTATCAGTGATAATATTCTGCTGCAACAGGCTGTCCTCTGGAGAGTGGATGGTCGCCAGGGGGGTCCCTAACAAATGGGGACCAGCTGAAAGGGTCAACAGCCCCAGGGGTCTAATACACCATCAGGATGGGGTCAGATGTAGGGGCCTCGTCGGCAGCTCGGGCAGACTGTTCCTCATTCCATCGTCTGCTGGCCATGCCCCCAATTCCTGGTGAATAATTGTTTTAATTTATTTATTTGTTTTTTTTTCCCTCTAGTTTTTCGAATTCATGATCAGCTGTTTGGGATTATTTGCAATTCTATTAGTTATCATGCTATCAACGTTCTGAATCAGTAATCTAGCTTTGCCACTCCATAGCCAGTGGTCACTACGGTTGGGACCTACTGCAGGTCCATCCTACTTCACAAAGTTTACATTATGTGCAGTGTCCTTCTGATGTCAGACATCAATGAATGTACTAGGTAAGCCTCAGTGCCGTCTATTCCTTCTTTTGCATTTATGGACGGGCTCTGACACACAATATTGGCCTTCAATCTTGTACACCTCCAATGTCCAGAGGCTGCAGCATATTGTGTCTCAGTCGGAAGCAGGGCCTGGCCTGTGCTGTTTATGAGAAAGAGCAAACTCTGGCTCTCTGCCAAAAAACTCCAGCAGCCCTTGGAGGATCACAAACCGAAGTCCCAATGCAGAATACTGGCCTAAGAAGTATCAGACTCTCTCCCCTGAGTGATGAAGAAACCATGTATCACATGGCAGAATTGTTTCAGTCGAAAGGGCTGTGAGATCCTGCACAAGTCTTTCATGAGATTACATGTTCTTCCTAAACAGAGATCAAAATGCTGCACTTGGTATTGCTGCCCAATCAGTTCCTGCCTCATTCCAACTGCACCTAATGCAAGAAAACAATGACACTGCTATTTGCTAGTTTTTCCATCCGTGAGAACGCTGGACTCTCCTACTCTGTTGGGCTGCTACTCTAATCTTGCCTGTGAAGTTTGCAGAAACACTACTGTATGGTATTGTGAAGGCAGAGGTCGTAATGCTACTTAACTGGCATACCTAATTATCACTGTAAACTCTCATGGTTGTGCCGAAAGCACTGGATGCCGAACTATCTACTAAAGAAATATCTACTACAGAAACATTGTGCTACAAAACTGTTGCAGCCATAATTTCGAGGGCTTCAATATCGAGAAAGTAAGTGTATACAGGTAAGTACAGATTTACTACAGTTGAAGTTTTAGGAGATAGGCCCCAAATATCACTGCTATTTATATTCTGCCATGCACAACTGCATTTGAGCAATGGTTGTAGCACCTAGGTACAGACTATGATCAGATCCGGTAATTTATTTTTGCAATATTTTATTATTGTGGTTTCTGCACTGAAAGCATAGTGAAAAACTAACACATGCAGGACCTTTGAGAGCAAAGCCTTTAAATTAAAAAACAGGAAAAGAAAACAAATAGAAACAGTATTACATGGAGTGAAGAGATCACACTGCAGTTTCTTCAGGTAAGTGGAGTTTATTTTAAATTAAGTAGAGTACAAATGGGCAGCCGCTCAGCAGCTTGTCGACACCGGCACAAGGTAGAATGCTCGAGCCGTGACAACGGATAGAAGCACCACGAGCCGGACCGTTTGCGAGCCCCTGCCCTCAGTGATGACTACAGACATAACACACCTCCCCCTTTTACAATACAATAAAATGGATACACTAACTTACCCCCCTGAAGAAAAAGATAAATAAAAATGTCTGAACACTAGAACACATAATGAAAAATAAAAGCAAAGCATCTTAAGACATTACATAATCCTTGAATCTTTCAGGAAATTTGCACACAGGCTGCAGGCCTGGTTCGTCATTGCCTAGGGGGCCTGATCCTAAAAAAGAAACTACAGTACTACTTGATGTTGCTGTCGAGGTTGGAGCCGGCTGTGTGTTCTCTTGGTTGGAGCGACTAGTTTGTATTCACAACTCCTGAGGGGCAAAAGAATTGTGTCTGACTCAGAACAACTGTATCCGAACATCACTAACATGCTAGAACTTTTTAACCAAAGAGGATATCCTACTGATGTTTTGAAGTCAGCTACCAACCGTATAACTGCTGTCTCTCGTATGCAACTATTGACTACATCCAAAAAGAAATAAATGACATCAAACAGAATGGTAATGGTCTCCAAGTTCTCCACAGAAAGTGGCAGGCTCAGGAAGAGTATCCTTAAACACTGGCCAATGTTGCAGATGGAGCCCGACTTCAAAAGTGCGTTCGCAGACCGACCACTATTTGCATACGACAGGAACAAAAACCTCAAGGAATTGCTTAGGACCAAAAGATCGCATACCAGTGCATAAACACACAAAGGTACAATTCCATGTTTGAACTGCAGTAACTGCAATAACATCATTAAAGGCAACACCATCAACCATCCAACAAAAGGCTACAACATTAGAATTTTTCAACAGCCACATGTTACTCTAAACATCTAGGGCCCGATTCTGATGCGGGTTGGAAAAGCTTCCCGACCGATGGCCTGATTCTGATGCGGTTAGGAAGGCCTCCTAACGGCATTTGCTCCTTCCAAATCGGATCGGGAACGTGTCTTCCCGACCGAGGGCCCAATTCTGATGCGGTTAGGAACAAATGTTCCCATTGAAGTCAATGGGAGTTCAACCAAATCGTATCTGGAAACATCCGGATGCATCCTACTCTGCCGGTTGGACTTTCCCGATCCGAGTGGGTCGGAAACCATTTCCCAACCGATTCGGTCGGGAAGCTTTTCCAACCCGCATCAGAATCGGGCCCCTAGTGTATATGCTCAAATGTCCATGTGGGCTTGCCTACATAGGAAAAACAGAGAGAAAAAAAAAACGAGAATCAACGAGCACAAAAGTAACTTTAGAAACAACAACACAAAATCTGTTATAGCCACACATTTTATGGAACATAACCACAGCATCAGTCAACTGCGTTTCATGGTCTTGGAAATGGTGGAATCAAAAGAAGGAAGAGACAACCGGAAATTCCTTGTCCAACGAGAAACTTTTTGGGTTAAGAGGATGAACACTTCGATGCCCCATGGTCTGAATGACCGTGTTGAACACAGCTGTTATATTTAACTAAGTTTTTTCAAGCTCTCTTTTCTAATTCTCAAACTCCTAGGTTTTTTATTTCTATTTTTCTCCAGTACTTTTTCATTCACTTTACTTGTCATTAACTCTTCTATCCAGTGGCGGCTCCTCGAGGGAGCAGCGAGCAATGTAATTCATTTTATTTCTTTATTTACTTACTCAACTCCGTTCGGCCGTATTCCGGAGTTTACTACCCCCCACCCTGCACCTCCCCCGCCTCACCGCCCCGCAGCACTCCCTCGAGGAGCCGCCACTGCTTCTATCCCTTTTGGTTAAAGCCATTTGTTATTCTGACTTATGGGTATTTTGGTTTCCATCCCTAAATTGCCTGTAAACATGCCTCAATGTCAAAGCTTTCTAGCTTTATTGGCAACCTCTGCTACTTATATCTTCATATCTTCTTTTTAACTGCCCGTTTTATCCACATACTGTGGTTCCTTCACTTTTGCTCATTTGTACTATTTGTTTATTTTTCGTCAGTATTTTTATACCAAAGCATTCTTTTTTTCACTGTCAATGCTTGTCACACATGTATAGCACACACAGACTTCGTGTGTATGAAACACCAGTCCAATATGGCGGCCGCTTTTTGGCGGCCGTTTTCTATTTCTATCTCCTTCACTGAAACACTCGGTGCATGTTCATGAACGATGAGAGACATGTAGTCCCCGGCACTGTTTAAGGTATTTTGAGTTGTTTTAACAACCACGGCGCGCGGCAGCGTTTTAACGTTAAATGCATGTTCACTTTCGATATGCTAATAATATTGGACTGTGATGGAGTGAGGTTTGTAAAATACATCCTCACGAAATTAAGTAACCCCATAATAATGTATTGACTGCATGAATTAATCAACTCTGAATGCACACATTTACATAAGGGGCAAATGCATTTTATATAATATACTAAACCATGTTGGCATGAGTACGTATTAATTGTTTGCGCATTGAAAAACCGTACTACTGCATTTTTATGCTGTGTTGTACATTGCATATTTTGCATGTTGTGCACAATTAACGAAAAGGTTGCTTTAAATTAATAGCTTTTGCTAGGATTTAATTAACACAGGGCATTAGTATGGTGGGAGGTAAACATAATGGGTTTATTTTCATGAATGAATATTCTTTTGTGTTTGTTTACTTTAGTACGGAATTGGGCCTGCATGAAAATGGCCTCTTGTTGAAACCAGCATGTGGTTGGCCTGGTCGGTGTAAAATGCGCATGCGCCAGGACGGGTTGCCTGTTTTCAGACTGTAGAGTGTACCAGATGATGCAATTTGTGTGAAGGCCATGTTGACCTGTGTCCTATTGTTTATGTGCCAAGATGCGACAGCGACTGTGGGAACAGCCATCACTACGTGCAATTCGAATGTGAAGACGGATGTCAATATAAACAATGTAGCCGAATGTATAAATATGAATGCAAGTGGTAAACGAAATGAATTGGTCTTAAATCCTTCCTTTGTTAGAACCAGTATAGGATGGATTTGTGGGGGAGAACTGGATGAGGCGACCCTAGTATGATTTAAGACAACCAATCACAGACCGAGTTTTTACTGATACTGCAGCATTGTAAGATAGCGTGCTGAAGAGAAGGGTATAATTGATATCACAATTGGGGTGTGGCAAGGCAGTATGGCGAAGCAGTGCGGTTCGGTATAGCAGTGCGGTCCGGTGTAACAGATCAGAGAGAAGAGCCAATCAGAACGTACGGAGAAGATCCAAGACAGAGAGAGCAGACCAGCACAGAGACAGAGAACCTTTAGTACGAGAACGTTGCAGGAGTGCTTGCGAGGAGACTGCGACCGAGGAGGTAGATTAATTGGGAGATTAATTTAGTAGTTAGTGTATGGCAAGCTTAGCTGCATCTGTCCTGTTATCTTTGTCCTCTGAGCCTATCTCTGGGGACTTCTTGCCACAACCTCGGCAAAGGAAGTGGTTTTCCTGATTCTTTGGTGGGTATTACCCTCCTTGATTTGCTTTAATTTGCAAGTATATTTCTGCAAGTATTTATGCTGTACCTTCTCTTCCCCATTCCTATGCACGCTTTGATATCGATGCAAATGATTCATTTTGATTACATTGCTTGATAATTTGTTCTCTTATATGCAATCTTGTGTATGCACTGATGATCGATTTAAGAGCATTTAATAATATAAAATCATTAACTGAAAAAGTGACTTTGTAGTTATTTAGTTAGGTATTAAACTGTTTAGTTAAACATAGTCACCATCAACTCTTCAACTAATGGTCCATCGACCAAAGGAAGAAGAAAGTTGAGATTACGAATAGTTAGAATTATATACAAATGTTATTAATGTGAAGTGTAGTGTTGTACTTAATAAAACTGACAAAATAAACCCCCCAAATCCAGCGCCTGTCCTCAGGGATCTTTTATGGGTAATGTGTGATGGGCCCCGTTGTTTGGTAAAGCAATTTATGTGTGATGAGATTTCCCTTGGTCCCTGGTTTCAGAATTATGGGGTTGCGCTGGATCAACTGCATATGGTATTTTGGACTATATAAGGCATCTTGAGTTGTTTTAACAACCACGCGTTTTACCGTTAAATGCATGTTTACTTTCGATATGCTAATATTATTGGACTAAGTACGAATGATACTTCACTGATTGCCATAAACCGGCATGAGCACTTTTTTCGATCTTCGTTCTTCGGCTTCACGCTATATTCACTTCCCACATTTGCCTCCTTGAACAGATGTGTTAACAATGGCGCGCATAAATCTTTGTCATCTAGCGTATGTCATAAATTCTCTACACGAGAATAGTATTATTAACCAGTCACTAAGTGCATGGTTATTTTCAAGTGGAGAGGTTTCTTTGACATTTGAACAATCCCACATCGCCATTGACTCGCATGAGCACTATTTAGTGTGAGCCTCTTTCCTGTCATTTGTATTTCACATTTGTTGTTTTGAGAATATGTGTATTAATTATACACTTAGTTCACTACATTTCTTTGCACCTTTCTAGCGTAATCTCGTTTTTATGTTGCATGCTATCCCACATAGGAGCTTGCGATTCACCTACACTGAAACTTCCACTGGTAACTGGGGCAAGTGGTAAACCCACTTCCTGGTACTGCCGTTTCATTTCTGCTTTTATGATTTTTCTAGGAGCAAACCCCCTGACGAAGGGCATTTACCATGCCCGAAATGCATTGGGGATGATTTGCACCTTATTGTATGATGCTTCATTAATACACGTCACCACATGAATGACTGGATTAATTCATGAAATCGCAATGATGATTATGATGACCTAAATAAAAAGCTTATTGCATCAACATTTTGAAGTTGATTCCTATTTGGACACAGGCAGTGCACCTGAGGGACGTTTCCCAGTGGGGAAACGCGACAGTCTCATTGAACTCCACGTCCAGGCTCAGAGGACGATACCTGATTGCACGCCAGTAAAACTGTGTATTTTCTCCACACAAAGATTATTTGAACTTTGGATTACCCCAACGGAGTGCGGGACCCACCACTCTATCTCTTAAATATCCTGCCAGACTATCTCAGTATTTACGGACTCATCATGATAAGTTCTTAGCTCTTATTTTGGTCACTACTTACCCTGTAATGCATGAAATTCTCTCGTTTTTATGCACAGCCTATTATTGTTCCTGCTCACACTTCGCCTCAGTCCCCCTTTACTCTCGCTATGATATAGACTTTTTATTGACATAGAGACAGTATCTTCTTTCTTTTCCCATTTTTTACTTCTTTTACATTTCTGCCTTACTCATTGTAATGTAATAGTCCATTTTTGGACCTCCATTTGTGACTATTTGTGCTGTACATCTTATGTATCATTTTTTATTGGTTTTTTGAAATACACTTCATGGCCATACATTTGCCATGGCATATTGTATCACTACAGAAATACATGGCACATTATGGGCAATTCAATGAACAATTAACATTTGGGAACAGGGTTGGGGGGGTAAGGCATCTTACAGAAAGGTCTACGGTATGTTGCACATTACATGAAAAGACAACACATTATCAAGCAAATAAGCACACATTGATTGTTTTGCACCCGTATGATATGAGTGGAAATTTCTGTTTTCTAATCGGTTTCTATTCTATGCCGGCAAGCTTGGGAATGTTGCCGGCATCTCTAAGTAGGCTCAGTTGACTGATGTGGGGGCGTCGCTTGGTTTAAGGGTACATCCGATGAATTAGGTGTAACTGCGTTTCGTGCATTCGCCTATTGTGTGAAAGGGGCCCAGATGTCTTTCGGTCTGGACGCTGGGGGCATTAACTCCCAAAAGACTGATAACTGCTCTTAACAGTAAGTGATATCATGTATCCATGAATCTATTGTGGGGGCCGTGATGGTGTCCCAGTACATGGCTATTCTACGTTTGGCCAAACAAAGCATCATGGCGGATAGGCAACGCGAGTCAGATGGGCGCTTTTAACATATCCCAATAGGGCAACAAGTGGTGTGCGATCCAGGTTTGTCCCCGTAACCTCATGTACTACATCGTAGACCCATTCCCAGAAGTTGACAATAGGGGGGCATTGCCACGCTAGGTGCAGAAATGTAGTCTGCGATTGTTTGCATCTCCAGCAGTTTGCGTCTGGCCAGAGACCCATTCGAAACATCGGTAGGGGGGTGCAGTAGATGCGATGGAGGAATTTAAAGTGGATTAATCATAACTTGTAGTTAGGGGAAATGAGATCAAGTTGGGTGCAGCAAAAGGTCTACTGTTCATCATGTGGGGCAGGTCTAATTCTGCGCGCCAGTGGGCTAGTGCCTTGGCTGTGGTCACTGGCGAGGAGCTTTGTGTGGTGTCATAGAGGCGTGTTATAAGTTTCTGGGGTGAGGGGTTAGTCAGCAAGTGGTCGAGTGGTGGCAGAACGGGGTGTGCGGCAGGGAAGGAGGCGTGTATCTGCTGACAAGTAGCCCTGGATGTGGGGGACTCCCCAGTTACAGCCGGAGGGGTCTTGAAGTTGTTGTCTGGGTATAGATCTGCAAAGGTGGTGAGACTGAGATGACCGTGGCCCCACTGTAATGCAAAGAGGGGAGAAGGGGGTTATATGCCAGCGTGATAGATGGGGCGTAGAGAATCTGGATGTTTGCCTGTTTGCGCAGAACCCTCCCATGCCCACCTCAGAGTTTCCACAGTGTTTATTTCACCTCTGGGGCGTCTATAGGCTTGATAAATGGCAACTTGCAGTGGGGTGGGAGCAGCCCAAACTTTTTCCATGGCCACGTGGGGTTGGAATGGGGTAGAGTATAGCCAATAGTGCAAATATATGGGCTTGCACGCAGTAAGCATATAATGTGAAGTCCAGTGCGCCCAGACCTCCCTGTTTGAGTGTCAGTGTCAGTAGTTCCCAAGATATGCAAAGTTGTTTGCCCGCCCATGCAAGGGCCGCAGTAAGGGAGCAAAGTCTTTTGAAGAATGCGTGGTTTAATGGCAGGGGTAGGTTAAATATAAATATAGGAACTTTGGCAGCACCACCATTTTCGGTATGGCAATTCTGCCGGCTAAGGACAGGGGCAGCAGGGACCAGGTCAAGACCCTCCCCTTAAGCCAGTCCACAGCACAGCCGTAATTCATGCTCCAGAGTTCATGCATATCCCGGCTGGGACAAATTCCTAGATATTTGATTGGGCCTGTGGCCCATGTTAAGGGATATTCCAGTTCAAAGGGGAGTGCGGCATCAATTAGAGGGTAGAGGACCGATGCGGACCAATTTATGTTCACTCCAGGCAGTCCTCCAAACTGTGTGATCTCCCTCAACACGGGGTTTAGATTCTCCTCGGGCTTAAGTATGTAAAGGGTGATACAGTGAGACTATTAGTCCTCTGTCTGTGAATTCCAATCCTCTAGTTGTATGGTGCTGGCGTATTCTTGCCGCCAGTGGCTCCATAGCTACGGTGAAGAGGAGAGGGGAAACAGGGCAGCCTTGCCTGGTGCCTCCGGTAACTGGAAATGGGTCAGAGATTAGGTTGTTTACTTTCAGCCCGGCAGTGGGGTTAGTGTAGAGTAAGCGGATTAATTTAACAAATTTTGTGCTAATACCCAATCTGGATTAATAGTGAATAGGCATAACCATTCAAGTGAGTCGAATGCCTTCGTGGCATCCAGGAAGGCAGCGAGTGCCGGTAACCGAGGCTTCAGGTGATGAAGTGTGGCAAAGAAGGTGCGCAGGCTGTGTGCCCTGGAACGGCCAGGAATGAACCCTGATTGGCCTGGTCTAGCGATGAGTGGGAGGAGAGATTGAAGCCTAGTAGCAAGCAATTTGGCAAATATTTTAGTATCAATGTTTATAAGGGGTGATGGGCAGTACAAGTCTCGTAGATTTGCAGGCTTGTCTCATTTTAAAAGTGATATTATCACGGCTTCTCGCATGGATGGGGGTAGGGTCCCCTTGTCCAGAGATTCTTGGTAGACTGCGAGAAGGTGGGGTGCTAGCATAGCTGCATACGCTTTGTAGAAGGAAACTGTCAACCCATCGGACCCCGGGGCTTTGTCACCTGGCGTACTTTGTATAGTTTGGATTATGTCTTCGGTGGTAAAGGGTTCGTCAAGGTAAGAGCAGTGTGCTCCATCCAGCCACACCAGCTCGATCGAGTCTAGGTATTCAAGCAGACCTGCACTCGAGCTATCGCTGGCGGAGGTATAAAGTGTGGCATAGAAGTCTGCAAGGAGGTTAAGTGTGGTGCTTTCCACTCTTACAGGACTGGAATTTTCGTTTAAGAGCTCGACAATATATGATGAAGCCCGTGAGTGTCTTGTATTGTGGCCAGGGTTCTGCCAGGGTGGTCCCCCTCGCCGTAGCATCTAGATCTGGCATGTGTGCCTAAAAAACAAGTTTTCCTGTGAGCTTCCTCCTCATATTCAGTGATTTTCCCTACAAGGGTGGCTAAGTGTTTGGTCCACCATTGCGATAGTATGTTAGTTCAGTGTCACTGATGTCTTGTTCTAACCGTGATAAGGTCTGTCTGATTGATTTCAGTACCCCTGTCTGCTTGGCTATGCATGCTCCTCTGATCACAGCCTTTAAGGCCCCGAGAGCACCGAGTGGGATGATACCGGCCCCTCGTTGCTTGAGAAAAAATGCATTATCTCGTTGTGGATCTCTTCCCTGAAGACCGCGTCCAATAGTGTGTTTTGGGGTAGTCTCCAGCTATACGCCCGGGGGACCGTTTGGGGTATTGACCACCTAAGGAGGACAGGTGCGTGATCAGATAGTGTTCAAGACGTGTCGGGTAGCTACTGTTCAGGACGCGATGTCTCCGGTTACCAGCCAGAATTCTAACCTGGACCTTGCATTCTGATGTGGCGAAATACAAGTGCCCTCTATTGTCTCTGGGTGCCATTTTGGCCAGATATCTATTAGCCCCTGTTCCTGAAGTATGGATGTTAATTTCTGGCTCGCCCTGGGGTGCAGGCTGCGGGAGGAGCCCAAGCAGTCAAGTGTGTCGTTCAAGACCAGATAGTGTGGAAGAATCCGGGGTCGTCTGTATTGGGCCCACATATTGCCGCCAGAGTGATTGGAGTTGTCCACAAAGATCCACTCATAATGACAAATCTGCCTTCAGGGTCAGTGATGGTGCGGGAAGTGGTCCAGCCAAGGCCGCGGCGCATCACTATAACTACTCCTCTGACGTAGTTGGACTATGCCGACGAGTACACTTCCCCCCAGTGTCTATTGTGCAGTTTGGCGTCTGATGTGTTTTTGAGATGTGTTTCTTGCAAGAAGCAGATGTCTATCTTGTGCCTAATTAAGTACAAGTGAGTAAGCTGTGTTTTCCTGTGGTCGTTGAGCCTTCTAATGTTACAGGTGAGGAATGTAACTGAGGTCATGTGAGCTGTTGGTGTTCGAGCGTGTTACAGATATGGCCAAGTATGTCGCTCCATGTTTTTCTGTATAGCTTTGGTGTGCATTGACGATATCGAAGGGGACATGGTTGTCTGTATGCCTCAACGTGTAGGGTGAGTACGGGCCTGTGTGTTCGATCTTCTTCCAATGCCGATGTAACCTCCCTCCCCGTCCCCGAACCAATTGTGATAACTATCCCCTCCCACCCTCCTCCCACACGAACGTCCCAACTAGGTTGTGATGTACACCCCTACCGGCACCCACCAACCAACAAATAACTCTCGGACCAGACTGAAAGTGGGGGTTCTCCCAGCGGGACCTGTGACGCCGGCTTACTGCCCTGCCTGGACGGCGGGGTGGCTGAGCAAAGTATGTGCGGAAGGCAATGCAGAGTTTGGGATTTTTAAGACATCAGGTTCTGCTCGAGCAGTATAGGCTTATTGTCAATGTCCTCAGCATTATATGGTCCATATGGGATGCCTGCAGCAACTGTTATGGCATCCAATTCAACAAAGAGAAGATGATTAATTCTGCATCATCAATCATCGCTCATGCCAAGTTCTGTTACAGCGCTCTGAGTGGACCTGGGGGACCGTTTCCAATCAAAGGTTACTTTCAGTTTAGCAGGGTAGAGCAAGGCGCATGGGATTTCGGCCTGTTGAAGGATACATTTTGTAGGAATGAAGTCTCGGCAGGCCGTCTGCACCAGAGGAGTGAAGTTGGGATAGAACGAGATGTTATTGCCTTGATGATTTATGGTTCCGTGCTCTCTGGCCAGGTGCAGTACAGTGTTGTGATCTCGTTAGTTGAGTATACGCGCAATGATTGGTCCTGGTATGGTACCCGCTGGTGGTCGGGGGCCCAGAGAATGTTGTTCACGCTCTACCGTGAACACAGGTGAGAGGTCTGGGCCAAACAGGTCACGCAGTAGTGTCTCAATGTAGGGTTCCATCTTAGAGATCACAGTAGTTTCAGGTATTCCTGTAACACGGAGGTAGTTGCACCTAGATCGAGCCTCTAAGTCCTCATTCTTAGCTTTGATCATGTTGAGGATCTTTTCCATTTGGAGCAGATGTTCATTAGATTCTACTTGGTAGTCATGTGCATCGGAGGCCTGATTCTCAATCAGATCCAGCCTAGATTTGTGGGAGTCGACCTGTTTCTTGACCAAGTCTAGCCTGGAGGTCAGGGCATCTAATTTCGTGTCAGTGGTTTTGAGGCTTGTTCTGACCTCCAGTAGGATCACATGGAGGTCTTCCTCCTGTCTTTTGCCATCTTCTTTGATGCCAGATTCTGGGTCGGAGTCTGGGCCTGCTTCCATAAGACGGGTGACCCGCTTATTTTCTAATGGAAGTTTTGATTGCTTAGGGTCATTTTTCCCCATTTTGTTGAGTTGTTGGGTGCCTGGAAGTCTGATGTTTGACTGTGGACTGCATTTAGAAAAGGGGTGGACCTCTGCAGGAATGTCTTTGCTAATCCCCAAGGTTACTGGGTGCTATGCTGCTTCTTCATTGTGGCTAAGCTTGCTACACTGCCGGAATTTGATTGCCTCCCGACCCGGTAACTCTGAGTCCCGGGGGCTACTGCAGTATTGCCGCTTGGGTTTTCAGCACCGCTCTACCCACGTCCGTGTGAGAGCCTCGGGTGCCAAGAGTTTTGTTCCTGGTTTGCGGAGGATAATTAAGGCGTGCGTGATGGTTGGTGGGTGGATGTCCTTGCCCCCACCTGCCCCGGAGCTGTGCCCAGATCCCAGACGCCAAGCCCCTGCACAGTAGCACCCAGCACCGGCGAGCACAGCAGAAACCCGGCTCGCCCCCAGCACCGCCACGTCAAGGCCCTACCGAGGCCTGATGTCCGGGACAGCAGCAACCAGCCCGCAGTGGCTCCCATCTGGCCACCCCGCCCGGCCGCCCCCACCCCGGCACCAGGTCCCCCCCAGCTGGGGCCCTCCTCAATACAACCTCCGACAAGAGATCTGACCCGTAGGCCCGCCCCGGGTGCTCCCAGACCCAGGGCCGAAGGGGTACTCACGTGTTCAGGCCTCAAGCCGTCACTCTGTGGCGCTGGCCAGTTCCTGCAGGCTTGTGTTCAGTCTCAGCAGATAGGTTAGGCTCTGCATTACATGGCAACCTGCAATGTCCCTGGGCACCTCTCCTTGGATTCCAAAATGCCTCCAGTGGTGAGGCCGGTGGTCCACGCTGGGCGCCAGCCCCGGGGTCTCGGTCACGGTATCCGGGCTGTGGCACGCGGTGTCCGACGGATCGCTGTGGTCCCAGCCAGTCGGCAGCTTGTTTCTCACTCTCCAAAGGATAGCAGCATACAGAGTTTCAGTGTACAGCTGCACGGGTGGTCAGCAGAGCCCGGCCAGCTATGGTTGCCCTCTGATTGCCTTGCTATAAGCGGCTATGTGAAGGATTATAAGCCCGGCTGGCAGAGCCCTCTTAGCGAGCGGCCATCTTGCTGCTCGCGAAGCCACACTTCTTATGTGTCATTATCATGTTTGTATCCAGCACCAGCGTGACAAACCTTATTATCTGGTTTCATCTACATTATTGGCTACCATCTTATACTGTCTTTGAGTGAGTGATTCTGAAATTTTCAAATTTTTTGAGAGAGTTATGTTTCTTTGTGACATTTATTCTCCACAGGCTATTTTTCCATCTAAGACATTGTATTATATTTTTTTTTGTGTTGTGTGTTTTTCAAGTTAGGTCTGGTTTAACCACGTCATTCCACGGAGGCGCGACCCCTTGTGGAATGACTATAGCCACTCAACGTGTTACTCCTGGATTGTGTTGCTCCCAATGGAATCAATACCCACATATATATTCTTAAGGAGGGCTATTTTTGTACCGTGTTGTGGTTAGAAATATCTTTTGCACTTTTTTGGTGGAGTCACAGCCTCTCTCTTCTTTATTAATCAGGATTCGTTACGATATTACCACTTGGGACATATTTTGTCTCATTCTGACCTACGTCACTTTACCACATTTTTAACAATTCTCATCTCACAATATTTCTCTATATTTGCACTGGATCTCTCTTTGAACTTTGTATGTTTCCCTCACATTACTGATTAACTTCCCTGGTATACAATTTTTACTTCCTATTCATTATATTTTTCTCACTATAAGTTCTTCTTTATTTGTCTCGGGTCATCATCTTCCTCTCAAATCTTTCTTTACAACTTCTACGTTAATGTACATTATATTACATGTTTCTTATTTGTAAATATTTCACAGCCTTGAAAAAGTCACATAGTGATGAAACACATGTTGGCTGTTCATCCCTGAAGTACATTAATTTGTGAACCATCTGTATCTGAAGATTAATTGAACATCTATGCTCTACAATAAACAAGAACTGTGCTCCTAAAAACAAAACCTTACTGTCTGGACATTGCACTTATTGTTTTAATACCACTTTGAGTGCTTTGGTTTGTCATATTATATGATTTGTACGTACTGGCTCTCTTTCCAGTGTGTTATTCCACCTTCGGTAGTATGGTGTTCTAAACCATTATAACACCACCAAAATATTTTTGATTCTCATCGAAATTACTTCACACACAATAAATTTGTATGTGTATACACGAGGTGCGATTGTTGAAACCATTACTACCTAGCATTTTTTGGACCATCAGCATTGGTGTGGTCTACCCCTGGTCTGTGTTCTACCCTGGAGTCCATACGCTGTAGTGAAATGAACCACCTCAACAGTTTTGGATTCTGACTCCTCATTTGCATGAGCCACCTGTGGTCATTCTGAATCAGGAAGGGAGTACCAAACAGGTATGGTCTCAACTTCTTCAGTGCCCAGACAGCAAAAAGCTTCTTTTTCTATAGCACTCCACATTTGTTTCCTAGGTAGAAACCTCCCAGAGATGAAGGCTACAAGTTGGTCTAGGGCCTCTTCATTAAGCTGTGATAGTACTGCCCCTATGCCATGTTCTGAGGTATCTGTTTGGACAATAAACTTGTTGCAGATGTCAGGGACCTTGAGCACAGCGGCTGTGCACATGGCCTGCTTAAGGGAGTCAAATGCTTTTTTGACATGCCTCTGTCCAAATCACATTTTAGGGCTGCTTCCTAGAAGTCAAATCAGTCAAGGGGGCAACAATTGTGCCATATCCCTTAACAAACCTCCTGTAGTATTCAGTGAGGTGCAAGAATGCTTTGACCTCAGTCTAGGTTTTGGGGGGCTCCCAGGCCATGATAGTTTCTATCTTGGCCTGGAGGGGCTGCACCTTACCTCTGTCCGCCAGGTGTCTTAAGGACACCACTGACCCCTGCCCTATCTGGCACTTACTGGCCTTGATAGTCAGGCCTGCCTGTTGCAGTGCCTGAAGCACTTCCTGGAGGTGCAAAAGGTGGTCCGTCCAGCTGCTACTGAAAGACAGCTATGTCATCCAGATAGGCAGCACTGAATGCCTCTATTCCAGCAAGGACCTGGTTCACCAACCTTTGGAAGGTGGCAGGGGCATTCTTGAGTCCAGAGGATTACCCTAAACTGGAGTGGAGAAGGCTGACCTCTCCTTTGCTCCTTCTGTTAGGGTGATCTGCCAGTACCCTGATGCCATATCAAAGGTACTTATGTACTGGGCAGCCCCTAACCTGTCAATAAGATCATCAGCTCAAGGTTGGGCTGAGCATATGTCTTTGTGACTGAGTTGAGCCCCCTATAATCCACACAGAACCTGCATTCAGGTGTGGTGCCCTTTGGGGCATCTTTTGGTGCCAGAACAACAGGACTGGACCACGGGCTACTGGAGGGTTCTATCGCACCTATCGCCAGCATTTTAGAAACCTCTTCCTTAATGCTGGCCCTTACCTTATCAGGCAACCTGTAAGTTTTGTTCTTGACAGGAAGGTTGTCTCCTGTGCCCACATCACAGGTACACAGGTGAGTAGTCCAAGGGGTGAGGGGAAACAGAGAGGAGTACTGTCCCAATAGTTGGTGTCAGTCCCTCTGCTGTTCAGGAGTCAGACTGGGGGAGAGGATTACTCCTTCAATTATCCATCTTTCTCCTTGGAGTCTAAGAGGTCAGAGAGATTAATTCTCCTTTTCCTCCTTTCCATCTGTCACCATCAGCATGGTGAGCTCAGACCTCTCAAAGAGGTCGATTGACATGGAGCACCTTGTGGACTTAAAGTCCACCAGGTAGGTGGCCTCATCCTTCCTCTCAATCACCTCATAGGGCCTAGTCCACTAGTCATGCAGGGCCCTGCACTTCACAGGCTCCAAAACCCACACGTTCTGCCCAGGTTGCAAGTCCACCTGGTAGAAGTTTGGTCATACCATTGTTTAATTACATTCTGGCTGGCTTCTAAGTTGTCTGAAGCTTGCTTCTACAACCTAGCCATTTGGCTTCTGAAGGCCAGCATGTAGCTAACTACATCCTGGGGAATCTTCCTGGTAGCTTGCTCCCATCCTTCTTTCACCAAACTCAGAGGTCCTGTGACTGGGTGTCCATACAGAAGGGTTGAAGCGCCCTCCCTTCTGTGGCACCTCTCTGTATGCAAACAGCAGGCATGCAAGAGGATGTCCTACTTACTCGTCATGGCCTTGAGCAGGCCTTTACTCATGCCTTTCAGGGGCTTGTTGAATCTTTCAACAATCCAAATTGTTTGTGGATGGTAGGGGGTGGAGCCTCTGGGTACCTAGTGGCATGATCTACCAGAACAAGGATAAACCTGTTGCCTAAAGCAGTCTTGGGACTAATAGGCCCAATAATGTCAATGCTCACTGTCTCAAAGGGTGTGCCAATGATGGGCAAGGGATTAAGGGAGGCTTTTAGCCTCTGCCCTGTCTTCCTAGTTGCCTTGCAGGTCAAACAAATCATACAGAACGCATCTGAGGAAGTTTTGATCCTAGGCCAATAAAAGTAGGGAACAAGCCTTGCAAAGTTCTTTTCTTGGCCCAGGTGTCCTGCCAGGGTAAATATGTGAGCGAGTAAGAATATCATGTAGCATTAGGGAACCACCAGGCCCTTGTTGGTACATGCACAAGAGCCTTAGGCTCACTGTAAAGGAGGTTGTCCTCCCAGTAAATGTAATGACTAACAGAGGTATCACCTGCTGCATGGGCTTCTGCCTGTTGCCTCATGCCCTCAAGGGTTGGGAACTCCCTCTGTGCCCTACAAAACTCCTCCTTAGTGGGCCTTCCTTCCACATGCCATCCAAAAAGCTCTGGCAGATCACCAGGGGAAGCAATGCCCTCCTCAGTGAGCTCTGGGGTGGCTACTGCAGGTGCCCCATCCACCTCACAGGGAAGACATTCAGGAGCTTGTTTCCAAATCCTCTGCCTTTCCCCTTCTTACCAGCTGGCTTGGCCATTTTCCAGGCGCCAGCCCTTTTGGAGTCCCATCCTGGGCAGTCATGGACATTGTGGTTGCACAGATCCAATCAGGCATCCCCAACATCTCTACATGAGCCTTGAGTTCCACTTCCTTCCATTTAGTGTGCTTAAGGTCATTACCCATCAAATAGTCCACACACCTGGCAGGGCTCAATGCAACTTTCAGAAGACCCTTTCCCCACTCAACAAGGGCTACCGGATACCCTCTCTGTTGTCAGCCTCCACAACCTTGTGTAATGCATAGGGTATCACGTGCTCTGTGGACACCAGCTGTCTCCTTACCATAGTTATGCTGGCACCTGTGCACCTCAGAGCCTCAACACCTTTCCCATTAACAGTGACCCATTGCCTATGCTTTGTTGCACTAAAGGGCACATGGATCCTAGGAACCATCTCACTGTCACCCAGGGACACTAGAGTAGCCCAACTAACTCCACCCCATTAACTTGGACAAACTCCCCCCTCCCAGCACTATACTCGCCACCCCTGGAACATTTCCTTCAGTGGGAGATTATGCTCTTTTTGACACTTGGGATCCCCCTTGTAGTGTCCAAACTCGAAACACTCATAGGTCTTGCGAGTTTTGGGCTGCTGAATTTTGTCATGGTAGTTTTTCTTCTGGTAGCCAGATTAGGAATGGGACCCTTTTACTGTGAGTTGTTTTGGGGTACTTGAGAGAACTCCTTCTTTTAATCCCCCCCTCTTTCTTCTATTGGGAACGCTGACCACCCTTTTGGGAGTCCCTCCCTCCCCCCCAGATACCGTCTTGGACACTCTGGTAATGACTCAGATATCTGCCTCCTCAGCAAGCTTCCTGGGGTCAGAAAGCTTACTATCAAACAGGTGTTGACGCAGCTCTGGAAAATAAGTATCAAGCATGTGCTTCTCCAAAAATAAGTTGTTCAGTCCTGGATAATCATCAACCTTGCTGCCCCTCACTCAGTCCTTCAGTGCCTTGCTAGCATAATCTAAGAAATCCACCCATGTCTGTGATGAAATTTTGTAGCTGGCCCTGAACTGTTGCCTAAAAGTTTCAGGGGTCAGCCCAAATTTACTGACCAAGATGGCCTTCATTGCAGTGTAGCATGTCTGTTCCCCCACTTCCAGTGTGAGAAGTGTGTCCCTCCCCACTGTGGGCATGTACTTCCATAAACTACCACCACAGGACTCCTCTGGGACCTTGTGCACTCCTAGAACCACTTCATAGGCTGCAAACCACTTGTCTATGTGAAAAAACGGAATCCCATTCCCGAGCAAAAAACAGACTCAAATCATCAGAAAGTCCGTACACACAGATATCAGTCCAAATCTTGTGTAATAAAATTCTTCTTTATTTTCTTGGCAAATAAAAATAGCTGGTATAGTCAGAATGCAGCCAACACGTGTTTCGTCTTGGGAATATCACCCATCGACTTCCTCAGGGCTACAATGACAACAATGAGAAACATACACTAAGATAGTATTCAGTGTAATCTATCCACATATCATCATAGCTTAAGTGACAATCAGCTAAACATTGGATTTGTCTAGCACAGAGCAAAATCCATAAAGAGATATTAAAAGGAAGAACCACTAAAGAATCCATCCAGTGAAAAGAGAAGACTTTAACAAAGTGCAAACACCAAAGACCGCAGAGAAATAATAAAAAGAAAGTTTAGATATAAAGAATTATTAGTGCCACTATAAGACCAATAGTTTTATCAGACAAAGAATATCCAACCATATTATTGTGGGCATGCTCAAACAAAAAGAGTGATTATAAATAAAAAGACAAACAACCAGTGCACACAGTGCTCCAAGTTACTCACCTAGAATAAACACTAGGGCAGTTCCGCCAAATTTTAGGCAGACCATACGATCAATCGCATATAATGTAAGTCTACATAAAAAAGAGAAGAAGAAAGAAAGATAGAACAGAGAATACTAAAAGCCCTTTCAGGCTAGGACCAACATTAATAATACCCTCATATTTATCGATGTACAGACTAAGGAAGAGGGCATAATTAAAAAAAAGTGTCTGTACCTCAGATGTTAGAAATAAGCGAGTACTGTCTTAATTAGACCTGTATCCCAAGGGGTATAGCCGAAAGTATAAACAAATGTCTGAAGGACACAAAATCACCTAGGGGAACCTGTAACATCATCCCAAGATAATAACTGACATACTCAGCCATATGAGTTTATACAGTAAGAGAATTAGTCTACATCTAACTCTATGAAATATAACCACAATATAGCATGTAAAATTCCAATATCTTCGTCACAAAAGGACAGGGATGTTCATCCTAACAGTGTCTAGTGGAGACTAGCCAATACATTGGATATTAAGATTTCAAGATACAATAAGACTTTCTGATTTCTTTACCTCTAGAGCGCTCATTTTCCGGTTTAGGAAATTTGAATATATATCTAAAATCAAAAATAGCATGAATTAGTCACACCATATGTGTGAGATTAATATATTTAGTTTGTCACAGAAGGTATTTTGTATTCGAAATTAACAACCACAGAAGCAATAACATTTTAAATCACTCCGGATGTTAAGGCATATAGTTAGAAACATTGTATCCTAACTTTCCCATTTGGACAACTTCGTGTGTTTAAAAGTTTTAAGAATAAGTGCGACAAGCCGAAAAACAAAAAATATATAAAAAATAATCCAATAGCCACAAATGGTCTTGCTTGTTTTCCGATTTAATACATTTAAATATATAACCAAAATCGAAAGTCAGAGATAGCGTAAGTTGGTCACATTCATATGTGTGACATTCATATGTTAGATTCATCAGAGAGATGCCATTTATCCAAAGCTGACAGACATAAGAACAATAATATTTTGAGTCGCTCCGAATAATATAAGCATATAACTGAAGGCATTTCATCCCTACTTGTCTAATTAAACAATTTAGAAAGTTTGGAAAGAGGATATATATAACAAACCAAACCATCCAGTAACCACAAATAACACGGCCAAGCCACAGGCTAATCTCTAAATAGTTAATGGACACATAAAGCAAAGTCACCAGACGTAAAAAGCTTACCAGAATCAGGAGAGTACTCCCGTCGTATTAGGACACCAAATTCGAGTGAAACGAGACCCTAACTTCCCCCCGCTTAAATAAGCAGAGAATCCAATTAGCATTCATTAATTCACAAAAGAAAAAGGAAGGACGGACTGGTCCCCGACAGTGTTTAGGAAAAATCGCCATCTTGGAGTGGCGGAGCATCAGCATGAAGTATAGAAAGGAAGAGCAGAGGGACCAATCAGTATTCATTGCCTCGTAGATAAAAGCGGGAAGACGGACTGATCCCCAGCAGCATTTCAAATAGTCGCCATCTTAGAGTGATAAAACGTCAACAGGAATTATAAGGGATATCGTATTGTAAGACAAAAACCATCTAATAAGACTACAGGTTATACTCGCAGACAGGGTAAATTATAACCCTGACCGCGAGAAACTTCAGAATACAACAGCTGACAAATTATTCCTCAATCAGTGGCCTGGTGAAGCGGTACCGTCGGATGCAGTCCCGTTCAACCACTGTTGCAAGGTCAGGGAATGGCCGATGGACAGCTGGTGCCCTGCAGTGCATAGGTGAAGAAAGAAAGATTGTCAGTCACCCCACATATGTGGCATAGACCAAACTCAATATCACATGATACACCATTACGAGACACAAGTACATGATGCGTGTGCCGTTCCGTAAGGACATGTATGGCACCTACATGGCTAACATCTAACATCACAGTTCAACATGTTCCCTCAACAAGTCCCAGGTTGTGCTATGGGATAATATTAGGCTGTGTCACAGTACCCATGTACTGCTGCCACGTTCCAAACACACACCACAGTGACATGTGAGGACAGATGTGCCCCAGGCATCACAGCTCATCGACAGGTAGATTCCCAGGGACCCTGTATTGCCACATGGACACTGGCATGACATGGTGCATCATGAATACACCACAGCAAAACAACCATGACCCCCACAGGTAGTGGTCCCTGTTGCCTCGGCAGGACAGACATGGATGTCTGTGGCACACACACGCACAACATCAAAGTTCATGCACAAACAAAGTGGATGTGGAGACTGTCACACATTGTGCACATGGAATCAGAGATTGTAAACACAACATGCACACAGACTGTGGAGGACCATCACTATTGTGCCAATGGGTCACCCTGGGACGTACATACCGTCCCACATGGGACTCAGGGGGTATGTGACATGACATACACATACACCACCGTGAAATGTGACCATGCCACATGCTCAGGGATGAACACTTGCACATCACAGTGGTCATGTGCACGACACACCAAGGATCCTGTCCCCATGAACACGTGCACAGCCTGGGAGTGGCTGCCCGAAGTGACACCCACAGAACAACATGTTCACCCCCATACACGGAATAGGTAATGCAGCCTTACATGCCTTAGGATACAGTGTGGACAGGCTGTGGTGTTGTAGGTGTGCCCCTCACTCCCTGGGAAGTATATGTGGCTGGCATATGTTCACCTGTGACAGGCATGGTGACATATGCCAGTGACTTGTCCAGGGACGCGTTGTACAGCAATGGACCGATCGGTATTCCCGGCCGGCCCATTGCATTCAATGTGAGCAGGTACGCGTTGAACAGCAATGGACCGATCGGTGTTCCCGGCCAGCCCATTGCATTCAATGTGAGCGGGTACGCGTTGTATCGCGGGTACGCGTTGAACAGCAATGGACCGATCGGTGTTCCCGGCCGGCCCATTGCATTCAATGTGAGCGGGTACGCGTTGTATGCCTGGTACGCGTTGAACAGCAATGGACCGATCGGTGTTCCCGGCCGGCCCATTGCATTCAATGTGAGCGGGTACGCGTTGTATGCCTGGTACGCGTTGAACAGCAATGGACCGATCGGTGTTCCCGGCCGGCCCATTGCATTCAATGTGAGCTGGTACGCGTTGAACAGCAATGGACCGATCGGTGTTCCCGGCCGGCCCATTGCATTCAATGTGAGCGGATGCAGCGTTGAACAGCAATGGACCGATCGGTGTTCCCGGCCGGCCCATTGCATTCAATGTGAGCGGGTACGCGTTGTATCGCGGGTTCGCGTTGAACAGCAATGGACCGATCGGTGTTCCCGGCCGGCCCATTGCATTCAATGTGAGCGGGTACGCGTTGTATGCCTGGTACGCGTTGAACAGCAATGGACCGATCGGTGTTCCCGTCCGGCCCTTTGCATTCAATGTGAGCGGGTACGCGTTGAACAGCAATGGACCGATCGGTGTTCCCGGCCGGCCATTGCATACAATGTGAGCGGGTACGCGTTGTATGCGCAATACGTGTTGTACAGCAATGGACCGATCGGTGCGCACACATTGGCTATGGCCTGGCCTGGCAACGGACGCGTTTTCAAATCTTTAACGAGTCTGATGCTGTGAATTCAGTTGGTCACCCACAACAATGTTGCAAATTCATGGGTGTCATGAAGTTTAACTTTTGAAGGATGCTGTGGGCGTGTATTAGTGCTGCTATTCCATGGATTGGTCAGATTCAGAAGATGCAAACGACTTGGACCTATCACTTTGGACACATGGGTCAGTATCTGCCTCTGCAGCACACATATAATGCTGGCTGTTCCCCTGAGAGCTCACTTGCCTGCACTACATGCCCCAGGACGACATCTGCCACCACCACTGCTGCTGTACCTGCACCCTCTGGATCCTGCAATGGCACGTACTGTGGAGAGAGCCCCAGCCTTCAGCACTGAGGAGAACCAGGCCCTGCTGGACGGCCTCCTTCCACAGTACAGCAAGCTGTATGGGAAAGCAGGGGAGCAGGTGAGTGTGCTGTTCACTGCCTTACTAAATGTGCATGTTGTCTGACTAGCAAGACTTACAGACTGCACGCCACTGTCTAGAAGGCTCACTGAGTAGTTGTCACCCCCCATAGTGTGTAGTAACATGCACTGAACAGGTATAGTGCAGTGACAGTGCATTTAAACAAGGTTTTACTACCCAGGCAATGATACCATGTAGTAACTGCTGGCAAACGGTCCATAGCCATCGTTGCACTGCCTGTGTACATCATGTGCCCCTGTGATTGAGACATGTATATCCAAATGTGTAATGCACGATTAGGTTGAATGTGTAGTAATGGCATTTTTCACTTTGTCATCCTCACAGGTTGATGCCCACCAGAAGCAGCAGATATGGCTGACCATCGTCCGGGCAGTGAGATCCGTGGGGGTCTACAAGCGCCGGATCCGCAACTGCCAGAAGAGGTGGCAGGACCTTCGGGGCTGGACCCGGAGGATCGCACAGGTCCAGCTGAAGCTGTTGCCTCCTCGCAGGAGGGGCGGACACCGGACCCTGACCCCCCACATGCTCAGGATCCTGGCGGTGGTCTTCCCTGATCTGGATGGGCAGCTGAAGGCCAGAGAGCAGCAAGGAGGGGGTGAGTCCATGACTGCAATGTGAACTTTGTCTGCCATGCTCTGTGCCCTCCTCTGGCCTGGTTAAACTTCCACAGTACATCAGTCATGTGGTCCAGGACCCATGTCCCTCAATTGTGCACTGCCCACTCCTCATCTGATACCCAGGTGTGGCCCTTACAGTCAGGGAATTGTGTCACTTGGGTACTGTGTCCTTGCATTTTGCTCAGCTCAAGGTGGGGGACAGCATTTGTTCCCCTAACTCTGTGGTGGGCATCATGGGTGGGTCCATTGCTTACACAATGCCTGTGTTCTGCCATGTAATCTGCGTGTTACTTTGATATGTGGTCCAATTGCTGAGATGATCCACCACATGTGCCTGGGGTATCTGGCACACACCCATGCTGCGGGTGGGTACAATGTTTGGGCCCCAGGAGTGTGTATATTACGTGTGTCACACATACTTAGCCACCTGCCTACTGTCCAGGGCTCATCCCTCATTCACGTGGGGCAGGACAGTCATGCCTACTCCAGGCCATACAATACACTCTGTACTCCCACTCACGTGTATCAGCTGACACGTTGTGCTCAGTGATATGTCCCCTCAGGTGTCTGCCTCTGTGTCAGTGTGCTGTGACTTCGTTGTTAGGGCTGTTTCTCGTTTGGGGCTCAGCATGCCACCGGAGATGTGACATAGGAGACGATACTTGTGTGACACATAGGTGTTTGATCACCTGACCGTGCAGACTGGGTTATGCGAATGTGATGTTCAGGCAGCTGCTTCCCATTCACAGCAGATTGTGAGGTGCTCAGGTTCAGAGGGTTCTGTTACAGGTCTCCCATATGTCCAATTGGTATGACGTGGACAGATAAGGGTTCAGATGATGTGGTGTGTGGGGGATGTACATGGATGTTCAGCTCCAGGACTTGCATTCCCCATGACCTACTATAGTGACAGTGCAGACTGTTGTTGTCTGGCTGCCCTGCCCATGTGACTGGAGACAGTGATGTATGACTTAGCAGGCATGCCTGTGCCATGGCATGAAACTTCCTATGAGTGATCCTGCAGGGGAGTGACATGTGCTACATGCACACCATTGTGGCAATGACTATCAGGACATGGGTGCATCATGGTGTCTGTCGCTGGTATGCATCACAAGCATTTCAAAATTGACTCTGGGCATCCCTTTATCCGGACACCTGTACTGACTCAGTGGCAAGAGTTGTGATGTGCGCATGTTCACATGCTTCACCGTCTTCTCTGCACTGTCCAACTACTGTGTAGGTGGTGCATGTGTCCACACTGGGGTATTGCCATCCGACAGACACCAGACAGATGGGTGCAAGGCCAGGAGAGATGTGAGTGCCATGGTTGACCATCAGACTGACAATTGGCTTCCCCTACTCTGTTTGGGCACTTTTAGCAATGTTCAACTAAGGATGCCAGGGCTTGCTCTGTAATGTGCTGTACTTACTGTGGTGTGTGCGTTCGGTGCAGGTGTCTGATGTCTGTCTGTTTCCCTATTGTTTGCAGATACATCCACGGCCACAGGAGGGGACAGCTCCACGGACCAGGAGGAGCCGCAGAGCCAGACTGGGTCAGCAGCCGAGGAGTGGTCGGAGGGACCCAGTGGCACGGAGGGCGAGGGGAGCCACACCGAGGAGTCCTCAGCACCATCCACCTCAGCTGAGGACTACAGCAGCTCGGAGGATGACTCCCTTGTGGAGGCGGGTGTCAGCAGCCACCACACCACAGCTAGTGTTGCTGTCCCCGCCACCACCACCACCACCGCCCTCCCATCGGCTCCCATTCCCCAGGTCCGTGGAGGCTCCCATGTTCGGGAGCATGTCTCCTTCGTGCCAGGCACCGCACCCCCTGCCCCTGTGTCCCCTGCTGCCCTGAGTGAGGAGTCTGTGTACCTCCTTCGCCAGCTCCATGTAGGGCAGACAGCGATGCTGAGTGTCCTCCATGCACACACCACTCTGTTGACTCAGCTGGTGTCGTTCATGGAGGGCATCTCATCGGGCATGTCTGCCCTACAGAGGGGCAATAGGTCCATGGACTCCTCCCTGACGGCAGCAGTGTCCCTCCTCCAACAGTCCCTCACCCCTCGTACCTCTGCCCCATCCACACTCCCCAGCACCTTACCTGTCCCAAGCACACACACACCAGCACAGGCACACACCAGCACAGACACAGGCAGCACACAGACACACACGCCAAAATCCACACGCACACGCACGCACAGTCAGGGGACTGAAACCACACTCACAGGGGTGGGGCCAAGGCACACACACAGACATCCACGAGCACTGCGCAGTCCTCACTTACCTCTCCCTCCAAGGCCCCTTCCCTTGCCTCACCTGCAACCCCAAAGACACAGCGGGTCTTCCTCAGTGACCTCGGCCTCTTCCCCTCCGATCCAGCTGATCCAGCATTCAGGGGGAAGAGGAAGCCCACCCACACGGAGGGAGTGCCCCTCGCCCCCGGACACCCTCCCCCAGGCGCAGACCAACTGACGCCCCCACCCGCAAGTCCCCCAGGACCCGGAAGAGCAAGACCCCGCCGCCGCCCTGCAGCTCAAGCACCAAGTCTCCTTCCTCCATCCCTCAGGCCCCCACTCCACAGGTGCCCCCACCACACCCTGCCCCAGGTTCCCCCACCCACAGATACATCATCCCCAAAAAGATCCGGCCTTCTCCCCCTGCCACTTGCTCTTCCGGCACCACACCCCCGCTGCGCATTTCTGTGCCACTGGTGTGGAGACGGTGTCCTCCCCCTCTGTCCTGCCCACCTTACCTGAACCCCATTCTCCTCCCCTGGAGGTAGGCACTGTAGTGGAGTCCACTACCACCCCGTCTGACTTGGGCACTGCAGTGGGGAACCTGTCCACTCCATCTGCACGGCCCACTGCAGTCGTGCCGGCACCCACACCATCTGAGTCATGCCCCCCAGTTGTGCCGGCACACACCATGTGAGACACCTCCACTGTAGTTGTCAGTGGCTCTCCGGCACCCACCACCCCTTCACTTCCTCCTTCTGGTGAGCCCTGATCCTGTCCCTGCGGTGCCTGGCCTGCCCCCCGTATGCCCCTCTGAGGGGATTGTCCCTGGTGTGTAGCAGTGCAGGCATGCGTAGGGTGACATCTGCCACTGTCACCCTGTTTTGACTTTCAGAATGGACTGGCCATTGGCCTTTGTTTCTATTTTTTCTGGACTTTAACTTTAGAACCCACATATGCTGAATACAGCTACTTTCTGATCTCTAGTGGTTTTGCTTCTGATGTACATGATGTTGATGATGCTAACCGTGCCCTTGCTGCAGTGATGGTGATTTTTGGTCTCATGAAAATGAAGTGTTACTGTGCAGGAACCCATGTGGTCCACGGGTAATGTGTCCTATCCTGTAGTGTATCCATGTCATCCTTAGCAGCATATGAGGGTGTCATGTTTTTAATATTTGGCAATGGGATTTCCTACTTACATTTGCAAAATCACATCTGTTGCTTACACCCCTGCACATCTGTTGTGCTTGCCATTGTTCAATTAGTCTCCTTCCCTGACCGTGTGTCCATCTCCACTGGACATGCAAGTTTGGGCATCAATGGGGAAGGACTCATCTGTGTTGTCAGTGCAACTTGCTATACATGTGTGTTGGATCTGTGCTGATGATTTCGTTGACACTCCCATGACCAGGCTGATATGACGGGAGCCTTCATTTCGTGCTAATTGTTGACTGTGTGACCAAGTGTTCTGCTGACATGATGGTGCCCTACTGAGGCGACATATGGCACAGCTTTCCTCACACAGGAGTGGAGTCCACTCATGGCAGTGAGTAATCCTGTGACATTGCCTGAGCCCAAGGTGTGTGTTGTGTGAGCATGTCTGTGTGTGTTCACTTCCATTTTGCTGTGCATGCAGGGATCCCTAGTGATGTTCCTGTTTGTGATGCTTGCTGAGTTGACCTATGTTCCCCCAAAGTCTTCTCCCTGGGTTCTCTGTGATGTGGGTACATGGCACATTACTGGTCATCAGGGTGTCACCCATAGGTGTGTTTGCTGTCAGGGCTGAGTTTGTGGGCTAACACAGATGGGACACAGTCAGGATTCCCCTTGGCACTTGTTGTTTACACCTGTCATGTAATTTCCAGTTTGTGTTATCTTTCAGTGATTGTGACACGTTGTGTGTGTGACTGCTGGCACTCCTCAGGGTCAGGGCTGCAATGTTGGTATTTGTCTATGTGTGTTCTTTGTGGGTGACCTTGGCTTCTTCATTGGTGTGGGACTGTGGCTGGGATCCCATTGGTTGGTGTGGTATTGCCGTCATGTACATGTACAGCGTAGTGTGCAGTGTGTCAGACATTCAGGAGTCTTGTTGAGTGGCCATGTGTGATGTGTTTCTGCACCTTAGTTACCACCCCCCCCCCATGGGATTGTCATGGGTGCATGTGCAATGTCACCAGTGCATGTGATCTTCACTGCTGCACATTGTTGGAGGTCGAGGTGTGTGGTGTAGAGTGTGTGCAGATGAGAGTTGTTGCCCGGCTAGACCCCTGCCTCCATGTTGGCCTTGGCTTACTGGCCGTGCTGATTGATTTGTGCTTGTGTAGGTGTGATGGTAGTTTGTTGCTCAGGACACATGACTGTGGTTCACAGTGTGAACGACATCTAGCTTTGTCATCACAGTGGGATTGTCATGCAGCCCAGGGTCAACACATTGTGGGGACCCTGGGGGTAGTGCTGTGGTGTGTCTGTGTCTTGCTGTGTCAGTTGCTGTTCCTACATGCTTGTGTGACATGTGTGATTTGTGCTCCCTCTCATCTAACAATGCCTGATTGCCCACATAGGGGATTTGGATCCATGAGTTACTTTTGTGTGGCACTGCATGTGCATCTGTGTAATTGGTATTCAGGCCTCATCATGTGTTGTGTGGTTTCCTGGGGACACTGGCACCCCCCCCCCTCACCTGTTGTGTTTGATGTGCAGTGTGGGGCTGCCTGTTTGTGTTTGTGCATCTGCACCACTGCATTGGCATATCTTTAGTGTGCCATTGGCTGTATGTTGTTTGGTGGGTTTGACCTGCTGTCCCTGGGACTCCTAGGTCATCAGTCAGCACTATGATCATTGTTTGTGTGTCCCATTGCTGCCATGGTATGGTATTTGTTCAGCTCACATCTACAGTCTCCACAGGATATCTCCATTTGTGTGCCCATTGGTGCAAAGATGTGGGTCTGCATTATGATGGTCACTTCTGTCATTGTGTCATTGATGAATGTTGACAGTGTCAGCCCCCATGGGTGATGTTTGTCTGCACATGGCCAAAGGTATGTCTTATTTGCACTGCACTGTTTGCCTCCCACAATCTATGTTGCTATGGGACACAGGCACTACTTTGCCACTGATGTGTTTGTTGTTCTGTGACCAGGAATCATCCATGCATTTTGGCAGTTGCAGTTTTTTCAATGTCAACACTTACCTTTTGGTCACTGTGATGATGAGGGTTGGACCCCATTCTCACAATGTTCAAAATGTGCTTCAGCTATGGACCCCACACTTACCTTTTGGTCACTGTGATGATGGGGGCTTAGACCCCATTGTCACAATGTTCAAAATGTGCTTCAGCTATGGACCCCACACTTACCTTTTGGTCACTGTGATGATGGGGGCTTAGACCCCATTGTCACAATGTTCAAAATGTGCTTCAGCTATGGACCCCACACTTACCTTTTGGTCACTGTGATGATGGGGGTTGGACCCCATTGCCACAGTGGTCATGGTCTGCTTGCATTGTGGAGGCCACACACATTTATGTGTGACACATGTGATAGGGGTTCACATTGTGTGTTCATGGTCATGCTCAGTGTTTTAGGCATTTGACACAGTCTACACACGCTTGTCATGGTGTTGGGGGGATGTCTTTTTCTTGCATTCCCTAGGTTGTAGTGTGCTGGTTGTGTCATGCATTGTCCATCCTATGAGTGGGGGTGGTGTTGGTTGCAGGCATCCAGCCCCCCATGGGTAGGGGTGGTGGTAGTGGTAGGCATCCAGCACCCCCTGGGCAGGGGTGGTAGTAGTGGTAGGCATCTAGCCCCCCCTGGGTAGGGGTGGTAGTAGTGGTAGGCATCCAGCCCCCCATGGGCAGGGGTGGTATTAGTGGTAGGCATCTAGCACCCCCTGGGTAGGGGTGGTAGTAGTGGTAGGCATCCAGCCCTCCATGGGTAGGGGTGGTTGTAGTGACAGGCATCTGGCACCCCCTGAGTAGGGGTGGTAGTGGTGCTGGGCATCCAGCCCCCCATGGGTAGGGGTGGTTGTAGTGACAGACATCTGACACCCCCTGAGTAGGGGTGGTAGTGGGCATCCAGCCCCCCATGGGTAGAGGTGGTAGTAGTGACAGGCATCTGGCACCCCCTGGGTAGGGGTGATAGTAGTGGTAGGCATCCAGCCCCCCATGGGTAGAGGTGGTAGTAGTGACAGGCATCTGGCACCCCCTGGGTAGGGGTGGTAGTAGTGGTAGGCATCTAGCACCCCTGGGCAGGGGTGGTAGTAGTGGTGGGCATCCAGCCCCCATGGGTAGAGGTGGTAGTAGTGACAGGCATCTGGCACCCCCTGGGTAGGGGTGGTAGTAGTGGTAGGCATCTAGCACCCCCTGGGCAGGGGTGGTAGTAGTGGTAGGCATCCAGCCCCCATGGGTAGAGGTGGTAGTAGTGACAGGCATCTGGCACCCCATGGAGTAGGGGTGGTAGTAGTGGTAGGCATCTAGCACCCCTGGGCAGGGGTGGTAGTAGTGGTAGGCATCCAGCCCCCCATGGGTAGAGGTGGTAGTAGTGACAGGCATCTGGCACCCCCTGGGCAGGGGTGGTAGTAGTGGTAGGCATCCAGCCCCCCATGGGCAGGGGTGGTAGTAGTGGTAGGCATCCAGCCCCCCATGGGTAGAGGTGGTAGTAGTGACAGGCATCTGGCACCCCCTGGGCAGGGGTGGTAGTAGTGGTAGGCATCCAGCCCCCATGGGCAGGGGTGGTAGTAGTGGTAGGCATCTAGCACCCCCTGGGTAGGGGTGGTAGTAGTGGTGGGCATCCAGCCCCCATGGGTAGGGGTGGTAGTAGTGACAGGCATCTGGCACCCCCTGAGTAGGGGTGGTAGTGGTGGTGGGCATCCAGCCCCCATGGGTAGAGGTGGTAGTAGTGACAGGCATCTGGCACCCCTGGGCAGAGGTGGTAGTAGTGGTAGGCATCCAGCCCACCATGGGCAGGGGTGGTAGTAGTGGTAGGCATCTGGCACCCCCTGGGTAGGGGTGGTAGTAGTGGTGGGCATCCAGCCCCCCATGGGTAGAGGTGGTAGTAGTGACAGGCATCTGGCACCCCCTGGGCAGGGGTGGTAGTAGTGGTAGACATCCAGCCCCCCATGGGCAGGGGTGGTAGTAGTGGTAGGCATCTGGCACCCCTGGGTAGGGGTGGTAGTAGTGGTAGGCATCTAGCACCCCCTGGGCAGGGGTGGTAGTAGTGGTAGGCATCCAGCCCCCCATGGGTAGAGGTGGTAGTAGTGACAGGCATCTGGCACCCCCTGGGCAGGGGTGGTAGTAGTGGTAGGCATCCAGCGCCCCATGGGCAGGGGTGGTAGTAGTGGTAGGCATCCAGCCCCCCATGGGTATCGGTGGTAGTAGTGACAGGCATCTGGCACCCCTTGGGTAGGGGTGGTTGTAGTGACAGGCATCTGGCACCCCCTGAGTAGGGGTGGTAGTGGTGGTGGGCATCCAGCCCCCCATGGGTAGAGGTGGTAGTAGTGACAGGCATCTGGCACCCCCTGGGTAGGGGTGGTAGTAGTGGTAGGCATCTAGCACCCCCTGGGCAGGGGTGGTAGTAGTGGTAGGCATCCAGCCCCCCATGGGTAGAGGTAGTAGTAGTGACAGGCATCTGGCACCCCCTGGGCAGGGGTGGTAGTAGTGGTAGGCATCCAGCCCCCCATGGGTAGAGGTGGTAGTAGTGACAGGCATCTGGCACCCCCTGGGCAGGGGTGGTAGTAGTGGTAGGCATCCAGCCCCCCATGGGCAGGGGTGGTAGTAGTGGTAGGCATCTGGCACCCCTGGGTAGGGGTGGTAGTAGTGGTAGGCATCTAGCACCCCCTGGGCAGGGGTGGTAGTAGTGGTAGGCATCCAGCCCCCCATGGGTAGAAGTGGTAGTAGTGACAGGCATCTGGCACCCCCTGGGCAGGGGTGGTAGTAGTGGTAGGCATCCAGCCCCCCATGGGTAGAGGTGGTAGTAGTGACAGGCATCTGGCACCCCCTGGGCAGGGGTGGTAGTAGTGGTAGGCATCCAGCCCCCCATGGGTAGAGGTGGTAGTAGTGACAGGCATCTGGCACCCCCTGAGTAGGGGTGGTAGTGGTGGTGGGCATACAGGCCCCTATGTGTATGTGTGGCATTGGTGATGGCCATCCCGCCCCTATGGTGCTGCTGTTGCTGGTGTAAGTATTTCTGCATCCCTCTGTGTGTGTGTGATATGTTGGGTACGTGTAGTTTGTTTTTGTAGTTGGTGTCTGACTTACCTTCTGCGCCGTACGCATCCGTGCCTGTTCCGGTAATAGATGTAGAATATTGGTAGGATCGGCACGATGGGATTCATGGTTGGTTCGTCTCGTTCGTCTTTCTCTTTGCTTCGCCTCGTCCTCGTCGCTGGCGTGTTCGTCTCGTAGCCGTGGATCGTCTTGTGGCGCGAATCGGAGCTTATGTGCGCCTCGCCCGGATGCTTTGACGTGCCGTGCGTAGCGACGGGTTCGGCGCGTACGGAAAGCGCATCGTACTTGTCCGGCCGGACCGGGCTGCATTTTAGCTTCCGTGCGACTCGATTCAGCGTTTCCGGATCCGCCTCGGTCGGAGTACAGGACCTGTATTGGGTGAGTACGACTGGGTCGGGATTTGGGCAGTTGTGCGCATCGTACTTGCTCGTTCGGACGTATGTGCGGATCGGTCAAGAAACAGGCATTCGCCTGGCTTTTTTCCTGACCGAATGGTATTAGGTGCGCCTCCGACCGGGATCGGAATCGACCCCTCAGTCCCTATATTCTATCATCCTGTAATCCCAAGGCACAGTTCTGTTTCTAAGCAGAATCCCTGCAACATGGCGCTGCCAATGATGGTCTGATACTTATTTAGTGGGTCTCCTGAGTAGTACTTGGGCGTGTCCATAATAGCCCTTACATCTACCACCGGAGACATCTGTGGTGCTGGGGACTAATCCTCCACAGTATGTTAGGAAGCACCTCATATTTCTGTTGATTGTTCAGGCTTCAAACATTAAAAGGATAACCCATTTTGTGTTTGCACTTTGTTTCTATTTCTGGTTTGGTCATGCAACCGATCCCCATTGCAGAGAATTGCAGAGCTGCAGTTCAAACTCATGCAACTTTACATGGCCTTACTAATGGGGGTGGTGAGTTTATCCTCATGGTTGAAGCCCACTCTGGCTATCGCTTTGAAGTCTTTTATTCTTGGGTCAGTTCTCTGGCTGTGGATGCTAATACCAACACATTTCATGAATACTCAAATGTTGCTCCGCCAGAAGCATACAGAGCATATGTGCTCTTAGAAATGCCATTATCACATTGGGAACATCAAACTTGGTTCCAAGGTGCCCTTATTTTTTTTTATCTGTTTTTATTAACTTGTTTGAGTAGTTATACATATTGCAATCTTAAGTGCTTCTCACAGAAACATAGCCAGAAGAAGAAATGTTATATGCATGTCAAAACTGTGGAAGATTTACAAGTAACGTGTATTCAGACGTGTGTCAACGTTACATTTGTGCGTTACACTGAATAAATCTTGTGCAATAATCCTGACATGTAACAATGACAATGTTCCATAAGTTGGCTAACTGCAAGCACGCGTATTTAGTTCGATCAATCTTATCACCACCTAGGAACTGTGCTGTACCCCCGGTGGCTATTGACCAGACAGCTATGTCAGAACAAAACACATGCACCATATAACATAAGGGGAGAAAAGGAGATGGACCTAACTGATAGAGAGGGTGTGTGCGAACATCTGCCGTGTGTCTCATGTGACCTAGAGCAAACAAGTGCATTGCCCCAGTCCTGCATTGGGTCTTATTATGTGTAGCAGTTAATATGTGCACCATGCTTTGTGATGACTGCCGTGCTGTCAAGTGTGTGGTTCCCCTTTGTGAATGGGGGCGCCACCATTTTTCAGAGCAGGCAGTGGTTAAATGGACGACTGGCAACTCTGAAAAAATGAAAAGAAAACTTTTCATTTAGTATTTTTGGAGAAATCAATTAATAAACAGCTGTCAGACTATGTTGAGTCTTCAGGTAGCCTCGATACATCGCAATCAGGTTTTAGGCCTAAGTACAGCACGGAGACAGCCCTGGTGGCTGTCACAGATAACATCAGAATGGCCTTGGATGAGGGCCAATCCACTCTTCTCGGGCTGTTAGACCTCTCGGCCGCGTTTGACACGGTCAATCACCAGATTCTGCTTAGGAGGTTGGAGGACATAGGGATTGGAGATTTAGCCCTGCGGTGGTTGACAAGCTTTCTTACTAATCGATCTCAGACAGTCAACCTCGGACCCTTTAGATCTAGAACCATGGAGCTGTCCAAGGGAGTGCCACAGGGCTCATGTTTGAGCCCCACTCTGTTTAACATATATGTCACTCCCTTGGCAGATCTCCTGAGGTCTTCCGGGTTTACACCAATCTCATACGCTGATGATACGCAGCTTACTTTCTCTTTCAATAAATCTATCCTCTCAGCCCAGGCTACCTTCTCCTCGGGCATGACAGCGATATCTAATTGGATGAGGAGTAACTTCCTTTAGCTTAACGTAGGGAAGACCGAGATCATGCTTTTTGGTGAGGCCTCATTGTTATGGTCACCAAACTGGTGGCCACCAGATCTCGGTTCTCCCCCTACACCTAAGACAGCCATAAAAAATCTTGGTGTCTGCCGGGATCAGGCGTTAACCTTGAAGAAACACGTGGCCCATACTGTCAGCGCCTGTTTCCATGCGTTGAGTTTGCTGAGACGTGTCTTTCCTTTTCTTCCAGACTCCTCAAGGAAAACCCTCATCCAGGCACTGGTTCTAAGCAGATTAGATTATTGTAACGCTCTGCTGGTATCAGCTAATGAATCTTCTCTGTATCGGTTGCAAGTAGTCCAGAACACCGCGGCGCACCTGGTTTTAAATGTATCCTCCAGAACTGCCTCCGACAGCTCCACTGGTTGCCGGTGCGCAAGCGCATCAAGTTCAAAATCTGCTGCACCGTCCATAAAGCTGTGTTTGGCAAAAGCCTCGCCTACCTTGCTGAGAAATTCAATCACTATACCCCCGCTAGGGATCTGCGCTCAGGATCTAAATCTCTTCTCGTAGTCCCCCGGGTCAAGAAGTCTAAGATGGGGAGGGAAAGCCTTTTCACATCTTGCACCTCAGCATTGGAATGAGCTTCCCATTACGCTAAGTTCAAAGCGCTTTCATCAATAGTTCACGAATCCACTCAAAAATGGCGCCTACTTTTTCATCCTGCAAGACTGTTTCTAACTCTACTACCACCCTGCCCCTGTGCGACAGCTTCACCAGGCTCCAGCTTAAAAGGAAGTATCAGTTCCACTTCCTGGCCCATGTTGGATGTCGGGACAGACGCGGCGGCAGACGCGATGATGACTGCATGTAATAGGAGCGATATCACTTTCTAACTTTCTATTCTTAAAGCTAATGACTTTTGATTTTGACTCACCCATACATACGTCTATTGTAGGAGCGCGTAGATCGCCTTACGGAAGTCGAATATAGAGCCACATGTGAAGAGATCATTTTCCTTTACACGGACACTTACACAGTAAGTGATATGGGATTTTGTGTTTAGACATGTTTTTGTTTTCGATTGTGCCGATTGTTATCCTGAATTTTGGATTACCCGTGTATACGTCTATTTCAGTAGTGACCAGATCACCTCGAAGGGCAGAACGTAAAGCGACATGTCAAGAAAGTCTTTCCCCTCTAATCTGACACTTACGCAGTAAGTGTCATGGACACTTTTGTTTAGACATGTCCTGTATCTAGATTCCCCTCATGTCTCTGCTATATAGTCTGCCTGAAACACCTATACTTTAAAAAAAAATCATGTGAGGGGAAGGCAGCATTTTTTCAGGTTGAGTACCTCAATAAATTCGATCGGCCCTAAACCCTGATTGAAGTGATGCAAGGATCACTAAGTTATACACAGTAGATAATGGCATGATAAGCCACTTTTACAGCAGCATACATTACTTGTGATTACAGGAGTACACATAATCCTTTCAGTGGCCTTTTCATGTTATTTTTGTTTTCTTTTTCTCTTTACCAGTATGAAGCATTTGAACTTTAAGGGAATGCATCTTCAGACATCCCCCAAAAACCTGGAATATTCATAGTCTCACTCTGCCCAGGCAGTTTCCTGAACCTTGGAAAACTTAACATGGTAATGTTGGATAAAGGAGGCTCTACTTTTTGTCTTTGTATCAATATGAAGTGGTTCTCTCATGCAAAGCGTTTTCCTCTTCAATTAGGATACAATACTCTTTTGAACTCGGCCCTTTCTGGATGAAGTAATACCCGACAATACATCCCATATAATTTTTTATCGTCTAGACATTGGACATTCGAGCTAGAAGCATAGGTATTCATTTACATCGTACCAAGAATAATCGTGCATGATCTTCATAGCTACACAATATATGGCATTTGTGGTATCTTCTATCACTGTAGATATGTAAATTCTAACAGGCCTTATGAGTCATACTGAAACATACACGTGCAGCATGAATCTAAATATGGCTGCATCTATCCTGGATTATATGCATTATGCACTGGTTTTGTTATATTTCTTACACATTGGGTGTTTTCTAGACTATCCTGCATGGGGTATTATTTGGTGATTATAGGAAATTTATCACAATTGGGCTCACCCAGCACTTTTTTATTGGTTTAGTTATTTTAAAATTATATAACTTCAGCTATATTGGCTTCAACCCACCTACTGTGATCTAAGAAACATTAATAATATGACTAGAATTTCTTAATAAGATTTACATATTGCAGGCAAACATATCATGTACCTATATGTTTTTCTCTCTTTTGTGTCCTGTACAGTGATACAAATGACGGCCCCCTGATGAAGGCATTCCCGCCGAAATGCGCATAGTGTCTATACACCATCAGCTTCTGTGCCCATATATTGTCTTATATAAAAAATCTTTTTAGATTTTCAGGTTTATTATATCATGAACTAATTGCTATCCGTATTACAGTTTAATGAATTGACACACTATATACTGTAGCACAATTGTCTAAGATTATCAACAATGTATACAAATAACTTTTGCATTTATTAATGTACAGGATAACAGAATTGTGAATCATGCTTTTAATGCAGTAAAGATTACTATTAATTTATAATATAAAACAATTTTTTTATATATATAAAATTAAAAGATTTTTGTGATAATACTACATGAAGTCCTTCAAGTTATTCAATGAATTGCAATCTCATGTATATATTATATGCCTGCACGTTTTTTGTCTATTTTCTCTTTTAATAGTTCCTAACGCTAAAGCCCTCCATCCTCGATGGATGCAGTTGGTGATATCCATAACATCTGTTGAAGTAGACTTCATCTTTGATCCATCTTTATAGACACAAGAATTTCTTCAATATGAGCATGTTTATCCCATGCCCGGCACTGGTTTACCTCTTGACCAGTATAAAAAGTCATTTATACTGATGGTTCAGCCCAACCTGCTATATGCACTAAGCACCAATATTCCGCAGTGTGCGCCACTGTTCTTGGTGTGATGTTGGATGGAAAATTCCAACCACAAACTCACACCCAGTCCTTAGGACACTGCACTGCGCAGTTGACTGAACAGAAAGCGTTACTTCTTGCACTAGAACATACGGATCCTGCATTCCCCACACTTATAGTGTGTGATTCGTATTACTGTGTCCAGTCCTTTAATGATAATTTACATTATTGGCGCCAAAATGGATTCAAAGATTTTAAAGGCAACAAAATAAAGCATAAAATGCTGTGGGTGAAAGTGCAGACCTGAAAGATAGGTTGCCAGGGACTCACGTCATATATACGTTGAATAATCAACGTGTGGGAACTCATATTGTATGGAATTTTCTGGCTGATGAAGTGGCCAAATCTGCAGTTGCAACTGCAACATATGCTGTGATTACTCGTTTTTAAACGAGAATAGATAACGGCATACTGGCTGCTGTGCCCTTTACCTAAAGGATTTCCTGCTGAATACGCATATCATTTAAGGACACAAAAAGTTCCCTTTGTAACGATTCCAGGAGTTGGTTAGCATTTGATGCCCAACCAAGACCGCAGGCTAGCTTTAGTGATAGCTGCACATGAAGGTGCTGCTTCTGCACACGCAGGTGTGGCAGCCACAATCTAGTTGCTAAAGCAACGTTATTTGTTGGCATGGCTTATATCAATAGGCCAAAAAATATCTACTGTGTCATGATATTTGTCAACAAATTAAAGCTTCCACCGTGGCTCGTCCACCGCAGACACACCTCTTGATTTCCAACTAACTTTCGGCTGCATTTATTTGGACCGCTGTGGTCCTCTCGTTTCAGATGGAGCATTTACAATTATGCAAGTTGCAGTTGATTCTTTCTCAAGGTTTCTCTGGTCCTGGCCACAACCTTTGGGTTATGCTCTCAATGTTATTAAAGACATGCAAGTCTTTATCGGGACACATGCATGCATTGCAATCCACTCGGACCAGGGCCCTGCTTTTGCTTCTATGGCTTACAGGGTTTCTCTGGCTTCTCTGGTTGTAGAGGTGCATTATTCTTCTTTCCACATTGGCCTGAGGGCAATCCAGTTGTGGAGAGGATGAACTGTGACTTAAAGCAGTCCTTAACAGCTAGAGTATTAGGTACAGGGTGTAGCTGGATCCACCATCTACATGGGGTACAACGAGCACTTAACAATCTTCCTAAAGGATCGCTGGGTGGCTGCACCCCTTACGATGTCCTCTTTGGAATTAAAATGTAGGTTGCAGAACTTGACAGTTCAGATATTGTGGCAGCAGCCATGCCCTTTGACATAAATGATTGTTGTGCTATCTTACAGGATCTACAAAACTTCTGTGACAATCAATCCAATGAACAGTTGAAGGTGTCTGCCTCTGCAGGAATTAAGAAGAATCCAGAACCTTCTGGCTGGATTCCACAACTTGGGGATCACATTTATGAAAAGATTGAGCTGTGCACTGGTGCCAGTCCTTGGCATTCAAGGTTCAAGAACTATCATTTTGCCCCAGCTTGCTGGTTAATCAAAAAACAATTGTTTTGTCTCCATCTATCATATTAAGTCACATCATGTGGCCACTTCTTAATAGTAAGCCACAAGTAGTCCTTAGTTGATGCCTAACTCCTCTTGTTACCATTCAGGAAATTCCTTTATAGCCTGGGAGCACCATCGAAGCGGTTTCTCCCAGAGCTGGGTGGTTGGAGAATGACCTTTAGTTAATTTCTAATACCGCTACAAATGCCAGGAACATGACTGAAGTGAGTACTGTACTTACTACTGAGTATTCTGCAGCTGATGTTGTTTATACTGATCCACCCTTAGCGGAATCTATCAGCTTGCTTTCTGCACCTGTGGCTCCTGCTTTGCAGCAAACTGCTTCTGGTTATTATGTGGGAACAGATGATTTTTCAACTGACTCTTTTGACAGTTCCTCCGTTTTAGAAACTCCGCCTAAACTGGCTTGTGTTTTCTTTTCATGGCTGAAACACACTTATCTGGTCCCTCCTTGGATATATATTTGAATAACACTTTCCTTGGTTTTTATATTTCTATGAATTGGATTTGTTAATGTTTTCTTCTTGCGGATTAATGGCCATTATCTCCCAGAACACTCTGCCACAGAACAGGTCCGCGAGGTGTTGACGCCACATTCATCTTCACATAAACTAAAAAGAGACTTTGCCCCTTTGGAACATTTCAGCTGTTCCAGTAACTGATGGAATTGTTTGGGATAAAGTATCATATGATATATTCGGTCCTACAGAAATATTGCAGATTCCTTATGTTTTTAGGCTTTCTATAGGTGATGTAATTGTACCTGAGTTACATTCGGATGATTGGGATATTGAAACTGTGAACTCAATTCTCTCGAAGCTGGAATACTGCACTGTTTTTTAATCAAAGGATCTGTTCCTTAATTCTGCTAATTATGGTAAAATGTTCAATTACTATCCATATGGACATCATAGTTTACATTGAGCTAGTGTTCAATGCACACTTTTTAATTATACACAATGGCAACACTGTCCAACTCCCCAGCAAGGGAGTTCAAAAACAAATAGGGATAAATTGACATATTTTTCAGGATATAATACATTAGACCTGAAATCTTTATATTTTAAACTTGCCAGTTTAAAGAAATATATGCCTACATAAACCAAACTTATATATACAGATTTGTTTGTCACACAATTAGCTGTGAATGGCTATGACAATTGGAAGGATACTATTGACATTTTTCTGAATTACACAGTTCAGCAGACTACGTGTTTGGGACTGTCAAAAATGAAACACATGAATTCACCAAAAATTCCTTCCATCGCTCAATTTAACAATTGGCAACATTTGACAAATTACACTGCAGAGCAACTCAATAGTATGTTGCAGAATGGCATATTTAACTCCACTCTTTCAGGTCATGACTGTGGTTATTGTGACCGATGAACACAAATGGTTGTTATGCTCGTTTTTAAAGTCCACACCCGAGTTTAAGGCTAGCAGACCCGACCCTCGTTAGTCCCAATCTCAACACTCAGGAATAGTCACAACCTATTCAGCGTGGAAACTATGTCAACAATGGTTGAAACACTCCACACTGTCTGCAGTAAAACAACATCTTTCCCTCCTGTTGGAAGTCATGGACCTATTGATTTCTTGTTGGGTCCTAAGTCTCCGCGTTCACAAAGATTTAGCTATGCCACATATAATGAAATTTGGAAATTATCACAAATGGAACCTGTCGCATGTTTAAGACAAATTGATCAAGATAATTTGGATAAAATGCTTGCTGTTGGTAATAATAGTATTAATACATTGTCTTCTCAACTTTGCAATCTGAATAACATTGTGTCTCCTGTTATTGATATCATTTAAAGTTACATGTCTTAATTGTACCATGGGCAAAGTCAGCTTAGATCTATCATGCAGTTTAGATGGACACTTCAACTCCTTAAGAATGGCCGCGTGCCATGACGTTACCTTAATTCAACTCAGCTATTCTTGCCTTTCAACCTGACACATAAACAACATGGCAAAAAAAAGATGCCAGATACACAACGTTACATCTTGAGAAGTTAGAACATCCCCCATTCACAATAGCAGAGATGCCCTCCGCTGTCTGGTTAATACATGGCATAATATATTTGCCAATTTCAATATTTCAGTTCACAGCTTGCATGAAACATTTTCCTGTCGGTAGGTATGAACCCCTAGGAGATAGCTTCATTCATTAATTATGGTCACTCCCATTTTCTTATCTTTTTGATTAAGCCAACAAAGAGGTCTTTCTACCTGGATAGGAATGAGACTGTTCTGTCAGACATTCACTCATTTGTAAACACGTTATGATTCACGGTGCATGTAATTCTTCAATAGCAGATTTGGCCTGTTTTCTAAAAGGAATACCAGCCCCTTCAATTATCCCCCTCATTACTGTCCTTTCAAATGTAAGCTATTTAATGTGAAATGACCTGGACTGTTGCGGAATGAAGGCCATGCTCCCATATATGGTATCGGTCTCCCAGATAGTGACCAGCTATAATAATATATATATATATATATATATATATATTCACTGAAAAACCATAGGTTTTAGGGACAGTTATAGTTAGTTGGACATTTCACTCGTACAAAACCCGTGAAATTCCCCGTTATAGTTAGTTCAGCTAACTATAACTCGCGCCCCCGCAATGCACTGCTGATGACGTCACATATTACATCACTGATGACATGGTCAGTGACATCACTGATGACATCACTGATGACATCTCAAATGACATCACTGATGACATCATGCAGTGACTGTGTGTTTCTATAAAGTTTAAATATTTTTAATATATATAGGGAAAGGCGTATTGAAGAATGAGTGGGTGTATAAGTGTCTGTATGGATGATTTAGTAGGTGCGTGACTAACTCTTTAAGTGAGTGATTAAACGTATCTTACTGAATGCATGGGTTAGTGACTAAACTGGGTGAATGTCTAAATCCGTCTGCCTGTTGCTGTGTAAGTGGCTGCATGGGTTTGTGAATAGCTTCATGAGTGTCTATATGAGTTATTGATTGGTTGTCTGAGTATCTGTATGGGTGCCTGAGTGTTTGTGTGGGTGGGGTGTGTGCGACTCTGTGCATAGATGTGTGAGTGGGCGATTCACTGGGTGGATGGTTTCAAGAGTGCATCTGTGATAGACTGTATGGGTGGGTAAGTGTGTGTAAGAGTGTGTTAGTGAGTGAATGTATGTCCCAGTGGTACATGTGTGAGTAACTACATATGTGAAAGGCAGTATATATGTGTGTTGGAGTATATAAATAGCTATAAGCGAGAGTGTGTGATTGTGAGAGTGACTGTATGGATGAGTGTGTGCTTGTATCAGTGATTGTATAAGAGCGTAAGAATGTGCTAGTATTTGTATGAGTAAGTGAGCTGGTGTGTGGATAACTGTATAGGTGAGTAAATGGCAGTGTGTTTAATTATTTGCATGACTGACTAGGTGTGTGAGTACCTCTATGGATGAGTGGCGGTGTTTGAGTGTCTATATAGGAGTATGAGTGCATATGATAGTCCTGTACTGAGTGACCGTAAGTATGAGTGACTGTACGGGTGAGTGAGTGGATGTGTGTGTAGACCTAAGAATCAGTGAATGGGTATGTAGTTATTGGTGTTGAAGTGTCTATGGTTTTGTGAATGGCAGTCTGTAATTTAAAGTGGGTGAATCAAAGGTTATATTAGGGTGTGAGGAGGTGCATCAGATTATCACGTGGATGATGTCATCAGTGATGTCATCAGTGATGTCATTTGAGATGTCATCAGTGATGTCATCAGTGATGTCACTGACCATGTCATGAGTGATGTAATATGTGACGTCATCAGCAGTGCATTATGGGCGCGAGTTATAGTTAGCTGAACTAACTATAACGGGGGAATTTCACGGGTTTTGTACGAGTGAAATGTCCAACTAACTATAACTGTCCCTAAAACCTATGGTTTTTTCAGTGAATTTCAAAGGTTTTTTAAATGCTAATTTCTAACTATAACGTGTCTGAAACCTATGGTTTTTCAGTGAATTTCAAAGGTTTTTTAAATGCTAATTTCTAACTATAACGTGCCTGAAACCTATGGTTTTTTCAGTGAATTTCAAAGGTTTTTTAAATGCTAATTTCTAACTATAACGCCCCTAAAACCTATGGTTTTTTCAGTGAATTTCAAAGGTTTTGTAAATGACAATTTTTAAATGTATTAATTGTTATATTTATTTTTTTGATACTGATTTACTACATTTTTTAAAACTATTTATTTTTAGATATTTTATTTTTTAAATTACATTGTAATTACATTATACATTACATTACAAAATATACTTTCTCAGAATGAATTACTTTAGTTTAAATACTTTGCAAATAGGCAATAGACTTTTAAGTACAGTAGTTACAGTTGTTGCAATGGGCAACACAATTTCAAACACAATGCAACATTGAGCTCAATGTGAATTTCTAGTTAAATGCAATTAGTTACTTTATGTATTACTTTTTCTAACCACAGGACTGGATCCTAGATTCAGTCCTGGGACATCTCCTGTAAACAGTTGAGTAAAAGCGTTTTGGTTACAGTAGTGATTTTTAAGGGATATTATTGTATTTTAAAAGTTGACACAAACTTTTTCACATAGAATCACCAATGTTATCCTATGGGAGGAAATTCACTTAGCAGGTAAGTAGTGTTATCGTTACTTTTTCTTACTCAGTGGTGGATCCTGGATCCAGCACTGGTGCATCTCCTGTAAACAGTTGAAAGAATGCGTTTAAGTCATACAGGCGATTTTTAAGGAATATTTGTAGTTTGTAAAAATCGACACTGAAACTTTTCTGCTGAAAACCAGACAATGGATTCCTATGGAAGGAAATACAAGTTACTGGTAAGTACGGTTAGAATTACTTTTCAGGGTCAGTACTGGGCTCAAAGATGCAGCACTGAGGTCTCTCCTGATAACAGGTGAGTAAATCGGAATTCGTAGTTCTGCTGATTTTAGAGGAATATTTATATGTTTCAAAAATCGACACAAACTTTTTCAGCAAAAAGCAGGCAATGATATCCTATGGAAGGAAATTCAAGTTACTGGTAAGTATGGTTAAAATTACTTTTCACGATTAGTACTGGGCTCAAAGATGCAGCACTGTGGTCTCTCCTGATAACAGGTGAGTAAATCGGAATTCGTAGTTCGGCTGATTTTAGAGGAATATTATAAAGTTCCAAAACTCCACACTTAGAAGAATTTTCAAGTGAAACCAGTCAATGTTAGCCTATGGAAGGAAATTCAAGTTACTGGTAAGTACGGTTAAAATTACTTTTCAGGATCAGTACTGGGCTCAAAGATGCAGCACTGAGGTCTCTCCTGATAACAGGTGAGTAAATCGGAATTCGTAGTTCGGCTGATTTTAGAGGAATATTTGCACAATGGTGAAGGAAGGGGGCGGGGCCTGAGGTGACATGTCTGCAAACACGCCATGTGTCGCGTTTTAAGTTGGAGAATTAATTCCTCCTCAATCCCGAGGGTCCCTACGGGCCAACTAGCCCACCAGATACCTCCAGTATGCGCCACAGGGCTGCGTTGCAGAGAGGTGTTCAGAAGCCACGCCCCTTTTTACAACACTCTGCAACGCAGCTCTGTGGCGCTTTCTGGACGTACCTGGTGGGCTAGTTGGCCCCGAGGGATCCTCAGGATTGAAGGGGTTTTAATTCACCATCTTAAAACGCGCCACGGGGCCTGTTTGCACACATGTTACCTGAAGCCCCGCCCCCTCCCTTCACCACTGTGCAAACGCGCCCCGTGGCACGTTTTAAGTTGGGGGATTAACTCCCCTTGAATCCTGAGGGTCCCTGGAGTCCAACTAGCCCACCATGTACCTCCAAAAAGCGCCACAGAGCTGCATTGCAGAGAGGTGTAAAAAGGGGCGTGGTCTCTGTACACCTCTCTGCAACGCAGCCCCCTGGCGCATACTGGAGGTTCCTGGTGGGCTAGTTGGCCCCCAGGGACCCCCAGTATTCAAGGGGAGTTCGTTCCCCATCTGCAAACGCGCCAGGGGGCGCGTTTGCAGACTGCTGCAGCGAGGGGGCGGGGCCTCCGGCACAATGCCGGTCTTTTTTAAACTTTTTTTTGTATGGGAGGGGGGCTGCGTGGCCCCCCTTCCCTCGGCCACTTTTGGCCCCGGGGACCCCATCCCCCGGGGCCTGAGCATTTATTTTTTATTTTTTTTTAAACGGGAAGGGGGCCGCGTGGCCACCCTTCACTGGGCCTCTATTGGCCCCGGGGACCCCATCCCCCGGGGCATGCCCTCTTTTTTTCATTTTAAAAATATTTGGAGGGGGCTGCGTGGCCCCCTCCTCAGGCCATTTAAGGCCCCGGGGACCCCATCCCCCGGGGCCGGCCTTGCCCTTTTTAAAAAAAATTATTTACATTTTTTTTTGGGGGGGAGGGGGGCTGCGTGGCCCCCCTCCCGGGCCACTACTTGCCCCGGGGACCCCAAACCCCAGGGCTGGCCCTATCCTTTGGGGACCGTGGGGGGACCCCAACTCCCCACGGTCCCGCCGGCTCCCCGCGTCCTGCGGGAGCCGGCATTGCTTTTCCACATGGGGAGCTGCTAAGATGCAGCTCCCCGTGTGGAAAGCAATTTGCTTTGAATTTTGAAGAGAGAGCAGGTTTCCTGCTCTCTCTTCCAAAATTCAAGCAGTTTGCTATGACAGGACGGGAGCCGCGAGGCTCCCGCCCTGCCATAGCAAACTACAGTGTCCCGGGGGTAGGCACCCCGGGACACTGCAGGAGCCGGCCCTGGGGGTGGTGGTCCCCAGGGCCACCACAGGCTCCAGGGATGGGGCCGCGCGGCCCCCTCCCAACAGGTTGAAAGCCCCGGGAGGTGGTGGTACCTGGGCTCTGGGGTCCGTAACGGACCCCCATATTTAACGATTTAGAGGCCCCGGGAGGTGGCAGTCTCGGGCGTGTGGGGGCTGGAGCCCCCCACACAACTAATTATAATTTTTAAAAAGAAGCCCCGGGGGGTGGCGGTCCTCGGGCTGCGGGAGGGCTCAGAGCCCTCCCGCACCATTTTGTTTAAAGCCCCGGGGGTGGTGGTCCCCGGGCTTGGGGGGCCTTAGAGGCCCCCATATAATTATTAATGATCCCCCGCATGCCCCGGGACTTGGCCCACCCGGGGGCCAATTAACCACGAAGCGTGGGAGTCCGCGCTTCGTTTTTTTTTTATCGGTAGGATCCGCGCACCCAGCTGGTTTGGAGTGTTGACAGCCAATTAGCATGCAGCTCGTGATCGGAAGGGTGCGCGGATCCACCGCGGCCATAGATATCGAAACATTTATTTTGGATTTTCTCAGCAACTACTGAACGGATTTACACCATTTTTAAAAAGGGTGCTTTCTGAACCAAGCACTATCTTTGTGCCAAATTTGGTGTAATTCCGTTCAGCAGTTTTGGCTGTAGCCTTGCATAAAGTTTCCTATGGGAAATTGATTTTTTCACTCTTATTTTTTGAATTTCTCCATAACTACTGAACGGATTTACACCATTTAAAAAAAGGTCGCTTTCTGAACCAAGCGCTACCTTTTTGCAAAATTTGGTGTAATTCCGTTCAGCAGTTCGGGCTGTAGCCGTGGCTAAAATTTCCTATGGGATTTAACATGGAGAAAACACGTTTTGGGACCCCCTTTTTTCTCGGCCCCCGCTTGATGAATCACCCCGAAACTTTCAAGACAGGAGCGGACCGGAGCGCCCCACTAGTTTTGAAAAGTTCGCGATGATTCGTCAAACGACGCCAAACTTATTGGGAATAGAATGTTATGAATTTCCTATGGATAATAGGTCCTAACTATAACTATCTACTGGCGACCGCCAGTAGATAATATATATATATATATATATATATATATATATATATATATATATATATATATAACCTACCGGCAGTCACCAGTAGGTAGTTCTAGTAAGGACCAAAGTTTCCATAGCAAAAGTGTTTTTTGTTTCGGCAATAACTTTGGCGCCGCTTGATGAATCTTCACAAAATGTTCACAAAACTTCCCCTTTGTGGTTCAGCTGCTGTGTTGAAGGTTTTGGGGTGATCCGTCAAGCGGGAGCCGACACCCAAGGGGGTCCCAAAATGCATTTTCCCCATGTTATGTTTATGGAGATTTTTCATTTTTTGAACACGACTACAGCCCAAACCGCTGAACAGAATTACATCAAATTCGGCAGAAAGCTAGATGCTGGTCCAGAAATTTTGTAATTTGGTGTAAATCCATTCAGTAGTTTCAGAGACATTTAAGTTTAAAAAATATAGATATCTGGGAGCCCAACAGCCCAAAGAAACCCTACTGAAATTTGATTGGCTGCCAACACTTCAACCAGGAAATGTTGGCAGCCATCTTGAGACCAATATACATAATTGCACCCCATTGAAATGCATTGTAGTGAATGGCAGGTTTTGAGGGTCACAAAAAGGAGAACTTATAAAGGGTGATAACATTTTAGTTACAATATAAGTCATTTGTTGATGGTAGCATACTCATTTTAGGAATTGTGGTGTGTTCTAAGGTGATCTTACCCTGTGAAAAGCCTTCAGCTGGGATTTCATATCATCATGTTGGAGGGAAAACTGTTTTCTCATCATTTTCCCACAGAGGTTATGGAAGGTGCTCCAGAAGCTAAAATGAAAGCATTTTTTTGTGTAAATTCACACTATCTTCCTCAGCCATATGAAAATGAAGTCTGACATTCTCAGGAAATCATGCGCTTCCAACAGGAGCAGCCTGTCAGTTGATTCCCATGTGTTCTACTGCAGCCTCCCAGATTGTTCTAAAGAACAACTAGAGCACTAACAGTCTTACTTATGACAAACGTATGGCACACCTTAAGCCATGTTGATTGAATCAAACTGGAAAAAAGTAAAAAAATTAATTTAGAAAGGAATAGAATTATAGGTTTCTGTTTGTCATAGAAATAATGGTAAGTGCTGTGGTAAGAAGAATTAGGACACATTTTAAAGTGAGTTCTCAAATATCTTCCTCTTCTATTTCATTAAAACATTCTGACATGCAGACTGAAACATGCACTTTCAACACCAGCAGCACACTGCCAGTTAATTCCCTGGTGATCTGCTTCATGAGCAATTAAAGTGCTAACATTCTGAATTTATGCCAAAAGTGTGTCACATCTGAAAGCTATCTTGATGGAATCAAAGTGGAAAATCGAAAGCATTTTCCACTGAGGATACTGCAAAGGAAATTAGGGAGCTTCATAGCAAATACATTTCCCAAGATGGCCACCAGAGAAAAAAGAGCCCAAATATAGCGCAAATATCACCCACATGCAGCCCAAGTATAGCCCAATGACTGACAGAAGTGTGCAAATCACTTATTGTATTTTTTTTTTTTGTAGTTTAATATAGCGCAGACTTGACCCAAAGGTTTTGTGGAGTGCTTTACATGAGCTTCGGTTACATTTTACAAGAATATATTCATTTTGGCTTTAGGCATGGGGAGATTAAGTGATTTCCCCAGAGTCACAGGATGTAGAGCAGACGCTGAAACTCAAACCTGGTTCCCTAGTTGCAAAGTCTGCAGCTCTGGCTGTAACACCAAATCCTTTAATATATAATCAAGCGATCAACTGGATAAAAAAAACATAAAGATAGCAAATTATTTAATAGTGCTTTGTTGCTATTTAAGAACACAGAAAATATGCCCTCATTTTAGTTGGTTAGAGCATCTATGGGAATAAGACCCTCTCGTGGAGGAGGGTGCAGAGGCAACAAATTGACCTCGCTGGGCAGGCGGGAGTGGCAGCACAATGGACCATGGAGAGCAGGGAAAAGGGGGGCAGGGGCAACAAACCAACCTTGCAGTACAGGCAAGAGAGGCTGTTGCAATAATAAGACCATTGAGGGCTGAAGGAAGAGGCAGTGGCAGTACAATGATATTTGCAAACAGACCCGATTCAGGCAGGACACTCTCAGTGATTTTTAGCCCAAAAGGGCTTTATTTTATTTGCCTCCTACCTAAAATCTCCTCTTTTTCAATGTAAGTCTATGTGGAAAATCAATTCCTGAGGTTTTTTTCAAAATCTTCCTCTTACCAAGTTCAAAATGTTGGCAAGTAAGGTACATTGGATCACGGAGGGCAGAAGGAATGGGATAGGGACATGGACTTGGATAACAAAGAGAAGGAGGAAGATGGAAAGGGACACCAAACTCTCCTTACAGGGCAGGCATCAGGGGTTGCAGCAGCACAATACACCACAAAAGGCAAGCAGGATAGCAGTGCAGCACAACGGACCATAAAAAGTGTAATGTTGTGGTAGCATTTACTTGTGGGGCACCAGGACCCCGCAGACAAAGAGAAGGCAGGACAGGAAAAGGAGAAGACAGGAGCTGGAAAGGGAGGGGTTAGATAGATAGGCTTAGGCGAATAGAGAAGCAGGAGCATCGTGAGATGATCTCCATGAGAAATAAGAATAAATACATACTTACCTACTTCCATGGTGTATGAGTCTTCAGTAGGCATCTAAGACGACAACTGGCGACGATGGTGGTCACGACACCCTTCGACCGTGCACACACTTGGGCCCTCCGGTCCTCTTTGCTGTGCTGTAGAGCGAACACAGGGTGCACACTCCACCTGTGACACCAGCTGCACGGAGCCTGGAGCTCACCCCGATCACACCTCTCCCATATGCAGCCCTACGCAACTTCGGGAGCCCACCTTGGTCGCATGCACCTTCTTTGGTGCAGCGAACAATACTGCAAAAACGCAACTTCAGGAGCCCACCCCTGTTGCATACGCCTGCTGCAGCAGTGCAGGTGACTACTGCAGTGAAGCTCCTTCAGGAGCCCACCACCGGCGCGTGCACCTTTTGATGTGCAGAGGTGTCCCGCAACGCGACTTTGGGAGCCCACCCCAGTTGCATGCATCTCTGGCAGCCACTTACCTGGGTGTCTTCTGGTTGGTGAGTGGACCTCTGTTTGCTGGCTGTTGCCTCCTGTGAGCCTCTGCGTCCTCTACTCTGCCCTGAAGTCTTGTGTGACTGCAGCTCCTCTTGGTGCCCAGTTTGGAGCCAGGCGGATCCTCCAATGGCATTGAGAAATAACTGGTAGCCATCTTGAAGTAAAGCACCATTGGACTAGTTGTATTTTCTGTGTATCTGGGGCATTTCTCATCACTTACAACTCCTGTAATGACAAATCCTCATTATCGTCTTCTCTTTGTTGTACAATCCCATCCAACAGCATTTCAGTGCTTCTACACCGTCACCTCGAACAGCTTTGCTTCTACCTAGTGACTTGCTTCACAAATCCTTTTTCACCTCCAGGACAGAGATTCGCCTTCCGCCAAGCAATCCTTACCTTGTCTACATCTACCACAGACATGTCTACATCTCTGACCTCGACGCGGCGCAATGGTCATAATGCAGGAGGGGCCATGCTAGAGTCCCCAGGCTCTTCGTCACAGGTGGGCCACCGATCTGCCATGCTGGGAGTTCCTTTCCTGTGCCCTCCAGAACCTCTAGCTCTCGTATCTGGTGGTGGTATGGGTCTTCACTGGCAGGAATGGCTGGAAGATTTTGAAGACTGCATGAAAGGATCACAGGTCTCTGACCCCAATCAACAGCTTATTACACTGCGCAATCTTGTCGGAAAGGAAGATGGCCAGATCATCCACGAACTTCCGGCAGAGGTCGCATCTTCCTATCAAGATGTTCACAAGGCATTTAACAGAAAATTTCTTCACAAAAGGAACATTGATTATGAACGTTACACCTTCAATTTGGCCTCCCAGGAGAAAAATGAATCTATGGGAGAGTTCATTTCGCGACAAACGGCTAGCACGCTACTGTGCTTTTCACCCCTTTACGACTGAAGATGCCCTTCATTTCCGAATCATCAAAGGATGTCAATCGGAGTCCCTGCACAGACGTCTTCTGAATAAAAGCTACTCTCTGGATGAAATAGAAGAAATTACAAGAGTCAACGGTCAAGGGGAAGAACATGCAAATAAAATGGAGGCTGGAAAGGTAGAGAAACATGAACAGGCCGTCCGGCTTCAATCCGTCATAAAGACCGTCACTCCTCTGAAGGTCGGCAGCCATCCAAATCCAAGAATTATCCTCAACGAGCAAGTCACTGTCGCAGTCCCAAAGAGGCTGATAAGAGACAGGAGCACCAGCTGAAATGTTATCGCTGTGGACAAGACTTCCCCCACACCGAGTCATGCCCCGCTGTAGGTCAGAAATGTCGGCGGCGCGGCAAAGATAATCTCTTTGAGAAGGTATACAGAGCATCACAAAAAGACATTCAGAGAAAGTCAAGGGAATCCAGTTCCCGCCATCATGCAAAAGCTGTACGTGACTGACAAAACCACTCCACCAGCTCGCTCATGTCCATATCTCAAGATAGTGAGGAGTATGTCTGCATGGTTGCAGATCCTGACAGACTAATGAAATACCCAAGATTATGGGGCCGATTCCGATTCGGGCCGGAAATCTCCCCGACCGAGCCGGACCCGGAGAGATTTCCGACCGAATCGGACCCGTGCAGTCCGACCGAACGAGTACGATGCGCACGTATGCCATCGGACACGAGTCGGTCGGACTCCCATTGAAGTCAATGGGAGCCTGTCGTACAACGCGTACGCGGGCTCCCATTGACTCAATGGGTGCGATGCGGACAAGTGCGCCCCCTACAGCGTGTACGCGGCAAAGCGATTCGCGCCGTACACGCACAGGTAGGGGGGACCCATGGGTCCCCCCTGTGTGCGACTCACGCAGCTACGCGTACAGGGGGGGTCCGACACGGACCCCCAAAGTACGGCTCCGACAGCTCTTTCGAGCCGGAGTGCGCGGCTCGGTCGGACTGCTCCGCGGCGCGCATCGTACTTACCCGGCCGGGGAACGTCTCCATTGCGCGGTGCGAGTCGTGTCCGTGCGAGTCGGTCGGTGCGGTTCGACCCGGGATCGAGTCAGTCGGAGCGGTCGGGACGCCCGGACGAGTCGGTCGGCGAATACGCATCGTACTCGCTCGCCCGGACGCGCGTACGGATCGGTCGGAAAATAGGGCTCCGAATCGGATCCGGTTAAGCCGAATCCGATTCGGAGCCCTACCGGCCGAGATCGGAATCGGCCCCTATATCTCCAGATGGGAGAACACCAGGCTAAATTTGTGTTGGACAGTGGAGTGTCTGTCAATTATATCTCAATCGCAGAATACAACAGAATAAATCAGCAACCTTAACTGTAGAAAGCCGCTATGGGAGTTCACACCTGGATGTCTAAAGAACCTCTTCCCTGTTAAGGACAATTTCAGACGTCTCTCACTCACAAAGACAGAGCCATTCCAGCTCACATTCCTGTTACTGAGGGGCCAGAAGCAGGCTGTCTTCTCAGACTGCCTATGGCTGATTGGCTCCAACTGGTAGAAATACTGTACCGAGTGGATGATGAACCTGACATCATCCACAAGTTCCTGAAGTTATTTAACAGGACTTGGCAAGATGGCTCATTTTCAAGTTCATTAGCACATCAATGAACGAGTGACAGCCATAGCTCAGCACCACAGGAAAGTGCCATTTCATCTCCAACAAGCCGTGGAGGATGAGTTATGGGATCTCCTCTGGGTGGACATCATTGAGAGAACATCTAGACCCTCTCCCTGGGTATCCCCAGTGGTTGTGATGCCCAAAAGAGGATCCCAAGGCAAAGTGTTTCTCTGTGTAGACATGAGAGCCCCAAATACCGCCATCAAAAGAGAAAGGCACCCGGGACCCCACATCCGTGATATGATCATGCTGTTGGGGTGATAATCTTTTCTAAGTTGGACCTTAACTAGGGTAATCACCAACTCGAACGCCATGGAAGTTCACGATATATCACCACTTTTTTGAAACATCAAGGCCTATTTAGACACAAAAGGCTCAGCTTTAGGGTTTTCTTAGCAGCTGAGATTTTCCAAGAAGTGAGCAGGAAGATCATTCATCATATTCCCAACATCCTTAATTACAGTGATGACATCCTGGTGTATGGCGCTACTGTACAAGAATAAAACAAAGCACTGGATCGGGTGTGTCACGCTCTCCCTGAAGGAAATCTTACACTCAGCAAAGACAAATGTGAATTCCACAGATCCACATTGAAATTTTATGGACATATCTTTTCCGGTGAAGGAATGAGACCGGAAAAGGTCACATCACTGAGTGACACCCCTCGTCCTCGAGATGCTGGAGATATTCGGTCATTTCTAGGATTGGCCAGCAACTGTGCGCGCTATATTAAGGACTATGCCACCATCAGCTATCCCCTTCTGGAATTAACAAAACAAGGACACACATTCAAATGGACAGCAAGTTGTGCACAAGCATTCCACACAATCAAGGCCTCCGTTGACTCAGCCAGCAATCTGGCTTACTTCAACCCACGTCGGAAGACCAAAATCACTGTGGATGCTAGGCCTGGGGGACTTGGAGCTATACTAGAACAATATGACAAGGAAGTTGATCGACGACACATGGTGGCCTATGTCAGCTGCAGCCTAACTGACACAGAGAGGGCATATTCACAGCCAGAGAAGGAAAGTCTGGCTTTGGTCTGGGCCTGTGATCATTTTCACATCTTCATTTACAGGAAACATTTTACACTTATCACAGTCCATCAAGCTCTAACAACCATATTCTGCTGTCACCCAGGATAGAGCGTTGGGGCATCCATCTTCCAGAATACACGCATAGAATAATTCACAAGCCTGGAAAAGCAGCAAATCCAGCTGACTATATGTCAAGACACCCTAGGACATCCTCAAGTACGAAACAATCTCTAACAGAGGAATACATTCACTTTGTTGTTGCTCAAGGAAATCCACCTGCAGTTCCTCTTGAAGCCATCCTTGATGGCACTACAGCAGATGCCACCTTGTAGGATGTGATGCACCGCATTCGAACAAACAGGGGAGACACTTAGAAGAGCCCAGATGCAATCTAAGCAATCACTCTGTGTGGGACTTAATGGTGGTAACAGGAGAAGTAACAGGAGAAGTTGTTGGCCCCCAAGGATGCCTTTGTTGGCCAGCTACCCCTCCTATTACCTTAAGTTAGTCCTACACTGTGGGATTGCTGAGATGTCTTTCTCCCCTTTCTCTAACACTCTGCAAACATGTCTCCGGGTGCACTACTAGTTGGGGGATGAAGTCCACTTGGCTACTGAGGGTTCTTGGGGGCAAACAACCCCTCCTGGTACCTCCAGTAAGTCCCACACAGCGGGATTGCTAAGAGGTCTTCGGAGGCCATGTCTCCTTTCTCCACCACTCTGCAAACGCGTCTCCTGGTGCACTACTGATTGGGGAATGAAGTCTTTTTGGATGGTGAGGGACCTTCGGAGCCAATAAGACCTCCTGGTACTTTCTGTAAGTCCTACACAGTAGGATTCCTGAGAGCTGGTCAGCGGCCCACCCCCTTTCTCCACTACTCTGCAAACACCAATACTACTTGAAAAAACATAGAAATTCACTGAGAAAACCAAAGGTTACAGGAACATTATAGTTAGGAAATGGAATGAAAAAAACCTTAGAAATTCACTGGAAAAAATGAAAGGTTACCGGGACGTTATAGCTAGGCTCGTACAAAACAAGTGAAATTCAGCAGTTATAGTTAGCTGAGCTAACTATAACTTGTGCCCATGCAATGCACTGCTTATGACGTCACATATTACATCACACAGTTTTCTCATCAATAATTTAATTGCAAATGTTTCAGTAATGTTTTCAATGATGTCATAGAAGATGTCATGAGTGATGTAATATGTAGGGTAATTAGCAGCTGCCGCCACATCCTTGATAATGTGGTGGCAGCCAACCAGATCTCATCATGAGATCTGTTGGCCCTGTGAACCTGCTGTGGCGTTAAATATGCAAAGTATTTGTGCCTTACATGCTCAAAAACTTGAATGGATTTACATCAAATCACAAACAGCACTCTTTCTGGACCAAGATCTAGCTTTCTAGACAATTGGGGTGTAATTCTGTTCAGCCATTCATTCTGTAGCTGTGTCTAAAGTGTCTTTGTAAACATGAATGTGGAAAAGAGCTTTTGCCCCCCCTATCTTGGCCCTCACTTGACAATCACCCTGAAACTATCCAGAAAGGAGAAGAGGTAGAAGAACTTTTTTGGGGAACGTTTTGTGAAGATTCATCAATCGGTGCCAAACTTATGAGCAAACCAATAAATTATTTTCCAATGGAAAAGCAATACTAACTATAACAACCACTACTGGGTTATTTAAATATGGGGTTATAAAAGGCAGGGCAGTACTGATATTAGGTTCCTTTGTGTGCGCAGGAGGCAAAGCCCTTTGGAGTGTATGTGGGGCTTAGTACATCCTAAAACGATGGCCCATCCTGTTCACTCCTAAGCCCTTTTGTTCTACTGTCTGGAGGCAATACACAAACCCTAGCAGCAGAATCATTCATAGGCATGTGACCCAGGACACTTCCAAAGGCACAAATGGTCAGGAAAAGAAAATGCCAGCCTTCTAAAAGTAAACAAACAACCCAGAACTATCTGGGAATACTTGAATGCACTACAAAAGACGCACTCATCAAAGAGTGTCGACAAAAGTACTCAAAGATATTCAAAAATTGCAAATAGTGATAAACAACAATTAACCATAGATTCAAAAGTTCAGAAAAATTGCGCAAGATGTTCTTCCTGAAAGGAATGACGAAACGAAACTGTGAAGGTCTCTCAGTTTTTTATTCAATCCAGTAGCAGTAGAGACGCAAAGAATTCAACAAAAGTTGCTTGATGCAGCATAAATACCAAAAACTTGCTTGATGCAGCGTGAATATTAACAATTTGTAAAGAGATCCCAATGCATTTCGGGCCAAATTTAGCGGCCCTTCTTCAGGGGAACTGTAAATATCAAATAACAAAATCACGAATAGGAATCATGGAGAGTCTTGTGCCAACTGGGCTTAATGACAAATGTGAATTCTCATGTGTCTGTTGTTTCAGGTCAGCCTTGATTTATATTTGCATGTCGTTTTACTTGTAAGTTTACCAGTGATATGTTGTTTACTTTCCAGTTTTTATCTCTTACCATTCGCACTATTAATTTCTGTATTATTGTTTTGTCTTAAGATCACTGTTTCTCTTTTTTAATGCAACCTTGCCATTGTGTACTCTATTGCTGATAGTGTTTGCAATCTTCATTAGTTACTACTCTATTTGTCCTGTTTCTATTTTTATGCTTTCGTCATATTTCACGTGTGTATGTATTGGGTTCACTTGCTTCTCATGTTGTAAATGGAGAAATCTGTAATATGCATTACGTACATTTGCAGCCAGTTCAACTGACATGTTGCCAATTTTCTTAGTTAATTTTTGTTAGTACGCTTTCTTTTTCGCTTTTCTGATTTGTGTATGGTTTACCAATGAGTTTCATCTACCATTTGCATGTCGTCTCCCCTCTCTTTCGATTCCAGTCGTTCTTTCAGCTCATTTGTTTCCACTCCACTGTTTGTGTTTCTATTTCCATGCTTTAGTCACGTTTTATTGGCGTCCGTACTTTGCTCACTTGTCTCGCATGTTGCAGATTTGAGAAGTCACCCGCTTTCGCGGCATGTTACGCTTTGGCACGCTTTGGTGAGTTGTTCTTGCTGGACATTCTGTTTTGTTCACTTTTCTTTGGTAGTGTCTCGCTTGACTGATCAGCTTCTCTTGTGTCTGTTTAGTTCTTGTTTCACAGCCCCTTGTTTATCGAGTGGTTGTGTTGCTCCTTTAAAGCTGCATTGATGTTTCCTCCACGTATACAATTGGTAAGCCAGCACGCACCTTAAGTTTTCTTTCCTTTAGCCTATTGAGCACTTTTTTACTTATGGTTGTTCTGGCGATCACTTTTTTAGCCTTTTACTTTGCGTGTTAGAAATTTCAAGCATGCGACGTTATGGCGTTTCCTCACGATTTTGGTTTTTCTGGTCTATTATATGTTGGGCACACGTTCAATTCTGATAATCCTCTCGAGCTCTTTTCCTCCTTTTTTCACACATTGATCCTCATATTGCTCATATTGCTTTTCATTATAAAGTTGAATAGACGTTGTGATATTCCTATTCGTGATTTTGTTATTTGATATTTACAGTTCCCCTGAAGAAGGGCTGCTAAATTTGGCCCGAAATGCATTGGGATCTCTTTACAAATTGTTAATATTCACGCTGCATCAAGCAAGTTTTTGGTATTTATGCTGCATCAAGCAACTTTTGTTGAGTTCTTTGCGTCTCTACTGCTACTGGATTGAATAAAAAACTGAGAGACCTTCACAGTTTCGTTTCGTCATTCCTTTCAGGAAGAACATCTTGCGCAATTTTTCTGAACTTTTGAATCTATGGTTAATTGTTGTTTATCACTATTTGCAATTTTTGAATAGCTTTGAGTACTTTTGTCGACACTCTTTGATGAGTGCGTCTTTTGTAGTGCATTCAAGTATTCCCAGATAGTTCTGGGTTGTTTGTTTTCTTTCTCGAATTTAACGGCATGCAGAACCGTTACCTTGTTGCACACATACATTTAAAAATATTTTTTAAAATTAGTATATGAATAGTTTTCTTGGTATAATTGAGTGCATCTTTGTGCTGCATTTTGTTGTCTTAGCCTTCTAAAAGTGGCATTTTCAGAATTCTAATTTAAAATCCATCTTTACTATTAAAGAGGATTTTAAATTACAATTCATTTAAGTGTAAACAGTGTATCTCTATCTGCTCGCAATGTAAAGCTAGCACTTATAAAATGTAATGAGGCAACCCAGTGTTACTCAATGGGAGAGATACGCCTTACAACAGTGCAAAATGAATTCAGGAGCTTTTTCACAGCCAGGGCATGTAAAACTTAGGTACAAATGTCCTACTTTTTAAACAATAATGCAGGTACAAAAAAGAAACTGTAAATATCTAAATGAGGATCTATCGAGATTCCATGTGACATCGCAATAATGATAGTACTATGCATTATGGGGCTTGTACTTTAAACAATGATCATGTGACTTTAAGCATATAAATAAGCATGCATGACGCACTTTGTACTTTCATCGTTTCCACCTGTGATCAAGGCTAACGCCGAAACGCGTAAGGAGATGGAAACCCGTGCTGCGGTGCCTTTGAAATAAATGCTCTGTCCCCAGAAATGGGCCTCAGTGTTCTTCTTGTCTCGACGACTGTTGATGGGCTGCTTCATGCCCATTGTGTGAGGCCGCCCTGTAGGGTCGGGGGCTCCTTGTGCTTGGAGGAGGTTTATGTGGATTCAAATCGGGAGCATGACCCACTCGCAGTCACCCGCCTAATGAGGAGATGCCAATAGCAGCGAAAAGTGGTGACTGCTGTAGGAAGGGAGCCAGAGGGGATGACTTCTCTCTCTGACCGTTCTGGGAGACGAGCATTGTTTTGGAGGCTGACGTAGAATATGAGCACTACGCAAAGAAATCAAGAGCACATGATTGCGTGAACTTTAACTCCGCTACGATAATAATGCAGGTACAAAAAAGAAACTGTAAATATCTAAATGAGGATCTATCGAGATTCCATGTGACATCGCAATAATGATAGTACTATGCATTATGGGACTTGTATTTTAAACAATGATCATGTGACTGTAAGCATATAAATAAGCATGCACGACGCACTTTGTACTTTCATCGTTTCCACCTGTGATCAAGGCTAACGCCGAAACGCGTAAGGAGATGGAAACCTGTGCTGCGGTGCCTTTGAAATAAATGCTCTGTCCCCAGAAATGGGCCTCAGTGTTCTTCTTGTCTCGACGACTGTTGATGAGCTGCTCCATGCCCATTGTGTGAGGCCACCCTGTAGGGTCGGGGGCTCCTTGTGCTTGGAGGAGGTTTATGTGGATATATATATATATATATATATATATATATATATATATATATATATATATATATATATATATATATATATATATATATGAACACCACATCCGACTTCTCTGGAAATGAAACCGGACACCGATCAAGACTCTTAACAAGTTGAAACGCGTTATGGCGGCATCTAAAATAAACATCTGAATTTGCACTACCTTTGTGGTCCGTGTCCGTGTGTGGCGAGAGGGAGCTGTGAAGCCTGCGGAGAAAGCGATATATATATATATATATATATATATCACCACACTCCGCGTTTCCCTCGTAGCAATCCTGCCACAACACGGACACAGACCAAGTTTCCAGTGCATTAAATTTGATTTATTTCTTGCGATGCCGCCATAACGTTTCGGCTCGTCCGAGCCTTGATCACATGACATCTTACTACTGGTATGCAAGCTCTTTTAAAGTGACAGGTGCTCATAAATTATCATTACGTGCAAAGTGCCGTAGTAGACATGGTAAAATTACAACCTTAGCTGCAGTAAAAAACAGTGTCACATGCAAAATACACCCTAAAATTTACTCTAAAATGGACTACTTTAGAGGCTAAAACCGCAGTTGATAAATTAACATTGTTAATAAAAAATTCATAAATGGTAAAATACCAAATATTATATTTTAAAATTACAACACTAAAACTTTTTTATAGGTAAAATACCTCTATTACCCCTTGGTTTTGTTCATGCCCTATGTGCAAGCGCTTCTGATGTGAACTATATATCCCCTTAAATGGGTCTGCTCTAATCGCGCTTAAGTGTATTACCTATTGATACCAAAATAGCGTATTACCTATTGATACCAGAATAGCGTGTATAAGACAAGTGAAAGGCATCAGCAGTTCATAAGTAAGTCAGTTCCTTAATTTGCTTTATAAAAACCTCGATGAAAATCAGGTAAGTAACAAACTTGCATCATGGGACTAGTAGTCTTGTTCAACATATCCGCAGTGGACGCTGCCTGCCAAAATGTCATAATTCTCCTCATGGGAAGGGAGGTGTCCCGAAACGCTTAGGCAGCATCGGTGTGGGGAGATGTTTCGTGTGAGCAGCCTTGTTTTATATATAATATTACTGTTCCCTCCCATTCAAGGGGGTTTCAATAGCTCGTATAAGACCTTCAATTCCAACACTGCAGGAAGATTTTAACAAGCTAAGCAGACTCAAAGTATCTATTGTTTCAAAAAGATGAGGCATAAACATCTTCTAAAAAAACTTTAGAATTGTAAATTGCAAGGATGGTCAGGGAAATGCAGTACTTGTTAAACACCAATCTCCCATTACATTTCGGCGAGCTAGTCCAAATTTTTAATGCTCCCAATACTGCCGGAATAGCACACTTTTTAAAAGTTATTGGGACTGTTTTGGTCAGTTCCTTTCAGAAAATCTTTGGTGCAATACCGGTCTTTATTCATTCCCTATTTTCAAGTGTGTTCGGAGGGATACCTTTGGTGTTATTCCTCATTTGTGGCATTTTAGTTATATTTTTGCTTCTCTTCAATGGATGTTCCATTTCGAAGCCCACTGGTACTGAAACTACCATCGGTCCAGCTGTGCTGTGAGTGCATGTTACGATTCTTTGGAATCCTCTTGCTCCAGGAGCTGAACACTTACTGGTCATTGTCATTCTGACCCGCCTGGCTTACCTGCATTCAACCCGTATTTCATTGCCTGTGGTTCCTCTTCAAATAGGCACCAAGGGCCAGATGTACAACGGTATTTAGCATGTGCATACGGGTTTGTGACTTGTTTGCGCATGCTAAATACCTGTGGCCAATGTACAATCACTATTTTGCGAGTCGCAAATAAATTGCGAATCGCAAAATAGTGTTTAGCGACTCGCTATTAGAAAGGGGCGTTCCCTTCCTAATAGCGACCGCGAAGCCATGTACCAATGTTTTGCAATTGCGGTTGCAAAACACTCGCAAATTACCACCCTCTTCAAGAAGGTGGTAATGCAGTCGCAAATGGGAGGGGATCCCCAAGGGACCCCTTCCCATTAGTGACTGGCTCTGAACATTTTTTTAGGGGCAGGCAGTGGTCCCAGGGACCACTACCTGTCCTTAAAAAATAAAAACGAAAGCGTTTCATTTTTCTTTTTTGAAATGCATCCCATTTTCCTTTAAGGAAAACGAGCTGCATTAAAAAAACTGCTTCATTTAAAAGCAGTCCCAGACATGGTGGTCTGCTGAGCCCAGCAGGCCACCATACCTGGAAGGGCCTGCCATTCCCAATGGGGTCGCAAATTGCGAGTGGCTCATTATTATTCATGAGCCTCGCATTTTGCGACCCCATTGGGAATTGCAATCAGTGTTTTTGACACTGTAGTACATTGTAAATTGCGACTTGCAATTTGCGACTCCCAATCGAGCACAAATTGCGAGGCGCAATTTACAATGGGCGTACATCTGGCCCTAGATGTTTGCCTAGCTCTGCAACTGCCGGTTCGTGTGGACATGAACCTGTTGATGAGTCCTATAACAACCCATTTTCAGAGTCGTCCCATGAACTTGCAGCTACTTTCGGATACATGGAATAAGTCACTCCCTCCAGAGGAGATGGGTGCTTCAGCACCAGGGTTACCAAATTCTGGCTGTAATAACATGGATGCAGGACAGCAGGCTATTTCCTCAGCATCAAATGATAATTAGGATCATATCTCTTCTGTGGAGCTTTTCAATTGGGCAATTGCAGAATCATCGTCTGTGGAAACGGAATCTATTTTGGATTCACTAACCAATGATCTTGTGGAAGAAATCTTGGGTGCCTCTGGCTCATCTTAATTTGGCCACATTTTTAACATTTTTATGTTGTATTTTTTATTGTGATGAGAAATTTGTTTGTATAACATTTTTATTTGCATTGCATTAAATTTGCTTGGCTTGTGCAGGTGTTTTTTATTATTTTGTTAATCGCTAAGTTACTTTCTCGACCAAGGAGGGGGTGTAGTAAGTTCCCTTTTGAGCCCATTTTGGTTCTCCCTTAATTTAGCTCATTACTCTGTTTAGGCTGCCCTTGCTTTGGACAGTTACACATAACACATTTATTTTGTGCCATATATCATTTTAGAAATATGATGTACATGTCATTAAGTTCTTCTCAGGATTCAGTCTGAACATTTCGTACAAGGTCGAACAACATGGTGTTCTGTTTTTTTTATGCTCAGTCAGCAACATCTCCTAACATTTTCCAGCACGGTAGTTCTTATCATATAAACCGTGAATTGCCACTTGGAAAAAAGAGAGGAGAATTCGAGCAGAAGGGAAAGGTCTTGGAATGGGTGCACCAGACTTGCATAACCTGAGTTTACACATATGATGCAGACCACCTAACTACAAATTCCAGGTATGGGGTCCAGTGCTAATCCCATAGAGCACTAACATATCCCTATGCTCACGTAGTGAGGTTAGGCCTAGACAGATATATAATGTTCCCTGGCAGGGCACGTCATTGTGTTTGCTAGTAATGCTGATTACTTTGCTTAGTTGTATATGTTTTCTAATCACAGCACAACTGCTTCATAATAGACTACGATAGTTTCAATAAATATTGTAAACTTTCCTCGTGACTTTCTTAGTTTATTATGGACATGTATCAGTGAGAAATGAAAGGTGATGATCTGTTTCCACGGTTCCCCTGAAGACTAGATGGTTGTGTTCTAGGTTGCCAATTCACCTGTTACTCTGGGAAGGTTAGGAGAGCAGGTGTGGCACTATGAGCTAGTCGGATTTGGGCCCGTAGGTACTGATGTGGTAGAGAGACTCAGTCCCTACACTCTAACGTCCTGTGATCCCAAGGCACAGTTCTGTTTTCTTAGCAGAATCCCTGAAACAGTGCATGAGCCAGAGCTCATCAGCTCATAAGCTCAATGAAGCCTTTTCAAACAAAAAGAAGTTGGGAGTACACTGCCTCACATCCCAGCACTCAGTTCGCCCCAATGCATCATGGTATACGCAGTACATGATAACGCTTAACTCAGTGACAGTCTTTGGTTTTCACCCTTGTTGGTGTAGTCAGTGCTGTGTATCTCTAGTCACATGTTTCAGGACAGTTGTCCTTCATTAGTAGAGAACAACACATCATTTTGGGGGTGGTGAAAATGCTGACCAAAGTCTTCTCAGGTCTCTGTACCACTCATTGGGCACAGGTGCATCAGCCAGAACTCACAAGCTCATTAGCTGAAGGAAGCCTCTTCAAACAAACAGAGGGTGGGAGCACACTCCCTCACATCCCAGCACTCAGTTTGCCCCAATGTATCATGGTAAACGCAGTGCTTGATAACACTTACTTCAGTGACAGTCTAGTTTTTCACCCTTGTAGGTGACTGGAACCGAATTGTTGAGGAAATGGTGCAGCTGAAGAATGTCTATCTCTACATTGCAAGACTATGGCACAGACATTGGAACAGATGCCGCACAGGAATTGTGCCTTGAAGGTGGTGATGTACAACTGCGTAACAGCTTCAGATTGTGGACGGAGGCAATTGTGGAGGCTGGAACACATCTCTAAAGTTTATCACGCAATATAGCACAACTGGTCTCAGTCCATCAAATGGAATGCAGATCTGCCATGTGACACTGCATCTATAAGTGCAGAGAAATAAGTTCTGCACAAAGACAACACATGGTTGACCTGACAGAATAGAGCAAAGGAACAAAAATAGATACCATGTGCAGCATTACCCATGCTGTGAGGCAATTCACTAGCCTTGTAGCTATTGGACATCTTGCAAAGCTAAGTGCACTGCAAGCACTTACCTTGCCCTGCAACAAGGACCTTTGCTTAAGACACGTATGCAAACTCCCCTTACCACAACTGCAGCCATTCTTCCTTGCCCATCTTCCCTATCTCACTTTATCCCAACAAATTCCCCCCATCAGGCCTGAAAGGGCGTCTACCCGAACAGCACAGATTTGTGATCCAGAACCTACCCCAGCCAAAAAGAGTACACCTTACATGCTACTTATAATAATTTTTTATTGGTTCAGTTCTAAATTGTGTTTTTAGTTATTCATCAAGATTTTTTTACTTTAATTATTGAATGCATTCGTGTTATAATTTGGCTGTAATGTTTTCTGCTGTGCTTCTGTTCTTTACAAAATGAAATTGTTTTAATAATGTTTTTTATTCAGTTACATATTAATCTCTTAAAATTGTTCACTTGTCCTATGTTTTGCTCATTTTTAAAAAAAATATTTACAATTCGTAAGTTAAAAATGGTTACCATAAAACATGTAATTGTTTTAGGTGATTTTTCTTCCTACAATTTACTGGTTGGTAATTTGGGGACATTTTGCATGCAGTTGTATTAATTAGAATTTTTGCATCTTGCCAACACTTTATTTTGATCCTGAAAGACATGTAACTGGGTGGAGTGAAATAACCTAACAAAATCAAACAGTAATTTCACTATTCCAAACTAGCAATTGAAGCCTAAGGGGTCGATTCCGATTCGGGCCGGAAATTTCTCCGACCGAGCCGGACCCGGAGAGATTTCCGACCGAATCGGACCCGTGCAGTCCGACCGAACGAGTACGATGCGGCCGTATGTTATCGGACTCGAGTCGGTCGGACTCCCATTGAAGTCAATGGGAGCCGGTCGTACAACGCGTACGCGGGCTCCCATTGACTCAATGGGTGCGAGTCGGACAAGTGCGCCCCCTACAGCGGGTACGCGGCGAAGCGATTCGCGCCGTACACGCACAGGTAGGGGGACCCATGGGTCCCCCTGTGTGCGACTCGCGCGGCTACGCGTACAGGGGGTCCGACACGGACCCCCAAAGTACGGCTCCGACAGCTCTTTCGAGCCGGAGTGCGCGGCTCGGTCGGACTGCCCGCGGCGCGCATCGTACTTACCCGGCCGGGAAACGTCTCCATTGCGCGGTGCGAGTCGAGTCCGAGCGAGTCGGTCGGAGTGGTTCGAGCCGGGAGCGAGTCGGTCGGAGCGGTCGGGACGCCCGGACGAGTCGGTCGGCGATTTCGCATCGTACTCGCTCGGCCGGACCCGCGTACGGTTCGGTCGGGAAACAGGGCTCCGAATCGGATCCGGTAAAGCCGAATCCGATTCGGAGCACTACCGGCCGAGATCGGAATCGGCCCCTAAATGTGTAATACTTGAAGACTGTAACATGTTTGAATGATAAAAGAACACTAAATCACAAAGCATAACAGTGTTCAATCGAGCCCCTCTCTTCTCACTAGTTGACTTTATGTTTGAATTTGACCCTGTACAGTGCTCCCCTGCCTTTTGGTGGAATTCAAGCCATAGAAATACCCCATAAATACATACATACATACATATATACATACATACAAACTAACTAAAACACAACAGTAGTCTGTCTGTCAGTCTGCTCAATGTTACATTTGTTTTTTAAGAATCTCATAATATGGAGCATGGTACTCACAAACATTTTCCCGGGGGCCGCGAAATTTGGTCTATGGTGTGACTGAGGGCCGCACTGATGCCAGCAGGGGGTGTAATGTGGGAGTAGGGGAAGCAAAGCATGTGTATCTTGTGGCTGTCTTCACAAATGAAGGTGTTCTTAAAGTTACGGGCCTAGTTACTTCCTTTCCCTAACTGCAATTAACCTTTAAAAAAGTGTTTGCTGTATATTTAACTTTTTTTTTCATGTTAGTGCTGAGTTGAGTAAATGGCAGCCCAGTGCTGCTGCTGCCCAGGGGGCCGCATGTAAAGGTCAGGAGGGCCGCATGAGGCCAACGGGCCGTACTTTGAGTATCACTTATATAGAGCAATATTTCCAGAGGGTGGGTATAGCATTAAGTACATTTCAAAAGATGCAATCGAATTTCACATCAGGCTGCCATTACCTGCTTGTGTAGTAGTGGATGTTGGTTTAGTTGTTGTAGTTAATGTAATTGCCCCTGCAATAAAAAGAAAACATAATGCTTGTTTACCTAATGAAGAAAATTAAGCAAATTTTCAAAAATGGTTTGCCTATTGTACCCTCTCACATTCTGCATTCCTGGAGACATCTTCAAACTTCTCAGCCATGAAAAGGGGACTCCTTTCAATATCAGAGAGCGAAAGCTACGTTTAAATCGATAACCTAGTTTCCAAGCGTTTGTGTGGGCATCAATTGGGTGCATTATTAATTTATGAGGCAATTTTTCTCTGCATTTCCTATTTTGTATTTTTCTGCATTGTGTCTCTAGTGGACAGAATTGTTTTATTAAGTTGGATCTTGCCATCCAAAGTAGGACTGCCAATTAGTAAAACAAATTAAGAGACCAGAAGAAATACAATGATTAAAGACATCTTCCCATTAGAAGAAAAATATTAAGAAATTCATATACAAACCTAATATACTATGGAAATCAATGAAAGGAGATTTTAAATAAAGTTTAGATATGTTTCTTTCTAAACTGTTGAAGTATATGTATAAGCAATAAGCATCAGTAATAGTTGGAGGAGGCCAGTTATGAGGATCTGTCTCATTTCTCTCAGGCCCGATCACTTGTGCGTCACTAAATTCTAATACTTCTGTCACAGCAAATATCAGAATTCTGTGTTTCATGGTATTACCACATGGCTACAATTTTTCCCAAGTTAAATTTACACAGTTAAACCCCCACAGTTTTTGGGAAAAATACCCGGGAAATACCAATACATGTACAATTTAAGTTGCCACAATAAGCGTGAAATACTGCATTTTATTCCTAATTTGCCTAATTTAAAGCACCGTACATATACCTCATCCATAGGCCATGGTATTTGCCATAAGTGGTAAATACCTCACCCCATCTACTCTAATTGTGATTAGGAAATTTATACAGGTTAAAAAATAAAAGTAATGTTCTTACTTTCCCCCATTTTTAGACAGAATATTTGCTTCCTGCTGTGCCTTAGCAGTCTCCCCACAAACTCGCTCCCTTACTGTAGTAGACAATCATTTCACCTTCTCCAGAATAAACCCTATTCTGTTCACTTCCACTGTCACAGTGTGAGAAACACTAGTTCATTTGTTTTCTTTGCCACAATATTTCAACACTAGAGTCACTTTTTGTTTAACCCCTTGGCCTCGGCGGTAATTCCGCCGCGGCGCTGGGGGGAGGGAGGGGGGTGAGCGCGGCGCCGCCATGCTCGTGACGGAACCACGCCATCATGAGTCACGGGCGAGCTGTGCTCATGACGGCGTGGTTCCGTCACGACCCCGCCCACTCACTAATTCGCCCGCACATGCGGGGAATCAGTGCCGCGTGGGCGGAGCGGCCGCAGCATGCCGGAACCACGCCGTCATTAGCACACGCCGCCCGTGGCTCATGACGGCGTGGTTCCGTCATGCGCAGGGAAGGGGTTTAGCATTAGGCAGTGAAAGCTTCTATGTTGATCCAGGTTTCCCTTTACCACTGTCAAAACCACCAAACATTTTCAGAGAGTTACATTTCTTGAATTTGTGGTGAAGTTTTACTTGGATAATATATATTATAGAGTAGAACAAACCAGACATATGCTCTAAATTGCACAACATGGACTTACAACCCACCCAATACCTATTGAATAAATGAAAATACAGTTTACATTTCAATAATGCATCAAACAACCAAAAATGCATTCACCTAAAGTCCACCCTAAACCACTCTTATTCTTTATTTAAAGATATAAAATGGTGAGTTTCTTTTATTCTTCATAGTAAATACCTTACAGAATACCTGAACAGATGACCCCAGCGTCATTAATATGGAGACAGTTATGTATGTTCCATCCTTTGTTGGGACAGTCCCACAGGTGAGCTTCTTGTCCTCTGCAGAGCACATCATCTAGAAGAATGCTTCCAGTTCCTTGGCCAAAAAAGGCCCCTCCAGGAGACGCCAGGACAGTTCCACAGCCCAGCTGTCTGCACACAACTTGTGAATTTGCTGTACTCCAGAAATCATCACACACGGTCCCCCAGGTGCCTCCATAATAAACCTCTATGCGGCCAGCACAGTTCTGTCCTCCATTAACCAGGCGTAAGTCCACATTTTCAGAATCTCGAGGAGCTAGAGGGACAACAATGACATTAACCTCTTATCATGTACATAAAAGTATGTGAAACTACAGAACAAATTAGAACAACGATAGTTAAGTCACACTTTAGCCTTTATCCCTGACCCCAGGCGACGAGGAATTAGGGCTTTTTCCCGTTTCTCAGAAAGCAGGAGTCTCCGTCTTCCCTTTAATATTAAGGGCTTTCACATAGTGATTGGCAATGTGTTCTAGTGAATAGAGGTGCTGAATTTACAATATAAAGACCCAGATTAACATCCTGCCACACCACAACTTCCTATACTTATGAGTCAATCACTTAGTCTTCACTGTTGAACATATTCTTTTTTTTTTTACTTTTTATTGGCATTTTGAACCCAACACAAACATACAGCATGATTAGTACATCCTTGATATTACAGCATGTTGGAGAAACAACACTTGGATTACAGTAGCATCTATTATGTACGTTACAGTATCTAACATTATGACTCAGTTGATCAAGTGACGGATTGTGTTTCGCTCCTTTCCCCCTTTATGTTGCGTCTGACACTACTAGTTTCGTACTCGTTTCAGACTGTGTACCTGGATTTCAAGCAAAGTTCTATTTTTGGTCTGGGGGTTCCGCTGTGGTTCTATCCCTTGGGGACTCTTGGTGCGGCGTTTCATTCCTGTCCTTGTGTGCGAGGGTGTGAGTAGGGGAAGTTAGGGGGCAGGGGGGGTCGCCCTGTCCACCCAACATGTCTGGATGAGTTAACAAATATCCCTTCAGAGGGTCATAAATGTCCTTTGGTCTGCTGGACACTGGGAGGAGTTCCGCGTATATTAGTGTCTGTTGTTGCCACTGTTGAACATATTCTTCTTCTGTTTTAAAGCACTACAATGTTCTTGGGCAAGTGTGTGTTTAAAAAACATCACGGAAAGATGTTCCGAAGAAGATTCACTCCTTACTTTCTAACTGATCACAGTGCCAATCATTAAATGCAATCTCAGGTGTCAGAGGCCCAAGGTGACTTACTGAACTGTGCATTTTTTTTTATTCCTGGTTAATAACTCTTCTCATTTATTTATTATTGCTCTTGTAGTTTCATTAGTTAGCATGCTATCAACGTTCTGCATTACTAATCTAGCATTGCCACTCCATGCCATTCTCCGAGCCAGTGGTCTCTCCAGGGTTGGGACCTACTGCAGGTCCATCCTACTTCTCAAAGTGTACGTTATCTGCAGTGTCCTTCTAATGTGGCTGACCTGCCTTTTCGACTGAAAGGGGGTGGCTTATCCCCCCCCCCCAGCGCCTTGAGACTCTCACGGGTGAGTAGCGCGCTTACAATTCCCCTGATTGCTTGATTGATTGATTTGGGACATAAAAGAATGTACTAGATAAGCCTCAGTTCCTTCTATTCCTTCCTTTGCATTTATGGACAGGCTCAGACACACAATATTGGCCTTCAATTTGGTACACCTCTGATGTCCAGAGACTGCTGCGTATTGTGTTTCAGATGGAATCAGGGTCTGGCTTGTACTATTTATGAGCAGAAGTAAGTTCTGTCTTTCTGACAAAAAACCCCAACAGCCCTTGGAGGATCTCAGACTGAAGTCCCATTGCAGAACACTGGCCTAAGAAGTACCAGACTCCCTCGCCTGAGTAATGAAGAAACCATGTCTCACATGGCAGAATTGTGTCAGTTGGAAGGTCTGTGAGATGATGCTCAAGTCTTTCATGAGTTTATGTGTTCTTCTAAAAAACAAAGGTAAAAAATGCGGCACCCTGGATCGCTGCCCAATTAGTTTCTTCCTCCTTGCACCTAATGCAAGGAAATGAATGACGCTGCTAGTTGCCAACCTCTCTATCCGTGAGGAGACTGGACTATTATACTCTGCTGGGCTGCTTCACTACACTTGCCTGTGAAGTTTACAGAAACACTACTTTATGGTAGTGTAAAGGCAGGGATCGTCGTGCTACTTAACTGGGATGCCTAAATATCAATGAATACTCCCACGTATGTGTGTTGCATGTCGAAATATCTACTACAGAAACATTGTGCTGCCAAACTGTTGCAGTCACAATATAGAGGTCCACAATATCGAGAAGGTGAGTACGTACAGGTAAGTACAGATTTACTACTCTTTAGGTTTTAGGAAATAGGCCCTAAATGTCAACGCTATTTATATTCTGCAATGCATAATGGCATTTGCACAAAGGTTGTAGCACCTAGGTACAGGCTATGGTCAGATCCTGTAATTTAGTTTTGCAATATTTTATTATTGTGGTTTCTGCACTGAAAGATAGTGAAAAACTAACATGTGCAGGATCTTTAAGAGCAAAGCCTTTAAATTAAAAAAACAGGAAAAAAATAGAAAACATTTTAAGTTTAAACCAGGACATGTGGCTCTAAATAAATTATTTTTTGATATTTATGTTTCAGAAGAACTAACCGTTTCCACTCTCTCAATGGTTATATGCTAGTTTGTTGATTTTTTTAGTTTTTGAATGGAAACAAAATGTACTTTAAGCTAAACAACTGTTGGTTAATGAAACTAAAGATGGAATAAACAACTAGGACAATAAGAAATAAAAGTAAAACTTGCACTACTGAATGTGAGCCTCTATATCTGGGAATTCAAGTAGTTGTGATGTTATTGTACAGTAATACGTTTGCTGTAGTAAGTGCAATATATGGCTATTCAACAAGGATGACTGTACACATTTTCTTCTTGTGCTGCCCACATGGAATGTATTTCCCAAAAATTTGTAGTCCCATGATCCTGTGTTTACATATAGACAATAAGAACAATTGGTCGTAAGCATTTACTTATTAAAAGTTGAAATATTTTGACAATTGCTGCACCAGAGAATGTGTTTGCCTTCCGTTGAAATTAATCATGGTCATAATAACATTCACTTTAATAATAAGACATATAAAGTACATCTCAAAATATAATTAAACTGTAAGTAAGTGGATTATTATTTGGGGTGGACAAATGCCCACTTCAAGAAATAATGCCACTTAGGGGTATATTTACAAGGAAATGATGCAGCGCGGCGAGCAATTTAGCAGCGCTGCGTCATTTAAAAAATGCAGGAATGCGCACCCCTGTGTTTTCCTTTGCACTAAAAAAAGCAGCCTAGTGCCAACACAGATACCCTTGTGTCATAGTGCAAGAGTGCTTGCTTTGCAGGGATGAGAAAAAAGTATTTATCCTCGTTGCGCCAATGTAACGCCTGATATTCAGTGACATTAGTTTTTGCCGCAGTTTCAGATATACAGATCCTTGTAAATCTGAGGCAGCGTCAAAAAGCAATGGGCGTTGCAGTGGAACACCCACATCGACACCCACTGCACACCCCTTTCATGCAGGAACCTGCGTGAATGGGGAAGATATTTACAAAGCAATGTTAAGCCAAGCAAAGTGGCTTAACGCCGCTTTGTAAATATGGAGAAGGGCATTGTGCCAATGGAACGTCGGAAAAAGTGATGTTCCGGTAGCACAAGGCCCTTGTAAATATGCCCCTTAATGTCAAAACGAACCCTCCAAGTCGCAAAATTAACCCTAGCTCAATCCCTATGACACTAAACAGATAGGCTTACCTTATAGCACTGCGTAATGTATTCAGGCAGTACCAAAACAGTAATAAATTCAGAACACCAAGCAATAAAAATTCCAAACCAAATAACAAAAAATAGAGTAATATTTAATAAACTAAATAAGAAACAATTCAATAAGGTGAACTGGGGATATGAGTTTTTTAAATTGCAGGTAAAAATCGCACCAAAAAGCTGAAAGCTCCAATGGCAGTCAAAAGTTGTGGTAGACCAGGACCAAGGCGCGATTTGAGATCAATCGTGATGGAGGATAAGTTGGATAAACCAAGTTGATTTGTCATACTTAAAGGTGAAAAAAAGTGAGAAAGAAAGTTTCTGAATCCCATTTCAGAAAGGGACTTTTTCACTTTCCTGAAGAAAATCAGAAAATTTTCAGCAAGAAATTACCAAAACTCCAAGAGGACCATCCTCCTTTAGGTACTCGGACTTCAGGTCCAGAGCAGCGGCTACAGTTTGAGTGGCATCTTGAGCAGAGAGGATTATTCTTCTCAAAAAGGGACAAATTCTTATTCTGCATTGGGATTTAGAAGAAATTTCGAAGTCCCAATGCAGAATTGGCCTTTCTTGTTTTTTCAGAGGTCTTTGTGTGGTGCGAAAACAAAATCCAATCCTACGCTGTGCAACTGCCGGTCGGATACTTTTCCCAGTAGGTCCTGTTGAAACTCTGGAGCGCTGGAGGAAATGTTTTCAGAAGTTTCCAAAACTTCTTCTGGTGCCCAAACAAACACAAGAGTACAACTCCAAGGGAAAGGTAACTAGCGACTCTTAGTGTGCCAGGCATTGTTCAACAGCAAAGTCCAGTCAGGTGCTTGCCCTTGCTTGGCTGGGCTCCTCAGTGAAAAGGCCTCTTGCAGCTAGTTGTGTCCCTGTAGGCACACAGGAGGTAGGCCAACGGCTCCTTGGAGTTGACATCTTTGTCCCGGGCACAGAGGGAAAAGTCCAGTCCTTTAGGGCTCCTCCAAGGTCACAGGAAGTAGCTCCAGGCCTCGTCTGATCTTTTGCAGGTCCACAAACTATTCTGTGGATGGTGTCTCGGAGTGTCCCATTTACAGTTGGCATTTGCTAGTGGGTGGGAGTTAGTCCTGGGCACTCCATAATAAGTGGGGTAAAAGTTCCAAGGCTGTAGCCTGCCTACTTTTTCAGAAGTTACTGTTTGCCTTAGTGCAAACAGGCCCAAAATGCAATGTGTCAGGGCAATTCCAAGATGGCCAAACTCTTCAGCCACATTAAACTTTGGCTCTGAGAGTTGGGGGTGGTTAGGGGAGTGTGCTCTGGAAATTCCTAGTTTACTTCCACATCTAAGACTAAAATCCAGTTTGAAGAAGTCCCTGGAGCCACATGAAACAAGCATCTGCAATGCAATAGGTCTCGCATTTACGCGAGTTTGAGCTATTGGCATTGTAAATGACAATGCCTTTTTTAAGTTTTTGGTTTTAATACATACATAAAAGGCATTGTCATTTACAATGCCAATAGCTTAAACTCGTGTAAATGAGAGACCTATTGCATTGGAAATGCTTGTTAGGACTTGTGCCCTGGCTCCCCTGCACGATATGCTGAAGGGGCCCACTGCGTATGGGTAAGCCTCGGTCCCCCTCCCCTCCCCGTACCGCGGGGGCCTTTGTTACACCCCTCCGTCCCTGGGTGTGACTCTGCTCTCATGAGAAACTTGCGTTTTTGTGAACTTCTCCGGTGGGTATAAGGTTAAGCGGACAATATATTCAGTCAGGTAGCAGAGGAAAGCTTGTGAACGGTGCTGAGGGCGGAGTCACAAGGAAGGGGTTGGCGTTCAGCTTTTCTAGTGTGTCACACTGGGCACAAGACAGCGGAAGGGAGTGCTGCTACCCGGAGAGCTGAAGCTTGTGGTCCGAAAGGCATCGCTAGCGCAGGAATCAAAAAATGGGACTCTTTGTCCCGTTTGTCTACGGTTAACTCGGAGTTCTTGGGTTTTAATCTCTACATGGGAACCTCTAAAATGCCGCAAGGGGAGATATATTCCCTAAAAACAAAACGGAGTGTGCGGACAACTTTCGAGGAGAAAAGAAAAGTAGGAAAAGAGAGACGCATGCATTCCTCGTGACAGCCTGCATAGCGCACCGATTCCCGTCAGCCAAGCAGCACTTGATAGAGGGGCTTAGACCTCGCAGAAGCTGTTCGTGTCTAGCCCTCTCTGAGGTTGCTTGCTGAAGAATAAATGACACAAAGGGAAAGGAGGAAGTGCCTCGTCTGTTTTGACTGCTGTCGTGGTAATCAGTTACTGGGCAGCTACAAGAGGAACTCTGGGAGTCCGCGCTGGCTTGAAGTCTCGCAGTAGTGAATATTGCTTGTCCGGGTGATTGTAGTGAGGGGCGAACACTTGCGGGGTGACGATGGGTAATAAAAAATATACACTTTAGAGAGCATAGCGCTGCAGCCGCCGTGGTGCCCATCAGTGTCCATTTCCCAAATAGTGCGTGCTTACCGACTAATGAAGGAGACCGTGTAACGCCGCAAGTAAAAGATCCAGTCCGGATGGGACGTCCCAAAAGGAGACAGGGCGGTAACAAGGAGGGACTAAGAAGCCTCCTTTTCAATCGGAAGCCAGCGTTTAGCATGGAGGATGACGCCAGCCAATCAAAAAGATGGGCGGCCTTAAACTCCACTTCTGAAATGTCCCGATTACAAGAAGCCTCGCAGAGCGAGCAGCGCATGCGCGCTGCAACGCAGGTCTGCGAGACCTAAAAATAAGACAGATGTCTGGTAAGACAAAGCAGGGTCCTTCAGCAATCAGACAGAGGATACACAAGGATTATGATCTGGTCCTGTTTGATCCTTTTAAGAATGCGAATGATTTACATGTGCCTCAGACAGGGCTTGCAAGCAGGATTTGATAGTATTGTGCCAAAAGGACGATCCTCACCCCCAACCTGAATGCCCAGCTGAGCTCCGAGGTGTTATACCTGCTCATTCAAATCAACATGTCAATCAAATTGGTATATTGTGCGGCTCGTGGAAGGGATTTCACACCTCTTATTGGCAGGGCAGCAGGTGAAGACTAGGGCTAATTAGCCACAATGGCTTAGGGAAGTAATATAACTTTTCAGAAAGTTATATTCCCTAACTAGTTAGAAACAAAATCAGAATTTACCAATTAATTAGATTTTTTAATACAGTTAGGAAAGGTACTTGGACTTTTCCTGTAGTGGTTTCATTATGGACAATGCAGAAATAATGATTTAATCTGCTTTATTAGTTTGTTCCATATAAACAGCTTAGCCCAATATAGTGAAAAGAGGATTTGGCTATTTAAGCATTGCTGGTACATGCCATAATTAATTTAGGCACGTACCACTTTGAGACATTAGTCACTCTACGTTATGGGCAATAAGGAGATTTTAGCGCTTAGAAGTGAGTTTTTAGGCCTGTAAAAAAATATGTTTACAGGTTTTTCTGAAAAGATGAGAGTTTGCAGGCTTGAGCGGACCAGGCCTCAGTTGAGAACTGTGTCATGTTTTCAAGGTCACAAAGTGGATGACACACTATAGTGCTACAGTCCACATGTGGCATATAGGTATAGTGGTACATACATATATACATACAAACTAACTAAACCACAACAGTAGTCTGTCTGTCAGTCTGCTCAATGTTACAGTCTTTCCTTTTAAGAATCTCATAATATAGAGCATTATTTGCAAAGGGTGGGCATAGCATTAACTACATTTCAAAAGGTGCAATCAAATTTCACATTAGGCTGCCATTACCTGCTTGTGTAGTAGTGGATGTTGGTTTTATGGTTGTAGTTAATGTACTTGCCCCTGAAATAGAAACACAACATAACGCTTGTTTACCTAATGAAGAAAATAAAGCACATTTTCAAAAATGGTTTGCCTATTGTACCCTTTTACATACTCCTTTCAAGGATCTTAAAACTTCTCAGCAATGAAAGGGGACTCCTTTCAATATCTGAGAGCGAAATCTACGTTTAAATTGATCACCTAGTTTCCAAACATTTGTTTGGGTGTCAATTGGGTGCATTATTAATGTATGAGGCAATCTTTCTCTGATTTCTTCTATTTTGTATTTTTCTGCATTGTGTCTCTATTAAGTTGGATCTTGCCATCCAAAGTAGGACTGCCAGTTAGTAAAACAAATTAAGAGACAAGAAGAAATACAATAATTAAAGACATTTTCCCTTTAGAAGAAAAATATTAAGAAATTTATAAACAAACCTAATGTACTATGGAAATCAATGAAAGGAGATTTAAAAAAGTTTAGATATGTTTGCTTCCAAACTCTTGAAGTATATGTATAAGCAATAAGCATCAGTAATAGTTTGAGGAGGCCAGTTATGAGGATCTGTCTCACTTCTCTCAGGTCCGATCACTTGTGCGTCACTAAATTCTAATACTCCTGTCACAGCAAATATCAGAATTCTGTGTTTCATGGTATTACCACATGGCTACAATTTTTCCCAAGTAAATTTTACAGTTAATGCCCGGGAAATACAAATACATGCACAATTTAAGTTCCCACAATAAGCGTGAAATTCTGCATATTATTCCTAATTTGCCTAATTTAAAGCACTGTACATAAACCTCATCCCTAGACATTGGCATTTGCCATATGTGGTAAATACCTCACCCCATCTCCTCCAATTGTGATTGGGGTATTTATACAGGTTAAAAAATAAAAGTAATGTTCTTCCTTTTCCCCCATTTTCAGCCAGAATATTTGCTTCCTGTTGTGCCTTAGCAGTCTGACCACAAATTCGCTCCCTTAATGTAGGAGATAATCATTCCAACTTCTCCAGAATAAACACTATTCTGTTCACTTCCACTGCCACAGTATGAGAAACACTGGTTCATTCGTTTTCTTTGCCACAATATTTCAACACAAGAGTCGCTTCTTGTTTAAGCATTAGGCAGTGAAAGCTTCCATGTTAATCGAGGTTTCCCTTTACCACTGTCACAACCACAAAGCATTTCCATAGAGTTACTTTTCTTGGATTTGTGCTGTAGTTTTACTTGGATAATATATATTATAGAGTAGAAGAAACCTGACATATGCTCTAAATTGCACAACATGGACTTACAACCCACCCAATGCACATTGAATAAATGAAAATGCAGTTTACATTTCAACAATGCATCAAACAACCAAAAATGCATTCATCTAAAGGCGACCCTAAACCACTCTTCTTCTTTATTTAAACATATAAAGAAGGTGAGTTTCTCTTATTCTTCATAGTAAATACATTACAGAATACCTGAACAGAGGACCCCAGCGTCATTGATATGGAGACAGTTATGTATGTTCCATCCTTTGTTGGGACAGTCCCACAGGTGAGCTTCTTGTCCTCTGCAGAGCACATCATCTAGAAGAATGCTTCCAGTTCCCTGACCGAAAAAGGCCCCTCCGCGAGATGCCAGCACAGGTCCACAGCCCAGCTGTCTGCACACAACTTGTGAATTCGCTGTACTCCAGAAATCATCACACACGGTCCCCCAGGCGCCTCCATAATAAACTTCTATGCGGCCAGCACAGTTCTGTCCTCCATTAACCAGGCGTAAGTCCACACTTTCAGTACCACCAGGAGCTAGAGGGACAACAATGACATGAACCTCTTATCATGTACATAAAAGTATGTAAAACTACAGAACAAATTAGAACAACGATAGTTAAGTCACACTTTAACCTTTATCCCTGATCCCAGACGACGAGGGATGAGGGCTTTTTCCCGTTTCTCAGAAAGCAGGAGTCTCCCTCGTCCCTTTAATATTAAGGGCTTTCACATAGTGATTGGAAATTTGTTCTAGTGAATAGAGGTGCTGAATTTACAATATAGAGACCCAGGTTAACATCCAGCCACGCCACAACTTCCTATACTTATGAGCCAATCATTTAGTCTCCACTGTCGAACAGATTCTTCTTTGTTTTAAAGCACTATAATGTTCTTGGGCAGGTGTGTGTTTAAAAACATCACGGAAATGCTCTGAAGAAGATTCACTCCTTACTTTCTAACTGATCACAGTGCCAATCATTAAATGCAATCTCAGGTGTTAGAGGCCCAAGGTTACTTACTGTACTGTGCATTTGTTTCATTCCTGGTCAATAACTCTTCTCATTTATTTATTTACTTATTTATTATTGCTCTTGCAGTTTCATTAGTTAGCATGCTATCAACGTTCTGAATTATCAATCTAGCATTGACACTTCATACCATTCTCTTAGCCAGTGGTCTCTCCAGGGTTGGGACCTACTGCAGGCGCATCCTACTTCCCAAAGTGTACGTTACCTGCAGTGTCCTTCTGATGTGGGACATAAAAGAATGTACTAGATGAGCCTCAGTTCCTTCTATTCCTTCCTTTGCATTTATGGACAGGCTCTGACACACAATATTGGCCTTCAATTTGGTACACCTCTGATGTCCAGAGGCTGCTGCGTATTGTGTCTCAGATGGAATCAGGGTCTGGCTTGTACTGTTTATGAGCAGAAGCAAGTTCTGTTTCTCTGCCAAAAAACCCCAACAGCCCTTGGAGGATCTCAGACTGAAGTCCCATTGTAGAACACTGGAGTAAGAAGTACCAGACTCCCTCTCCTGAGTAATAAAGAACCATGTATCATATGGCGGAATTGTGTCAGTTGGAAGGTCTGTGAGATGCTGCTCAAGTCTTTCATGAGTTTACGTGTTCTTCTAAAAAACAAAGGTAAATAATGCTGCACTCGGGATCGCTGCCCAATCAGTTGCTTCCTCCTTGCAACTCCACCTAATACAAGGAAGTGAATGACGCTGCTAGTTGCCAGCCTCTCTATCCGTGAGGAGACTGGACTAACATACTCTGTTGGGCTGTTTCACTACACTTGCCAGTGAAGTTTACAGAAACACTATTCTATGGTACTGTAAAGGCAGGGATCGTAATCCTACTTAACTGGGATGCCTAATTATCAATGAATACTCCCAGGGATGTGCAATGCATGTCGAAATATCTACTACTGAAACGTTGTGCTACCAAACTGCTGCAGTCACAATATAGAGGGCCACAATATCGAGAAGGTAAATGCATACAGGTAAGTAGAGATTTACTACTCTTTACGTTTTAGGAAATAGGCCCCAAATGTAACTGCTATTTATATACTGCGATGCACAATGGCATTTGCACAAAGGTTGTAGCACCTAGGTACAGGCTATGGTCAGATCCTGTAATTAAGTTTTGCAATATTTTATTGTTGTGGTTTCTGCACTGAAAGCATAGTGAACAACTAACACATGCAGGACCTTTAAGAGCAAAGCCTTTTGTATTAAAAAAAAACAGGAAAAAAATAGAAAACGTTTTAAGTTTGAACCAGGACAGGTGGCTCTAAAAAATTATTTTTCGATATTTATGTTTCGGAAGAACTAACCGTTTCCACTCTCTCAATGGTAATATGCTATTTTGATTTTTTTAGTTTTTGAATGGAAACAAAATGAACTTTAAGCTAAACAACTGTTAGTTAATGAAACTAAAGATAGAATAAACAACTAGGACAATAAGAAATAAAAGTAAAACTTGCACTACTGAATGTGAGCCTCTATATCTGGGAATTCAAGTAGTTGTGATGTTATTGTACAGTAATACGTTTGCTGCAGTAAGTGCAATATATGGCTATTCCAATAGCATGACTGTACACATTTTCCTCTTGTGCTGCCCACATGGACTGTATCTCCCAAAAATTTGTAGTCCCATGATCCTGTGTTTACATACAGACAATAATAACATTTGGTCGTAAGCATTTACTTATTAAACGTTGAAATATTTTGACGATAGCTGCACCATAGAATGTGTTTGCCTTCCGTTGAAATTAATCATGGTCATAATACTCACTTTAATAATAAGACATATAAAGTACATCTCGAAATATAATTAAACTGTAAGTAAGTGGATTATTATTTGGGGTGGACAAATGCCCACTTCAAGAAATAATACCACTTAGGGGTATATTTACAAGGAAATGGTGCAGCGCGGCGAGCAATTTAGCAGCGCTGCGCTGCGTCATTTAAAAAATGCAGGGATGCACACCGCTGTGTTTTCCCTTGCACTAAAAAAAGCAGCCTGGTGCAAACACAGATACCCTTGTGTCATAGTGCAAGAGGGATTGCTTTGCAAGGATGAGAAAAAAGTATTTATCCTCGTTGCGCCAATGTAATGGCTGATATTCAGTGACATTAGTTTTTGGCGATGCTTCAGATATACAGATCCTTGTAAATCGGGGGCAGCGTCAAAAAGCAATGGGCATTGCTGTGGAACACCCGCAGCGACACCCACTGCACATCCCTTTCATACAGAAACCTGCGTGAAAGGGGACGATATTAACAAAGCGGTGTTAAGCCATGCAAAGTGGCTTAACGCCGCTTTGTAAATATTGAGCAGGGCATTGTGCCACTGGAACGTTGAAAAAAGTGATGTTCCAGTAGCACAAGGCCCTTGTAAATATGCCCCTTAATGTCAAAATGAACCCACCAAGTCACAAAATTAACCCTAGCTCAATCCCTATGACACTAAACAGATAGACTTACCTTAGAGCACTGTGTAATGTATTCAGGCAGTACCAAAACAGTAATAAAGTCAGAACACCAAGCAATAAAAACTCCAAACCAAATGACAGAAAGTAGAGTGATATTTAATAAACTAAATAAGAAACAATTCAATAAGGTGAACTGGGGATATGAGTTTTTTAAATTGCAGGTGAAAATCGCACCAAAAAGCTGAAAGCTCCAATGGCAGTCAAACGTTGTGGTAGACCAGGACCAAGGCGCGATTTGAGATCAATCGTGATGGAGGATAAGTTGGATAAACCAAGTTGATTTTTCATACTTAAAGGTGAAAAAAAGTGAGAAAGAAAGTTTCTGAATCCCATTTCAGAAAGGGAATTTGTCACTTTCCTGAAGAAATCAGAACATTTTCAGCAAGAAATTACCAAAACTCCAGTAGGACCATCCTGCTTTAGGTACTCGGACTTCAGGTGAGGGAGCATCGGCTACAGTTTGAGTGGCATCTGGAGCGGCGAGGATTATTCTTCTCAAAAAGGGACAAATTCTTACTCTGCATTGGGATTTAAAAGAAATTTCGAAGTCCCAATGCAGAATTGGCCTTTCTTGTTTTTTCAGAGATCTTTGTGTGGTGCGAAAACAAAATCCAATCCTACGCTGAGCAAATGCCGTTCGAATACTTTTCCCAGTGGCTCCTGTTGAAACTCTGGAGCTCTGGTGGAAATGTTTTCAGAAGTTTCCAAAACTTCTTCTGGTGCCCAAACAAACACAAGAGTACAACTCCAAGGGAAAGGTAACTAGCGACTCTTAGTGTGCCAGGCATAGTTCAACAGCAAAGTCCAGTCAGGTGCTTTCCCTTGCTTGGCTGGGCTCCTCAGTGAAAAGGCCTCTTGCAGCTAGTTGTGTCCCTGTAGGCACACAGGAGGTAGGCCAATGGCTCCTTGGAGTTGACATCTTTGTCCTGGGCACAGAGGGAAAAGTCCAGTCCTTTAGGGCTCCTCCAAGGTCACAGGCAGTAGCTCCAGGCCTCGTCTGATCTTTTGCAGGTCCACAAACTATTCTGTGGATCGTGCCTCGGAGTGTCCCATTTACAGTTGGCATTTGCTTGTGGGTGGGAGTGAGTCCTGGGCACTCCATAATAAATGGGGTAAAAGTTCCAAGGCCCTAGCCTGCCTACCTTTTCAGAAGTTACTGTTTGCCTTACTGCAAACAAGCCCGAAATGCAATGTGTCAGGGCAATTCCAAGATGGCCAAACTCTTCAGCCACATTAAACTTTGGCTCTGAGAGTTGGGGGTGGTTAGGGGAGTGTGCTATGGAAATTCCTAGGGGCATATTAGCAAGGGCACTATCGCCGCTTTAGCGGCACTTTTTGCCGCTAAAGCGGCGATATTTATATCGCCCTATCAGCAAACTGTCTCTAACAGCAGTTAGCGACAGTTTGCGGGCATTAGCGCCCGTTTTTTACCGCTTTGCATGTCAGCGATATTTATCGCTAATGACATGCAAAGTGGGCGTTCCCGACGAACAAACCTGGGAAACACTCGCTAACAGGCCTATCGCCTATTAGCAAGGTGGCCATGGCCCCAGTTAGCGACGTGAAAAGTCGCGCTAACCGGGTCATCGCCATTTATTTAACACCTGCAATTAGCAGGTGTTAGCCATACCTAACATGGGGGTGGATTATGCTGATACGACCACAGGGTCGTATCAGCAAGGTGTTCTCCTTCTCCATGCAACATCGCTGGTTTTTCAGCGATGTTGGCTCATTTCTCCGCTATCGCTGGAATATTCATCGCCATAGCGCTAATTGTTGCTAATACAGCGTTAGCGTGGCGATATATTCCAGCGATAGCCGGCGATAAAAAAAATCACGCTAAGCAGGGTTAGCGATGATTATCGCCTCTTCTTGCTAATATGCCCCCTAGTTTACTTCCACATCTAAGACTAAAATCCAGTTTGGAGTAGTCCCTGGAGCCACATGAAAAAATAAGACAGATGTCTGGTAAGACAAAGCAGGGTACTTCAGCAATCAGACAGAGGATACACAAGGATTATGATCTGGTCCTGTTTGATCCTTTTAAGAATGCAAATGATTTACATGTGCCTCAGACAGGCCTTGCAAGCATTATTTGATAGTGTTGTGCCAAAAGGAGGATCCTCACCCCCACCCTGAATGTGCAACTGAGCTCCGAGGTGTAATACCTGCTCATTCAAATCAACATGTCAATCAAATTGGTATATTGTGCGGCTCGTGAAAGGAATTTCACACCTCTTTTAGGCAGGGCAGCAGGTGAAGACTAGGGCTAATTAGCCACAGTGGCTTAGGGAAGTAATATAACTTTTCAGAAAGTTATATTCCCTAACTAGTTAGAAACAAAACCATTTAATTAGATTTTTTAATTGTTAGGAAAGGTACTTGGTCTTTTCCTGTAGTGGTTTCATTCTAGACAATGCAGAAATAATGATTTAATCTGCTTTATTAGTTTGTTCCACATAAACAGCTAAGCCCAATATAGTGAAAAGAGGATTTGGCTATTTAAGCAATGCTTGTAAATGCTATAATTAATTCAGGCACATACCACTTTGAGACATTATCCACCCTACCTTATGGGCAATAAGGCGATTTTAGCGCTTAGAAGTGAGTTTTTAGGCCTGTAAAAAAATATGTTTACAGGTCTTTCTGAAAAGATGAGAGTTTGCAGGCTGAGAACTGTGTCATGTTTTCAAGGTCACAAAGTGGATGGCACACTATAGTGCTACAGTCCACATGTGGCATATAGGTATAGTGGTACATACATATATACATACAAACTAACTAACTAAACCACACCAGTAGTCTGTCAGTCAGCTCAATGTTACAGTTTTTCCTTTTAAGAATCTCATAATATAGAGCATTATTTGCAAAGGGTGGGCATGGCATTAACTACATTTCAAAAGGTGCAATCAAATTTCACATTAGGATGCCATTACCTGCTTGTGTAGTAGTGGATGTTGGTTTTATGGTTGTAGTTAATGTACTTGCCCCTGAAATAGAAACACAACATAATGCTTGTTTACCTAATGAAGAAAATAAAGCACATTTTCAAAAATGGTTTGCCTATTGTACCCTTTTACATACTCCTTTCAAGGATCTTAAAACTTCTCAGCAATGAAAAGGGGACTCCTTTCAATATCTGAGAGCGAAATCTACGTTTAAATTGATCACCTAGTTTCCAAACATTTGTTTGGGTGTCAACTGGGTGCATTATTAATGTATGAGGCAATCTTTCTCTGATTTCTTCTATTTTGTATTTTTCTGCATTGTGTCTCTATTAAGTTGGATCTTGCCATCCAAAGTAGGACTGCCAGTTAGTAAAACAAATTAAGAGACAAGAAGAAATACAATAATTAAAGACATTTTCCCTTTAGAAGAAAAATATTAAGAAATTCATATACAAACCTAATGTACTATGGAAATCAATGAAAGGAGATTTAAAAAAAAGTTTAGATATGTTTCCTTCCAAACTCTTGAAGTATATGTATAAGCAATAAGCATCAGTAATAGTTGGAGGAGGCCAGTTATGAGGATCTGTCTCACTTCTCTCAGGCCCGATCACTTGTGCGTCACTAAATTCTAATATTCCTGTCACAGCAAATATCAGAATTCTGTGTTTCATGGTATTACCACATGGCTACAATTTTTCCCAAGTAAATTTTACAGTTAAACCCCCACAGTTCTTTGGGAAAAAAGCCCGGGAAATACCAATACATGTACAATTTAAGTTGCCACAATAAGCGTGAAATTCTGCATATTATTCCTAATTTGCCTAATTTAAAGCACTGTACATAAACCTCATCCCTAGGCACTGGCATTTGCCATATGTGGTAAATACCTCACCCCCATGTACTCTAATTGTGATTGGAGTATTTATACAGGTTAAAAAATAAAAGTAATGTTCTTCCTTTCCCCCATTTTCAGCCAGAATATTTGCTTCCTGTTGTGCCTTAGCAGTGAAAGCTTCTATGTTAATCAAGGTTTCCCTTTACCACTGTCGCAACCACAAAACATTTCCATAGGGTTACTTTTCTTGGATTTGTGCTGTAGTTTTACTTGGATAATATATATTATAGAGTAGAACAAACCTGTGATATACTCTAAATTGCACAACACGGACTTTCAACCCACCCAATACACATTGAATAAATGAAAATGCAGTTTACATTTCTACAATGCATCAAACAACCAAAAATGCATTCACCTAAAGGAGACCCTAAACCATTCTTCTTCTTTATTTAAAGATATAAAGAAGGTGAGTTTCTCTTATTCTTCATAGTAAATACATTACAGAATACCTGAACAGAGGACCCCAGCGTCATTGAAATGGAGACAGTTATGTATGTTCCATCCTTTGTTGGGACAGTCCCACAGGTGAGCTTCTTGTCCTCTGCAGAGCACATCATCTAGAAGAATGCTTCCAGTTCCCTGACCGAAAAAGGCCCCTCCGGGAGACGCCAGCACAGGTCCACAGCCCAGCTGTCTGCACACAACTTGTGAATTCGCTGTACTCCAGAAATCATCACACACGGTCCCCCAGGCGCCTCCATAATAAACTTCTATGCGGCCAGCACAGTTCTGTCCTCCATTAACCAGGCGTAAGTCCACACTTTCAGTACCACGAGGAGCTAGAGGGACAACAATGACATATACCTCTTATCATGTACATAAAAGTATGTAAAACTACAGAACAAATTAGAACAACGATAGTTAAGTCACACTTTAGCCTTTATCCCTGATCCCAGGCGACGAGGGATGAGGGCTTTTTCCCGTTTTACAGAAAGCAGGAGTCTCTCTCGTCCCTTTAATATTAATGGCTTTCACATAGTGATTGGAAATGTGTTCTAGTGAATAGAGGTGCTGAATTTACAATATAGAGACCCAGGTTAACATCCGGCCACGCCACAACTTCCTATACTTATGAGGCAATCATTTAGGGGCCGATTCCGATCTCGGCCGGTAGGGCACCGAATCGGATTCGGCTGAACCGGATCCGATTCGGAGGCCTTATTCCCGACCGATTCGTACGTGTGTACGGCCGAACGAGTACGATGCGAGCGCGTGCAAATTCTCCGACCGACTCGTACGCCCGTCCCAACCGCACCGACCGACTCGCACGGATGCGCAGCGCACCTCGCAATGGAGACGTTCCCCGGCCGGGCAAGTACGATGCGCGCAGCGAGCAGTCCGACCGACTCGCACCGTCCGGCCCAAAGAAGCAGTCGGAGCCGTACTTTGGGGGTCCGTGTCGGACCCCCTGTACGCGTAGCCGCGCGAGTCGCACACAGGGGGACCCATGGGTCCCCCTACCTGTGCGTATACGTCGCGAGTCGCTTCGCCGCATACACGCTGTAGGGGGCGCCCTTGTCCGCCTCGCACCCATTGAGTCAATGGGAGCCCGGGTACGCGTTGTACGACAGGCTCCCATTGACTTCAATGGGAGTCCGACCGACTCGAGTCCGATGGCATACGTGCGCATCGTACTCGTTCGGTCGGGCTGCTAGGGTCCGATTCGGTCGGAAATCTCTCCGGGTCCGGCTCGGTCGGAGAGATTTCCGACCCGAATCGGAATCGGCCCCTTAGTCTCCACTGTCGAACATATTCTTCTCTGTTTTAAAGCACTACAATGTTCTTGGGCAGGTGTGTGTTTAAAAAACATCATGGAAAGATGTTCTGAATAAGATTCACTCCTTACTTTCTAACTGATCACAGTGCCAATCATTAAATGCAATCTCAGGTGTTAGAGGCCCAAGGTGACTTACTGTACTGTGCATTTTTTTCATTCCTGGTCAATAACTCTTCTCATTTATTTATTTACTTATTTATTATTGCTCTTGCAGTTTCATTAGTTAGCATGCTATCAACATTCTGAATTATCAATCTAGCATTGACACTTCATACCATTCTCTTAGCCAGTGGTCTCTCCAGGGTTTGGACCTACTGCAGACCCATCCTACTTCTCAAAGTGTACGTTATCTGCAGTGTCCTTCTGATGTGAGACATAAAAGAATGTACTAGATGAGCCTCAGTTCCTTCTATTCCTTCCTTTGCATTTATGGACAGGCTCTGACACACAATATTGGCCTTCAATTTGGTACACCTCTGATGTCCAGAGGCTGCTGCGTATTGTGTCTCAGATGGAATCAGGGTCTGGCTTGTACTGTTTATGAGCAGAAGCAAGTTCTGTTTCTCTGCCAAAAAGCCCCAACAGCCCTTGGAGGATCTCAGACTGAAGTCCCATTGTAGAACACTGGAGTAAGAAGTACCAGACTCCCTCTCCTGAGTAATAAAGAAACCATATATCACATGGCAGAATTGTGTCAGTTGGAAGGTCTGTGAGATGCTGCTCAAGTCTTTCATGAGTTTACGTGTTCTAAAAAACAAAGGTAAATAATGCTGCACCCGGGATCGCTGCCCAATCAGTTGCTTCCTCCTTGCAACTCCACCTAATAAAAGGAAATGAATGACTCTGCTAGTTGCCAGCCTCTCTATCCGTGAGGAGACTGGACTAACATACTCTGTTGGGTTGCTTCCCTACACTTGCCAGTGAAGTTTACAGAAACAGTATTTTATGGGACTGTAAAGGCAGGGGTCATAATGCTACTTAACTGGGATGCCTAATTATCAATGAATACTCCCAGGGATGTGCGTTGCTTGTCGAAATATCTACTACAGAAACATTGTGCTACCAAACTGCTGCAGTCACAATATAGAGAGCCACAATATCGAGAAGGTAAGTGCATACAGGTAAGTCGAGATTTACTACTCTTTATGTTTTAGGAAATAGCCCCAAATGTAACTGCTATTTATATACTGCGATGCACAATGGCATTTGCACAAAGGTTGTAGCACCTAGGTACAGGCTATGGTCAGATCCTGTAATTTAGTTTTGCAATATTTTATAATTGTGGTTTCTGCACTGAAAGCATAGTGAAAAACGAACACATGCAGGATCTTTCAGAGCAAAGCCTTTAAATTTAAAAAAACAGGAAGAAAAAAGAAAACGTTTTAAGTCTGAACCAGGAAATGTGGCTCTAAAAAAATTATTTTTTCATATTTATGTTTCGGAAGAACTAACCGTTTCCACTCTCTCAATGGTATTATTCTTTTTTGATTTGTTTTAGTATTTGAATGGAAACCAAATGTACTTCAAGCTAAACAACTGTTGGTTTATGAAACTAAAGATAGAATAAACAACTAAGACAATAAGAAATAAAAGTAAAAGTTGCACTGCTGAATGTGAGCATCTATATCAGGGAATTTATGGAATTCAGTTGTGCTGTTGTTGTACAGTAATACGTTTGCTGCAGTAGGTGCAATATATGGCTATTCAACAAGGATGACTGTACACATTTTCTTCTTGTGCTGCCCACAAGGTATGTATTTAAAAAAACTTGTAGTCCCATGATCCTGTGGTTACATATAGACAATAATAACAATCGGTCGTAAGCATTTTTACTTATTAAACGTTGAAATATTTTGACGATAGCTGCACCAGAGAATGTGTTTGCCTTCCGTTGAAATTAATCATGGTCATAATAACATTCGCTTTAATAATAAGACATATAAAGTACATCTCAAAATGTAATTAAACTGTTAGTAAGACGATTATTATTTGTGGTGGACAAATGCCCACTTCAAGAAATAATACCACTTAGGGGTATATTTAATAGGAAATGGCGCAGTGCAGTTCTGCGAGCAATTTAGCAGCGCTCGCTGCGTGATTTAAAAAATGCAGGGATGAGCACCCCTGTGTTTTCCCCTGCGCTAAAAAAATCAGCCTAGCACCAACACAGATACTCTTGTGTCATAGTGCAAGGGATGAGTCCCTGCAACACAGGCACCCTTACGCCATAGTGCAAGGGTGCCTACGTTGCAGGGATGATTCCGTACAACGCAGGCACCCTTGCACTAAGGTGCAATGGTATCTGTGTTGCAGGGATGATTGTTTATGTGCAGGAAGGGACACCTTCCTGCGCATAAACAATGATTAAAGATACGAACACCCACAAGCCGATATTACAGCTGGGGACCATCCGACCCACACACGCGTTGACGGCGATTAAACACCTTTCAAGTCTGTACCCGGGCAGGGGGGGCGCTATTGTGACAAACTGTACTAGAATAGAATTTTGGCCACTTTCTATTTTATGTCTGAGAGAATACTCATGGATGGTATGCAGACAGAATATCGAGTAAAAATATCGAGTTGCACAAATATCGAGTAATAAATATTGTGGTTCAGAAATATCGACAGTAAGAATATCGTGGTCAAGAATATAGACTTAAGGTAAGTAATATCGATTTTAAAAATATCGAAGTGTTTAATATCATTTGCAAAAATATAGGGGCCTATTACGATGGCGGGTGGACAAAGTCCGCCCGCCACTGTAATGGTGAATGGGACCGTCCGCCAGAGATGCGGCGGTCCCTCTGTGGGCATTAGGATGCCACCGCCATGGTGGCAGTGGCATCCCCCATCCACAACATTGTGGCAGGCGGTGCGCACAGCACCGCCCGCCACAATGCTGTGGATACACGTTGTGCATTGGCATGCACAAGGTGACAGGCACCGCGCGGTGCCTACCACCTTGTCCACGCCAATGTAGGGGAGTACCACAGGTACCACCCATGGGCACCCCCACCCCCCCAACACTCCGGGGGCCCGCAACGGGCCCCCAACAGCAAAGACCGTATGCCTTTCCATGGCGGCAACGCCGCCATGGAAAGGCTGATCACCTGCTGCATCGCAATATGGATGGCGGTGTCTTGCAGACACCGCCACCATATTGTGCCCGTTTTCCGCCCGGTCGACGAGTCGACTGGCGGAAAAGCGGCGGACGGTCTTCCCGTCCGCCGCGGACCCCCCAGCCATCCTAATATGGCGGGGGGTCAATCAGGCATGGATGGCGGGCGGATTGCCCCCATCCTAATGGCCCCATAGTTGTTAAAAATGTAGTTAAATTAATGTTATGTCTTTTAGTATATATTTTATATGTATGTGATGTATATTTTTTTGTATAATTGTTTGTATTTTTAAACTATATGTGATAAATTTTCAGTAGTTTTTTTTAAATTTGAATTTTGCGTTTTTAGTTCCGTACCGGGTTGTGGGTTTATAGGGGAATAGGGTGGGAAGTAATTTAATTATATTAAATCATTTGATTATTTTTTATTTATTAATATTTGTTTAATTAAGATTTTATAGTTTTAAATGTGTAAAGTAATTTATTATTAATTAATTAATAATTGGTTGTTAATTATGGTAATTGTGTAATTAATTTAAGGTGTGTGTTGTGGTGTTTATAGGTGTAAAGGGTGGGAAGTAATTTATTTTTAATGTATGAATTAATAATTGGTTGTTAATTAATTTTAATTAATTAATTGGTAATTAATTATGGTGTTTGTGTAAATAATTTTAAGTGTGTGTTTTGGGGTTTATAGGGGTAAAGGGTGTTAAGTAGTTTATTTATTTTTTATCAAAAATGTTTTGTTAATTAATATTAATTAAATTTATTAACATTTTATTATGGTAATTGTGTAATTAGGTGTGTGTTGTGTTTATAGTAGTAAAGGGTGGGAAATAATTTGTGTTTTTTAAATTAATTAATATATAGGTGTCAAATAATGTTAATTATTAGATATTTATTTTGGGTAATTGTTTATTTTTTTGTGTGTTGTTTTTACTTTTAAAGGGGTATTATTAGTTGTTAATAGCAATAGTTTTTAATTTGAAAATAAGTTTTAATTGTTTTTTATTATTTTATAGTTTAATTTAGGTGTGTTGTGGATATTATAGTGTTAAAGTGTGTGTAGTCAATTAATGTTTATTAGTTTTATTTATTAATAATATTTTTTTAATTGATTATTAATTATGTTAATAATGGAAGTAAATTTAATTTAAAATGTTGAAGTGTTTTGTTTTTGGTGCGGTGTTATAGGGTAGGAAATTAAATAAATACATTAATGTATTAATTAATTTTTTTGTTTGTAAATACTTTCAAGTTTAAACTTTTTTGTATTTATTATTTTATTTTATATAATATTTGTAGGTTTTTGTAATATGTAATTCATATTATAATATGTTTTCTTTTTATATATTTTATATAATTGATTTTTCATTTTTTAAATATTGTTTATTTATTTTTATGATTTTAAAAACAAAATTAATATATTTTTTAACTGTTTGAGTGTGAATAGTAATTTTTGTCTCTCCGCTATCCAACACTTTTCCTAATGTTGCACTCACTAGAGTGGGAATAGTAATTTTTACCTCTCTGCTATCCAGCACTTTCCCTAATGTTGCACTCACTGAAGTGGGAATAGTATTTTTTACCCCTCTGCTATCCACCACTTTCCCTACTGTTGCACTCACTGGAATTGGAATAGAAATTTTTACCCCTACGCTATCCAACACTTTCCCTACTGGAGTGGGAATAGTAATTTTTACCCCTCCGCTATCAAGCACTTTCCCTACTGTTGCACTCACTGGAGTGGGAATAGTAATTTTTACCCGTCCCCTATCCAACACTTTTTCTACTGTTGCACTCACTGGAGTGGGAATAGTAATATTTACCCCTCTGCTATCCACCACTTTCCCTACGGTTGCACTCACTGGAATTGGAATAGAGATTTTTACCCCTCTGCTATCCACACTTTCTCTACTGTTGCACTCATTGGAGTGGGAATAGTAATTTTAACCCCTTTGCTATCCAACACTTTCCCTACTGTTGCACTCACCGGAGTGGGAATAAATATTTTTACCCCTCCGCTAGCCAACACTTATTCTACTGTTGCATTCAGTGGAGTGGGAATAGTAATTTTTACATATCCGCTATCCAACATTTTCTCTACTGTTGCACTCTTTGGAGTGGGAATAGTAATTTTGCCCCTCCGCTATCCAACACTTACTCTACTGTTGCTCTCACTGGAGTGGGAATAGTAAATTTTACCCCTCCGCTATCCAACACTTTCCCTACTGTTGCACTAACTGGAGCTGGAATAGTTATTTTTACCCCTCCGCTCTCCAACACTTTCCCTACTGTTGCACTCACTGGAGTGGGAATAGTAATTTTTACCCCTTCGCTTTCCAGCATTTTCCCTACTGTTGCACTGAGTGAAGTGGGAATAGTAAGTTTTACCCCTCCGCTATCCAACACTTATCCTTCTGTTGCACTCAGTGGAGTGGAAATAGTAATTTTTACCCCTCCGCTATCCAACAGTTTACCTACTGTTGCACCCTTTGGAGTGGGAATAGTAATTTTTACCCCTCCGCTATCTAACACTTTCCCTACTGTTGCTAACACTGGATTGGGAATAGTAATGTTTACCCCTCCGCTATCCAACACTTTTCCTACTGTTGCACTTACTGAAGTTGGACTAGTAAATTTAATTCCTCTGCTATCCAACACTTATGCTACTGTTGGGCTCACTGGAGTGGGAATAGTTACCGTCATATATAACTTTGTTCGGAGTCATAAAAAACATCCATAAAAGCAGTTGTACAACGAGAAAACATACATCAATGTAATTTCTTACATCTGATAAAATACAATTATGTACATTAAAAGACAATATAAACATGAGCTCAGATTATTAAAACATATAGCTGCCAGATTTTTCATTGAACGTTTCTTTAAATATATTCCTATAGTTATTAAAATACAGTAGTACGATGTTTTTCATTTTCGTTTCCAATTTCTCCTACTCCCACGGCTCGTAGTACCTGTGCCCCTCGAGTATATACTCTTTTTGCCGTATTCCACAACAAATCTTTAACATTGGCAATGATTGCAAAAACAAATATGCCGGACGACATTGTGTAAAACATAATTGTCTAATCATCGGAGAGACATACCGTTTCCTATATTGGGTATAACATTTACAAAAAAGAACCATGTGCATAGTGATCTGGGGCATCCTGTCATCACAGGGACAGTTTATCAGTTTTGTGGACCAGTCATTCATAGTAGGGAAACTACATAACTGATGAAATATGTCCAGTCTTAAAAGTGTAAGACCAAACCTATGCCGTGCATTTAAAACAGTTTTAATAAGGCTGCATATTAAAAGTAGTTAATATGAATAGATTTTTTAAAACACTGGGTTTAGGGAGTTCAATAATCAGTTTGAGATTTTTCAAATGTGTCATAGCTACCTTTTTCAATGTTTTTCTACTGATAGTAACCAACAGTTCCGGTTTCTCAAAGTATGCAGGATGGGCCACGTCACAAACAAACCGCTGGACGTACGCCAACCATGCAATGCGTGAATATGAAGTTGATTTAAGTCTATCACCTATTATTGCTCGATTGAGATCTGTGTATTCTGAGGTCCAGATTTTATGCCACAGCAGAATTGGTTCTAACTTAATTATGTTTGTAAGGAAAGGGGCACCAAGTTTGGTATGGGATACGTATACTGACATACTTTTGGGGTTTGCTAGAAAGTATCTAAAAAATTCATTTTCTATTAATTGCACCTCTGCACATTTCTTGTGTCCCCATATGCCTGCCCCATAAATTGCTATGCTAAGGCATTTTGTTTTATATATCTTCATCATCGTCTCAGGTGGATTGGAGCCCAGTCATCTTGCAAAGCTTCTGAGAGCCCAACAGACCTTTCTAAATAGTGTCTTTCTATTGTCGAGGGCCTTGTTCCATAAACCATCCTTGTTGAATAAGACTCCAAGGTAAGAGAAAGTGTTGGTGAAGCCAATCTTTGGTCCATTTATTATTATTTCTCTACATTTCATGTTATTCTTCCAGCACATCATGATAAAAGTTTTTGATTGGTTGACTTGGAGACCCAGTTCCTTCATATATTCCACAAAGTTGGTGAGCATTGACTGTAGGGCCAATGGGGTGCGAGCCATGAGAACTGCATCGTCAGCGTAGAGGAGGGCCGGGACATGGTGAGTACCTATTTGTGGGAGTTCTTTTGGGGCTCCCACAAGCTCCTCCCCCACGCTGTTTAAATATAATGAAAACAGGAAAGGGGCCAAGACGCACCCCTGTCTCACCCCTCTCTCCACACCGAAAGCTTCAGTGAATTCTCCTCTGGCGCTGTATCTAACCTTGGCTCTACACCCCGAATATAAGTCTCTCAGGAAGCTATGCCTTTCAGTTTTGACCAAAGCTTGGCGTGTATTACGCATTTTAAAGCCGATGAAAGATCGACAAAGGCTAGGTAAATCTTCCCCTTTTTAATCTTGGTATATTTGCCAATTAACATATTTAAATTGAGACTCTGTTCTATCGTCCCAATCCCGGGACGGAAGCCATATTGCAAGTCTGACAATTTACCGTGTCATTCTGCCCAATGCTGTAATCTCTCCAAGATTATACGTCTCGCTATCTTTGTTAGGCAGTCAATCAGGGAGAGTCAGTCAGGTCCAGTCCAGTCAGGTGCTTGCCCTTGCTTAGCTGGGCTCCTCAGTGAAAAGGCCTCTTGCAGCTAGTTGTGTCCCTGTAGGCACACAGAAGGTAGGCCAATGGCTCCTTGGAGTTGACATCTTTGTCCTGTGCACAGAGGGAAAGGTCCAGTCCTTTAGGGCTCCTCCAAGGTCACAGGCAGTAGCTCCAGGCCTTGTCTGATCCTTTGCAGGTCCACAAAGTATTCTGTGGATGGTGCCTCGGAGTGTCCCATTTACAGTTGGCATTTGCTTGTGGGTGGGAGTGAGTCCTGGGCACTCCATAATAAGTGGGGTAAAAGTTCCAAGGCCCTAGCCTGCCTACCTTTTCAGAAGTTACTGTTTGCCTTACTGCAAACAGGCCCAAAATGCAATGTGTCAAGGCAATTCCAAGATGGCCAAACTCTTCAGCTCTTCAGGTCCCTGAAAAGCAGTTGTAAACGCCTGGAGCGTCAGTGGAGGGTGGATTACTCGGTTGCTGCGAAGCTGGCTTATAAAGCTTCCTTGAAAGAGCTGCACAGAGCAATTAAGGTGGCCAGAAAAGATTACATAGCTGCACGGATTAACAACTCGGATAAACCAGGCAAAAATTGTTTAAGTGGGCTAACTCCTTTCTTAAACCCCACGAATTAGCTATTGACACTCAGCCGTCGCGCTTACTATGTGAGGAACTCTCCGAGTTTTTTGACAATAAAATTCGTGTGGTTTATAACTCCTTCACAGATGGAGTAGAAACAGTCAAATCAGATGTCAGTGAGAGGAGTGACCCGAAATCCTTTTTATCCTGTTTTGTCCCTATTTCTCAGCAGGAGGCACTGGCTGAGATGCTGAAGTGCAGGTCAGGTGCCCCAGGGGACCCCTGTCCCCCTAAAATTTGGAAGGAAGTAGCTCACGCCACCGTACAGGTGTTACTTCACATATGGAATTCCTCTCTTGGCTCTGGCACCTTCCCTGATCCATGGAAGCATGCCACACTTTTGCCTCTGAAGAAAAAACCCAATGTTGATGCTGGGGTTTTGTCTAATTATAGACCTATTTCCTTACTGCCGGCACCTGCCAAGATGCTAGAAAAGGTTGTCCAGCGTCAATTGGCCAAATTCTCGGAGAGCAATAACATTTTACATGACACTCAATCTGGCTTTCGTGCAGGCTTTAGCACAGAGACGGCCCTGATAGAAATGGCTGAATCAGTGAGGGCAGCGGTAGATTCGGGGGCATCAGCTATGCTGGTGCTCCTGGATCTATCTGCTGCATTTGATACGGTAGATCATGATATTTTGGTTCAACGCCTTCATGACTTCGGCATTAGGGGAACCGCCCTTGAGTGGGTGAGGTCATTCCTCCACAAGCGGACTCAAAGGGTGGCTTTACAACCTTATCAGTCTGAGCAGAAGCGCTTGTAGTGTGGGGTGCCCCAAGGATCTGCTCTAAGCCCATTGCTGTTCAACATCTACTTGGCCCCCCTGTTTTCACTCATTGCCAACTGGGGGGTCAAGGCAATAGCTTATGCCGATGACACAGAGTTGGTGTTCCCTTTTAAAGACCAGTCGGCTGACTCCTTTAAAAGTTTCAAGAGCTGTCTCACTGATGTTGCAGCTTGGATGAACAATAATAAATTAAAATTAAACGCTGATAAAACAGAGGTGATGTTTTTTGGGACCATCAAGCCTCCAGACTCGGACTTGTGGTGGCCGCAGGTAATGGGGGTGCCACCCACCCCAACAGGCGCGGCGAAAAATCTAGGAGTACAATGGGAGGCTGATTTGTCTTTTTCCTCTCAAATTCAGCAAGTAACATCTTCATGCTTTGGAAAATTGAGGTACATGAGGACATTTTTACACCTGCTTCCAGAAAATTGCCTTCGAACCGTAGTTCATGCAACTGTGACGTCCAGGCTGGACTATGCGAATGGCCTTTACTTGGGCCTACCTGCCTACATGGTGAAGAGACTGCAATTGGTTCAAAACGCGGCAGCACGATTGATTAGACACGTACCCATGCAACAGCATATCTCTCCACATATTAAGAAACTTCACTGGCTACCGGTGGCCAACAGAATTAAATTTAAGGCCCTAACTTTGGCTTTTCGGTCGTTCCATGGTCTTTGTCCCAGATATTTGAAACAACGACTATCTGCCTACAAACAAACTCGCCTATTGCGGTCCAACAATGAGAATCTGCTGGCTACCCCACGAGTTAGGAAAGAGCGATGGGGCGGCAGATCTTTTGTGGCAAGAGTGGCTAAACTTTGGAATTCCCTGCCGCCTGCCATGCGGCAAATTGATTCAGAATGCCTATTCAGGAAGGCAGTTAAGACATGGCTTTTTAACCTGGATTAATTCCATGAAATGGCTGATGTCTGACCTTTTATGCTGCTGTCACTTGTTGTTATAGCGCCGGGACACCTCCTTTGGGAGGTAGCTGTTTTGCGCTCTATAAATGGCTGTATTATTATTATTATTAAACTTTGGCTCTGAGAGTTGGGGGTGGGTAGGGGAGTGTGCTATGGAAATTCCTAGTTTACTTCCACATCTAAGACTAAAATCCAGTTTGGAGTAGTCCCTGGAGCCACATGAAAAAATAAGACAGATGTCTGGTAAGACAAAGCAGGGTCCTTCAGCAATCAGACAGAGGATACACAAGGATTATGATCTGGTCCTCCTTGATCCTTTTAAGAATGCAAATGATTTACATGTGCCTCAGACAGGCCTTGCAAGCAGGATTTGATAGTGTTGTGCCAAAAGGAGGATCCTCACCCCCACCCTGAATGTGCAACTGAGCTCCGAGGTGTCATACCTGCTCATTCAAATCAACATGTCAATCAAATTGGTATATTGTGCGGCTCGTGAAAGGAATTTCACACCTCTTATAGGCAGGGCAGCAGGTGAAGACTAGGGCTAATTAGCCACAGTGGCTTAGGGAAGTAATATAACTTTTCAGAAAGTTATATTCCCTAACTAGTTAGAAACAAAACCATTTAATTAGATTTTTTAATATAGTTAGGAAAGGTACTTGTTTATTTCCTGTAGTGGTTTCATTCTAGACAATGCAGAAATAATGATTTAATCTGCTTTATTAGTTTGTTCCATATAAACAGCTAAGCCCAATATAGTGAAAAGAGGGTTTGGCTATTTAAGCATTGCTTGTAAATGCTATAATTAATTCAGGCACGTACCACTTTGAGACATTATTCATCCTACCTTATGGACAATAAGGCGATTTTAGCGCTTAGAAGTGAGTTTTTAGGCCTGTAAAAAAATATGTTTACAGGTCTTTCTGAAAAGATGAGAGTTTGCAGGCTTGAACGGACAAGGCCTCAGTTGAGAACTGTGTCATGTTTTCAAGTTCACAAAGTGGATGGCACACTATAGTGCTACAGTCCACATGTGGCATATAGGTATAGTGGTACATACATATATACATACAAACTAACTAAACCACAACAGTAGTCTGTCTGTCAGTCTGCTCAAAGTTACAGTCTTTCCTTTTAACAATCTCATAATATAGAGCATTATTTGCAAAGGGTGGGCATGGCATTAACTACATTTCAAGACGTGCAATCAAATTTCACATTAGGCTGCCATTACCTGCTTGTGTAGTTGTAGATGTTGGTTTTATTGTCGTAGTTAATGTACTTGCCCCTGAAATAGAAACACAACATAATGCTTGTTTACCTAATGAAGAAAATAAAGCACATTTTCAAAAACGGTTTCCCTATTGTACCCTTTTACATACTCCTTTCAGGGATCTTCAAACTTCTCAGCCATGAAAACGGGACTCCTTTCAATATCTGAGAGCGAAATCTACATTTAAATCGATAACCTAGGGGCCGATTATGATGCGGGCGGACTTTGTCCGCCCGCCATCGCCCCGGTAAATGGGACCGCCCGCTATGTGTGCGGCGGTCCCGACATGTGATTAGGATGCCACCGCCACGGTGGCGGTGGCATCCCCATTTCCAGCATTGTGGCGGGCGGTGCTCACAACACCGCCCGCCACAGTGCTGGAAATGCATGTTGTGCATCTGCATGCACAACGTGACAGGCACCGCGCGGTGCCTGCCACCTTGTGCATGCAGATGCAGGGGGTACCATAGGTACCCCCATGTGCAGCCCCCACCCCCAACACCATGGGGGCCCGCAACGGGCCCCCAACAGCAAAGACCGCGAGCCTTTCCATGGCGGCGACGCCGCCATGGAAAGGCTCATCACCGCCCGGCATCATAATGGGATGGCGGTGTCTTGCAGACACCGCCACCATATTAATCCCTTTTCCGCCCGGTCAACTGATCGGCCGGGCGGAAAACATGCGGACGGTCTTTCCGTCCGCCGGGGTCCCCTCCGCCATGGTAATATGGCAGGGGGGAATTTGGTGGCGGACGGACGAAAATGGCGGGCGGATCGCCACCGCCATGCGGGCGGTGGCGATCCGCCCGACATCTTAATTGACCCCCTAGTTTCCAAACATTTGTGTGGGCGTCAATTGAGTGCATTATTAATGTATGAGGCAATCTTTCTCTGATTTTTTCTATTTTGTATTTTTCTACATTGTGTCTCTAGTGGACAGAATTGTTTTATTAAGTTGGATCTTGCCATCCAAAGTAGGACTGCCAGTTAGTAAAACAAATTAAGAGACAAGAAGAAATACAATAATTAAAGACATTTTCGCTTTAGAAGAAAAATATTAAGAAATTCAAATACAAACCTAATGTACTATGGAAATCAATGAAAGGAGATTTAAAAAAAAGTTTAGATATGTTTCCTTCCAAACTCTTGAAGTATATGTATAAGCAATAAGCATCAGTAATAGTTGGAGGAGGCCAGTTATGAGGATCTGTCTCACTTCTCTCAGGCCCGATCACTTGTGCGTCACTAAATTCTAATACTCCTGTCACAGCAAATATCAGAATTCTGTGTTTCATGGTATTACCACATGGCTACAATTTTTCCCAAGTAAATTTACAGTTAAACCCCCACAGTTTTGTGGGAAAAAAGCCCGGAAATACCACTACATGTACAATTTAAGTTGCCACAATAAGCGTGAAATTCTGCATATTATTCCTAATTTGCCTAATTTAAAGCACTGTACATAAACCTCATCCCTAGGCATTGGCATTTGCCATATGTGTTAAATACCTCACCCCCAAGTACTCTAATTGTGATTGGAGTATTTATACAGGTTAAAAAATAGAAGTAATGTTCTTCCTTTCCCCCATTTTCAGCCAGAATATTTGCTTCTTGTTGTGCCTTAGCAGTCCGACCACAAACTCGCTCCCTTAATGTAGGAGATAATCATTCCACCTTCTCCAGAATAAACCCTATTCTGTTCACTTCCACTGCCACAGTATGAGAAACACTAGTTCATTCGTTTTCTTTGCCCCAATATTTCAACACAAGAGTTGCTTCTTTTTTGAGCATTAGGCAGTGAAAGCTTCTATGTTAATCAAGGTTTCCCTTTACCACTGTCACAACCACAAAACATTTCCATAGAGTTACATTTCTTGGATTTGTGCTGTAGTTTTACTTGGATAATATATATTATAGAGTAGAACAAACCTGTGATATGCTCTAAATTGCACAACATGGACTTACAACCCACCCAATACACATTGAATAAATGAAAATGCAGTTTACATTTCAACAATGCATCAAACAACCAAAAATGCATTCACCTAAAGGCGACCCTAAACCACTCTTCTTCTTTATTTAAAGGTATAAAGAAGGTGAGTTTCTCTTATTCTTCATAGTAAATACATTACAGAATACCTGAACAGAGGACCCCAGCATCATTGCTATGGAGACAGTTATGTATGTTCCATCCTTTGTTGGGACAGTCCCACAGGTGAGCTTCTTGTCCTCTGCAGAGCACATCATCTAGAAGAATGCTTCCAGTTCCCTGACCAAAAAAGGCCCCTCCGGGAGACGCCAGCACAGTTCCACAGCCCAGCTGTCTGCACACAACTTGTGAATTCGCTGTACTCCAGAAATCATCACACACGGTCCCCCAGGCGCCTCCATAATAAACTTCTATGCGGCCAGCACAGTTCTGTCCTCCATTAACCAGGCGTAAGTCCACACTTTCAGTACCACGAGGAGCTAGAGGGACAACAATGACATAAACCTCTTATCATGTACATAAAAGTATGTAAAACTACAGAACAAATTAGAACAACAATAGTTAAGTCACACTTTAACCTTTATCCCTGATCCCAGGCGATGAGGGCTTTTTCCCGTTTTTCAGAAAGCAGGAGTCTCTCTCGTCCCTTTAATATTAATGGCTTTCACATAGTGATTGGAAATTTGTTCTAGTGAATAGAGGTGCTGAATTTACAATATAGAGACCCAGGTTAACATCCAGCCACGCCACAACTTCCTATACTTATGAGGTAATCATTTAGTCTCCACTGTCGAACATATTCTTCTCTGTTTTAAAGCACTACAATGTTCTTGGGCAGGTGTGGAAAGATGTTCTGAAGAAGATTCACTCCTTACTTTCTAACTGATCGCAGTGCCAATAATTAAATGCAATCTCAGGTGTTAGAGGCCCAAGGTTACTTACTGTACTGTGCATGTGTTTCATTCCTGGTCAATAACTCTTCTCATTTATTTATTTACTTATTTATTATTGCTCTTGCAGTTTCATTAGTTAGCATGCTATCAACGTTCTGAATTACCAATCTAGCATTGACACTTCATACCATTCTCTTAGCTAGTGGTCTCTCCAGGGTTTGGACCTACTGCAGGCCCATCCTACTTCTCAAAGTGTACGTTATCTGCAGTGTCCTTCTGATGTGGGACATAAAAGAATGTACTAGATGAGCCTCAGTTCCTTCTATTCCTTCCTTTGCATTTATGGACAGGCTCTGACACACAATATTGGCCTTCAATTTGGTACACCTCTGATGTCCAGAGGCTGCTGCGTATTGTGTCTCAGATGGAATCAGGGTCTGGCTTGTACTGTTTATGAGCAGAAGCAAGTTCTGTTTCTCTGCCAAAAAACCCCAACAGCCCTTGGAGTATCTCAGACTGAAGTCCCATTGCAGAACACTGGAGTAAGAAGTACCAGACTTCCTCTCCTGAGTAATAAAGAACCATGTATCACATGGCAGAATTGTGTCAGTTGGAAGGTCAGTGAGATGCTGCTCAAGACTTTCATGAGTTTACGTGTGCTAAAAAACAAAGGTAAATAATGCTGCACCCGGGATCGCTGCCCAATCAGTTGCTTCCTCCTTGCAACTCCACCTAATACAAGGAAATGAATGATGCTGCTTGTTGCCAGCCTCTCTATCCCCGAGGAGACTGGACTAACGTACTCTGTTGGGCTGTTTCACTACACTTGCCAGTGAAGTTTACAGAAACAGTATTTTATGGGACTGTAAAGGCAGGGATCATAATGCTACTTAACTGGGATGCCTAATTATCAATGAATACTCCCAGGGATGTGCGTTGCTTGTCGAAATATCTACTACAGAAACATTGTGCTACCAAACTGCTGCAGTCACAATATAGAGGGCCACAATATCGAGAAGGTAAGTGCTTACAGGTAAGTAGAGATTTACTACTCTTTACGTTTTAGGAAATAGGCCCCAAATGTAACTGCTATTTATATACTGCGATGCACAATGGCATTTGCACAAAGCTTGCAGCACCTAGGTACAGGCTATGGTCAGATCCTGTAATTTAGTTTTGCAATATTTTATTATTGTCGTTTCTGCACTGAAAGCATAGTGAAAAACTAACACATGCAGGACCTTTAAGAGCAAAGCCTTTAAATTTAAAAAAAACAGGAAAAAAATAGAAAACGTTTTAAGTTTGAACCAGGACATGTGGCTCTAAAAAAATGATTTTTTTCATATTTATGTTTCGGAAGAACTAAACGTTTCCACTCTCTCAATGGTATTATTCTTTTTTGATTTGTTTTAGTATTTGAATGGAAACCAAATGTACTTTAAGCTAAACAACTGTTGGTTTATGAAACTAAAGATAGAATAAACAACTAAGACAATAAGAAATAAAAGTAAAACTTGCACTACTGAATGTGAGCATCTATATCTGGGAATTCAGGTAGTTGTATTGTATTGTATTGTATATGGTATTTATAAAGCGCAACAAACACCCTACGGGTACCCTGGCGCTAAAAGTACATGTATACAAACCAACGTCAGGCAAGAAAGGACAGAACCTAAAGAAAAACATTACTCAAAAGAAAGACAGGAACACTATCTGGGGAACAGCCACGTTTTGATCCTTTTTCTAAACAAAGACAGGGTACTGCATTGTCTGATTTCAGTTGGGAGTGTGTTCCAGAGCTTTGCAGCAGCAACACTAAAAGATCTTCCTCCCGATCTGACCTTATTGAACCTGGGTATCTTTGCCAGGTAGGCAGAAGAAGAACGGAGGGTCCGGGTAGGAATATACCAGACCAATTTCTTCTGCAACGGTCTAGGACCGAGTCCATGTAATGCCCTAAACCCCATACAAAGGGATTTAAAATAGATTCTTTGCTGCACAGGGAGCCAATGTAGCTCCGATAGGCACATTGAAGCAGAAGAGCTTCGAGGTCTAGACAAGGCCAGTTTCGCAGCCGTGTTCTGGACACGCTGCAGTCTCTGTATCAAATACTTTGGGGACTCCAGCAGCAAAGCATTACAATAGTCAAGTCTACTTAGGATGGCGCCTTGAACAACCAAGGCTCTGGCCGAAATTGGGAGCAACGGAAGAATCTTTCTCAGAGCCCTAATGAGGCCAAAACAGCACCCCACCAACTTGTTCACTTGCGTCTCCAGAGATAGGTTGGCATTGAACATAACTCCCAAATTTCGCACCGTCTTAGATGGCGCCAAAGTGGTAGATGAGCCAAGGGGCCAGAAGTTGTGAGGAAGAGGCCGATGGACCTTCCCAACTGCGCAGTGTACAATTTCGGTTTTATCCGAATTGAATTGCAAGGAGTTATTCCGTAGCCACTGCGCAGTGTCATGCATACATGCATGAAAATCCTCCAGGGCGTTGGGTGACGTTTCATCAAGAGAAATAATAATCTGGGTATCATCAGCATAATTCACCAATTTTACATTATGAGCCCGAATGATATTAATCAGTGGGCTCAAGTAGATGTTAAATAAAATTGGGCTGATGGCGGATCCTTGTGGAACTCCATGACAGATGTTAGTAAAGGCTGACTGGAAAGGGGGAAGGGCCACTGCCTGACACCTGCCAGATAAGTAGGATCGAAACCAGTCCAGGGCAGTGCCCACTACTCCCACCTCCTCTAAACGTGTTAGCAAAATGTCATGGTTGACCGTGTCGAAAGCGGCAGACAGGTCAAGCAAAATAAGTATTGCTGATTGTCCCCTGTCTGCCAACAGACGCAAATCATCCAGCACGGTCACCAAGGCTGACTCTGTTCCGTGTTCTGGACGGAAGCCGAATTGTACATCTGCCAGACAGTTGTTACGTTCTAGAAAAACTGACAGAGATTTGCTAACCAGACGTTCAAGGATCTTCACTGGATAGGGGAGGAGAGAGATGGGCCGATAGTTACCCGGACAGGTTGGATCAAGAGTGGCCTTCTTCAAGAGTGGCATAACTACCGCCTGTTTCCAGCCAGATGGTACAACTCCACTAGATAGTGATTGGTTACATATCTGTCGGAGTCTAGGGAAAAGTTCTGAAGCAAATTCCTTCCAGATTTTAGTTGTGCTGTTGTTGTACAGTAATACTTTTGCTGCAGTAAAGTGCAATATTTGGCTATTCAACAAGGATGACTGTACACATTTTCTTCTTGTGCTGCCCACAAGGTATGTATTTAAAAAAACTTGTAGTCCCATGATCCTGTATTTACACATAGACAATAATAACAATTGGTCGTAAACATTTACTTATTAAACGTTGAAATATTTTGAAGATAGCTGCACCAGAGAATGTGTTTGCCTTCCGTTGAAATTAATCATAGTCATAATAACATTCACTTTAATAATAAGACATATAAAGTACACCTCAAAATATAATTAAACTGTAAGTAAGTCGATTATTATTTGGGGTGGACAAATGCCCACTTCAAGAAATATTACCACTTAGGGGTATATTTACTAGGAAATGGCGCAGTGCAGTTCTGCGAGCAATTTAGCAGCGCTCGCTGCGTGATTTAAAAAATGCAGGGATGAGCACCCATGTGTTGTCCCCAGCGCTAAAAAAAGCAGCCTAGCACCATCACAGATACTCTTGTGTCATAGTGCAAAGTTGCTTACTTTGCAGGGATGAGTCCTGCAACACAGGTACCCTTACGCCATAGTGCAAGGGTGCCTACGTTGCAGGGATGATTCCGTACAACGCAGGCACCCTTGCACTAAGGTGCAATGGTATCTGTGTTGCAGGGATGATTGTTTATGTGCAGGAAGTGACACCTTCCTGCGCATAAACAATGATTAAAGATACGAACACGCACAAGCCGATATTACAGCTGGGGACCAGCCGACCCGCACACGCGTTGACAGCGATTATACACCTTTGAAGTCTGTAGCCGGGCAGGGGAGACCCTATCGTGACAAACTGTACCAGAATAGAATTTTTTCCACTTTCTACTTTATGTCTGAGAGAATACTCATGGATGGTATGCAGACAGAATATCGAGTAAAATTATCGAATTGCAGAAATATCGAGTAATAAATATTGTGGTTCAGAAATATCGACAGTAAGAATATCGTGGTCAAGAATATAGACTTAAGGTAAGTAATATCAATTTTAAAAATATCGAAGTGTTTAATATCGTTTGCAAAAATATAGTTGTTAAAAATGTAGTTAAATTAATGTTATGTCTTTTAGTATATATTTTATATGTATGTGATGTATATGTTTTTGTATAATTGTTTGTATTTTTAAACTATATGTGATACATTTTCAGTAGTTTTTTTTTTTATTTGAATTTTGCGTTTTTAGTTCCGTAGCGGGTTGCGGGTTTATAGGGGAATAGGGTGGGAAGTAATTTAATTATATTACATCAATTTATTATTTTTTATTTATTAATATTTGTTTAATTGAGATTTTATAGTTTTAAATCTGTAAAGTAATTTATTATTAATTAATAATTGTTTGTTAATTTATTTTAATTAATTAATTGGTAATTAATTATGGTAATTGTGTAATTAATTTAAGGTGTGTGTTGTGGTGTTTATAGGTGTAAAGGGTGGGAAGTAATTTATTTTTAATGTATGAATTAATAATTGGTTGTTAATTAATTTTAATTAATTAATTGGTAATTAATTATGGTATTTGTCTAATTAATTTAAGGTGTGTTTTGTGGTGTTTATAGGTGTAAAGGGTGGGAAGTAATTTATTTTTAATGTATGAATTAATAATTGGTTGTTAATTAATTTTAATTAATTAATTGGTAATTAATTATGGTATTTGCGTAATTAATTTTAAGTGTGTGTTTTGGGGTTTATAGGGGTAAAGGGTTTTAAGTAGTTTATTTATTTTTTATCATAAATGTTTTGTTAATTAATATTAATTAAATTTATTAACATTTTATTATGGTAATTGTGTAATTATGTGTGTGTTGTGTTTATAGTAGTAAAGAGTGGGAAATAATTTGTGTTTAATTAATTAATATATAGTTGTTAAATAATTTTAATTATTCGATATTTATTTTGGGTAATTGTTAATTTTTTGTCTGTTGTTTTTACTTTTAAAGGGGTATTATTAGATGTTAATAGTAATAGTTTTTAATTTGAAAATAAGTTTTAATTGTTTTTTATTATTTTATAGTTTAATTTAGGTGTGTTGTCGATATTATAGTGTTAAAGTGCGTGAAGTCAATTAATGTTTATTAGTTTTATTTATTAATAATATTTTTTATTGATTATTAATTATGTTAATTATGGAAGTACATTTAATTTAAAATGTTGAAGTGTTTTGTTTTTTGTGTGGTGTTATAGGGTAGGAAATTAAATAAATACATTTATGTATCAATTCATTTTTTGTTTGTAAATATTTTCAAGTTTAAACTTTTTTTGTATTTATTATTTTATTTTATATAATATTTGTAGGTTTTTGTTATATGTAATTCATATTATAATATGTTTTCTTATATATTTAATATAATTGATTTTTCATTTTTTAAATATTGTTTATTTATTTTTATGATTTTAAAACAAAATTAATATATTTTTTTAACTGTTTGAGTGTGAATAGTAATGTTTGTCTCTCCGCTATCCAACACTTTTCCTAATGTTGCACTCACTAGAGTGGGAATAGTAATTTTTACCTCTCCGCTATCCAGCACTTTCCCTAATGTTGCACTCACTGAAGTGGGAATAGTATTTTTACCCCTCTGCTATCCACCACTTTCCCTACTGTTGCACTCACTGGAATTGGAATAGAAATTTTTACCCCTACGCTATCCAACACTTTCCCTACTGTTGCACCTACTGGAGTGGGAATAGTAATTTTTACCCCTCCGCTATCAAGCACTTTCCCTACTGTTGCACTCACTGGAGTGGGAATAGTAATTTTTACCCGTCCGCTATCCAACACTTTCCCTAATGTTGCACTCACTGAAGTGGGAATAGTATTTTTTACCCCTCCGCTATCCAACACTTTCCCTACTGTTACACCTACTGGAGTGGGAATAGTAATTTTTACCCCTACGCTATCAAGCACTTTCCCTACTGTTGCACTCACTGGAGTGGGAATAGTAATTTTTAACTGTCCGCTATCCACACTTTCTCTACTGTTGCACTCATTGGAGTGGGAATAGTAATTTTAACCCCTTTGATATCCAACACTTTCCCTACTGTTGCACTCACCGGAGTGGGAATAAATATTTTTACCCCTCCGCACTTATTCTACTGTTGCATTCAGTGGAGTGGGAATAGTAATTTTTACATATCCGCTATCCAACATTTTCTCTACTGGTGCACTCTTTGGAGTGGGAATAGTAATTTTTGCCCCTCCGCTATCCAACACTTTCTCTACTGTTGCTCTCACTGGAGTGGGAATAGTAAATTTTACCCCTCCGCTATCCAACACTTTCCCTACTGTTGCACTAACTGGAGCTGGAATAGTTATTTTTACCCCTCCGCTCTCCAACACTTTCCCTACTGTTGCACTCACTGGAGTGGGAATAGTAATTTTAACCCCTTTGATATCCAACACTTTCCCTACTGTTGCACTCACCGGAGTGGGAATAAATATTTTTACCCCTCCGCACTTATTCTACTGTTGCATTCAGTGGAGTGGGAATAGTAATTTTTACATATCCGCTATCCAACATTTTCTCTACTGGTGCACTCTTTGGAGTGGGAATAGTAATTTTTGCCCCTCCGCTATCCAACACTTTCTCTACTGTTGCTCTCACTGGAGTGGGAATAGTAAATTTTACCCCTCCGCTATCCAACACTTTCCCTACTGTTGCACTAACTGGAGCTGGAATAGTTATTTTTACCCCTCCGCTCTCCAACACTTTCCCTACTGTTGCACTTACTGAAGTTGGAATAGGAGATTTAATTCCTCTGCTAACCAACACTTATGCTACTGTTGCGCTCACTGGAGTGGGAATAGTTACCGTCATATATAACTTTGTTTGGAGTCATAAAAACATCCATAAAAGCAGTTGTACAAAGAGAAAACATACATCAATGTAATTTCTTACATCTGATAAAATACAATTATGTACATTAAAAGACAATATAAACATGAGCTCAGATTATTAAAACATATAGGGGCCGATTCCGATCTCGTCTCGACCGGTAGGGCTCCGAATCGGATTCTGCTTAACCGGATCCGATCCGGAGCCCTATTTCCCGACCGATCCGTACGCGCGTCCGGGCGAGCGAGTACGATGCGTATTCGCCGACCGACTCGTCCGGGCGTCCAGTCCGCTCCGACCGACTCGTACCCGGGTCTAACCGCACCGACCGACTCGCTCGGACTCGACTCGCACCGCGCAATGGAGAAGTTCCCCGACCGGGTAAGTACGATGCGCGCCGCGAGCAGTCCGACCGAGCCGCGCACTCCGGCTCGAAAGAGCTGTCGGAGCCATACTTTGGGGGTCCGTGTCGGACCCCCTGTACGCGTCGACGCGCGAGTCGCACACAGGGGGACCCATGGGTCCCCCTACCTGTGCGTGTACGGCGCGAATCGCCCGCCGCGTACACGCTGTAGGGGCGCACTTGTCCGCATCGCACCCATTGAGTCAATGGGAGCCAGCGTACGCGTTGTACGACAGGCTCCCATTGACTTCAATGGGAGTCCGACCGACTCGAGTCCGATGGCATACGTGCGCATCGTACTCGTTCGGTCGGACTGCACGGGTCCGATTCGGTCGGAAATCTCTCCGGGTCCGGCTCGGTCGGGGAGATTTCCGGCCCGAAACGGAATCGGCCCCGTAGCTGCCAGATTATCATTGAACGTTTCTTTAAATATATTCCTATAGTAATTAAAATACAGTAGTACGATGTTTTTCATATTCGTTTCCAATTTCTCTTACTCTCACGGCTCGTAGTACCTGTGCCCCTTGAGTATATACTCTTTTTGCCGTATTCCACAACAAATTTTTAACATTGGCAATGATTGCAAAAACAAATATGCTGGACGACATTGTGTAAAACATAATTGTCTAATCATCTGAGAGACATACCGTTTCGTATATTGGGTATAACATTTACAAAAAAGAAAAACGTGCATAGTGATCTGGGGCATCCTGTCATCACAGGGACAGTTTATCAGTTTTGTGGACCAGTCATTCATAGTAGGGAAACTACATAACTGATGGAATATATCCATTCTTAAAAGTGTAAGAACAAACCTATGCCGTGCATTTAAAACAGTTTTAATAAGGCTGCATATTAAAAGTAGTTAATATGAATAGATTTTTTAAAACACTGGGTTTAGGGAGTTCAATAATCAGTTTGAGATTTTCCAAATGTGTCATAGCTACCCTTTTCAATGTTTTTCTACTGATAGTAACCAACAGTTCCGGTTTCTCAAAGTATTCAGGATGGGCCATGTCACAAAAAAAACGCTGGACGTACGCCAACCATACAATGCGTGAATACGAAGTTGATTTAAGTCAATCACCTATTATTGCTCAATTGAGATCTGTGTATTCTGAGGTCCAGATTTTATGCCACAGCAGAATTGGTTCTAACTTAATGACGTTTGTAAGGAAAGGGGCACCAAGTTTGGTATGGGATACGTATACTGACGTACTTTTGGGGGTTGCTAGAAAGTATCTAAAAAATTCATTTTATATTAATTGCACCTCTGCACATTTCTTGTGTCCCCATATGCCCGCCCCATAAAGTGCTATGCTAAGGCATTTCGTTTTATATATCTTCATCATCGTCTCAGTTGGATTGGAGCCCAGTCATCTTTCAAAGCTTCTGAGAGCCCAACAGACCTTGCTAAATAGTGTCCTTCTATTGTCGAGGGCCATGTTCCATAAACCATCCTTGTTGAATAAGACTCCAAGGTAAGAGAAAGTGTTGGTGAAGCCAATCTTTGGTCCATTTATTATTATTTCTCTACATTTCATGTTATTCTTCCAGCACATCATGATAAAAGTTTTTGATTGGTTGACTTGGAGACCCAGTTCCTTCATATATTCGACAAAGTTGGTGAGCATTGACTGTAAGGCCAATGGGGTGCGAGCCATGAGAACTGCATCGTCAGCATAAAGGAGGGCCGGGACAGGGCGCGTACCTATTTGTGGGAGGTCTTTTGAGGCTGCCACAAGCTCCTCCCCCACGCTGTTTAAATATAATAAAAACAGGAAAGGGGCCAGGACGCACCCCTGTCTCACCCCTCTCTCCACACCGAAAGCTTCAGTGAATTCTCCTCTGGCACTGTATCTAACCTTGGCTCTACACCCCGAATATAAGTATCTCAGGAAGCTATGGGGTCGATTCCGATCTGGGTCGAAAAGCCCTCTGACCGAGCCGGATCCAGAGTGTTTTCCGACCGAGCCATACCCCTGGAGTCCGACCGAGCGAGTACGATGCTGCCGCATGCTGACGGACTCGGCTCGGTTGGATTCCCATTGAAGTCAATGGGAGCCGGTCGTACGACGCGTGCATGGCCTCGCATCAGCTGAATAGGTACGCCTCGCAAAAGGGCGCCCCCTGCAGTGGGTACGCGTTGGTGCCATCCGCACCGTACATGCATGTGAAGGGGGGACCCTTGGGTGCCCCCCTGTGTTCGACTCGTTAGGCTACGGGTGAAGGGGGTCCGGCACGGACCCCCGAAGTCCGCTTCCCGGAGCTTTTTCGTCCCGGAGACTCCGACTCGATCCGGCTGTCCGATTCGTGCATTGTACTGGCTCGGTCAGAAATCGACTCCATTGCGCGGTACGGTTCGTCTGCGACAGAGTCGTACGGAGCGGTTCGGACCCGGAAACGAGTCGGTCGGCGATTTCACGTTCATTCGCATCGTACTTGGGCGTCCGGACCTCTGTACGACTCGGTCGGAAACAAAGCCTCCGACTCGGATTCGGTAAAGCCAAATCCGATTCGGAGGCCTTCCGACCGAGATCGGAATCGACCCCTATGTGTTTCAGTTTTGACGAAAGCTTGGCGTGTATTACGCATTTTAAAGCCGATGAAAGATCGACAAAGGCTGGGTAAATCTTCCCCTTTTTAATCTTGGCATATCTCCCAATTAACATATTTAAATTGAGACTCTGTTCTATCGTCCCAATCCCGAGACGGAAGCCATATTGCAAGTCTGACAATTTACCGTGTCATTCTGCCCAATGCTGTAATCTCTCCAAGATTATACGTCCCGCTATCTTTGCTAGCCAGTCAATCAGGGAGAGTCAGTCAGGTCCAGTCCAGTCTGGTGCTTGCCCTTGCTTAGCTGGGCTCCTCAGTGAAAAGGCCTCTTGCAGCTAGTTGTGTCCCTGTAGGCACACAGAAGGTAGGCCAACGGCTCCTGGGAGTTGACATCTTTGTCCTGGGCACTGAGGGAAAAGTCCAGTCCTTTAGGGCTCCTCCAAGGTCACAGGCAGTAGCTCCAGGCCTTGTCTGATCTTTTGCAGGTCCACAAACTATTCTGTGGCTGGTGCCTCGGAGTGTCCCATTTACAGTTGGCATTTGCTTGTGGGTGGGAGTGAGTCCTGGGCACTCCATAATAAGTGGGGTAAAAGTTCCAAGTCCCTAGCCTGCCTACCTTTTCAGAAGTTACTCTTTGCCTTACTGCAAACAGGCCCAAAATGCAATGTGTCAGGGCAATTCCAAGATGGCCAAACTCTTCAGCCACATTAAACTTTGGCTCTGAGAGTTGGGGGTGGGTAGGGGAGTGTGCTATGGAAATTCCTAGTTTACATCCACATCTAAGACTAAAATCCAGTTTGGAGTAGTCCCTGGAGCCACATGAAAAAATAAGACAGATGTCTGGTAAGACAAAGCAGGATCCTTCAGCAATCAGACAGAGGATACACAAGGATTATGATCTGGTCCTGTTTGATCCTTTTAAGAATGCAAATGATTTACATGTGCCTCAGACAGGCCTTGCAAGCAGGATTTGATAGTGTTGTGCCAAAAGGAGGATCCTCACCCCCACCCTGAATGTGCAACTGAGCTCCGAGGTGTCATACCTGCTCATTCAAATCAACATGTCAATCAAATTGGTATATTGTGCGGCTTGTGAAAGGAATTTCACACCTCTTCTAGGCAGGGCAGCAGGTGAAGACTAGGGCTAATTAGCCACAGTGGCTTAGGGAAGTAATATAACTTTTCAGAAATATTCCCTAACTAGTTAGAAACTAAACCATTTAACTAGATTTTTTAATACAGTTAGGAAAGGTACTTGGTCTTTTCCTGTAGTGGTTTCATTCTAGACAATGCAGAAATAATGATTTAATCTGCTTTATTAGTTTGTTCCATATAAACAGCTAAGCCCAATATAGTGAAAAGAGGATTTGGCTATTTAAGCATTGCTTGTAAATGCTATAATTAATTCAGGCACGTACCTCTTTGAGACATTATTCACCCTACCTTATGGGCAATAAGGCGATTTTAGCGCTTAGAAGTGAGTTTTTAGGCCTGTAAAAATATATGTTTACAGGTCTTTCTGAAAAGATGAGAGATTGCAGGCTTGAGCGGACTGCAATCATGTTTTCAAGTTCACAAAGTGGATGGCACACTATAGTGCTACAGTCCACATGTGGCATATAGGTTTAGTGGTACATACATAAATACATACAAACTAACTAAACCACAACAGTAGTCTGTCTGTCAGTCTGCTCAATGTTACAGTCTTTCCTTTTAAGGTGGGCATAGTATTAACTACATTTCAAAAGGTGCAATCCAATTTCACATTAGGCTGCCATTACCTGCTTGTGTAGTAGTGGATGTTCGTTTTATTGTTGTAGTTAATGTACTTGCCCCTGAAATAGAAACACAACATAATGCTTGTTTACCTAATGAAGAAAATAAAGCAAATTTCAAAAAAGGTTTGCCTATTGTACCCTTTTACATACTCCTTTCAGGGATCTTCAAACTTCTCAGCCATGAAAACGGGACTCCTTTCAATATCTGAGAGCGAAATCTACGTTTAAATCGATAACCTAGGGGCCCATTAGGATGGCGGGCGGAAGCACCACCGCCGTGCTGGCGGATGCAAAAACCACCAGTTACCGCCCGCATGCCGCAGCCCACACGCCCGCCAAATTACGATGTGAAAAGGCAGCCAAACACCGCCGGCAAGCCAGCGACGCCGTCCGCCATCAAAGTGCGCCCGCTCTCGTAGCGGCGCAGCCCAATGGAGACACACCGCCAGACGAAATCACGTATCGCCCGGCGTACAAATTACGATGCCGCAAACAAACAGCTCCCACGGCTAAGAGACACCGCACGTGAAAGTGAGGCGGAAACCCGAAAGCCGAGCCCAGACACCGAAGAGGCGACCCCCCGAGCATGAATCCAGCACTGCAGGCCCTCCCCATGCTATACCTGATGCACCACCAAGGAGGCAACGTACCGCGGAGACGCAGGTAGGCACACACACAACAAGGGCACGCAAACAGCGCACACAGTGCAAGTGCGGAAAAGGAGGACATGGCACCCCCAACACCCCTGCGTGGACAAGACACATCCACCACTGCACCCACAAATGTCACACAGGGCAAATTGCAACACCTCGCAACTATCATGGGCACACCACCTGGGACCAGGAACTAACGACCCCGTCACGGCACCGCAGCACAGCGGCGATGACGCAGCCACACATGCGCACAACTCAGCGCCCAACCATAACGCCATGTATGCGTCGCACACAAACAACACAGGGACACAACCAAGCACCACACACACCAGCCACACCCAGAACGCACATGACACGTGACAGGCCTGCCACAGTCATGTCCCCAACGCCCAATTCACGGACAACACCCAACGTCACACAACCGACGCCCACATGTCAGTGAAGTCACGCAACATCAGGACACACCCCTGTGTGACAAACATGGCGAAGCACACAGCGCCGGCAACACCACCCAGCAGAACATGGGCCCCGTCGGGAAGAGGTATGCCAGTACCACACAGAAACACCCATACCACCCTGCACCTATGAACCAGACATACAAAACGGAACACCAAAGAGCCCGGGGACCGACAACAGGTGGACCCAAGAATGACACCCACACACAAGGCCCAACGCATAGCGGAAACACAGCCTGCCGCCCACACACGGGAGAGCAGACAGCACTGAATGACCTTCCATTCCAACTCCGAAACCACAACCCGACTAAACAAGCCGGAGAATACAGCCATTGTCCCAAAAAAGACCAACACAGGCATGCAGAGGAAACCGACCACAGGGCAGATAGCGCATATCACCTAAGAACATACCGAACGGGAAAGAAAAAAGAAAAAACTCCCCATGCCGTTCCCATGCAAGTTATCTGGAAGGAGTCACACACCACTGACCTTGAACATTCAGAGAAGCACGTGGGATGAGGGCCCGTGTCCTCCGCACAAGCTAACAGAACACAAGTCCTGCCCCCTACGACCATCACAGACCTCACAGCAACCTCGGAGCTTGCACACTGCAGACTGCACACACAGCTGGAGCACGCCACCACATCGCCCCGCAGCAAAATGGCACCTTCAACACACCTACCCAACTACGCCAGACAGGTCAAGCTGTACAAACACAACCTGATACAGATAATGGGATGCGAACCCCTATCCCTGCTGAATGTAAGTTACCGACCGACTTACCGCATCGCATTGTTCAGCTGCGTCATACCCGTCTTCTACTGTCGGAGGTGTCCCTTCCACCATCCTGTGGAGTTGTGCCTCTCCAACCCGGCATGTCCAAGGGCGGACCTGCTACCACTATTCCACCCTCTGGACGCACACGACAGGGTCTGTTCAGCCTATGGGGGCATGGCGTATGTGGCGAACATCGGACCCACACTGCAATGGGACCACTGTGCCTCCACACGACGGATCATGGATCACAGCTACATCGAATGTCACCCAGCATGCCCCATCATGCTCCTACAAGGGACAACTTACGAACAACACCGTGACAGCCACCATCCGCTACATTGGCTGGCAAACATGTATACCACCATGAAATGGAAGCCCTGCAGGAAGCCATCGCATACCTGTCAACCTGTCAATTCGTAGGACCCCGACGCAATCCCCCAATTGAGCCATGATGTCCGACACTGTACCCATGCTTAGCTTCCGCACGGACTGGCCAGTAACCACTACAACAGCCATACCAAACGACCTGCAACTGATACCACACCATCAACGACACTGCCATGACATCGGATGTGTCCGGGACATGCACTCTGTTCCCCATCACATCCAGGAACTCTGCATGTATCGTGGGAGGCAGTGGCATGTGATATGTGTATCGCACCCACATGGACAGAACTGCACGTACAACTATGCCATGACATGGATCCTGCGCCCATGGACATATGCACCGCTCAGTGGACAGGAATCGCTCGGCTGGAGTATGTGAGAGCTGCACCCCTTCTCCCCTCCCCGGAAATCCCGTAACAGGACCTTTGCATGGACGACAAGTGCATACAACAACAACACGACCCCAGTGACTGTGACATGTCCAGTAGCCACCATATGGCAACAACAAGTGGGACGCCGTTGCATGCACGTAAGCCCATGCCCTGATGTCAACTCACACGCACGCGTGCATGAGTAACAACAGCAGCACACCTGTCACATGGAACTGAGATGGACTGTGCCCATGATGCCAAGCGGTCTGGTAGGCTAAATGTATACCGTCTGTGTCAAAGTCCGCAGCCCCGCAGCTATTTGCAAATGAACATTAGCACAGCAACGGCCAAGCAGATGTAACTCTGAAGCCCACATCCCACATGCAACAGCTAATCACATGTACCCCTACACCCTTTGCTATGTGTAATCATGCTCAGTATATCCTCCACATGCATTCCGCTGCCAGTAGTGTCCACTATACTGCATCACAGAGGACATAAGTCACAATACATGGTTTGAAGAAAGAAACTGTCTCTGCTGATTCCTTTCACAAGTACGAATGTGAGATGATGAGAGTGTGTGATGTACACGGCAGTCGTGACATGACTATGTAGTCCACTGTCATTGGATGTTAACGCAAATGAGTAGCACAACTGTGGAAGACACACATGTGTCGTGTGAAGCGGGAGTGACGGTTCGCTCAGGTGGGTGGGTGTGACGGGTAGATGCGCACATGCAAAGTTGAAACACGCTGTGTCGGGAGGGGTCCGGAACTGCACATTACCGCTTCCCTGGGCAATGTTAAAGGCCACCTGTCGGGGGGATGTGAACACGTGTGTGCACAGCAGCCGGGCACACGAACAATGCGGTATCAGGCGTACACGTCAGCCCACCCTCTGTGGACAAGCTGGATCCTGTTGTGCGCCTGCCAGGCCCTTGACAAGGCACACACAGCCCCTGCCGACCAGGTGTATCCCCAACATTGTCAACCTGCACAGGCAATCCAGGGCACGGGATGGCAGTGGAGCATGGTGGGGGAGAGGACTCGGCGCGCTCCTCCGGGACACATCACGCAGGCAAAACATCCTCAATGTGTAGCATGGCACAAGTCATATGGAAGTATTGGGGGACGCACACATCACGAGCAGGAGTGACGTCACGGAAGGTGGCTCGCACCATCCCACCCATTGCCTACATCTCCACACACGTCACATGCCGTTGCAACAGAGAAGCCAGCGCGTGCGCAAGCACCTCCGAGCCCGCCCCAGTGAGGCAAAAGAGTGAATGTGTGGGTCCATCAGCCCCAGATGGACGCGGCATGGGCCGCTTGGGCAGCTACAGCCTCTGTGTGTCGCAGGTGGTGTATCCGGACTGCGGAGACTGCTATGCATTGTCTATGTTGCCCGGGTCTCGAGTCGGGGCACCACGCAGGTGGACGGCGTCCCTCCACACATCATGCCGTGAGACAGACCACTCGTTCAACTGGACCCACACATACACTCCTTGGCCTCTCCGGGGTGAGCTTGGGGCTGCATCTGCATGCGCTAGCCCCACAGGTGCAAATGCATATTGGGGGGAGCGTGGGGAGGCCATGAGGACAGGGACAAAGACGACTGTATTACAGTCAGTGAAGTCAAGGAATGACCCTGATGTGGACAGGAAAAGACGTGCCCCGTGTGTATTGTAACTAGTCGCTAATCCGATCACTCTCCCATGTCCTGCATGTAAGCCCGCACCTAGCCCCGCCCACCCGCCACATTGAAATTAGCACCAGCACAACATCATTCACATTCGAAGCACTGACTGGGGGTGACAACCATTGGACACACTTGTTGAGGCCACCCACGCGTACATGTGGGCCCTCCATGATCCATGTCACCTGCGGCAAAGTGATGACATGCGCAATGACGGAAGTGAGGAGAGCTGTCCGCCCCACGCACAGATGGTGCATCAGCTCCACAGACCCAGCAGCGAGTGCAGCAGGGGTCACATGTGCAGGGGCAGCTGTGCCTGGTGTGAAGGCACATTCAAATTGACAGCACATCGACCAATGTGTAGTCTGCCCACATCTACAGTCCATTATCATGCGGACATAGAGAATGAACATAGGGCAACACATCTGTGTGGGTGCACCCACTGTGACCAACACTGCGCAATCATCGACGTACTCGCCCTGTGTATGGCCCACCACGCAACGGAGGTCACATTCAGTGCCACCATCCCACACACACATCCCTATCACGAGACATGGTGTGTCCAATAGTCAGTACTGAGTTAGCACCCATCTGGAGGGTCCTGAACAGGAGACACATGCAACCCACTAGGCAGTCGGTGCTGTCACCTACTGGCATTGTGCAGTCAATGTGCAGGCCAGGCCTGCTGGGACTGAGAGGGGCAGCATGGCCCAGCCTGACATTCACACGAGCAACAAGTGCACTGAGACCTGCATTGGCAATTGCAGACGTTGGCCTGCTCCCAGCTGGCCCGGGACGCCTACCTCCATAGTGGAACACGCAGGGTGCAACCGCGAGGGTCATCGGAGTTGGCCGTAATGGCCTGGCCCATGTTGGTGACAGTCCGCTGATGCCATGTGCACCACACAGTATGATGTGCGCACTGCATCTGCAGGTGTGGCGATGATGTGTGTGTGGGTGCAGGTGCACAATGGACGGGGCCACAACATGCCGTGTGCATAGGCAGGGACGGCCAGTGGCCGGCCCCCACATGTCTGTTAGCATGTCATCATCTGCACATTGGCATGGGTGCATGGTATACGCATATGCACACGCATGTCATCTCTCACTATGTACATCTGCCACTTGGCACGTGCAAGGTTACGTGTCACATGTGATGTGTATTTGCAAGCACACAGCCGTGTTGGCATGGGGCTGTCAATGTGTACACCTGTCAATGCTTCTGGAGGTGTGATCCGTACAGTGCTGCACAAAGGGTGCAGTGGTGACATCAATGACTGTCTCATATCCCCTCGTGCCACAGGTACCACTTGTCTTGGCCGCTCAGCCTGTGCCCACATCGTCGTTGGTGTGTGCCATACTCATCCAGCCTCGGAAGCAGTGTGATGCACAGCAGCCAGTCATGTTGCCGTGGTGTTGCCGCTTGCCGAATATGCAGTCAGTCCCCATCCTCACAGGTCATTGAGGCCTGGATCCCCATGTGCATGCACATAGCAATGGTTTGTGTTACTGCCCATTGCTATTGGTGGGAGACCTGTGTAAGTGTATTGTGGCTGTGCTGTCCCTGCATGACAGCTGTTCTGTGACTCATGTTCTTGCTCTGTCATATCAGTTATGTGTATGTGAAAATGCCATGTGGCGTGTTGCTTTGACATGTGTCCACTTCCATCTTTCCTAGGCGGAGACCAAACATTTACCGCCCTTACCAATTGTTGGCGGACATGGAGGATTCTGAGGTCATCCGGAAATTTCGTCTGGACCGACCAACCCTGCATCGACTATGTGCCATGTTGGAACCCCACCTCCGTCCTCGCAGGGTGTATCCGACAGCATTCACCCCCACGGCTAAGGTGATGGCTGCACTGCATTTTTTCACCACTGGGTCATTCCAGCACACAGTGGGCAGTGGAGGTGGGATGTCCCAGCCCATGTTCAGCATGGTGCTGAGGGATGTACTGGCAGCCATGATGCTGTACAGGAACAGGTACATCCGATTCCCCAGGGCACGTGAGTTGGCGGCAGTGAAGGGTGCATTCTATGCCCTTGGACGGATCCCACACGTTGTTGGTGCCATAGACTGCACCCATGTTGGCCTTGTCCCCCCACAGGCCACTGAGCAGCTCTTCCGCAACCGGAAGCACACGCACTCCCTGAATGTGCAAGTGGTGTGCCTTGCGGACATGGTCATTTCCCACGTGTGTGCAAAGTTCACAGGCTCGGCCCATGACGCGCACATCATGCGCAACAGCATATTACCACGACTGATGACCAATCTGCAACAGGACCGTGGCTGGATTGTCGGTGAGTATGTGGAGTTGTGTAGCGTGCTGGCTTAAGGATGCTGTCTACTGTCCTGTTTGAATTGCAACGGTTCTCTGTGTCCCTCACGCCCAGGTGACTCGGCTTACCCGAATGGGCCCTGGCTGCTCAGTCCATTGCGAAATCCTCGGAGCCCAGCAGATGACCGCTACAATGAGGCACATGGGAGGACCAGACGTGTGGTCGAGCGTACCTTTGGCCTCCTCAAGTCCAGGTTCAGATGCCTGGACCGCACCGGGGGTGCGCTGGCGTACTCCCCACAGAAAGTGTGCCAGATAGTGGTGGCGTGCTGCATGCTGCACAATCTGGCCATTCGAAAGCAGATCCCCTAATTGTGGATGACGGAGATCAACCAGGGCCCCAGCCTGCACACCAGGACAGCTCCAGTGAAGAGGACAGTGGAGAGGATGAAGCTGTGAATGTGCGTCAGCAGCTCATCGCCCGCTACTTCACTTGACGGTGAGTGACCATGTACGACGGCTGATGTAGCTGTAGTTGTGCAGGTGTATGTGTGCTCTGTTACTGGGGCCTTTTGTTCACTGAGTGCTGTGTGTCAATGGTCCATGTCCAGGTTGGTATGCCACTGTCAGTGGCTGTAGCATTGTGCCCTGTTGCTCTCTGAGATGTTTGTGTATTGCTTGTAGTTGGTGACAAGTACTGTGTGATGAGTGTGTGACACACTCATTGAATGTACTCTTGTTCTGTTTTTCACCCCTAGGTCCCTGCAGCCTCTCCTGTCCCATCGACATGCCACACAGCAGATGCATTTCTGCTCATGGTGGCGATTGCACATCGTGGAATAAACCCAGGACACATTAAGCCGATTGTGATCAAGGTGTATTTATTAACAGCGGTGACATGTGATTGTGTGCAAGGTGATGACAAATGTGGTGCATGCTGTGACAATGAGTTGACGGTCATGGCTGCGTGATGGTCAAGGTGTACCCATGGAGTTCTATGTCCACATTCCAACAGACACATGCCATTCACATGGCAGTGTGGGGTAGGATCGTATTACAAGTCAATGCAGTAGGTGGTCAAGGTGGCTGGCTGACTCACTGGCATTTGGTGCGGGCGAAGTCCTCTCTGGACACCTGTTTCCACTTCGGACGGCCCCTTCCACGTTTGGTAGGGGGGGGTGTTGATGTTCCGCTGGTGGTGGTTGAGGAGTGCTCACTCGCTGTGGACGCAGGGGAACGCGATGCTGCACGAACCAGCGCCACAGCAGGTGGTGGCGGAGGTGGTGTTGCTGGCCTTGCTTGTGCCCTCCCCCCACCACCAGCTGGCCCATGAGGGCCGCGATTTGGGCCATATGGGCGTCCATGGACCTCAACACCGCAAGGACCTCCCGCGTGTCGCTTGCCAACCTGGCCCATTCGCCTTGGGCCTCTTCATAGGCCCCAAGGACTCTGTCGATTGGCGGCAGGGCTTGGCTCCCAGGCACAGTTGGCATTGGCCTGGCCCTGCTCCTCCTACCAGTACTGCTGCCACCGACCTGCCCACTAGCCACATTGCTCACCACGGTCCTCGCTGTGGCTCCCAGGGTGGACCCAGTCGGCCGGACCACCACTTGCGCTGGGGCTGGGGCCAGTGATGACGTGGTGGTGGTCGCGGCGGTGGTGGTGGTTGCGGCAGTGGGAGTGGCCGCAACGACCGTGGGAGTGGCCGCCACAACAGTGGTGGTGGCCGCTACGACAGTGGCAGCAGGGGGCTGTGAGTGGTCATCAGCCCTGGATGATGGGTTGGTGGGTAGGAGGGTGCCTGGGGTGCGGTTGGGCCCTGCCACACCAGATGGGCCTGCTGGGTGGTCCGTGTCCGAAGAGGAGGACAGATCCTCCACATCCGTGAGTCCTTGTTGGGGGCTTGCAGGCTGGCTGTGCTGGCTGCTGTCTCCATCTCCAGCATCCAGCAGTTCGTCACCTCTGGGGGGAATGAGATATGTTATTGTGTTGCACCTAACAAAGTATGTATAGGTTGTCTGACATCCACAGTTCGTGCACAGTCGTGCACAGGTTTCCTGGAGCCGTGTGTGTGGCTGTGCTATTTGTTGTTGTGTGGGCATGCCAATGGGACTGTGTGCTGTGGACATGTGGCATGGGACGGATTGGCAATGCCGATGGGTGTGTTGCTGTGCTCCTGCTTTTTGTGGCTCTGGTGTATGCGGACTCCAGACCCATCGTGGAGGTTGGTTTGTACTATGCTCTTGGGGTTCAAATGTAACGCTTAGAAACGCAGATGGCAAAATGGGGGTCAGCCCCCTGAAACGCATTTGAGATGAACTATGCTTTTGGGGTTCAAATGGAACGCTTAGAAACGCAGATGGCATAATGGGGGTCAGCCCCCTGAAACGCATTTGAGATGAACTATGCTTTTGGGGTACACACTGTGAGCCATGGGTGCAGAACGTGACATGTGTTGTGGCAACATGACAGTGCATGGTCTGAGGTGTGTGTATGTCTGACATACCCTGCATATTTGCTGTCTGTTGTGATTTCTGGCCATGTAATTGGACGCATTGTTATGAGTGAGTGATGGTTGTGTGCCACACGACGTATTGCAGATGGTCCAATTCCTTGGTGTGCGTGCTGCCCTGTGCCATGTGCATCAATGCAGTGCTCGGGGAGTGTGGCCCATGTTATGTGTGTTGTTGCTCACAGTGTGACGTGCGCTTCATTCACTTCTGGCACATGATTTGTCATGGGCATGTTTCTTTGCGTGACTACTGTATGTGGACCAGCTGTTCGGATGACATACCTTTCATGTGACTGGGGCTGACGGATGAGATGGATGGTATGTTGTATGTGCATTGTGTGTCTGTGTGTTTGATGGGTCCAGTGGTGTTCGTGTGCATTTATGTTGTTCCACGCTGTTGCGTCTAGTGTGGTATGTCTTACATGGGCGTAGTTGTGGGATGTGTGGTTGACAGGCAGTAGGGGCTACATGGACAGGACTTCGATGGTGTTGCAGTTGTGTGTGATGGGTTGCACTGTGCCTGCCGTGTGGTTCTGTAATCAGTGTGACTTGTGCATGCAGACGTGGCTCCTTGGGTGTTGCTGTGTCTGTGATGGGTCATGTGGGGTGTGACTCTGTGTTTCATGTCCGTGTGCACATTGTTCACATGGTTGTGACAGGGAGCAGTGCTGCGTGTTCCTCTGCTACTTGACATGTCCCATGTGTTAGTCGTAATACAGTCCTCATGCCTCCAGTCACCCCGCCCTGTCCAGTTTCCCACCTACAGGTTGTTTTTGAGCGTGCACTGGACTGGATGCCACATGGTTATGGGCGGGGGTGCTCCATGTTGCAGGTCTGTGGGGGTGGGGGCGGTGTTATGGGTCGTGGTGATGGCTGGACACCCACTGACACCGTTTGTCCTGGGGCGGGATGTCTACCTGTCGGCTGCCGGTGTGCACTGCAGTGGCTGCTACGTGGGTGTGGGGTGTGGGCTGTGCTCCTCCTTGCTGTGCTGTGGGACTAGGGGCCTGGTGTGTGTTGTACTTCAGCTGTCCCCCTCCCACCCACTGCACTTTGTGTTGCTGCTACTTACCTGTTACTTGTCGGTTAGTGCAGCTACGGCTGCCACATGGGTGTGGGGGTGCTCCGCCTTGCTGTGCTGTAGGACTAGGGGCCTGGTGGGTGTTGTACTTCAGCTGTCCCCCTCCCACCCACTGCCTTTGTGTTGCGGCTACTTACCTGTTACTTGTCGGTTGGTGCAGCTACGGCTGCCACATGGGTGTGGGGGTGCTCGTTGTGGCGCTTCTGGAGTACTAGGGGACCTGTTGGTAGTTACGTGGCTGGCTGGGTGTACACATGCCCCCATGGTTTTGTTAGTTGATATGTTTGGGCTGTGTGTGTGGTGGTGCCTGTTGCATGTGTGAGTGATGTGTTGTGTATTGTGTACTGGACATGGGGGTGTTTGTCCCTCGGAGCTATGGCATGGTGGTAGTGCATGTGAGTACATAGCGGTGTGGTGGTATACATTTGTTTGTACTTACCAGCCTCCACTCCCCCTGGTAATCCGGTGAGGATCTCCGGATGGATGATGACTCGCACCTTCTCCTCCCACGCTTTGAAGGTCTTGTAATGCGCGGGATTCCCTCCGCCAGTCGTGGCAGCCAGCTCTCGATTTTTGCTCTCCTTCTTCTTGACCAGGCTTTTGATGTCGTTCCACCGTTTGTTTATCTCTCCTCTGTTTCTGGGTACGGTCCCGACTGCATTGACCTGGTCTACAATTCTGTTCCACATTCTGTTTCTGGTGGCTAGTGGTGTGTGCTGGACCTGGTTGCCATAGATTTGTGTGTGCACCTTGACGATCTCGTCGACCATGACCGTCAGCTCAGTGGAAGTGAACTTGGGCATTCTGTGTGATGCCATGGTGTTTGTGGTGCTGGTGCGGTGTGTGATGTGCAGGGGGTTTGTGGTGCCGGTGTTTGGTGGTGGTGGTGGTGGTGGGTGTGATGTGTGCGTATCTTTGGTGTGCTGCTGTCCTTGCTGTGTCACTGTGTCCTCTCCTCTCCTCTCTGCTTTGCAATGTTGCAAGGGGTTGTGGTCTGTGGAGGGGCTGCTTTTGTACTTACCTATGTGGGTGTGTCCTGATGGTCTGTTGTTTTCAGGTGTGTTGTGGCTGGTGTTCTGGGCTTTGTAGTTTATTTGTTTGTCCAGGGGTGGTGTGTTTTCGGGATGTGTACTGTGTCTGTGTATTTGTGCGTGGGTTGCTGTGTGGACTTGTTTGCCATGTTGTGTGTGTTTGTTTGAGTCCGCGGCTGTTTCTGTGCAGGGACGTGGCCGCCATGGCTTCTGCCGTGTCCATTTTCTTCAGTGTTGTTTACGCTGGCGGGCGGTGTATTTGTTGTTTTTCCGCGCTCATGTCGGTGCGATCGTAATTTCACGTGCGGTGTCTCGACCGTGAGGGCGGGCGGTTTTGTGTTGTCGTGCGTCTTTCCGTCCGTGGCGGGCGGTTTGACTCCGACTCGGGCAAGGGCGGGCGGTGTTTTGTGTGTTTTTTCCGCCGCTGGCGGTTTTCGGTTCGAGGCATCATGATTGCTGGGTCGGTATTCAGACGGTGTAGGCGGGCGGATTTTTGCCGCTTTCATGGGTGGCGGATTTTTTTACGCCCGGTATCGTAATGGGCCTTCTAGTTTCCAAACATTTGTGTGGGCGTCAATTGGGTGCATTATTAATGTCTGAGGCAATCTTTCTAAGATTTTTTCTATTTTGTATTTTTCTACATTGTGTCTCTAGTGACAGAATTGTTTTATTAAGTTAGATCTTGCCATCCAAAGTAGGACTGTCAGTTAGTAAAACAAATTAAGAGACAAGAAGAAATACAATAATTAAAGAAATTTTCCCTTTAGAAGAAAAATATTAAGAAATTCAAATACAAACCTAATGTACTATGGAAATCAATGAAAGGAGATTTAAAAAAAAGTTTAAATATGTTTCCTTCCAAACTCTTGAAGTATATGTATAAGCAATAAGCATCAGTAATAGTTGGAGGAGGCCTGTTATGAGGATCTGTCTCACTTCTCTCAGGCCTGATCACTTGTGCGTCACTAAATTCTAATACTCCTGTCACAGCAAATATCAGAATTCTGTGTTTCATGGTATTACCACATGGCTACAACTTTTCCAAAGTAAAATTTACAGTTAAACCCCCATAGTTTTGGGGGAAAAAAGCCCGGGAAATACCAATACATGTACAATTTAAGTTGCGACACTAAGCGTGAAATTCTGCATATTATTCCTAATTTGCCTAATTTAAAGCACTGTGCATAAACCTCATCCCTAGGCAGTGGCATTTGCCATATGTGGTAAATACCTCACCCCCATGTACTCTAATTGTGATTGGAGTATTTATACAGGTTAAAAAATAAAAGTAATGTTCTTCCTTTCCCCCATTTTCAGCCAGAATATTTGCTTCCTGTTGTGCCTTAGCAGTCCGACCACAAACTTGCTCCCTTAATGTAGGAGATAATCATTCCACCTTCTCCAGAATAAACCCTATTCTGTTCACTTCCACTGCCACAGTATGAGAAACACTAGTTCATTCGTTTTCTTTGCCACAATATTTCAACACAAGAGTCGCTTCTTTTTTAAGCATTAGCCAGTGAAAGCTTCTATGTTAATCGAGGTTTCCCTTTACCACTGTCACAACCACAAAACATTTCCATAGAGTTACTTTTCTTGAATTTGTGCTGTAGTTTTACTTGGATAATATATATTTTAGAGTAGAACAAACCTGTGATATGCTCTAAATTGCACAACATGGACTTACAATGCACCCAATACACAGTGAATAAATGAAAAATCAGTTTACATTTCTACAATGCATCAAACAACCAAAAATGCATTCACCTAAAGGCGACCCTAAACCACTCTTCTTCTTTATTTAAAGGTATAAAGAAGGTGAGTTTCTCTTATTCTTCATAGTAAATACATTACAGAATACCTGAACAGAGGACCCCAGCATCATTGCTATGGAGACAGTTATGTATGTTCCATCCTTTGTTGGGACAGTCCCACAGGTGAGCTTCTTGTCCTCTGCAGAGCACATCATCTAGAAGAATGCTTCCAGTTCCCTGACCAAAAAGGCCCCTCCGCGAGATGCCAGCACAGGTCCACAGCCCAGCTGTCTGCACACAACTTGTGAATTCGCTGTACTCCAGAAATCATCACACACGGTCCCCCAGGCGCCTCCATAATAAACTTCTATGCGGCCAGCACAGTTCTGTCCTCCATTAACCAGGCGTAAGTCCACACTTTCAGTACCACGAGGGGCTAAAGGGACAACAATGACATAAACCTCTTATCATGTACATAAAAGTATGTAAAACTACAGAACAAATTAGAACAACAATAGTTAAGTCACACTTTAACCTTTATCCCTGATCCCAGACGACGAGGGATGAGGGCTTTTTCCCGTTTTTCAGAAAGCAGGAGTCTCTCTCGTCCCTTTAATATTAAGGGCTTTCCCATAGTGATTGGAAATTTGTTCTAGTGAATAGAGGTGCTGAATTTACAATATACAGACCCAGGTTAACATCCGGCCACGCCACAACTTCCTATACTTATGAGGCAATCATTTAGTCGCCACTGTCGAACATATTCTTCTTCTGTTTTAAAGCACTACAATGTTCTTGGGCAGGTGTGTGTTTAAAAAACATCATTGAAAGATGTTCTGAAGAAGGTTCACTCCTTACTTTCTAACTGATCACAGTGCCAATCATTAAATGCAATCTCAGGTGTTAGAGGCCCAAGGTTACTTACTGTACTGTGCATTTGTTTCATTCCTGGTCAATAACTCTTCTCATTTATTTATTTACTTATTTATTATTGCTCTTGCAGTTTCATTAGTTAGCATGCTATCAACGTTCTGAATTACCAATCTAGCATTGACACTCCATACCATTCTCTTAGCCAGTGGTCTCTCCAGGGTTTGGACCTACTGCAGGCCCATCCTACTTCTCAAAGTGTACGTTATCTGCAGTGTTCTTCTGATGTGGGACATAAAAGAATGTACTAGATGAGCCTCAGTTCCTTCTATTCCTTCCTTTGCATTTATGGACAGGCTCTGACACACAATATTGGCCTTCAATTTGGTACACCTCTGATGTCCAGAGGCTGCTGCGTATTGTGTCTCAGATGGAATCAGGGTCTGGCTTGTACTGTTTATGAGCAGAAGCAAGTTCTGTTTCTCTGCCAAAAAACCCCAACCACCCTTGGAGGATCTCAGACTGAAGTCCCATTGCAGAACACTGGAGTAAGAAGTACCAGACTCCCTCTCCTGAGTAATAAAGAAACCATATATCACATGGCAGAATTGTGTCAGTTGGAAGGTCAGTGAGATGCTGCTCAAGTCTTTCATGAGTTTACGTGTTCTAAAAAACAAAGGTAAATAATGCTGCACTCGGGATCGCTGCCCAATCAGTTGCTTCCTCCTTGCAACTCCACCTAATACAAGGAAGTGAATGACGCTGCTAGTTGCCAGCCTCTCTATCCCCGAGGAGACTGGACTAACGTACTCTGTTGGGCTGCTTCACTTCACTTGCCAGTGAAGTTTACAGAAACAGTATTTTATGGTACTGTAAAGGCAGGGATCGTAATGCTTCTTAACTGGGATGCCTAATTATCAATGAATACTCCCAGGGATGTGCGTTGCTTGTCGAAATATCTAGTACAGAAACATTGTGCTACCAAACTGCTGCAGTCACAATATAGAGGGCCACAATATCGAGAAGGTAAGTGCATACAGGTAAGTAGAGATTTACTACTCTTTACGTTTTAGGAAATAGGCCCCAAATGTAACGGCTATTTATATACTGCGATGCACAATGGCATTTGCACAAAGGTTGTAGCACCTAGGTACAGGCTATGGTCAGATCCTGTAATTTAGTTTTGCAATATTTTATTATTGTGGTTTCTGCACTGAAAGCATAGTGAACAACTAACACATGCAGGACCTTTAAGAGCAAAGCCTTTTGTATTATAAAAAAACAGGAAAAAAAATAGAAAACGTTTAAAGTTTGAACCAGGACATGTGGCTCTAAAAAAATGATTTTTTTCATATTTATGTTTCGGAAGAACTAACCGTTTCCACTCTCTCAATGGTATTATTCTTTTTTGATTTGTTTTAGTGTTTGAATGGAAACCAAATGTACTTTAAGCTAAACAACTGTTGGTTTATGAAACTAAAGATAGAATAAACAACTAAGACAATAGGAATTAAAAGTAAAACTTGCTCTACTGAATGTGAGCATCTATATCTGGGAATTCAGGTAGTTGTGCTGTTGTTGTACAGTAATACGTTTGCTGCAGTAAGTGCAATATATGGCTATTCAACAAGGATGACTGTACACATGTTCTTCTTGTGCTGCCCACAAGGTATATATTTAAAAAAACTTGTAGTCCCATGATCCTGTGTATACACATAGACAATAATAACAATTGGTCGTAAGCATTTACTTATTAAACGTTGAAATATTTTGAAGATAGCTGCACCAGAGAATGTGTTTGCCTTCTGTTGAAATTAATCATGGTCATAATAACATTCACTTTAATAATAAGACATATAAAGTACATCTCAAAATATAATTAAACTGTAAGTAAGTCGATTATTATTTGTGGTGGACAAATGCCCACTTCAAGAAATAATACCACTTAAGGGGATATTTACTAGGAAATGGCGCAGTGCAGTTCTGCGAGCAATTTAGCAGCACTCGCTGTGTGATTTAAAAATGCAGGGATGAGCACCCCTGTGTTTTCCCCTGCGCTAAAAAAGCAGCCTAGCACCAACACAGATACTCTTGTGTCATAGTGCAAGGTTGCTTACTTTGCAGGGATGAGTCCCTGCAACACAGGTACCCTTACGCCATAGTGCAAGGGTGCCTACGTTGCAGGGATGATTCCGTACAACGCAGGCACCCTTGCACTAAGGTGCAATGGTATCTGTGTTGCAGGGAGGATTGTTTATGTGCAGGAAGGGACACCTTCCTGCGCATACACAATGATTAAAGATACGAACACGCACAAGCCGATATTACAGCTGGGGACCAGCCGACCCATACACGCGTTGACGGCGATTATACACCTTTCAAGTCTGTACCAGGGCAGGGGAGATGCTATCATGACAAACAGTACCAGAATAGAATTTTGTCCACTTTCTACTTTATGTCTGAGAGAATACTCATGGATGGTATGCAGACAGAAGGGCCGAATCCGATTCGGGCCGGAAAAAATACCGACCGAGTCGGTACGGGATTATAGTCCGACCGACACGTACCGGCGTTGCCGGACCTGGGAAGTACGATAAAATGCATGGAAATCACGACCGACTCGCACGGAACTCAAGGCGAACGACCGACCCTGCCGGAAACAAGCTATCCGGCCGGGAAAGCACGCGAATCGCACCGACCGACACGCACCAGGAAACAACACGAACGAAACATACCCGCGAACTCCGACCCGCGCAGTACGATGCAATGGGTGCAAAATCAGACCGACTCGCACGGAGCCCAAGCCGTACGACCGACACGCATACAAAAGCCAGCCGAACAAACACAATACCCCGCGAGCAGACGCGTACGCCGCATATGAAACGGAGCTGAAACACAGCGGGAACGACTCGGACAGGCGCGCACGAGACAACTGCAACGTCCTACTCGGTCAGAAGAACGACTCCTACATGCACAATAATCACTAATGAAAAAATACAAAAAAAAAGGGCCAAACAAGCAATGACAAAGCCAATAAATACAGGGGGAGAAAAAAATGGAACAAGGACACACCCCCAACTCCACCTACATAAAGCCCACAAATCCCTACCATGATCCTTTGCAAATTCCACTGACCTGCCAGCACACAACACCATCACACAGCAAACACAGACACACACACAGCTCATCCAACACAAAAGCCACACACCATTAGCACCTCAACAAATAGCACCCTCACACACACACAGCAAAACCTACACTCACACACCCTCACTTGCACACACACACATCAATCACCACCACCACCCATCACCATGCCCCTAAAGAAGAATCCAAAGTTCCTAGATAGTGAATTGGAAGTCATGGTTGACGAGATCCTGAGGGTAGAGCCACAGTTGTTTGGCACATTGGTCCAACAGACCCCCATGTCGCAGAAAACAAAGATGTGGGCGAGGATCGTTGACAGGGTGAACGCACAATCACCATGTTTGCGCACAAAGGAAGACATCCAGAACAGGTGGTATGATGTGCGCAGGAGGGTCAGAGACCTACGCAAGAAGGATTACCTCCTGAGCCAGCACACCGGCAGTGGCCCTCCTGCAAAACCAGTATACCTCAGGCCCTGGGAGGAGAAGGTGCGGGCCATCCTACCACCAGTGAGCGTATATGGACTAACAGACATCCCAGAGGCTGGTGAGTACACAACTAATATACACAATATTGTGTGCCAATACACACACATCACTCTCAAGGGGACAGTCAAACCATTCACCCCTAGCAAATCAACAGCAACCAAAAGATAATCATCCCAAGATGTGTATGTCAGTTAGATTAACACAATACATGCCATCTCATAGTGATATGTAACTGTGTCATGACATGTACAAACCTAACAACAAATAGAGCAAGGCAGTGGTACAAATATAACCAACAAACACTGCCTGATATTTTGCCACCACTAGAACACCACCTCACAGGGAAGCTCACTTAAAGGAAGGAAATCTGTGTATGCTGGTGAAGTCAGTGTAGCCAATAGCATGATGGGAGTTGTAGTCACAGATATTGGTCACCCTCACAATTGGACCATCAACACCACTCCGAACCATGCTCACATCACAGGGAGTGGATAAGGACTGACAAGATGGCTGACACTGGCTACTGCTGTGGGGTGCACAAGGCCCTGCTGGGAACTGTGCACCAACAAACAGCAGGACAACACTGTCAGCCATCTTGCCATTGCTGTCACACTCACACACAGTGAAGTCCACTCAAAAGCAAGGAAGTACGGGCATGCTGGGAAGGGGGTGTAGGCAATAGCATGATGGGAGTTGGAGTCACAGATATTGCTCAGCCTCACAATTGGCCCATCAACACCACTCTGAACCATGCTCACATCACAGGGAGTGGAAAAGAACTTACAAGATGGCTGACACTGGCTACTGCTGTGTGGAGCACAAGGCCCTGCTGGGAACTGTGCACCAACAAACAGCACAACACCACTGCCTGACATCCTGAAAGCCAACTTGCACTCTCTGCAATGCAAGCATGTTGCATGGTGGGATATCTGGCTGGATGGGAAGGAGGACTCACAGCACTGACCATAGTTACAAGCAGCTCACCTCACACACCCCCTCAACACAAACTCCACATAACCCACCTGGGAGAATGCAATGCCTCACATACCAAATGAAGATCCCACAAAGAACCACCACCCTGGTTAATGCTGTGTGAAGCACAGGGACACACCTGGGACTTGTAGCCAAACAAACGCAAGGACAACACTGTCAGCCTTCCTGTCAGCACAGGCACACTACCCCACAGGGAAGCACAGTCCAAAGGAAGGAAGTACGGGCATGCTGGGAAGGGGGGTGTAGCCAATAGCATGATGGGAGTTGGAGTGCATTGACTGTAAGGCCAATGGGGTGCGAGCCATGAGAACTGCATCGTCAGCATAAAGGAGGGCCGGGACAGGGCGCGTACCTATTTGTGGGAGGTCTTTTGAGGCTGCCACAAGCTCCTCCCCCACGCTGTTTAAATATAATGAAAACAGGAAAGGGGCCAGGACGCACCCCTGTCTCACCCCTCTCTCCACACTGAAAGCTTCAGTGAATTCTCCTCTGGCGCTGTATCTAACCTTGGCTCTACACCCCGAATATAAGTATCTCAGGAAGCTATGGGGTCGATTCCGATCTGGGTCGAAAAGCCCTCCGACCGAGCCGGATCCGGAGTGTTTTCCGACTGAGCCGTACCCCTGGAGTCCGACCGAGCGAGTACGATGCTGCCGCATGCTGACGGACTTGGCTCGGTCGGATTCCCATTGAAGTCAATGGGAGCCGGTCGTACGACGCGTGCATGGCCTCGCATCAGCTGAATAGGTACGCCTCGCAAAAGGGCGCCCCTGCAGTGGGTACGCGTTGGTGCCATCCGCACCGTACATGCATGTGAAGGGGGGACCCTTGGGTCCCCCCCTGTGTTCGACTCGTTAGGCTACGGGTGAAGGGGGACCGGCACGGACCCCCAAAGTCCGCTTCCCGGAGCTGTTTCGTCCCGGAGACTCCGACTCGATCCGGCTGTCCAATTTGTGCATTGTACTGGCTCGGTTGGAAATCGACTCCATTGCGCGGTACGGTTCGTCTGCGACAGAGTCGTACAGAGCGGTTCGGACCCGGAAACGAGTCGGTCGGCGATTTCGCGTTCATTCGCATCGTACTTGGGCGTCCGGATCTCTGTACGACTCGGTCGGAAACAAAGCCTCCGACTCGGATCCGGTAAAGCCGAATCCGATTCGGAGGCCTTCCGACCGAGATCGGAATCGACCCCTATGTCTTTCAGTTTTGACGAAAGCTTGGCGTGTATTACGCATTTTAAAGCCGATGAAAGATCGACAAAGGCTAGGTAAATCTTCCCCTTTTTAATCTTGGCAGATTTCCCAATTAACATATTTAAATTGAGACTCTGTTCTATCGTCCCAATCCCGAGACGGAAGCCATATTGCAAGTCTGACAATTTACCGTGTCATTCTGCCCAATGCTGTAATCTCTCCAAGATTATACGTCCCGCTATCTTTGCTAGGCAGTCAATCAGGGAGAGTCAGTCAGGTCCAGTCCAGTCTGGTGCTTGCCCTTGCTTAGCTGGGCTCCTCAGTGAAAAGGCCTCTTGCAGCTAGTTGTGTCCCTGTAGGCACACAGAAGGTAGGCCAACGGCTCCTGGGAGTTGACATCTTTGTCCTGGGCACAGAGGGAAAAGTCCAGTCCTTTAGGGCTCCTCCAAGGTCACAGGCAGTAGCTCCAGCCCTTGTCTGATCTTTTGCAGGTCCACAAACTATTCTGTGGCTGGTGCCTCGGAGTGTCCCATTTACAGTTGGCATTTGCTTGTGGGTGGGAGTGAGTCCTGGGCACTCCATAATAAGTGGGGTAAAAGTTCCAAGTCCCTAGCCTGCCTACCTTTTCAGAAGTTACTCTTTGCCTTACTGCAAACAGGCCCAAAATGCAATATGTCAGGGCAATTCCAAGATGGCCAAACTCTTCAGCCACATTAAACTTTGGCTCTGAGAGTTGGGGGTGGGTAGGGGAGTGTGCTATGGAAATTCCTAGTTTACATCCACATCTAAGACTAAAATCCAGTTTGGAGTAGTCCCTGGAGCCACATGAAAAAATAAGTCAGATGTCTGGTAAGACAAAGCAGGGTCCTTCAGCAATCAGACAGAGGATACACAAGGATTATGATCTGGTCCTGTTTGATCCTTTTAAGAATGCAAATGATTTACATGTGCCTCAGACAGGCCTTGCAAGCAGGATTTGATAGTGTTGTGCCAAAAGGAGGATCCTCACCCCCACCCTGAATGTGCAACTGAGCTCCGAGGTGTCATACCTGCTCATTCAAATCAACATGTCAATCAAATTGGTATATTGTGCGGCTTGTGAAAGGAATTTCACACCTCTTATAGGCAGGGCAGCAGGTGAAGACTAGGGCTAATTAGCCACAGTGGCTTAGGGAAGTAATATAACTTTTCAGAAAGTTATATTCCCTAACTAGTTAGAAACTAAACCATTTAACTAGATTTTTTAATACAGTTAGGAAAGGTACTTGGTCTTTTCCTGTAGTGGTTTCATTCTAGACAATGCAGAAATAATGATTTAATCTGCTTTATTAGTTTGTTCCATATAAACAGCTAAGCCCAATATAGTGAAAAGAGGATTTGGCTATTTAAGCATTGCTTGTAAATGCTATAATTAATTCAGGCACGTACCTCTTTGAGACATTATTCACCCTACCTTATGGGCAATAAGTCGGTTTTAGCGCTTAGAAGTGAGTTTTTAGGCATGTAAAAAAATATGTTTACAGGTCTTTCTGAAAAGATGAGAGATTGCAGGCTTGTGCGGACTAGGCCTCAGTTGAGAACTGTGTCATGTTTTCAAGTTCACAAAGTGGATGGCACACTATAGTGCTACAGTCCACATGTGGCATATAGGTTTAGTGGTACATACATAAATACATACAAACTAACTAAACCACAACAGTAGTCTGTCTGTCAGTCTGCTCAATGTTACAGTCTTTCCTTTTAAGAATCTCATAATATAGAGCATTATTTGCAAAGGGTGGGCATAGTATTAACTACATTTCAAAAGGTGCAATCCAATTTCACATTAGGCTGCCATTACCTGCTTGTGTAGTAGTGGATGTTCGTTTTATTGTTGTAGTTAATGTACTTGCCCCTGAAATAGAAACACAACATAATGCTTGTTTACCTAATGAAGAAAATAAAGCACATTTTCAAAAAAGGTTTGCCTATTGTACCCTTTTACATACTCCTTTCAGGGATCTTCAAACTTCTCAGCCATGAAAACGGGACTCCTTTCAATATCTGAGAGCGAAATCTACGTTTAAATCGATAACCTAGTTTCCAAACATTTGTGTGGGCGTCAATTGGGTGCATTATTAATGTCTGAGGCAATCTTTCTCAGATTTTTTCTATTTTGTATTTTTCTACATTGTGTCTCTAGTGACAGAATTGTTTTATTAAGTTAGATCTTGCCATCCAAAGTAGGACTGTCAGTTAGTAAAACAAATTAAGAGACAAGAAGAAATATAATAATTAAAAAATGTTCCCTTTAGAACAAAAATATTAAGAAATTCAAATACAAACCTAATGTACTATGGAAATCAATGAAAGGAGATTTAAAAAAAAAGTTTAGATATGTTTCCTTCCAAACTCTTGAAGTATATGTATAAGCAATAAGCATCAGTAATAGTTGGAGGAGGCCTGTTATGAGGATCTGTCTCACTTCTCTCAAGCCTGATCACTTGTGCGTCACTAAATTCTAATACTCCTGTCACAGCAAATATCAGAATTCTGTGTTTCATGGTATTACCACATAGCTACAATTTTTCCCAAGTAAAATTTACAGTTAAACCCCCATAGTTTTTGGGGAAAAAAGCCCGGGAAATACCAATACATGTACAATTTAAGTTGCGACAATAAGCGTGAAATTCTGCATATTATTCCTAATTTGCCTAATTTAAAGCACTGTGCATAAACCTCATCCCTAGGCATTGGCATTTGCCATATGTGTTAAATACCTCACCCCCAAGTACTCTAATTGTGATTGGAGTGTTTATACAGGTTAAAAAATAAAAGTAATGTTCTTCCTTTCCCCCATTTTCAGCCAGAATATTTGCTTCCTGTTGTGCCTTAGCAGTCCGACCACAAACTCGCTCCCTTAATGTAGGAGATAATCATTCCACCTTCTCCAGAATAAACCCTATTCTGTTCACTTCCACTGCCACAGTATGAGAAACACTAGTTCATTCGTTTTCTTTGCCACAATATTTCAACACAAGAGTCGCTTCTTTTTTAAGCATTAGCCAGTGAAAGCTTCTATGTTAATCGAGGTTTCCCTTTACCACTGTCACAACCACAAAACATTTCCATAGAGTTACTTTTCTTGAATTTGTGCTGTAGTTTTACTTGGATAATATATATTTTAGAGTAGAACAAACCTGTGATATGCTCTAAATTGCACAACATGGACTTACAATGCACCCAATACACAGTGAATAAATGAAAAATCAGTTTACATTTCTACAATGCATCAAACAACCAAAAATGCATTCACCTAAAGGCGACCCTAAACCACTCTTCTTCTTTATTTAAAGGTATAAAGAAGGTGAGTTTCTCTTATTCTTCATAGTAAATACATTACAGAATACCTGAACAGAGGACCCCAGCATCATTGCTATGGAGACAGTTATGTATGTTCCATCCTTTGTTGGGACAGTCCCACAGGTGAGCTTCTTGTCCTCTGCAGAGCACATCATCTAGAAGAATGCTTCCAGTTCCCTGACCAAAAAAGGCCCCTCCGCGAGATGCCAGCACAGGTCCACAGCCCAGCTGTCTGCACACAACTTGTGAATTCGCTGTACTCCAGAAATCATCACACACGGTCCCCCAGGCGCCTCCATAATAAACTTCTATGCGGCCAGCACAGTTCTGTCCTCCATTAACCAGGCGTAAGTCCACACTTTCAGTACCACGAGGGGCTAAAGGGACAACAATGACATAAACCTCTTATCATGTACATAAAAGTATGTAAAACTACAGAACAAATTAGAACAACAATAGTTAAGTCACACTTTAACCTTTATCCCTGATCCCAGACGACGAGGGATGAGGGCTTTTTCCCGTTTTTCAGAAAGCAGGAGTCTCTCTCATCCCTTTAATATTAAGGGCTTTCACATAGTGATTGGAAATTTGTTCTAGTGAATAGAGGTGCTGAATTTACAATATAGAGACCCAGGTTAACATCCGGCCACGCCACAACTTCCTATACTTATGAGGCAATCATTTAGTCGCCACTGTCGAACATATTCTTCTTCTGTTTTAAAGCACTACAATGTTCTTGGGCAGGTGTGTGTTTAAAAAACATCATGGAAAGATGTTCTGAAGAAGATTCACTCCTTACTTTCTAACTGATCACAGTGCCAATCATTAAATGCAATCTCAGGTGTTAGAGGCCCAAGGTTACTTACTGTACTGTGCATTTGTTTCATTCCTGGTCAATAACTCTTCTCATTTATTTATTTACTTATTTATTATTGCTCTTGCAGTTTCATTAGTTAGCATGCTATCAACGTTCTGAATTACCAATCTAGCATTGACACTCCATACCATTCTCTTAGCCAGTGGTCTCTCCAGGGTTTGGACCTACTGCAGGCCCATCCTACTTCTCAAAGTGTACGTTATCTGCAGTGTCCTTCTGATGTGGGACATAAAAGAATGTACTAGATGAGCCTCAGTTCCTTCTATTCCTTCCTTTGCATTTATGGACAGGCTCTGACACACAATATTGGCCTTCAATTTGGTACACCTCTGATGTCCAGAGGCTGCTGCGTATTGTGTCTCAGATGGAATCAGGGTCTGGCTTGTACTGTTTATGAGCAGAAGCAAGTTCTGTTTCTCTGCCAAAAACCCCAACAACCCTTGGAGGATCTCAGACTGAAGTCCCATTGCAGAACACTGGAGTAAGAAGTACCAGACTCCCTCTCCTGAGTAATAAAGAAACCATATATCACATGGCAGAATTGTGTCAGTTGGAAGGTCAGTGAGATGCTGCTCAAGTCTTTCATGAGTTTACGTGTTCTAAAAAACAAAGGTAAATAATGCTGCACTCGGGATCGCTGCCCAATCAGTTGCTTCCTCCTTGCAACTCCACCTAATACAAGGAAGTGAATGACGCTGCTAGCTGCCAGCCTCTCTATCCCCGAGGAGACTGGACTAACGTACTCTGTTGGGCTGCTTCACTTCACTTGCCAGTGAAGTTTACAGAAACAGTATTTTATGGTACTGTAAAGGCAGGGATCGTAATGCTTCTTAACTGGGATGCCTAATTATCAATGAATACTCCCAGGGATGTGCGTTGCTTGTCGAAATATCTAGTACAGAAACATTGTGCTACCAAACTGCTGCAGTCACAATATAGAGGGCCACAATATCGAGAAGGTAAGTGCATACAGGTAAGTAGAGATTTACTACTCTTTACGTTTTAGGAAATAGGCCCCAAATGTAACGGCTATTTATATACTGCGATGCACAATGGCATTTGCACAAAGGTTGTAGCACCTAGGTACAGGCTATGGTCAGATCCTGTAATTTAGTTTTGCAATATTTTATTATTGTGGTTTCTGCACTGAAAGCATAGTGAACAACTAACACATGCAGGACCTTTAAGAGCAAAGCCTTTTGTATTAAAAAAAACAGGAAAAAAAATAGAAAACGTTTTAAGTTTGAACCAGGACATGTGGCTCTAAAAAATGATTTTTTTCATATTTATGTTTCGGAAGAACTAACCGTTTCCACTCTCTCAATGGTATTATTCTTTTTGATTTGTTTTAGTGTTTGAATGGAAACCAAATGTACTTTAAGCTAAACAACTGTTGGTTTATGAAACTAAAGATAGAATAAACAACTAAGACAATAGGAATTAAAAGTAAAACTTGCTCTACTGAATGTGAGCATCTATATCTGGGAATTCAGGTAGTTGTGCTGTTGTTGTACAGTAATACGTTTGCTGCAGTAAGTGCAATATATGGCTATTCAACAAGGATGACTGTACACATGTTCTTCTTGTGCTGCCCACAAGGTATATATTTAAAAAAACTTGTAGTCCCATGATCCTGTGTTTACACATAGACAATAATAACAATTGGTCGTAAGCATTTACTTATTAAACGTTGAAATATTTTGAAGATAGCTGCACCAGAGAATGTGTTTGCCTTCTGTTGAAATTAATCATGGTCATAATAACATTCACTTTAATAATAAGACATATAAAGTACATCTCAAAATATAATTAAACTGTAAGTAAGTCGATTATTATTTGTGGTGGACAAATGCCCACTTCAAGAAATAATACCACTTAAGGGGATATTTACTAGGAAATGGCGCAGTGCAGTTCTGCGAGCAATTTAGCAGCACTCGCTGTGTGATTTAAAAAATGCAGGGATGAGCACCCCTGTGTTTTCCCCTGCGCTAAAAAAAGCAGCCTAGCACCAACACAGATACTCTTGTGTCATAGTGCAAGGTTGCTTACTTTGCAGGGATGAGTCCCTGCAACACAGGTACCCTTACGCCATAGTGCAAGGGTGCCTACGTTGCAGGGATGATTCCGTACAACGCAGGCACCCTTGCACTAAGGTGCAATGGTATCTGTGTTGCAGGGATGATTGTTTATGTGCAGGAAGGGACACCTTCCTGCGCATAAACAATGATTAAAGATACGAACACGCACAAGCCGATATTACAGCTGGGGACCAGTCGACCCATACACGCGTTGACGGCGATTATACACCTTTCAAGTCTGTACCAGGGCAGGGGAGATGCTATCATGACAAACTGTACCAGAATAGAATTTTGTCCACTTTCTACTTTATGTCTGAGAGAATACTCATGGATGGTATGCAGACAGAGGGGCCGAATCCGATTCGGGCCGGAAAAAATACCGACCGAGTCGGTACGGGATTATAGTACGACCGACACGTACCGGCGTTGCCGGACCTGGGAAGTACGATAAAATGCATGGAAATCACGACCGACTCGCACGGAACTCAAGGCGAACGACCGACCCTGCCGGAAACAAGCTATCCGGCCGGGAAACCACGCGAATCGCACCGACCGACACGCACCAGGAAACAACCCGAACGAAACGTACCCGCGAACTCCAACCCGCGCAGTACGATGCAATGGGTGCAAAATCAGACCGACTCGCACGGTGCCCAAGCCGTACGACCGACACGCATACAAAAGCCAGCCGAACAAACACAATACCCCGCGAACGACGCGTACGCCGCATATGAAACGGAGCTGAAACACAGCGGGAACGACTCGGACAGGCGCGCACGAGACAACTGCAACGTCCTACTCGGTTAGAAGAACGACTCCTACATGCACAATAATCACTAATGAAAAAATACAAAAAAAAAGGGCCAAACAAGCAATGACAAAGCCAATAAATACAGGGGGAGAAAAAAATGGAACAAGGACACACCCCCAACTCCACCTACATAAAGCCCACAAATCCCTACCATGATCCTTTGCAAATTCCACTGACCTGCCAGCACACAACACCATCACACAGCAAACACAGACACACACACAGCTCATCCAACACAAAAGCCACACACCAGTAGCACCTCAACAAATAGCACCCTCACACACACACAGCAAAACCTACACTCACACACCCTCACTTGCACACACACACACATCAATCACCACCACCACCCATCACCATGCCCCTAAAGAAGAATCCAAAGTTCCTAGATAGTGAATTGGAAGTCATGGTAGACGAGATCCTGAGGGTAGAGCCACAGTTGTTTGGCACATTGGTCCAACAGACCCCCATGTCGCAGAAAACAAAGATGTGGGCGAGGATCGTTGACAGGGTGAACGCACAATCACCATGTTTGCGCACAAAGGAAGACATCCAGAACAGGTGGTATGATGTGCGCAGGAGGGTCAGAGACCTACTCAAGAAGGATTACCTCCTGAGCCAGCACACCGGCAGTGGCCCTCCTGCAAAAACCAGTATACCTCAGGCCCTGGGAGGAGAAGGTGTGGGCCATCCTACCACCAGTGAGCGTATATGGACTAACAGACATCCCAGAGCCTGGTGAGTACACAACTAATATACACAATATGGTGTGCCAATACACACACATCACTCTCAAGGGGACAGTCAAACCATCCACCCCTAGCAAATCAACAGCAACCAAAAGATAATCATCCCAAGATGTGTATGTCAGTTAGATTAACACAATACATGCCATCTCATAGTGATATGTAACTGTGTCATGACATGTACAAACCTAACAACAAATAGAGCAAGGCAGTGGTACAAATATAACCAACAAACACTGCCTGATATTTTGCCACCACTAGAACACCACCTCACAGGGAAGCTCACTTAAAGGAAGGAAATCTGTGTATGCTGGTGAAGTCAGTGTAGCCAATAGCATGATGGGAGTTGTAGTCACAGATATTGGTCACCCTCACAATTGGCCCATCAACACCACTCCGAACCATGCTCACATCACAGGGAGTGGATAAGGACTGACAAGATGGCTGACACTGGCTACTGCTGTGGGGTGCACAAGGCCCTGCTGGGAACTGTGCACCAACAAACAGCAGGACACCACTGTCAGCCATCTTGCCATTGCTGTCACACTCACACACAGTGAAGTCCACTCAAAAGCAAGGAAGTACGGGCATGCTGGGAAGGGGGGTGTAGGCAATAGCATGATGGGAGTTGGAGTCACAGATATTGCTCAGCCTCACAATTGGCCCATCAACACCACTCTGAACCATGCTCACATCACAGGGAGTGGAAAAGAACTTACAAGATGGCTGACACTGGCTACTGCTGTGTGGAGCACAAGGCCCTGCTGGGAACTGTGCACCAACAAACAGCACAACACCACTGCCTGACATCCTGAAAGCCAACTTGCACTCTCTGCAATGCAAGCACGTTGCATGGTGGGATATCTGACTGGATGGGAAGGAGGACTCACAGCACTGACCATAGTTACAAGCAGCTCACCTCACACACCCCCTCAACACAAACTCCACATAACCCACCTGGGAGAATGCAATGCCTCACATACCAAATGAAGATCCCACAAAGAACCACCACCCTGGGTAATGCTGTGTGAAGCACAGGGACATACCTGGGACTTGTAGCCAAACAAACACAAGGAGAACACTGTCAGCCTTCCTGTCAGCACCAGCACACTACCCCACAGGGAAGCACAGTCCAAAGGAAGGAAGTACGGGCATGCTGGGAAGGGGGGTGTAGCCAATAGCATGATGGGAGTTGGAGTGCATTGACTGTAAGGCCAATGGGGTGCGAGCCATGAGAACTGCATCGTCGGCATAAAGGAGGGCCGGGACAGGGCGCGTACCTATTTGTGGGAGGTCTTTTGAGGCTGCCACAAGCTCCTCCCCCACGCTGTTTAAATATAATGAAAACAGGAAAGGGGCCAGGACGCACCCTTGTCTCACCCCTCTCTCCACACTGAAAGCTTCAGTGAATTCTCCTCTGGCGCTGTATCTAACCTTGGCTCTACACCCCGAATATAAGTATCTCAGGAAGCTATGGGGCCGATTCCGATCTGGGTCGAAAAGCCCTCCGACCGAGCCGGATCCGGAGTGTTTTCCGACCGAGCCGTACCCCTGGAGTCCGACCGAGCGAGTACGATGCTGCCGCATGCTGACGGACTCGGCTCGGTCGGATTCCCATTGAAGTCAATGGGAGCCGGTCGTACGACGCGTGCATGGCCTCGCATCAGCTGAATAGGTACGCCTCGCAAAAGGGCGCCCCTGCAGTGGGTACGCGTTGGTGCCATCCGCACCGTACATGCATGTGAAGGGGGGACCCTTGGGTCCCCCCCTGTGTTCGACTCGTTAGGCTACGGGTGAAGGGGGTCCGGCACGGACCCCCGAAGTCCGCTTCCCGGAGCTTTTTCGTCCCGGAGACTCCGACTCGATCCGGCTGTCCGATTCGTGCATTGTACTGGTTCGGTTGGAAATCGACTCCATTGCGCGGTACGGTTCGTCTGCGACAGAGTCGTACGGAGCGGTTCGGACCCGGAAACGAGTCGGTCGGCGATTTCGCGTTCATTCGCATCGTACTTGGGCGTCCGGATCTCTGTACGACTCAGTCGGAAACAAAGCCTCCGACTCGGATCCGGTAAAGCCGAATCCGATTCGGGGGCCTTCCGACCGAGATCGGAATCGACCCCTATGTCTTTCAGTTTTGACGAAAGCTTGGCGTGTATTACGCATTTTAAAGCAGATGAAAGATCGACAAAGGCTAGGTAAATCTTCCCCTTTTTAATCTTGGCATATTTCCCAATTAACATATTTAAATTGAGACTCTGTTCTATCGTCCCAATCCCGAGACGGAAGCCATATTGCAAGTCTGACAATTTACCGTGACATTCTGCCCAATGCTGTAATCTCTCCAAGATTATACGTCCCACTATCTTTGCTAGGCAGTCAATCAGGGAGAGTCAGTCAGGTCCAGTCCAGTCTGGTGCTTGCCCTTGCTTAGCTGGGCTCCTCAGTGAAAAGGCCTCTTGCAGCTAGTTGTGTCCCTGTAGGCACACAGAAGGTAGGCCAACGGCTCCTGAGAGTTGACATCTTTGTCCTGGGCACAGAGGGAAAAGTCCAGTCCTTTAGGGCTCCTCCAAGGTCACAGGCAGTAGCTCCAGCCCTTGTCTGATCTTTTGCAGGTCCACAAACTATTCTGTGGCTGGTGCCTCGGAGTGTCCCATTTACAGTTGGCATTTGCTTGTGGGTGGGAGTGAGTCCTGGGCACTCCATAATAAGTGGGGTAAAAGTTCCAAGTCCCTAGCCTGCCTACCTTTTCAGAAGTTACTCTTTGCCTTACTGCAAACAGGCCCAAAATGCAATATGTCAGGGCAATTCCAAGATGGCCAAACTCTTCAGCCACATTAAACTTTGGCTCTGAGAGTTGGGGGTGGGTAGGGGAGTGTGCTATGGAAATTCCTAGTTTACATCCACATCTAAGACTAAAATCCAGTTTGGAGTAGTCCCTGGAGCCACATGAAAAAATAAGTCAGATGTCTGGTAAGACAAAGCAGGGTCCTTCAGCAATCAGACAGAGGATACACAAGGATTATGATCTGGTCCTGTTTGATCCTTTTAAGAATGCAAATGATTTACATGTGCCTCAGACAGGCCTTGCAAGCAGGATTTGATAGTGTTGTGCCAAAAGGAGGATCCTCACCCCCACCCTGAATGTGCAACTGAGCTCCGAGGTGTCATACCTGCTCATTCAAATCAACATGTCAATCAAATTGGTATATTGTGCGGCTTGTGAAAGGAATTTCACACCTCTTATAGGCAGGGCAGCAGGTGAAGACTAGGGCTAATTAGCCACAGTGGCTTAGGGAAGTAATATAACTTTTCAGAAAGTTATATTCCCTAACTAGTTAGAAACTAAACCATTTAACTAGATTTTTTAATACAGTTAGGAAAGGTACTTGGTCTTTTCCAGTAGTGGTTTCATTCTAGACAATGCAGAAATAATGATTTAATCTGCTTTATTAGTTTGTTCCATATAAACAGCTAAGCCCAATATAGTGAAAAGAGGATTTGGCTATTTAAGCATTGCTTGTAAATGCTATAATTAATTCAGGCACGTACCTCTTTGAGACATTATTCACCCTACCTTATGGGCAATAAGTCGATTTTAGCGCTTAGAAGTGAGTTTTTAGGCCTGTAAAAAAATATGTTTACAGGTCTTTCTGAAAAGATGAGAGATTGCAGGCTTGAGCGGACTAGGCCTCAGTTGAGAACTGTGTCATGTTTTCAAGTTCACAAAGTGGATGGCACACTATAGTGCTACAGTCCACATGTGGCATATAGGTTTAGTGGTACATACATAAATACATACAAACTAACTAAACCACAACAGTAGTCTGTCTGTCAGTCTGCTCAATGTTACAGTCTTTCCTTTTAAGAATCTCATAATATAGAGCATTATTTGCAAAGGGTGGGCATAGTATTAACTACATTTCAAAAGGTGCAATCCAATTTCACATTAGGCTGCCATTACCTGCTTGTGTAGTAGTGGATGTTCGTTTTATTGTTGTAGTTAATGTACTTGCCCCTGAAATAGAAACACAACATAATGCTTGTTTACCTAATGAAGAAAATAAAGCACATTTTCAAAAAAGGTTTGCCTATTGTACCCTTTTACATACTCCTTTCAGGGATCTTCAAACTTCTCAGCCATGAAAACGGGACTCCTTTCAATATCTGAGAGCGAAATCTACGTTTAAATCGATAACCTAGTTTCCAAACATTTGTGTGGGCGTCAATTGGGTGCATTATTAATGTCTGAGGCAATCTTTCTCAGATTTTTTCTATTTTGTATTTTTCTACATTGTGTCTCTAGTGACAGAATTGTTTTATTAAGTTAGATCTTGCCATCCAAAGTAGGACTGTCAGTTAGTAAAACAAATTAAGAGACAAGAAGAAATATAATAATTAAAGAAATTTTCCCTTTAGAACAAAAATATTAAGAGATTCAAATACAAACCTAATGTACTATGGAAATCAATGAAAGGAGATTTAAAAAAAAGTTTAGATATGTTTCCTTCCAAACTCTTGAAGTATATGTATAAGCAATAAGCATCAGTAATAGTTGGAGGAGGCCTGTTATGAGGATCTGTCTCACTTCTCTCAAGCCTGATCACTTGTGCGTCACTAAATTCTAATACTCCTGTCACAGCAAATATCAGAATTCTGTGTTTCATGGTATTACCACATGGCTACAATTTTTCCCAAGTAAAATTTACAGTTAAACCCCCATAGTTTTTGGGGAAAAAAGCCCGGGAAATACCAATACATGTACAATTTAAGTTGCGACAATAAGCGTGAAATTCTGCATATTATTCCTAATTTGCCTAATTTAAAGCACTGTGCATAAACCTCATCCCTAGGCATTGGCATTTGCCATATGTGGTAAATACCTCACCCCCATGTACTCTAATTCTGATTGGAGTATTTATACAGGTTAAAAAATAGAAGTAATGTTCTTCCTTTCCCCCATTTTCAGCCAGAATATTTGCTTCCTGTTGTGCCTTAGCAGTCCGACCACAAACTCGCTCCCTTAATGTAGGAGATAATCATTCCACCTTCTCCAGAATAAACCCTATTCTGTTCACTTCCACTGCCACAGTATGAGAAACACTAGTTCATTCGTTTTCTTTGCCACAATATTTCAACACAAGAGTTGCTTCTTTTTTAAGCATTAGGCAGTGAAAGCTTCTATGTTAATCGAGGTTTCCCTTTACCACTGTCACAACCACAAAACATTTCCATAGAGTTACTTTTCTTGAATTTGTGCTGTAGTTTTACTTGGATAATATATATTTTAGAGTAGAACAAACCTGTGATATGCTCTAAATTGCACAACATGGACTTACAATGCACCCAATACACAGTGAATAAATGAAAAATCAGTTTACATTTCTACAATGCATCAAACAACCAAAAATGCATTCACCTAAAGGCGACCCTAAACCACTCTTCTTCTTTATTTAAAGGTATAAAGAAGGTGAGTTTCTCTTATTCTTCATAGTAAATACATTACAGAATACCTGAACAGAGGACCCCAGCATCATTGATATGGAGACAGTTATGTATGTTCCATCCTTTGTTGGGACAGTCCCACAGGTGAGCTTCTTGTCCTCTGCAGAGCACATCATCTAGAAGAATGCTTCCAGTTCCCTGACCAAAAAAGGCCCCTCCGCGAGATGCCAGCACAGGTCCACAGCCCAGCTGTCTGCACACAACTTGTGAATTCGCTGTACTCCAGAAATCATCACACACGGTCCCCCAGGCGCCTCCATAATAAACTTCTATGCGGCCAGCACAGTTCTGTCCTCCATTAACCAGGCGTAAGTCCACACTTTCAGTACCACGAGGGGCTAAAGGGACAACAATGACATAAACCTCTTATCATGTACATAAAAGTATGTAAAACTACAGAACAAATTAGAACAACAATAGTTAAGTCACACTGTAACCTTTATCCCTGATCCCAGACGACGAGGAATGAGGGCTTTTTCCCGTTTTTCAGAAAGCAGGAGTCTCTCTCGTCCCTTTAATATTAAGGGCTTTCACATAGTGATTGGAAATTTGTTCTAGTGAATAGAGGTGCTGAATTTACAATATAGAGACCCAGGTTAACATCCGGCCACGCCACAACTTCCTATACTTATGAGGCAATCATTTAGTCGCCACTGTCGAACATATTCTTCTTCTGTTTTAAAGCACTACAATGTTCTTGGGCAGGTGTGTGTTTAAAAAACATCATGGAAAGATGTTCTGAAGAAGATTCACTCCTTACTTTCTAACTGATCACAGTGCCAATCATTAAATGCAATCTCAGGTGTTAGAGGCCCAAGGTTACTTACTGTGCTGTGCATTTGTTTCATTCCTGGTCAATAACTCTTCTCATTTATTTATTTACTTATTTATTATTGCTCTTGCAGTTTCATTAGTTAGCATGCTATCAACGTTCTGAATTACCAATCTAGCATTGACACTCCATACCATTCTCTTAGCCAGTGGTCTCTCCAGGGTTTGGACCTACTGCAGGCCCATCCTACTTCTCAAAGTGTACGTTATCTGCAGTGTCCTTCTGATGTGGGACATAAAAGAATGTACTAGATGAGCCTCAGTTCCTTCTATTCCTTCCTTTGCATTTATGGACAGGCTCTGACACACAATATTGGCCTTCAATTTGGTACACCTCTGATGTCCAGAGGCTGCTGCGTATTGTGTCTCAGATGGAATCAGGGTCTGGCTTGTACTGTTTATGAGCAGAAGCAAGTTCTGTTTCTCTGCCAAAAAACCCCAACAACCCTTGGAGGATCTCAGACTGAAGTCCCATTGCAGAACACTGGAGTAAGAAGTACCAGACTCCCTCTCCTGAGTAATAAAGAAACCATATATCACATGGCAGAATTGTGTCAGTTGGAAGGTCAGTGAGATGCTGCTCAAGTCTTTCATGAGTTTACGTGTTCTAAAAAACAAAGGTAAATAATGCTGCACTCGGGATCGCTGCCCAATCAGTTGCTTCCTCCTTGCAACTCCACCTAATACAAGGAAGTGAATGACGCTGCTAGTTGCCAGCCTCTCTATCCCCGAGGAGACTGGACTAACGTACTCTGTTGGGCTGCTTCACTACACTTGCCAGTGAAGTTTACAGAAACAGTATTTTATGGTACTGTAAAGGCAGGGATCGTAATGCTTCTTAACTGGGATGCCTAATTATCAATGAATACTCCCAGGGATGTGCATTGCTTGTCGAAATATCTAGTACAGAAACATTGTCCTACCAAACTGCTGCAGTCACAATATAGAGGGCCACAATATCGAGAAGGTAAGTGCATACAGGTAAGTAGAGATTTACTACTCTTTACGTTTTAGGAAATAGGCCCCAAATGTAACGGCTATTTATATACTGCGATGCACAATGGCATTTGCACAAAGGTTGTAGCACCTAGGTACAGGCTATGGTCATATCCTGTAATTTAGTTTTGCAATATTTTATTATTGTGGTTTCTGCACTGAAAGCATAGTGAACAACTAACACATGCAGGACCTTTAAGAGCAAAGCCTTTTGTATTAAAAAAAAACAGGAAAAAAAATAGAAAACGTTTTAAGTTTGAACCAGGACATGTGGCTCTAAAAAAATGATTTTTTTCATATTTATGTTTCGGAAGAACTAACCGTTTCCACTCTCTCAATGGTATTATTCTTTTTGATTTGTTTTAGTGTTTGAATGGAAACCAAAAGTACTTTAAGCTAAACAACTGTTGGTTTATGAAACTAAAGATAGAATAAACAACTAAGACAATAGGAATTAAAAGTAAAACTTGCTCTACTGAATGTGAGCATCTATATCTGGGAATTCAGGTAGTTGTGCTGTTGTTGTACAGTAATACGTTTGCTGCAGTAAGTGCAACATATGGCTATTCAACAAGGATCACTGTACACATGTTCTTCTTGTGCTGCCCACAAGGTATATATTTAAAAAACTTGTAGTCCCATGATCCTGTGTTTACACATAGACAATAATAACAATTGGTCGTAAGCATTTACTTATTAAACGTTGAAATATTTTGAAGATAGCTGCACCAGAGAATGTGTTTGCCTTCTGTTGAAATTAATCATGGTCATAATAACATTCACTTTAATAATAAGACATATAAAGTACATCTCAAAATATAATTAAACTGTAAGTAAGTCGATTATTATTTGTGGTGGACAAATGCCCACTTCAAGAAATAATACCACTTAAGGGGATATTTACTAGGAAATGGCGCAGTGCAGTTCTGCGAGCAATTTAGCAGCACTCGCTGTGTGATTTAAAAAATGCAGGGATGAGCACCCCTGTGTTTTCCCCTGCGCTAAAAAAGCAGCCTAGCACCAACACAGATACTCTTGTGTCATAGTGCAAGGTTGCTTACTTTGCAGGGATGAGTCCCTGCAACACAGGTACCCTTACGCCATAGTGCAAGGGTGCCTACGTTGCAGGCATGATTCCGTACAACGCAGGCACCCTTGCACTAAGGTGCAATGGTATCTGTGTTGCAGGGATGATTGTTTATGTGCAGGAAGGGACACCTTCCTGCGCATAAACAATGATTAAAGATACGAACACGCACAAGCCGATATTACAGCTGGGGACCAGCCGACCCATACACGCGTTGACGGCGATTATACACCTTTCAAGTCTGTACCAGGGCAGGGGAGATGCTATCATGACAAACTGTACCAGAATAGAATTTTGTCCACTTTCTACTTTATGTCTGAGAGAATACTCATGGATGGTATGCAGACAGAGGGGCCGAATCCGATTCGGGCCGGAAAAAATACCGACCGACTCGGTAAGGGATTATAGTCCGACCGACACGTACCGGCGTTGCCCGACCTGGGAAGTACGATGAAATGCATGGAAATCACGACCGACTCGCACGGAACTCAAGGCGAACGACCGACCCTGCCGGAAACAAGCTATCCGGCCGGGAAACCACGCGAATCGCACCGACCGACACGCACCAGGAAACAACCCGAACGAAACGTACCCGCGAACTCCGACCCGCGCAGTACGATGCAATGGGTGCAAAATCAGACCGACTCGCACGGAGCCCAAGCCGTACGACCGACACGCATACAAAAGCCAGCCGAACAAACACAATACCCCGCGAACGACGCGTACGCCGCATATGAAACGGAGCTGAAACACAGCGGGAACGACTCGGACAGGCGCGCACGAGACAACTGCAACGTCCTACTCGGTCAGAAGAACGACTCCTACATGCACAATAATCACTAATGAAAAAATACAAAAAAAGGGCCAAACAAGCAATGACAAAGCCAATAAATACAGGGGAGAAAAAAATGGAACAAGGACACACCCCCAACTCCACCTACATAAAGCCCACAAATCCCTACCATGATCCTTTGCAAATTCCACTGACCTGCCAGCACACAACACCATCACACAGCAAACACAGACACACACACAGCTCATCCAACACAAAAGCCACACACCATTAGCACCTCAACAAATAGCACCCTCACACACACACAGCAAAACCTACACTCACACACCCTCACTTGCACACACACACACATCAATCACCACCACCACCCATCACCATGCCCCTAAAGAAGAATCCAAAGTTCCTAGATAGTGAATTGGAAGTCATGGTAGACGAGATCCTGAGGGTAGAGCCACAGTTGTTTGGCACATTGGTCCAACAGACCCCTATGTCGCAGAAAACCAAGATGTGGGCGAGGATCGTTGACAGGGTGAACGCACAATCACCATGTTTGCGCACAAAGGAAGACATCCAGAACAGGTGGTATGATGTGCGCAGGAGGGTCAGAGACCTACTCAAGAAGGATTACCTCCTGAGCCAGCACACCGGCAGTGGCCCTCCTGCAAAACCAGTATACCTCAGGCCCTGGGAGGAGAAGGTGCGGGCCATCCTACCACCAGTGAGCGTATATGGACTAACAGACATCCCAGAGCCTGGTGAGTACACAACTAATATACACAATATTGTGTGCCAATACACACACATCACTCTCAAGGGGACAGTCAAACCATCCACCCCTAGCAAATCAACAGCAACCAAAAGATAATCATCCCAAGATGTGTATGTCAGTTAGATTAACACAATACATGCCATCTCATAGTGATATGTAACTGTGTCATGACATGTACAAACCTAACAACAAATAGAGCAAGGCAGTGGTACAAATATAACCAACAAACACTGCCTGATATTTTGCCACCACTAGAACACCACCTCACAGGGAAGCTCACTTAAAGGAAGGAAATCTGTGTTTGCTGGTGAAGTCAGTGTAGCCAATAGCATGATGGGAGTTGTAGTCACAGATATTGGTCACCCTCACAATTGGCCCATCAACACCACTCCGAACCATGCTCACATCACAGGGAGTGGATAAGGACTGACAAGATGGCTGACACTGGCTACTGCTGTGGGGTGCACAAGGCCCTGCTGGGAACTGTGCACCAACAAACAGCAGGACACCACTGTCAGCCATCTTGCCATTGCTGTCACACTCACACACAGTGAAGTCCACTCAAAAGCAAGGAAGTACGGGCATGCTGGGAAGGGGGTGTAGGCAATAGCATGATGGGAGTTGGAGTCACAGATATTGCTCAGCCTCACAATTGGCCCATCAACACCACTCTGAACCATGCTCACATCACAGGGAGTGGAAAAGAACTTACAAGATGGCTGACACTGGCTACTGCTGTGTGGCGCACAAGGCCCTGCTGGGAACTGTGCACCAACAAACAGCACAACACCACTGCCTGACATCCTGAAAGCCAACTTGCACTCTCTGCAATGCAAGCACGTTGCATGGTGGGATATCTGGCTGGGTGGGAAGGAGGACTCACAGCACTGACCATAGTTACAAGCAGCTCACCTCACACACCCCCTCAACACAAACTCCACATAACCCACCTGGGAGAATGCAATGCCTCACATACCAAATGAAGATCCCACAAAGAACCACCACCCTGGGTAATGCTGTGTGAAGCACAGGGACACACCTGGGACTTGTAGCCAAACAAACGCAAGGACAACACTGTCAGCCTTCCTGTCAGCACAGGCACACTACCCCACAGGGAAGCACAGTCCAAAGGAAGGAAGTACGGGCATGCTGGGAAGGGGGTGTAGCCAATAGCATGATGGGAGTTGGAGTCACAGATATTGCTCAGCCTCACAATTGGCCCATCAACACCACTCTGAACCATGCTCACATCACAGGGAGTGGAAAAGAACTTACAAGATGGCTGACACTGACTACTGCTGTGGGGAGCACAAGGCCCTGCTGGGAACTGTGCACCAACAAACAGCACAACACCACTGCCTGACATCCTGAAAGGCAACTTGCACTCTCTGCAATGCAAGCACGTAGCATGGTGGGATATCTGGCTGGGTGGGAAGGAGGACTCACAGCACTGACCATAGTTACAAGCAGCTCACCTCACACACCCCCTCAACACAAACTCCACATAACCCACCTGGGAGAATGCAATGCCTCACATACCAAATGAAGATCCCACAAAGAACCACCACCCTGGGTAATGCTGTGTGAAGCACAGGGACACACCTGGGACTTGTAGCCAAACAAACACAAGGACAACACTGTCAGCCTTCCTGTCAGCACAGGCACACTACCCCACAGGGAAGCACAGTCCAAAGGAAGGAAGTACGGGCATGCTGGGAAGGGGGTGTAGCCAATAGCATGATGGGAGTTGGAGTCACAGATACTGCTCAGCCTCACAATTGGCCCATCAACACCACTCTGAACCATGCTCACATCACAGGGAGTGGACAAGGACTTACAAGATGGCTGACACTGGCTACTGCTGTGGGGAGCACAAGGCCCTGCTGGGAACTGTGCACCAACAAACAGCACAACACCACTGAATGACATCCTGAGAATCAACCTGAACCCACTGCAAGGGTGGCATGCTTCATGGTGGGATAACTGGGCCAGGTGGAGAAGGTTGGCCGGATGTCCACCAAATACAACCAATGCTGGCCATGCACACACCTCAACATTCATAGTGAAATGCCCCAGGTATGCATGACAATGTGCTACACCAATATCAACCTCTTACTGTGACAACTTAGGACAATGCAATGTACATGCCCGCATCCAGAGGTACAGTCACAACTGTCAGGTGTGTGAACCATTGATGCCTGTAGAAACATTACATACAATGTGTGTCTCTTCCAAATACAGGTGACGATGATGGGGACACAGCAGCAGGCGAGGAGGAGTCCCTGTCCCAGGCTCCAGGGGACACAGAGCTCACTGGTGTGGAACAGCCTCTGCCCACCTCGGATGGCGAAGACCTACCTGGCACCTCCGGTCTGAGTCATCATGCAGCACCAGCTCGACCAACATCTGCACCCCCTGCACCCACCCCTCCAACAACTGCCAACATACAGACCACCCACGCCGACACGGACAGACCAAGGACCACCGTTGACAACAGCACAGGGTCCCAGGCCCACCGTGGAGCAACGGATGACAACACCACTAACAACCCCCAAGTGGGCCTCGGGTCACCTGTGCGTGCCACCGCAGGTCCTGCACGTGTCGCCAGGGGTGGTGGGAGGGGTGGTAGACATAGGTCGCTGCTTCCAGAGGGGTCTAGACTGCATGATGACCCACAACTGGCACGCATCGCTGATGCGTACCGGGATAGCACTGGAGAGGTCAGACAGGTAGTGGGGATCCTCAAGGACATACAACGGCAGCCATCATGCCCGCTTGGACTCCCACATGGCCTGTGTGGAGACACACATGGCCCGTGTGGAGACACACATGTCGGGCATGGAGTCCAAGTGGTATACATTGCAAGAACTCACAGCGGTGCATAGGGACATATTGACATGCCTCCGCCAGATTAGCACCAACATGGCCACACCTCCCTGTGTGCCCACAACATCTGGTGCTGCAACAACTGACACCGCCACAGGGAGGGAGGAGGACTCTGGCGGAGAGTCCCCTGCACCGCAGCAGCCTGCACGTGAGGGTCCCCCACAAAGAAGAGGGGTCGTCCGAGGAAGGAAAACTGAGAGGTTGATGGCCACGTACATCCCCCAGGAAGCCAACACCTGTTCCGGAAATTCTCCTTTGTGTGCAAACGTTTCACCCTGTCGAATGCAACACTACTTTCCCACATGACCTGGGGAGTTCAAGTTGGACTAATGTATCATATGACTGTGGACTTCACTCAGGACATTTCTGCTACCAAGACTTCCAACTCATCTGGGAACTTTGGATCACAATCACAATGTACAGCACCCACCATCCTGTGCACTATACACACACACATTTCTGTAAATAAAATCACTAGTACACCATACTTGCCACTGTTGTTATTCAAATGTGGATACTGTTATGGTGATGATGTTCTGCTAAATTACACTGTGTATGCTAACTGCTACAGCAAGTACAACACCGTCGTGTGAGTCATGGTGACGTGACACATATGAGGGAGACACACCACTAGGGCTACACAACACAGACACCAGGGCCATCGGACTCATCGCCCACAGTGATGTTGGCAGGAAATACAGTGGAATGCACAGACACCACACCTATTCAGAGTCTGTGTCAACTAGCCCACAGGTGCAGTAAGCAAATGTCAGTCAGATGTGTGACCACAGACAACACACATCCCAAAGTGAAGCACTGGTTTATTACACATTTGTAACATGTTGTTACCACTACAAATGCAAGTTAATTCCACGTGGCAGTGGCCACACAGTCAACAAGTGCAGAAGATATGAAGTCCAGGGGTGTGTGGCACATCACCTGTAGGGAAACGACTGCTGCCACCCTGAAAGCTGAATCATGGTGTTGGGGGATCCAAGTTGACCAAACAACTCTGTAAGCACCCTGTGAAGGACAGACATGACACACAGTCAAAACCACTGAAGAACAGGACAGAACTGCAATACTCATGCCCTAAACATGTCACAAGATACCTACACAAAAGCACGTTTGCATGTCAACACTGTTGGGGAGTACAGACTACCTGTCAGGACACATCGCTGCACGCATCCAGTCAAGTGGCACATGGCCACACTAAAACAGCACCAGGGCACCACCCACACATATCATGCAAACTCACATCATTCACATTGCATCTCCCTGGATACTCACATTCAGCTGAAGAAGTTGGTGATGAGCTGTGTGCGGACATCACCACCATCATCATCATCATCACTGGCATCGTGGTCCAGGCCAGGATCCTCCACAGGTGGCGGACGTTGGTCATCGTCATCCAGGATGAGAGGCAACTCCTTCCGCACTGCCAGGTTGTGGAGCATGCAGCAAACGATGACAATCTAGCACACCTTTGCTGGGGCATATGGGAGGGCCCCTCCGGTCTTGTCCAGGCAGCGGAAGCGGCTCTTCAGGAGACCAAAGGTCCGCTCGATCACTCTCCTGGTCCAACCATGTGCCTCATTGTAGCGCATCTGGGCTGGTGTCACAGGGTTCCTGAGGGGTGTCAGCAACCACGGCATGTTGGGGTATCCGGAGTCACCTACAGACAGACAATTGCACATTAGCTGAGTTCAAAAAGTGGGCGGAATACAACATAGCAGAACACACACAATAGTACAAAGTCAGTACACACCGACAAGCCAGGCACGCTGGTTCGGCATCTGTGACATCATCCTCGGGATGCGACTACTCCTCATCACGTAGGCATCGTGAGCAGAACCGGGGAAACGGGCACACACATGTCTGATGGTCATATCTGCAAGACGTACCACCAGCGCATTGATCGAATGGTAGTGTTTGCGGTTACGGTAGGCCTGCTCATGTGCCTGTGGTGGTACCAAAGCCACATGTGTCCCATCAATGGAGCCAATTACATGTGGCATCCTCCCCAGGGCATAAAAGTCACTCTTAACGTCAGTGAGTTGTCGACGTTTGGGGAAATAGATGAACTGGTTCAGGTTCCTCAACATAGCCACCAAAACATTGCGTAGCACACGGCTGAACATAGTCTGTGACATCCCACCATCAGTCGCCACAGTGTGTTGGAAGGTACCAGTGGCAAAGAATTGTAGGGCTGCCATTACCTTCACCTTGGGCGTCAGCGCCGTAGGGTACGGCCGGCCCGGTTGCAGATGTGGTGCCAAGCGCACTGCCAAATCCTCAATCAGCTGCCTGGTGAAGCGGTACAGTCGGATGCTGTCACGTTCCACCATCGTTGCCAGGTCAGGGAATGGTCTATGGACAGCTGGAGCCCTGCAGTGCATAGGATGAAGAAAGAAAGATTGTCAGTCACCCCACAGATGTGCCTTTCACCATACTCAATTTCACATGATACATCATTATGAGACACAAGTACTTGATGTGTGTGCCGTTCTGTTCGGACATAACTCGCACCTACATGGCCATCATCTAACTTCTCAGTACAACATGTGTGCACAACAGGTACCAGGTTGTGCTATGGGAAACCATTAGGCTGTATCAAAGTACCCATTTACTGCTGTCACGTTCCACACACACACCACAGTGACATGTCTGGACAGATGCGCCACAGGCATCACAGCACATTGACAGGTAGATTCCCAGTGACCCTGTCTTGCCACATGGACACTGGCATGACATGGCGTATCATGTACACGTCAGAAAAACAAACATGACTCCCACAGGTAGTGGCCCCTGTTGCCTCCGCAGGACAGACATGGACGTCAGTGACACACACACGCACAACATCAAAGTCCATGCACAAACAACGTTGCTGTGGAGACTGTCTCCCATCGTGCACATGGAATCAGAGAGATCGGAAACACAACATGCACACAGACTGTGGAGGGACATCACTATTGTGGCAATGGGTCATCCTGTTACGTACATGCCTTCCCCCATGGGACCCTGGGGGTATGTGACATGTCACACACATACACAACCTGGAAATGTGACCATGCCACATGCTCTGAAATGAACTGTTGCACATCACAGGGGTCATGTGCACAACACACAAAGGACCCTGTCCCCATGAACACATGCACAGCCTGGGTGTGGATGCCCACCAGTGCCACCACAGAAACCACATGTCAACCCCCATACACAGAAAAGGTAATGCAGCCTTACATGCCTTAGGAAACAGTGTGGAGTGGGTGTGGTGTTGTAGGTGTGCCCCTGTGTCTCTGGCAGGTATATGTGGCTGGCATATGTTCACCAGTGACAAGCATGGTGATATATGCGACTGACATGTACAGGTACGCGTTGTACAGCAATGGACCGATCGGTGTGCCTGGCCGGCCCATTGCATGTGTTGTGTGCGGGTACGCGTTGTACAGCAATGGACCGATCGGTGTGCCCGGCCGGCCCATTGCATGTGAAGTGTGCGGGTACGCGTTGTACCCGAAATACGCGTTGTACAGCAATGGACCGATCGGTGTGCCCGGCCGGCCCATTGCATGTGTTGTGTGTGGGTACGCGTTGTACAGCAATGGACCGATCGGTGTGCCCGGCCGGCCCATTGCATGTGATGTGTGCGGGTACGCCTAGTACCCCGAAATACGCGTTGTACAGCAATGGACCGATCGGTGTGCCCGGCCGGCCCATTGCATGTGATGTGTCGCGGGTACAGCGTTGTACAGCAATGGACCGATCGGTGTGCCCGGCCGGCCCATTGCATGTGATGTGTGCGGGTATGCGTTGTACCCCAAAATACGCGTTGTACAGCAATGGACCGATCGGTGTGCCCGGCCTGCCCATTGCATGTGATGTCGTGCGGTGCAGCGTTGTACAGCAATGGACCGATCGGTGTGCCCGGCCGGCCCATTGCATGTGAAGTGTGCGGGTAAGCATTGTACCCCAAAATGCAGCGTTGTACAGCAATGGACCGATCGGTGCGCCCGGCCGGCCCATTGCATGTGTTGTGTGCGGGTACGCGTTGTACAGCAATGGACCGATCGGTGTGCCCGGCCGGCCCATTGCATGTGATGTGTGTGGGTACGCGTTGTACCCCGAAATACACGTTGTACAGCAATGGACCGATCGGTGTGCCCGGCCGGCCCATTGCATCTGATGTGTGCGGGTACGCGTTGTACAGCAATGGACCGATCGGTGTGCCCGGCCGGCCCATTGCATGTGATGTGTAAGTGCACGCGTTGTACCCCAAAATACGCGTTGTACAGCAATGGACCGATCGGTGTGCCCGGCCGGCCCATTGCATGTGATGTGTCGCGGGTACGCGTTGTACAGCAATGGACCGATCGGTGTGCCTGGCGGCCCATTGCATGTGATGTGTGCGGTGCAGCGTTGTACCCCAAAATACGCGTTGTACAGCAATAGACCGATCGGTGTGCCCGGCCAGTCCATTGCATGTGATGTGTCGTGGATGCAGCGTTGTACAGCAATGGACCGATCGGTGTGCCCGGCCGGCCCATTGCATGTGAAGTGTGCGGGTAAGCATTGTACCCCGAAATACGCGTTGTACAGCAATGGACCGATCGGTGCGCCCGGCCGGCCCATTGCATGTGTTGTGTGCGGGTACGCGTTGTACAGCAATGGACCGATCGGTGTGCCCGGCCGGCCCATTGCATGTGATGTGTGCGGGTACGCGTTGTACCCCGAAATACGCGTTGTACAGCAACGGACCGATCGGTGTGCCCGGCCGGCCCATTGCATGTGATGTGTGCGGGTACGCGTTGTACAGCAATGGACCGATCGGTGTGCCCGGCCGGCCCATTGCATGTGATGTGTGCGGGTACGCGTTGTACCCCGAAATACGCGTTGTACAGCAATGGACCGATCGGTGTGCCCGGCCGGCCCATTGCATGTGATGTGCGTTGTACCCCGAAATACGCGTTGTACAGCAATGGACCGATCGGTGCGCACGCATTGGCTGGGGCCTGGCATGGCAACGGACGCGTTTTCGTGGCTCCAACGAGTCTGATGCAGTGAATTCAGTTGGCCAGCCACAACAATGTTGCAAAATCATGGATGTCATGAATTTGAAGTTTTGAAGGATGCTGTGGGCGTGTATTAGTGCTGCTATTCCATGGATTGGTCAGATTCAGAAGATGCAAACGACTTGGAGCAATCACTTTGGACACATGGGACAGTATCTGCCTCTGCAGCACACATATAATGCTGGCTGTTTCCCTGAGAGCTCACTTGCCTGCACTACATGCTCCAGGACGACATCACTGCTGCTGTCTCTGCATCCTCTGGCTACTGCAATGGCACGTACTGTGGATAGAGCCCCAGCCTTCAGCCTTGAGGAGAACCAGGCCCTGCTGGACAGCCTCCTTCCACAGTACAGCAAGCTGTATGGGAAACCAGGGGAGCAGGTGAGTGTGCTGTCCACTGCCTTACCAATTGTGCATGTTGTCTGACTAGCAGGACTTACAGTGTGCACACCACTGGCTAGCATGCTCACTGAGTAGTTGTCACACCCCAAAGTGTGTAGTTACATGCACTGAACAGGTACAGTGCAGTAACAGTGCATTCCAAAAGGTTTACTCCCCATGCAATGACACCATGTAGTGACTGCTGGCAAACTGTTCATAGCCATTGTTGCACTGCCTATGTACATCATATGCCCCTGTGATTGAGACATGTACATCCAACTGTGTGATGCACGGATATGTTGCATGTGTAGTAATGGCCTTTTTCAATTTGTCATCCTCACAGGTCGAAGCCCACCAGAAGCAGGAAATCTGGCTGACCATCGCCCGGGAAGTAAGATCCGTGGGGGTCTACAGGCGCAGGATCCGCAACTGCCAGAAGAGGTGGCAGGACCTTCGTGGCTGGACCCGGAGGATTGCAAGGGTCCAGCTGAAGCTGTCGCCTCCTCGCAGGAGGGGCGGACACCGGACCCTGACCCCCACATGCTCCGGATCCTGGCGGTGGTCTTCCCTGACCTGGATGGGCAGCTGAAGGCCAGACAGCAGCAAGGAGGGGGTGAGTCCATGACTGCACTGTGCACTTTGTCTGACATGCTATGTGCCTTCCTCTGGCCTGGTTAAACTTCCACAGTACATCAGTCATGTGGTCCAGGACCCATGTCCCTCATTTGTGACATGCCCACTTCTCCTCTGATACGCATATGTGTGGCCCTTACAGTCAGGAAATTGTGTCACTTGGGGACTGTGTCATTGCATTTAGCTTCGCTCAAGGTGGGGGACAGCATTTGTTCCCGTGACTATGTTGTGGGATTCATGTGTGGGTCAATTGCTTACACAATGCCTAAGTTCTGACATGTAATCTGGGTGTAACTTTGATATGTGGTCCACTTGCTGATCTGAATCACCACATGTCCCTGGGGAATTTGGCACACACCCATGCTGCCGGTGGGAACAATGTTTGGGCCTCAGGAGTATGTGTATCAAGTGTGTCACACGTGCTTAGCCACATGCCTACTGTCCAGGACTCATTCCTCTTACAGGTGGAGCTGGACAGTCATGCCTACTCCAGGGCATACAATACACTCTGTACTCCCACTCCCGTGTACCATCTGGCATGTTGTGATCGGTGAAATGTTCCCTCAGGTGTCTGCCTCTGTGTCATTTTGCTGTGTCCTCGTTGTCAGGACTACTGGTATGTTTATCGGTTAGGGCTCAGCATGCCAGCGGAGATGTGACCATGATAGACAAAACTTCTGTGATTTTTAGGTGTCTGATCACTTGACTGTGCACACAGGTGTATGCGACTGTGACTTTCAGGCAGCTGTTTCTCATTCACAGCACACTGTGAGGTGCTCATGTTCAGAGAGTTGTGTTTCATGTCCCCCATATGTCCAATTGGTATGACGTGGACAAGTAGTAGTACTGATGATGTGGTTTTTGGGGGATGGACATGTGCACTTGTCAGTTACATAACTTGCATTCCCCATGTCCTAGGATTGTGACACAGTGCAGTCTGTTGTTGGCTGGCTGCCATGCCCATGTGACTGGAGACAGTGATGTATGACTTTGCACGCATGCCTGTGTCATGGCATTAAACTTCCTAAGAGTGATCCTGCAGGGGAGTGACATGTGCAACATGCACCCCATTGTGGCATTGACTATCCGGACATGGGTGCATCATGGTGTGTGGGGCTGGTATGCATCACATGCATTTCTATTTAGACTCTGGCCATCCCTTCATCCGGACACCTGCACTGACTTAGTGGCAAGAGATGTGTTGTGTGCATGTTCACATACTTCACTGTGTTCCCTGCAATGTCCAACAACTGTGTAGGTGGTGCATGTGTCCACACTGGGGTCTTACCATCAGACAGGCACCAGACAGATGGGTGCAAGGGCAGGAGGGGTGTGAGTCCCATGGTTGACCATCAGACTGACAATTGGCTTCCACAAATCTGTGTGAGGACTTTAGGCAATGTTCAACTAAGGATGCCTGGGCTGGCTCTGTGATGTGCCGTACTTACTGTGGTGTGTGCGTTCAGTGCAGGTGACTGATGTTTGTCTGTTTCCCTAATTGTTTGCAAATACATCCACGGCCACAGGAGGGGACAGCTCCACGGACCAGGAGGAGCAGCGGAGCCAGACTGGGTCAGCGTCCGACGAGTGGTCAGAGGGTCCCAGTGGCACGGAGGGCGAGGGGAGCCACACCGAGGAGTCCTCAGCACCATCCACCTCAGCTGAGGACCACAGCAGCTCGGAGGATGACTCCCTTGTGGAGGGGGATGTCAGCAGCCACCAAAGTCAAGCTAGTCTGTCTGGCCCCGCCACCACCACCACCGCCCTCCCATTGGCTCCCATTCCTGAGGTCCGTGGAGGCTCCCGTGCTCGGGAGCGTGTCTCCTTCATGCCAGGCACTGCACCCCCTGCCCCTGTGTCCCCTGCTGCCCTGAGTGAGGAGTCTGTGTACCTCCTTCGGCAGCTCCATGTAGGGCAGACAGCAATGCTGACTGTCCTCCATGCACACACCACTCTGTTGACACAGCTGGTGTCGTTCATGGAGGGCATCTCGACGGGTATGTCTGCCCTACAGAGGAGCAATAGGTCCATGGACTCCTCCCTGACGGCAGCAGGGTCCCTCCTCCAACAGTCCCTCACCCCTCCCACCTCTGCCCCATCCACACTTCCTGCCACCCTACCTGTCCAAAGCACATGCACACCTGCACAATCACCCAAACACACAAACACGAGCAGCACAGACACACCCAAGAGAAAGGCAAGACGTGCACACAAGCATCCTCAGGGGACTGATACCACAGACACAGGGGATGGGGAACACACACACACACAGGCATCCACAGTCACTCCACAGTCCTCCAAATCCTCTGCCTCCAAGACCCCTTCCCCTGCCTCACCTGCTACCCCACCTACACAGCAGCTCTTCCTGTGTGACCTCGGACTCTTCCCCTTCAATCCTGCTGATCCAGCATACTGGGGGAAGAGGAAGTCCACCCACACAGAGGGGAGTGCCCCTCACCCCCGGACACCCTCCCCCAGGTGCAGGCAGACACAGGACCCCATTAGGAAGTCACCCCGGATCAGGAAGAGCAAGACCCCACCACCACCACCACGCAGCTCCACCACCCAGTCTCTCTCCTCCATCCCCCAGGCCACAACTCCACAGGTTCCCCCGCCACACCCTGCCCCAGGTTCCCCCACACACCGATACCGCATCCCCAGACTGCTTAGGCCCTCCCCCCCTGCCACTTGCTCTTCCACACCCAACCCAGACGCTCTGCCTGTTAGTGCCACTGGTGTGGGGACCGGGTCCCCCCCCTCTGTCCTGCCCACCTCATCTGCCCACCCTTCCACTCCCTTGGAGTTATGCACTGCAGTGGAGTCCACAGCCACCCCGTCTGACTTGGGCACGGCAGTGGGGACCCAGTCCACTACATCAGACCAGCCCACTGCAGTGGTTGCAGCACCCACACCAACTGACTTGTGTAGCATGGTGGTGCTGGCCCCCCTGAGTCAGACACCTCCACTGCAGTTGCCAGTGACACTCCTGCACCCACCACCCCTTCACTGCCTCACTCTGCCATCCCCTGATCCTGTCCCTGCAGTGCCTGGCCTGCCCCTTGTATGCCCCTCCAAGGGGGATGTCCCCTGTCCGTACCAGTGCAGGCAAGCAATGGGTGACCAGTTGTCACTTGTCACCCTGTTGGGACATGGATTTTGGACTGGCCATTGGCCTTAGTTTCTTTTGGACGTCAACTTTTAATTTTACATTAGCTGAATAAAGCCTCTTTTTGTTTAATTGAGGTGTTTCTTTTGATGTACATGATGTAGATGAGTAGCATCCTGCATTTGCAGTTGTTATAGTGTTCAGATCAGGAAAATGAAGTGTTGCTGTGATGGACTCCATGTGGTCCATGGGATATGTGTCCTGTTCTACTCTGGATCTATGGCATCCTTTGCTGCAGTCTGAGGGTGTAATGTTCAGCATTTGACACAGGGATGTACGCTTTCCATTTGTAAAGGAACATCTTTGTCTTACACTGATGCACATGTGGTGGGCTTACCACTGTTCAATGTTCCGATTTCCCTGACTGTGTGCCCATCTCAACTGGACATGCAGTTTTGCACATCAATGTTGAAGGACTCATCTGTGTATACAGTGCAACTGGCTTGACACGTGTTTTGGGTGTATGCAGATGACTGACGTGACACTCCCGTACCCAGGCTGATGTGAGCAGAGCCTTCTGTGTGTTGTAGTTGTTGACTCACTGACGGAGTGTCCTGCTGACATGTTTGAGTCGTGCACAGACAAGGTTTGGCACAGCGGACCTTCCACAGGAGTGGAGTGCCCTCATGGCAGTGTGTAATCCCATGACATTGCATGTGCCCGTGTTGTGTGTTGTGTAAGCATGTCTGTGCGTGTTCCCTTCCCTTTTCCTACACAGGCTGTGTCCCTAGGGATGTTCCTATTTGTGTTCCTTGCAGAGTTGGTCTGTGTTCATCCAGCATCTTGGACCTGGTTTCTCTGTGATGTGGTTGCATGGCAAACTAATGTTCATGAGGTTGTCATCCCATGTTGTCTTTGTTGTCAGGGCTGGGGATGTGGGCAAACGGTGATGGGACACATTCAGGATTCCCCTTGGCACTTGTTGTTTACACAAGTCATGTAAATTTCAGTTTGTGGTAGCTTTCAGTGATTGTGACACGGTGTGTGTGTGACTGCTGCCACTCCTCAGGGTCAGAGCTGCAATGTTGGAAGTTGTGTACGTGTGTTCTTTGTGTGTCACCTTGGCTTCTTCGTAGGTGTGTGACTATGGCCAGGATCCCATTGATTGTGGTGGATTTCACATCATGCCCATGTACGGCGTACTGTGCTGTGTGTCAGACATTGACGAGTCTTATTGACTGGCCATGTGTGATGGGTATCTGCACCTTAGTTCCCCCCACCACCCCTGGGATTGTCATGGGTGCATGTGCACTGTCACCAGTCCATGTGAGCTTCACTGCTGCACATTGGTGGAGATCAGGGTGTGTGGTGTTGAGTGTGCAAATGTGAGTTGTTGCAAGGCTAGACCCCTACCTCCATATTGGCCTTGGCTGGCAAGCCGTGCAGATTGATTGGAGCTTGTGTAGGTGTGATGGTAGTTTGTTGCTCAGGACACATGGCTGTGGTTCACAGTGTGAACGACATCTACCTTTGTCATCACAGTGGGATTGTCATGCAGGCTAGTGTCAGCACAATGTGGGGTCCCTGGGGTAGTGCTGTGGTGGGTCTGTCTCTTGCTGTGTTAGTTGCTGTTCCTACAAGCTTGTGTGACATGTGTAATTTGGCCTCCCGCTCAGCTGACGATGCCTGATTGCCCACATAGGGGTATCCGATCCATGAGTAACTTTTGTATGGCACTGTATACACATCTGTGTGATTGGAGTTCAGGCCTCCTCATGTGTTGTGTGGTTGCCTGGGGACACTGGCACACCCCCATCACCTGTTGTGTTTGAAATGCAGTGTGAGTCTGCCTGTTTGTGTTTGTGCATTTGCACCACTGCATTGGCATTTCTGTAGTGTGCCATTGTCTGTATGTTGTTTGGTGGCTTTCCCCAGCTGTCCCTGGGACTCCTAAGTCATCAGTCAGCACAATGATCATGGTTTGTATGTCCCATTGATGCCATGGTATGGTATTTGTTCACCTGACATCGACAGTCTCCACAGGATATCTACATTTGTGTGTCCATTGGTGCAGATATGTGGCTCAGCATTATGATGGTTACTTCTGTCATTGTGTTATTTGTGAATATTGACAATGTGGTCCCCCATGGGTGATGTTTGTATGCACATGGCCAAAATGATGTTTCTGTGACACTGCACTGTTTGCCCCGCCCAATCTATTTTGCTATGGGACACAAGCACTACTATGCCACTGATGTGTTTGTTGTTGTGTGACCAGGATTCATCCATACAGTTTGGCTTTCGCAGCTTTTACCATGACTACACTTACCTTATGATCAGCGTGGTGATGGTGCTTTTGGACCCATTGCCACACTGTACAAAAGGTGCATCAGCTATAGACCCTACACTTACGTTTTGGTCACTGTGGTGATGGGGCTTTAGGCCCCATGGCCACACTGTTCAAGAGGTGCATCAGCTATGGACCCCGCACTTACCTTTTGGTCACTGTGGTGATGGGGCTATAGGCCCCATGGCCACACTGTTCAAGAGGTGCATCAGCTATGGACCCCACACTTACCTTTTGGTCACTGTGGTGATGGGGCTTTAGGCCCCATGGCCACACTGTTCAAGAGGTACATCAGCTATGGACCCCACACTTACCTTTTGGTCACTGTGGTGATGGGGCTTTAGGCCCCATGGCCACACTGTTCAAGAAGGTACATCAGCTATGGACCCCACACTTACCTTTTGGTCACTGTGGTGATGGGGCTTTAGGCCCCATGGCCACACTGTTCAAGAGGTGCATCAGCAATGGACCCCACACTTACCTTTTGGTCACTGTGGTGATGGGGCTTTAGACCCCATGGCCACACTGTTCAAGAGGTGCATCAGCTATGGACCCCACACTTACCTTTTGGTCACTGTGGTGATGGGGCTTTAGGCCCCATGGCCACACTGTTCAAGAGGTGCATCAGCTATGGACCCCACACTTACCTTTTGGTCACTGTGATGATGGGATGTTCGACCCCATGGCCACAGTGGTCATGGTCTGCTTGCATTGTGGAGGCCACACACATTTATGTGTGACACATGTGATAGTGGGTCACATTGTATGTTCAATGTCATGTTCAGTGTTGTAGGCATTTGACACAGACTACACACGCTTGTCATGGTGTTGGGGGGATGTAATTTTCTGTCATTCCTTATGTGGGAGTATGCTGGTTGTGTCATGCATTACCCGTCCTATGAGTAGGGGTGGTGGTAGTGGCAGGCATCCAGCCCCCCCTGAGTAGGGGTGGTGGTAGTGGCAGGCATCCAGGCCCCCATGAGTAGGGGTGGTGGTAGTGGCAGGCATCCAGCCCCCCCTGAGTAGGGGTGGTGGTAGTGGTAGGCATCCAGCCCCCCCTCAGTAGGGTTGGTGGTAGTGGTAGGCATCCATCCCCCTATGGGTGGGGATGGTAGTAGTGACAGGCATCCAGGCCCCCATGAGTAGGGGTGGTGGTAGTGGCAGGCATCCAGCCCCCCTGAGTAGGGGTGGTGGTAGTGGCAGGCATCCAGCCCCTCCTGAGTAGGGGTGGTGGTAGTGGTAGGCATCCATCCCCCCTCAGTAGGGGTGGTGGTAGTGATAGGCATCCATCCCCCTATGGGTGGGGATGGTAGTAGTGACAGGCATCCAGGCCCCCATGAGTAGGGGTGGTTGTAGTGGTAGGCATCCAGCCCCCCTGAGTAGGGGTGGTGGTAGTGGCAGGCATCCAGCCCCCCTGAGTAGGGGTGGTGGTAGTGGTAGGCATCCATCCCCCTCATTAGGGGTGGTGGTAGTGGCAGGCATCCAGCCCCCCTGAGTAGGGGTGGTGGTAGTGGTAGGCATCCATCCCCCTATGGGTGGGGATGGTAGTAGTGATAGGCATCCAGGCCCCCATGAGTAGGGGTGGTGGTAGTGGTAGGCATCCAGCCCCCTATGGGTGGGGATGGTAGTAGTGACAGGCATCCAGGCCCCCATGAGTAGGGGTGGTGGTAGTGGCAGGCATCCAGCCCCCCTGAGTAGGGGTGGTGGTAGTGGCAGGCATCCAGCCCCCCTGAGTAGGGGTGGTGGTAGTGGTAGGCATCCATCCCCCTCAGTAGGGGTGGTGGTAGTGGCAGGCATCCAGCACCCCCTGAGTAGGGGTGGTGGTAGTGGTAGGCATCCATCCCCCTATGGGTGGGGATGGTAGTAGTGATAGGCATCCAGGCCCCCATGAGTAGGGGTGGTGGTAGTGGTAGGCATCCAGCCCCTATGGGTGGGGATGGTAGTAGTGACAGGCATCGAGGCCCCCATGAGTAGGGGTGGTGGTAGTGGCAGGCATCCAGCCCCCCCTGAGTAGGGGTGGTGGTAGTGGCAGGCATCCAGCCCCCCCTGAGTAGGGGTGGTGGTAGTGGTAGGCATCCTTCCCCCCCTCAGTAGGGGTGGTGGTAGTGGTAGGCATCCATCCCCCTATGGGTGGGGATGGTAGTAGTGACAGGCATCCAGGCCCCCATGAGTAGGGGTGGTGGTAGTGGTAGGCATCCAGCCCCCCTGAGCAGGGGTGGTGGTAGTGGCAGGCATCCAGCCCCCTGAGTAGGGGTGGTGGTAGTGGTAGGCATCCAGCCCCCTGAGTAGGGGTGGTGGTAGTGGCAGGCATCCAGCCCCCCTGAGTAGGGGTGGTGGTAGTGGTAGGCATCCATCCCCCCTCAGTAGGGTTGGTGGTAGTGGCAGGAATCCAGCCCCCCCTGAGTAGGGGTGGTGGTAGTGGTAGGCATCCATCCCCCTATGGGTGGGGATGGTAGTAGTGATAGGCATCCAGGCCACCATGAGTAGCGGTGGTGGTAGTGGTAGGCATCCAGCCCCCTATGGGTGGGGATGGTAGTAGTGACAGGCATCCAGGCCCCCATGAGTAGGGGTGGTGGTGGTAGTGGCAGGCATCCAGCCCCCCCTGAGTAGGGGTGGTGGTAGTGGCAGGCATCCAGCCCCCCCTGAGTAGGGGTAGTGGTAGGCATCCATCCCCCCTCAGTAGGGGTGGTGGTAGTGGTAGGCATCCATCCCCCTATGGGTGGGGATGGTAGTAGTGACAGGCATCCAGGCCCCCATGAGTAGGGGTGGTGGTAGTGGTAGGCATCCAGCCCCCCTGAGTAGGGGTGGTGGTAGTGGCAGGCATCCAGCCCCCCCTGAGTAGGGGTGGTGGTAGTGGTAGGCATCCAGCCCCCCTGAGTAGGGGTGGTGGTAGTGGCAGGCATCCAGCCCCCCTGAGTAGGGGTGGTGGTAGTGGTAGGCATCCATCCCCCTCAGTAGGGGTGGTGGTAGTGGCAGGCATCCAGCCCCCCTGAGTAGGGGTGGTGGTAGTGGTAGGCATCCATCCCCCTATGGGTGGGGATGGTAGTAGTGATAGGCATCCAGGCCCCCATGAGTAGGGGTGGTGGTAGTGGTAGGCATCCAGCCCCCTATGGGTGGGGATGGTAGTAGTGACAGGCATCCAGGCCCCCATGAGTAGGGGTGGTGGTAGTGGCAGGTATCCAACCCCCCCTGAGTAGGGGTGGTGGTAGTGGCAGGCATCCAGCCCCCCCTGAGTAGGGGTGGTGGTAGTGGTAGGCATCCATCCCCCCCTCAGTAGGGGTGGTGGTAGTGGCAGGCATCCAGCCCCACTGAGTATGGGTGGTGGTAGTGGTAGGCATCCATCCCCCTATGGGTGGGGATGGTAGTAGTGATAGGCATCCAGGCCCCCATGAGTAGGGGTGGTGGTAGTGGTAGGCATCCAGCCCCCATGGGTGGGGATGGTAGTAGTGACAGGCATCCAGGCCCCCATGAGTAGGGGTGGTGGTAGTGACAGGCATCCAGCCCCCCCTGAGTAGGGGTGGTGGTAGTGGTAGGCATCCAGCCCCCCCTGAGTAGGGGTGGTGGTAGTGGCAGGCATCCAGCCCCCCCTGAGTAGGGGTGGTGGTAGTGGCAGGCATCCAGGCCCCCATGAGTAGGGGTGGTGGTAGTGGCAGGCATCCAGCCCCCACTGAGTAGGGGTGGTGGTAGTGGTAGGCATCCATCCCCCTATGGGTGGGGATGGTAGTAGTGACAGGCATCCAGGCCCCCATGAGTAGGGGTGGTGGTAGTGGCAGGCATCCAGCCCCCCCTGAGTAGGGGTGGTGGTAGTGGTAGGCATCCATCCCCCTATGGGTGGGGATGGTAGTAGTGACAGGCATCCAGGCCCCCATGAGTAGGGGTGGTGGTAGTGACAGGCATCCAGCCCCCCCTGAGTAGGGGTAGTGGTAGGCATCCATCCCCCCTCAGTAGGGGTGGTGGTAGTGGTAGGCATCCATCCCCCTATGGGTGGGGATGGTAGTAGTGACAGGCATCCAGGCCCCCATGAGTAGGGGTGGTGGTAGTGGTAGGCATCCAGCCCCCCTGAGTAGGGGTGGTGGTAGGCATCCATCCCCCTCAGTAGGGGTGGTGGTAGTGGTAGGCATCCATCCCCCTATGGGTGGGGATGGTAGTAGTGACAGGCATCCAGGCCCCCATGAGTAGGGGTGGTGGTAGTGGTAGGCATCCAGCCCCCTGAGTAGGGGTGGTGGTAGTGGCAGGCATCCAGCCCCCTGAGTAGGGGTGGTGGTAGTGGTAGGCATCCAGCCCCCTGAGTAGGGGTGGTGGTAGTGGCAGGCATCCAGCCCCCTGAGTAGGGGTGGTGGTAGTGGTAGGCATCCATCCCCCTCAGTAGGGGTGGTGGTAGTGGCAGGCATCCAGCCCCCCTGAGTAGGGGTAGTGGTAGTGGTAGGCATCCATCCCCCTATGGGTGGGGATGGTAGTAGTGATAGGCATCCAGGCCCCCATGAGTAGGGGTGGTGGTAGTGGTAGGCATCCAGCCCCTATGGGTGGGGATGGTAGTAGTGACAGGCATCCAGGCTCCCATGAGTAGGGGTGGTGGTAGTGTCAGGCATCCAACCCCCCCTGAGTAGGGGTGGTGGTAGTGGCAGGCATCCAGCCCCCCCTGAGTAGGGGTGGTGGTAGTGGTAGGCATCCATCCCCCCCTCAGTAGGGGTGGTGGTAGTGGCAGGCATCCAGCCCCACTGAGTATGGGTGGTGGTAGTGGTAGGCATCCATCCCCCTATGGGTGGGGATGGTAGTAGTGATAGCAATCCAGGCCCCCATGAGTAGGGGTGGTGGTAGTGGTAGGCATCCAGCCCCCTATGGGTGGGGATGGTAGTAGTGACAGGCATCCAGGCCCCCATGAGTAGGGGTGGTGGTAGTGACAGGCATCCAGCCCCCCCTGAGTAGGGGTGGTGGTAGTGGTAGGCATCCAGGCCCCCCTGAGTAGGGGTGGTGGTAGTGGCAGGCATCCAGCCCCCCCTGAGTAGGGGTGGTGGTAGTGGCAGGCATCCAGGCCCCCATGAGTAGGGGTGGTGGTAGTGGCAGGCATCCAGCCCCCACTGAGTAGGGGTGGTGGTAGTGGTAGGCATCCATCCCCCTATGGGTGGGGATGGTAGTAGTGACAGGCATCCAGGCCCCCATGAGTAGGGGTGGTGGTAGTGACAGGCATCCAGCCCCCTGAGTAGGGGTGGTGGTAGTGGTAGGCATCCAGCCCCCCTGAGTAGGGGTGGTGGTAGTGGCAGGCATCCAGCCCCCCTGAGTAGGGGTGGTGGTAGTGGCAGGCATCCAGGCCCCCATGAGTAGGGGTGGTGGTAGTGGCAGGCATCCAGCCCCCCTGAGTAGGGGTGGTGGTAGTGGTAGGCATCCATCCCCCTATGGGTGGGGATGGTAGTAGTGCCAGGCATCCAGGCCCCCATGAGTAGGGGTGGTGGTAGTGACAGGCATCCAGCCCCCCTGAGTAGGGGTGGTGGTAGTGGTAGGCATCCAGCCCCCCTGAGTAGGGGTGGTGGTAGTGGCAGGCATCCAGCCCCCTGAGTAGGGGTGGTGGTAGTGGCAGGCATCCAGGCCCCCATGAGTAGGGGTGGTGGTAGTGGCAGGCATCCAGCCCCCTGAGTAGGGGTGGTGGTAGTGGTAGGCATCCATCCCCCTATGGGTGGGGATGGTAGTAGTGACAGGCATCCAGGCCCCCATGAGTAGGGGTGGTGGTAGTGGTAGGCATCCAGCCCCCCCTGGGTAGGGGTGGTGGTGGTGGTAGGCATCCATCCCCCCCTGAGTAGGGGTGGTGGTAGTGGCAGGCATCCAGCCCCCCCTGAGTAGGGGTGGTGGTAGTGGTAGGCATCCATCCCCCTATGGGTGTGTATGGCATTGGTGATGCCCATACCACCCCTATGGTTGTGCTATTGCTAGTGTACGTCATTTGTGCATCCCTATGTGTGTGTGACATATTTTGGGTACGTGTAGTTTGTTTGTATTGTTGGTGTTTGACTTACCGTCTGCGCCGTACGCATCCGTACCGGTCCCGGTAATAGATGTAGAGTATAGGTAGGACCTGCGCGATGGGATTCATGGTTGGGTCGTCTCGTTCGGGTTTCTCGTGTCTTCGACTCGTACTTGTCGCTGGCTTGTTCGTCTCGTAGCCGTGGATCGTCTTGTGGCGTGAAACGGAGCTTATGTGCGGCTCTCCCGGATGCTGAAACGTGCCGGACGTAGCGACTGGTTCGGCGCGTACGGAGCGCGCATCGTACTAGTCCGGCCGGAAGGTGCTGTGTATTTGGTTCCGTGCGACTCGATTCGGCGTTTACGGATCCGGCTCGGGCGGGGAACAGGAGCTGGTTTGGGTGAGTACGGCTCGCTCGGGAAATGGGTTGTTATACGCATCGTACTTGTTCGTCCGGACGGGTGTACGAATCAGTCGGGAAACACGCATTCGGCTGGGTTTTTTTCCGGATGAATACTGTTAGGTGCCCTACCGGCCGAGATCGGAATCGACCCCATAATATCGAGTAAAAATATCGGGTTGCACAAATATCGAGTAATAAATATTGTGGTTCAGAAATATCGACAGTAAGAATATTGTGGTCAAGAATATAGACTTAAGGTAAGTAATATCAATTTTAAAAATATCGAAGGGTTTAATATCATTTGCAAAAATATAGTTGTTAAAAATGTAGTTAAATTAATGTTATGCCTTTTAGTATATATTTTATATGTATGTGATGTATATTTTTTTGTATAATTGTTTGTATTTTTAAACTATATGTGATAAATTTTCAGTAGTTTTTTTTTTTATTTGAATTTTGCGTTTTTAGTTCCGTAGCGGGTTGTGGGTTTATAGGGGAATAGGGTGGGAAGTAATTTAATTATATTAAATCAATTGATTATTTTCTATTTATTAATATTTGCTTAATTGCGATTTTATAGTTTTAAATGTGTAAAGTAATTTATTATTAATTAATAAATAATTGTTTGTTAATTTATTTTAATTAATTAATTGGTAATTAATTATGGTATTTGTGTAATTAAATTTAAGTGTGTGTTTTGGGGTTTATAGGGGTAAAGGGTGTTAAGAAGTTTATTTATTTTTTATCATAAATTTTTTGTTAATATTAATTAAATTTATTAACATTTTATTATGGTAATTGTGTAATTAGGTGTGTGTTGTGTTTATAGTAGTAAAGGGTGGGAAATAATTTGTGTTTAATTATTTAATATATAGTTGTTAAATAATGTTAATTATTTGATATTTATTTTGGGGAATTGTTTATTTTTTTGTTTGTTGTTTTTACTTTTAAAGGGGTATTATTAGTTGTTAATAGTAATAGTTTTTAATTTGAAAATAAGTTTTAATTGTTTTTTATTTTATAGTTTAATTTAGGTGTGTTGTGGATATTATAGTGTTAAAGTGTATGTAGTCAATTAATGTTTATTAGTTTTAATTATTAATAATATTTTTTTAATTGACTATTAATTATGTTAATTATATAAGTACATTTAATTTAAAATGCTGAAGTGTTTTGTTTTTGGTGTGGTGTTATAGGGTAGGAAATTAAATAAATACATTTATGTATTAATTAATTTTTTTGTTTGCAAATATTTTCAAGTTTAAACTTATTTTGTATTTGTTATTTTATTTTATATAATATTTGTAGGTTTTTGTAATATGTCATTCATATTATAATATGTTTTCTTTTGATATATTTAATATAATTCATTTTTCATTCTTTAAATATTGTTTATTTATTTTTATGATTTTTAAAAAATAATAATATATATTTTTTAACTGTTTGAGTGTGAATAGTAATTTTTGTCTGTCCGCTATCCAACACTTTTCCTAATGTTGCACTCACTAGAGTGGGAATAGTAATTTTTACCTCTCCGCTATCCAGCACTTTCCCTAATGTTGCACTCACTGAAGTGGGAATAGTATTTTTTACCCCTCTGCTATCCACCACTTTCCCTACTGTTGCACTCACTGGAATTGGAATAGAAATTTTTACCCCTCCGCCATCCAACACTTTCCCTACTGTTGCACCTACTGTAGTGGGAATAGTAATTTTTACCCCTCTGCTATCAAGCACTTTCCCTACTGTTGCACTCACTGGAGTGGGAATAGTAATTTTTACCCCTCTGCTATCAAGCACTTTCCCTACTGTTGCACTCACTGGAGCTGGAATAGTAATTTTTACCCCTCCGCTATCCAACACTTTCCCTACTGTTGCACCTACTGGAGTGGGAATAGTAATTTTTACCCCTCTGCTATCCACCACTTTCCCTACTGTTGCACTCACTGGAATTGGAATAGAGATTTTTACCCCTCCGCCATCCAACACTTTCTCTACTGTTGCACCTACTGGAGTGGGAATAGTAATTTTTACCCCTCAGCTATCAAGCACTTTCCCTACTGTTGCACTCACTGGAGTGGGAATAGTAATTTTTACCCCTCTGCTATCAAGCACTTTCCCTACTGTTGCACTCACTGGAGTGGGAATAGTAATTTTTACCCGTCCGCTATCCAACACTTTCTCTACTGTTGCACTCACTGGAGTGGGAATAGTAATTTTTACCCCTCTGCTATCTACCACTTTCCCTACGGTTGCACTCACTGGAATTGGAATAGAGATTTTTTCCCCTCCCCTATCCAACACTTTCCCTACTGTTGCACCTACTGGAGTGGGAATAGTAATTTTTACCCATCCGCTATCAAGCACTTTCCCTACTGTTGCACTCACTGGAATGGGAATAGTAATTTTTTACCCGTCCGCTATCCAACACTTTCTCTACTGTTGCACTCATTGGAGTGGGAATAGTAATTTTAACCCCTTTGCTATCCAGCACTTTCCCTACTGTTGCACTCACCGGAGTGGGAATAAATATTTTTACCCCTCCGCTATCCAACACTTATTCTACTGTTGCAGTCAGTGGAGTGGGAATAGTAATTTTTACATATCCGCTATCCAACACTTATTCTACTGTTGCAGTCAGTGGAGTGGGAATAGTAATTTTTACATATCCGCTATCCAACGATTTCTCTACTGTTGCACTCTTTGGAGTGGGAATAGTAATTTTTACCCCTCCGCTATCCAACACTTTCTCTACTGTTGCACTCACTGGAGTGGGAATAGTAATTTTTACCCCTTCGCTTTCCAGCATTTTCCCTACTGTTGCACTCAGTGGAGTGGGAATAGTAAATTTTATCCCTCCGCTATCCAACAGTTTCCCTACTGTTGCACCCTTTGGAGTGGGAATAGTGATTTTTACCCCTCCGCTATCTAACACTTTCCCTACTGTTGCTCTCACTGGATTGGGAATAATAATGTTTACCCCTCTGCTATCCAACACTTTTCCTACTGTTGCACTTACTGGAGTTGGAATAGTAAATTTAATTCCTCTGTTATCCAGCACTTATGCTACTGTTGCGCTCACTGGAGTGGGAATAGTTACCGTCATATATAACTTTGTTCGGAGTCATAAAAAACATCCATAAAAGCAGTTGTACAAAGAGAAAACATACATCAATGTAATTTCTTACATCTGATAAAATACAATAATGTACATTAAAAGACAATATAAACATGAGCTCAGATTATTAAAACATATAGCTGCCAGATTTTTCATTGAACGTTTCTTTAAATATATTCCTATAGTTATTAAAATACAGTAGTACGATGTTTTTCATATTCGTTTCCAATTTCTCTTACTCCCACGGCTCGGACTACCTGTGCCCCTCGAGTATATACTCTTTTTGCCGTATTCCACAACAAATCTCTAACATTGGCAATGATTGCAAAAACAAATATGCTGGACGAGATTGTGTAAAACATAATTGTCTAATCATCGGAGAGACATACCGTTTCCTATATTGGGTATAACATTTACAAAAAAGAACCACATGCATAGTGATCTGGGGCATCCTGTCATCACAGGGACAGTTTATCAGTTTTGTGGACCAGTCATTCATAGTAGGGAAACTACATAACTGATGGAATATGTCCAGTCTTAAAAGTGTAAGAACAAACCTATGCTGTGCATTTAAAACAGATTTAATAAGGCTGCATATTAAAAGTAGTTAATGTGAATAGATTTTTTAAAACACTGGGTTAAGGGAGTTCAATAATCAGTTTGAGATTTTCCAAATATGTCATAGCTACCATTTTCAATGTTTTTCTACTGATAGTAACCAACAGTTCCGGTTTCTCAAAGTATTCAGGATGGGCCATGTCACAAAAAAACCGCTGGACGTACGCCAACCATGCAATGCGTGAATATGAAGTTGATTTAAGACAATCGTCTATTATTGCTCGATTGAGATCTGTGTATTCTGAGGTCCAGATTTTATCCCACAGCAGAATTGGTTCTAACTTAATTACGTTTGTAAGTAAAGGGGCACCAATTTTGGTATGGGATACGTATACTGACGTACTTTTGGGGGTTGCTAGAAAGTATCTAAAAAATTCATTTTGTATTAATTGTACCTCTGCACATTTCTTATGTCCCCATATGCCCGCCCCATAAAGTGCTATGCTAAGGCATTTCGTTTTATATATCTTCATCATCGTCTCAGGTGGATTGGAGCCCAGTCATCTTGCAAAGCTTCTGAGAGCCCAACAGACCTTGCTAAATAGTGTCTTTCTATTGTCGAGGGCCTTGTTCCATAAACCATCCTTGTTGAATAAGACACCAAGGTAAGAGAAAGTGTTGGTGAAGCCAATCTTTGTTCCGTTTATTATTATTTCTCTACATTTCATGTTATTCTTCCAGCACATCATGATAAAAGTTTTTGATTGGTTGACTTGGAGACCCAGTTACTTCATAAATTCGACAAAGTTGGTGAGCATTGACTGTAAGGCCAATGGGGTGCGAGCCATGAGAACTGCATCATCAGCGTAGAGGAGGGCGGGGACAAGGCGCGTACCTATTTGTGGGAGGTCTTTTTAGGCTACCACAAGCTCCTCCCCCACACTGTTTAAATATAATGAAAACAGGAAAGGGGCCAGGACGCACCCCTGTCTCACCCCTCTCTCCACACCGAAAGCTTCAGTGAATTCTCCTCTGGTGCTGTATCTAACCTTGGCTCTACACCCCGAATATAAGTCTCTCAGGAAGCTATGTCTTTCAGTTTTGACCAAAGCTTGGCGTGTATTACGCATTTTAAAGCCGATGAAAGATCGACAAAGGCTAGGTAAATCTTCCCCTTTTTAATCTTGGCATATTTCCCAATTAACATATTTAAATTGAGACTCTGTTCTATCGTCCCAATCCCGGGACGGAAGCCATATTGCAAGTCTGACAATTTACCGTGTCATTCTGCCCAATGCTGTAATCTCTCCAAGATTATACGTCCTGCTATCTTTGCTAGGCAGTCAATAAGGGAGAATCAGTCAGCTCCAGTCCAGTCAGGTGCTTGCCCTTGCTTAGCTGGGCTCCTCAGTGAAAAGGCCTCTTGCAACTAGTTGTGTCCCTGTAGGCACACAGAAGGTAGGCCAACGGCTCCTTGGAGTTGACATCTTTGTCCTGAGCACAGAGGGAAAAGTCCAGTCCTTTAGGGCTCCTCCAAGGTCACAGGCAGTAGCTCCAGGCCTTGTCTGATCTTTTGCAGGTCCACAAACTATTCTGTTGATGGTGCCTCGGAGTGTCCCATTTACAGTTGTCATTTGCTTGTGGGTGGGAGTGAGTCCTGCGCACTCCATAATAAGTGGGGTAAAAGTTCCAAGGCCCTAGCCTGCCTACCTTTTCAGAAGTTACTGTTTGCCTTACTGCAAACAGGCCCAAAATGCAATGTGTCAGGGCAATTCCAAGATGGCCAAACTCTTCAGCCACATTAAACTTTGACTCTGAGAGTTGGGGGTGGGTAGGGGAGTGTGCTATGGAAATTCCTAGTTTACTTCCACATCTAAGACTAAAATTCAGTTTGGAGTAGTCCCTGGAGCCACATGAAAAAATAAGACAGATGTCTGGTAAGACAAAGCAGGGTCCTTCAGCAATCAGACAGAGGATACACAAGGATTATGATCTGGTCCTGTTTGATCCATTTAAGAATGCAAATGGTTTACATGTGCCTTAGACTGGCCTTGCAAGCAGGATTTGATAGTGTTGTGCCAAAAGAAGGATCCTTACCCCCACCCTAAATGTGCAACTGTGCTCCGAGGTGTCATACCTGCTCATTCAAATCAACATGTCAATCAAATTGGTATATGGTGCGGCTTTTCAGAAAGTTATATTCCCTAACTAGTAAGAAACAAAACCATTTAATTAGATTTTTTAATACAGTTAGGAAAGGTACTTGGTCTTTTCCTTTAGTGGTTTCATTCTAGACAATGCAGAAATAATGATTTAATCTGCTTTATTAGTTTGTTCCATATAAACAGCTAAGCCCAATATAGTGAAAAGAGGATTTGGCTATTTAAGTATTGCTTGTAAATGTTATAATTAATTCAGGCACGTACCACTTTGAGACATTATTCACCCTACCTTATGGGCAATAAGGCGATTTTAGCGCTTAGAAGTGAGTTTTTAGGCCTGTAAAAAAATATGTTTACAGGTCTTTCTGAAAAGATGAGAGTTTGCAGGCTTGAGCAGACCAGGCCTCAGTTGAGAACTGTGTCATGTTTTCAAGTTCACAAAGTGGATGGCACACTTTAGTGCTACAGTCCACATGTGGCATATAGGTATAGTGGTACATACATATATACATACAAACTAACTAAACCACAACAGTAGTCTGTCTGTCAGTCTGCTCAATGTTACAGTCTTTCCTTTTAAGAATCTCATAATATAGAGCATTATTTGCAAAGGGTGGGCATAGCATTAACTACATTTCAAAAGGTGCAATCAAATTTCACATTAGGCTGCCATTACCTGCTTGTGTAGTAGTGGATGTTGGTTTTATTGTTGTAGTTAATGTACTTGCCCCTGAAATAGAAACACAACATAATGCTTGTTTACCTAAGGAAGAAAATAAAGCACATTTTCAAAAATGGTTTCCCTATTGTACCCTTTTACATACTTTTTTCAGGGATCTTCAAACTTCTCAGCCATGAAAACAGGACTCCTTTCAATATCTGAGAGCGAAATCTACGTTTAAATCGATAACCTAGGAGGTCATTACGATGACGGGCGGATCGCCACCGCCTGTATGGCGGTGGCAATACGCCTGCCATTCCCCTCCGCCTGCATTCCATTTCCCCCCGCCACATTACGATGGCGGGGGGGAGCCTGGCGGACGGAAAGACCGTCCGCCGGTTTTCCGCCGGTCACACAGGTGACCGGGCGGAAAGGGCACTAATATGGTGGTGGTGTCTGCAAGACACCGCCATCCATATTAGGATGGTTGTGGAGAGCAGCCTTTCCATGGCGGCAACGCCGCCATGGAAAGGCATATGGTCTTCGCTATTGGGGGCCCGTTGCGGGCCCCCAGAGTGTTGGGGGGTTGGGGGGTGCACATGGGGGGTACCTATGGTACCCCCCTGCATTGGCATGGACAAGGTGGCAGGCACCGCGCGGTGCCTGTCACCTTGTGCATGCCAATGCACGACGTGCATTACCAGCATTGTGGCGGGCGGGGCTGTGAAGACCGCCCGCCACAATGTTGGAAATAGGGGATGCCACCGCCACCGTGGCGGTGGCATCCTAATACTCGCGGCGGGACCGCCGCTCCTATGGCGGATGGTCCCATTCACCGCTACGGTGGCGTCGTAATGTGCCCCCTAGTTTCCAAACATTTGTGTGGGCGTCAATTGGATGCATTATTAATGTACGAGGCAATCTTTCTCTGATTTTTTCTATTTTGTATTTTTCTACATTGTGTCTTTAGTGGACAGAATTGTTTTATTAAGTTGGATTTTGCCATCCAAAGTAGGACTGCCAGTTAGTAAAACAAATTAAGAGACAAGAAGAAATACAACAATTAAAGACATTTTCCCTTTAGAAGGAAAATATTAAGAAATTCAAATACAAACCTAATGTACTATGGAAATCAATGAAAGGAGATTTAAAAAAAAGTTTAGATATGTTTCCTTCCAAACTCTTGAAGTATATGTATAAGCAATAAGCATCAGTAATAGTTGGAGGAGGCCAGTTATGAGGATCTGTCTCACTTCTCTCAGGCCCGATCACTTGTGCGTCACTAAATTCTAATACTCCTGTCACAGCAAATATCAGAATTCTGTGTTTCATGGTATTACCACATGGCTACAACTTTTCCCAAGTAAATTTTACAGTTAAACCCCCATAGTTTTTTGGGAAGAAAGCCCGGGAAATACTAATACATGTACAATTTAAGTTGCCACAATAAGCGTGAAATTCTGCATATTATTCCTAATTTGCCTAATTTAAAGCACTGTACATAAACCTCATCCTAGGCATTGGCATTTGCCATATGTGGTAAATACCTCACCCCCATGTACTCTAATTGTGATTGGAGTATTTATACAGGTTAAAAAATAAAAGTAATGTTCTTCCTTTCCCCCATTTTCAGCCAGAATATTTGCTTCCTGTTGTGCCTTAGCAGTCCGACCACAAACTCGCTCCCTTAATGTAGGAGATAATCATTCCACCTTCTCCAGAATAAACCCTATTCTGTTCACTTCCACTGCCACAGTATGAGAAACACTAGTTCATTCGTTTTCTTTGCCACAATATTTCAACACAAGAGTCGCTTCTTTTTAAGCATTAGGCAGTGAAAGCTTCTATGTTAATCGAGGTTTCCCTTTACCACTGTCACAACCACAAAACATTTCCATAGAGTTACTTTTCTTGGATTTGTGCTGTAGTTTTACTTGGATAATATATATTATAGAGTAGAACAAACCTGTGATATGCTCTAAATTGCACAACATGGACTTACAACTCACCCAATACACATTGAATAAATGAAAATGCAGTTTACATTTCTACAATGCATCAAACAACCAAAAATGCATTCACCTAAAGGCGACCCTAAACCACTCTTCTTCTTTATTTAAAGGTATAAAGAAGGTGAGTTTCTCTTATTCTTCATAGTAAATACAGTACAGAATACCTGAACAGAGGACCCCAGCGTCATTGATATGGAGACAGTTATGTATGTTCCATCCTTTGTTGGGACAGTCCCACAGGTGAGCTTCTTGTCCTCTGCAGAGCACATCATCTAGAAGAATGCTTCCAGTTCCCTGACCAAAAAGGCCCCTCCGCGAGATGCCAGCACAGGTCCACAGCCCAGCTGTCTGCACACAACTTGTGAATTGGCTGTACTCCAGAAATCATCACACACGGTCCCCCAGGCGCCTCCATAATAAACTTCTATGCGGCCAGCACAGTTCTGTCCTCCATTAACCAGGCGTAAGTCCACACTTTCAGTACCACGAGGGGCTAAAGGGACAACAATGACATAAACCTCTTATCATGTACATAAAAGTATGTAAAACTACAGAACAAATTAGAACAACGATAGTTAAGTCACACTTTAACCTTTATCCCTGATCCCAGGCGATGAGGGATGAGGGCTTTTTCCCGTTTTTCAGAAAGCAGGAGTCTCTCTCGTCCCTTTAATATTAATGGCTTTCACATAGTGATTGGAAATGTGTTCTAGTGAATAGAGGTGCTGAATTTACAATATAGAGACCCAGGTTAACATCCGGCCACGCCAGAACTTCCTATACTTATAAGGCAATCATTTAGACTCCACTGTCGAACATATTCTTCTTTGTTTTAAAGCACTACAATGTTCTTGGGCAGGTGTGTGTTTAAAAAACATCATGGAAAGATGTTCTGAAGAAGATTCACTCCTTACTTTCTAACTGATCATAGTGCCAATAATTAAATGCAATCTCAGGTGTTAGAGGCCCAAGGTTACTTACTGTACTGTGCATTTGTTTCATTCCTGGTCAATAACTCTTCTCATTTATTTATTTACTTATTTATTATTGCTCTTGCAGTTTCATTAGTTAGCATGCTATCAACGTTCTGAATTACCAATCTAGCATTGACACTCCATACCATTCTCTCAGCCAGTGGTCTCTCCAGGGTTTGGACCTACTGCAGGCCCATCCTACTTCTCAAAGTGTACGTTATCTGCAGTGTCCTTCTGATGTGGGACATAAAAGAATGTACTAGATGAGCCTCAGTTCCTTCTAGTCCTTCCTTTGCATTTATGGACAGGCTCTGACACGCAATATTGGCCTTCAATTTGGTACACCTCTGATATCCAGAGGCTGCTGCGTATTGTGTCTCAGATGGAATCAGGGTCTGGCTTGTACTGTTTATGAGCAGAAGCAAGTTCTGTTTCTCTGCCAAAAAACCCCAACAGCCCTTGGAGGATCTCAGACTGAAGTCCCATTGCAGAACACTGGCGTAAGAAGTACCAGACTCCCTCTCCTGAGTAATAAAGAACCATGTATCATATGGCGGAATTGTGTCAGTTGGAAGGTCAGTGAGATGCTGCTCAAGTCTTTTATGAGTTTACCTGTTCTTCTAAAAAACAAAGGTAAAAAATGCTGCACCCGGGATCGCTGCCCAATCAGTTGCTTCCTCCTTGCAACTCCACCTAATACAAGGAAATGAATGACGCTGCTAGTTGCCAGCCTCTCAATACGTGAGGAGACTGGATTAACGTACTCTGTTGGGCTGCTTCACTACACTTGCCAGTGAAGTTTACAGAAACAGTATTTTATGGTACTGTAAAGGCAGGGATCGTAATGCTACTTAACTGGGATGCCTAATTATCAATGAATACTCCCAGGGATGTGCGTTGCTTGTCGAAATATCTACTACAGAAACATTGTGCTACCAAACTGCTGCAGTCACAATATAGAGGGCCACAATATCGAGAAGGTAAGTGCATAGAGGTAAGTAGAGATTTACTACTTTTTACGTTTTAGGAAATAGGCCCTAAATGTAACTGCTATTTATATACTGCGATGCACAATGGCATTTGCACAAAGGTTGCAGCACCTAGGTACAGGCTATGGTCAGATCCTGTAATTTAGTTTTGCAATATTTTATTATTGTGGTTTCTGCACTGAAAGCATAGTGAAAAACTAACACATGCAGGACCTTTAAGAGCAAAGCCTTTAAATAAAAAAAAAACAGGAAAAAAAGTAGAAAACGTTTTAAGTTTGAACCGGGACATGTGGTCTAATAATAAGATTTTTTCATATTTATGTTTCGGAAGAACCAACCGTTTCCACTCTCTCAATGGTATTATTCTTTTTTGATTTGTTTTACTATTTGAATGTAAACCAAATGTACTTTAAGCTAAACAACTGTTGGTTTATGAAACTAAAGATAGAATAAACAACTAAGACAATAAGAAATAAAAGTAAAACTTGCACTACTGAATGTGAGCATCTATATCTGGGAATTCAGGTAGTTGTGCTGTTGTTGTACAGTAATACGTTTGCTGCAGTAAGTGCAATATGTGGCTATTCAACAAGGATGACTGTACACATTTTCTTCTTGTGCTGCCCACAAGGTATGTATTTAAAAAAACTTGTAGTCCCATGATCCTGTGTTTACACATAGACAATAATAACAATTGGTCGTAAGCATTTACTTATTAAACGTTGAAATATTTTGAAGATAGCTGCACCAGAGAATGTGTTTGCCTTCTGTTGAAATTAATCATGGTCATAATAACATTCACTTTAATAATAAGACATATAAAGTACATCTCAAAATATAATTAAACTGTAAGTAAGTCGATTATTATTTGTGGTGGACAAATACCCACTTCAAGAAATAATACCACTTAGGGGTATATTTACTAGGAAATGGCGCAGTGCAGTTCTGCGAGCAATTTAGCAGCACTCGCTGTGTGATTTAAAAAATGCAGGGATGAGCACCCCTGTGTTTTCCCCTGCACTAAAAAAAGCAGCCTAGCACCAACACAGATACTCTTGTGTCATAGTGCAAGGTTGCTTACTTTGCAGGGATGAGTCCCTGCAACACAGGTACCCTTACGCCATAGTGCAAGGGTGCCTACGTTGCAGGGATGATTCCGTACAATGCAGGCACCCTTGCACTAAGGTGCAATGGTATCTGTGTTGCAGGGATAATTGTTTATGTGCAGGAAGGGACACCTTCCTGCGCATAAACAATGATTGAAGATACGAACACGCACAAGCCGATATTACAGCTGGGGACCAGCCGACCCATACACGCGTTGACGGCGATTATACACCTTTCAAGTCTGTACCAGGGCAGGGGAGATGCTATCATGACAAACTGTACCAGAATAGAATTTTGTCCACTTTTTACTTTATGTCTGAGAGAATACTCATGGATGGTATGCAGACAGAATATCGAGTAAAAATATTGAGTAATAAATATTGTGGTTCAGAAATATCGACAGTAAGAATATCGTGGTCAAGAATATAGACTTAAGGTAAGTAATATCAATTTTAAAAATATCGAAGTGTTTAATATCGTTTGCAAAAATATAGTTGTTAAAAATGTAGTTAAATTAATATTATGGGGCCGATTCCGATCTGGGTCGGAAAGCTCTCCGACCGATCCGGATCCGGATTGTTTTCCGACCGAGCCGGACCCCTGCAGTCCGACCGAGCGAGTAGGATGCGGCCGTATGCTGCCGGACTCGATTCGGTCGGACTCCCATTGAAGTCAATGGGAGCCGGTCGTACGACGTGTACATGGGCTCCCATTGACTCAATGGGTACGTTGCGCACAAGGGGGCCCCCTGTAGTGTGTACGCGTTGGTGCCATCCGCACCGTACACGCATGTATAGGGGGGACCCATGGGTACCCCCTGTGTCCGACTCGTACGGCTACGGGTGAAGGGGGGTCCGGCACGGACCCCCGAAGTCCGCGTCCAAGAGCTTTTTCATGTCGGAGGCTCCGACTCGATCCGGCTGTCCGGATCGTGCATCGTACTGGCTCGGTCGTAAAACGTCTCCATTGCGCGCCACGAATCGAGTGCGAACGAGTCGGACGGAGCGGTTCGGACCCGGAAATGAGTCGGTCGGCGATTTCGCGTTCACTCGCATCGTACTTGCTCGCTCGGACGACTGTACGAATCGGTCGGAAACAAAGCCTCCGACTCGGATCCGGTAAAGCCGAATCCGATTCGGAGCCCGACTGACCGAGATCGGAATCGACCCCTATCTCTTTTACTATATATTTTATATGTATGTGATGTATATTTTTTTGTATAATTGTTTGTATTTGTAAACTATATGTGATAAATTTTCAGTAGTTTTTTTTTTAATTTGAATTTTGAGTTTTTAGTTCCGTAGCCGGTTGTGGGTTTATAGGGGAATAGGGTGGGAAGTAATTTAGGGGCCCATTACGATGGCGGGCGGAAGCACTACCGCCGTGCTGGCGGATGCAAAAACCACCAGTTACCGCCGGCACGCAGCAGTCCACACGCCCGCCCAATTACGATGCGAAAAGCAGGCCAAACACCGCCGGCAAGCCAGCAACACCGTCCGCCATCAAAGTGCGCCCGCACACGTAGCGGCGCAGCACAACTGACACACACCGTCCGACGAAACACGTCCCGCCCGGCGCATAAATTACGATGCCGCAAACAAACGGCTCCCACGGCAAAGAGACACCGCACGTGAAAGAGAGGCGGAAACACGGACGCAGAGCACGGACAACGAAGAAGCGGCACCCCGGGCATGAATCCAGCACTGCAGGCCCTTCCCATGCTTCTGCTGATGCACCACCAAGGACGCAACGTACCGCGGAGACGCAGGTAGGCACACACACAACAAGTGCACGCAAACAGCGCACACAGTGCAAGGGCGGATAAAGCGGACAACCCCCACCAGCGCGTGCACACTACACATCCACCATTGCATCCACATATGACACACAGGCCAAATCCTAACATCGCGGAACACATGTGTACACACCACCTGGGACTAGGAACCAACCACCCCGTCACGGCCCCAAAGCGCCGATGACGCCGCCACACATGCGCACAACGCAGAGGCCAACCGCAGCGCCATGCATGCGTCGCACACAGACACAGGGACACAACCAAGCAGCACACACACCAGCCCCACCCCGAACGCACATGACACGTGACAGGCCGGCCACAGACATGTCCCCAACGCCCAATTCACGGACAACACCCAACGCCACACAACCGACGCACACATGTCAGTTAAGTCACGCAACAGCAGGACACACCCCAGTGTAACAAACATGGCGAAGCACACAGCGGCGGCAACACCAACTAGGAGAAGCAGGGCCCCTTCGGGAAGAGGAACGCCAGTACCACACTGAAAAACCCATACCACCCTGCACATATGAACAAGACACATGAAACGGAACACCAAAGAGCCCGGGGACCGACAACAGGTGGCCCAAGAATTACATCCACACACAAGGCCCAACGCAGAGTGGAAAGGCAGCCTGCCGCCCACACAAGGGAGAGCAGACAGCACTGAATGACCTTCCATTCCAACACCGAAACCACAGCCCTACGACAGAAGCCGGTGAATACAGCCATTGTCCAAGAATAGACCAACACAGGCATGCCGAGGAGACCGACCACACGGCAGATAGCGCATATCACAGAAGCACACAACGGACGGGGAAGAAAGAAGAAAACACTCCCCCATGTCGGCCACATGCAAGTTAATTGGAAGGAGTCACACAGCACCGACCTTGAACTGTCTGAGAAGCATGTGGGAAGAGGGCCCGTGTCCTCCAAACAAGCCAACAGAACACAAGTCCTGTCTCCCCACGACTACACAGAGCTCACAGCAACCCCGGAGCGTGCACATTGCAGACTGCACACACAGCCGGAGCACGCCACCTCTACGAACCGCTGCGAAATGGCAACCGCAACACACCTACCCAACTACGCCGAAGAGCTCAAGCTGTACCAAACCAGCACGATACATACATTGGGATGCGATCTCCTGTCCCTGCTGAACGTAAGTTACCGACTGACTTACCGCATCACATTGTTCAGCTGCGTCATGCCCGTCTTCTACTGTCGGAGGTGTCCCTACCAGCATCCCGTCGAGATATGCCTCTCCAACCCGGCATGTCTGAAGGCGGACCTGCTACCACTACTCCTCCCTCTGGACGCACACGACAGGGCCTGCTCTGCCTATGGGGGCATGGCGTATGTGGCCAACATCGCACGCGCACTGAAATGGAACCACTGTGCCTCCACACGACGGATCATCGAGAACAGCTACATCGAATGTCACCCAGCATGCCCCATCATGGTCCTCCAAGGGACAACCTACGAACAACACCTTGACAGCCACCATCCGCTTCATTGGCTGGCAAACATGTACACCACCAATGACATGGAAGCCCTGCTGGACGGCATCGCATACCTGACAACCTGTAAATACGTCGGACCACAACGCAGGTTCCCCGAGTGACCTATGATGTCCAACCCCGCACCCATGCTTAGCTTCCGCACGGACTGGCCAGTCACCACCACAACAGCCATACCAAACGACCGGCAACTGTAACCACACCATCAACGACATCGCCATGACATCGGATATGACCGGGACATGCACACTGTTCCCCATCACATCCAGGAACACCGCATGCATCGTGGGAGGCAGTGGCATGGGCTCTGTGTATCGCACCCACATGGACGGAACTGCACGAACAACCAGGACACGACATGGATCCAGCGCCCATGGACACACAAACCGCTCAGTGGACATGAATAGGTCGCCTGGAGTCTGTGGGTGCTGCACCCCTCCCACCCCGCCCCGGGAATCCCATACCAGGACCTTTGCATGGACGACAAGTGCATACAACAACAACACGACCCCAGTGACTGTGACATGTCCAGTAACCACCACAGTGCAACAACAAGTGGCACGCCGCTGCATGCACGCAAGCACATGCCCTGATGTCATCTCACATGCACGCGTGCATGAGGAACAACCGCAGCAAACCTGTCACATGGAACTGAGATGGACTGTGCCCATGATGCCGAGCGGTCTGGTAGGCTACATGTATACCGTCTGTGTCAAAGTCCGCAGCTCCGCAGCCATACGTAAATGTACATTAGCACAGCCTTGGCCAAGCAGATGTAACCCCACACCCTATCCCATTTGTAATCATGCTCAGTATATCCTCAACATGTATCCCGCTGCCAGTAGTGTCCACTATACTGCATCACAGAGGACAGAAGACTCAATATAATGTTTGAAACCAGAACTGTCTCCGCTGACTCATTTCACAAGTACGAATGAGAGAGGATGAGAGTATGTGTAGTACACGGCAGTCGTGACATGACCATGTAGTCCACTGGTATTGGATGTCAACGCAAATGAGTAGCACTACTGTGGAAGACACACATGTGTCGTGTGAAGTCGTATGGACGCAGTGCTCAGGTGGGTGGGTGCGACGGGTAGATGCGCACATGCCAAGTTGGAGCACGCCGTGTTGGGAGGGGTCATGAACAGTACACCACCGCTTCCCTGGGCATTGTGAGAGGACACCTGTCGGGGGAGTGAACACGTGTGTGCACAGCAGCCGGGCACACGTACAAAGCGGTACCAGGCGCACCGAATGCCCACCCTCTGTGGACAAGCTGGATCCTGTTGTGCGCCCGCCATGCCCCTTGACAAGGCACACACAGCCCCAGTCGACCAGGTGTAACCCCAACATAGTCAATCCACACAGGCGGTACAGGGCACGGGATGGCAGTGGAGCATGGTGTGTGAGAGGTCTCCTCGCGCTCCTCCTGGTCATATCACGCAGGCAATAGAACCTCAACGTCCAGCATGGCAAAAAGTCAAATGGAAGTGTAGGGGGACGCACCACAGCACGAGCAGCACTGACGTCACGGGAGGTGGCTCGCACCATCCCATCCATTGCCCATCATACCAACCACGCCACATGCCATTGCGACTAAGTGCAAGCGCGTGCGCCACCACCCCTGAGCCCTCCCCAGAGAGGCCAAAGAGTGAATGTGTGGGCCATCAGCCACAGACGGACGCGGCATGGCCGCAAGGGCAGCCACAGCCACTGGGTGTCGCAGGTGGCGGATCCGGAAGGCGAAGACTGTGATGCATAGTCCATGCAGGCCGGGTCTCCATTTGGGGCACCACGCAGGTGGACGGCGTCCCGCCACACATCATACCCTGAGACAGCCCACTCGTGCAACTGGACCCACACATGCACTCCTTGCCCTCTCTGGTGCGAGCTTGGGGCTGCCTGTGCAAGCGCTAGCCTCGCAGGTGAGCATGCATATTGGGGGCGAGGGGAGGACATGAGGGCTGGGGCGAAGATGACTGTATCACTGTCAGTTAGTACAAGGGATGACCCAGATGTGGAAAGGAAGAGACGTGTCCCGTGTGTACTGCAACTAGTCGCCAATCCAACTACCCCCCATGTCCGGAATGTAAGCCCGCACCTAGGCCCGCCCATCCGCCACATCGAACATACCACCAGCACGACAACCTTCCCATTCGAAACACTGACTGGGGGTGGCGACCAGTGAACAATCATGTGTAGCCTACCCACGCGTACATGTGGGCCCTCCATGATCCATGTCACCTGCGGCAAAGACATGACATGCGCAATGAGGGAAGTGAGGAGAGCTGTCCGCCCCACGCGCAGAAGGTGCATCAGCTCCACAGACCCAGCAGCGAGTCCAGCAGGGGTCACATGTGCAGGGGCAGCTGTGCCTGGTGTGAAGGCACATGCATATGGACAGCACATCGACCAATGTGTAGTCTGCCCACATCCACAGTCCATCATCATGCGGACATAGGAATTGAACACAGGGCAACACATCTTAGCTGGTGCACCCACCGTGACCAACAATGCGCAATCATCGACGTACCCGCCCTGTGCATGGCCCCCCACCCAACGGAGGCACATCCAGTGCCACCATCCCACACACACAAGCCTTCCACGGAACATGCTGTGTCCAATGGTCAGTACAGAGTCAGCGCCCATCTGGTGGATCCTGAACAGGAGACACATGCACACACATGCCAGCTCCCACTATGTACGACTGCCACCTGGCACGTGCAATGTAACCTCTCACCTGTGACGTGTGACTGCAAGCACACAGCCGTCTTGGCATGGGGCTGTCAATATGGACACCAGTCAATGTTTCGGGAGCTGTGATCCGTACAGTGCTGTACATAGGGTGCAGTGCTGACACCTACTACTGTCTCATATCCCCTCGTGCCACAGGTCCCACTTGTATTGGCCGCTCAGCCCGTGCCCACATCGTCGTCGTCGTGTGCCATACTCATCCAGCCTCGGAAGCAGTTCCATGCTCAGCAGACACTCATGTTGCCGTGGCGTTGCCGCTTGACGAATATGCAGTCAGTCCCCATCAGCACGCCCCGCAAGTCATTGGGGCCTAGATCCCCATGTGCATGCACATGGCAGTGGTATGTCTCACTTGCCATTGCCATTGTTGGGAGACCTGTGTAAGTGTATTGTGGCCGTGCCGTCCCAGCTTGACAGCTGGGCTGTGGCCCATGTGCTTGCTCAGTCATGTCAGTGATGTGTATGCGAAATTGCTATGTGCCGTGTTGCTTTGACATGTGTCCTCTGCCATTTAACCCAGGCGGAGACCGAACATTGACCGCCCATACCAATTGCTGGCGGACATGGACGATACAGAGGTAATCAGGAAGTTTCGGCTGGACAGGCCAACTCTGCATCGACTGTGTGCCATGTTAGAGCCCCATCTCCGTCCCCGCAGGGTGTATCCGACTGCTGTCACCCCCACGGCTAAGGTGATGGCCGCCATGCATTTCTTCGCCACTGGGTCATTCCAGCACACAGTGGGCATTGGAGGAGGGATGTCCCAGCCCATGTTCAGCAAGGTGCTGAGGGATGTACTGGCAGCCATGATGCTGTACCGGAACAGGTACATCCGCTTCCCCAGGGCTCGTGAATTGGCGGCAGTGAAGGGTGCATTCTATGCCCTTGGCAGAATCCCACACGTCGTGGGAGCCATTGACTGCACTCATGTTGGCCTTGTTCCACCACAGGCCACTGAGCACCTGTACCGCAACAGGAAGCACACGCACTCCCTGAATGTGCAAGTGGTGTGCCTTGCGGACATGGTGATCACCCACGTGTGTGCAAAGTTTCCAGGCTCGGCCCATGACGCACACATAATGCGCAACAGCATCTTGCCACGACTGATGGCCAATCTGCAACAGGATCGTGGCTGTATTGTCGGTGAGTATGTGGAGTGGTGTAGCGTGCTGGTTGTGCGATGCTGTCCCCTGTCCAGTTGGAATAGCAACGGTTCTCTGTGTCCCTCACACCCAGGTGACTCTGCGTATCCGAATGGGGCATGGCTGCTCAGTCCATTGAGGAATCCTCGCACCCCAGCAGACGATCGATACAATGAGGCACATGGGAGGACCAGACGTGTGGTCGAGCGTACCTTTGGCCTCCTCAAGTCCAGGTTCAGGTGCCTGGACCGCACCGGGGGTGCACTGGCGTACTCCCCACAGAAGGTGTGCCAGATAGTGGTGGCGTGCTGCATGCTGCACAATCTGGCCATTCGGAAGCAGATCCCCCTCATTGTGGATGACGGAGATCAACCAGGGCCCCAGCCCGCAGACCAGGACAGCTCGAGTGAGGTGGACAGCGGAGAGGAGGAAGCTGGGAATGTGCGCCAGCAGCTCATCGCCCGCTACTTCACTTGACGGTGAGTGTCCATGTACGACGGATGATGTGTCTGTATCTATGCAGGTGTGTGTGTGCTGTGTCAGGGTGGCCGTATGTTCACTGCGTGCAGTGTGTCAACGCTCCATGGCCAGGGTAGTATGCCACTGTTGGTGACTGTGGCATTGTGCCCTATTGCTCTGTGCGATGTGTGTACATTGCTTGTAGTTGTTGACATGTACTGTGTGATGGGTGTGTGACACACTCATTGAATGTGCTCCTGTTCTGTCTCCCACCCCTAGGTCCCTACAGGCCCTCCGGATTCCATTTCCATGCCACGCATCAGGTGCCTTTCCGCCCAAGGTGGCCGTTGTATTCCGTACAATAAAGACACAGGGCACAAACAGCAGTTAGTGAAAAAGGTGCATTTATTACAAACTGTGACATGTGATTGTGTGTAAGGTGATGACAAAAGTGGTGCGTGCAGTGACAATGAGCTGTCGGTCATGGCTGCGTGATGATCAGGGTGTACCCACTGGTTCTATGTCCATAGTCCAACACACACATGCCATCCAGATGGCTGTGTGGAGTGGGATCGTAGAGCAAGTCAATGCAGTGGCTGGTCAAGGAAGGCTGGCGGAAGGCTGGCTGGCTGCCTCACTTGCGACTGGAGCGTGCGAAGTCCTCCCGGGAGATCTGTTTCCTCTTCGGACGGCCCCTTCCACGTTTGGGAGGGGGTGTGTGGTGGCGACCTGCTGGTGGTGGGTGAGGTGTGCTCACTGGCTGTGGACGCAGGGGAAGTGGACACTGCTGCCCGAGCCTGCGCCCTAGCAGGTGGTGGCGGAGGTGGTGTTGCTGGCCTTGCCTGTGACCCCACCGCCACCACCAGCTGGCCCATGAGGTCCACGAGTTGGTCCATACGGGACACGAATTGGCCCATATGGGCGTCCATGGACCTCAGCACCCCCAGCACCTCCCGCGTGTCAGTAGCAGACCTGGCCCATTGTCCTTGGGCCTCTTCATAGGCCCCAAGGACTCTGGCCATTTGAGGCAGGGCATGGCTCCCAGGGGAGGCTGGCGTTTCCCTGACCCTGCTCCTCCTACCAGTCCTGCTGCCACCGGCCTGCCCACTAGCCACATTGCTCACCACGGTCCTCGCTGTGGCTCCCAGGGTGGATCCAGTCGGCCGGGCCACCACCTGCGCTGGGGCTGGTGCCAGCGGAGACGTGGTGGTGGTGGAGGCGGTGGTGGTCGGTGCGGCGATGGTGGCGGTTGCGGCAGTGGTAGTGGCCGCAATGACCGTGGGTGTGGCCGCAACGACAGTGGCAGCAGGGGACTGGGACTGTTCAGCATCCCTGGATGATGGGTTGGTGGGTAGGAGGGGTCCTGGGGAGCGGCTGGGCCCTGCCACGCCAGATGGGCCAGCTTGGTGGTCCGTGTCCGAAGAGGTGGACAGATCCTCCAGATCCGTGTGTCCTCGTTGGGGGCTTGTAGGCTGGCTGTGCTGGCTGCTGTCTCCATCCCCAGCGTCCAGCAGTTCGTCACCTGTGGAGAGAATGAGATTTGTTATTGTGTTGCACCTGGCGAAGTATGTATTAGTCGTCTGACATTGGCAGTTCGTGCAATCTCGTACATGGGTTTCCCGGAGGCGAGTGTGTGGCTGTGGCATCTGTAGGTGTGTGTGCTAGGCAATGGGACTGTGTGCTGTGCACATGTGGCATGGGACGGATTGGCCATGCCGATGGGTGTGTTGCTTTGCCCCTACTCATTGTGACTCTGGTGTATGCGGGCTCCTGGCCCATCCTGGGTCTGGTTTGTACTTTGCTTTTGGAGTTCAAATGGAACGCTTAGGAACGCATATGGCAACATGGGGGCCATGCCCCAGATTCGCATTTGGGAGGGAATATGCTTTTGGGGTTCAAATGGAACGCTTAGGAACGCATATGGCAACATGGGGGCCATGCCCCAGATTCGCATTTGGGAGGGAATATGCTTTTGGGGTTCAAATGGAACGCTTAGGAACGCATATGGCAACATGGGGGCCATGCCCCAGATTCGCATTTGGGAGGGAATATGCTTTTGGGGTTCAAATGGAACGCTTAGGAACGCATATGGCAACATGGGGGCCATGCCCCAGATTCGCATTTGGGAGGGTATATGCTTTTGGGGTACATGCTGTGAGCCATGGGTGCCGAACGTGACATGTGTTGTGGCAGCATGACAGTGCATGGTCTGAGGTGTGTGCATGCCTGACATGCCCTGCATATTTGCTGTCTGTTGTGGTTACTGGACATGGCATTGGACGCATCGTTATGAGTGAGTGATAGTTGTGTGCCAGCCAACGTATTGCAGTTGTCCCATCTCCTTGGTGTGCGTGCTGCCCTGTGCCATGTGCATCACTGCAGTGCTCGGGGGGTGTGGCCCATGTTGTGTGTTGTTGCTCACAGTGTGTCGTGCGCTTAATTGACTTCTGGCACATGGTTGGGCATGGGCATGTGTCTTAGCGTGACTGCTGTATGTGTGGCAGCTGTGCGGATGACATGCCTTTCATGAGACTGGGGCTGACGGATGGGATGGATGGTATGTTGTATGTGCATGGTGTGTCTGTGTGTTTGATGGGTTCAGTGGTGTTCGTGTGCATTTCTGTTGTTCCGCTCTGTTGCGTCTAGTGTTGTTTGTCTTACATAGGCGTAGTTGTGGGGTGTGTGGTTGACAGGCAGTAGGGGCTACATGGACAGGACTTCAATGGTGTTTCGGTTGTGTGTGATGAGTTGCACAGTGGCTGCCGTGTGGGACTATATTCAGTGTGGCTTGTGCATGCAGACGTGGCTCCTTGGGTGTTGCTATGTCTGTGATGGGTCATGTGGGGTGTGAGTCTGCTGTTCATGTCCGTGTGCACATTGTTCACTTGTTCGTGACGGTGGGCGGTGCTGCGTGTTCGTGTGCTACGTGACATGTCCCATGTGTTGGTGGTGTTATGGTCCTCATGCCTCCAGTAATCCAGCCCTGTCCAGTTTCCCACCTGCAAGTTGTTCGTGCGTGCACTGTACTGGATGCCACATGGCTCTTAGCGGGGGGTGCTCCATGTTGCAGGTCTGTGGGGGTGGGGGGTGTAGTGGGTCGTGGGGGTGGCTGTACACCCACTGACACCGATTGCTGTGGACCGTGATGTCTGCCTTTCGGCTGTCGTTGTGCACTGCGGTGGCTGACACGTGGGTGTGGGGTGTGGGGGATGCTCCTCCTTGCTGTGCTGTGGGACTGGGGACTGGTGTGTGTTGTACTTGGGCTGTCCCCCTCCGACCCACTGCACTTTGTGTTCCTGCCACTTACCTGTTACTTGTCGGTTGGTGCAGCTGTGCCTGACACATGGGTGTGGGGAGTGCTCCACCTTGCTGGTCTGTGGGAGTGGGGGCCTGGTGGGTGTTGTACTTCAGCTGTCCCCCTCCGACCCACTGCACTTTGTGTTCCTGCCACTTACCTGTTACTTGTCGGTTGGTGCAGCTGTGCCTGACACATGGGTGTGGGGAGTGCTCCACCTTGCTGGTCTGTGGGAGTGGGGGCCTGGTGGGTGTTGTACTTCAGCTGTCCCCCTCCGACCCACTGCACTTCGTGTTCCTGCCACTTACCTGTTACTTGTCGGTTAGTGCAGCTGTGGCGGACACATGGGTGTGGTGGGTGCTCGTTGTGGCGCTTCTGGCATATTTGGGGACCTGTTGGTGGTTACGTGGCTGGCTTAGTGTACACATGTCCCCACGCATCTTACAGTTGTTCGGTTTGGCCTGTGTGTGGTAGTGTCTGTTGCATGTGCGTGTGATGTGTTGTGTATTGTGTGCTGGACATGGGGGTGTTTGTCCCTGGGAGCTGTGGCATGGTGGTTGCGCATGTGTGTACATAGCGGTGTGCTGGTATACATTAGTTTGTACTTACCAGCCTCCACTCCCCCTGCTAATCCGGCGAGGATCTCCGGATGGATTACGACTCGCACCTTCTCCTCCCACGCTTTGAAGGTCTTAAAGAGCGCGGGATTCCCTCCGCCAGTGACGGCAGCCAGCTCTCTGTTTTTGCCCTCCTTCTTCTTGACCAGGCTCTTTACGTCATTCCAACGTTTGTTTATCTCGGTTCTGTTCCTGGGCAGGGTCCCGACTGCATTGACCTGGTCTACGATCCGGGTCCACATTCTGTTTCTGGTGGCTAGTGGTGTGTGCTGGACCATGTTCCCATAGATTTGTGGGTACACCTTGATGATCTCGTCGACCATGACCGTCAGCTCCATGGGCGTGAACTTGGGCATCCTTTGTGGTGCCATGGTGTTTGTGGTGCTGGTGCGGTGTGTGTTGTGTAATGTGCAGGGGGTTTGTGGTGCCGGTGTTTGGTGGTGGTGGTGGTGGTTGTGATGTGTGCGTTTCTGTGGTGTGCTGCTGTCCTTGCTGTGTCACTGTGTCCTCTCCTCTCCTCTCTGGTTTGCAATGTAGCAAGGGGTTGTGGTCTGTGGGAGTGCTGCTTTTGTACTCACCTATGTGGGTGTGTCCTCATGGTCTGTTGTTTTCAGGTGTGTTGTGTCTGGGGTTCTGGCCTTTGTATTTTTTGTTTGTCCGGGGGGTGTTTTCGGGATGTGTACTGTGCTTGTGTATTTGTGCGTGCCTTGCTGTGTGGACTTGTTGGCCATGTTGTGTGCTATTGGTTTTGTGTGCGGATGGTTTCTGTGCAGGTACGTGGGCGCCATGGCTTCTGCCGTGTCGATTCTCATCGGCGTTGTTTGCGCTGGCGGGCGGTATATTTGTTGTTTTTCCGCGCTCATGGCGGTGCGATCGTAATTTCACGTGCGGTGTGTCGGCCGTGTGGGCGGGCGGTTTTGTGTTGTCGTGCGTGTTTCCGTCCGTGGCGGGCGGTTTGACTCCGACTCGGACGATGGCGGGCGGTATTTTGTATGATTTTTCGCCGATGGCGGTTTTCAGTTTGTGTACTCATAATGGCGTGGTCGGTTTTCAGGCGGTGTGTGCGGGCGGATTTTTGCCGCTTCCATGCCTGGCGGATTTTTTTACGCCGGGTATCGTAATGTGCCCCTTAATTATATTAAATCCATTGATTATTTTTTATTTATTAATATTTGTTTAATTGAGATTTTATAGTTTTAAATGTGTAAAGTAATTTATTATTAATTAATTAATAATTGGTTGTTAATTTATTTTAATTAATTGGTAATTAATTATGGTAATTGTGTAATTAATTTAAGGTGTGTGTTGTGGTGTTTATAGGTGTAAAGGGTGGGAAGTAATTTATTTTTAATGTATGAATTAATAATTGTTTGTTAATTAATTTTAATTAATTAATTGGTAATTAATTATGGTATTTGTGTAATTAATTTTAATAGGGATAAAGGGTGTTAAGTAGTTTATTTATTTTTTATCATAAATCTTTTGTTAATTAATATTAATTACATGTATTAACATTTTATTATGGTAATTGTGTAATTAAGTGTGTGTTGTTGTGTTTATAGTAGTAAAGGGTGGGAAATAATTTGTGTTTAATTAACTAATATATAGTTATTAAATAATGTTAATTATTTGATATTTATTTTGGGTAATTGTTTATTTTTTGTGTGTTGTTTCTACTTTTAAAGGGGTATTATTAGTTGTTAATAGTTTTTATGTTGAAAATAAGTTTTAATTGTTTTTTATTATTTTATAGTTTAATTTAGGTGTGTTGTGGATATTATAGTGTTAAAGTGTGTGTAGTCAATTAATGTTTATTAGTTTTATTTATTAATAATAATAATAATAATAATAATAATAATAATAATACAGCCATTTATAGAGCGCGAACAGCTACCTCCAAAGAGGTGTCCTGGCGCTATAGCAGCAGGTGGTACGCGAGGATCACGCAACGGCCGAGGCTTCCAGGCCATTAGTCTAGGTTAAAGAGCCATGTTTTTTCTGCTTTCCTGAATTGTGTTTCAGAGGCAATCTGGCGCAAGGCAGTTGGCAGGGAGTTCCATAACATGGATGCACCAAGCATGAAAGAACTGCCACCCAACCGAGCTTTCTTGACTCGTGGGGTGCAAAGCAGGTTCTGAGAATTAGACCTCAGTGAGCGAGTCTGTTTGTAGGCGCCAAGCCTCTGTTTCAAATAGCTTGGGCACGTTCCATGGATTGAATGAAAAGCTAAGGTTAAGCCCTTATATTTAATTCTATTGGCTACCGGCAACCAATGTAGTTCCTTGATATGCGGAGAGATATGCTGCCGAAAAGGGACATGTCTAATTAATCTCGCAGCCGCATTCTGAACCATTTGGAGTTTCTTAACAAGGTAGGTCGGTAAGCCCAAGTAGAGGCCGTTCGGGTAGTCCAGACGGGAAGTCACTGTGGCATGGACTACGACCAGGCGGCAATTCTCTGGCAGTAGATGTAAAAATTTCCGCAGGTTTCTCAAACTGCCGAAGCAAGCAGCTGTCACCTGCTGAATTTGGGCCGAAAAAGATAAGTCAGCCTGCCACTTTACTCCCAAATTTTTGGCAATGCCAACTGGAATGGGGGGTGAACCCATTTCCACCGGCCACCAAAGGTCTGCAGCAGGGAGGTGGTTTATACCAAAAAACATTACTTCCGTTTTTTCGGCATTAAGTTTGAGTTTATAAAATAATATTTTTTTAATTGATTATTAATTATGTTAATTATATAAGTACATTTAATTTAAAATGTTGAAGTGTTTTGTTTTTGGTGTGGTGTTATAGGGTAGGAAATTAAATAAATACATTTATGTATTAATTAATTTTTTTGTTTGTAAATATTTTCAAGTTTAAACTTTTTTTGTATTTATTATTTTATTTTATATAATATTTGTAGGTTTTTGTAATATGTAATTCATATTATAATATGTTTTCTTTTAATATATTTAATATAATTGATTTTACATTTTTTAAATATTGTTTATTTATTTTTATGATTTAAAAAAAATATATATATATTGTTTTAACTGTTTGAGTGTGAATAGTAATTTTTGTCTCTCCGCTATCCAACACTTTTCCTAATGTTGCACTCACTAGAGTGGGAATAGTAATTTTTACCTCTCCGCTATCCAGCACTTTCCCTAGCGTTGCACTCACTGAAGTGGGAATAGTATTTTTTACCCGTCTGCTATCCACCACTTTCCCAACTGTTGCACTCACTGGAATTGGAATAGAAATTTTTACCCCTCCGCTATCCAACACTTTCCCTACTGTTGCAACTACTGGAATGGGAATAGTAATTTTTACCCCGCTGCTATCAAGCACTTTCCCTACTGTTGCACTCACTGGAGTGGGAATAGTAATTTTTACCCCACTGCTATCTACCACTTTCCCTACGGTTGCACTCACTGGAATTGGAATAGCGATTTTTACCCCTACGCTATCCAACACTTTCCCTACTGTTGCACCTACTGGAGTGGGAATAGTAATTTTTACCCCTCCGCTATCAAGCACTTTCCCTACTGTTGCACTCACTGGAATGGGAATAGTAATTTTTACCTGTCCGCTATCCAACACTTTCTCTACTGTTGCACTCATTGGAGTGAGAATAGTAATTTTAACCCCTTTGCTATCCAACACTTTCCCTACTGTTGGACTCACCGGAGTGGGAATAAATATTTTTACTCCTCCGCTATCCAACACTTATTCTACTGTTGCATTCAGTGTAGTGGGAATAGTAATTTTTACATATCCGCTATCCAACATTTTCTCTACTTTTGCACTCTTTGGAGTGGGAATAGTAATTTTTGCCCCTCCGCTATCCAACACTTTCTCTACTGTTGCTCTCACTGGAGTGGGAATAGTAAATTTTACCCCTCCGCTATCCAACACTTTCCCTACTGTTGCACTAACTGGAGCTGGAATAGTTATTTTTACCCCTTCGCTCTCCAACCCTTTCCCTACTGTTGCACTCACTGGAGTGGGAATAGTAATTTTTACCCCTTCGCTTTCCAGCATTTTCCCTACTGTTGCACTCAGTGGAGTGGGAATAGTAAATTTTACCCCTCCGCTATCCAACACTTATCCTACTGTTGCACTCAGTGGAGTGGGAATAGTAATTTTTACCCCTCCGCTATCTAACACTTTCCCTACTGTTGCTCTCACTGGATTGGGAATAGTAATGTTTACCCCTCCGCTATCCAACACTTTTCCTACTGTTGCACTTACTGGAGTTGGAATAGTACATTTAATTCCTCTGCTATCCAACACTTATGCTACTGTTGCGCTCACTGGAGTGGGAATAGTTACCGTCATATATAACTTTGTTTGGAGTCATAAAAAACATCCATAAAAGCAGTTGTACAAAGAGAAAACATACATCAATGTAATTTCTTACATCTGATAAAATACAATTATGTACATTAAAAGACAATATAAACATGAGCTCAGATTATTAAAACATATAGCTGCCAGATTTTTCATTGAACGTTTCTTTAAATATATTCCTATAGTTATTAAAATACAGTAGTACGATGTTTTTCATATTCGTTTCCAATTTCTCTTACTCCCACGGCTCGTACTACCTGTGCCCCTCGAGTATATACTCTTTTTGCCGTATTCCGCAACAAATCTCTAACATTGGCAATGATTGCAAAAACAAATATGCTGGACGACATTGTGTAAAACATAATTGTCTAATCATCGGAGAGACATACCGTTTCCTATATTGGGTATAACATTTACAAAAAAGAACTGCGTGCATAGTGATCTGGGGCATCCTGTCATCACAGGGACAGTTTATCAGTTTTGTGGACCAGTCATTCATAGTAGGGAAACTACATAACTGATGGAATATGCCCACTCTTAAAAGTGTAAGAACAAACCTATGCTGTGCATTTAAAACAGTTTTAATAAGGCTGCATATTAAAAGTAGTTAATATGAATAGATTTTTTAAAACACTGGGTTTTGGGAGTTTAATAATCAGTTTGAGATTTTCCAAATGTGTCATAGCTACCTTTTTCAATGTTTTTCTACTGATAGTAACCAACAGTTCCGGTTTCTCAAAGTATTCAGGATGGGCCATGTCACAAAAAAACGCTGGACGTACGCCAACCATGCAATGCGTGAATATGATGTTGATTTAAGACAATCACCTATTATTGCTCGATTGAGATCTGTGTATTCCTAGGTCCAGATTTTATGCCACAGCAGAATTGGTTCTAACTTAATTACGTTTGTAATTGAAGGGGCACCAAGTTTGGTATGGGATACGTATACTGACTTACTTTTGGGGGTTGCTAAAAAGTATCTAAAAAATTCATTTTCTATTAATTGCAGCTCTGCACATTTCTTGTGTCCCCATATGCCCGCCCCGTAAAGTGCTATGCTAAGGCATTTCGTTTTATATATCTTTATCATCGTCTCAGGTGGATTGGAGCCCAGTCATCTTGCAAAGCTTCTGAGAGCCCAACAGACCTTGCTAAATAGTGTCTTTCTATTGTCGAGGGCCTTGTTCCATAAACCATCCTTGTTGAATAAGACTCCAAGGTAAGAGAAAGTGTTCGTGAAGCCAATCTTTGTTCCGTTTATTATTATTTCTCTACATTTCATGTTATTCTTCCAGCACATCATGATAAAAGTTTTTGATTGGTTGACTTGGAGACCCAGTTCCTTCATATATTCGACAAAGTTGGTGAGCATTGACTGTAAGGCTAATGGGGTGCGAGCTATGAGAACTGCGTCGTCAGCGTAGAGGAGGGCTGGGACAGGACGCGTACCTATTTGTGGGAGGTCTTTTGAGGCTGCCACAAGCTCCTCCCCCACGCTGTTTAAATATAATGAAAACAGGAAAAGGGCCAGGACGCACCCCTGTCTCACCCCTCTCTCCACACCGAAAGCTTCAGTGAATTCTCCTCTAACCTTGGCTCTACACCCCGAAAATAAGTCTCTCAGGAAGCTATGTCTTTCAGTTTTGACCAAAGCTTGGCGTGTATTACGCATTTTAAAGCAGATGAAAGATCGACAAAGGCTAGGTAAATCTTCCCCTTTTTAATCTTGGCATATTTTCCAATTAACATATTTAAATTGAGACTCTGTTCTATCGTCTCAATCCCGGGACGGAAGCCATACTGCAAGTATGACAATTTACCGTGTCATTCTGCCCAATGCTGTAATCTCTCCAAGATTATACGTCCCACTATCTTTGCTAGGGAGCCAATCAGGGAGATTGGTCTATAACATGCTGGGTTTAGGCGACCTCCTTTTGTGAGATAGGTGCAATGATTGATTCTCCCCACGATGACAGAAAACCTGCAGTACAACTGGCCCTCAATACTAGGGTCAACAAGGGTCCCCACAAGATGATGTTATCTTTGTACAAGTCAACTGGGATTGCGTCTGGTCCTGGCGCTTTGCTGCTTTTACTTGCTTGGATCGTGTTGCTGACTTTCACCAGGGAAAAAGGAGCAATGGAGGCAGTTTGACAAGGGATTACATTCTCGTTTTCAGTTTGTCCCTGCTCCCGTGTATTTATTGTGGCAGGTACAGAATAAATACTGGCAAAATGCTTGATCCATTCTTCCTCCAATATTACAAGCTTGATCCTAGGAGCCTCATCTGTACTCCATGGGGAGGAGTTAATTACCTTCCAAAAAGTTCTGTCATCATTATTAGCACTTGCCTCCTGTAGGGTCTCCCAGGCACTCTCTCTTAGGTGTAGTTTCCTCCTCGTCACAGCCTGTTTGTATTCTACTCTGCATTGGTGGACCTCGCTGGTGCTCCTAGGTGTTTTATGTAATGCCTACTTCAAGCGTTTGTGGGCTTTAGTGCATAAGGCATCAAACCACCCCTTTTCCCACTTTTTTACTTTCCCTCTACTGACAAAAGGACTCTCCTTTACGCCCTGTGAATTAGTCATGAAGGCCGCAATGATTTCATTGGAGGTAGTGGTGTCATTTAAGCATAGCTCAAAGGCTTCTTTATTGTTGCTTCTCAGTTGTTTAAGAATTCCTTCCGGGATAATTTGTGTCCAGCGCAAGGTGTAACCACTGCGCCATGCTAGTTCAATACCATGGGATGATTTTTCGTGCACTTGTTTGAAAAAAGGTACCGACGATAGTTGCAGGCTCAGAGGAAAGTGATCACTTAGTGAAATCGAGTGTGTACAAAAACTGAAAGTAAGAATAGTTATTTTTACCTCTTTGGTATGCAACACTTTCCCTACTGTTGCACTGATTGTATTGTGAAATGTAAGTTTAAATATTTTTCGATAGTTTAATGTTTTAATTTGTATAAGATTTTTAAAAATATTTTGTCATTATTATATATTTGTATTTTTTATGTTGTTTTAAACTTTTAACGTAAATTAAAATTAATAGTTTATTAATTGTTTTCAAGTAAATATATATGTATAAATTAATTTGTGTGTTTATTAAGTTTATTTGTTATATTTTATTAAAATGTATATTACATTTATTTTATTTAGTTAAAATTATATTTAATATTTAATAGATATTATTTATTTTATATTGATATAAAAGTCAATATTTTATGCATCTATATTTTTACATCGATATTTTTTGTTGATATTTTTGCACTTACCTGTTTAAGTATAGGAGTCGATATTTTTGTTGTCTATATTTTTTGCTCAATATTTTTAACATCGATATTTTTTACATCGATGTTGTGTCAGTGAAACCTCATAGATTACAGCCCTGAGGAAGTCATAGGGGTACACACCCATTGATGAAACACGTGTTGGCTGGCAGAAGAAATCGAATAAAAAGAAAAACTGAAGAATACAAGAAATTTGTGTTTATATGAAATTGCGTGTGCTAGAAGACTTATGTTTGTATTTTGTCTCACAGTGGATCCAGGGTTGACATCCTTTCTTCTTTAGCACCGCACTAGTATAACACGCTAGAACAACTGTGTGTACTGTGTCGTGAAGCCAGTAGCGGCCCGTGGTGGTAGTGCTGCCGGGCGGTGACGTGGGGCGGGGGTAGTAAACTATGGAATACGGCCGCATAGAGGTAAGTAAACATATAAATAAATAAAACGAATTTCGTTGCCCGCGCTGCAACGCCAGATGCGATGCGGCGCGCGCAACGGAATTTATTTATTTATATGTTTACTTACCTCTATTCGGCCGTATTCCGTAGTTTACTACCCCCCACCCTGCCCCTCCCCCGCCCCACGTCACCGCCCGGCAGCACTCCCACCACGGGCCGCTACTGCGTGAAGCGCCGTATCACCTTATTATCTCCCCTGTGTAGTCAATCTTTAAAGCCGATTTGCTCTTTCTATGTGTGCTGCAAAATGCAGCACACATAGAAAGAACAAAAATTAGGAGAAATACAAATATTTCTCCTCATTTCGCCAATGTAACGCCTGCACTCCATTTATTATGATGCATCGGGGCAAACTGAGTGCTGGAGTGTGAGGCAGTGTGCGCCCACCCCCTTCTATTTGAAAAGGCTCCCTTGAGCTAACGAGCTGACGAGCTCTGGTTGATGCACCTGCGCCCAGCGAGTGGTACTGAGACCTGAGAAGACTTTGGGCAGCATTTCCAGCATCCCCCAAAAAAATGTGTTGCTCTCTACTGAAGAAGGACAATTATCCTGAAACACGTGTCTAGAGATACACCGCATTAGCTGCACCAACAAGGGTGAAAAACTAAAGCCTGACACCGAAGAAAGTGTTATCATGCACTGCATTTATTATGATGCATCGGGGCAAACTGAGTGCTGGAGTGTGAGGCAGTGTGCGCCCACCCCCCTTCTATTTGAAAAGGCTCCCTTGAGCTAACGAGCTGACGAGCTCTGGTTGATGCACCTGCGCACAGCGAGTGGTACTGAGACCTGAGAAGACTTTGGGCAGCATTTCCAGCACCCCCCAAATAAATGTGGTGCTCTCTACTGAAGAAGGACAATTATCCTGAAACACGTGTGTAGAGATACATAGCACTGGCTGCACCAACAAGGGTGAAAAACTAAAGCCTGACACCGAAGAAAGTGTTATCATGCACTGCATTTATTATGATGCATTGGGGCAAACTAAGTGCTGGAGTCTGAAGCAGTGTTCGCCCACCCCCCTTCTATTTGAAAAGGCTCCCTTGAGCTAACGAGCTGATGAGCTCTGGTTGATGCACCTGCGCCCAGCGAGTGGTACTGAGACATGAGAAGACTTTGGGCAGCATTTCCAGCACCCCCCAAAAAAATGTGTTGCTCTCTACTGAAGGACAATTATCCTGAAACACGTGGGTAGAGATACACAGCACTGGCTGCACCAACAAGGGTGAAAAACTAAAGCCTGACACCAAAGAAAGTGGTATCATGCACTGCATTTATTATGATGCATCGGGGCAAACTGAGTGCTGGAGTGTGAGGCAGTGTGCGCCCACCCTCCTTCTATTTGAAAAGGCTCCCTTGAGCTGACGAGCTCTGGTTGATGCACCTGCGCCCAGCAAGCGGTACTGAGACCTGAGAAGACTTTGGGCAGCATTTCTAGCACCCCCCAAAAAAATGTGTTGTTCTCTACTGAAGAAGAACAATTATCCTGAAACACGTGTCTAGAGATACACAGCACTGGCTGCACCAACAAGGGTGAAAAACTAAAGCCTGACACCGAAGAAAGTGTTATCATGCACTGCATTTATTATGATGCATCGGGGCAAACTGAGTGCTGGAGTGTGAGGCAGTGTGCGCCCACCCCCCTTCTATTTGAAAAGGCTCCCTTGAGCTAACGAGCTGACGAGCTCTGGTTGATGCGCCTGCGCCCAGCGAGTGGTACTGAGACTTGAGAAGACTTTGGGCAGAATTTCCAGCACCCCCAAAAAAATGTGTTGCTCTCTACTGAAGAAGGACAATTATCCTGAAACACGTGTGTAGAGATACACAGCACTGGCTGCACCAACAAGGGTGAAAAACTAAAGCCTGAAGGTTGATGCACCTGCGCCCACCCCCCTTCCTTCCTGCACATAAACCATATTTAAAGTTGATGTGCTCTTCTATGTGTGCTGCAGAATGCAGCAGACATAGAAGGAGCAAAAACGTGGAGAAATAAAGCATTTCTCTTCATTGCGCCAATGTAATGCCTGCTATTCAGTGACACTAGTTTTTGGCGCTGCTTCAGATATACAGATCCTTGTAAATCCGGGGCAGCGTCAAAAAGCATTGACCATTGCTGTGGAACACCCACAGCGACACCCACTGCACGCCCCTTTCATGCAGATACCTGCATGAAAGGGGAGGCTATTTACAAAGCGGTGTTAAGCCACGCAAAGTGGCTTAACATCGCTTTGTAAATATGGAGCAGGGCATTGGGCCACTGAAACGTCGGAAAAAGTGATGTTCCGGTAGCACAATGCCCTTGTGAATATGCCCCTTTATGTTAAACTGAACCCACTAAGTCGCAAAATTAACCCTAGCTCAATCCGTATGACACTAAACAGACAGGCTTACCTACGTAATGTATTCAGGCAGTACCAAAACAGTAAAAAAGTCAGAACTGTAATATTTAATAAATAAAATAACAAATAATTCAATAAGATGAACTGGGGATATGAGATTTTTAAATTGCAGGTGAAAATCGCACCAAAAAGCAGAAAGCTCCAATGGCAGTCAAACGTTGTGGTAGACCAGGACCAAGGCGCGATTTGATAACAATCTTGATGGAGGATAAGTTGGATAAACCAAGTGGATTTGTCATAGTTAAAGGAGAAAACAAGTGAGAAAGAAAGTTTCTGAATCCCATTTCAGAAAGGGACTTTGTCACTTTCTTGTAGAAAAACAGAAAATTTTCAGCAAGAAATTACCAAAACTCCAGTAGGACCATCCTCCTTTAGGTACTCGGACTTCAGGTCCAGAGCAGCGGCTACAGTTTGAGTGGCATCCGGAGCAGGGAGGATTATTCTTCTCAAAAAGGGACAATTTCTTATTTTGCATTGGGATTTAGAAGAAATTTCAACGTCCCAATGCAAAATTGGCCTTTGCTGTTTTTTCAGAAGTCTTTGTGCAGTGCGAAAACAAAATCCAATCCTATGCTCTCCAACTGCCGGTCAGATACTTTTCCCAGTGGGTCCCCTTGAAACTCTAGACCTCTGGAGGAAATGTTTTCAGTAGTTTCCAAAACTTCTTCTGGTGCCCAAACAAACTCAAGAGTACAACTCCAAGGGGAAGGTAACTAGTGACTCTTAGGGTGCCAGGCAGAGTTCAACAGCAAAGTTCAATCTGGTGCTTGCCCATGCTTGGCTGGGCTCCTCAGTGAAAAGGCCTCTTGCAGCTAGTTGTGTCCCTGTAGGCACACAGGAGGTCGGCCGCGGCTCCTTGGAGTTGACATCTCTGTCCTGGGCACAGACGGAGAAGTCCAGTCCTTTAGGGCACCTCTCAGGTCACAGGCAGTAGGTCCAGGCCTCGTCTGATCTTTTGCAGGTCCACAAAGTATTCTGTGGATGGTCCCATTTACAGTTGCCATTCACTATTGGGTGGGAGTGAGTCCTGGGCACTCCATAATAAGTGGGGTAAAAGTTTGCAGGCCCTAGCCTACCTACTTTTTCAGAAGTTACTGTTTGCCTTACTGCAAACAGGCCCAAAATGCAATGTGTCAGGGCAATTCCAAGATGGCTAAACTCTTCAGCCACATTAAATCTGGGCTCTGGGAGTTGGGGGTGGTTAGGGGAGTGTACTATGGAAATTCCTAGTTTACTTCCACATCTAAGACTAAAATCCAGTTTGAAGAAGTCCCTGAAGCCACATGAAAAAATTAGACAGATGTCTGGTAAGACAAAGCAGGGTCCTTCAGCAATCAGACAGAGGATACACAAGCATTATCATCTGGTCCTGTTTGATCCTTTTAAGAATGAAAATGATTTACATGTGCCTCAGACAGGCCTTGCAAGCAGGATTTGATAGTGTTGTGCCAAAAGGAGGATCCTCACCCCCAACCTGAATGTGCAACTGAGCTCCGAGGTGTCATACCGGCCCATTCAAATCAACATGTCAATCAAATTGGTATATTGTGCGGCTCGTGGAAGGAATATCACACCTCTTATAGGCAGGGCAGCAGGGGAAGACCAGGGCTAATTAGCCACAATGGCTTAGGGAAGTAAATATAACTTTTCAGAAAGTTATATTCCCTAACTAGTTAGAAAGAAATCAGAATTTACTAATGGATTCGATTTTTTAATACAGTTAGGAAAGGTACTTGGACTTTTCCTGTAGTGGTTTCATTCTGGACAATGCAGAAATAATGATTTAATCTGCTTTATTAGATTGTTCCATATAAACAGCTAAGCCCAATATAGTGTAAGAGGATTTGGCAACTTAAGCATTGCTGGTACATGCTATCATTAATTGAGGCACGTACCACTTTGAGCCATTATTCACCCTACCTTATGGGCAATAAGGCAATTTTAGCACTTAGAAGTCAGTTTTTAGGCCTGTAAAAAACATGTTTACAGGTCTTTCTGAAAAGATGAGAGTTTGCAGGCTTTAGCGGACCTGGCCTCAGGCGAGAACTGGGTCATATTTTCAAGGTCACAAAGTGGATGGCACACTATAGTGCTACAGTCCACATGTACCGTTTAATTTTATATGCCATAGGTTTAGTGGTACCATATACAATGGGCCTATAGTGAAATGAAAAAAAGAAAATGTTTTTTCAAGACAACTTTGACTTTGTTTTAGGGGTTAGAGCAAATACACTGGCACTGGATAGCAGTGTCCCAGGGTTCGAGTTCAAAGTTACCTGTAAGTGAGTGCCCATAAAAATGAAAAACTGAAGGTGACTATCCAAAAAGGGGTCGCTTTGCCACAGAGCAACAGAAGATATAATCCATGATGAGAAGTGCAGGCTGGGCATATGGGTGACATTATGGAAAATAATGTGCATGGCATATCAAGGTTATAACCCATGGACAACTGCTCAAATGTAAGTAAATGGGCAAACAAGACTCATCATCATCAATGCTCTTTATTTCGCTATGTATTCATAGCATATAAAGTGCAAAAATATATCTTATGGTACAAATGTTGTTAAAAACTTAACACAAGTACATTCATTTATTAAATAAAACAGAAGACAATAAAAAATCCCTTAAAAACCTTAAATCATAATTCATTTTTTCCAGTGCATAAAGCCATATCATTAAAATCATGTAAACAGTGCCTCTATTAAAATCATGTAAACAATGCATCTATTATCATGCATCATAGGGTAGCTGGGCTCTTCTTAATCTTCATTGCTCCCAAAGTAATGAAGACAGAGAATAACATACTAAGGAGTCAGCCAACATTTGAAAGAAATATAGGGTTGGTCGGCAGAGCCTAAAGTTATGTTTGCGCAAAATTGATAATAATAAATCTCTTCCTAAGGGCATGATAAAAGCTGCAGAAGAAGAGTATATGTGAATCTGTCTGCATAGACATCCTGTTACAGGGGCATTGGGTAAGGTCACTTGCCAAATGAACGTTGCTGGGATAACCTAGCATCAGAGGGATATAATTTAGTTGAAACCTCGCCAAAATGAATGGGTGTTGGGGGTTAGACACGGAGGCTAAATAAGAATTGAAAATCTGAGTTATGGGAGAGGACTTTTGGGAGAGTATTACAGTGGCTTTTCATACTGTTATTCTCCTTTCTTTTATAAGCCATTTTTTGTAAGAAGATTTCTTTAATCCTCACCTTAGAGATGAGGGCACAACTCGATGGGTTCTCAAATAGTTCTGCTAGACCAAGAGCCCTCAATGTGCACTTGACATACTGCGGCCACATGATCCAACTTTAAACAATCCCTAAGAATAATCTGGTTCAGGCTCACTGTCTCCCTTCGCCATACTGAGTGCCACAATAAGATAGGAGCGAGACAAACAATGTCTGAAAGATATGGGGCATCTAGTTCAGCATGACAATTATAATTTGATCAAATAAGCGATACAGCTAACAGCCTTTTAAAAAAGCCATCTTCCTTACACTGGAGAGAACTGGTGCCCGCAATGCTCCATACCCTTGCCCCATATGTGGCTACAGAAATTGCTTTTGCCTCATACACGTTCAATATTTCTGGGATAGGTTTAGAGCCAAGTTTTTTAATAAAAGAAGAGATGACCAAAATACTAGTAGAAGTACTCTGTTGGCTACCATGTGTTTTTTTCAGGAGTGTTTACCATCAAAGAGGATCCCTAGGTAAGAAAATGTTTCAACCACCTTCATTCTTCTAGAATTTAATATTCAATACATAAGATTTCGCCGCATTAACTGGCAGGTCCAAACTTTGCATAAAACTGGAATACTCCTCTATCAGTTTCTGCAGTACCCTCCTAGTACTAGCTATGAGGACTGCAAAATCTGCATAGAGGAGTAGAGGAGCATAGACAAGGGGACAGAATTGTGGTATGTCTTCTGTAGCTCCTGTCAACGCTGCCTCCACCCTGTTGATATTTAATGAAAATAAAAAGGAGGCCAGGACGCAAGCCTGTCTGATACCTCGATGAATCTCAAGGCCCTTGTACAATCCCCATCCTTCCCATTCCAGACAAAAACGGTGGCATTGGAGTACATCTGACGGATAAACACAATTTATCTATGCCTATACCTTCCATTACTGACCACAGCTTCGAATGGGTGATGCAAGTGAAAGCAGCCGAAAGGTCCATAAAGGCCATATATATGTGGCCTTTCTTTGCCGCTGTATATTTAGCGATTACCATGCTCAGGTTAAGACATTGGTCTATTGTCCTTTTATCTTTTTTAAACTTGTACTTGTGTTTGCATGAGAACATTCCATCCTTCAAACCAGTCCTCTAATCTATTCAGTAAGAGGCGGCACATCAATTTAGCTTTGCCGTCTAGCAAGAAGATAGGTCTGTAGTTATTAGGCGCTGCCTTGTCTCCTTTCTTGAAAATGGGAATTAATATAGTTTTTTTCCAGGATTCTGGCAGTCCCAACTTGCCTACGGCATTAAAATGTTGGTTAATAGTGGGGCCCAGACATCCTTCAGTTCCAGGAAGCAGTATATAGGAACCCTGTCTGGTCCATCGGCTTTAGCAGTACCACACTGAGCCAACCCACGTCTCACCTCTGCCAGTTTAAAGGCCAGGCTGCCACGTTGGCCTGTCAGCCACAAGTCATTTGGGTACGCCGATGGCTCGCCAGTAGGCCCAGATGTTTTCCCATAATGATCAACAAAACTGACTGTCTCATCAAAATGAGTGTCTAGGGATGGGTAATTTCCATCTTTTAAGAATGGGGCGTTTATTACTCTCCTAATCTAACTCTCCGTGCTTCCTTGCACTGTGTACGAATTCTCCGGACCAGGTTCTTGTCTCTTGGTGTTGCCCTCAATGCTTTGTGCTGACGTTTTAGGGCTCTTGAGCATGCAGCGTCAAACCAACTCACTCTTGGGATCTCCTTTATGGTACAGGGTCTCATCAGCTGGCATTTGATTTCTGTCAATAGTTGTTTAAATGCTTCCAACAAACTACCCGGCTCAAGGTTAGAATCTAAGCAACACTTCAATCTGCCTATGGGTCAGGATCGCTGGTAAAAACCTTGCCTTGTCTTCCCTTGCCCACTTTAATAGAAAACCAATTCTCCTTGCTAGAACTGGTTTAGGGACACTAGCTGCAGAGTATTTGCTCTTAACTTCCCATGACATTAGAAATGTAACAGCTGTATGGTCACTGATGTTCAAACACTACTTCTACTTGGGTCAGCAGGCCTCATAGAGTCTTCAAAGCCACTATATAATCAATTGTGGAACCCGTGTTCTGACACCCAAAGATCCTGGTTAATTGCACGGAGTGGGGGTCAACTTGGTTCATTATCTCTAAGTTCCTAATGACTAGCATCCTATGAAGTGCATTGCCATACTCTTTATGACAAAAATGGAGGATCACAAACACCCCATCATTAATCCGCCCACACTGGCTTATGCATCAAGTCGCAACTATGTGCGTTAAAATCACCTACCCACAGTAGGTTGAGCTGCTTGGGTGTTTTTCTTTACAAAGGGAGTCTATCTCTATATCTAGTGAGCTGACAACCACAGCCATATTGCCTTCAAAATAATTATTGTAATAATTTACTAAAATCCAGCACGGATCACTGAGGCCTTCGCATAGCAAGATACAGTAGTTTGGGGATACCATCCAAAATGTTAAAACCTTTATACTAGCTGTACTGGCTACCAGGGTGAGAATACCGCCGCTTGCTCTCCCTGCCCTGGCCGGGGTGGTAAAGGTTTGATATGACCAGAATCCATCCAGAAGAGCCTGGCGTCATACCCGGCCACCACACTTTGCCAGTCAGAGTTTCCCTTTTTTTATACCAGCAACATTCTATGTTATTATCTTTAGCCCAAGTGAGCTCTCAACCCTCAGTTTTGCCATCTTCTGGGGATCAGGGACCGATCTCCCACTCTCCTGTAAAACTGGTGGTTGATTACCCAGTCAGTCACAGTACTCCAAAACTTTCAGTGGTTTTTTGGGCATATGGCTTAGCCGGGATGTGGACGAGATTTGGAGGGCAAATTATGGATATGCGATGGACTGGTTGGAGCCGCGAATTCCAGTTTGGACCAAGCTACCGCTGTCCCTCGCGGGTGGTATTGCGATTGCAAAGATGGTTGTACCTCCTACATTTTTATACCTCTTTGCGAACATTCTGATGCCCCTTACTGCGTGTTTTTTTAAGAGGCTACATTCCAATCTCATTGCACTTACCTGGGCCTGACGTCAGCCCAGAGTGAAATACGAATTGCTGACACTGCCACTGGCATGCAGCGGCCTGGGGGCGCCGGATTTACAGTTATATGCCCTATGTACGCAGGCGAGTTTCCTGCATCACTGGTTGTATCCAACTCCATTTCAGCCACACGTGGCAGTGGAGCGGGATCGTGCGTCACAGTGGCCCTTGTCGACGGCTTTGTTCCAGCAATACAAAGCACCTAAAGGCAAAATAGACCCAGTGGAATGTATGAGGTGAACGTGGGATGGTCTCTGTCACCGGGCAGGACTCACGATGTTACACTCCCCATCGGAGCGATACCAAAGGGGGATGATGGACGGAGCGTTAGAGCAAATCAAACACTCACCCCCAGTCAACTGATCTGGGTTTAATCCATCATCATTCTTTAGCTCACTCCACCACCCCAGTTCAGACATGGCCATATGCAAATCAGTATGACCCTGTGCCTCATGGGAACAGTCCCCATCGGCCCAGCTAGCGGAAAACCCATTGTTCCCCCCATTGCAAGACAGGGGTTCGGCCAGCAGGGCTGCTGAACTGGGAGTTAAAACTATTGCAAATTTGCTCCCAGGGTGAGAGTTTCTTGCATCACTAACCAACCTCTCTGTGTGGGAGCCCACTGCGCAGGACACTCTGCTATACTACCAATTAAGAGCGACTTGCCGGACGATCTATGATATTTTCTCTGCCCCGCCCACCCTCCACGGCACTAGAGCACCTGTATGACACTATGTCCTCCTGAAGTCTTGTCACTAGGCTTTACATGCTCACAATAAAGGCCTCCTGATTGGACACCTCTAGGACGAGGGAGGAGTGGGAGCGGGAGCTCAGATGTGAGGTCCCGGCAGACAGGTGGGAATACTGCTGTGGGCAGATGGAGCGCCTATCCCCCAACTACAGGCTACTACTGATTCACTTCAAGAATGTCCATAAGATATACCATACACCTTTGGAATTGCATAAAATGGAGCTGCTGGAGACTTTTAATTGCAGCTGCTGTTCTGCAGCGGGGCCACCTTTCTAGAAACATTCTAGTGACAGATGGGCCAGAATAGGCTGAATAATTTGGACATGGCCGTTGGGCCACTGCTAACCAGCAGACTTGTGTCGCAAATGTTAAGGGATTGGTGAGACGGGGCGCCGCTTGGACTGCTTGTCCACTACAATTTGCCTGTTATGGTGTGATGGCGATGTATTCTAGCTGTGAATTTGCCATGTAAGGTCTTTGATTGTTAAACAATAAAGTTTTTAAAAAAAAATAAAAAAACTTCCAGTGGCTCAAGCCTGTTATCTGTCCTTACACCGTATCTGGTAGGATCTATATTATGCTTGGTAGGCTGAGGGGGAGGCTGTGGCTAAGAACACAAAGGATCAGACTCCCTCCCTTCCTCTCCAAACCTACAGAGATCAACTGTGGAGTACCCCAAGGATCCTCGCTCAGCCCTACGCTTTCCAACATCTACGTGGCCCCTCTCGCCGCCATCGTCAGACAGCATGGGCTCCGCATAGTATCTTACGCCGATGACACCCAGCTCATCCTCTCTCACGAAGAACCCTGAAAACACCAGACTCAGCTTTCAAGAAGGAATGAAAGATGTCGCAGCCTGGATGAATGACAGCTGCCTAAAACTGAACTTGGAGAAGACCAAGGTCCTCGTCCTTGGTCCCTCCCCCATGGCGTGGGAGAGCTCCTGGTGGCCCAATGCCCTCGGAAATCCAGCCACCCCGACGGACCATGCCCGAAACCTCGGCATCATCCTAGACTCCTCCCTCACCATGACCCGCCAGATCAACGACGTCGCCTCGACCTGCTTCAACTCCCTCCGCATCCTCCGCAAGACTTTCAAGTGGATCCCCCACGAATGCAGAAAGACCGTCACCCACGCACTTGTAACCAGCAAACTGGACTATGGTAACATCCTCTACGCCGGAATCAACAAAACCCTGCTACACAAGCTCCAAACCATCCAGAACACCGCAGCCAGACTCGTCCTCGGAACCCCACGACATGAGCAGATGACTCCGCACCTACGAGACCTCCACTGGCTCCCCATTGAGAAGAGAGTAACCTTCAAGCTACTCACCCACGCCTACAAATCCCTCCACAACATCGGGCACACCGAAGACCTGAACAACTACAGGAATGCCATGAACAAATACCACCAGCACATAAGAGCCACGAAGAGGACCTTTATCAAGAACAAAATCCACTCCAACGCAAGTAACACAAAAGAACTCTTCAACGTCCTACAGCAGTTCACCAAACCCCCCAGCGAAGCCACGGATGTCACTCCTTCCCAGGACCTCTGCAACAAGCTCAGCTCCTACTTCCACCTGAAAATCAAGGCCCTCTACGACAACTTCAGCGAACAGACTCCTGACACCACCCCCCTCTCTACCACTGACCACCGGCCGACCATCACCACCTGGAAACCTGCTACCACCGAAGACACCACCAAGACCATGAAGAACACCCACTCAAGAGCCCCCACGGACCCCTGTCCACCACACATCTACCACAGAGCCGCCGCCGCCATAACCCCCAAACTAGGTCAGACCATCAACGCCTCCCTCGAATCCAGCATCTTCCCCGACGACTGGAAGTGGGCAGAAGTCAAGCCCTTCCTCAAGAAGCCCTCGGCCGACCCAACGGACCTGAAAAACTACCGGCCCATCTCTCTCCTTCCCTTTGCAGCCAAAGTCACCGAGAGATTCATCAACGCCCAGCTGACCACCTTCATCGAAGAGAACTCCATCCTCGACTCCTCCCAGTCCGGCTTTCGCAGCAACTACAGCACCGAGACCGCCCTCCTCGCCGCCACCGATGACATCCGCATGCTACTTGACCAAGGACACACCGCGGCCCTCATCCTACTAAACCTCTCCGCAGCCTTCGACACCGTCTCACACTGCACCCTCGCAGCCAGGCTCCACGACGCCGGAATACGAGGAACCGCCCTCGACTGGATCCGCTCCTTTCTCTCCAGCAGAACACAAAGGATCAGACTCCCTCCCTTCCTCTCCTAACCTACAGAGATCAACTGTGGAGTACCCCAAGGATCCTCACTCAGCCCCACGCTTTCCAGCATGTACATGGCCCCTCTCGCCGCCATCATCAGACAGCATGGGCTCAGCATAGTATCTTACGCCGACGACACCCAGCTCATCCTCTCTCTCATGAAGAACCCGAAAACACCAGACTCAGCTTTCAAGAAGGAATGAAAGACGTCGCAGCCTGGATGAACAACAGCTGCCTAAAACTGAACTCGGAGAAGACTGTGGTCCTCGTCCTTGGTCCCTCCCCCATGACGTGGGACAGCTCCTGGTGGCCCCCTGCCCTCGGACACCCACCCACCCCGACGGACCACGCCCAGAACCTCGGCATCATCCTAGACTCCTCCCTCACCATGACCCGCCAGATCAACGCCGTCGCCTCGACCTGTTTCAACTCCCTCTGCATCCTCCGCAAGACTTTCAGTGGATCCCCCACAGATGCAGAAAGACTGTCACCCACGCACTTGTAACCAGCAGACTGGACTACGGTAACGCCCTCTATGCCGGAATCAACAAAACCCTGCTACACAAGCTCCAAAACATCCAGAACACCGCAGCCAGACTCGTCCTCAGAACCCCACGACACGAGCACATGACCCCGCACCTACGAGACCTCCACTGGCTCCCCATTGAGAAGAGAGTAACCTTCAAGCTACTCACCCACGCCTACAAATCCCTCCACAACATCGGACCCAAATACCTCAACGAAAGAGTCTCCTTCCATGTACCCAATAGGAACCTCCGCTCCGCCGACCTCGCCCTGGCAGAGACCCCACGCATCCGCAGAACCAGAGCAGGCGGAAGAGTCTTCTCCTACCTCGCAGCAAAGACCTGGAACGAGCTTCCAGTCATCATCAGATGCTCCCCATCTCTGCACACCTTCAGGAAAAACCTCAAGACCTGGCTCTTCGACTGATCCGGAGCCAACCCCCCCCCCCCAGCGCCTTGAGACCCTCTCGGGTGAGTAGCGTACTTTATAAACCCCTGATTGATTGATTGAATTCTATTCCAACCCTTCTCTTGGACCTCCAAACATATGGGTTTATTAAAAACAAACAAGGGGAGGGCATAGATTTGAGCACCTAGGGTGGGTGTACATGGTAACCTTCTTAAAAAATCCTCTGTCACACTACAATCATCAAAATTAACAACAATACAATCTCCACCTATTGTTTTAGAGGCCGATCCTACCCATGAAACTCTCCTGGCCGTGATTATGTGCCCATGCAATGCGTAATCCACCCTTGCATTTCTTGTCAACCAGTGCAAGACCTTTGCCATTAGCTGCTCTGTGGTGTCTGGCTGCAATTGATTTAGTTCGGGTGTATTAGCCAATATTAAAACATAGCGGCTTGTCGCTGGGGGGAGATCCAACTTTGGGCCCCTTTTATCTCCCTGACCCGTCTGCACATGTATACCCTCCCGGCCGCTCGTCAATACCCTAGGTGTGCCAGTACCAGTTCCCCGTTGGTCAGGCAGGTCAGACATATCAACCACCCGGACTGGTGGGCCATTCGGACATGCCTTGATCTTTGCTGGATGGCTAAGCCCTGGTGAGTCTAGTGTGACATTAACTTGTGGAGTTTGTGGGAGGAGACCCTCCTATCTCTCCCCTTCTATAGGTTGGGGTACCCTCTGGTGCTGGTGATTAAGGGGCAGCAGGTGTTGTGTATATCTGTCACCCTGACCCCCCTTCTTGTTCTCAACTATCCCAAGATGGCCCATACGGTGGGATAGGCCTTCTTTGATTTTCTTCAACCTACTCAATAACAGCTGCAGCAGTGTCAAAACAATACTTTCCATTTTGTTACACAAATCGACATTACTATTAACAGTATTGATAGAGCGAAATGTTCTTGTGAATTGTAGGGGTGCATCATAATCATTGGTAGTCCGCACCCGCATGTACTCAGACATATATTCGTATATATTCAGTTGTATATCCATGCATGTTTAGTAGAGAATGAATAGTTCACTGAGATAAAGTGAATCAGCAGTATAATTGTGTTATGATAATTATGTAATGTAATGCTTATTGAATTGTGTGAACATAATGCATAGAGAAATTAGTTCGTGTGTAATTCAATTGTAGTAGTTTAAACGTGCACCATATTAAAGTTGCACATGTAATTCATTTTTCTCATATGAATTGTAATGGAAATGCTTATAGGGAAAAGTAAGGTGTGTTTAAAAGTTATATGTAAAGGCCTGACTACATATATGCTTAGGGAAGGCCTGGTTTATTCTTATGTTAGCTTATTTTGTAGGAAGAGAAAAGATTCTCTTGGTAAGGCTCTCTGGGCACAAACGGTAGATTTAATTTGCACAGTAGAAGGTTTCTGTTGAACGTATCTTTGTTGCAGGTGCAAGGACACATGTCTCGTTAGTAAAGACTAACTCTTTGTTTTCAAAAGTTAGAGAGATGGGAGGCATGGTACGGGAGTGCAATGGAATTTAGGGATGATACTTTCAGCGGAGAAGGTGCCTGGGACTCAAGGTCATCGCAACCGTCCAGGATGAAGTAACCGTTTTGATGGAAAAGTACAAGAAAGAAGACCTGGCCAAGGAGGCGTGACCAAGGCGTGTACAATTGTATTGGGGTTTTGTATTAGGGATAGTGCCCTGAGGGAGGAGGCCAGAGAAGAGGTAGGGGAGACCAGAGAGAAGGACAGAGAGTGTCCTGAGGAAGGAACTGAGCTTAGGTATTATGTGATTGCACTTCTGAGGAAGTCTTCACAGCTGACACCTTTTATTCACTCTTGCCTGGGAAAATCGTTAGGTAGGGATGTCACTAAGTGTTAGTGTAGGGACAGCAATTGATTTAAAGCTTGCTTAGATAAATGAAGAGCAACGTAGAAATTGGAGCAATCATAGCTTGGTTGATCCTTCTAGAACTATCTATTCTCTTTATTCTTAGTCGGATGAGACTCCTGCGTAGGTTATTATTTGTATTAGTGCCCATCTATTTCTTTAACCTCGTGTTGAGGTGCTTGCATGTTCAGTTATTTTTGGCGATAATAAATTCTTGAACTTGAATTCGGAGTCAGTGGTCCTTTCAGACAAAATGAATGCTGTTATATAACCAGATGAGATTCTCTCCTTTACACTATTCAACAGGTAAAAAGATCTTGGCGACCAGAAGGTTCTTATAGATAATTAGATAAGAATCGGCGTTATCAGTTGGTAGCAGAGTAGGATGGTTACCTTTGATGGTAAGGGGAGATCTAGAGCAAGATAGGAGACTAAGTTGCCCCATAGAGCCCGAGTGACGCAGATCCAGAGGACCGCGGGAGAAAGATGTCGGAGGTCGTTGAAAACTGACGGAGAGTGACGGTGCGGCGGAAGTAGCAGTTCGTGGTAGAGTGAGTATGAAAAGAGTGGTGTTTGGTAGATTGCGGTGTTTTATTGTTGTGTGATGTCTTGCGGAGTTGGAACAGAGAGTTGTGTGATTGAGAACCGGACCGTGAGCGCGCGCGGGACCGGGAGATTTATTGTGGTGTAGAACACACCCAGAGTTGAGAGCGTTGACCAGAGGTTGTGGGGGTCACGAGACGTCATTGACAGACCCACTGAAGATAGGGAACACATGTGTGAGTGTGTGAATAACCAACGCAGGTCGTAGGTCATTGTGTGCAGAACATCGAGTGATTGAATCCTATCGAGTGTGTTAGAGGCGATTGTCCGGTCGTTTCGCGGACAGACGGTTGCCAGATTGAGGTCAACAAGCTCAAGAGGCTGATCGGTCATTGGTAAGACTGACGGTCAGAGAGGTAATTGTTCGGTAGGACGGACATTATTTCAGAGTATGATTGGGACAGGTGCGGGAGAGAACGAGTGAATTAGGAAGGAGGGGAACTGCTGCGAGCGGAGGAAAAGTGACGTCAGACAAGTGCCGCGCTGCGATAGGCCGGTTGGTGTGAGCCGCGCTGGCATTGGTGGATTGAAATCAGGAAGCAAAAGCTGACATTTTGAGGGCAAATACAAAGTTGATTCATCATGAAATGTTTTAAAGTTTTACGGGAACTGTGTAGAGGTGATAGGCATGTGGTTACTCGGGAAGGAGAGGAAGCTCCTCCCGAGGATACGCCAGCACATTATATGGCAAAGAATGTAGGATTGCATACTATAATTTGGCTTGAGAATTGGCATAAAATGACAGAAGGAGAAGGAGAATTGACTTTCCCACGTTATGGTACTTTCAGGTTAGAGGTGTTGTACCAGCTAAAAAGTATAATGGCTTCTTTACGACCACTACCTAGACCAACACAGTTTGAAGCGCTACATGCGTGGATTAGAGCAGCGTACGATAGGAGGAAATACAAGAGCCAGGAAAGGGTGAAGAAATCGGTCAGGGCATTTCAAGATGCAAGGTGGGATGCACTGGAGAAAAGGTGGAGAGTGGAAACGATTGAGGGAGATAAGTTATACCCACTGCTAATACAAAATGGAAAGATTACAAGAATCGATGAGGATGACAGTGATACAGACGACAGCCTGTTAGATAGGTTGTTGGCAGAGAGGCCACCACCATTTAATCCAGACTCAGAAGAGGGAAAGCCGACTCCAGCAGTAACAATTGATGAGAGCCAGAATCAGACTAGCATGAGAGTAGTGGGAAGGATTTCCACAGGAACGGAAGGGGCAACGACGTCTATGATAACACAGCCTCCTGTTGGGAACACAAGGTTACCGGACTCCTTGACAGTACCGGTTACCATTGGCCCTATAGTACCGGTATATGACCCAGACTGAGTGAGAGAAGGGAGCTCCGTACAGATGGGAAGGGAAGAAATAACCAGTGAGAGTGGGAATGGGTTCGGAGTACGAGTGGTTCATTTCCCAAGACCATTGGAGACAAGTACGCCGTTACCGGCTACTGCAGACTCTTCCTTTAGACAGGAGGATGAGAGACCAGTCAGACCGAGGTCTTTGCACGAATCCAAGTCAGCTTTGAGGATGTGGACACCAACAGTAACAAACCAAAGTGATAGGATGCCAGGAGATAGGGCACAAAACATCTCGGAAGACAGACCAAGTTCCAGGAATATGATGGAAGGGAATAGGTCACAAGGACAGAATAGTGACTGTGATGAGCGGGACAGTTCAACTTGTCGAGAAGTACTGAGGAGTGCAGTACAGGCAAGGTTGCTAGACGTAGTAAGGTTGAAAGCAGAGGTAGACGAGATGATTAGCGGGGGTCTGCCGCTGGAAAGGATAGAAATTTATGGATCAGATGAGCTGCTGTTCGTAGCAAAAGATGTGACTCGAAAAGCTAGAATAGCACATGAAAAATTAACGGCGTTGGCCAAAAGATATGAGGTAGACCTGAACAAAACTAAAACGTTGCAAGGACCGCATAGATTACATTACAGTGACCAGGAGCTGGAGGAGAAAAGAATCACAGGATTAAGGACACACACCAGAGACCTGATTGTAGGAATGAGAATATGGATTTTGTTGGACAAATGGGAAGAGAGGTGGTCCAAGAAGAAACTAGCAAAGAAAGCTGAGGGGGAAACGCCGCCTCCAGGAGGGGGCGACGGGTGTCGGAAATTTTCCTTTACGGGAAGTACAGAATGGAGGGTATGTGCATGTGCCGTGGAATAGAGGTGATTTGGCTGCATTTACAAATGATTTTCCTCGGCTGAGGGAGAAACCAGTAGAGTGGTACAAGCAGGTTGAGCGGTTTGTTAAAATTTCAAAAGTACTATGGATTGATTTGAACACCTTGTTTGACATAGTGGTACCGGGAGATTTGTGGACAGCTTGTAAAGTCGCTGTCGAGTGGCCGACTTCGGAACCTGAAAGGGAGCCGGTTACAAATGGTCCATCACCCCTAGTAATGAAAAAGTATGAGCAGGTGATTACATGGCTAAAACTGAAGATTTCACCTCAAGACATAGATTGGGTTAAGATAGATCGGACTGTACAGGAACCCAAAGAAACGGTGCATGAATATTACGAAAGACTTCTGCAAGCTTTTAAACAGTATAGTGGATTGGATACGTTAGACCCCAAGGATATGGGACAGTTTGTCTCAAAGTTTGTACTGGGTCTGAGAATGGAAGTCAGTCTCATGATACAGCACCATTTGATCTGCTGGCAGAACAAGCCGGTAGATGAAATTTTGAGGTATGCGAGATATTGTAGTGATGAGGTGGAATCGAAACATCGGAAGCTAAAAGACAAATTGATGCTTGTCCAGATGCAGACAGCACAGGGTCAGTCTAATGGAGGGACCTTAGGAAGAAAACAAGGAAATTTCCAGGGGAACCAGAATGGGCAAGGACAGGGAAAGGGAAAACCAATAGACCCCAAGACGGGAGTGGACGTGGCCACACTGAAGAAGACCACTGCGTGTCATCTTTGTCGCCAGGTCGGACATTGGAAACGCGAGTGTCCTTTGAACCCAGTTAATCAGTTGCAGGAAGAGGAAGAGGGGGCTCAGGCACCCGCGCAAGAGGTAGTTAACACAGTGACGAGGCCTAGGACGATGAAAGGGGGGATATACAGCTCTCACGCCCAGGTTCCCCAGGCTCCAAGGATTACACAAGGAATACGAACGTATCAACAGATGCCCCTGTTCGAAGACTATGATGAGAGTAGCTCAGACCCTTTATCCTGACGGTGCCTGAGGGGGAGGAAGACTGCACGCTTGGAGCGGTCTTGGAGGTAGACCAGAGAGGACCTTTTGTGGAGGCAGATATTGAGGGTCATCCTGCCACACTTTTGGTTGATACTGGTGCTACCCGGTCTACTGTAAGATCAGCAGTAGTCCCTAACCTACCCCTCTCGGGACAATCAATCCAGGTTGTTGGAGTAGCGAACAAAAGAATAAGCAGCCCATTGACAGAACCGATCCTAGTAAAGATAGGTTCCTTCCAAACTAGACATCAGTTTGTAGTGTGTGATACGAGTCCAGTTTGCCTTTTAGGAAGAGATCTGTTGTGCAAGTTGAACTGCACGATTTATTGTACGCCTCAGGGAGTGGAGGTCCAGACGAGAGATGACGATGCTGACTTTAAGGTTACCAATCAGCATCTATGTATAGATCTGTACCCAATGGTGACTGTGGAAGAACTTCCACCTGATTTGAGAGACGCTGTGTCATCTGTGGTGTGGGATTTCGCAGGCGATGAAATAGGTCTAATCAGAGGGGTTGAACCAGTGCGGATTGAGGTGAAACAGAATGTTGATTTCCCCAGGACACCTCAATACAACCTGTCGCCAGAAACGATTGCAGGGATAAAACCTGTGATCGAGACTTTCATTGAGAAAGGCATTCTGAAAGAGATCAGAGGTAGCCCCTGTAATTCACCCATTATGGGACTACAGAAACCGAGCGGGAAATACAGGATCGTGCAAGACCTGCGAAAGGTCAACACGATAGTTGTCCCTTGCTGTCCAGTGGTACCGAATCCTTCAGTAATACTGTTCCAGATCCCATGCGAAGCCGAGTGGTTTACGGTCATCGACTTGTGTCAAGCCTTCTTTTCGATACCGCTCCATGAGGAAAGCCAATTTCTTTTTGCGTTCAGGCTGGAAAATCGCGTGTTAACATGGTGTCGTATCCCTCAAGGGTATACAGAAAGTCCATCGATCTTTAACCAGATCCTGAAGAAGAATCTTGAGAGCCTTGTGTTGCCGCAGAACTCAGTTCTCGTGCAATACATAGACGATTTACTCATTGCCTCAGAAACAGAAGATGCTTGCAGAATTGACACTGTAGCCCTGTTGAACCACTTAGCAGAGAATGGACATAAGGTGTCCCCGAACAAGCTGCAGTACTGTTTGAATGAGGTACAGTACTTGGGACACAGATTGGAAAAAGGCAAGAGGAAGGTGTCACCAGACCGAATTGAGGCAATAATGAGTATGGCAGTACCCACCACACAGAGGGAAGTTAGGATGTTCCTGGGAATGGTCGGCTACTGTCGACAGTGGATTCCTAGTTTCTCCTTGAGAGCAAAGCCTTTGCAGAGGCTTACGCACAAGGATGTGAGTGATCCGGTACCATGGGACGAGGAGTGCTTGATGTCATTCCTGAAACTGAGAGAGGAATTGTGCAGTGCTCCGGCACTGGGAATGCCTGATTACAACAAGGCCTTTTCGTTGTTCTGTTATGAGAGGGAAGGATGTGCATTAGCCGTCTTAGCTCAGAACCATGGAGGTGTCCGTAGACCAGTTGCCTATTTCTCAGCTACTCTAGATCCAGTAGCTTCTGCGTTGCCCGGATGTCTAAGATCCGTTGCTGCAACAGGTGTCAGCATTGAAAGATGTGAAAGCATTGTAATGGGACATCCACTGACTGTACATGTGCCACACTCGGTTGAGTTATTGATGACCAGGACCAAGACTCAGCACCTAACGAACAATAGGTTAACGAGGTACGAGCAAGTCATACTTGCCGCAGAGAATGTGACTCTGAAAAGGTGCTCTGTCTTGAACCCTGCGACATTGATGCCTACACCGAACACGGATGATGAAGATTGTGCGGACCATGATTGTCTCGATGTGACCGAACTTTGCACCAAACCGAGACCTGACATTGTCGATGAACCGTTGGCGGACCCAGATGAAATTTTCTTTGTCGATGGTTCATGCTTAAGAGACAGTGTGGGGCAATTGAGAGCAGCGTTTGCTGTGTGTACCATTTCGGGAGTGGTTGAGGCTGCTTGCCTAGAAGGAGTACGCTCCGCGCAGGTAGCTGAGATCATTGCCTTGACCCGTGCCTGTTTGGCCGCTGATCGAATTCGAATCACGATTTACACTGACAGCCAATATGGGTTTGGTGTGGTGCACGACTTCGGGCAGTTATGGTTTCAGAGGGGATTTTTGACATCATCTGGCTCACCCATTCGGAATGGAGAATATGTAAGACAACTGTTGGATGCATTACAGCAGCCGAAGGAAATTGCTGTTGTAAAGTGTTCCGCCCATGGGAAAGGGGAGGACTTTGTGTCATTGGGTAATAATTACGCGGACGAGGTTGCCCGTTTCTGTGCAGAACAAGGATGCATATTCACAGATAGATACGCAGGGGAGAGCCAAGAAAGAACCGAGCTCAGCATAATGTTGGCCATGGCAGACACTTGGGAAGAGCTTAAGCGATTGCAGGACGAAGTCTCAGACCAGGAGAGAGAGGGATGGATCAAATCTGGTTGTGAGAGAGGAGATGTGGATGTGTGGGTATCCAGCGATGGGAGAGCCGTATTACCAGAAGAATTGTTGAGTCCGATGGCAAGGCTGATACATGGACAGGCACATCTTGGTAGAGACGCAATGATGAGGGTGTTTAGACAGACGTGGTACAACCCACGATTTCGGGCAATGGCTGAAACAGTGTGTCAAAGGTGTGTTACGTGTCAGCAGATGAACGCTGGAAAGAAAACTGTAGTTACATTGAGTCACATTGGGAGGTCAGGTGGGCCTTTCAACAGGATACAGCTAGACTTCGTGGAAATGCCTAAGTGTAATGGGTTGAGGTACATTTTAGTGCTGGTGTGTGTATTTTCATGGTGGGTGGAGGCTTACCCAACACGCAGGTGTGACACTCTCACAGTGGCTAAGTTATTGTTGAGGGAGCTCATCCCTAGGTTCGGGATCCCAACCTCTTTGGAATCGGATAGAGGAAGGCACTTCCACAGTGAAATCATGAAGTTACTTTGTGCTGCATTGAATATTGACCAGAGACTCCACTGTAGTTACAGACCAGAGGCTTCTGGGATGGTGGAACAAGTTAATGGAACTTTGAAGGCCCGGATGGCAAAAATGTGTTCTTCGACATCCCTGAAATGGCCCGACGCTTTGCCGCTTGTGTTAATGAGCATGCGAAGTGTCCCAGACAGGAAAACCGGGTTGTCCCCCCACGAGATACTAATGGGAAGGGCAATGAGGTTGCCGGCAGTACCAGCTACAGCTTTGATAAGCATCACTGATGACTTGATTCTCGATTATTGTAAAGGACTCTCTGATGTGGTCCGTTCTGTATCCCAGCAGGTGCAAGCAGCAGTGGTCCCAGCCTCGAGTGATCTGTGCCACGACCTGTGTCCCGGAGATTGGGTGCTTGTCCGGAAGCACGTGAGGAAGAGTTGCTTGGATGCCCGTTGGCGTGGCCCGTATCAGGTGATACTCATCACGAACACAGCAGTAAAGTGTGGAGGATTGCCGAACTGGGTGCATGCCTCCCATACCCGCAGAGTTTCAGCACCCTTGGAAGAAACAGCTCCTCTCGTAAATGAAAATCCAGCTGATGTGGCAGGGCCACATGAGAGGACAAGTCAAGCTGTAAGGGTCGCTGACACAGCTGGTGGTGCACTAGAGCAAACTGAAGGGGGTTTCCACAGTTCGAACCCTGACTCAGACACCGAAGACAGAAACGGTGCAGTGGGCGGAGAAGAGTCAGATTCAGCAGAAAGAGGAAGTAGTGCACTGGGTATAGCAGGGGAAGGCAGACGAACGAACAGAAGTGCAGAAAGTTGGCCTGAAAGACAGAGGCGACGGAACCTGAAGTTAGCACCTGAAAGAGACCTTGCCCCAGTGTCTGAAGCATCTGAAACAGAGGCAAGTGACGAAGACCAGGCTCAAGATAGTCGGCGAAGGTCGAAAAGAACCAGAGTACCTTGTCACAGATACTCTACCCCTGAGTGGACTTACACAGTGTTTGATGCAGGGGGTGGTGAGTACGGGAAGGCTGAGGTCAGTGCTGGTGGTCCGTCGGAGCCCGAATGTGGTGGTGAAGGTGGTGCTGCAGTTACCGGGGCTCGAAGTAGAAGGAACACTGACCCTCACAGTTCCGAATCCCCCGCTTCTGAGTGAAGTTCAAAACTTGGTTCTGCATCGACTCGAATTTCCGTCGCTTGGGTTTGAGCCGTCTTCACATGAAATGGTAATCTTGCGTCTTGAACTTTTGTATCACGTTCTGGAACTGCTCAATGAGGATCTTATTGTGGATCAACTATAATCTGTAAATAAAAGTCTAAAAGAAGAAGATAACCTAGGTCCGAGTGGAAGAAGAATAAACTTAGGGACTTTCCACAGAAGAGGAACGAAAACTAGGGAAGTCTTTTTCTGGACTGTGTAAATAAGATTGTGATCGAAAAGGGAAAATCCGGAGATTTCATGGTTGCTCGAGCTGGTTAAGCAAGTCACGAGTAAAGGACACAGAGACTTTTTCAGGGTTCATTGCTATAACCAAGACTTTTGAGAACTTTCGAAACCATGGAGCCGGGAGATCCCAATCGTAGATCTAAGTGGATTGTAGGCGTACTTATAAGTAGTGTGATAGTCTCTATAATCATAGTAATTATAGTCTCATATACTGGTTCGCATGAGCTAGAAGTGAAGGGGGTGCCAGGGACACCTACACCTACTACACCTAGCCAAAAGGGGGTAAACATGGGAGCTGACAGAGCTTTGCTATTAGAAGAAAGTCGTAGGTTACATATAGATTTATCTAGGAGTGATTTTAAGCTTAACGCATATGCTAAGCTGCTATATGAGTATGTTGATGTGATGGATGCGAAGGATTGTTATGTGTGTATGCAGTTGCCTGCTTCAGTGGACGAGGGTATTAGGTACCACCATCTTCCACTGACTTATGGAATTTCATGTAGTCTTTTGCTTAGTTTATTTTATGAGAGAGATCAGTTTGAGTATTTCTTTTCCAATTTCGACGCAGTGCTTCCTGAAGTCCCAGCTTACAAGCATTTGAATAAGTATGACTATTATAAGACCGAGGATAGACTCAGGAAGTTCTTCATACCGAGTTTGGAATTGGATACAGCATTCGCTCACAGACACAATCTGACCTGCTCGTTGTCAGATGTAGAGAAAAAGTTTGTAGATCAGGTAGAGGACAGGTATAGAAAGCTAACCCAGTCACGAGACATGGGGCATCACAGGCTAGATTGGACAGATGAAGAAAAGTTGCATAAGACGAAGGGAAGCTATGGTCCTATAGCGTTAGACAAAGAGCAGAGGGGTAAGCTGTGTATAAGGCGTTATCAGACTTACTACGTAAAGGTTGCAGTGGGACAGAGCACTTGTGATCACGTGTTCACCATGGCAGATGTGGCAAAAGATTTTCTCCAAGGTCCTGTACAAGTGATACCAACGGTGTATTATGTGTGTGGGAAGAATGCTTATGTGAGGTTGCCTGCAAATTGGTATGGAACATGTTATTTGGCAATAATATTTCCAAAGATTTACCATACAGAGGATTTGGAACTTCTAGAAAGTGGGGAGCATTCAAGAGCGAGAAGGGCTGCAAGTGCAGGAATCGTTGTGGGGGATATCTTTGGAGCTATGATACCCAGTCTGGGAGTAGTCTTGAATGATGTGAAAATCCGGAGGTTAGCGACTGTGGTGGATGAATTTTCAATGAATACAGCAAAGTCATTGGTGTTGGTGGAAGGAGAGATGTTGTCGATAAGGGCAATGGTTTTGCAGAATCGCCTTGCTTTGGATGTCTTGTTGGCAAAAGAGGGCGGAGTCTGTAAATTGTTGAAGGTTCAAGAGTGCTGCACTTATATACCAGACCGTAGCAAGGATCTGGAGAAATATATAAGTAACATCACTACAATCCACACAAAAATAGCGGATTTGACCGAAGAGGGGGCTTGGGAAAAGGTTGGCAAGGGTTTTGGTCAAGTGGGAAGTTGGGTTGCAAATCTGGGAAAAGGATTCCTTGGGTATGTTCTGAGACCCCTCCTTATCGTGGTGGTTTGTGTGGTCTGTCTGTGGATTTCGATCAAGGCCTACAAGTGGTATCGAGCAGGCCGAGTCAAGAGAGCTTTGAGGGAAAATGAGATGAGATTGGCAAGACTGCAGGACAGTCAGTATCAAAGGCTCAAGAGCATGGAGAAACTCAGATCAGGGAAAATGGCAACGAGTTCTGTTTAGGTCGGTTCTTTCTCCAAGGGAGTTGAATGGAATGTGATGACAGGAGTCATCAAAGGGGGAACTGATAGAGCGAAATGTTCTTGTGAATTGTAGGGGTGCATCATAATCATTGGTAGTCCGCACCCGCATGTACTCAGACATATATTCGTATATATTCAGTTGTATATCCATGCATGTTTAGTAGAGAATGAATAGTTCACTGAGATAAAGTGAATCAGCAGTATAATTGTGTTATGATAATTATGTAATGTAATGCTTATTGAATTGTGTGAACATAATGCATAGAGAAATTAGTTCGTGTGTAATTCAATTGTAGTAGTTTAAACGTGCACCATATTAAAGTTGCACATGTAATTCATTTTTCTCATATGAATTGTAATGGAAATGCTTATAGGGAAAAGTAAGGTGTGTTTAAAAGTTATATGTAAAGGCCTGACTACATATATGCTTAGGGAAGGCCTGGTTTATTCTTATGTTAGCTTATTTTGTAGGAAGAGAAAAGATTCTCTTGGTAAGGCTCTCTGGGCACAAACGGTAGATTTAATTTGCACAGTAGAAGGTTTCTGTTGAACGTATCTTTGTTGCAGGTGCAAGGACACATGTCTCGTTAGTAAAGACTAACTCTTTGTTTTCAAAAGTTAGAGAGATGGGAGGCATGGTACGGGAGTGCAATGGAATTTAGGGATGATACTTTCAGCGGAGAAGGTGCCTGGGACTCAAGGTCATCGCAACCGTCCAGAATGAAGTAACCGTTTTGATGGAAAAGTACAAGAAAGAAGACCTGGCCAAGGAGGCGTGACCAAGGCGTGTACAATTGTATTGGGGTTTTGTATTAGGGATAGTGCCCTGAGGGAGGAGGCCAGAGAAGAGGTAGGGGAGACCAGAGAGAAGGACAGAGAGTGTCCTGAGGAAGGAACTGAGCTTAGGTATTATGTGATTGCACTTCTGAGGAAGTCTTCACAGCTGACACCTTTTATTCACTCTTGCCTGGGAAAATCGTTAGGTAGGGATGTCACTAAGTGTTAGTGTAGGGACAGCAATTGATTTAAAGCTTGCTTAGATAAATGAAGAGCAACGTAGAAATTGGAGCAATCATAGCTTGGTTGATCCTTCTAGAACTATCTATTCTCTTTATTCTTAGTCGGATGAGTCTCCTGTGTAGGTTATTATTTGTATTAGTGCCCATCTATTTCTTTAACCTCGTGTTGAGGTGCTTGCATGTTCAGTTATTTTTGGCGATAATAAATTCTTGAACTTGAATTCGGAGTCAGTGGTCCTTTCAGACAAAATGAATGCTGTTATATAACCAGATGAGATTCTCTCCTTTACACTATTCAACAGGTAAAAAGATCTTGGCGACCAGAAGGTTCTTATAGATAATTAGATAAGAATCGGCGTTATCAGTATCATCTCTTGATATATCATTGGGATTTACAGTTTTTATGGCCGTAACAGCTCTCTTTTTCCCTGCACCATCCCTTTTTCTCTTAACTGGAGGTGCGATCGGGGGAGTTGAATCAGTGTCAGTAGGACTGGGATGAATGTCACTTGGGCTGGTGGGCATGACAGTATGGCTTGCCAAGTTAGTTGTATTCGGTGTGGTCAGAATGCTAGACGTAACATTTCCTGCCTGACCGCTCCTTACCTCCTCTAATGAGGGGCATTGTTCTGTAAGTTCAATTTCTTTGGTCAGTACATTGACGGCTCTTATACAGGAACGAGTCGGGGGTATTGATTATTTCACCCGTCTGCTCTGGGCAATTAGCCTTTCTTTTCCCCATGGTCTGCTCAAAATCCAATAAGCGTGAGGGCTGGCAACTTAGAGGGGGAGCCTGGCCTTTTCCGCATCTTGACGGGCATGGACGGGCCCGACCTTGGCCTGGACTTTGCCCAGGCACTGCCCGGGCACACCCATTTGAGCATCCCACACCCAGGTTGGCGTCGCACTTTTGAGCACATTGGCAGAGTGGAGGGCTTGATGGGGAGTATAGTTCCTTCCCCCAGTGGTGCAGAGATTGTTCCTTGGCATGGCTCACCCCTTCATATCCTCATGACAGCAGCTACACAGCCGCGGGTCGGCATAGCACTTTTAAGCACGCTAGCAGAGAGGAGGGGCTCATAGGGAGAGTAGTTACTTCCCCCAGCGGTGCGGAGATTGTTCCTTGGCACAGCTCACCCCTTCATATACTTATGACAGCAGCTACAAAGCCTCGGGTCAGCGTTGTGCTTTTGAGCGCGTTGGCAGAGGGGAGGGGCTGATTAGGAGTGTAGTTCCTTCCTCCAGTGGTGCAGAGATTGTTCCTTGGCACGGTCACCCCTTCGTATCCTCGTGACAGTACCCTCATATCAAATGTATGGACGTCAGTGATTCGGCCATTATTTTTTTTGGCTCCAGAATCAGGAAAGGTGATAGCATAGAAACTGCAACCATGAAGGTCCTAAAAGAGTATGGTTGACTGTGGATGGCTGCTCATGACATGACCGTATTAGCTTCAGGGGTAGGGTTTAAAGGTGGTTTCCTTTCTTGTCTTTAATCTTGAATGTCCATTGATCCCTGCATTGGGTGGTCTGTTCCTGTGTCCTTTTGCAAATGTCTTTTCATTGTTATTTTCAAACCTCAGTTAATTTCTCTGTCCAGCATATATGATGTCAGCTGACATGAATTATTCATGAGGGTTACTTGAAATCAGGGTTGTGTTTTCATTAATGAACAAATAGGCAGCCTCTTCATTTTACATGCTTCTTTTTACAGCAATGTGGCACAAACTAAAACTACGTCATTTCAGAAGACTCATAATCTTACCACAATGTTGCTGCATGCCCTGAGATTACAAAGTAATGACAATAAACAATCCACCACCATTTGTTTGCAGAGTTTATACAGAACTGTCCTCTACGAGGTATGCACCTTCACCCCCACTTTGAAGACAGGGAAAGAGCAAGATATCCTTTCAAGCCAGTGTAATCATTGTGTCTACCGCAACATATAACAGATTGATGAAAGCAATGCTTGAGTTAATTGCAGCCACTGGTCATCACCCGGGCCTCATTCCAATCCATTGTTTTTCTCCTACTCTGCCACTCTAAACAGAGATCTGTCATATGCAAATGAGCCCAGCTCCAATAAGTACAGTTCAACCTGAACTGTTAGATCAGGTCGACTCCGGACCGGAACACAAGCAACACCAAACCTGTTTTGGCCAATTTATACCACAACAGTGAGGTATAACTGGTCCTGTGACACATTGAGCACGGGATCCACACACTTAGAGCATCTCCTACAACAAACAGCAAACTGATTGAAGAAATGGTTGAATCAATCAAAGTCACTGTTGATCACTCAGGCTACATTCCAGTCTGTGGTTTTATGACACTAAACAAAGCATTCCATATGCAAATCAGTCTTAGCCCTGCCCCAAATGGAAGACTGTAACCCATACTGCTAGACCAGGTGCCCTCTGGATGGCAACCCCCAGATCAGTTTCGGCCTAGTTAGGCCTCATCAGTGAGGTAAAGTTGGTTCCTATGGCGCAGTGAGCATAGGGCCCAGGTCTGGACATACGAGTGTGTCTATAGAATATACAGTGGCCAAGACTACCACAACTACCAGCACTGCTATTATTGTCTTCCGGTGCGCTGTAACTATGACTCAGTTTGCCATCACAAAACACACTGCCTAATTCAAATCAAGCTATCTTGTCTCTGGAGCTCTCACAACTGTACCCACAAACACTCTCGCAACAGTAGTGGAGAACGACAGTGATTAGCTACAGAGCAGTACATCCTTTGTCCAAGCTTTCACAAGGTCATCAACAACTGCTTCTTCAGAACTCAACTTGATTCAGTCATTAATAGCCCATGTAATCTGTTTGAGATTGTCAGACAGGTTGGCCCCAATAACCCTAACATCATCACAAATATCTCTATGGAGAAATGCGAAGCCTTCGCATCCTTTTTTTTGAAGAGATAATAATGAAAATTGAAAGAGGAATCTCCATTGACAACAGAAAATCAAGGGTGGCAAACAATAATGAACAAATAGATCATATAGAGCACACAAAATCCAGCAACACTCAGGTTTCTATATATCCCATCAAGCACAAAAATGAAGCAACATGGAACTAATTCAAATCACTAGATGACGAGGAAATCAGGAAGAACATCATGTCTTTGACACCAACTTCACACTCCAATGACCCAATCTCCTCTACAATTGTACAAAATTTCAGCCAACTCATCTCTCCCATTTTGAAAAAAATCACAACCGCATCTCTAATACAAGGCATTACACCAGATTGCTTATTTTTTTTAACTATATCCAAAACCCCCTTCTTAGCAAAACTATTGGAGAAAAGTGTTCAAAACGAACTATATAAGCATTTTGAGCAATTAAACCTATTCAAAAAGTGCCAATCAGGTTTTAGACCCTGATAAAGCACAGATTAAGCCATTTTGCACATCATGGACGACACACTAAACATACTTGATCAGAACCATTCCTGTCTTCTCATACTGCTAGGTCTCTTCTCAGCATTCAACACAGTCATTCCTGACTGCCTTCTGGAGCTACTTGAGCACGGAATGGTGTTCTCAAATGGTTCACCTATTTTCTTAATAATCATTCTCAATGAATCAAACTGGGAAGCTCACTATCCAAGATGTATCCAGTGAGGACGGATCCATCATATTTCCAACACTCTTCAAACTATACATGAAACCGTTGACTAAGATCCTGGAAATGGTGAACATTGCGCACCACGTGTAAGCAGATGATACACAGCTCTACTTAAAAATTTCCGCTCAGGAAGATAACACATGACGAAATGACATGAAAACCTAAACTTGGCTATCATGGAACCGCCTCAAATTGAACCCAATGAAAACAGAATTCCTGCTCTTCTGTCCTGGGCATAGAGGGAGAAGTCCAGTCCTTTAGGGTTCATCTCAGGTCACAGGCAGTATGTCCAGGCCTCGTCTAATCTTCTGCAGGTCCACAAACTGTTCTGTGGATGGTGCCTCAGTGTGTCACATTTCTGGTTGGCTTTATTTAGTGGGTGGGAGTGACTCCATGTGCACTCTGTAATAAGTGTAGTAAAAGTTATCAGGCCCTACTTTTTCAGTAGTTCTTGTTTGCTTTACTGCAAACAGGCCCAAAATGCAATGTGTTAGGGCAATTCCAAGATGGCCAAAGTCTTGAGCCACATTAAGCTGTGGCGGCTGCTAAGGAATGGAGTTGGCAAGGCGGGGATGGTGGAAGGGGGGGGGGTAAAAAAAAAAATATATATCACTTACCTGGTTATGGCTGCCTCCTCTCTGTCCTCTTATCTTCCTCCTGACTCCCGGAAGCAAGAAGTTCCCAGGCTCCCCAAAGCCAATTACGATACTGCTGTCACAAGCATGACAGCAGCGTCGTGGTTGGTCTAAGCGGCCTTTTTGGCTGCTCAGGCAGTTCCTGGGAGCCTTGGGACAGTTCTCCACCAGGCTGTGCACAACAGCTGGGTGGAGAAATGCTAAGTGTGCATGACGGTTTGGCCGGCCCAAGACAGCCGGCCTAACCATCATGTGCACTTAGTAGTGTCCATACCACTCCTTCTGTGAACCAGCCCAGCCTTGCCCCGCCCCAACCTGGCTCTGTGTAGAAAAATAAAATGATAATAACAATGTATTATTATCATTTAATTTTTCCTTGTTGCCTGGACCCACATGAAAAAAGAGACAGATGTCTGGTAAGACGAAGCAGGGTCCTTCAGCAACCAGACAGAAGATACACAAGAATTGTGATCTTGTCCTCTTTGATCGCTCTTGAGAGTGCAAATGTTTTATTTGTGCCTCAGACAGGCCGTCCAGGCAGGATTTGACACTGTTATGCCAACAGGAGTTGCAGCACCCCCAACCTGAATGCCCAGCTGCTCTGAGGTGTCATACATGCTCATTCAGATCGACCTGTCAATCAAATTGGGGTATTGTGCGGCTACTAGAAGGAATTTCACACCCCTTACAGGAAGGGCAGCAGGTGCACACTAATGCTAACTAGCCATAATGGCTCAGGCAAGTAAATATCACTTTTCAAAAAGTTATATTGCCTAACTAGTTAGAAAAAAAATCTGTCTTTACCAATGAATTGGACATTTTTTGATACAGTTAGGAAAGGTTCTTGCACTTTTTTTGTAGTGATTTCATTCTGGACAATGCAGAAATAATGATTTAATCAACGTTATCAGTATTTCCCATGGAACCAGCTAAGTCCAATATAGTGAAATTAGATTTTGGCTATTTATCCAATGCAGATACATGCTAACATTAATTTATGCATATACTATTTTGAGGCACTATGCACCCTACCTTAGTGGCAATAAGGCAATTTTAGCGCTTAGAAATGTTTTTGCAGGTGTTTCTGAAACGATTAGAGTTTGTAGGCTTCATGGGACCAGGCATCAGTGGTGAACTGTGTCATGTTTTTAAGTTTACAAAGAAGATGTCAAAATATAGTGCTTCAGGACACATGAGGTATTTAATTTTACATGCCATGGGTATAGTGGTACTATATATAATGGACCTATAGTAAAATTACCTATACCAGATTTTTTTAAAGACAATTTTTACTTTATTTTAGGGGTCAGAGCACATACACTAGCACTGGATGGCAGAGTCCTAGGGTTGGAGTTCAAAATTACCTGTAGGTGAGCTCCCATAAAAATGAAAAACTGAGGGTGACTATCCAAAAAGGGGACACTTTCCAACAGAAGACATAATCCATGATGACAAGTGCAGGCTGGGCATATGGTTGACAATATGAAAAATATGAGCATGACATATCAAGATTGTAACCCATGGACCCCTTCTCACATGTAAGCTAATGGGCAAACAAGACTCATTGCCTTATCACACTGTTGCTGCATGTCCTGCAATGACAATCTCATGATAATAAGCAATCCACCACCATTATGTTTAAAGATGACTCAGCCCAGAAGTACACAGAACTGTCCTGTATGAGCTATGCACCACCAACACCTCCACTTTGAAGACAAGCAAAGAGCAAGGTATCTTACCAAGCCAGTGTGATCAGTGTGTCACTGCAACAAACAACAAAGTGATGGAAGCAATGCTTGAGTTAATTTCAGCAATTGGTCTTCATCCAGGCCTCATTCCAATCCACTGGTTTTCTTCCACTCTGCCATTCTCAACAGAGATCTGCCATATGCAAATGAGCCTTGACCCTGCTCCAATAAGTACAGTTCAGCCTGAACTGTTAGATCAGGTCTACTCCAGATGGAAACACAAGCAGCACCAGACCTGTTTTGGCCTACTTATGCCATAACCGTGAGGTATAACTGGTTCTGTGACACACTGAGCAAGGGATCTACATCCAGGCATACCCATCACACTTAGGGCATCTCCTGCAACAAACAGCAAAGTGATTGAAGAAATGGTTCAATTAATCGCAGTCAGTGGTGATCATTTAGGCTACATTCCAGTCTATGGTTCTTTGCCCATGCTGCCACTCTAAACAAAGGATGCCAAATGCAAATCAATTTTAGCTCTGTCCCAATAGGAAGAGTTCAGCCCAAACTGCTGGACCAGGTGCACTCTAGATGGGAACCCTAGACCAGTTTCGGCCTAGTTAGGCCTTATCAGTGAGGTAAAGTTGGTTCCCATAGCACAATGAGCGCAGGGCTCAGGTCTAGGCATACTAGTGAGTCTACAGAACATACAGTAGTGGAGAATACCAGTGAGTAGCTACAGAGCAGTACATCCATTGCTTAGCTTCCACCAGATCATCAATGACTGGTTCTTCAGAATTCAACTTGATTCAGCCATTAAAGAAAACTCTTTGAAATCATCAAACAACAGATCAGCCACAACAACCCTAACATCATCACAAACATCTCCATGGAGAAATGCGAAGCCTTTGCATCCCCTTTTGAAGAGAAAACAATGAAAATTAAAAACGCAATCACTATCGACAACAAAATATCTAGGATGGCAAACAACAATGAACAAATAGATCATATAGAGCCCACAAAGCCAATAACACTCTGGAACTTTCTGAATATGCCATCAAACAGAAAAATGAAGCAACATAGTAACATAGTACATATTCAGATCACTAGTTGAAGAGGAAATCAGCAAGATCATCATGTCTTTGAAACCAATGTCAAACTTCAATGACCCAATTCCCTCTACAATCCTAAGAAATTTCAGCCGATTCGTCTCCCTCATTAGGACAAAAGTCACAAACGCATCTCTAACAGAAGATATTATATCAGATTGCTTAAAGATCACGCAACTGACTCCCTTTCTAAAAAAATATGACGCAGATCTGACAGATTTAAATAACTTTTGACCCATTTCCAACACCCCTATCTTACCTTACCTATTACAAAAAACTGTTCACAACCAACTATGTCAGCATATTGAGCAATTCAACCTATTCAACAAGTGTCATTCAGGATTTAGACCTTGATACAGCATAGAATAAGCCATTTTACACATCATGGATGACACACTAAAACTTGTGGATCAGAACCACGCATGTCTTCTCATACTGCTTGACCTCTCCTAGGCATTCAACACAGTCAATCATGACTGTCTTCTTAGCCTTTTTGAAAACAGAACAGTTTTCTTGGGTCACATTCTCAAATGTTTCAATTCTTTTCTCAATAATCCTTACCAGTGAGTCAAACTGGGAAGTTCACTATCCAAGACCTATCTGGCGAGAATGGGTGTACCTCAAGGATCCAGGAGGAAGGATCCATCATATTTCTAACACTCTTCAACCTATACATGAAAACGTTGACTAAGATCCTGGAAATGGTGGAACCTGTGTACCACATGTAAGCAGATGACATGCAGTTCTACTTAGAAATTTCCACCCAGGAAGATATCACCTGTCTAAACGACATTCTGGTGAAAACCCAAACTTGGCTATCATGGCACCACCACAAATTGAATACCATGGAAACATAATTCCTGCTCTTCTTGCCGTCCCTGCCCCCGTGATGCCTAGTCATGGTACTGGCTACAACCCCAGAGGAGGTTCCCAATGATGAAGCATGCCACCCCTGGTGGGTTAGGGAATTCGTCCTCTTAAAGGGATATCCCCTTTTGATGTTGAGCTAGGTCGCTTTCTGCTACAGTCAGTGTACTCAAACCTTGTAGGTCTCTAAATCTCCTCAAACCCCCCTTCTTTGTTTTAGATGATTTTCTTACTTAAACCATTTGGTATTTTCTTATTTTAACCATATGGTGCCTTCTCCCTGTCTCTGGAATACAGGTCTAGGGTGGGTGACAGCTGGCTTCTTGCATTCCCTCTAGGCGGTCACATGCAAAGGAAGGGTAGTTGTGACTGAGTAGCCATCTGCATATTGATGGGTCATCCTGAGCAGGATGGGAGGGAGCAGCTGACACTTTACACCTGAAAGGGCTGTGCCTGTCCCCACAGAAAGGAATACATACCCTCCTGGAGTGAGTCTGGAACCAGGGCAGAAAAGGCAGGGTCTTGGCACTTCAAATCATCTCTTTGAAGTCTCCCTACATTAAAGGCTTAACTGAGTACTGGGCCTCTGACCCCACCAAATCCGAAAACGTCTGGAATGGAGGACATTCTACCAGAGAAAGGGCTGCTGTGCAGATAGGCGGGACTTCCACATTGCGGAACTGCTTTGCTGTGTTGGCCTGCTGCCTGCTACTTCTATCAGGGAGTCAGAAGAACTGGACCTGCATCTAAAAATCTCAGAACCCTAGTACTCTGCAAGGGCTTGTTGGCTTGGCTCCTGTTTCTGAAGTCTCAGGGATATCAAAAACTTCACCTTCCTCTTCAACTCAGCCACTGGACTTTACTTGCTGTAAGTCCTGCTCTGTCAAGTTTTGCCAATCCAGTCCTGGGCCCTTGGAAGTGAGTTTAAAGTGCTGAATCTGCCGAAACCTACATATTAACACCATTGCGCCGATTGGAACAGCAGCATCTCCTGCTGTAAGATCCGGATTGATGCATCATGTCTGTTGCAGGGTCTAGATCGGCGCATCGCACTCGGAAGCACCACATCGCCTCCGGAACCACAGCTTCGGAATCAATGCCTTTCTGACACTGCATGGAGAAGATCGACGCATCGCCCCTCCAGCGTGGATCAACGCAGCACATGGCATTTGAAACCACCACACTCCGACGCATTGCTGTAGTTGTAGGGATAAATCTGGTGCAACACCCCAACTGTGTGGGAATCATCGACGCATCTCATGCTGCACCAAGAATTAAGGTACTTTGGGACAGTGGGTGCTGCGTGGGTCCTGTAGTCGGCCAGCGCTCTATCGTTGGCGGCCTGAATTGCTGACTTTGTCCCGGTCCAGCGCAACCAATTAACTCTTTGAGCCCTATTTGCTCCTAAGCGCTATTTTTGCATTTTGTTTTAATGTATATTTTGATTTCTACTTATTGGATTTTTGTCTTTTTAGTCTTGTTTTATTTATAAAAAATGTTTTCTATTTTGCTAAACTGTTGTGGAGTCCTTTTATGGTGTTTTCATTGTGTTACTGTGTGTTGTGTGCACAAATACTTTACACATTGCCTCTTAAATTAAGCCTGACTGCTCTGTGCCAAGCTACCAGAGGGTGAGCACAGCTTAATTTAAAGTGTGTTTCTGAATTACCCTGACTAGGATTGTCGTTCTTGCTTGGACAGGATGTATACCTCTGCCAAACAGAAACCCAATTTCTAACAATCGCAGTGCATAACAGTGCACAAACCAGACTTCCCTCTTACCACTAGTTGACTTTATGCTTGTATTTGACCCTGTACAGTGCTCCGCTGCCATTTGGCTAAATTCAAGCCATAGAAATTCCACATACGTACATACATATATACAAATATACAGACAAACTAATTAAAACACAACAGCATTCTGTTGGTTTGCTCAATATTACAGTCTTTTGTTTTAAGACTCTCATAATAAAGATAATTATTTGCAAAGGTTGGGCATAGCATTAAATACATATCAAAAGGTGCAATCACATTTCACATCAGACCGCCATTACCTGCTTGTGTAGTAGTAGATGTTGGTTGTGTTGCTGTAGTTAATGTACTTGCCCCTGCAATAGAAACACAACATAATGAATGTTTACGTAATGAAGAAAATAAAGCCCATTTTTAAAAAATGGTTTGCCTATTGTAACCTCTCACATTCTCCATTCGTGGAGACATCTTCAAACTTCTCAGCCATGCAAAGGGGTGTCCTATCAATATCAGAGAGCAAAAACAACGATTATATCGATAACCTAGTGTCCAAGCATTTATGTAGGGTGTCAATTGGGTGCATTGTTAACTTATGAGGCAATTTTTCTCTGTATTTTGTATTTTGCTGTAGTGGATGAAGTTGTTTCATTAAGTTGTATCTTGCCCTCTCCCAAGTAGGAATACCGTTAATAATGCAAATTAAAAGACAAGAAAAAAATCAACAATTAAAGATATTTTTCCTATTAGAAAAATATTAGGAAACCCATATACAAACTTAATCTACTATGGGATTCAATTAAAAGGAGATTTGAAATAAAGTTTATAGATGTGTCCCTCCAAAACACTCGAAGTATTTTTTATAAGCAATAAGCATCTGTAATAGTTGAAAGAGTCCAGTGATGACTATCTGTCTCACTCCTCTCAGGCCCCAATCACTTGTGAGTGACTAAATTCTAAGTCTCCTGTAACAGAAAATATGAGAATTCTGAATTTCATGGTATTACCACATGCCGACAGTTTTTCCCAAGTTAAATTTTGTCAGTCAAACCACAACACTTTATTGGGAAAAATGTCCCGGAAATACAAATTACTTGTACGATTTGATTTGCCACAATAAGCATGAAATTCTACATGTTATTACTAATTTTCCCAATTTTAAGCACTGTATAAAATACCTCATCCTTAGGCACTGGCATGTACCGTATGTGGTAAATGCCTCACCCCTATCCTCCTCAATTGTGATTGGGGCATTTATACAGGTTCAAAAATAAAAGTAATGTTTTTTCTTTCCCCAATTTTCACATAGGGTATTTGCTTCCTTCTGTACGTTAGTAGTCTCAGCACACACTCGCTTCCTCACTGGAGGGGATAATCATTCCACCTTGCCCAGAATAAACCCAATTCGGTCCAGTTCCACTGCTACAATTTGAGAGACACTGGTGCTCTCATTTTGTTTGCCACAATATCTAAACACAAGAGTTCCTTCTTCTTTAAGAATTAGGTAATGAAAGCTCCTCTTTTAATCCGTGTTACCCTTTGCCACTGTGACAACCACAAAAGAACTTTCACATAGTGAGTGGAAATGTGTTCTAGTGAATAGAGCTGCCGAATTTATAATATGGAGACCCAGGTTTATATCCTGCCTTGCCTCAACTTCCTATACTTATGAGCCAATCACTTAGGGCCATATGTATCAATGTTAGTTTTTGCGATTCTCAAATAGCGATTTTTTGAGAATCGCTATTTGAGAATCATAAAACGAGATGTGTGTAGGATTTGCAAATAAAATTGCGAATCCTACATATTCCTTAATTGCGAATTGCAAATTGCGATTCACAATTAAGGAAACCCTCCCCATTCATTCCTATGGGCCTAGAGGCCCATAGGAATGAATGGGAAGACATTCTCAATTTGCGATTAGCAATTAGAGAATCGCAAATTGAGAATGCAATTTCCAGGTTGCAAGGGTGTTATGTTATGTTATGTTAACTGATTTTATAATGCGCATAGCTACCCAAAAAGGGTTTCCCAGCGCAGACCTAGAGGAACCACAACAAAATAGAAAAGAAGTAAAAACTATTGATTAAACAGCCAAGCTTTTACTAATTTACGAAATTTTAAGTATAGTGTTTCTTTACGGATCGCTATGGGAAGAGAGTTCCACAAGAGAGGACCAAGATAAGAAAAAGAGCGGCCACCCATTCTTGTGAGTTTGATCCTGGGAACCATAAATATTTCCTGTGTCGTAGAGCGTAACAGGCGAGAAGGCTGATAGAGACGGACAAGTTTTTGCAGGTATTGAGGGGCAGTACCAGTCTTAGTCTTAAACATATAGTCCAGGGCTTTAAACTTAGTCCGATTTTCCACTCTAAGCCAGTGTAAATCTCTCAAAGCATTGGAGATAGAAGACATTCTTGGGATTTTATAAAGCAGCCTAGCGGCAGAGTTCTGCACCACCTGGAGCTTACGTAACACATCCTTGTTTGCTCCCAAAAGAAAAATATTCCCATAGTCCAGTCTGGATGTAACAAGTGCCTGGACTACAGTCCTTTGGGTAGCATTGGGGAGCATCCAGATGATTTTCTTCAACCATTTTAAAATGGTGAAGCAGGTGGCTGCAGTTTTTACCGCATTGTTGTTTCATGGATAATTTATTATCCATAATAAATCCCAGATTGCGGGCTTGAGAGGTGGGCGAGGGTAAGGGTCCCATTTCACTGGGCCAATGTTGGGGGCCCCAGAGGTCTCCATTTTTCCCAAAAATAAGGACCTCCGTTTTTTCACCATTGAGCTTGAGTAGATTGGTTTGCATCCAAGATGCAATGTTACTCAAGCCCATTTGAAGAGTTGAAGGACCTTGCAGATTTCCCACAGACAGCGAAAACATTATTTGGGTGTCATCGGCGTAAGAAAAAAGAGACAACCCAGCCTCCTCTGCAATCACAGCCAAAGGTTGTAGATAGACATTGAACAGAAGGGGACTTAAAATTGACCCTTGACGTACCCCATAAGGAGAAAAAAGAATTTTAGAAGTAGCCCTAGACGAAAAGACTTGAAAGGTCCGTTTAGATAAAAAAGAAGTCAACCAGCCAAGTGCTGTCCCGGTAATGCCAAGTGACTGCAAGGATTTAATTAGCACGGTATGAGAAACCGTGTCAAATGCGGCACTCAAAATCTAACAATATGAGGGCCACTGTGTTACCTGTATCTAAACGTTGTCGCAACATTTCGGTAACACCAAGAAGAGTCGTCTCGGTCGAAAAACCCGCTCTGAAACCAGACTGAGAGGGGTGTAAAAAGTTCGAAGATTCAATAAATTTGGATAGTTGTAAGCTTACATGTTTTTCCAAAATTTTGGAAAAAATAGGAAGTAGGGAAATGGGCCTGAAATTAGATGACTGATCAGGATCAGCATTAGCCTTTTTCAACAGTGGAAGGACCATAGCATGTTTCCAATCGGATGGAACCAAAGCCTCTTGAAGTGAGGCATTAAGTAGTTCCATAACAATTTCCAGTGAAGGCTGCTCAAATTGTAAAAGTACAGGAGCAGGAAGAAGATCACAGGGAGATCCTGATTTGATGCTGCCTAAAAGTTTTTTAAAAGAATTAATATTAAGAGGCGCCCACTTTTCCAATTTCATAGGAGGTTCCACTATAGAAATGGGTTCAAGAGGGGAAGCTAACTGAATAGGCACCATTGGCCTAATTTTATCCAATGTCAGATATATTTGCTCCACTTTATTTATAAAGAAATTGGCAAGAGTGTTACATTGTAATTCATTTAGGATAGGAGAAATGGGCTGCGTATCCGAGCCAGCCAATTTTTTAACCATTGTGAACAAAGTACGGGAACAATTTTGTGCATTGGAAATAGAAGAAATAGAAGAGGAAACATATTCCGCTCGAGCTAGTTTACATAGAACATGGTATTTTTTTAGAGCAGTTTTATATGTGGTTTTAGAATCAGTGGAATAATCTTTCCTCCAAAATCTTTCCAATGCTTTACATTTACTTTTTTCGATTTTTAATTGTTCAGTAAACCAGGGAGCAGGGGGACGATGATTAGACAATTTTTTGACAGAGAGTGGAAGGCAGTCATTGACTGCATTAGAAATCCAGCTGTAAATAGTATCCAAAGACGATAATGATATTAAACCAATACTTGGAATATTATTGGACAAAATTCGATTAAAAATTTCCAAATCCAGTTTTCCCCAATTTCTAGATTGTGATTGTATTTCAGTTGCAGGTATAAACAAGTTCAGTGGAACTGTACATTGAAACTTGATCGCAAAGTGATCTGACCAGCATAACGGAAGAGCAGAAAAGCTTTGAATGTGAGATAAATTAGAAAAAATAGGATCTAATAAGTGACCAGCCATATGCGTCGGGCCACTATTGCAAAGTGATAAATTCATTGCAGAGAGGTCCGAAATTAATGCGCTGCTAATTGTACCCTCAGTATTATCAAGATGGAGATTTAAATCACCCAAGATGGTGAAATTAGCCATTTTGAGTAAGTCGGGGGCAATCAAATCTGGGAATGACGACGCCCAGGAACCAGCAGGTCCTGGGGGCCGATAAACCAGCATACCAGAAAGAGTAAACTGCGAAGTCAAGGTGAGTTTAAATAGAGCTGCTTCACAACCGGCAAAAGGCAGGTCCTCAAACTTGCAAGAGTAACATTTTTTAAAAATTAACGCAATGCCGCCTCCTACCTTTAAATTTCTGTCTTTTCTAACTATGGCATAATTGGCAGGTAAGGCCATAGCCACATCGGGTCCTGAACTAGCGTGTAACCATGTTTCAGTTAAAAAAATTGCATCAGGCTCTTCATTACTTAATAAATTAAAAATATCCTCCTCATGTTTAGGGAGGGATCGACAATTAATGTTCCAAAAATTAAAAAGTTTGTTAGAAGAAAGACCATAATTTTGATGAAGTGGGGCATTAATTGTGATTGTACTATTGGATTCACTTAAAAAGTTAGTACAAAAGGTAAAATTGCAACAAGGACAAGTGATCGTGTCTTTTATAGGACAGAGTAAGCTACAATCAGAATGGTGCTTACCACGAAGATTCAACAGTTGTTCAGAGGAATATTGAATCCGCTGTCCTGGAGAAGCTACATTTTGAGCATAGTTTATGGCCCCTGGTCCCGTTCGGTCTCAGACAGGCGCAGACGGGCTTGCCTTTGGCGCACCTTCGGTGCGCCATCGGCGCGCCCGCTGCGCGCGTCCGGACCATGGCCTTTAAATCAGGCAGTGGGAGGGCGGCGTGCAACGAGTGGAGCGCTGACCGCAATCAGCGTGTGGGTAGCTAAAAATGGCCGCCTGGGACCAAACGATTCCCGATACAATTTGAAATTAAAAGGAGTATAACACACTCCACATTACATTAGAGCAAATAACAGGATAAAAAGGATTAGATAATTAGCAGCAAGCGAGAAATAAAAATATCCCCAAACTATTTCGATTTAAAAAGAGTTCCCCCACAGCATGTAACAAATGTCAGAGAACCTCACAGGCGCTGCACGTCCGACACAAGCCCCTTAAATAAGGCAGTGAGCGGGCGGCGTGCAACGAGTGGAGCGCTGACCGCAATCAGCGCGTGGGTAGCTAAAAATGGCCGCCTGGGACCAAACGAGTCCCGATACAATTTGAAATTAAAAGGAGTATAACACACTCCACATTACATTAGAGCAAATAACAGGATAAAAAGGATTAGATAATTAGCAGCAAGCGAGAAATAAAAATATCCCCAAACTATTTCGATTTAAAAAGAGTTCCCCCACAGCATGTAACAAATGTCAGAGAACCTCACAGGTCAAAAGGACACCCTGTTGCACCCCTGAAATAAGCATGGGTGCACATGTGGCGCACATACATGCCCTAAGGGCATGTATGTGCGCCACATTGCACTTTGAAAAATGCAAAAAGTGCATTTCTCTAAGAAATCGCATATTACCACCAACTTGAAGTTGGTGGTAATTTGCGATTCCTTAAGACCAAATTGCACTTTTTGGTGCTTCTTACATTGCATTTAAGGAATCGCAATTTGCGATTCCTTAATGCATTTGCAAAATAGGGAATCGCAAATTTTACGATTCCTTATTTTGCGAGGCAGTTTTGCATTCATACATACCACTTAGCCAAATTTTGATCGCAAACGCTGAAATTCGCAGAATTTCAGTGTTTGCGATCGCAATTTTGGTTGATACATATGGCCCTTAATCTCCACTTTCACAAAAAAAAAAAAATATGAAACATATTCTTCTTTTGTTGTAAAGCACTATAATGCCCCTGGACTAGGTGTGCTTACAAAACGTCATGGAAAGATGTTCTGAAGAAGATTCCCACCTCACTTTTTAAGTAATCACAGTGACAACCATTAAATGGCAATCTCAGGTGTCAGAGGCCCTAGCTGACTTACTATATAAATGTCAGATATATAAAGGATAGAATATGTACAGTTCATGAAGCTGTTAAAGGCATTTGTTTTATTCTGGTCAATAATTCTTCTCATTTATTCATTTTTATTCCTTTAGATCTTCTAATTCATGATCAGCGGTGTAACATCCACCCCAGCCTGGGTCCATGTGAATGACCACGTTACACACATCTTTATTCCTCAGTCTACAACTAAAATCTGAGTGCATTGCATCATAACTTTACTGAACACATCCAAACACACCGAAACCAATTACATAATTCCAGTAAGGAGTCTGTATAAGTCCAAAAGGGTCCCAATTCACACGAGCTCAAGGCACTACATCAATCAATTAATCAAGTCGTACTTGTACAGTGCGGCTTGTCACCCGAGAGGGTATCCAGGCACTGTGCTGCAGGTATCAATGGAAAAGCCAGGTCTTGAGTCCCTTCCTATGTGGTCCGCTTTTTTACCCTGATCTCTTGCTCGCACGTTTGCACTTCTCCATATTGCTGCTAAGTCTGGATTTGTTGTTTCTAAAATATCGCTTTTGTCTTTTATTAAATCGTTTTTAATATTGCCTTGTTTTAAAAAAAAGACATCTTTTTAGGCTTTATAAATTGCTTGAGTTACACTTACTGTTCTGCATTGAATTTGAATTGCTGCCTACCTCTTGCTTGCGGGGGAGTGTGGGTGACCCTTCCGGCCTGAAGTTCCCTTCCTGATTGGGACGACTAGAGATGCCATTTTGGTGCGTGCTCTAGTCGTCCTAAGGGGATTGCATATAAAGATGTGTGCTGCGCGGACGAGCAGTGGACGGGCGCACCACTGGCGCGCCGAAGGCCTGCCTAAGGCAAGCCTGTCTGCGCCCGTCAGCGTCCCGGAAGCGGCCAGCGCCAACCATGCTGCCCGGAACACCTCCTTCAGTAAGTTTTCACGAATTTCATATGGCAAGGATGAGTTGTTAGCACTAGACACCCTGATGTGTAATGGCACTTCCAGGTGGGATGTCACGTCTAATGCGGTCACAGAATGTAGCCACTGCAAATTTTGCCTATCTCCTGGGTTTTTAGTCCTCCCTCCCTGCACTAATTTGCCTAAAGAAGGACATAGGGAACATACAATAGGAGCAGCTATGATTAATGCACGCTCGGTTGCTATACATACGCAGAATATTTTTGATTTGCTCACAGACGAACCTATTGACATGCTTTTCATCACTGAAACCTGGTTAACTGAAAATTCTAGCCCAGTGATCGAGATGGCCATCCCTGATGGCTTCAAAATCTCAAGAGTCGATCGGTAATCAGGGAGGGGGCGCGGAGTGGTGGTGGTATTTAAGGACAACTGGAATTGTCAATGGAGCGTGAAAAGGGAGCTGGCGGAGGTGGAAGCCCTCGACCTTTGCATCAATATCTCCCCCCACTTTACGCTGGGAGGTATGTTGATGTACAGGCCCCCCGGTCCAGTTGGCCCTTTCCTTAAAGCCATGGATGAGGTAATTATCCCACGGGCACTCCGCTACTCTCATTTTGTACTCCTCTGGGATTTCAACATCCACATTGACAATTGTGAAGCGGGGGATACACAGGAGTTCCTTGACTCTTTGAGGCTAGCCCAGCTACAACAATGTGTTAGCTCTCCCACTCATCGGGGCGGACATATGCTGGACCTGATATGCTCCAACTTTCCGCTCACAGTTGAGGATCCCCTACCTGTGACATGGTCAGATCATTTTTTGATTCATTTCTCTTGGCAAGTTCCAAATAAACTTAAGATGGTGATGCCTTGTTCAGGACACCAGGGGAAAGCTATCCACAGAATTGACCCGGCAGCCTTTAGTCTTGCACTAGCTGAGTCCCGCCCGGCAATAGCTAACAACTTGAATGAAGCCCTAGGAAATTTCACTAATTGGATTCATCAGGCTGTAGAACCCCTTACCCCTGAGATTGGGCGGAGACGTCCTAGGAACTCCTTTCCAAGCCTTGGTTTTCTAATTCCCTAAAGTTCAGAACCAGCAATGTAAAAGGCTGGAACGTAAATGGAGACAGGAGTACTGTCCCATGGCTATAACAGCTCTAAAAAAAGCACAAAAGTCTTACTATGCCGCTATTGCTCAAGCTAAAAGTCTATATTATGTAGAGCGAATAGCCCACTTGGGTAACAATGCCAAAGAAATTTTCAACATTGTTCAAAGTTTTCTCTCCCTAAAGCAGAGACCAGCACCCACACTCCCCGCTCGCTTGGTGTGAGGAACTCTCTAGTTTCTTCATCAACAAGGTCTGAGCACTCCAATCTAATTTCGGTGCTGGTAAAAGCCAGCTAGCGGCTATTATTCCCCCCTGTTGGTCGCCTCCCTCCATTTCTGCTACATTGTCAACCTTCGATTCAATATCAATGAAGGACTCTTTAGCAGTCCTCAACACCCTTAAATCAGGCTCACCGTCTGACCCATGCCCGGCTAAATTGCTTGCCGGTGCCTCAGAGGTGATTAACCCAGTGTTGAATATGCTTATTAACCTTTCTTTAACATCAGCCACTGTGCCTTCTGCCTGGAAACAGGCAAAAATTGTCCCTCTACTGAAAAAACCTACTTTGGACCCCAATCTCCCCTCCAGCTATCACCCTATTTCCATCTCCCAGCTGTGGCGAAGGTTTGCAAAAAACTGGTTAATAAACAGCTTTCCAATTATGTAGAACAACATAATCTTCTCCACCCGGCTCAATCAGGCATCCGAGCCTCCTACAGCACCAAATCTGCACTGGTCGAAATCTCTGAGGCCCCTCCGGGAAACTTTAGATGAAGGGGGCAGGGCTGCCATGGTCCTACTGGACCTGTCGGCTGCATTCAACACTGTGCCGCATGTCCTGCTCCTGGCCCTTCTTCAGGAAATTGGAGTATTAGGGTCTGCATGGCTGTGGCTGAAATCTTATCTTGAGGACAGAACTCAGCAAATAGGGATCCCTCCATATTCAGCCGCTCCCCAGAATTTGACTGCAGGGGTGGCGCAAGGGTCAGTGTTGAGCCCTTTGCTTTTTAACATTTATGTGTCTCTACTTATTCAGATGGCAGAAGACCTAGGTGCCAAAGTCATCGCGTATGCTGATGACACCCAGCTCCTTTTCACATGGAATAGAAACAAGTCTTCTACCTCCCATGTTAAAACAAGCCTCACAGCTGTCTTTCTCTGGCTTTGTTCTGCCCAGTTAAAATGCAATGAGGTATAAACCGAGATAATTTCTTCAGGAACTTTCCTCCAAAGTCCTGGCACTCCCACGAAGAATTTATGGATCTGGTTTGATGAGAGGCTGAGCTTCAGCCCTCAGATTAAGAAGTTAACTGGCCTGTGCATTGGCATTTTGAAATCATTCAAAAAGTTTTTTCCACTTCTCCCTATCCTGGCAAGGGAAACTGTTACCCGTGCTCTGATAACCTTGCGCCTTTATTACGCCAATGCCTTGTACGTTGGTCTGCCCTGCTATTTACTAAACAAGCTTCAGGTAGTGCAGAATGCTGTGGCCAGAACTCTTCTTAACATACCTAAGAGGATCAGTGGCAGTGAGGTGGGAGAAGAATCGTTCCCCAGAGCGGCAGCAGATGCGTGGTATCTGTGCGAGGGCGAGGTGTGTGGAGCGTAAACTCCTAGTAGGTCGGTTTAAATGTAGGTGGTGGTTCATGTAGGCGGGTTCTTTGTCATGGAGGGCTTTGTAGTTATGGGACAGAAGCATGAATTTGCATCTCTTCCAGACGGGGAGCCAGTGGAGGTTCTTCAGGTGCTGGGTGATGTGGGTCTTTTTGGGCAGGTTAAGGATCAGTTTGACAGCGCATTTTGGATCATCTGGAGTCTTTGCATGAGTTAGGAGGTGGTGTCGGCACAGAGTGCATTGTCATAGCCCAGTTGGCTGGTGATGAGGGGCTGAGTCACAGTTTTCCTGGTACCGATGGAGAGCTACTTGAAGACTTTGCAGAGCATGTGGAAGCAGGCTGAGGAAACAGCATTGACCTGTTGTTTCATGGAGAGTTCTCTGTCCAGGATGATGCCGAGGTTGCAGGCATGGCCTTTCGACATGGGGGTGGGTCCGGACTCCTCCGGCCACCAGGAGTCATTTTAGAGGGCCCGTCAAGAGTGAGAGGACGAGCTGGGTATTATCAGCATAGGAGATGATGTTGATGTTGTTAGATCTGATGATGTCTGCGATTATTGTCATTTAGATGTTGAAGAGGGTTGGAATGAGGGATGAGCCTTGGGGTAGACCACAGTTGGTGTGGTTGTGTTGCGAGGTGAAGGGAGGGAGGTGGACTCTCTGGGTGAGCTCTGTGAGAAAGGATGCCATCCATCTGAGTGTATCATCATGATTCCAGTCTGGCGTAGTTGATCAATGAGTATGTGGTGGGAGACGGCGTCGAAGGCTGCAGAGATGGCAAGCAGGATCAGGGGGCTGATTCTCCTCTGTTGACTGGGTTGCGGATGTCGTCTGTTGCTGTGATCAGGTCTATCTCAGTGCTGTGGTTGGCTCTGAAACTTGTTTTGGGAGGGGTCCAGTAGGTGGCTTCTCTCCAGGTGTTTGGTGAGTTGGAGGTTGATGGGCTTCTCTAGGACTCTGGCAGGCAATGGGAGCAGAGAGATGGGATAGTAGTTCTGGAGCTTGCTGGGGTCTACTGAAGGATTCTTGAGGAGTGGTCCGACCTCCTTGTGTTTCCAGGCGTTGGGAGAGGTGCTGTGGTTAAGGAGTCCTTGAGGGTGGTGGAAAGCTGGTTCGGGCAGGGGCGGGGCATCTCCCCCTTTGTTAAATAAAAAATACAGACAACCTAAACATCATAGCTCTTCGATGAGTCATCATGGGGCTCACACAAGTCTGCCAGATTGAGTGGTATGAGGTAGATGAGGTGCACCTTCATCAAATGTCGCTGATGTGGTATCAGACGCTTGATTTGGGCACTCAGGTGGAATGATTCCACTTGTGACAACAGGAGCCAACGAACATTGAGGCAAGAGCTTTAAAGTGTGTTGAGTTCCTAGTAATGGATTTTCCAGGATGTTGAGCAGGTACCATATGTCCTTTTACTGGTCACGACTACTAATGGTTTGAGTTCAAATGGAGCTTTTTTCTTTCGCTTTCAATTTTGTTTCACTAGAACCCAGTCTCGCTTGTTAAAGACTGTGTCCTTAATGCATCTGCGATTTTCATTTTGCACTTTTTAGAAGTGTCCTGGTTGCGAATCTTGTCTACATCCGGTGGACGATTCGAGGTGCATTGTGGTATCTTTATTCCAAAAACATTCCCAAACATCAAGGTGGCAGGACTCTCACTTGTGGTGGAATGTGAAGTTGATCGAAGGGCACGAAGGGCTTGGCACAATGTTGACTTGAGATCAATGCCCTCGATTGTGGTTCGTTGAACTACTTTCTTTAGAGTGCCTATGAATCGTTCCACAGCGCCATTAGCCTGCGGCCAGAGAGGCATGCTTTTCTGATGCTTGACATTCAGTCGGGCAAGTAATTCCTTAAATTATTTGCTATTAAAAAGAGGAGCATTGTCCGATTTGAGAACATCAAGAAGGCCCCATTCTTAGAAAATGTCATCCAGCCTATTGATAACCTTGTCACGAGTGGTTGATGATAAGTCTTCCACTAGGGGAATACTCATCAATGACGAACATAAGGTAATGTCTATTGTTTAATGGTCCAAAGAAATCAATGCGTAAGAAGGTCAGACATATTAAGTAGATGTTGTATTGTTTTTGGAGACAGACAATTGAAAATGTGACATGTTTTTAATTCTTTCTCCACTTGTTCATCTAGGTGGGGGAATCACACCCGAACTCTCTTAGTGGCTACAATGCCACAATGTCCTTCATGCCTCAGGCTATCAGGTATCACAATTCTCACACCTCGTAATAGGACACCCTCTCGAGTTCCTCTTGCACATTTCTAAACTTTTGATATTAAACGTCATCTGCCAGAGTTCGCATGGTTTTCTTCAGTAATTGCTTTGTAATTATAACTTTGATAGTAAGCAAGTCTTTGTCAGCATTGGTAGCAGTGAGAACCAGTTCAATGGAAAGAGGGGCAGGTGTACTTGACTTCACAATTATTTATATGTATTCTTCAGCTGCTTTGGAAATTTAACTGTGATGAGACAACGGGACTCGTGAAAAGTAATCTGCAGGGCTTTGATCCTTCCCCAGTTTTTGCACAACAGTGTAATCATACTCTTGCAATCACAACCCTCACCTTTCAATTCTAGAGGGCATCTTAGCTTTTGGATCTCAAAAGAGAGAGAGCAGTGCCTGATGATCAGTAACAAGAGTGAAATGTTTTCCTTGAGAAACACATAAGAACGCTCACATGCCCACACCACAGCCAGGCTCTCTTTTTCCAGCTCAGAATACGCACATTCTGTCTAAGATAGACTCCAGCTGACATAAGCCACGATGTGTCTCCGTGCGTTTGAATGTCTGTTATGTTCAGCAAGAATACACCTAGTCCCACTGGGCTTGCATCCAGCACAATCTCAGTATGTAACCTCCGATAAGGAATTTAAGGGGCATTTTCAATTTCATGTTTTATCATTTTGAAACTTAGGTTGCATTCAGAAGACCAGTGAAACGGAATATTCCGTTTCGTTAGCTCCCTCAATGGGGGACTCAATGTGGCAAAGTCACAAATATGTCTAGAGGCCATGCCTAGGAAGGATTGCAGCATGGTTACATATTGGGGGGGACAGGTAGAGGACAATGCTCATACTTTAGCTGGATCAGGAGTCATCTACCTTTCAGAAAAGAATTATAAGAATTTTAGCTTGTCTCTGTTAAACTTACATTTTTCAGCATTCAGTGTGAGACCGGCATCAGCAAGTAGTTGGTATACTTATACAATGACTTTGTCATGCTCTTTTTTTGTTGCCCCAAACACCAGAATATTATCACTATAATTGAAAACATGTGTGACAGGTTGAATCATTCGATGAATGACGTCTTGAAACAGTGGACAGTGTTACAGCAAACAAATGATGGACGGAATGCTGACAATGCAAACATTCTCCCCCAGTCAAAAGATCTGGGTTAAATCCATCGTTCTTTTGCCCACTACGCCACCCCAGTTTGGACCCAGCCATATGCAAATCAGTCTTGACCCTGTGCCCCATGGGAACAGTCCAGACCGAACTGCCAGGCCAGGTCCTCCATGAACCGGAAACAAGCATCCTGGACCGGTTTCAGGGTATGTCACCCTTCTTCAGCCAGGCTAGCTTGAATCCAATGGCACAGTGAACAAGGGACCCACGTCTGGGCATACCCATCCCACTTAGGGCAAAAAGTGTTACAGCAAACAAATGATGGACGGAATGCTGACAATGCAAACATTCTCCCCCAGTCAAAAGATCTGGGTTAAATCCATCGTTCTTTTGCCCACTACGCCATCCCAGTTTGGACCTAGCCATATGCAAATCAGTCTTGACCCTGTGCCCCATGGGAACAGTCCAGACCGAACTGCCAGGCCAGGTCCTCCCTGGACTGGAAACAAGCATCCTGGGACCAGTTTCAGGGAATGTCACCCTTCTTCAGCCAGGCTAGCTTGAATCCAGTGGCACAGTGAGCAAGGGACCCACGTCTGGGCATACCCATCCCACTTAGGGCAAAAAGTGTTACAGCAAACAAATGATGGACGGAATGCTGACAATGCAAACATTTTCCCCCAGTCAAAAGATCTGGGTTAAATCCATCGTTCTTTTGCCCACTACGCCACCCCAGTTAGGACCCAGCCATATGCAAATCAGTCTTGACCCTGTGCCCCATGGGAACAGTCCAGACCGAACTGCCAGGCCAGGTCCTCCCTGGACCGGAAACAAGCATCCTGGGACCAGTTTCAGAGTATGTCACCCTTCTTCAGCCAGGCTAGTTTGAATCCAGTGGCACAGTGAGCAAGGGCCCCATGTCTGGGCATACCCATCCCACTTAGGGCGAAAAGTGTTACAGCAAACAAATGATGGACGGAATGCTGACAATGCAAACATTCTCCCCAGTCAAAAGATCTGGGTTAAATCCATCGTTCTTTTGCCCACTACGCCACCCCCAGTTTGGACCCAGCCATATGCAAATCAGTCTTGACCCTGTGCCCCATGGGAACAGTCCAGACCGAACTGCCAGGCCAGGTCCTCCCTGGACCGGAAACAAGCATCCTGGGACCGGTTTCAGGGTAAGTCACCCTTCTTCAGCCAGGCTAGCTTGAATCCAGTGGCACAGTGAGCAAGGGACCCACGTCTGGGCAGACTGATTTGCATATGGCTGGGTCCAAACTGGAATGGCATAGTGAGCAAAAAAACGATGGATTTAGGCCAGATCTCTGTTCTGGGGTGAATGTATGACATTGTTCTGCATTCTGTCCATCAATTGTCTTTTTGCATTTGAAACAGCGGACAGCACTCCAAAACTTGGTCTTTTGTATCAAAACAAACCAATATGAGTTGAAAAAGTAGTGATATACCTACAGTTTTCTTCCAGTTCAAGTTGATGGTAAACTTTATCCAGCTCAAGATGAGAAAAGACCTTCACACCGTTCAGCTCTGTGATCATGTCAGCTATGTGAAGACCTGGATGTCTTTCTCTCTCAATTGCCTTGTTGGCTTGATGCATGTCTTGTCAACACAAATACGCACTGCACCTCCAGGGTCCATTTATTGGCATGACTGCTATTGTGAAACCCATGGTGCAGGACCTGTGGAGCGCTCAATTATGGCATGCTTTAACAATGATTCCTGTTCTTTTTCAATGGCCTCCTGAAGATGAAAGTAATTCGGTGATGCTGCTGAGCAACAGGGCGAATGTCCTCATTATTGTGAAGCTGCACTTTCATTGTTTTGAGTTTCCCTAGGCCATGAAACAACGATGGGAACTGACTCACAATTTCAGACTGCGCACTGAGGTTGTTATTATTAGATATTAGTCATATGTCAGCAGCAGTAGTGAAACTAACTTAACATGCACTGGACGAAGTACCTTGCAAAACATGAAATGGTGCTTGCTCTGTCGTCTTCTGGTGTCGCATGGTTGTCAGGAATGATCCTTAACTTTGCAATGATGCGGAAGCAGACCATGTGTACACTTCATAGTCCATGGAATGACGTGTGGCACAGACAATTCATTGAACTTCTCTGCCGGCATGAAATTGATCGACACACTGCTGTGTATGATGAAAGTTATGGGACATCCATCCAACTTCAGTGTAATTTTAGGACACCGTTCAAATGAGATTTGCTGCTTAGTTGGGCTTTTTTCTTTAGTTTGAGTTCTTCTTTGCAAGCAGCCAACTCTACATGTTTATGTCGCTCTTTAGTTGGCTATATCATTGCCCACCCATTTTCCTCACTTTTGCTTAATAGTGAGGCTGACGGACTGTTACAAAACTAATCTGAAGGTGATCGTCTTCTTTTAGTTTCCACTTGTCGCAGTAGATGTTACTGTTTGGCCTTGTGGGCATGGCGTGAATGTTTCTGGAACTTTCGAGCATCCATTTTCTCTTCTTGCTGTGACGCAATTAGTTTCTCTTTTGCTTGGCAAACCGCTTTGAATTGTTCTTTCCCGCATCCTTTGCATTTCTGTCCACTGGACATTTGCCCTCCTGGGAATTGAAAACCCACATTGGAAACACAATTTCTTCTTCTTTGGAGAAGTCGATCTCCGGGCCTTTACCTTATGCTTGTGTTTGCTTTTCATGATCAACGTTGATTTATTCTGGGCTGTTCCAGCTTTCATATCAGCAGTTTGCCAATCTGCACATTCTCCTGCTCTTGCAGCCATGAGTACTTTCTCCAAGCATAGGGTCTCTCTTAACATGCATCTCCTGAAGGAATCTGAGAGACAACCATCGACAACTCTCAGACGCATGGCTTCTTCATCATTGAATTCACTGAACTTACAATGCTTGATAAGTGTGTCAAGTCTCTCAACAAACTCATCCATCATTTCACTACTTCGTTGTCATGCTTGATGGAAAGTACTCCTCTCATAGTAGACATTTGGCATTGGGTTGGACTTTGCCTCCAATACTTCCTTTATCCAGTGGTATGAGGTTTCATTAGTTTGTGATATCTTTTGTATTACTTCTTTCATCCCATCACCTGCAAGGTTTTTAAGTATTTGATGATCTTTTTGTCATCCACTTCTTTTTAGCACATCAATAAAGTCTACAAATGCCTCAATCCAGGCAGTCCATCTGGCGCCAATATTCTGCTATTTGGCGGTGTCGAATGGTGGTGTAGTTTTCAAAACTGTGGCGGCACCGTAATCTATGTCTTCTGACGAAGCCACTGGAAAACTTAAATGTCTTGAAGAACTTTTGAGCTGTGCTAAATGCCACAAGCTGCCTCTTTGGTAATTTCTCCAGGCACCAATGGTTTCATAAACAAAATCACCGTGCTTGTGCTTGTGTTGCCTTGTCGGATTTTGAGGTCGTAAGGTCCTTTGTCTGTTTTCGCCGGTGAGTAGATTTTTGTTTCTTGTACCTTATTATCACTGCCGTTAGTGCTCGCTTTGCATTGATGATTGCTCTGTGTTGGGCTGTGGTGCAGTATCTCTTCTTTTGGCCTTGCCAGTGAGTTTTTGGCAAGCGTTTGAAAGTGCTCCTCTGCAGGGCCTTCAACTTCAGTCAGAGCTGTATGTGGACTGGAGCAGAGCTTTGATTCCACACATGCCCGCTTCGAACTGCTTCTCATCGAAGAAGGCGCACGTAGCACAGACAAGGAGTTTGCTGCAGCTTTGCAAACTTCCAGGGTGAGCAGTCTTGTTTCTTCGGGGAAGAGATCCTGCACTCATCACCGGTTGTAGCGTCCTCCCCAGCCAGGGAGCATGTGAATGACCACCCCACACAAGGAGATCTTTAACACAAGTCTTTATTCCTCAGCATACAACCGCTATCTGCTCTCATTGCATCATAACTTTATTGAACACACCCAAACAAATTATGCAGTTCCAGTCAGGAGTCCGTATAGGACCAAAAGGGTCCCAGTGCACATGAGCTCAAGACACTACAAGTGGTTTGTGATTAATTGCAGCTCCAATCGCTATTATGCTATCAACATCCTGAATTACTAATCTAGCATTGACACTCTTACCATTCCCTTAGCCAATTGTCCAACCAGGGTTGGGACCTACTGCAGGTCCATCCTACCTCTCAAAGTGTACATTATGTGCAGTGTCCTGACATCGGACATCAAAGAATGTACTAGGTAAGCCTCAGTTCCATCTATTCCTTCCTTTGCATTTATGGACAGGCTCTGACACACAATATTGGCCTTCAATCTGGTACACCTCCAATGTCCAGAGGCTGCAGCGTATTGTATCTCAGGCAGAAGCAGGGTCTGACCTGTACTATTTTTGAGCAAGAGCAAATTCTGTCTCTTTGCCAAAAACCCCGAAAGTCTTAGTAGGATCTCAGACCGAAGTCCCACTGCAGAACACTGACCTAAGAAGTACAATACTCTCTCCCTTGAGTAATGAAGAAACCATGTATCACATGGCAGAATTGTGTCAGTTTGAAGGTCTGTAAGATGCTGCTCAAGTCTTTTATGAGTGTTATGGGGGAGATTTACTAAGATTTTGCACCTTGTTTGCGTCATGAAAGTGACGCAAAACGGCGCAAAATCTTTTTTTCCTAATCAACTTTCCAGCGCTAAACTTGTTTAGCGCTGGAAATAACGTAACAGTAATGCGAAGCAGCGCATTGCACTGCTTCGCATTACTTTGCGCCGTGGGGGCGTGCCAAGGGTGGTGCATGGGCGTTCCCATCCAACCACCCAAGGTTTCTCAAGCTAAACCCAATTTACTGAAAACAGTAGATTGAGTTTGGCGTGAGAAAACTGCGCCCTTTGCAACTAGGTCCAAGGAACGAGAAATGCTTTAATTTCTCCTTCCTTTTCCGACTTTGCATGCGTGCTGCACTGTGCAGCACGTATGCAAAGTGGGAATAGCTTTGCATTGTGCCTAGCATAGTATTTTGTACAGGAAGGGTACCCTTCCTGTACCAAACCTATGCTACACTCATGCACACACCCTAGCGCTGCAGCGCTAAGGTGTGTGCATGGCGCACGGCAGCTGAAATCAGCGCCGGCGCAAGGGAAAGGGGAGGAGAGAGCCATATCTTTAAAAATATGGTGCTATCCTGCTCCCCCCCTGTCGCGCAATGCAGCGCAGACTCGCGGGGGGCTGCGCTGAGTTGCGCAACTTTTTTTTAAATCGCCCCCTATGTGTTCTTCCTAAACAAAGGTAAAAAATGCTGCACCTACGATGGCTGCCCAATCAGTTCCCGCCTCCTTCCAATGCAAAGAAAAAACAAGCATTGGCATAGCCAATCGGTCTCGCCTTTGGGACCTTATAAGTGTTTAGCGAGAGCTATTGCCTTTGCCAGTGTGTTTAAGCTATGGTGTAGCGTAGTGTGTCTGCTATACAGTACATTAAAAAAGTTATAAGTGTTATAAGCATTTTTGTTACCTTATATTTAATTAGGATGATATTATGTATAATTGAACAACTGTATTAAAAAGAAATAACATACAAAAATGCTGAAACGCATGTCTAATTTCATCCTATATTTAACCTGGAAAGTCCATCTGCTTTCAACTGGTAGAGTCTCCGGATGAAACCCAGATTCCGATCTTGTAATCCTGATGGGTCCAGTAGTGTGGATATTGCCCTTCTCGTGTTTTGCCTTGAAATGGGCTCGCGGTTTTAAAAGGCAACCTATACGTCGTCTGTTGAAGAGCCGGAAGTGCTCTGTTTGGATGGGGTTTGCAGAGGCTGGGCCTTGCACGGCGGGTATCAGCTGTTAATCTCACTCCCAGATAATCAAAAGTAGAGCATCCATCGTATACATTGCAGGCCGACCTCTGCCTCGCGCGGTAGCCCAGATAGAGCTGTCGGCTTCAAGAGATGGCTGCAGCGAATGTTTACACACTCGGGCGGTGCTTTCTGACAAGGCCTGGGGACAGCTTTTGGGCGCAGTATATGACTAAATGAATGAATAAAACGCGAAATACAGCTCCAAATATCATACAGCTGGACCACTTACAACTAATAGTAACGGGTTTGTTTCAGCCTATTTTGTTTTTCCATTCTGGATAGCGCTGACCTGCTACAGTATTTGAGTGAATAAATAAAAAAGTAACGCTTTTGGCGTGGTGCTGCTTACTATGCAGTAGGAATAGTAACAGTGAGTGCTAAGTTTGTTTACATTTGATTAGATGCAGACCGTACACTTTCAGGGAGTTAATTACAAGACAAAGGCCCATGATTTAATGAAGGATTTTATATAGCGCCTCAAATTATACGGCGGGATCAGTTACAAGAATGACCACGTTACGGTCCGATCTCTTTTATAAGCTGCTCTTCGAAGAGCTGCATAGGTGCAGATGAATCAATGGATGAAGGTATGAACGAACTAAAGCTTTTCGTAACGCGAAGTGCACCGCGATAGGCTTACTTTACAATGCATGGCCGCTTGTGCAAACAAGCAGTTCATTACACCTCACATGGAGTAGACTTGTTGCCTGAAAAGGACGAATGAATTAGCAAGTGGATATTTCTCGATCGCGACATACCGTGCATGTGAGTGAGAGAGAGAGAGAGGGGGGTGGGGAGAGAGGGAGAGAGAGAGGCCTGGGGAGTGGGTGGGAAGAATAGAGTGACCGAAACAAAGTGGTGGGAGGGAGCATTAGAAGTGAAGCAGCAGATGAGATAATAGTCTAGAAAGAGAGAGCAAAGAAGGGGGGACAGGAGATTCAGGTGAAAGAGAAGTGCCAGGGGAGACGGAGAGAGAGGGAGAAAGTAACAATATCAGAGGAGAGAGTGGGATACACGGAAATACAGAAGTAGCAGGAGGGGGAGAAAGGAAGAAACTACGGAGAACGGTGGACAGACTGAGAGAGGGCAAAAGGACGGGGGGAGCAAAGCCACGGAGATATCAAGGCAGAGCACGATATGGGGAGAGTGGGAGGAAACTGACCGAGAATAAGGCAGGAGAAAGAGAGAGCAAACCAGATGAAATATGGGAGACACACGGATGTGAAGTACCGGAGCAGGCACAATAAAAGACGCAGGAAGAGACAAAGATGGCGAGAGATGGGTGGACATCAATACGAGAGGGGGAGATGAATAAACAAAAATACAGAACTAGCAGGAATGAGAGACAGAAGAGAGGCCACGAAGTAGAGCATTGGCCGCGCGGACGAGAAATAAAATAAAAAATAAAAAACGCGAGTGGTGACGAGAGTTGTGCGCACGCGCGCGACGAGAAAAAGTGCTGTGCACGTCGCGCGCGCTTGTGCGCGTAACCGCACGCTGGTGGCCGCTTTCAGGAGCACTTTCTAAAGCCCTTACTAAAGTCTCGCAGAGCAACGCATGCGCGCTGGCTCAGCGAGACCTAATGACACTGCTGTTTGTCAATGAATACTCCCAGGTTGTGCCAAAAGCATTGCATGTCGAAATATCTACTACATAAATATCTACTACAGAAACATTGTGCTACCAAACTGTTGCATCCACAATTTAGAGGGCCACAATATCAAGAAGGTAAGTGCATACAAGTAAGTACAGATTTACTACTCTTGACGTTTTCGTAAATAGGCCCCAAATGTCAATACTATTTATATTCTGCTGTGTTTAATGGCATTTGAGCAATGGTTATAGCACCTAGGTACAGACTATGAAGAGATCCTGTAATTTAGTTTTGCAATATGTTATTATTGTGGTTTCTGAAATGAAAGCATAGTGAAAAACTAACCCATACAGCAGCTTTGGGTGCAAAGTCTTCAAAAAAAAAAAAACAGGAAAGAAATCAAATAGAAAAGTTTTAAGTTTGGCTCCAAAAAGTCTTTCTTGAGATTTATGTTTCACAAGAACTAAATGTTTCCACTCTCTCAATGGTATTATGCTTTTTGAATGTTAGTTTTTAATGGAAACAAAAAGTGCTTTAAGCTAAACAACTGTTGGTTTATGAAACTAAAGATAGAACAAACAACTCGGACAATGAGAAATAAAAGTAAAACTTGCACTCCTGAATGTGAGCATCTATTATCTGGGAATCTAGTAGTTGTGCTGGCGACCTACTGTAATATATTTGCTGCAGCAAGTGCAAGATATGGCTATTCAACAAGGATGACTTTATACACATTTTCTTCTTGTGGTGCCCATATGGAAAGTATTTTGAAATTAACTGTTTTAAACGTATAGTCCCAGGAGCCTGTATTTACATATAGACATTAATAACAATGTTCGTAAGGATTTACTTATTAAACTTTGAAAGATATTGACAATAGCAGTACCAGAGTTTGTGTCTGCCTCCGGTTGAAATTTTTCATGGTAATCAAAACGCTCATTCTAATAATAAGACATATGAAGGACATCTCAGTATATAATGAAACTGTAAGAAAGTTGAATATTATTTAGGGTGGGGAACTGTCCACCTCAAGAAATAATAACACTTCTTGTCAAAATGAACCCTCTGAGTAACTAAATTAACACGAGCTCAACCCCTATGGGCTTAACCTAAGGCACTGCGTAATGTATTCAGGCAGTACCAAAACAGTAATAAAGTCAAAACACCAAACAGTAAAAATTCCAAATCTAATAAGAAAAATAGAGTAACATTTAGTACCTATGTCATCCTCTTCATGGTCCTAGTCCTTACTACTTGAAATTTTGCCTCTTGTATTATTTTTTTCCACACTCTTCTAAGTTTTTTTCCCTTTCCATGAAAACCACCAAGAACCTCCCATAAATTCCTCCTCGTTCCAAGACACTTTTTTACCTGTTCACCCGTTTTTTAGGTCGAGCCTAGACAGCGCTTGCGCTGTCGCTTCGAGACTTGTTGTATTCAGGTTTGTTAGGTTTAACTCCGCCTTTGCTTTCTATTTGCTACATCGATTTCTCTTCAAAATATCTTGGTTTCTACTGGTTCATTGCCCCTCCCTGTTCCTCTTTTCTCTATTTAGTTAACGTTCATGCAGCACTGTCTAACTATTCAGTAGCTGGAGAGCTTATATTTTAGTTCAGGCACTTCTTTTCTTTTACTTTCCTTCTCGTGTTCCTTTCCTTCTCATGCTGGTTGCTCCGTCACATTGGCGTGTATCACGTGGGGAGATTCAGAGCAGGCGCTTGCTGGGCTGTTTATTTCCCTGCCCCTCCCCCTCAGTTACCGGTATAGTCTCTTGCCGGCGACATGGCCACCTCTACGCCAGTGCTCAATGTCGTGTAGAGGCAGCATAACAGGAATCTCTCTCAGTCCCACACGCCTTTCGCGGCTGCAGAAGAAAGAGGAGCTGCACCAGCTCAATGAACGCTGGACTCCCACAGCTGCACTAAAACTCATTGCCCAAAGATGCACCATGTTTATAACACATCTCTTTTGCTCATACTGCTCAGATAAAAACAATTAACCTGTCGAAAGCTGCCCGTGCCCGGAGGCAGAGTGCTGAGCTCGATCTGGAGCTGTGCCCCTGGCGTCAGCCTGAAAGGAATCAAAACCCTCTCCCTACCTTTTAGTTTTTGAAGGAAATGTTTTATAATTTTTGACTCATGAAGCTTTGTGCACTAGAAAAGGCAATAAATACACTGCACATATTTTTCATCATTATGCTTGAATATTTTGCATGAAATTCAGAGCAGCAGATGAAGTTCCAAACTTAGATTTGTATAGGTAGCGTGCTAGAGTCACAAAAACAGGAAAGCTGCGCTTTGAGGAAATGTGTGCAGACTGGGTGGGAAAGAATGGAAAAGCAGGAAGCTTTTTCTATTGTTAATATTATATTGAAGTTATGGCTGTTTGCCAAAAATAGTTTTATAAGAGTGGACTCGCAGCATGTGTAATTTGAGACTGACTTGTGCTTCTCTTATGGTGCGGTCACTCTCGCAGCTGTTTCATTTTGTGAATATATAATAAACGTGCTTGTCCTCCCTTTGTTGCAGATGTGGTAATTAATGATTTTAGCTACAGAAAGGACTTTTTTCCGACATCGTGGCAGAGCCAGACAAGAGATCCCCTTTGCTCCGGCCTGTCACTGGGGAGGTTTCCCTTCGGGGCCCCTTCAGACAACTAATTTAGTCGTGCACAATTCGAGGAGGATGACAGATGCCCATTGAGATGAAAGATCTGCTTTTTGGACGACAGGGGCACCGGTCTGGGGGACGCCTGCAGCGGCCCTATAAGGTAGGAAAAAAGGGCGATCCTCGATTCCTTGTGTATTGATCTACAACTGTTACAAACGGAGATGTGAATTTAGTTAATCCTGGCAGACCTTTGTTTAGGATTCATGAGAGAGAGAGAGAGAGAGAGAGAGAGAAAAGTAAATGTGTTTTGTTGATCCTGACAGACCCTTGTTTAGGAATCGTCAGAGAAATAGATGTAAGTTTAGTTAAACTTGGCAGACAGTTTTTTCCTTTTGGAATTATTAGAGAAATAGGAATTATATAAGAAGTTTATCCTGACAGTTTGAATTAGGAAAACGTCAGAGAAAGAGAGAAAAAGTTGGCATGTTGTATAAATATGTTATGTGAGTATAAACTACTGTGACCAGAATGCTGTGAACTCACATGGAGGCCCACTGGGGACGGAGCTATGAACGATTACATAATCAGGTGGCTGCAAATGCTGCCGAATGCTCAGTTTTTGCCCGTGAACAAGGGAGTGGTCCCGAAACGCGTAGGGCTGTTTGTTATGAGACTCCAGAGCGCTGCTGTTCATGCTACCAGTCTGCATTAAAGATTTTTGATACCTACCAGGGAGTGCGTCTCCACTCGAAAGGGTGACTTTTTTGTAAATGTTTTAACGGCCTAGCCCAGGCTGTTGGCGACGCACCGCTGCGACTATGGCGGATCTGAGGTGCCACTGCAGTGGAGCCAGCATCAGAACAGGAGGTCCCGAGTGCATGACAAAGTAATATGTGGCAGTTTCAGCAAGTGGACACCAGCGTCAACCCACTGGGGAGTGAATTATTGATATTACCTGGGCTCGGGAGCGAACCCACTTGGGGAATATATATGCAGAACTACTGTGACCAGAATGCTCTGAACTCACATGGAGGCCCACTGGGGACGGAGCTATGAACGATTACATAATCAGGTGACTGCAAATGCTGCCGAATGCTCAGTTTTTTCCTGTGAACAAGGGAGTGGTCCCGAAACGCGTAGGGCTGTTTGTTATGAGACTCCAGAGCGCTGCTGTTCATGCTACAAGTCTGCATTAAAGATTTTTGATACCTACCAGGGAGTGCGTCTCCGCTCGAAAGGGTGACTTTTTGCAAATATATATATATATTTTTTTATTTTTTTAATTTTTTTCTTTCTTTTTTTTTCAGCAAAAACGCTGCACTCTAGAATCCAGTATTCAAGATTTATTAACCACGCATTTTCAGCCTCACAGGGCCTTTGTCACGGTAAGTGAGTCTTTCTTCCATAGCACTATTTATGCTTATCACATTAGCCTATTATGCGGCATTGTGGGTATTGTAGTGCACATTGACCCTTCACAATATATTACAAATATTTACAAAATTTACAAATCGACTGATGCTAGTATATGATATCACTAAATACTGTGAACTTCAAAGAAATCTGATCAATGAGATGACAATAGACTTGAAACAGAAATTACAAAAGTGGCATAAATCTTTGACTTAGGGGCATGATCAAAGATGTATGAGGAACAGGACAAGGGTTACTGTGACATGACCACCAGTGTAAAGGGAATACAGAACACAATTGAGAGACTAAGCTATATTGCTGATGACTGTTCAAATATATGTAAATCTAAATTATATAAGACAGATGAATAGCCAATTGTAAGGGATATAGGATGTGATGTAGAAATTAAGAATGCGATAGGAGAAGATGAGAAAGATGAGGAAGGGATAAACTCAGTGGGGAGTGAAATCAGAAGGGTTCTTGACCGTGAATGCATGGAATTGTGGCAAAAGGCTGAGAACAGAAATGCTGAAAAAAATAGAAGATTAGAGGAACAAACTGCCTTTGGAGAAAAAACAAGAGGAGAGCAGATGTTTCCCAGTAGTATAACAAGGTCTGGGCGTCTGTTTCGAGCAGAGGGTATGATAGAGTTAGGACAAAGTTCCCCTCCGGCTGGAGCAAGATCCGTTCATGTAGAAAATATGCAGGGGATGACAAGTTCTATACAGAGACAAGAAAGGAAAAGAAATAGTGACTTGACACCCAATGAAATAGTAGCCAAGGGAGAAAACAGTTGGTATAATGAGGTCCCATTCATTAATAACCTTACGGGGAGGACAGAAGGTATGGTGCTGCAGATGAAAGTGTGGCCAAGAGCAAGATCCTTTGACCCTGAATTGATAAATATGGCTGATTTATGTATTTTTCAAGGTTATGGGGACCCATACTGGGATTATGATTGCATGCAACAAAGTCTGTGTGTATGGAAGAAATATGTTATAAGGTCTGAGACACCTTATGAGGGACATACTGGCAGGAATACCGCTGTAATGCAGATGCCACTGGTGTATAAGACAAAGGAAGCACAGCCTGTCTATGTTCCATGGCAATACATGGATAAAGAAAATCTAAAAAAGGGCCTGCCTCCATTATGTGAAGTTGCAGGTAAATGGAAAAAGCATTTGAAAATGCAATAGCTGGGATACCTTTAGGTCTTGGGGATGTAAAGAGCCTGTTAAGCTCCATAGTAGGGGATGAGGTGGACAGTATAATGAGAAGGGCAGGGATACAAGGAGTAACTATTACTAAGAGAAAACATGATGGGTCTGCTTTTGGAGTAGTGTGCTCTAGGGTGTGGACTGAATTAAGGAACAGGTACCCAGACCGAACAGACATTGGGGCATTGATGACACAAACTATGTCTCCAGGACAGTCCTGTGCAGACTACATAATGATGATGAAGAGAAAGTGGGAAGCAGATGTAAGACCTGTAGACATGGGAGGTCGTTGTAGATTATTCTACAATGTTTTAAAACAGGGGTTACCTGGAGACATAAAAGACCATTTAGATGTAAAACCCTGGGCAGAAATACAAGCGCATAATATACATTTTTGTAGAAAAAAGGAAGAAACAGAGAGGAAAAATAAAGACCAAAGTGATAACACCCAAGCCAAACTGGTGACACAAAAAATACAGAAAAATTAGAAGGAAAAGACAGGAAAAGAAATGACTGTGCAGGTTCCTGTTGGGAACAGAGAGCAAGGAAGGGGTCAAAGAGAGGGGAGACAGATGCCAGGAAGGAGAAATTTTAAATGCTATTACTACGGTAACATTGGACATTTTATTGCTGAATGCCCCTTTAAGGAGAGTGATGAAGCACAGGGAGTGATGGGAATAGGGAGAGGAAGGGGACGACAAAATGTCAACACGTCAGGGCCAGCGCCTCAATGTGGTCCTTACCAGTATGTCCCCTACCCACAACAATGAATAACTCCACTACCTCAGTTTTATTTGCCACAACAGCAATTTGCTAATGTACCTGTCCAAGGGATGCCATCACCTGTAGTACAGACATGATGCCAGCCTCAGGTACAGACTACCGTAGTGGTGAGCACAGGGAGTCAAGGACAAGGGGGAGTTATTGTTCAAGGTGGAAACCCCTATTATCATACAGCTTGATGGGACGCACCAGCGAATCACAGTTGTTCTGTGGTAGCTAGGACTCTTGACCAGAGGAAGAAGCAATGGTAGAAATTATCATAATGGGAAGGAGATATGCTTTCTTGGTTGATACAGGGGCAACACAATCTTGCCTCTCAGAAGGAAATGTTCCATTGTCCTCTGCCACCATGGATATGTAGGGCTTCTCTGGTGAAGTACAGCGCATTCCGTATATAACATATGTGCCTCTAGAGGTGGCAGGAGTGCGAACGCAGGAGCATCTCCTTTGTTCTCCAAACTCACCAGCAAATTTATTAGGAAGGGATATTATGTCTAAATTAAACATGACAATAAGGTTTTCCTCTGATGGGTCCATGAAATGTGAAATACCGGGTCAAGAGAAATGTGGGATAGATCTGCTAAGAATACCAGAGAAAAATGTGGTTGGAATGTCAGAGCCAGTGCATTATAAATTGCTAGCAGATGCAGTACTTAAGGTTCTGAAGACTGAGGAAATTCTTTTAGGGTGATGGATGGAATTGCCACCTAGACAAATTTTCAGGAGGCAAGCTGGTGGTGACGAACTGGGACAGGTGAATACCCTTTACCTTGAGTGCATGGAAATAACCAGCAGGTGGGGTGCCCTGGTGGCATCAGATAATGATGGAGGAATTTGGAAGGTCCTGATTTTTCTTATTCCTGGTCTGAGACCAAGGGAGATTTCTGACTCAGAACTCTTTTCAGACTATCCCACCAGGACTGAGATAGTTTACACACACACTACACCCTTGTAGTGCGTTTACCATGCACAGACCACATTACCAGTTGTTCTATCCCGCTCACATGATATGGAAGCGATTGCAGTGGTCCCGCCTTGTCTCTGGACATCAGCTCCAGATGAGGTAGGACTGATACTATCTGCAGAACCATTTAAGATAAAGTTGAAGCCAGGTGCACAATCGCCCTGTTTAAAACAGTATCCACTATCCAAAGAAGCAAAAGAAGGTATTAGAGGGACAATACAAAGACTAAAGGATCAGGGAGTCCCGTATTCCAGTCCATCACCATGTAATACCACAATTTATCCTGTAAAAAAAGCCACAGGTAATACTTGGAGGATGGTACAAGATTCCCCCCTTAATGCCATAGTGTTAGCAGAGCACCAAGTGTTGTCTGCAGAAGGCAAAAAGATAGCAGCTTCTAGACTACTAAACATGATCAACCTCAGCTCAAGACAGTAAAAGACATGCAAAAAATTCTAGGTCTTTGTAATTTTGTTCGCCAGTGGGTATTTGATAATGCTACCATCATACAACCACTATTATATGTAATGAAGCAAGCTAAAACTGACAACACAGACATACAGTGGACTGATGACAGTGTAAGTGCATTTCTGACATTGAAAGAAGCAGTTGCTTCAGCCCCAGTGCTAGCAAATCCAGACTATACAAAGAGATTTTTTTCTGTTCTCCGCTGTCACAGAGGATTCCATGATATCAGTCCTTACTCAAACATAACCGAAGGGTCACAAACCCATAGCTTATTTTAGTGGACTATTAGATCCAGTAATAAAAGGTCACTTTGCTTGTGAGTGTGTGCTTGCGGCAGCATCTTCTGCTGTAGAAAAGAGTAGTACTATTACGGCAGGATCCCCAGTAATGCTGTATGTTGGACACTCTCCATTTACTGTGCTGCAGAAAAGTAAAAATACACTGACCACTCAAAGAGCGACAGATTATGAAGTAATACTGTCAAACCCTTCTATCTGCTTTGAGGGATTACACTCAGTCAATCCTGCAACTTTTTTAGTGCACTCACTAGAGACCACTGATCATGACTGTGGTGTGACATCGGAGGAAGATGATCACCTGGCACATGAGGACCCCTTGTCTGATGGCCGACAATTGTTTATTGATGTTTCCTCATGGATAGACCAGGAGACAGGCAAAAGGCATACAGGTGCAGCTGTTTTTGAGGCTATTGGTATACCTACTGACTATACCTTACACACATTGCACCTCTTACCCTTGCCATCCAAAGACTCAGCCCAAGTGGCTGAGTTAAAAGCATTGATAACAGCCCTACAGACTTGTCAGGGTCAGCCAGTAGCCATATACACAGATTCAGCATATGTAGCTTCCACAGTTCACTCAGGACTGAAGAGAAGGGAATGACGAGGATTTCTCAAATCTGATGGGACACCAGTAGCAAGCGCACCAACATCTCTTAGCTGACCTTATTGCTGTATTACAAATACCTTGTCAAGTAGCAGTGGTCAAGTGCCAGGCACATACAAAAGGAACAGATTTGTTGTTTAAGGGAAATGAAACTGCTGATACAGCAGCGAAGGAAGCTAGTTTATATGCAATGAAAACATGCAGTATGCACACTTTAGATGCAGGTGATGAAGTTGAGATAAAAACACTATGAGAATATTTCTACCTAGGCATTATTAGACAATCAAAATGCAGCACCACAACATGAGAAAGATCTCTGGAAATCGAGGGGGAGTGTGACTGGATTTCTAGATCTCCTTTATAGATCAGCAACTTCAGATAAAGTTATAATGCCACAGTCTCTAATTATAACAGCCCTTTGACAACTTTATTTACCAACACACAATTCTAATAGAGTAATGATGGATGAATTAAACAAAAACTGGTTTATTTCTAATCTAGGACCATTAGTTGGCGTATTCCTAGCTTCATGCCATGTGTGTTATTAGTACTCTAATAAGAGGTCACAAAAATTGCCTTCATCCTCCATTCCAAGACCAATAGGTCCGTTCATAGAGTTACACATAGACTTTGTAGATATGATACAAAAATGTAACGGATATAGGGACTTGCTAGTAGTGGTGTGTCCATTTTCACAATGGATTGAAGTGGGACCCTGCTCCAGGTGTAATGCTGACCAGGCAGCCAAATTCCTGGTGAGAGAGGTCAAACCGAGGTGGGGGGGTCCAGTGACAATACGCAGCGATAATGGCAAACACTTGGCTAACACAGTATTCTAGTCAAACGAATGACTAAAGCAGCAGTGTTGATTCAAGGAGGGACGCGTTGTTACTGTTGAGTGAAAATGGAAAAGCAAGCTGGTGGGTGATTCTTCCAAGGACACGTTGAAACTGCTAGGTGAAATTAGTGTCTGTGGCCGATCGAGTGTACTTCTTTAAATGTCCATTCAGCAGCGAACTGCGGGTTTGTTTCAGCTTGCGAGATCACAAACTGATCGGGCTCCTTCTGATCAAGAGTCTTGATCTCTGCACCCAATACAGACTTCACATGGCACCACAGCCACACAACAGCTGAACGTGTGGAGATGCGGAATGCAGCCATGACACATGTGAGGCACTGCTCTGCCCTCATGACCCTACCCCAGTCTCCCGCAGGTCAGCGTTCCCTGGCGGTGGGCCCGTGTCGGCCGCTGTGCATCCGGGGCGACTAGCCCTGTGCGACTCGAGTCATCCCCCCTTGTAGTTCTGACATTGCATGTCTGTGTGCCTGATGACTGTTGGTGTAGTTGCCAGCACCAGCTACTCCCTGAGGGCTGGCTTACACTCACCCCACACACAGCCAGCACAGGCGTCACTGAATTGGTGGTCCTGCCATCACATCCTGCCAAACCAAGTATTGTCTCTTTTCTCCCTGCACTGTCACAGGTGATCAAGGATATGCACTCTGCCCTTGGATGATGACACCCCTCCGGGACCCGAACACACCCGCCCAGAGGCAGTACAATGCGGCCCACATACGCACCAGGGGCATCGTTGAACGCACATTTGGCGTGTTGAAGTCACGTTTCAGGTGCCTGGACGGCACTGGTGGGAAGCTCCTGTACAGCCTGGACGTCGTGTGCAAGATGATCGTTGCATGTTGTGTGTTGCACAACATCTGTGTTCGCACCAGGGCCCCATGGATCCCAGTTCCAGAGGTACTGGACGATGATGGTGGTGATGGGGCAGGTGGCCCACATCCCACTGCAGCTGCGGCAGGAATGGCCCGTAGGGACTCCATCATTGACACTTACTTCTCATGACCACTTCACATTGTGACCATCCGTGGCATTCATGGGACAGTAGTAGATGTCCAATTGCACTGCATGTGTGAATAAAACATATTTGCAGGTTACAGGTTGGAATTGTACATTGTCATGTTACATATCCCTGGGGTTTCAGATGTAATTTGCCAGGTTGTGCACATTTTCCGAACCAGTTGTGTCCTGTGTTCAGTTGTGGAGGTATTGCTGTTTTCTTGTGTAGGATAAAAGCACAGTTACAGCCAACTCATGTTAGTCCTGTGACTGCCCGAGTCAATACAACTAGATTTGATAAAACCCCTGAAATTTTACATATTCTGACAGATAAAACAGAGATAATGAAAGAGATATCCAGAATGAAGTGAGCAGGGCAGAAATTTAGTTCTGTAAATTGGGAGGAAGCGGTATTGGAACTAGGTATTCTAGGTAGATCTAATCCATCATCCACCTGTAGTAATTATTTTACCAAATTACTGCCCCCACACTGTACATCCAGGCCAGTATTAAGTATTGAAACATCAGTATTTGCCAATAATGAATAATTTACTGGAGCTAGGTTCACATGTAAGGCCATATCTTTATGAAATGGCACAGAAACAAATAGTCCTTTGAGATTTGAAGATGTAAAAGGATCATGTCAGCAAGTATGGGATGAAAACATACAGAGATATACATGGACTGGAACTAAACGTCATCCTAAGCTATCTGTGAAATGAATGAGATTATCTCTTTGCTTTCAGGGAAATGGGATTGTTAAAGTGGGATGGAATCTCAATTGTGGCTCAGCTATATACAATGCCATTATGCAGGGCGGTACCTCCAGCCTTATGGATTTATTCTGGCAGTGTTGTGTTTGAATATACACTCAACTACTCTCCGACTGGAGTGGAATCTGCTCTCTGGTGACTCTGCACACCCCTTCAGTGGTAATACCAGCAAAATGAATAATAGATTTGCCTTTGCAATCTATGAGTAAAGCATCAACTTTGCTGCATCATCACAGCAGAAAAAGAATGGCTGAGTACTTTGGAACTTCAGTGTGGAAGGATGTGCCCAAAGAGGATAGGCTGTTTAATGGAGCCCAAACATTTTTTGGGAGTCTGTTTCATGTTTCAAGCAAAAGCAACTGCTCGCTGGGTGCAAATTACCCAGTAATGTGACTGAAGATGGCTTTAATGCCATTAAAGAGGAACTGCGTTCAATCAGACTTATGGTAATGGAGCATCGATATATATTGGATTTGATGACAGCGCTCAAAGGGGCGTGTGCAAGAAGATTGGTTCCGTATGCTGCACTTTCATACTAGCAAATGATGAAGATGAAGGAAACCTGACTCAGGCCAAATTGACTTTGCATAATTTGCATACACAAATGAAGAACGAGAGGGTTGCTCTAGATGAGTGGTTCACTGGCTGGTTCGACTGGGTGCCGTCCTGGATTTTGGGGTTGTCTAAGGCCTTGTTGCCTATAATAGTTAAGTTGCTATTGATGTGCCTAGTATTTCAGATTATTTTAGTATGTTGCAAGAGGGTTACAGCTAAAGTGGGAGGTATGTTTCCTATAATAAGAAATAAAGAGACGCAAAATATAGAAGTGGGAGTAATGTACAGGGGTAGTGAAGAAGTAGTCGAAGAATCGACTAGAGAGGGGAAAGAAAATAATCAAAACCCTAATTTAGCTTTAAGCCCTAATCATTCTGTTCGTTATCTGTTTTACCTGTCTCTCACCCAGAAACTGTGAAGTATTATTATTGTGTAAAGAAGGAAATTTTGTTTGAGGCTGTTTAAATGTATGGTTAAAGTGCATGTATAAGTTGCACATTTATCTGGTAATAATCTACAGCCTGCTTTGGAAAAAGGTCTAAATGTGGTTTGACTTTTAAGTGTTTTTTCCTCCTATTGTGTGTTTCTGGGAACCTTCGTGACTTGCATGTTTTGCAGGAATTTCAGAGCAGCAGAGGATGTTCCAAACTTAGATTTGTATAGGTTGCATAACTGCTAAAGTCACGAAAACAGGAAAGCTGCGCTGGAAGCTTTTTTCTCTTGTTAATATTGTATTGAAGTTATGGCTGTTTGCCATAAATAGTATTATAAGAATGGACTTGCAGCATGTGTAATTTGAGACTGACTTGTGCTTCTCTTAAGGTGCGGTCACTCTCCCAGCTGTTTCATTTTGTGAATATATAATAAATGTGCTTGTCCTCTCTTTGTTGCAGATGTGGTGATTAATGATTTTAGCTACATAAAGGATTTTTCCCGACAAGCCAATTCTGTCTCTCTGAGCTGGCGCGGACGGTGATCTCACGGGTGCGCACCTCTTCACTCTCCGTCACCTGCAAACTGTGTCCGCTGCTTACTGACTCTACGCTGGGAAGAAGTACAACTGGAGGGTACAACTGGAGGGTTGCAACTGCATTGAGCTAAGGGGACTGGATTCAAGCAGGCGAGGGTAGTCTCTTTGAATCGGGTGGCAATGGCGGGTAAAAGCTGTTTCACTTCGGTCGCTTGCCTAATTTGTTAATTTTGCTGTGGGTTTCTGCTTTCCATTGAGGGATGTCTCATGTTTCCGAAGTGCTCAGCTGCAGCTCAAGCTGGGTGTGCCTGGGTCAGTTTCATGCTCAGATCGAGCGCGCACTACATCTTTCCCCCGGGGCACACCCAAGGACCTCCTTACGTGCTCCCGTGCCCTTTGTGCACTCTCCGGTGCCCCCGGGGCCAGACCAGGCATTCACATTTGTGTGCCTTTATGATGCGAAATCTCTTCTTTTGTTCAGTACAATTTATTGACATTTTATATCAATGAGAACAATATAAACTATTAGACTTGGGCATTCAAAAATTCCTGCACAACATGAACAATAACAGAAATTGTAAACAATTGTCATTGCTTTCAGCATGTTTCTGGCTCATTTTCTGCTGTAAACTAATTTTAACCCTAGTCAGTTCATCACTTTCTCTCTTCACCCCATTAAAATAAATAATATGAATAATGATATTCTTTCAAAATGCGTGAGCATATTATTCTCTGTCCCAGTCCAACCCTGGTGCACACACTTGTGTTTCGCCATACATAGTACTGTTTCTGTAAGCATGTGTATTGGAACATTCAAATTGCGTTTCTGGTTTTTTTGCATACACTTTCACGTATTTTATACTGAGTGTTTTAGTCCTACTCATACATTAGTGCCTCACATTAGATATTTACCAGTGTACAGAGCAGTGAGTGTACAATGATGTGTTCGGTCAACTGTGCATTCTGTCATGGTCAACATTAACTTCAAGTGTTAGGAAAATTTGAAAATTAACAGTCCAAAGACACGTTACAGTTGAACTATAACCAACATTTTCTTTCTTTCTAGTTAGACAATTTCTTTTACAATAGGGTTTTTCTCCAACTAAGTGGGGCGCGGGCCTCTTTAAGTAATAAAATTGGTGGTCCTCTTAAATATAATCTTACATTTAATTATAGGGACCGCATAGGTTTATTGGTGAATTACTTCCAGAACCTTGCACGCTCAAAACATGCATTTCACTCGTTCAAGTGTGTCAGCAACGCACTTCTGGGGCTTCCTTCCGGCGTAAACTAACTCTCTAAAGTTCATCTGCAGTGGCTTTATGGCTTAAGTTTCAGCTGACAAGAAATGGCCGTAAATATGAAACTAAACTGCAACTACATTATGAGTCATAGAGGTGCTTAGTAAAGAAGAAAACAAACAATAGGTGCAGGTGAAAAGATAACAAACCCTGACTCAGAGGGAGCACCGCACATAGAACTCCTCCCAGGCTACCACAAGCTTTTTCAAATAAGGGGGACGCTTTTGAGCTTTTTTGCCCTAGTGCTGGCTGCGCTTTGATAAGTCAATAGGCAGTCCTGAGAAGTCGAGTAAGCAGGGAACCTCCTGCTTTTCTGGTAAATCAGACCACCTCAGCATCTGGATACCCTCACGGATGACAAGTGTCACTCTACTGTATGCCACTCTAATCTACTGTGCACCACTCTAATCTGCCAGTACACTCTATCCTACTTTATTATTCACACTGCTCCACTGTACTGTGTGCCACTGCACCACTGTACTATGCACCGATGCATTCTGCGCAACTGCGCTCACGCCACTGCAGTCAACTGTACGCCTCTCTACTGCCTCTATGCCATTCTACTCTGCATCACTCCACTCTACACCACTCTAATTTATTCTGCACACCATCCCACTGCATTCTAAACCTCTGTACTCTACCCAGCACCACTCCTCTCTAACCTGTGTTGCGGGGATTCTGCACATATACAGAGCTATGCACAGGAAAATAGGACCTTGGTGTATAGCGGTGTACCATCCATGCACCTTAGTACCCACAATCCCAATCCGACTAGCTTTAGCGTCTCATTCGTTCTCCGTACTACAGCGAAGCTACCAATGATTAGACATCCCAGAACACGGACTCTCTCAGGAATCGCGGGAGCAAGAACACTCTTTCATTACTCACTCATACTTGTCCACAACGTGCGTAATAAGAGACACAGTATAGTTTAAAATGTTTATTTCAACTATCGTGCTCGAAGATAAAGTACACGTGCCAGTACTATCAGCATAATGCATAACGATAAAATAATAAGCATGGTTACAATTCCATAGAATACAAACGGGGACAGCATTTTAAACAGACCGTGGATATAGGGCTAAATTGCCTTACCACCCTCCCCGTGCTAGTAACTAGTTTATTATAAAAATAGAAGACCTCTGGGCTTTGTCAGGGGGACCCCCATACCTCAAGAACTAGATGCAAGGTTTACATCATCGGACAAGCACATCTCTTCTCCCTGGAAAGGTTTTTCTCCAAGTGCCACCAACAGGGAGATCACAATATTAAAAGCACAGGAATTTCTCCAGTGCAGCTGTATTTCGTGTTATGTCTAAGTGCGAGGGGCTGACCAGATCAGCAATAACAAGGGACGTTGTTTTTCGACCTTGCACATGGTGTGCAGACGAAACCCACAAAGAACATGAGAAAAGGTAAAAGGCAAAAAGGCAGACAGTTCTAATATAGCCGGGCACAAGCAGAGTCTGGAAAAACAAAGTCACAGAGTAACGTGTGCAAAAAAGGCATCATGGCAGCGAGGCTTAAGCTAACTTAGCAATGTAGACAATGAGGCCACAATCCACACTACACCCTCCCCTGGTCAGTCCATAGGCCAAGACATAGGACGAAAATAGAGTTCAAATAGATGGAGCAGAATGTAAACGTCTATTTATGAAAAGTCCCCATGAAGGACAGTAAATGGAAAAAAAGTTCAGGATAATAAAAAAAATCCAGATAGGTCTAGAAATTAGGGCACTAATTTTTTTTTTTTAAATCCAGAAATGCAGTTTGTTGAAAGCGAAGGCCCCTAATCCAATAGAGTGTATGCGCAGAAAACTGCCACACCTTCCAAGAGGACATCATTGGTGTCGTCTGAAAAAAGAGATGCCATCCAGTTCAACAAATCAAAACTGCATTCATGTTCCTCATAATAGGGAGCAGTGATCAGCATTGCGGGACAACTTGCGTGATACTCAATATAACTTTGTTGTAGGAGATTCTGAGCAGCCGCCCAGATATCCCATTGCGCCAAAACTCCAAGTGCAGCCGCACGCGCCATCAATCCAGTGCCGGAACATTCCCGTTCATGGGCCACTAAGGGGCCCATCAACTGGCCAAAATCCGGGTCCGACTGAGACGTATTGGAGAGGCAAACATCCAAGGACCAAGAGAAAGGACATCGTAAGCAAGACATCACAGGTTGCACGCAAGTGAACTACGCAAAGCGAAAAGAAAGTCTATAGGACACGCCGAGTGTCGCCAATGGTAGGATGCCGAAGCTGATGAGCATGCGTTCACGGAACATCCGGAGTCGACCTTGGTCGAGTAGGCCCCCAGGAAGTGCAGCCATTGCGCAGCAAACAAATTAAAAGCAATATTCCAGCAGCTAAGGCTAGGAGCAATGGGAAGCCGCCAAAGACGCTGGAAAAAATAGAATGAATAAAAGCCGGAATTACACCAAATATAGTTTGAAAGGAGATTACAAGGCCAGAGCCCACAACTTTAAAAAAGTGCACAAGACCTTCGGTATTAGAAGCATTGAATACGCGGTGAATCAGTTCACCGAAATGTTGTGGGAGGTTCGTGTTCAAAAGAGCCTGTACCTCACTGTGGGTACTAGCCACCTGGAGGACGAAGGTCTCGCGTGCGGAAGTGAGCATAACCTCCTGGTTTAATAATAGCGCCTTTATTCTGCTCAATTTATTGAAATCCGTCTTCAACGTGGGTATGGAAGGCCAAATGGAACTACCTATCATGTCTTGCGGGGGTGGAAAAAGCACATTTTTGCAGCACACAACGCGGTGTGAAACCGTTACAATGTAGGGGATGCCCGCCTTCATTCCACAGCAGTCTTGATTATTCAGCAGCAGATAGCTACCATTTGCAAGCACAGTGAAAGTAGGCGATATAACAGGTGCTGGAATGCCCTTTAAAACACAAGCAAGATTTGGAGCAGAAACATTACAAGCCACGTGCAATTTAATGTTCTTACAAATTAGGGAATGACCCACTGTAGAATCGCAAGACTCTCCTGTGAGAAAGACCTCCCTTCCGTCCCTAAGGCATCTGTACATGAAAGGCAGGGACCAAAGTTCATGCAAGAAGGCACTGCCTAAAGGCTGAAAACGGCCAACAGGATAATGTTTCATGCATGAACTGAACTCAAATAAAGAAAAAGGCAAAGCGATAACCCCGTGAACTAGCCACACTGCAGAGTCAGTCTCCGCCACAGAGAATGGTAACGGCTCTATCTTTTCGATATGTAAGAGAGTGTATGTTGCATCTTTCATGGACATGAATTGCTGTTTTTCAGTTAAATTAAATGGCAAGAACAAGGCAGACGTGTTTAAAAAATGCCATGGAACTTTGCCCATTTTCAATGTTTGCAACGTCCACACAAACTGCATTACTGAACGCAATTGATTCTGACCATGGTATAACACAGACACATCATCTTGTACAATCTCAGCAACAGATGAAACAATATTCTCTAATGTGTAAATGCGGGAAGACAGGGTATTAATACTATTGTCAACAACAGCGAGCACTTTTTCTAGATTTGCCTGATCGATTTCCCGTAAACGGGAAGCAGCTTCAATTTGCGAAAGCTTCCAGAGTTCATTGTAAGTCTCATAAATAAATCTTTTAGGTCTAGGACCTTGAGGCCCTAGAACAAAATCGAACAGATCAATGTTGCCTGTTAGGAGGGATAAATGTTGTTTTACAGAATCTAATGAAGAGTGCTGCAACCCCTGTTTACACAATTTACCAACAGAATATGTTGTAACAGTACGAGAGTCAGAAAACCTTGGATCTGGCATATCCTGTTTGTAACCAGGAGCAGAGTCATGAAAACGTAGTTGGCAGGCATTTGATGCTATGGGCCAAGCCAACCAGGGTGACTGAACAATCGTAGAGATATTAAACGAATTGTTTTGAAATAAACCTTACAAATTTGCAAGGGAAATATTGAAATGCAAGCTCTCGTTGGGATTTGAAGACAATAAGGGAATGGAGGGTGCATTCAATTGTTTGGAAGTAGCCAAACCCCAACAAGTTATTTGATAGATCGTACTATTTAAAAATAAAATTTGGGCCGGGATTAGGCAAGCACGGTGTAAGGCTTCCGTACCGCGTACCTGCCATGATTTCGTGCCCCAGATAGACTTTAAGTCGATGGTGTCCTTCCAGTGCTCATAACCACCCACGGCTAATGCGTCCAGAAAGGAACCGGAATATAGCAATTTGGTGTGTGTCAACATGACCTTTTGATTCGACGAAATGTTCAATTTGAAATAATAGGACCCTGGGTTTGATCTATCAAAGTCTGTAAAGTAAGTAAATTTACTTTTAAGTGTTTCAAAGCTACCTGGTAGAGGGGTCGGACAATGTTCCCATTGGGTGTAAGTAAAAGTACCCCGAAGTGTACTTGGTTTATGGAGAAAATGGTTGCCCCAATGCTGGTAACAATATAAATCAGCATAATTTGCAGAATTTAAGTACAAATTTTCAGCATTAAAAGCAGCATAATATTTCAAATCAAAGAATAACGATTCAATGGCATGCACATCCTAATCGTCAGAATGAATATTCCTTTTTACCACATCACCCATGGAAACACGAAGGACATTCAGTACATTAATAATCTCGGTTGGTCCATGAATTTGGAAATTCACAGCATCCCATACGATGCCATCAGCGACTGGGAAGGCGGAAATGTTCACAAATGTGTGGTCACGCTTCATGATGTGAGATGAAGCATGCGGAGCCAAAGTTCCAGCGACACAGTTCACCGCAGAGCGTTCTGGTAAATAGTGACCATTGATGAGCAAGAAAAAAACTGTCACAAAGCCAATGGACATGAACAGGAAAATCAGGAATAGTACCAACCAGATGTATGTCCATGGTGGGACCAAAAATTGTCTCTGAACCAGGATATAAAAATACTGAAGCTGGACGGGATAAGTGATGAGGTGGAAGCCGAATCAAAGGAAAAACGGGTTGGGCTCAGTGGTGTTGTAGGTAAATGAGCCACCGACTCGTTGGCGGGGTATGCATACTCGGTTTCCTCGTTGCAGGAGGAAGCCGGGAAGTTGAGCAGGCGATCAGGCAAAGCGACCATCTCAATGGCAACATCAGTGTCCGTGTAGGCTGGAGGGCCACAAGCAGGAGTCCTTGAAATGGCTGGACATGAGACTGCAGGTGTTACGCTATTCAGGATCGGCCAGATGTTGTAGCTTGACATTGTCCACTGAGATGTATCTGTTTTCTTTGCGACCAGGTAGCGGTGGTAAGATGACTGTACGAGTACCCTTCAAGCCAAGAACTGGAACCGGTGCACGATAAGAGGGGCCAAACTCTTTTTTGTTCTCCACCTTCTCTCGGACCAGATCTCCAACCTTCGGAAGCCAGCCGGCAACCGGAATCTGCAGCGCAGCGTCAGTGGCTGAAGGCAAGTGTTCGTTTGCAAATTTGTCACGGGTCTCTTGTAAGTCCTGCAACATAGTAGAATGATTATCTACGTCAAATATTGCGGCATTCGCCGCCATGTCTAGACCATCAAGGTCTGGCACAAACATTTGTATGCCAAAGAGCATTTCGTATGGGGTCCGCCCACCCAGAGATCTTCTAGGGAGATTATTAAGTGCACGTTGCACGCTATACAAGTGGGCCTGCCAGTACCTAAGACTCTAGCTGTCAAGGATTGCTTTAAGTCACGGTTCATTCGCTCCACAATCGAGTTGCCCTCAGGCCTATATGGAGATGAAAATTGCACCAGCACCCCCAGTGACCTCATCGCGTCCTTGTACGCCTTAGAGGCGAACGCTGGACCTTGGTCAGAATGGAAGGTGCCACAGGCAAAAATTCCCACAAAGAGACGCAAATCCCTGATGATATTTCGAGCGTCAGCACTTCGTTGTGGCCAAACCCAGATGAAACGTGTGCACGAGTCTACTGCAACTAAGATGTATTTGTATGCAGTGTCAGAAGAAAATGGACCGCAGTGATCCAGGTAAACACACCCAAAAGGTTTGTTAGAAATGCAGAGCTGTGTTTGTGGTGGTCGTGTAACTGTTGAAGGCTTAATTTGCTGACAAACGTCACAAGAAAGCACATAAGTACGGGCTTGTTTATATAAACCATGCCACCAGTAACGCTGCTGCAAGATGGAAACAGTCGCAGACACGCCAGCATGGGCTGAAGCCAAGCCTTCGTGTGCGGCCGTTATCAAGGAAGTTCTGCGGTCCGCGTTGGGAATCAGCCGATCACCAACGTCTGGAATTCTTACGTAAGGAACCTGTTCGGGACTTAAGTGATAAGAGTACTTGGAAGGGAAACCCCGTGGGTAATTAGCACCTTCCTTTGTGGCAGCAATAGCGGCCAAAATCTCATTATCTATTTTTGTCATGGATCTTGTAACTGCTGATACTGAGCACGTGGCTACTGCAGATTTGGCAGCTTCATCCGCCAAACTGTCACCGACCGCGTGTGCGCCCACACGCTGGTGGCCAAGAGTGTGAATCACCTGTGTGAGAGGCAGACGTTGTTTAAGATCTGCCACTCGAACCCAAAGCATTTTATGCTTAATTGTGCTGCCTTTAGCATCTCTATAGTCGTTTTGAGACCAAAAGAATAGGTTGTCATTAAAGGATTGAACACAGTAGTAAGAATCGCATACAATAAGTGTCGTCACGTCTGGATTCACGAACTCAAGTGCGAGCACCAAAGCACGCAGCTCGGCCAATTGTGCAGTACTGTCTCCTAGTGCCTGCGTGTGCACCACACTCGATTTGAACTCACCGTTCACCATAGTACCTGCAACAATAGCACATGCTGCGGAATAAGCATGCTTAGAACCCGTGGTCGGTTGCGCCGAACCATCGGTGTAAATGATACATTTACTCAAGCGGCAGCAAAGACAGAGGAGGAGGATGAACAAATTCATACTGTAAGAACTCCATTGTCTGAAGAGAGGAATCAAAAATAAAAGCGACATCCGGGGACGTCAGAGATGTAGCCCATTGTATCCAATGTGGGTGCTAAGCCTTAGAGTTTGGTACACTTGCCTTCGTCACTGCCTCAAGGGCAGGATATGGTGTTACCACCAAAATGCGTTTTCCCTGTGCCAGTGCGCGTTCCTTAAGAATCGCCATTTGCACTGCAGTCAAAACTTTCTCCACAGTGGAAAAGCGCAACTCCGCTGAAGTGTAAAGATGCGACTTGTATGCAATAGGTACTGTGTCACCTTCGTTAAACGTTAAGTACATGAAACCCACTGCCCCTGGCACAATTCTAATCACCAGGTTCGTGTGGTTATCACGAGTCAACAAGAACTTAGATTCAAGTAGATCAGACTGCAAAGAGTGCAGTATAGAGGAATGCTCAGGAAGCCAGCATGACTTCGAAAAGTTAGGTTGTATCAAGGCATAAAGAGGCTTGATACGCTGGGCATATTCGGGAATGTAAGAACGCCCGAAGTTTAAAAATCCCAGTAATGACTGAAGTTTCTTCAGGGTTGTTGGAGGGCGCAAAAGTGCGCACTTCTCCAAGAAATGGGGAGCTAAGCCCCTACCTTCATTGTTGAGCTCTTAGCCCAAAAACAAAACAGTGAATTCTGCGATGTGAGATTTGGCAAAATTACATTTGTATCCTAAGACCGCAAATTCAAGAATAATGCGGTCCACACGGGAAAGATGCGGCCATAATTCGTAGTCTGTCAGATAGATATCGTCGACGTACAAATACGCATCTGGGTCTATGCTGTCCAACAAAGAGACAACACGGGCGGCGAAGACCCCCGGGCTGTTCTTGTAGCCCATGGGCAAATGCCGAAATTTAAATTGTTTTCCACTGGAAGTGAAAGCACTCCATTGGCTGCACTCCGGGGACAAATTATGCGTGTAAAATCCATTGGAAAGGTCAAGTGTCGTTTTATATTTTTTGCGAACAAGACTGTCTACGAGCGCAGAACTGTGGGTATTTTGTACCGCAAAGGTCCGACAATGAGATTTCAAATGTCGGTAATCCAAAACTAAACGGTACAACCCATCGGGTTTAGAAACCGCAAAAAGGGGATTATTCATTGGTGATACGCATGTTTCATTTACTCCTTGATATTCTAACTGTTTCAGAATGTCTGAAACGGGACCTTTAGCTTCCCGCCGGAGGGGATATTGGGGTTGGGGCTGTGGCAGAGACCACAAGGGTATATCATGGGGGGGAGAATCCTCATCCCAGCCCACGTGGTTACGGTATAGCGCCGGAGCCAGGGCCCCAGCCCATTCAGCCGCTAACGCCTCCGCTTTGTCCTTGGGGACATGATGTGAAAAGCTCGGAAGGATCACTTCCTCCCCTCTCGGTGCAGCAAGTACGAATGGGGGCGGCCAATCTGCTTCTGCCAACAAAATGTCGTAAGAAGAGGTCAGATTTTCCCAAAAAATCCCTTTAATAACACGCTCAATGTCACCTTCAATTTGAAAGACAATATTAAATAGTCTGTCAGGGGGTGCCACTCGGGTGTCAGCTGTCTCGACAGTAATGAAAGTATCAGTTGCTGTCGCCTCCACATGAGGACGCAGTGCCTCCCATACTATGGTAACTTCCGCGGCGCTGTCTAGCAGCGTCACTGCCCACGTCCAATTGAGGAGTCTCGTTCTCACCGTCTGTGGCATACCTCGCTGTTAATGCTGCAACTTTTTTCTTCTGAAACTGTGGGCGAGAACGTGGAAATTCTTCTGGTTTCCCTCAGCCTGGTTGTCGAGGTTGGTCTCGTCCCTGTGGGGCCTCACGACCCCTGCCTCTATCCTGGCGATCTCCTCCACCAGTCTGGGAGGTCGATGGTGCCTGTGAAGAACGAGGAGAACGCGGGTCAGGGACTTGAAATCTATCTGGAGATTTAATTATCGCCCTATCGCGCAAATCATAAGTGCGTTCAGAAGATACGGAAACCGGGGATGCAGCACGCGACCCTGGTTTTGATTGTTGCTTACCCTGTTTCTTCAACTTCCAGTTCTTTTTAGAAAAGAACGGTTTCTCTTCTTTCTCAGACTGAGTTTTTGGTTGTGGGTGTGATTGAGTTTGCGTTTTAGCAAAAGGCTTAACCCCCAAACTATTGCGGCCAATGGTTTTATAAGCCTGTGCAATAATTTTCGGTAATTCACGTGGCTTGTCCGGCTCCGGGACCAAAGGCAAAGCATTAGCGACTTGAAAGTTGACTGCATCACCCTTGATGTTCGCAAGGATTAGATCAGCCACCACATCGAACACTCCCACCAGTCTCATCCCCAATTCCACAGCCGCTTCAGGGCCATGCTCATCCTGCACTCGTTTAATTACAGAGGGGAGAACCGTCATGGAAGGAGTGCCGAAACACTTCGCATACACTGCTGCGAATACCTTGCCCCAGTTGTTGCATTCTGTCAACTCAGGAATTAAGTCTTTCGGCAAACTAATCGTCAAAATCCTGTGTTTGTCCACAGGAGAAGTATTCGGAAAACAGCCTCCAGCTGGTCAAATTTTTCTGCAAGCCAATAAGGCAAATCATCCTTATTCTGCGGGCGCTTGCCCATCACCGAATTAACCATGACGGGACTTATGGTTACACCGCCCGGTCCAGCTGGATGCGCTGCAACTCCAGGAGGGGCCCCCTGGACGTTGCCTGTAACATATTGTACCAAAGCTCTGTGCACGCGGATTAAAGACGCATGCAACGCGCGCAGTTCATCAACCGCAAGCGTCAAATAACGCGGATGTGGGGTATACCCGGCCAAGACTGGCCAAGTGGCCCCCTCTATTGATAAGGGGCCTAAACGAACCGGGGTGACCGGATGTGGGAGGGCGCCATTAAACCAAATACGGTGTTGCCATGCCGTAAGTGGTACTTCAAGAGCCTGATAAGGCCGATAAGCATTGGGTAGGGCAGTGGGAGCGTAAACATGAAAGAAATTGTCAGCTCCTTCCACAGCCGGAAAAGTGACCCAAGAGTAAAACACCTCAAAGTGGTGAGCCGGATCAGCCTGCACCACAAAGATAAGAGCGACACCCGCGTCGGGCACTCCATAAGCCAGTAAATGAGCCCGGAGCGCAGCGCGGCTATGTGCCGGTATATTCACATTCGCGGCCATTAAGACCAGGAATGATCAACAACCTAGTGCGTGGCAGCGCAATATCGGGTTAAGATAAAAGAAAACACCTTTTAATAACTTCAAGCTTGAAAGAACCTATAAAAACATCAATATAGGAGGTATCACCCTCACATACGTTTCCGGAAGCGTAAGCGAAGGTTATTGTGGACAAGCACAAGCACTACTCAAGCATCTCGCAGATAAGAAGCCCAGCACGTTGGTGGCGCCATGTTGCGGGGATTCTGCACATATACAGAGCTATGCACAGGAAAATAGGACCTCGGTGTATAGCGGTGTACCATCCATGCACCTTAGTACCCCCAATCCCAATCCGACTAGCTTTAGCATCTCATTCGTTCTCCGTACTACAGCGAAGCTACCAATGATTAGACATCCCAGAACACGGACTCTCTCAGGAATCGCGGGAGCAAGAACACTCTTTCATTACTCACTCATACTTGTCCACAACGTGCGTAATAAGAGACAGAGTATAGTTTAAAATGTTTATTTCAACTATCGTGCTCGAAGATAAAGTACACGTGCCAGTACTATCAGCATAATGCATAACGATAACATAATAAGCATGGTTACAATTCCATAGAATACAAACGGGGACAGCATTTTATAAAGACCGTGGATATAGGGCTAAATTGCCTTACCACCCTCCCCATGCTAGTAACTAGTTTATTATAAAAATAGAAGACCTCTGGGCTTTGTCAGGGGGACCCCCATACCTCAAGAACTAGATGCAAGGTTTACATCATCGGACAAGCACAGCTCTTCTCCCTGGAAAGGTTTTTCTCCAAGTGCCACCAACAGGGAGATCACAATATTAAAAGCACACGAATTTCTCCAGTGCAGCTGTATTTCGTGTTATGTCTAAGTGCGAGGGGCTGACCAGATCAGCAATAACAAGGGACGTTGTTTTTCGACCTTGTACATGGTGTGCAGACGAAACCCACAAAGACCATGAGAAAAGGTGAAAGGCAAAAAGGCAGACAGTTCTAATATAGCCGGGCACAAGCAGAGTCTGGAAAAACAAAGTCACAGAGTAACGTGTGCAAAAAAGGCATCATGGCAGCCAGGCCTAAGCTAACTTAGCAATGTAGACAATGAGGCCACAATCCACACTACACCTGCACCTCTCCTCTCAACCCTGTACCACTCCGCAACACCATTCCACATAATTAAGTCCATAATACACAATTTCACTACATATTTCCATGACAATTAATGCCATTTAATTACTATACACATAATTCCACAGCACACCACTCCACATATTTCCACTACACAACTACACATCACACAATTCCACAACAAATATTCAACAACAAATAATTCTGAAAAAACCCATCTCTACCTCGTACTTCCACCAACCCGGCCATCTATCCTCCACACACCCACTGCCCCTCACATCTCTCCTTCACACTCCCACTACCCCCTCTTATCTCGCAATTCCACTGTGACCCTCTCATCCCTCCCTCACACTCCTCCTCTCCTCTCTATACTGCCTGCTCACACATGCTACCTTCCTACAACTCCTCATGCGGTGCTCTGGTCCACCTCTCACCTCCAATACCCCCTGGGTTCCCCTCCCACTCACCCCTCTCTCTCTCACACACCTCTCTTTGAGCACAATTTCTGTTCCGTGCATTTTCAAGATTTCCATCCCGCAAACCCATGCTCTTCTCCTCTTCTTATTGTGTCTTCTGCATATAAAAAATCTCCCTCTTTATGCGTCTATAGCCTGCTTTCCCCTTCTTTCTCTCTTCCTCACATTCTCTTTCTGAGTCTAGAGTTCATTGACCGTTCTGTGCGCAAACTCCACAACACAATATTCAACAACAAATAATTCTGAAAAACCCCATCTCTACCTCGTACTTCCACCAACCCGGCCATCTATCCTCCACACACCCACTGCCCTTCACATCTCTCCTTCACACTACCACTACCCCCTCTTATCTCGCAATCCCACTGCGACCCTCTCATCCCTCCCTCACACTCCTCCTCTCCTCTCTATACTACCTGCTCACACATACTACCCTCATACAACTCCTCATGCTGTACTCTGGTCCACCTCTCACCTCCAATCCCCCCCGGGTTCCCCTCCCACTCACCCCTCTCTCTCTCACACACCTCTCTTCGAGCACAATTTCTTTTCCATGCATTTTCAAAATTTCCATCCCGCAAACCCACGCTCTTCTCCTCTTCTTAGAGTGTCTTCTGCATATAAAAAGTCTCCCTCTTTATGCGTCTATAGCCTGCTCTCCCCTTCTTTTTCTCTTCCTCACATACTCTTTCTGAGTCTAGAGTTCATTGACCGTTCTGTGCGCAAACTACCTATCCTTCTCTGTCTTCCTAATTATCTATTCTGTCTAGCTCTCACCCCTATCTATTCACCATGCCACATAATTCTATTACACAAATACACCACACAATTCCAACCCACACAATTCCACAACTAACAATTCCAATTCAACCCACATAATTCCACTCCACACCACATACATCCACTCCACTCCAAACAAAAATACATACATAAAAGACATCATCATTTACAAAGCCAGTAGCTCTAACTCTTGCAAATGTGAGATCTATTGCATTGCAAATGCTTGTTACTCTCTGGCTTTGAGGGGTTTCAAGGGCACACTTAATTTATTTCCTTTTCTCTATTTATGTTTCTTTTCTATTTCTACCCTGCAGAGCGGCGGACCTCCTAATAGTTTGGAACACCTATCATTGTTGGTTCAGGGTTCTATTAGTGGGAAGATGCAGTGCAACGCGGTGGGTGCTGGGCTGTTGTTGTTTACATTCTCCCTGCTGAGCGGGGGAATCCCCATACCGATGCTGTCGGGTACGCGTCGCACTTCAGGGATTTTTATTCGCTCCCTGATGAGCGGGAGATTGTGGAATAGTTTAGCACTTACCACGTTTGTTTTTAATGCGCTGACACTGTGCTCCCTGCAAACTGGGAGAAGCTGAAGACACTGAGGATTCGAGATCGACACCTGACTATGTTATGTTATGTTATGTTAGCAGTTTGTAGAGCACATGGTTACTCTAGTTCAGAGCGTCCCTGTGCCGAATTCCGAAAGCACTCTTGGGGGAAGGATTGTTCATGGTTCAGCGGCCCACGATTTTGGCCCTTCTTCCAACACAAATAGGTAAGCTGTACATTATGTACTTCCAGCATGATGGTTTTTTTCAGTTTTCCTGTCAGCCCAGTATTTGTGATGGCCTAGGACAGAAAAAAGATTAAGAAACAGCAATGATACACTTATCTCTTTTCAGAGGTGCCTTTCAATCTACCTGTTTTAAGATAATGTTTGCATGTTTTTCTCTCCACATTTAGAATATATGTATGTGTTCTTCGCTATTTCAAAGGCAAATTGTCGCAGTGACTTAAGGGTTAATGCACGCATCTTTTCAATGGGATTTCTGCCTTATGTAAACTATTGCAGCTTACGGTTACTCAGGCTTCTCAGCGGCCTCTCTGTGGGGTCCTGTTCTTCCTTATATATTGAGTACCTGCTACTTCTGACCCATTGTAGGTGTACCTGCTTGGCTGTCAGGATGGGAAAACATGTGGAGAAAAAGAGGCATTCTTCTCTGTGTCATTCTCCTGGGACAGATGTTCTTCATTCTGTAAGAGGGAGATCTTAGGGCAAGTCTTGCTCTACTCTAGTAGCAAACGGGAAATTAAAGGAGATGGTGAAATCCCTCTTGGATGTTTTTGATCGTCATAGGGGTAGAATGGAATTCCCCTATTGTTCTCCTTCTGGTTCAGATTCCTCTGGTTTTTAAGTATCCTCGCCTTCCTCGGTTTTATCCTAGGCCTCCCCAGATTATGTTGAAGAATATTTGGGGTTCCCGGATAACTCTTCAGCTCCAAGGGGAATGTATATTCATTAAGAAGAAATTAAATCTATCATTGATTGTCTTCTAACTTGCAGCTTCATGCAGACTCTGAACATCTGTCCTCCATTGGAGATTGGTTTCAGCATTTAAAAAAATCTGCGGTTCCTAAGTTCCCAGTTATCCCAGCTGTTCAGGATTTATTACAGAGGGAATGGAGGAATCCGGATAGGATAACTGCCACTAGGTTTCTGGGTAGACTGTATACTTTGGCATCGGGTGATTTCGAACTTCCTCAGAATCTTTTTATTGATCCCCTGCTGGGTAATTTGGTGAATCATTATGCTTTGTTAAGCGAAAATGTAGTATGAGATGCTGTGGACAAACAAACTGAGGGCGCTTTGAAAGGGCATTTGCTGGTTTGAGTCTTTCTATAAGGTTGGAAATGTATTCAGTATATGCTTCCCAATCCTTGGTGAAAGACTTTCAATCCATCTCTTCTGCTATTCATGAGGGGGAAGAGTGTTCTCAGCTTCTAGCTCGTAGGGAAGTCCAAGCTAAAGTTCCCTCTGATATTGTTTTTGACAGCCGTAGGGCCCTTTGCTATGGCTTCGACAGGGGTAGTGGTGGCCAGACGTCATTTACACTTGAAGGGCTGGGAAGTAGGTTCTTCACAAAAGAATTGCCTCCTTCATGTGTCGTTTTCTGGGGAAAAATTGTTTGGAGATGAGCTTGAAGAGGTACTACGGAAGTGCTTCAAGAACCAAAAGCATGCACAGCCTTTCAAATACAGGCAGAGAGACTTTGGCAGGAATAAGGAAGGGCTGGATAAGTACAAAGATAAGAGGCCCAATATTTCTCTAAAATGTCCAGAATTCAACCTAAATCACAGACTTCTTCACCCGGCAACCAACCTCTGGGCAACAAAGGCAATCCTTCTCAGTGTTCCTGACTATTCCGGAGAGCTGTTTGGAAGTTGTCTCTGTTTTTTCAGGACTTTTGAGTATCAGACAAATGGGTTCTGCAGGTTATAACAGAGGGTTACGTCATTACTTTTTCTCCTGGCCTGAAGCTTCCTCATTTTCTGCCTACACCCCTTCCAGGTAGAGGCCTTACTGGACATTGTATTTACTTTATTCAAAAAGAAGATGATCATCCAGGTCCCATGTGAGCCAACAGGAGTAGGGGTGGTGCTCTTGAGTGTCCTGGTTCAGAAACCTTCAGGAGAGTACAGAATGATCATAGAATGAAAGCACCTGAACAAGTTAATACCAACAGTTCATTTCAATATGTGTTCCCTTCAGTACATCGTTCCATTTATGTCTCAAGGAGATTTTCTAACCAAAATCGATTTGCAGCATGCTTATCTCCATAGCCCTAGCGAGCCACCAATTCCTCAGGTTCGGCATTGGAAAGGAGGTTTGGCAGTTTCAGGTCCTCCTGTTTGTGATAAAAACTGCTCCTCTAGTATTTACAAAACTTTTGGCTCCTGTGATGGCTTTTTTACACAACAGAGGAATAAAAATGTATCCTTAGCTTGATGATCTTCTGATTAAGTTCAGTTCCCATGCAATGTAGATACAGCAGACAATGGTAGTTTGCAGGCAACTAGAGAACTTTGGCTTTCTACTCAACAAAAGAAAGTCAGTCCTAGTTCCCTTACAAGATTTGGAGTACATAGGGGCCAATTTGAGGGCAGATGTGGGAAAAGTATTCCTTCCAGTGCCCCGGAACAGGGAACGAAAATACATTTGTATGCGGATCTCCCCCTTTGCTGCCTTTTGTGAGGGAATAGCTTAGAGTCCCTTTGTGTGTACTTTGTTCTATCATGATTTGATTAGGTGGTTGATTTCTTTCCTGTTTCCTTTTTTTTTCCAATTCATAAGAGTTTATCCTCAATCCCCTAGTATTTCAAGATCTGTGCAACAGATGCTCAGATTCCTCAGTTCTATTCACGAACACAGGAGATTCATTCTCTGGGAATAGATGCCCTTCTCCGGCTGTGGCCAAGGAGTCTCCTGTACACTTTTCTTCCTTTCCCCTCTCATCTGAAAAGTCCTACTCAGAGTCCATAAAGAGAAATCGGTTTTGATTCTTCTGGTTCCTTTTTGGCCAAGGAGAATGTGGTTTCCCCTTCTTCACTCCATGGCAATTGCCAAGGAATGGATACTTCCCCTAGTTCCCTTCCCAATAATTTGTCGAGCCCTGTCACTCCCATCTGTGGCCCGTCTTCGGGTGTCAGACTGGAGGTTGAAAGGTAAGGTCTGTTGAAAAAGGGTCTTTCATTGTGTGTTTCTTTGTCTCTTCAGGCTTCCAGAAGTGAGTCAACCAAGAAGTCTTACAACCACTATTGGGCTTCTTTTGATAAGTGGCACCAGTTCAAAGGATTCTCTTCCCAGGAGTGTTCCCCTAAAGCTATTTAAGAGTTTCTTCAGGAGTGGTTTGACCAAAGGTTTTCCGTTTCTACTTTACTACTACAGTGATCAGCTATCAGGGCTTTTAGATCTCCCTTGAGCAGTCTACAGCATATTGATTCCTTGTTTAGTAGACTCTTTCGAGGCTTTTCCTTGATTAGACCAAAAGGTAAGTCCTTTTTATCCCCCCTGGGACTGCCTATGGTTCTCTCTTTTCTTTAGGGTCCCCCTTTCGAGCCATTAGAAGGAGCCTCAGAGAATTTTTCATCCATGAACGTTTTCTTTCTAGTGGCTATAACTTCACCCAGAAGACTATAGAAATTGTGTTCTCTTCAGTGCCATTATCTTTATTTAAAAATATTTGAGGATGGAGTGGTACTGTCTTTGGCTCCTGACTTTCTTCCCAAGATTAAGAAACAATGTAGCGCAGGGCTCTGACTCTCATCTTGCTTCTGGGGTTCTTTCTAAGGCTGCTTCCCAGATCCCCTTGTAGACAGGACAGTCCTAGGTTTGCCTAGTATGTCTATTTTTTCCAAGGGCCGGAATTTGGGCATGTTTTGGGTGTACTTTTTTGCAATAAAGGTGACATCACTCTTACTTCTGTGTGCCCTTGTTTTGTCAGTCTTTGTTGATAGGAAGACCTTGACTTCGGTATATCCTCATGTAGTAAGGACTGGGATGAGGAAGAGTGTGAGGAAGGTAATTCCTTAGATTACTTATCAGTAATCTTCATTAGTCCAATTCTCTCTTCCTCGTCTCAACACTTACGACCCTCCCTCAAATTTCCTGGCCTTCTTATCTGCGCATTCATAAATGCTGCTTAGGTATTGCTCAGGAAGTGCCTTAGAACGGGGAGGGATTTATGGGAGGGGCTTGTAGGTTTAATGGAAAAGGAAAAAAGCATGGGAGGGTGTGGAAAAAACGAATACACAAGGTAAAACTTCATGTGAATCTGTCCTTTTATCCCAATTGATCTTCGGAAAATTATAGTGGCCTCCCTGGCCCTATCCAGATTGGACTATTGCAACGCCTTCTTTCTGAACATATAGAAAAGAAAAATCCACAAACTACAGACCCTACAGAATGCTGCAGCATGGCTTCTATTGGGGATCCCCAAGTTCCAATCAACCTCCCAGGTGCTGGTTGAGTTTTCATTGGCTGCCTGTAAAACGGAGGATAGTATTCAAGGCTCTCTGCATTGCCTATAAGACTTTACACAATTCTGGCTTTGATTTTCTTAGGAAAATATTTATCTGGTATGTTCCTTCCTGAAGGCTTAGCCAAATATATCATAGTACCTAAGTTTAGGAAATTCTCACGGGGTGGCAGAAATTTCACGGTTGGCACTGCCAAGCTATGGAACTCCTTCTCCCTCGAGTTGAAGTTAAGCCCCAATCTGCCTTCTTTCAGAAAGCCACTAAAAATCTGGCTTTATGCCAAATAAATAAAGCCTTCTGGCCTTCAGTTTGTTAGCAGTGCCAAGACGCCTCCGGACATTCGTTTGCACTTTAAAAGTTTTAATTCAATTTAATTTCACTTAATTTTGTAAGTACTGGGATGAGGTAGAGAGAATTGGAGTAATGAAGATTACTGGTAAGTAATGCGAGCAATGAATAAAATGACCTTAAAATGACAAAAAATTCAATAAGAGAATCCAGGGATATGAGTTTTAAAAATTGTAGGTAAATATCACACCAAAAAGCACAGAGATCCAATGGCAGTCAAAGGTTGTGGTAGACCAGGATGAAGGCGAGATTTGAGGACAATCGTGATGGAGCATAAATTGGATAAACCAAGTGGATTGGTCCCAGTGAAAGGTGAAAAAAAGTTAGGAAAAAAGTTTCTGAGCCCCATTTGAGAAAGGGACTCTTTCACTTTCTTGAAAAAAAACATAGAACATTTTCAGCAACAAATTAGCAAAGCTCCAGAGCCAGCAGAACTTTCCTGCTTCAGTTGTTGGGACGTTAATCCCACAGCATTGGCTACAGTTTGAGCAGAATCCGGAGTAGGGAGGATTATTCTTCTCAAAAAGGGACACATTCTTATTCTCAATTGGGATTCAGAAAAAATTTCAAAGTCCCAATGCAGAATTGGACTTTGTTGTTTTTTGAGAGGTGCAGAAGCCTCCGTGCAAGAGAAAAATGATAACCAATCCTACGCTGTGCAATGGGGGGTCGAATACTTTTCGCAGTGGGTCCCGTTGAAACTGGAGCTCTGCAGGAAACATTTGCAGAAGTTTCCAAACCTTCTTCTGGTGCCCAAACAAATGCAAGAGTACACCTCTAAGGCCCCCAGGATCTCAGGAGGAAGGTAACTAACGACTCTCAGGGTGTCAGACAGAGTCCAACAGCAAAGTCCAGTCCTGGTCCGGTTGCCATTGCCTGGCTGGGTTCCTTAGTGAAAATGCCTCTTGCACCTTATGTTGTCCCTGTAGCCACACAGGAGGTCGGCCAAATGATCCTTGGAGTTGATTTCTTTGTCCTGGGCACAGAGGGAGAAGTCCCGTCCTTAGGGCTCCTCTCAGGCAGTAGGTCCAGGCCTCGTCTGATCTTCTGCAGGTCAGGAAACTGTTCTGTGGATGGTGCCACAGGGTGTCACATTTATAGTTGGCATTATCTAGTAGGTGGGAGTGACTATTGGGAACTCCTAAATAAGTGAGGTAAAAGTTCCCAGGCCCTGGCCTACCTACTTTTTCAGTAAATCCTGTTTGCCTTACTGCAATATGTCAGGGCAATTCCAAGATGGCCAAAGTCTTCAGCCACATTTAACTTGGTTTCTGAGAGTTGGGGGAACTGTACTATGGAAATTCCTAGTGTACGCCCACATCTAACACTAATATCCAGTTTAAAGCTGGCCCTGGGCCCACAAGAAAAAATTAAACAGATATCTGGTGAGGCAAAGCAGGGTCCTTCAGCAACCAGACAGAGGATACACAAGAATTGTGATCTGGTCCTGTTTGATCCCCGTCAAGAGCGCAAATGTTTTACATGTGCCTCGGACAGGCCTTCCAGGTAGGATTTGACACTGTTCTGTCAACAGGAGGAGCAGCACCTCAACCTGAGTGCCCAACTGAGCTCTGAGGTGTCATACCTGCTCAGTCAGATCGACCTGTCCATCAAATTGGTATATTGTGGGCTCCTGGAAGGAATTTCACCCCTCTTACAGGCAGAGCAGCAGGTGCAGACTAAGGATAATTAGCCATAATGGCTCAGGCAAGTAAATATCACTTTCTAAAAGTTATATTCTCTAACTAGTTAAAAAAACAAAATCTGACTTTACCAATGAGCTGGATGTTTTGATACAGTTAGGAAAGCCTCTTGCACTTTTTCTGTAGTGGTTTCATTTTGGACAATGAAGAAATAATGACTGAATCTACTTTATCAGTATTTCCCATGGAAACAGCTAAACGCAATATAGTGAAAATAGGTTTTGGCTATTTATGCATTGCAGGTACATGCTAACATTAATTGAGGCATATACCACTTTGAGGCATTATGCACCCTAACTTATGGGCAATAAGGAAATTTTAGCACTTTAAGGTCTGTAAAAACATATTTTTACTGGTCTTTCTGAAAAGATGAAAGTTTGAAGACTTCAGGGGACCAGGCCTCCGTGGAGAACTGTGTCATGCTGTCAAGGCCACAAAGTGGATGGCAAAATATAGTGCTACAGTCCCCATTTGGTCATTCATATGCCATAGGTATAGTGGTACCATATACAATGGACCTATAGTAAAATTAAATATAGCAGATGTTTGTTAAGACAATTTTGACTTTGTTTCAGGGCTTAGAGCACATACAATGGCACTGGATGGCAGTGTCACAGGTTTGGAGTTCAAAATTCACTATAGGTAAGTTCCCATAAAAAAAAAAAACTGAGGGTGACTATCCAAAAAGGGGTTGCTTTGCAGCAGAAGACATAATCCATGATGAGAAGAGCCAGCTGGGCATTGGTTGACATTATGAAAAATATGAGCATGCCATATCAAGGTTGTAACCCGTAGGGCATTACTCACATAAGCTAATGGGCAAACAAGACTCATCGCCTTAAAACACTGTTGCTGCATGTCCTATGATGACAATGTCACGACAATAAATAATCCACCACCATTACCTTTGCAGATGACTCAGCCCAGAAATGTCCTGTACCAGCTGTACACCATCACCTCCACTTTGAAGACACGGAAAGAGCAAAGTATCCTGCCAAGCCAGTGTGATCAGTGGGTCTTCCACAACAACCAAAAAAGTGATTGAAGAAATGCTTGAGTTAATATCAGCCACTGGTCATCACCTGGGCCTCATTTCAATCTATTCGTTTTCTCTCACTCTGCAACTCTCAACAGAGATCTGCCACATGCAGATGAGCCTTAGAGTCTACTCCAGATGGGAACACAAACAACACCAGATTGGTTTCGGCCAACTTATACCACAACAGTGAGGTATAACTGGTCCTGTGACACAGTGAGCATGTGATGCACATCAAGACATACCTTTCACACTTAGGCTATCTCTTGCAACAAACAGCAAAGTGATTGAAGAAATGTTTGAATTAATTGCAGTCACTGGTGATTACCCAGGCTACATTCCAGTCTATGGTGTTTTGCCCACGCTGCCACTCTAAACAAAGGATGTCATATGCAAATCAGTCTTAGCCCTGCCCACGTAGGAAGAGTCCAGCCCAAACTGCTAGACCAGGTGCCCTCTACATGGCTGTCCCAGACCAGTTTTGGCCTAGTTACATGGAGTTGGTTCGTATAGCACAGCGAGGACAGGGCCCAGGTCTGGGCATACTTGTCGGTCTACAGAACATACAGTAGTGGAGCGTGCCATTGCGTACCTATAAAGCAGTACATCTGTTGCCCAAGCTTCCACCAGATTATCATCTGCTTCTTCCAAACTCAACTTGATTCAGCCCATTTGGAGAAATGTGAAGCCTTTGCATCCTTTTTGAAGAGAAAATAATTAATACTGAAAGAACATTCACCATCGACAACATAAAAGTCAAACGTGGCAAAAAACAATGAACAAATAGATCATATAGAGCCCACAAAAGTCAGCAACAGTCAGGTTTCTGTATATCCCATCAAACAAAAAAAGTAAGCAACATGGAACAAATTCAGATCACTAGATGAAGAGTAAATCAGCAAGATCATCATGTCTTTGAAATCAGCATCACACTTCAACTCCCCCATTTGGACAAAAATCACAAACGCATCTCTAACACGTCATTATACCACATTGCTTAATGACTCCCATCCTGATAAAACATGATGCAGATCCGACAGATTTATATAACTTTTGACCTTTATGCAACACCCCCATCTTAGCGAAACTGTTAGAAAAAAGTATTCACAAAAATCGATGTCAGCATATTGAGCAATTCAACCTATTTGACAAGTGTCAATCAGGTTTTAGACCTTGATACAGCACAAAATAAGCTATTTTACACATCATGGATGACACACTAAAAATATTGCTTGACCTCTCCTAGGCATTCGACACAGTCAGTCACAACTGCTTTCTGTAGCTACTTGAACACAGAATGTTGTTCTCAGGTAACGTTCTCAAATGTTTCAACTCTTTTCTTAATAAAAAACCCCGGAAGATATCACCTGACTAAACAGCATTCTGGAGAAAATCCAAACTTGGCTATCATGGAACCACCTCAAATTGAACACCATGAAAACAGAATTCCTGCTCTTCTCAACACCCCCTGCCCCCTACCATTACTTGAAGGACTGACACACTTAGATGCCATCAACTGCATATCCATTATGTCGAAAGAACAAAATCTCCTGGGATCACACTAGATAAAAACCTTAACATGCAAGCACACAGCAATGCAATTACTCGCAGTGCCTATCACCAACTCAGCCTACTTAGGAAACTAAAACCTTTCCTGCCACCACAAGACTTCCAGCTCACAATTCAATCCCAGGTTGTGCCCAAACTTGACTACAGGAGGGCAACTCTAACAGGCCTGCCAAAAGCACACACAGCACTGCTAAGGGCATTCTTAAATGCCTCAGTGAGATTAATAACTGGAACATGCGTCTCAATCATATAACACCACTCGATACTAACTCAAGTGGCTTCCATAGAAGACAGGATACAACTGAAGATAGCTTGCATGACACACAAATTCCTGCACCTTAATACACCTAGATATCTAACAGATGAGCTTAGGTTTACAGGAGGATTCAAGAAAAAAAAGACCTAACACGCACTTTCTCTGGGTCTGCAATGAGAATATGGAATTTACTCCCATCTGAGATTAGTTCTAATCCCTCAATCCACACATTCAAGAAAGAAGTCAGATAACTTCTACTTGACAGATTCCTAACAAATGTTTCTGGCCCTGTGGCTTTCCACCCACAGAACACCTCCCCAAGCTGCTCTAGCAGATATGTATCAACATGCTGCCACGAAAATTTCATCTTGATGCTGATTTCTAGTGTAGAGTACTTTGAATGTCTTGAAACAGACTCCATTGCAAAACCTGATATTGAATGACATAAACCAAGCTCTGATGTTTATGTACAGCACTCTAATACCCAAGGGTCATGTTTGCACTTTGTAAAACTTTCTAAATAAAAATAAGTACTTGGCCCTTTGTGTCTGAACCCATTCCACAAAGTGTCAAATATAAGTCCATGCAGGAAGAGGAGGAGGTGTAAGGGGATTTCTACTGCCCAAACAAGAGGCAGACATAGACTGGAGCACACTGCTTCACATCCCATCACTCAGTTCACCCCATTGCATCATGGTTAACGCAGTGCATGATAACATTTCAGTGACAGTCTTTAGTTTTTCACCCTAGTTGGTGCAGCCAGTGCTGTATATCTCAAGGCACGTGTTTCAAAATAGTTGTCCTTCTTCAGTATAGAGCAACATATCATTCTGGGGGTGCTGGAAATGGTGCCCTAAGTCTTTACACTGGCTCACATCCCAGCACTCAGTTCGCCCCAATGCATCATTGTAAATGCAGTGCATGATAAAACTTACTTCAAAGATAGTCTTTAGTTTTTCATCCTTGTTGGTGACTGGAACTAAATTGTGTTGGAAATGGTGCAGCAGTGGCAGCTGAAGTATGCCCTCCGGTACAAAGCAAGGCTTTGGCACAGACATTGGAACAGTTGTCAAAAAGGAATTCTTACATGAAAGTTGTGATGTACAGTTGCTTAACTGCTACAGAATGTTGAAAGAGGCAATTGTGGAGGCTGGAACTCATCTCCAAAGTGTACACACAACATAGCACAGCTGGTCTCAGCCCATCAAAAGAATGTAGATCTGCTATGTGACATTGCATCTATATGTGTAGAGCTATAAATGCTGCACAAAGACAACACAAGGTTGATCTGACAGAATGGAGGAAAAGAGCAAAAAGACATACCTTACACTGCATTACCCATGCTGTAAGACAATTCACTAGTCTTGTAGCTAATGGACATCTTGCAATGTTAAGTGCACTGCAAGCATCTATCTTGCCAGGCAACAAGGACATTTGCTCAACACACAGATGCAAACTCTCCTTACGAGCAACTGCAGCCATTCTCCCTTTCCGTCGTCCGTATCTCTTTCTACCCAATAAATTCCCCCCCATCAGGCATGGGGGTGTCTACTCGAAAGGCACAGATTTGTGATACAGAACGTATTCCAGCCAAAAAGAATGCACCTTAAGTGCTACTTACAATTATTTTTCATTGTTCCAGTTCTAATTTGTGTTTTTAGTTATTCTTTAACATTTCTTGATTTTGGGGAGCTCTGCTTTGCTGAGATTAATATAGCCATAGGGGACTTGTGACCCAGGAGATGGTGTGCCAGGAGGCAACAATGCGAGACCAGGAGGAAAAGGCGACCACACAAAGCATGTCGTGGGCTCCCACTACGTGGAGAGCTCCGCTTTGCTGAGATTAACATCGCCATAGGGGACTTGGTGCACCAGGAGATGCTGCGCCAGGAGTGCCAGCGCGAGACCGGAGGGAGGAGGCAGCCACACCCTCTTACTTGCTACAAAGCCTGTCGCGAGCTCCCTCTGTACGGGGAGCTCTGCTTTGTTGAGATTAACATCACCATAGGGGACTCGGCTCCCCAGGAGAAGCAGCGCCAGGTGGTGCCAATGCGAGACTGGAGGAAAGAGACTACACCCCCTTTCATGCTACAAAGCACATGGCGGGCTCCCACTGTGCGGGGAGCTCCGCTTTGCTGAGATTAACATCGTCATAGGGGAGTCAGTGCCCCAGGAGATGCAGCACCAGGAAATGCCAACGTGAGACTGGGGGAAGAGGAGGCCACACCCCCTTTCACGTTCCAAAGCGCGTCACAGGCTCCCGCCACACGGGACGCACGCGGGCCTTTCCTGGGCAAAGCCCGCACTAAGAGCGGGCCCGTCTGTGCCCGTCCGCGGCTGGGCAGTCCCATCCATCTTTGCCCCAGTCAGCTGAGGACTTAACAAGATACTGTGTAATCCCTGGTGATGTTTCTTTTTTGTCAATTTCATTCAAAGGTTATTAAATATCTTAGTCTCCTTAACCCGGCTTTACATAACATCGCCATAGGGTGACTTGGTGCCCCAGGAGATGCCGCGCCAGGAGGCGCCAACGCAAGACTGGGGGGAAGAGGCTGCCACACCCCCTTTCTCGCTGCAAAGCACGTTGCGGGCTCCCGAGGGACGGGGAGCTCCACTTTGCAGATATTAACATCGCCATATGGGACTCAGTGCCCCAGGCGACGCTGCGCCAGGAAGCGCCTTCGTGAGAGTGGTGGAAGAGGTGGCCACACCCCCTTCCACACTACAAAGCACGTCGCGGGCTCCCGCTGTGCGGGACACATGCGGGCCATGCCTGGGCAAAGCCTGCGCTAAGGGCGGGTCTGTCTGAGCCCGTCCACATTTGGTCGAGGCTGGGCTGGGCCGAGCCATACCCTTTGGCCCCATTCTGCTGAGGACTTAACTAGGTACTGTGCAATCACTGGTGATGCTTCTTTTTTGTCATTTTCATTCAAAGGTTATTAACCCCTTCCATGCTCATGACGAGCTGGACTCGTCATGGCACACAGTGGTTGTGTGCTCATGACGAGTCCAGCTCGTCATGCCAGCCAGCATCGGAAATCCCTCTGGTGCGGGCACCAGAGGGATTCCCTTTTCTCCCCTAAAGCCTCGTGAGCTGGGGAAGCGCTTCCCCAGCTCCCGAGGCCCCCCCCTGGTTTCCCTGAAATGACGATCGGCGCGCACGTCGCGCTGATGTCATTTCAGTGAAATCGAAACTGAAATGAGCGAAGAGGCTCATTTCAGTTTCAGTTCTACGTGCTCAGGGGCTATCTCAGCCCCCTGAGCACGTAGAAACTCAGGAGAGGTATCGTTGGAAAGGGAGAATCTCCCTTTCCAATGGTACCCCTCGCTAGTGGATCCCTGCTTGGGGATCTCCCCAGGAGGGCGATCCCCAAGCAGGGATCCACCCACTAGGCACCAGGGAGGGGGGAGCGGCCCCTTGGGCAAGGGCCTTTGCTCCCCCCATAAACATTTTGGCATAATTAGTCTTTCAACCCCCCCGGGGGGGTAGAAAGCCCACTAGACACCATGGATTTTTTTATGGGATATTTCTTAGGGGTGGGGGCTGCCCAAAGCGGGCATGCCGATGCCCCCACCCCCCGGCCACAAAATTAGTCTTTTTGCCCCTCCTGGGGGGCAGATGGGGCAGTAGCCCCCAATCTGCCCCCCCGGGGGGCGGAAAGCCCACTAGATACCAGGGATTTTTTTTTTTAATTATAGTTAGGGGTGGGGGCTGCCCAATATGGGCATGCCAATGCCCCCACCCCCCGCCGCAAAGGTACAGTCTTTCTGCCCCCCCGGGGGGGCAGAAAGCCCACTAGATACCAGGGATTTTTTTTTAAATTATAATTTGGGGTAGGGGCTGCCCAATATGGGCATGCCAATGCCCCCACCCCCGATGCAAAGGTACAGTCTTTCTGCCCCTCCTGGGAGGCAGATGGGGGCAGTAGCTCCCAATCTGCCCCCAGGGGGCAGAAAGCCCACTAGACACCAGTTTTTTTTCCCTCGATAAATTTAGGGGTGGGGTTGCCCAAGATGGGCATGCCAATGCCCCCACCCCCCCATGAAATTCCAGTCTTTCTGCCCCCCCGGGGGTTCAGAAACACCCTAGATGCCAGGGATTATTTTTTTTATAGGCCCGGGGTGGGGGCTGCCCTTGCCTGTCGCGGGTACTTGGGCCTCCCACCCGAGTGAGGCACCATTTTTATCGGGAGACCTGGGGGAACGCTGGGTGGTAGGAAATTTGTGTCAGCCCCGTGATGCCACAACTTTACCACACAAAAATGTGTGAAAAAAGGGATTTTTTCAGCAAAATGTCGGGTTTGCAGGGGATTCTGGGTAAGAAAACGTTGGGGGATCCATGCAAGCCATACCTCCTGGAATCCCCGGGTGTCTACTTTTCAGAAATGTGTGGGTTTGGTAGGTTTCCCTAGGTGGCCGCCGAGCCCCGGGCCAAAATGTCATGGGACCCCCCCTTGCAAAACCAGGTCGTTTTGTGATAGGCCATTTTGAGGTCGCCTCAATACGTTGTGGGCCCTTGCCTGTCGCGGGTACTTGGGCCTCCCACCCGAGTGAGGCACCATTTTTATCGGGAGACCTGGGGGAACGCTGGGTGGTAGGAAATTTGTGTCAGCCCCGTGATGCCACAACTTTACCACACAAAAATGTGTGAAAAAAGAGATTTTTTCAGCAAAATGTCAGGTTTGCAGGGGATTCTGGGTAAGAAAACGTTGGGGGATCCACGCAAGCCATACCTCCCTGGAATCCCCCGGGTGTCTACATTTCAGAAATGTGTGGGTTTGGTAGGTTTCCCTAGGTGGCCGCCGAGCCCCGGGCCAAACGTCATGGTACCCCCTTGCAAAACCAGGTCGTTTTGTGATAGGCCATTTTGAGGTCGCCTCAATACGTTGTGGGCCCTTGCCTGTCGCGGGTACTTGGGCCTCCCACCCGAGTGAGGCACCATTTTTATCGGGAGACCTGGGGGAACGCTGGGTGGTAGGAAATTTGTGTCAGCCCCGTGATGCCACAACTTTACCACACAAAAATGTGTGAAAAAAGGGATTTTTTCAGCAAAATGTCAGGTTTGCAGGGGATTCTGGGTAAGAAAACGTTGGGGGATCCACGCAAGCCATACCTCCCTGGAATCCCCCGGGTGTCTACTTTTCAGAAATGTGTGGGTTTGGTAGGTTTCCCTAGGTGGCCGCCGAGCCCCGGGCCAAAACGTCATGGGACACCCCTTGCAAAATCAGGTCGTATTGTGATAGGCCATTTTGAGGTCGCCTCAATACGTTGTGGGCCCTTGCCTGTCGCGGGTACTCGGGCCTCCCACCTGAGTGAGGCACCATTTTTTTCGGAAGACCTTGGGGAACGCGGGGTGGGTGGAATTTTGTGGATCCACGCCGATTCCGGAACTTTCCACCACAGAAAAGTGAGGGAAATGTGTTTTTTTCCCCAATTTGTTAGGTTTGCAAGGGATTCTGGGTAACAGAACCTGGTGAGAGCCAGTCAAATCACCCCATCCTGGATTCCCCTGGGTGTCTACTTTTCAAAAATGTATAGGTTTGCTAGGTTTCCCTAAGTGCCGGCAGAGCTAGGGTTCAAAAACTACAGCTAGGCACTTTGCAAAAAAAGGGTCATTTTTCACTGTGAAAATGTGGTGTGTCCACGTTGCGTTTTGCGCTGCTTCCTGTCGCGGGCACTAGGCCTATCCACACAAGTGAGCTACCATTTTTTTTGGAAGACCTTGGGGAACGCGGGGTGGGTGGAATTTTGTGGATTCACGCAGATTCCAGAACTTTCCACCACAGAAAAGTGAGGAAAATGTGTTTTTTTTGCCAATTTTTTAGGTTTGCAGGGGATTCTGGGTAACAGAACCTGGTGAGAGCCAGTCAAGTCACCCCATCCTGGATTCCCCTGCATGTCTACTTTTCAAAAATGTATAGGTTTGCTAGGTTTCCCTAAGTGCCGGCAGAGCTAGGGTTCAAAAACTACAGCTAGGCACTTTGCAAAAAAAGGGTCATTTTTCACTGTGAAAATGTGGTGCGTCCACGTTGCGTTTTGCGCTGCTTCCTGGCGCGGGCGCTAGGCCTACCCACACAAGTGAGGTACCATTTTTTTCGGAAGACCTTGGGGAACGCGGGGTGGGTGGAATTTTGTGGATCCACACAGATTCCAGAACTTTCCACCACAGAAAAGTGAGGAAAATTTGTTTTTTTTGCCAATTTTTTAGGTTTGCAAGGGATTCTGGGTAACAGAACCTGGTGAGAGCCAGTCAAGTCACCCCATCCTGGATTCCCCTGCGTGTCTACTTTTCAAAAATGTATAGGTTTGATAGGTTTCCCTAAGTGCCGGCAGAGCTAGGGTTCAAAAACGACAGCTAGGCACTTTGCAAAAAAGGGTCATTTTTCACTGTGAAAATGTGGTGCGTCCACGTTGCGTTTTGCGCTGCTTCCTGTCGCGGGCACTAGGCCTACCCACACAAGTGAGGTACCATTTTTTTCGGAAGACCTTGGGGAACGCGGGGTGGGTGGAATTTTGTGGATCCACGCAGATTCCAGAACTTTCCACCACAGAAAAGTGAGGAAAATATGTTTTGTTTGCCAATTTCTTAGGTTTGCAAGGGATTCTGGGTAACAGAACCTGGTGAGAGCCAGTCAAGTCACCCCATCCTGGATTCCCCTGGGTGTCTACTCTTCAAAAATGTATAGGTTTGCTAGGTTTCCCTAAGTGCCGGCAGAGCTCGGGTTCAAAAACTACAGCTAGGCACTTTGCAAAAAAAGGGTCATTTTTCACTGTGAAAATGTGGTGCGTCCACGTTGCGTTTTGCGCTGCTTCCTGTCGCGGGCACCAGGCCTACCCACACAAGTGAGGTACCATTTTTTTTGGAACACCTTGGGGAACGCGGGGTGGGTGGAATTTTGTGGACCCACGCGGATTCCAGAATTTTCCACCACAGAAAAGTGAGGAAAAGATATTTTTTTTGCCAATTTTTAGGTTTGCAAGGGATTCTGGGTAACAGAACCTGGTGAGAGCCAGTCAAGTCACCCCATCCTGGATTCCCCTGGGTATCTACTTTTCAAAAATGTATAGGTTTGCTAGGTTTCCTAAGTGCCGGCAGAGCTAGGGTTCAAAAACTACAGCTAGGCACTTTGCAGAAAAAGGGTAATTTTTCACTGTGAAAATGTGGTGCGTCCACGTTGCGTTTTGTGCTGCTTCCTGTCGCGGGCACTAGGCCTACCCACACAAGTGAGGTACCATTTTTTTGGGAAGACATTGGGGAACGCGGGGTGGGTGGAATTTTGTGGATCCACGCAGATTCCAGAACTTTCCACTGCAGAAAAGTGAGGCAAATGTGTTTTTTTTGCCAATTCTTTAGGTTTGCAAGGGATTCTGGGTAGCAGAACCTGGTGAGAGCCAGTCAAGTCACCCCATCCTGAATTCCCCTGGGTGTCTAGTTTTCAAAAATGTATAGGTTTGCTAGGTTTCCCTAAGTGCCCGCAGAGCTAGGGTTAAAAAACTACAGCTAGGCACTTTGAAAAAAAGGGTAATTTTTCATTGTGAAAATGTGGTACGTCCACGTGGCATTTTGAGCCATTTCCTGTTGTGGGCACAAGGCCTACCCACACAAGTGAGGTACCATTTTTATCGGGAGACTTAGGGTAACACAGAATTGTAGAGCAACTGTTATTACCTATTGACTTTCGATGCATTTCTGCCTTCCAAATGAAAGACAATGTGTAAAAAATAAGTCATTTTGAAAAATTACCTATAATTCTCATGCTAGTATGGGTACTCCCAATTTCGGAAATGTGCAAATATCTACTGTTTCTAAAATCTACATTTTGTTCTCCTTTCAGAAATACATAAGTGTCTTTCATAACAATTTTTCCATGTATACATTTTCCCAAAATAATTGCTATATACCCGGTACATAATAAAAAACCATTGCAAGATGCTGCTCAGTTATTGGCTCTGGGTTCGTCAGGTTCTTGGTGAACCTATAAGTCCTATATATCCCCACAACCAGAAAGGTCCAGCGGATGTAATGGTATATTGCTTTCAAATAGCTGTCATAATTAGAAGAAGTTACAGATGAAAACTTTGTCACAAATGGCTGTTTTTTTCAACTAATTTTCAATTTGTCCTTTATTTAACTGTTAGTTTCTATAAGGAAAACTTTAAGGATCTACACAAATGACCCCTTGCTGAATTCAGAATTTTGTCTACTTTTCAGAAATGTATGGCTTTCCAGGATCCATTATTGGTTTCATACCCATTTCTACCATTAACTGGAAGGAGGTTGAAAGCACAAAAAATAGCAAAAATAGGCTATGTCCCAGAAAAATGCCAAAACTGTGTAAAAAAAGTTGGTTTTCTGACAAAAGTCTGCTTGTCCCTGAAAGCTGGGAAGATGGTGATTTCAGCACCACAACCCCTTTTTGATGCCATTTGCAGGGAAAAAACAAGACGCTTTCATCTGTAGCCCTTTTTCGCATTTTTCCCCCAAAAAAACAATATTTTGCTGTATTTTGGCTAATTTCTGGGTCCCTTCCAGGGGAATCCACAAACCCTGGGTACCTTTACAATCCCCATGATGTTAGAAAAAAAGGACGCAAATTTGGCATGGATACCTTATGTGGTCAAAAAGTTACAGGGGCCTTAGCGCGCACTACCCCAAATAGCCAAAAAAAGACTTAGCACAGGGGGGGAAAAGGCCTAGCAGCGAAGGGGTTAAATATCTTACTCTCCTCAACCCGGTTAACACCTTGTACCTTATTGCCAGGCCTTGATCATGTGAAGGGATAGTCATGCGGCAACACAAAATAACCTCTCCACCATCTGTGACCGGTACTACTCTTAATTTTTTTTTACAGCGTTCAGTGGGTGTTATAAACAAAGAAATAGATGTTGCGGAGTGAAGACTGTCTTTGTCTTCATCACCGCCACCCCATATGGTTATGGTTCAGGAGCGTGCAACCAGAGCCGAGGAGGACTGGCTGACGCCCCATTCAACAGTCCCTCTCTCTTCAATTGTTGTGCTTGATCGTCTCACAAACTGCTCTCAACTCTCTGATCAGAATATAGGCAATGAGGAAAGACCAAAGCACAAGGGAGGGGAAGGAAACAACAGAAGTTGGCACAAAATCTAGAAAACAAAGCCTTGCTCCCTAAAAACGCCTGCAAAGTTCTATCCAAGTTAAAGGTACCTCAGACAACCGTATTGGCGTAGGCATGGTTTCACTCCCATTTGAAAAGCTTTATTCTTGTATTGCAAATCCTCTCTCAGATGCTTTAAAACTCATAATGTCTCGTCTGGGGAAAAAAGGAGATCAGCTCTTGTACTTGGCTAATATCACCAAAAAGGGGCGCCAAACAGGCCTCTCTTGGTCGGGCTTAGCAAATCAGGAATCGGATCGCTTGCAAGTAAGAGAAGCCTGTGTTATAGATTTTCTATTAAATGCTTCTGCAGACCCTCCACAAGCTCACACCCAGCGACCCAGTACCAGCATTACTTTGTCTATTGACAAAGCATAAGGGTAGACAGGGTTATATACCCACTTGACACTACCGGGGAGCCCCAGGGTAATAATCCACCTAGGGTTAAGAACATAATTAATCGACCTCATACTATTACTTTTCAGTTTAAAGGTGCACCTGAGAATTTTCATCTACCCCCCAACGGCACCCCATATACACTGGTTTTAGTTGGAGCTCCACCTCTGGCAGAATGCACATATGAGAATTGTCAAAGGCTTATAAATAAAGCCCCACACTGGTGCATGAAGATTGCAGATTGTTACCTAGCAAGAACTGACAGATAGCTAATGGCCAGCAGAGTAAACTGGGTCGGCCCCACATGTTAAGGAGGAGACTACTCGGGAAATGTGTCCAAAAAGGAAGCTTTATTCAACTGGTAATAAGGAACAGGCGAGAGCCAGGCAGCACGGCTTCCGTCCAAGACCCCGCTAACAGCTCCAATGTCCTGGACTGGAACACCATGATAGAACACACTCATGCATTCTATGCCACGCTCCCCACCATGCTCCAAAACAAAATACAATACATAACACATTCCCCCCCTTACAACACAAAGAACAGCAATAACCTAACAGCAAAACATAAAGTAAAAGAAAACATAAGAACGAATAATCACATTACATATTCCTTCAACCATCCCAGAAGAACCCTTTTTCTTTTTCCTCCGTCACCAACACCCTCATCCACAACAACCGGGTCAATCATTCCAGACTGCACCTCCTGATTCATTCCAGATTGCACCTCCTCCAAAGCAACAGCTGCTTCCAAAATACCTTGGCTCCCCATAACTCTCTCCGCAACAACCTCCTTTTCTCGAATAATGTCAGAAGACAATCTGGATTAAACAGCACTCCAATCAAAGAAATCTTCCACCGACTCTGTGTCCTTCACTCCATTCGCATGCAAAATATCTCCTCGCATGACACAAAAAATGTTGTCTAGATCCTAAGGCAATATTTTTAAGATTCCAAACTCTACATCCTTCAGTCGCATCGCATTGCGCAGAATCTCCACAACTTCCTGTGGCGCCCCAAACTGACTCTCACCCTTGGAAATCTTACCAGGTTTCCTCACTCGAACCCAATCACCAACCTTCACCTGCACATCATTCACACCATGACTTCTATCATAATAAACTTTACTTTTATTGTGCACCTCTTCCAATCTGTTTTGAACCGCAACCGCTGACCACTGCTTCACCATACCATCAGAAAGCCAAACTGGAGTGAACTTACACCTGGGTTTCCTACCTCTCATAATGATAAAAGGAGACAAACCAGTGGCATCATGAGTGGTCACCCTATACGCCCAAACAGCCTTTTGCAACTCCAACTTCCAATCCATTTGCTTACACATGGCTGCTTGAATGACCCCCTTCAACACACGGTTGAAGCATTCCACAGTGCCATTACCGCTGGGGTTGTAAAGAGCCGTGGTCTTAAGCTTGATGCCAACTCTTTCAAAATAATCCTTGGCACTTCTAGATGTAAATTGCACTCCATAATCACTCAAAAGACTGACCAGTAAGCCTTCCATCACAAACAACTTGTCAAGAAATTCAAGAACAGTATTGGTATCCACCTTCTCCACTATTTCTACAACCGGCCATTTAGAAAACAAATCAATAGCAACTAAACCATACTCCCTTAATTCACCTACTGGGCCAAAAATATCCACAGCAACAACTTCCCAAGGCAAACTTGGAATTAACCCCTCACTCATTGGTGGTCTTAAGGTCTTCAAGCACTTGTCCGCTGAAGAATATACCTCACACTCTCTCACGAACCTCTCCACAGTCTTGTCTACTCCTGGCCACCAAAAGACACCTTTGACAATGGTCTTGGTTCTCACTACTCCAAAATACCCTTCATGGCACAATTTTAAGACCTTGTTTCTTAAACCCTCAGGTGGTATGACTCTGTCTCCTCTCATGATCAAGTCCTTGTCCACAGATAACTCCATTCCAACCTCCCAAACAGGTCTCAAAACATCAGTTACACCATCCTCCCTAGGCCAGCCCTTGCACAAATACTCCAAAACTACTTTTAAACTACCGTCCTTCTGTTGTTCCTCCATCCATTCAGTTTTCTTGATAGCTGGTACCCAATCTGGAACCAGAGTCTTGAACAAATGCAATGTTGAAATTTCCCCATGAATCATCCAAACATTCTTCCATTGGAACCGGCAACCTGGACAAGCAATCAGCTACAACATTCTCTCTGCCAGGCACATAAATTAATTTGTACACATATTCCTTCATCCTCACAGAAATTCTTGCCAGCCTGGCTGACGCTGCTACATTTCCCTCCGTGGTCAGAATTTTCACCAAAGGTCGGTGATCAGTATGAATGGTGACCGGCTTGCCCCAGACAAAGGCACGAAGGTTCTCCAAAGCCCAAGCGCAAGCTAAAGCTTCTAATTCAATAATTGGGTATTTACTTTCCGTAGGTGATAATGATCTGGACGCAACCAAAATAATTTTCTCACAACCATCCGCACTCTTCTGCGATAGAACCGCTCCCAACCCCTTGTCAATGGCATCAGTCATCAAAAAACATTCCAGATTGGGGTCAAAACTACTCAAGGCATTCACATTTTCCAAATCCATTTTGACCTGACGAAACTCTGTCTCACATTCAGCGGTCCATTCAAACTTTGTGTTCTTCTTCAACAGAGAACGTATGTTATATACTTTACCAGTAATATTAGGGATGAACTTTGCAACAGTACTCAGCTATACCCAAAAACGATCTCACTTCTTCCTTACTTGTCGGAGCAGGTGAACCAACAATAAAATTGACCAATGAAGGTTTGGGTTTTACACCTTCCTCACATATTACATGTCCCAAATAAGACACGCTTCTCTGTGCAAACTTGCACTTACTGAGCTCCACGGTCAAACCGACCTCTTGCAACACACCCAAAACTTCCTTCAACTTGCAATCATGCTCTTCCTTGCATCTGGCAGACACTAAAATGTCATCCTGGAAGAACCTCACTCCACTCGTTTTGCCAAACAACTTATGCATCAGATGCTGAAACACTGCAGCTGCCGATGCAAGGCGGAAAGGCATCATTTAAACTGGTAGCAACCATACAGCGTTATAAAAGCTGTAAGTTTCCTTGACTCCGGCGTAAGTATAACTTGATGGTACGCCGCCAAAAGATCAATGGTGGAAAACCAAGTCGCTCCCTTGAGAGACGACACCATCTCATTGATCTTAGGCAGCGGGAACCTTTCGATGACAATATTGTTATTCAAATGGCGCAGGTCGATGCATAAACACATTTTTCCGTTACTCTTACGTGCTACCACCACCGGAGAAATCCAGTCAGAACTTTCCACCTCTTCAATCACATCCCTTTCAATCAAACCCTCCAACTCTTTTGCCACTTCATCTCTTATCAATATAGGGATTGTTCTCACTTTGTGCACTTTTGGTACTGCATCCTTTTTGAGCACAATAGTATCCTCGAACCCCTTGAGAGCTCCTAATTTCTTAACAAAAACTTTAGGGAAATTCTTGGTCATAACATCTTCCAGTCTACTAGTATCATCCACAATAAGTACCTTCTCCTCGCTATTCGGGTCTAAGACAATGTGCAATTTTTTCAGATCCATCCAGCCTAAAACAGATGGACCTAATTTAGCCACGTAAAGTTTCCCTCTCGCTGACCTTCCTTTAAATAAGAACGTCAACCACCTGAACCCCAACATATCGATCTTCTCGCCAGTGAAACTCAGGGGGTTAACATCAGTGGAAACCAATTGCTGTCCTATTTTCTTTATGAATTTTTCTTTCCAAATTTCTTCCCTTATTATAGTATAAGGTGATCCTGAGTCCGCAAACATCTTAACAGATACACCCCCTATGGTTATGTCACACACCGGTTTCCCTTTCACAGAGCCATCACAAATGTTCAGCACAAAATTCCCCTGCAAGCTCTTCACACATTCCCATTTTGAATTCTCATATTCTACCTCACTATCTGTAGGACTATCCTAATCCCACACACACTTAACATTGCCTTTCCTCCTCCTACAAACTTTACTAAAATGTCCCATTAACCCACAAATACTGAATTTCTTTTTAGCCGCAGGACAATATTTGCTGAACGCCAAGTGTTCTTTGCTGTCTCAACGATAACACCTTCTTTCCTCTGTTTCTTTTTCCTTCCAGGTGCTCCTCTGCGGTTGACTTGGACCTCTGCTCATGCTCTGTTGATTTTGACCTCGGCCAATGCTCTGTACCTTGAAAACACCCATATTATCCTTGTCAGACTCTTTAAGTTCTGTCGCACATCTCCCTGACATTTCCGCCTTCCTTACTATAGTTAGTACATCTTCCAATGGGGCATCTCCATTGATCTATAAACGCTCTTGGATCGCCAAATTATTACTATGCATGACTACTGATCACGTATAAAGTCGTCATGTAGACCTCCAAATTTGCAATCAATTGCCAGTTTCTTAAGATCATCAATGTACTCATCCACAAGTTCCCCTTTGTTCTGTTTCCTTTGAAAGAATTTATAACGAACAACACCAACGCAAACCTATGGTGCAAAATATTTATCGAAATCTTTCAATGCTGCCTCAAAAACATTTATTTCATCAGTTGCTACCATCTTGGGCATGCGAGTATATGTTTTCAGTCCTACCAGCCCCAGACAATGCAATAAAAGTCTCTTAATTTGATCTGCCTTCATCTTCCCAGCCTCATCCACAGCCTCGATGTAATTCACAAAATAATCTTTCTACTGCAACCATTTCATTGCTGGATGTGGTCCTGTTGCCCAAAATGCATGTGGAGGGCTGATAGTAAAACTCTGCTGAGCCATAATCTCCTCAACCTCGTAATCACCTTATTCCATGCAATGCCTCCACTACTAATGTTTTTTTGTTTTTTTTATATAAATATTATTAACACTGTCCGTGGAGATAATAAGGTGAAAAGATATTTCAATGCTCTCTCATGAAAATTAAAGAGGTACTTGCAAACCAGTCTATACAGAAAGTGAACTGTGGCTGTCCCACTGGCTATGAATTAGAAATAAACCGCCTCCGACTTTCTCACCTTTTCCAGACTTCTTCATTATGACCAGCACTTAATACTAAAATAACTCTTATTGTGTAGCAGCTAAACGGGCACCAAAAGCTTAGAATGAGCTCCGGTTATTTCCAGACGCCGGAGGTGCTGGCTACCGATGAAAATCTCTAACAACCATCCAAGATGGCCGTCACACAAGGTCACGCTGCGTGACCTCGCTTGATGACGTGAGACGCTCCGTTCTCCCGTGCCTACTCCTGCACATGTCAGAATCGTCACAGCCAGCTGGAAGGACGTACCTCGCGTAAGCTCCAGAGTACTGCCGCCGCTCGAAAAATGCGGCCAAATGGCAGTTCCCCAACGGCTACCGGAGTCCCACTAGGTCCAAGTGCGCCTTTCCATAGCCTCCTCGCAGCAAATCCTATAGTAAGCACATCCACGAAATGCATAGCTGCCAAGGTTTCAGATTGCTATGTGTGACATTTGCATAATTTCAGGGTAATTATGAGTGACATTTCAGGGACTTTGAGTGACACTTTCTCGCAAGCAACACAAAGATGAGGGAAGCACATAAATATCAGAAAATACACTAATTTCGGCAACGAGAAACTCTAAGAAGATTTTAAACGTCCTGCACAGTACCAGAAATTGAAGGGCACTAATCTAGTACTCTTACAGATACTCGGGTGGGAGTGGCAAGTGGTAACTACTTTACTTAACTCTGTTCTTGGTGATCCGATCTTCATCCAGGCAGTCGTGGCGCTGTGTGTCTGGCCTCGGCCATTGACTCTGCAGCAGGCTAAGGGCTGTCTCGTGCCACCCCCACGGCAATCATTTTCGATTTGCCGCCGGTGCCCGTGAATTCAGGCAGCCTGTCCGAGTCCTCTCCTGGCAGCCGCAGCAAACGAACCAGACGCGTGACGGTCGGTCATAGGTCATCACTCCGACCATGCCTTACACTGCACTCTCCCGATCGGCCTCAGCAATACTGAATTGTCTGCGGGCAGTCCGGCCTGTGCTAGCTGTAGCACATCACTCAGCACTGCTGGAAACAGCACTAGACCGATGCGAGCAGAGCTGGTATACCAATGGTTGTGGCTGGTAGCGTCACCCGCAAACCACTGACTGAGCTGCTGCTGGCCTTCATACTCCTGGACCCCACGGCACACAGTCTAGCAGAAGACAGGACGTGACGTCCCCTCACAGCGCCACGTGATGTCAGTCTGTCTCGGAGCTGCGTAGGCAGCACGGCACCCGTGAAATCTAATTGAATAAGTATAATACATTGTAGTACTGACAGCGCGGCTTTATCTCTCAGCTGCTGGCAGTCCTACGAAGTATCACAGAGTGTCCCAGGCCTGCGAGAGCAGCGCGCACAGCCGGCGCGCTGCCTGCTGCTACACACAAGTTTGCAGGTTTCAGTGCCAGCAATCATATCATGCAAATATGCGTGACAATGCATTTCAGTGCGGTGATGCGGAGCACCACACTTAAATGCGTTAGTGTCACGTCTGATGCGTGATACTTGGCAGGACTGGAAATGTTCTTCTCCGTAGATTCCAAGGGAATTCTCCAGCTCCTCAGAGTAAAATAAAATAAAGATAACGTTCGTTTTGATTTCCTTTTTCCGTTTTCCTGCTTAAATATTCCTTTAAATTTTCCTTGTCTTCCTGCTTGACGGGTAGTTGCACACCCAGTCGTCGCCAATTGTTAAGGAGGAGACTACTCCAGAAATGTGTCCAAAAAGGAAGCTTTATTCAACTGGTCATAAGGAACAGGCGAGAGCCAGGCAGCACGGCTTCCACTCCAAGACCCCGCTAACAGCTTCAATGTCTTGGACTGGAACACCGTGATAGAACACACACATGCATTCTATGCCACGCTCCCCACCATGCTCCAAAACAGAATACAATACATAACAGCCCCACAGTGAAATCCATAGAGGGGAATTGTGAAGTTTCAAACTTTAAAGATTCTGAGTGTGTTCGCTTCCTACTGTCATGTTTGAGTACTTCTTGCTTTGATTTTTATACAATAAGGGCACGCCCACTAGGATATTTCTATCCACCTCCTCCAGAATACATCATTAATGCCCAGCATAGCCGAACCCAGAGGACCCTGCAAAGACTATCACCTAAAGCATAATTTTCCCATCTCAACCGATTTGAAGTATTATCAGGGCTCACAGAAAATGATTGACGCCTGAAGCCAGCCTCCATAGAAGGTGCAACTGACTCATTGGAAGTTTCATCAAAGCCCCTCTTTTATCCTGTTATCTGGTAATCTAAATATGGACAAGGAAAACGTTGACTGTGGGCAAGGCATGCAGATTGTCTCATGGATTACTGCGGGGGCCCGGCACAAATTTAACAATGAAGACTAGGTGGCATTCATCCAAAATTTTGACATTGTATGTTTTCAGGAAACATGAGCTGTTGATTCTATTGTGCCATTAGGAATTTTAAGGTTAAAGTCGTAACATTTAGACCATGCTATCAAATTTTAAATCTACAATCACTGAAACTGTTAAATGTAATTTAATAAATGTTTATTTTAATTTCATTCCACACAACCCATAGAGATTGTCCAAGAATTGGAGAAGACAGTCTTATAATCTGTGCATAGGCAGGGAAAAAACAACATCTCAATTATATGGGCGTGTGATTTTAATATTACTAAATGCACTCATAGTGGGGATCGAATTTGTGGGTTTTTTAACGTTCAAGGAGCCCATACTAGCCCCTTTATATACTCAACTTATGCAGAAGCTTTAAATCAGATAACTTTAACACACAGTTTGACCTTCTCATCAGATTTCTATGCCCAGGGGTGATATACATCCTCCTATCTTCACAGAAAGTGGCAAGGGGAGCACTATAGATTTCGAACTTCTGACAACAGATCTTACACGAAACCTTGTGCATCAGGAGGCATGCCCTCTTCCCTACAGTAATGATAATCCTATACTTTTATCAGTCTTCATCCAGGGATATCAGACACAAACAAACTGCCTGTTAGCTACTCTGCAGATACAGGGGTCCAAACGTACTAGGGGAATGTTGAACCTAATACATTTTCTAACATTTTCTGATCACTGTTGCTATTAATGCTAATACTTGTTGCCTCTCATTGGATATGGCCCCAGGTAACATCTTGGAGAGCTTAATTAAAATTAGTAAAACCATGGCACGTGAGCTATATGTAATCAAACCTCTGAAAGAGCACCCCATTAAATCATGGTTCAGCCCCAAATGTACAACAGCACTCAAGGCAATAAAAATGGCTACGGACAAGACCCCAAGTAACATAGCTGACATCGAGGTAGCTGGAAATATTTATAAGCAAGCATTAGAGAATAGGAGGCAAGAAATCAGAATTAAGTCTTGGAAGGACTTAGAGTAAGCTGCTCGTTTGAAAGAAAAATAAGCTGCTCGTTTGAAAGATCACAGTCTTTTTGGGAAACAATAGATCAGCCTTTTTTCACAGATACCCCAGCCACTGGCATTGAGTGCCATATTTCTGAACAAGACTTGATTGACCATTTTACTCTCATCTTTAATTCGGAATATGAGGGGGATGGTCATGGAAAGGGCCTTCGGTTAGACTGGGGCATGGATAGGGCCTTAAGTTAGACTCTCTTTTTTTAAATGAGGACTAGCTAGTTGACCTTATAGACTTAGCATCTGTCACCAAAGCCATCCAGAGTGCAGGCAGTGGTAAGGCCCCAGGCCCTGATGGGGTTCCAACAGATCTATTCAAACATAATGTAGACTTCTGGGCCCCAATTGCAACTAATGTCTTAAGTGCAGCAATTAGGGGTAATTTAATTGACTCGTGGAGAGAGGCCACCATAGTACCAATTTATAAGAAAGGCGATCGAAATTTACCAGCATGCTATCGCCCAATTTTATTAATAGACTCTACTGCAAAAATACTTGGGAGGGTTATCTTGGGCAAATTGGAGGCCTGGGCAGAGGCCACCTGTTTCATCTCGCCATTCCAATATGGTTTCCGACCCAGTTTAGGAACCGTAGAGCAGGCTCTCAACTTAACCCTATTTGGGGTAAGTACGTCAAGGCCAGGAATGGTGCCCTTCACATGGCATTTATGGACCTCTCCTGTGCTTTTGACTTAGTAGATAAGAGGAAATGAAATTGTGGGAACTAATGGAACAGGCAAGTGTAGACCACTCTTTGCTGGATCTTGTCAAGTGCCTACACTCTGACACAACCACAAAAGTGTGCTATACACAAATATGGGGACTGCACAAAACCAATAAGGGTTTCTAAAGGAGTAAGGCAGGGGTGTACATTAGCTCCCTTCCTATTTTTATTTTATATCAACTCCTTAGGCGCCTTTTTAGGGTCATGCAGTAAAGACGTCACACAAATTGCCACTCATACAGTCCTGGTACTCCTATATGCAGATGACGCGGTCCTGTTAGCACTAACAGCAAGTGGCCTTCAGAACCTTTTAAATGGTTAAGGTGAATCATTAAAAATCGTTTGTAAAGACTTGTTGTCCCAAGCGTACTAAATCCAAATGTTTTTTTTTTATATTGGGGGGAGCGCCTACAGAAATAGTACCTTTTTTTTTAACTTACCAGGCTTTCTGATTGATGCTAATGGGTCGGGAGAGGTTAATTAATCAGAGAATGCAAAAGATGGGGGCAGCCTGTGAAATTATATTTATATTTGCCAAAAGGTTAGGCCATAAACCAATCAAGGAGAGGATTCAGCTTTGTAGGAGCAAATGCTATTCAGTTGGTGTATATGGAGCAGGAGTTTGGGGATATGCTGCTCCAAGTTACAGGCAGCTGAAAATACATTTTGGTGCAGGCTCCTCGCAATACCCCAAATTACCCCAAGTTTTATTTCACACTTGGAATTAGGATGTTTTTCTTTAGAACTTTGTATGCATATCTCTGTTAAAGTTATGGTTTAAAGTAATGGAGCACCCCTAAGGCCGGTTTCTTGAGGGAGGTATTGGAAGACTGCTTAAATTTTGATGGTATGACCGCCATCCCATGGTTGGCTCACGTGAAAAATAGTTTTCAAAATCTAGGTTTGAGTAGCCTTTTTGTCTCTCCCGAACATATTGGCCCTCATACAAAAGATAGGGTCAAAAGATCTTCGATTCACACAGGTAGGAAACCAGAATTGGGATGTCCCTTAGTATGACTCAATTATTAGTTATATGCAAATCTTTAATGCCTCAGGCACGACATCTTATTTAACATGGCTAATTAATTCCAAGCACAGATTTTATTTGAAAAGTTTAAGCCTAAATATGGTACATTATTTAGTTGCCTTTCCTTTGGCTAGTTCCAGGGTCGCCTCTCTTCCTCGCTGCCCATGTGATGCCATCTCCTCTCAATCTACTGTGCGCTTTATGCTATTCACCGTGTACCGTACGTTAAGAGCCCGATTTTCACTTCCAATTCTCTTACACAAGCATTTTACTTCATTAACAAAGGGCTGGTATACCTGCAATCTCTAGCTTCACTGGAATCTTTTTTCTATACTTAGCTATATCATCACCGCTATCAAGCAAAGGAAACATTATGCATCTTAAATCACAAATTGTGGTGTTTTTCTGCTGTGATTATGTTCTTTAAAAAATGAGATTGTCTTAATATTTTTTATTTAGTCTCACTTTAATCTCCTAAAATTGTTGATTTGCAGTAAGTTTTGCTCGTCTGTTATTTTATATTTTGTGACAACAGGTGCTCTGGGCAGGGGGAGTTTTTAGGTGGTAATTCGTAATTTTAAAATTGGTTCCCAATGACGCTTGTAATTGTTTTAGGTGATTTTTCTGCCTACAATTTACTGCTCGGTAATTCGGGGGCGTGTTGAATTCAATTTTATTATTTAGAATTTTTGCATTTTGCTATTTGGTATGATCATGTGCACTTTATGATGACTCAGAAATACGTGTAATTGTGTGGAGCGAAATTAACTAACAAAACGAAGCAGTACTTTCGCTTTTCAAAACTCGTAATTTGAGCCTAAGTGTGTAATACTTGAAGACTGTAACATACATTAATTATAATAATGTAATATTAAATACAATGTTTGTGAAGTTGAGAAGCATAAAAAACACTACATCACAATGCTTAACAGTGCATAAACCAGCCACGTCTCTTATCACTACTTGACTATATACATATATTTGACCCTGTACTGTGCTCGGCTGCTTTTTTGGCAAAATTCAAGCTATAGAAATACCACATACATACATAAATATATACATAGATACATACATACATACCAGCTAATTAAAACACAACAGTATTCTGTCAGTCTACTTAATATTAAAGTCTTTTGTTTTAAGAATCTCATAATATAGACAATTATTTGCAAAGGTTGGACATAGCATTACATATATTTGAAAAGGTGCAATCAAATTTCACATTAGATCACATTTGACATTACATTACACATCAATCACATTTCACATTACCTGCTTGTCTAGTAGTGGATGTTGTTTGTTTTGATTTAGTTAATGTAATTCCCTCTGCAATAGAAACACAACATAATGATTGTTCACCTAATGAAGAAAACAAAGCACATTTTCAAAAATTATTTGCCTATTGTACCCTCTCACATCCTCCATTCGTGGCGACATCTTCAAACTTCTCAGCTGTGCAAAGGAGAGTCCTTTCAATATCAGAGAGCGATATCCCGCTGTCCAAGCATTTGTGTGGGGAGTCAATTGGATGCATTATTAACTTATGAGGCACTGTTTCTCTGTATTTTGCATGGTGTATTTTGCTGTATTTTGTCTCTAGCTCTAGTGGTTAGAATTTTTTTAGATTGTTCCCTCCCAGGTAGGGCTACCAGTTAACACCAAAAAATTAAAAGACAAAGAAATACAACACTTAATGACATGTTCCCTAGAAGAAAAATATTAAGATATTCATATCCAAACCTAATCTACTAATCGCTGCTAGGCCTACCCTCCACCCCCCCACCCCCCAATCCCCCCTCTCCCACCCATGATAAGCCTTTTTTTGGCTATTTAGGGTAAGTTTGCACTTAGGCCCCTGTAACTTTTTGTCCACATAAGTTATTCGAAGCCAAATTTGCGTCCTTTTCTTCCAACATCTTGAGAATTCTAAAGGTACCCAGGGTTTGTGGATTCCCCTCGAGTGGACCGAGAAATTAGCCAAACTATAACACATTTTGGGGTTTTTTCCGAAAAATGGGGGCAAAAGTGCTGCAGAAGAAAACATCAGTTTTTTCCCTGCAAAAGGTATCAACAAAGGGTTTATGGTGCTAAAATCACCATCTTCCCAGCTTTCAGGAACAGGCAGACTTTTGTCAGAAAACCAAAATGTTCTACACAGTTTTGGCATTTTACTGGGACATAGCCTATTTTTCCTATTTTTTGTGCTTTCAACCTCCTTCTAGTTAGTGGTAGAAATGGGTGTGAAAGCAATAATGGATCCCGGGAAACTATACATTTCTGAAAAGTAGACAAAATTATGACTTCAGCAAGGGGCCATTTGTGTAGATCCTTCAAGTTTTTTTTTTATAGAAACTAAGAGTTGAAAATAAAAAATGTGAGGTTTCCAGGGGATTCGGGGTAAGAAACGTTGGGGGATCCACGCAAGCTACATCTCCCTGAACTCCCGCAGGTGTCTAGTTTTCAGAAATGTCTGGGTTTGGTAGGTTTCCCTAGATGGCCTCCGAGCCCGGGATGAAAAAAGCAAGTGCCCCCTATCTATCACAAGACAAACTGGTTTTGCAAGGGAGCACCTCAGTTTTGGGTACCGGGCTCAGTGCCGATCTAGGGAAACCTACCATTCCCAGATATTTTTGAATGCTAGACACCCAGGGGAGTCCAGGGAGGTGTGGTTTGCGTGGATCCCCCAACGTTATCTTACCCAGAATCCCCTGCAAACCTTAAATTTAGCTAAAAAATCGAATTTTCCTCACATTTCTGTCTGTGATTACCATGCCGTCATAAATTACCTACCACCCAGTATTCCCCTTGGTCTCCCGAATAAAATGATACCTAACTTATGTGGGTGGGTCAAGGGCCTGCAACTGGGAAGGTCTAAAAACATAGGGATTGAGGGGATAGCACAGAAAGCTCTAAGCACTATCTTTTTTTTCTGTGCTTTTTTAGGCTGACTCTGCGTTAGACACCCACACAAGTGAGGTATCATTTTTATCTGGAGACCAAGGGGAACACTGAGTGGTAGGACTTTTGTGACGGTGAGGTGATCCCAGTCTGAAATGTAAGGAAAATTTGATTTTTTCAGCTAAATTTGAGGTTTGCAGGGGATTCTGGGTAGGAAAAAGTTAGGGGACCCACGCAAACCACACCTCCATGGACTCCCCAGGGTATCTAGTTTTCAGAAATGTCTTTCTTTGGTAGGTTTCCCTAGATGCCCACCGAGCTGGGGACCAAAAGCGCAGGTGACTCCCTCGCAAACCCAAGTCTTTTTGTGATCGATAATTTTGAAGTCTCCACAGTAGGTTTTATGTAATTTCCTGTCGCAGGCACTAGGCCTAACCACACAAGTGAGGTACCATTTTTATCAGGAGACTTGGGGGAATGCTGGGTGCATGGAAGTTTGTGGCTCCTCGAAGATTCCAGAACTTCCCGTCACAGAAATGTGAGGATAATGTGTTTTGTGTTTACAAAGTTTGAGGTTTGCAAGGCATTCTGGGTAACAGAACCTGGTGAGGGCCACACAAGTCACCCCATCCTGGATTATCCTGTTTGTCTAGGTTTCAAAAATGTACAGGTTTGCTAGGTTTCCCTCGGTGCTGACTGCGTTAGGGACCAAAATCCACATCTAGGCACATTGCAAAAAAAGGTCAGTGCCTAGTGGACTTTCTGCCCCTGTGGGGGAGGCAGATCAGGGGCTATTGCCCCGATATGCCCCCAAGGGGGTGCAGAAAGGCTGTGGCCATTTTTTTGGGTGAGGTATTGGCATGCCCATTCTGGGTGGATCCCAGCCCTACACTAGGAAGAAAAATAGTCCCCGGTGCCTTGTAGGCTTTCTGCCCCCCTGGGGGGGCTAATTGGGGACTATAGCCTCAACTACCCCATAGGGTCACCATTTATGTGGGGTAGGGAATGGCTATTGTGGGCAGCCCCTACCCCTCTTTTATAAAAATAAAAAAATCCCTACTACCTAGTGGGCTTTCTGACCACCTGGGGGGAGCAGATTGGGGGTAATAACCCCCATCTGCCCCCCAGGGGGCAGAAATACTGTCCCTTTTGTGTTTGGGGGGTGGGGGCATTGGCATGCTCATTCAGGGTTAGCCCTCACCCCTATGTATATAAAAACCCAAAACTTATGGTGCCTAGTCGGCTTTCTGTCCCCTCGCCAGGGGGGGGGGGCAGATCAGGGACTATTGCCCCATATGCCTCCCAGGGAGGCAGAAAGACTGTGGCTAATTGTTTTGGGGGGTGGGGGCATTGGCATGCCCATCCTGGGCAGCCCCCTCCCCTATGTATAGTAAAAAACATAATCCTGGTGCCTAGTGGGCATTCTGCTCTCCCTAGGTGGGCAGATAAGGGGCTATTGCCCTCATCTGCCTCCTGGGGGGGGCAGAAAAACTGTAGTAATTTTTGGGAGTGTGCCCATTATGGGCAGCCACCACCCCTACGTATAAAAAAAGCATAATCCCTGGTGCCTAGTGGGCTTTCTGCACCCCGGGGGGCAGATCAGGAGCTATTGCACCAATCTGCTTCCTGGGAGGGCAGAAAGACTGTGGCATTTTTGGGGGGTGAGGGGGCATTGGCATACCCATTATGGGCAGCCCTCACCCCTGAACTATAAAGAAAAAACCCTGGGGTCTAGTGTGCTTTTTGCCCCCCTGGGGGGCAGAAAGACTGAATATGCCCATTTAAATATGGGGGAAGCAAAGACCCTTGCCCAAGGGGCGGCCCCCCTTCCTAGTGTCCTGCGGCGATCCCCAAGTGGGGATCCACTAGGTAAGGGTACCATTGGAAAGGGGAGATTCTTCCCTTTTGAACAATACCTCTCCCGTCTGCCTACGTGCTTGGGGGGCTGAGATAGCCTCACTAGCACATAGGCAGTGAAACTGAAACGAGCCAATCGGCTCATTTCAGTTTCGGTTTCAGTGAAATGACGTCAGCGCTAAAAAATAAATGCCTCAGGATGTTGGGGAAGCTCTTTCCCACTTCCCAAGGCAAAAAAAAAAGGAAATCCCTCTGCTGTTTACAGCAGAGGGATTTAGTGCTCATGTACACATGACGGAATGGTTCCGTCATGCGCACACGAGCACTGTGCCTCATGATGGAACCATTCTGTCATGAGCATGGAAAGGGTTAAAAAGAGATTTAAACTAAAGTTTAAATATGTTTCTCTCCAAAACTCTTGAAGTATTTGTATATGCAATAAGCTTCAGTAATGGTTACATAGGGCAGTCTCACTCCTCTCAGGCCCCAATCACTTGTGAGTCACTAAATTCTAATACTCCGATGACAGCGAATATCAGAATTCTGAGTTTCATGGTATTACCATATGCCTACAATTTTTTCCAAGTTACATTTAGTCAGTCAAACCACCCCAGTTTATTGGGAAAGGTGCCCGGAAAATACCAATTCATGTACAGTTTGATTTGCCCTAATAAGCGTGAAATTCTGCAGTTATGATTAATTTGCCTAATTTAAAGCACCGTACAGATACCTCATCCCTTACCCCACAATTGGCCTTTGCCATTTGTGGTAAATACCTCACCCCTAACAACCCCATTGTGAATGGGGCATTTACACAGGTCCAAAAATAAAAGTAAAGTTCTTCCTTTCCCCCATTTTCACACAGGATATTCACTTCCTGCTGTACCTTAGCAGTCTCACCACAGACATGCTCCCTTACTGTAGTGGATAATCATTCCACATTATCCAGAATAAACCCTGTTCTGTTCACTTCCACTCCCACAGTCTGAGAGACACTGTTTCTCTTTGGTTTTTTTGCCACAATATTTAAACACGAGTCACTTCTTCTTTAAGCATTAGGCAGTGAAAGCTCCTATGTTAATCCAGGTGTCACTTTACCACTGTCACAAACACAAAACATTTTTATAGAGTTACGTTTCTAGAGAGCGCACAGCACGCCACCCCTTCGTGGTGACCCCTGACCGAGGATAGCTTATACCCTGAAAGTGACAAATATCTTGCACAACACGCACAGGCGTCCGCGCCCCGCACCCTGCACTACATGTGTCAAAACTGACACCAGCTTCTTGGCCTCCCAGCCCTCAATACAGCGAGTTATTTCTCATGCAGTGAATCCCAGTTCTAGCTACCCATATTGTTGAGTTATGCTCCCTACAGTCTTAAGGCACAACTCGAGGTGGTTTATACCACCAACACACCAGGTCAACACAAAAGGGACAAAACAGCATACAGTTTGGGACTTACAATCGAATGGAGCTCAACAACATACCAATTCCAGTAACGGAGACTTTTAAAGTGGCCTAATGTATGTCCATTCTTATTGTCATAATATCTATGATATGCACAGTCTGTAGAACCCGTATTGAAGTGTTTCTCACTAAACTGTTAAGCTGTAAGAACCCTGCATAATGATAAAATGCCAATAAAAAGAGTTTTCCCCCAAAAAATAGAGTTACTTTTCTTGGATTGGTGCTATAGCTTTAATCTACTTAAATACTATATATTATAGAGTAGAACATACCAGTCATATGTTCTAAATTGCACAGTGTGGACTTCCAACCAATCCAATTCACCCACTAATTCACATACTAACACTTAGTCATTTATCATATACTTCATTTCATGTTGAATTAATGAAAATGCATCAAACAACCAAAAATGCAGTCACTCAAAGTCCACTCTGCCCCACTCCTCTTCTTTATTTAGTGATATGAAAAAGGTGTATTTCCTTTATTCTCATAGTAAATACATTACAACATACCTGAACAGATGACCCCAGCATCATTGCTATGGAGACAGTTATGTATGTTCCATCCTTTGTTGGGACAGTCCCACAAGTGAGCTTCTTTTCCTCTGCAGAGCACATCATCTAGAAGAATGCTTCCAGTTCCCTGACCAAAAAGGCCCCTCCAGGAGACGCCTGGACTGTTCCACAGCCCAGCTGTCTGCACACAACTTGTGAATTCACTGTACTCCAGAAATCATCACAAACGGTCCCCCAGGCGCCTCCATAATAAATTTCTATGCGGCCGGCACAATTCTGTCCTCCATTAACCAGTCGTAAGGCCACACTTTCAGTATCACGAGGCGCTAGAGGGACAAAAATAGCATAAACCTCTTACATTGTACATACTGATATGTAAAACTACAGAACAAATTAGAACAATGGCAGTTAAATCACACTTTAGCCTTCATCCCCAACCTCAAGCAACGAGGGATGAGAGCTTTTTGCAGTTTTTCAGAAAGCAGGAGTCTCCCTCGTCCCTTTTATATTAAGGACTTTCACATAGTGAGTGCTAGTAAATACGGCTGACAAACTTAGAATCTGGCAACCCATGTTTACATGCTGCCTTGCCTCAACATCATTTAATTAGAAGCCAATCACTGAATATCCACTTTCCTAAAAGGAAACAAATGTGGAACATATTCTACTTCTGTTTTAAAGCACTACCATGTCCATAGGCCAGGCGTGCACTTAAAAAACATCATGGAAAGATGTTCTGAAGAAGATTCACAGCTTACTTTATAACTGATCACAGTGCCAATCATTAAGTGGCAATCTCAGGTGTCGGAGGCCAAAGGTAACTTACTGTATAAGTGGCATATATAAAGGATAGAATATTTACAGTTCATAAAGCTGTTAAAGGCACTTGTTTCATTCTGGTCAAGAATTTTTCTCATGTATTAATTTTTATTCCTCTAGATCTTCTAATTCATGATCAGTGGTTTATGATTACTTGCAGTTTCATCATGCTATCAACGTTCGGAATTACTAATCTAGCATTGCCACTCCATACCATTCTCTTAGCCAATGGTCTATCTAGGGTTGGCGCCTACTGAAGGTCCATCCTACTTCTCACAATGTATGTTATCTGCAGTGTTCTTCTGATGTGGGACATCAAAGCATGTACGAGGTAAGCCTTAGTTCCGTCTATTCCTTATTTTGCATTTATGGATGGGCTCTGACACACAATATTGGCCTTCAACCTGGTACACCTCTGATGTCCAGAGGCTGCATTGTATTGTGTCTCAGTGGGAAGCAGTGTCTGGCCTGTACTGTTTATGAGCAGGAGTAAATTCTGTTTCTCTGCCAAAAAACCCCAATAGCCATTGGAGTTTCCCAGACCGAAGTCCCATTGCAGAACACTGACCTGAGAAGTACCATACTCTCTCTCCTGAGTAATGAAGGAACCATGTATAACATGGCAGAATTGTGTCAGTTGGAAAGTCTGTGAAATGCTGCTCAAGTCTTTCATGAGTTTACATGTTCTTCCTAAACAGAGGTCAAAATGCTGCACCCAGGATTGCTGCCCAATCAGTTCCTGTCTCCTTCCAACTCCAATTAATCAATCAATCATTGGCTGGTGAATCACAACTACTCACACGAAGGGTCTCAAGGCACTGAGGGGGGGCAGGTGGGTGTAGCTCTCGGATGCTCCCTCTGATTCGTCGAAGAGCCAGGTCTTGAACTTGGAGAGTATTGGTGCCCACCTAATGCAACAAAACAATGACACTGCTGGTTGCCAGCCTCTCTATCCGTGAGAAGATTGGGCTCTCATACTCTTTTGGGCTGCTTCTCTACACTTGCCTGTGAAGTTTGCAGAAAAACTACTGTATGGTATTGTGAAGGCAGGGATTGTAATGCTTTTGAAATGGGATGTCTAATTATCAGTGAATACTCTTAGGTTGTGCCAAAAGCGTTGCATGTCAAAATATATACTACAGAAGTTGAAAAGTGGATTATTATTAGTGATAAGTAGTATCTTACCACTAGTTATAAGGCCCCAAACACAATCAAAGAGTCAGTAAAGGTCTCAATAAATAATTCCCTTGCTCAACCCTTGGTAGCAGGCAACATGCATGCAGGCGTAACTTAGGAGACAGGTGTCTAAAGCATTTAAAAACACCAATACATTAAATAGGTAAGACACAACACACAATAAAAATCCAATTAATAAAATTAGATTATGTGTTTATGAACACATAGACACCAAAGCAACAAAAATCCAATGTAGGGAACCGGAGATATATGAATTTTTAAAGAATAAACACTTTCTAGTGCTTGGAAACATATAGCGCCACTTTAGGACATCTGGTCACACATGACTGGGACAAAGAAGTCAAAGTTTGAGGCTGACAGCGATGGTGTCTTGGTCAGATACACCAAGCGGGAGGACTCAGTCAAAATTTTACCTTCAGACTAAGAAACTTTTCTGGAGGTTTTTCCTCCGGCGTCAAGCAAGCCACTTTGTCAGGCCAGATTTGGTGAGGGTTCACCGGCTTGAATCACATCCTGGAAGTCTGGCGCTATGAAGCTTTCAGGGGACAAACCTAAAATCCAGGCCGGGTCGTGGTTGAAGATAGCCAGATTGACTCTCAACGTTGGGATAATCACCTTATGGAGCTTTTTCCAAAAGTTGCTCCAAACTTCTCCAAACCTCTGGAATGTCTTCCTGAAGTTCCCCTAGAGGGTTCAAAGTGTCCAAAACACAAATTCAAGTGTCTGGCATCTCCTTGATGGTAATCCTTAAAATTCCACTGGACGCACTCAAGGTTGGGGACTCTTGGTGGAGATGATGCAGGTGGGCTCTGTTAACTCTTAGCTTGCAGGGAGTCCACTTCTCAGACTTTCAGAGTCAGGGAAAGTCCTACTGATGATGAGTCCCACAGTGTGTAGCAGGTGCAGTCTTGGTGAGTGCAGTCCTCTTGGTGCATGTCAGGGAGTCAGCAGGGTAGTCCTTCTTCTTCTTGTTTCTTCAGGCAGCATATCTGAGGAGATATGTATTCCCAGGTTCTGGTCATCAAGCAGGGGGGCACCCCTGGCCAGTGGGAAGCAGGGTGCCACCAAGGTGTATAACCACTTTCTCCAAAGTGTGGCATATGCTTGAACCAGAAAGCACAGTTCTTTCAAAATCCAACATGGACTATTCCTGGAGCTTAGTCTGAACACGATGTGCAAGGTCGATAAACAATGCCCCTTGTTATTCTGTTCTGGTCAGTCCCTAGCACCTAGACAAAACATGCTAAACACAGCTGCACTGCTGGAAACTCGTGCTTTGATATTACAGGGATGCATATTGTTCAAACACACACTTGGAGAGAGACCTTCCCATGGAGAAGAGCGATGCTGGTCCTATGATGTAAACCTTACATCTCGGCTTTAAGGTATGGGGTCTGCTGACAAAGCCCAGAGATCTTCTTTTATATAATAAAACTTCTTCCAGCCAAGGGGAGTGTGGTTAGGCCTTATAGTCCTTTTCCCACTGTCTGTATATGATGACATCCCCCTTTATATTCTATGGAATTGTAACAATGCTAATTGTTCTAAGTTTATGCATTTCACTGCTGGTAGTGGCTCTTATACTGCATTATAGAGCACGATAGTTGAAATAAACATTTTGAACTATTACAGTGACTCTGCCAATTCTTACTGTGGACAAGTACGAGTGAGTGAGCGAAAGGGTATGTCTTGCTACCGTGATTCCTGAGAGAGTCGGGAGTGTTGTGTTCTCGGTTGTCTAATCATTTGTAGCTTCATGATTATATAGGAGAACGAATGAGACACTATAGCTAGTCGGTTTTGGGATATTGGGCACTAAGGTGGTAGGAAGGTACAACCCCTATACACCGAGGTCCCGCAACATGGCGCCGCCAATGTTTGGTCTGGTTCTTATCTGCGAGACTCCTGAGTAGTGCTTGTGCTTGTCCACAAACCCCTCACTTCTGTTTCGGGAGACAGTTGTGACGGTGTAGCCTCCTATATTGTGACATTTTATAGGTTTTTCAAGCTTGAATTTTGAAAGGTCTTTCTATTTCTTTTAACCCTTTATTGCGCTGCCACGCATAGGTTGTTTTTCTCTACTATTTATTATGGAGGTTCCATAGCGCCTCCTAACCGCGCACCGCTCAGGGCTTATTTGACTCAATATGGAGTACCTGATGCGGATGTTGCGCTTATCTTTGTTGTGGAAGCGGATCCAGCATTCGGCTTCGAGGTATTTTATTCTTGGCCACCTTTCCGGAAGTCGATGGGACAGACAATTTGGTTTACGTGTATACTGCCACCGCGACTCCGCTGGACTATAGACAGTATAGAACTCTTGAGGTTCCGCTTACAGCTTGGCAACACCAAATATGGTTTAATGGCGCCCTTCCTCACCCAATAACACCGGTCCGTTTAGGCCCCTTATCAATAGATGGAGCCACTTGGCCCGTTTTGGCTGGGTACACCCCGCACCCAACATATCTCACTGTTACAGTCGTAGAGCTACGCGTATTGCATACTTCGTTAATACGTATACATAGAGCTGTTATTCAGTTCATGTCACGCAACTTTCAGGTGGGACCACCTGGAGCTGCTGCGCAACTGCCTGCACCTGGTGGTATGACCATCAGTCCGTTGATGGTTAATTCGGTGAAGGGCAAGCGTCCCCAAAATAAAGATGAACTTCTTTATTGGCTTGCCGAGAAATTTGGGCAACTCGAAGCTGTTTTTCCAAATACCACACCTGTGGAGAAACACAGGATTTTGACAATAGTCTACCGAAAAACCTGGTTCCCGATTTAGCTGATTATAACACTTGGTGTAAAGTGTTTGCAGCGGTATATTCGATGTGTTTTGGAACCCCCTCAATGACCGTTCTCCCATCCGTGATTAGACGTGTTCAGGATGAACATGGGGCCGAGGCGGCCCTGGAGTTGGGAATGAGGCTGGTGGGGGTGTTCGATATTGTTTGCGATATGACCCTTTCTAATGTTAAGGGTGATGCTGTGAGCTTACAAGTGGCGCAATGCTTGGAGGCTGTGGCTGACGCAGACAAGCAATGCGAATTGCCTACGATTATTGCTAAAGCTTATAAAACCATAGGGCGCAATAGTCTGGGGATCAAACCTTTTACTCAAACTCAAAGTCAACAAAAGGCCCAGAGTGATAAAGATGGGCACCAGTTCTTTCCTAAAAAGAACTGGAAAAATAAAAAACAGGGGCAGCAACAACAGAAACAGGGTTCGCATGCTGGTTCACCGACACCGAGACCGAGTCTTCTGAGCGAACTTATGACTTGCCCGACCGCGCAAAAATTAAGACTCCTGATAGATTTCAAGTCCCTGATCGGTGCTCTCCTCGTTCTTTCCAGGACACTTCAGACTCTCACGTCGGTGGTGGGAAGCGCCAGGATCGTGGCAAAGGTTCGACCACACAGCAGGGACGAGATCAACCTCGACAGTTTGACGTTAAAGCCAAGCAAGAGGACCTGCCTCGTTTTAGACCACCGTATCAGAAGAAAAAAGTTGCCGCTTTAACAGCAAAATATGCCTCAGACGGTGAGAACACGACTTCTAGACTGGACTTGGGCAGTGACTCTGCTCGACAATGCAGCAGAGGTTACCCTAGTGCGGGAGGCACTGCGTCCCTGTCTGGAGGCGAGAGCAACTGATACAGTCATTACAGCAGAGACAGCAGATACACGAGTTGCCCCCCCAGACAGACTTTATGAAATAGTCTTCCAAATTGAAGGTGATATACAGTATACAATCACAGTGTTTTTTGGGGAAAATCTTACCTCTTCATATGACATTTTGTTAGCAGAGGCAGATTGGCCACCACTGTTTGTGCTAGCCGCTCCTAAAGGGGAGGACGTGATACTTCCGAGTTTTTCGCGTTATGTCCCTGAGGAACATGTAACGCCTTTTGCAGCTGAGTGGGCTTTGGCCCTTGCCCCGGTGGTGTACCATAATCAGGTGGGCTGGGATAGAGATTCCCCAGCACATGAGATCCCGTTACGGTCTATGCCACAGCCGCAATATCCGATCAAACAAGAAGCTAAGGCTCCCGTTTGTGATATTCTGACTCAGTTGGAGTATCAAGGAGTGATTGAATCCTGCGTATCACCGATGAATAATCCTCTTTTTCCGTTATCGAAACCTGACGGATCGTATCGCATTGTCTTAGATTATCGAAATTTGAATAGCCATTGTCGTACATTTGCGGTACAAAACACTCACAGCTCTGCGTTAGTGAACACTCTTATCCGTAAAAAATACAAAACTACACTGGATATATCCAATTCTTTCTAAAGTCACAACTTGGCTCCTGAGAGCAGTTACTGGACGGCATTCACTGCCGTCGGAAATCAGAAAATTTACACGTTTGCCTATGGGGTATAAGAATAGCCCCGGGACTTTTGCTGCACGTGTTGTGTCTTTGTTAAATAGCATCGACCCTGATGCGTTCTTGTACGTTGATATGTATCTGACGGACGATGAACTCGTGCCACATCTTGTCCATGTCAACCGCATTATTTTGTCGTTTGCCGACTATGGATACAGATTCAATTTTGCAAAATCACACATCGCACATTTAGCGGTGCTCTTTTGGGCTACGAGCTCAATAATGAAGGTAGGGGGCTGGCCCCCCACTTTCTGGACAAATGTGCACAATTGCGACCTCCCTCTACACTGAAAAAACTTCAGTCTTTGCTGGGATTTTTGAATTTTGGGAGGACATACATTCCCGATTACGCCCAGCGTATCAAACCGCTATATGCGTTGATTCAACCTACAATTTCTTCGGCCAGCTGGTTTCCGGAACACACCTCAATTCTTCAGTCTCTGCAATCAGATTTGCTGCTACTAATTACTTGTTGACGCGTGACAATACCACGAACCTAGTGATACGTATAGTCAAATCACATTTGTACACTTCGGCTGAGATGCGCTTTTTGAATGTTGAGAAAGTTTTGACGGCTGTCCAGATGGCGATTCTGAAAGAGCGATCGCTGGCGCAGGGAAAATGCATTCTTATGGTCACGCCTCTCCCTGCTTTAGAAGCAGTGACTAAGGCAAGTGTGCCAAACTCTAAGGCATTACATCCCCGTTGGATACAATGGGTTACTTCTTTGACATCGGCTGATATCACGTTTATCTTTGATCCTGCTCTTCCGACACAGGAGTTTTTACAGTATGAACATGTTCATCCTCCTCCGTTGTCGTTGCTTCCTTTAGATGAGTACAAATGTATAATTTATACCGATGGCTCGGCCCAACCGGCCACCGGTTCTAAACACGCTATTGTGGCTGGTTCGATTGTCAATGGAAAATTTAAGTCTTTTATAGTGCATACACAGGCACTTGGGGACTGTACAGCTCAATTGGCGGAGCTGCATGCTTTTGTTCTTGCTCTCGAGTTTGCCGATCCTAATGTGAATACTCTTATTGTATGCGATTCTTACTACTGTGTTCAGTCTTTTAATGACAACTTATTCTTTTGGTCACAAAATGACTATAGACCTATTTTGCTCCTGGATTCCGCTGCTAAAATTATGGGTAAGGTGATCTTGAATCGTTTATCCTCGTGGCTCGAGAATTTTAATGTTATTAGCAATCTTCAGTACGGTTTTAGGCAAGGGAGGGGAACACTTGATCAATGCATAAATTTGCACACTGTGATTGGGAAGTACAACATTGCAAAGAAGGGCACATTGCACATGGGTTTTATGGACCTTACATCTGCCTTTGATCGAGTAAACCAGTCAAAATTATGGCAGATCTTGGAAGAGCTGGGTATGGTACCGAGTTTAGTATCCTTTTTACATTATGCTCATAACAACACAATAGCGGCAGTGAGGTTCAAGGAAGATGGCAGTCTAACTGACTCCTGGGAGGTTAAGCGAGGGGTACGCCAGGGGTGCATTTTGGCTCCCTTACTGTTTACGCTCTATATAAATAAACTTGGCGACATCCTCTCAATGAGCACTAAAGATATTCCAAGAGCAGGGACCAAATTGGTCCCTGCTCTACTGTATGCTGATGATGCAGAATTGCTTGCAAGGACTGCCATAGGCCTCCAAAACCTTTTAAATGCTTCTATTAATTTTATGGAGTCACTCAACCTGGCGACCAACTTTTCCAAATCCCATACAATGATAATAGGCAGTAAAGTGGCTGCAAAGACTAAGTTTTTTTGTAAGGGGGCTGAACTGTCGAAAGTGTCTACCTTTTTTTATCTGGGGGTGTTGTTTGATGATCACGGGACTTGGGCTGCACAAAGGCAACTGAAAAAGAATATATTGGCAAGAGTGGTTGGAGCTGTATGGGATTTTGCCAAAAGGTTGGGATCTAAACCTATACCCGCCCTACTCAAGATTTATAAAGAAAAGTGCATACCCATGGCGACATATGGGTGTAATGTTTGGGGTTACAAGGACGTGAGGGACATCCAGGGGGTTGAGAATAAATGTATGCGCTGCCTCATTGCTGTCCCCTCATGTACCCCTTCCTTCATTTTGCATGAAGAGCTTGGCTTGAGGTACATCTCTGATCACATCGCTGTCGCACCACTAGTACGTTGGTTAAGAATTTGGTCCCTCTACCACCCTGAACCAGACGGTACTAGCAGATTGTATTTCTCTCGACGGAGTGACTCGTATCCTGTGGTTGAAATATATTAAAGAGCAAATGAGGGATTTGGGCTGTCCAGACTTGTATAGCAAACCTAGACCGCTGGGACCGACAGCTATCAGGGATGTCAAAATGAAATTCTTAGCCAGGCGGCAGGCAATCAGGGAGGGCTTGGAATTAGCTAAGGCCTCAGTGAGAAGGTATGCTATTATAAGTCTGTCTTCACAGTTACAGCCCTACCTGTCATTAGTTACCAATGCACAACACCGCTTCGCCTTAACAAGATTCCGGCTGAATCAGGTGCCTTGGATTTTCGCCTTTCCCAAGGGTTATTCCATGCCAGGTACATTAAAGCCGTGCCCCTGTGACAGTTTCTCGGAACAGGATACCTTGCATTTTATATTTGTTTGCGAATTTTATGCCCCCTTCACAAGAAATGTATTTTGCCACTACTGAGAGAGACTAATTTTATTCAAGTTAGACCCGCACTACTTTTTCTGCAAATGCTACCCTCCCCTGTGGTGTGCTTCAGGGTTGCAAGCTTTCTGTTAGGGGCCATGAGACTTAGGAATAAGATGCCCTTGCAGTTGTGATGTAACATTGCCCAAACATGAAATCGGTGCTATATGCCTTTTTATTTTATTTTAAATATCTAATCATGAGTGCAGTATTTTTATTAATGTATTGATATTTGTTGTTTGTCTTTATAAAAATATGTCCCCTGAATTAATTGCAGTATTTGTTACTATGTGCTTGATAGACCCCCTGCTGGACAAGTGTAGTCCCTCTCAATGTATTAACTGTATTTTAAAGTTTTAAGGTGTTTTTATTGTTTACTTGTATGGCTTTTACTTGCCGAATAAAATATTTCTGAAGAAGTGACTATAGAGACTCTAAAGGCAGCGCAATAAAGCATAAAATGCTTTGGGTTAGAGTGGCGGAGCTTAAAAAACGTCTCACACTCACACAGGCTATCCATACTCTTGGCCATCAGCGTGTGGGAGCACATGCTGTTGGTAATTCTTTGGCTGATGAAGTGGCCAAATCTGCAGTAGCCACGTGTTCCGTAGCAGCAGTTACAAGGTCCATGACTAAGATTGATAATGACATTTTGGCAGCTAAAGCTGCTATGAAGGATGGAACAGCTCCCCTGCAGGGCTTTCCTTCGAAGTATTCTTATCATTTATCTCCCGAACAAGTTCCTTATGCTAAAATTCCATCCGTTGGGGATCGGCTGATTCCCAACAAGGACCGCAGACCTGCTTTGATCGTTGCCGCACACGAAGGCATGGCTTCTGCACATGCTGGAGTGTCTGCGACCGTCTCTATTTTACAGCAACGTTACTGGTGGCGTGGTTTATATAAACAGACCTGTAATTATGTACTTTCATGTGACATTTGTCTACAAATTAAGAAATCCACGGTCTCACGCCCACCACAAACACAGCTGTGTATGTCCAATCACCCATTTGGCTGTGTGTATCTGGATCACTGCGGTCCGTTCTTTTCTGATACTGCATATAAATATATCTTGGTTGCAGTTGATTCGTGCACTAGATTCCTTTGGGTTTGGCCACAATGCAGTGCTGACGCTCGAAATGTCATTAGAGATTTGCGTGTCTTTTTCGGAATGTTTGCCTGTGGCACCTTCCATTCTGACCAGGGTCCAGCGTTCACCTGTAAGGCGTGAAAGGACGCGATTATGTCGATGGGGGTGCAGGTACAGTTTTCGTCTCGATATAGGCCTGAGGGCAATTCCATAGTGGAGCGAATGAACCGTGACTTAAAGCAATCTTTGACAGCTAGAGTCTTAGGTACTGGCAGGAACTGGCTGACCCACTTGTATGGGGTACAACGTGCACCCAATAATCTCCCTAGAAGATCTCTGGGTGGGCGGACCCCATACAAAATGCTCTTTGGCATTAAAATGTTTGTGCCAGACCTTGATGGTCTAGAGGTTGTGGCGGCTGCCGCAACCTTTGACATAGATAATCATTCTACTATGTTACAGGACCTACAAAAGACCCGTGACACCTATGCAACTGAACATTTACCCTCTTCCGATGATGCAGCACTGCTGATTCCGGTGGCCGGCTGGCTCCCTAAGATTGGAGATCTGGTACGAGAAAAGCTGGAGAACAAAAAAGAATTTGGTCCCTCTCATCGTGCACCGGTTCCAGTCCTTGGATTGAAGGGTACTCGTACAGTCATTTTACCACCTTTACCTCGGCGCAAACACAACAGATACATCTCAGTGGACAATGTCAAGTTACACCGACTGGCTGTTTCTGAATAGTGTCACGCCTGCAGTTTCGTGCAACACAATTTAGTTGAATCCACTGACTTCATCCTCCTCCACTAATGCCCGTGTGGTTGAGGGAGTGATGGCCACTACTATTGACCTTACACCTGTTCTGCCTCCATCCTCTTCCAATACCGACGTCGAATATACTTACCCTCCAGATGAGTCTAATACTGAGGTGCGGAACAGTCCTCGACAACATCACGCTGATCGGCCCTACCACCTCTAATTAACAGAACTGCAAGCGGTTACTTTGGGGATCATGCCAGCTTCTCTTCTGACTCATCTTCCTCGTCTTCCACTTTAACACTTCCACCTACAAAATTGTGTATTTTCATCTCTTGGTTCAAAAAGACTTACCTGGTCCCACCCTGGACCTACATCTGGTTGGTACTTATCCTGATTTTCCTCTTCATGTCGATTGGATTTGTGACAGTGTTTTTCTTATTGATCAGTGGTCATTATTTGCCAGAACGCTCTGCTGTGAAATTGGTTGAAGGAGTTCTGGCGCCTCATACCTCGTCCCATGTCATGAAACGTGATCGAACTCTTGTGAACATATCGGCATTCCCAGTTGCAGATGGCATCGTATGGGATAAAGTGGCTTTTAAAACTCCACGGCCCGACAGAGGTCCTTAAGATACCATACGTGTTTCTCGTCTCCTTAGGAGATGTGGTAACACAGGACATACATTCCGATGATTGGGACGTGCAAGCTCTACATTCATTGTTTTCTGATTTGAAATAACATGCTGCTTTTGATGCTGAAGATTTGTATTTAAATTCTGCCAATCATGCTGATTTACTCTGTTATCAACATTATGGGCATCATTACTTACAAAAAATGAACACATTACGACCTGTCTTTAATTACACTCAATGGGAACATTGTCCAACTCCCATCCAGGGGAGTTCTAAAACACTTCGGGATAAGTTTGCTTATTTTACCGATTATAACACTTCTAATCCAGAATCCTATTTTTTTAAATTGCATTCCTCATCGCAGCCCAAATTTATTCTGATCCATACTAAACTGATCTATTCCACTTCCTTTAGAACGGAATTGGCCAAACAGGGTTATGAGCACTGGAAAGATACCGTTGATTTAAAATCAATCTGGGGCACTAAAACTTGGCAGGTTCAGGGTACAGAAGCTCTGCATCGTGCCTGCCTAATTCCGAATCAAATTTTGTTTTTAAATGATACAGTGCACCAAACCACTTGTTTTGGCTTGGCGACTGTTAAAAATGTAAATATCCCATTCATTCCCTCCTTAGCAGAATATGATGATTGGCATGCACACAGTAATTATACGATCAATGTATTACAAGCTTTATATCGAAATTACACTTTTAATGTTTCGGAAATTGACCAATCCGGTTGGTTGGTCTGGCAAACAGGTTCAAATGCATGTCAACTGCGTTTTTATAATGTAACACCAGGTTTCACACAGACTAGACCAGATCCTCGTTTTCCCAATTCACATACAGTCCCCTGTTAGTCTGTGGGTAAATTGTGCCAACAATGGTTGGAACATTCCACATTGTCGTCCGTAAAACAGCACTTATCACTCTTATCGAGCGACATCAATTTGGCTGATTTTATCTTAGGTCCTAGGGCACCTAGAAATAAAAGGTTTATCTATGCAGCTTACAATGAAATTTGGAAACTTTCGCAGATGGAAGCAGCTTTTCGTCTGCACCAAATTGATCAGGCAAATTTGGAAAAGGTCCTTGCTGTAGTAGACAATAGCATCAATACACTGTCTTGACGCATTTATACCTGGGATAGTATTGTTTCATCTGTTATTGATATTGTTCAGAATGATGTACTCGTGTTGTATCATGGTCAAAATCAATTAAGATCAGTAATGCAGTTTGCATGGACATTACAGACTCTCAAAATGGGAAAAGTCCCTTGGGATTATTTAAATGCTTCCGCTTTGTTTTCACCCTTCAATTTGACTGATAAGCAGAGATTTATGTCCATGAAAGATGCTACATACACGCTATTACACATTGAACAGTTAGAGCCCTTGCCATTCTCTGTGGCGGAGACAGACTCGGCTGTTTGGTTAATTCATGGGGCAATATCTCTACCATTCTTGCTGTTTCAATTCACATCATGTATGTAATATTTTCCGATAGGCCGCTTTGAACCCCTAGGTAGTGCATTTCTCCATGAATTGTGGCCCCTTCCTTTCACTTACAGATGTCAACGGGAGGATAAGGAAGTTTTTCTAACAGGGGAGGATTGCGATTCCATAGTAGGACATTCCCTGGTTTGTATACACGTTAAGTTGCACGGCGCTTGTAATGTATGTGCGCCTAATCTTGCTTGTTTTTTTAAAGGAACTCCCGTCCCATCAATAATTCCCGCTTTTACATTGCTTACAAACAGCAGTTATCTTATTCTGAACAACCACGACTGCTGTGGTTTACGGGCAGGGATCCCGTATTTAGTAACAGTTTCACAACGTGTTATTTGTTGTAGCGATGTGCTTTTTCCACCCCACATGGTAAAGTAGGTAGTTTCATTTAGCCTTCCATTCCTACTTTGAAAACAGATTTCAACAAATTGAACAGGCTCAAAGCGCTGTTGTTTCAACAAGAAGTGGCCCTCACTTCAGCTCAAGAGACCTTCGAGTTGCAGGTGGCTAGAACTTCTAGTGAGATTCAGTCACTTCTGAACACTAACCTCCCACTTCATTTTGGGGAGCTTATACATCAAATATTTAATGCGTCTGATACCACAGGCCTTGCTCATTTTTTAAACTTGTAGGATCCGGCCTTGTGACTTCTTTTCAGACGATATTTGGAGTAATTCCAGCTTTTACTCATTCTATCTTTTCTAGCATCTTCAGAGGGTTCCCTTTGATACTGGCGCTTGCAGGTGGAATACTGATCCTTCTGCTTCTACTACGCAATGGCTGCTCATCTTGTGGTAATGCACAGACCAAGCCAATTGCAACTGTACCGTGATCGAATGCAACAACCTTTTGGATGCTTGCCATTAGCAACGCTTAGCGTGAGTTATGGATTGACTTTTCGCTTTGCCTACTTCACTTGCGTGCAACCTGTATTCTACTGTCAGCGGTGCCCCTTCTATTGGGCTATGGATTTATGCCTCTCAAATATGTCATGTACAGTCCCGGATTTTATCCAGTTAATTGGTCCCTTAGAGGCCCATGAGCAGGCCTGTTCTGGGAGTGGTCAGATGGCGCGTGCTGCTGCACTTGGGATCTTGGCTGAATGGGATATCTGCGCGGCTGTGCAGAACCTCCTACAACGAAGTTTCATCGAATATCATGCAAGTTGTCCGGTAATGCTCTTGGAAGCATCACAATAAGAAGAGCATGACTGTTCCTTCGACATACTTAATTGGATGGCATCCCTTTTTTCTACTAACGATAGGGATGACCTTTTGGAACGTATTGCATTCTTGAGTTCACAAACTTTCATGGATTTTCCACCTCCTTCTTAATCTCGTTTACCCTAAACGACAACATTTTAAACCAACTTAAAAATCTTTTTTTTTGTTTTTTGCAATTTTTTTTCCATTCTGTTTTTTCCAAGCACTTATGAATTCTGCTTAGCTTTGAGTTCTGTTTTGGTCTTTTGTCTATATACTATGACCTAACCAAGGGAAGGGTGTTATATGGCTGTTAGGGTCATTGTCGACATTGCTAAGTTAGCGGGAGCTCTGCTGCCATGATGCTGCTTTTGCGCACGTTACTACATGACTTTATTTTGCAAGACTCTGTTTGTGCCTTTCACATGAGAACTGTCTGCTTTCTGTGTGCTCTGCTTATTCCTGGAGTTTAGTCTGAACACGATGTGCAAGGTCGATAAACAATGCCCCTTGTTATTCTGTTCTGGTCAGTCCCTAGCGCCTAGACAAAACATGCTAAACACAGCAGCACTGCTGGAAACTCGTGCTTTGATATTACGGGGATGCATGTTGTCCAAACACACACTTGGAGAGAGACCTTCCCATGGAGAAGAGCTATGCTGTTCCTATGATGTAAACCTTACATCTCAGCTTTAAGGTATGGGGTCTGCTGACAAAGCCCAGAGATCTTCTTTTATATAATAAAACTTCTTCCAGCCAAGGGGAGGGTGGTTAGGCCTTATAGTCCTTTTTCCACTGTCTGTATATGATGACATCCCCCTTTATATTCTATTGTTGCGGCGATTCTGTACCCACACAGAACTATGCGCAGGAAAATAGGACCTCAGTGTATAGAGGTGTACCAACCTACCACCTTAGTACCCAAACTCCCAAAACCGACTAGCTATAGTGTCTCATTTGTTCTTCTCCAAAATCACGAAGCTACAAATGATTAGACAACCCAGAACACAACACTCCCGACTCCCTAAGGAATCGCGGAAGCAAGACATACCCTTTCGCTCGCTCACTCGTACTTGTCCACAATAAGGATGGTCAGAGTCACTGTTATAGTTCAAAATGTTTATTTTAACTATCGTGCTCTATAATGCAGTATACAAGCCACTACCAGCAGCGAAATGCATACACCTAGAACAATTAGCATTATTACAATTCCATAGAATATGAAGGGGAAAGTCATTATATATAGACAGTGGAAAAAGGACTATAAGGCCTAACAACCCTCCCCTTGGCAAAATGATGTTTATTATATAACAGAAGATCTCTGTGCTTTGTCAGCAGACCCCCTACCGTAGTGCCTAGATGGAAGCTTTACATCATAGGAACTGCATAGCTCTTCTCCCTGGAAATGACCCTCTTCAAGTGTGTGTCAGAACAACATGCATCCCCATAATATCAAAGCACGAGCTTTCAGTAGCGCAGCTGTGTTAGCATGTTTTGTCTAGATGCTAGGAACTGACCAGAACAGAATAACAAGGAGCATTGTTTATCGACCTTGCACGTCGTGTTCAGACTAAACCCAAGAGCAGGCAGAGAATGGAGAAAGCAGACAGTTCTCATGTGAAAGACACAAACAGAGTCTTGCACAACAAAGTCATGTAGTAACGTGCGCAAAAGCAGCATCATGGCAGCCGTGCTCATGTCAATTTAGCAATGTTGACAATGACCCTAATGGCCATATAACACTCTCCCCTTGGTAAGGTCATAGCATATAGACAAAAGACCAAAACAGATTTCAAGGGTAAGCAGAGTTCAGAGATGGTTGAAAAAACCAGATTGGAATTTTAAAAAAATATATATATATTTGTTTTTATAATTTTTAAGTTGGTAAGATTTGTTCATTGTCGCGAAAACGCGACTAACATGGAGGTGGCGTATCCATGAAGGCACGTAACCCTGTCAATGCAATGTGTTCCAAAAGGTTATCCCGATCATTAGCAGCAAAAAGGGATGCCATCCAATCAAGTAGGCCGAAGGAACAAACGTGTTCATCGTAATCCGATGCTTCCAAGAGCATATCCGGGCAACTTGCGTGATATTCAATGAAGCTCCGTTGCAGTAGGTTCTGTGCAGCCGCACAGATATCCCATTCAGCCAAGATTCCAAGTGCAGCAGCACGCGCCATACGCCCATTCCCAGAACACACCCGGTCATGGTCCTATAAGGGACCCATTAACTGGTTAAAATCCGGGACTGGACATGATGTATTGGAAAGGCATAAATGCATGGCCCAATAGAAGGGGCACCGTTGACAGTAGAATACAGGTTGCACGCAAGTGAAGTAGGCAAAGCGAAAAGTTAATCCATAACTCACGCTAAGTGTCGCTAATGGCAAGCATCCAAAAACTTGTTGCATTCGATAACGGTACAGCTGCAATTGGCCTGGCCTGTGCATTATCACAAGATGAGCAGCCATTGGGTAGCAGGAACAGAAGCAGCAGGATTCCACCAACTAGCGCCAGTATCAATGGGAACCCTCCGAAGGCGCTGGAAAAAATAGAATGAATAAAGGCCGGTATTACACCAAATATAGCCTGAAAAGAAGTCACAAGGCCGGATCCCACCAGTTTAAAAAAATGAGCAAGGCCTTCTTTGTCAGATGCATTAAATATTTGATGTATCAGCTCCCCAAAATGAAGTGGGAGATTCGTGTTCAGAAGCGACTGAATCTCGCTCGAAGTTCTAGCCACCTGTAATTCGAAGGTCTCTCGTGCTGAAGTGAGAGCCGCAACTTGTTGAAACAATAGCGCTTTGAGCCTGCTTAATTTGTTGAAATCTGTTTTCAAAGTCAGAATGGAAGGCCAAATAGAGATATCTACTTTCTCATGCGGGGGCATAAAAAAGCACATTGCTACAACAAGTAACACGTTGTGAAACTGTTACTATATACGGGATTCCTGCCCGTAAACCACAGAAGTCGTGGTTATTCAAAATAAGATAACTGCCGTTAGTAAGCTATATAAAAGCTGGAATTATTGCTGGGACTGGACTTCCTTTCAAGAAGCAAGCAAGATTAGGTGCAGGTCCATTACAAGTGCTGTGCACTTTTACGTGTTTGCAAACTAGGGAGTGACCCGCCGTAGAATCGCAGTCCTCCCCTGTTAGGAAAACTTCCTTATCCTCCCGATGACATCTGTAAGTGAATGGTAGGGACCATAACTCATGGAGAAATGCACTACCCAGTGGTTCAAAACGGCAAATCGGGAAATGTTTCATGCAAGATTTAAATTGAAATAGTGAGAAAGGGAGAGAGATAACCCCGTGTATTAACCACACAGCAGAATCTGTTTCCGCCACAGAGAATGGTAATTGTTCTAATTGTTCAATGTGCAATAATGTGTATGTTGCATCTTTCATGGACATAAAATGTTGTTTATCAGTTAAATTAAATGGTAAAAATAAAGCTGTAGCATTCAAATAATCCCAAGGTATTTTACCCATTTTTAGAGTTTGCAACATCCATGCAAACTGCATTATGGATCGTAATTGATTTTGACCATGATATAACACGGATACATCAGTCTGTCTCGGGGTCCTAGGGCCTAGAAGAAAATCAGCCAAATTGATATCACTCGACGAGTGAGACAAGTGTTTTTAACGGAGGACAACGTTGAGTGTTCCAACCATTGTTGGCACAATTTACCCACAGAATATGTTGTGACCGAATTTGATTGCGGAAAGCGTGGATCTGGTCTAGCGTGTGTAAAACCTGGCGTTATATTATAAAAACGCAGTTGGCATGAATTTGAACTGGTTTGCCACAGCAGCCACCCGTTAGGGTCAACACTAGTTGCGTCGCTAATGGCAAGCATCCAAAAACTTGTTGCATTCGATCATGGTACAGCTGCAATTGGCCTGGCCTGTGCATTATCACAAGATGAGCAGCCATTGCGTAGCAGGAACAGAAGCAGCAGGATTCCACCAACTAGCGCCAGTATCAATGGGAACCCTCCGAAGGCGCTGGAAAAAATAGAATGAATAAAGGCCGGTATTACATCAAATATAGCCTGAAAAGAAGTCACAAGGCCGGATCCCACCAGTTTAAAAAAATACGCAAGGCCTTCTTTGTCAGATGCATTAAATATTTGATGTATCAGCTCCTCAAAATGAAGTGGGAGATTTGTGTTCAGAAGTGACTGAATCTCGCTCGAAGTCCTAGCCACCTGTAATTCGAAGGTCTCTCGCGCTGAAGTGAGAGCCGCAACTTGTTGAAACAATAGCGCTTTGAGCCTGCTTAATTTGTTGAAATCTGTTTTCAAAGTCGGAATGGAAGGCCAAATAGAGATATCTACTTTCTCATGCGGGGCAGAAAAAGCACATTGCTACAACAAGTAACACGTTGTGAAACTGTTACTATATACGGGATTCCTGCCCGTAAACCACAGCAGTCGTGGTTATTCAAAATAAGATAACTGCCGTTAGTAAGCTATATAAAAGCTGGAATTATTGCTGGGACTGGACTTCCTTTCAAAAAGCAAGCAAGATTAGGTGCGGGTCCATTACAAGCGCCGTGCACTTTTACGTGTTTGCAAACTAGGGAGTGACCCTCCGTAGAATCGCAGTCCTCCCCTGTTAGGAAAACTTCCTTATCCTCCCGATGACATCTGTAAGTGAATAGAAGGGACCATAACTCATGGAGAAATGCACTACCCAGTGGTTCAAAACGGCAAATCGGGAAATGTTTCATGCAAGATTTAAATTGAAATAGTGAGAAAGGGAGAGAGATAACCCCATGTATTAACCACACAGCAGAATCTGTTTCTGCCACAGAGAATGGCAATTGTTCTAATTGTTCAATGTGCAATAATGTGTATGTTGCATCTTTCATGGACATAAAACGTTGTTTATCAGTTAAATTAAATGGTAAAACAAAGCTGTAGCATTCAAATAATCCCAAGGTACTTTACCCATTTTTAGAGTTTGCAACATCCATGCAAACGGCATTATGGATCGTAATTGATTTTGACCATGATATAACACGGATACATCAGTCTGTCTCGGGGTCCTAGGGCCTAGAAGAAAATCATCCAAATTGATATCACTCGACGAGTGAGACAAGTGTTTTTTAACGGAGGACAACGTTGAGTGTTCCAACCATTGTTGGCACAATTTACCCACAGAATATGTTGTGACCGAATTTGATTGCGGAAAGCGTGGATCTGGTCTAGCGTGTGTAAAACCTGGCGTTATATTATAAAAACGCAGTTGGCATGAATTTGAACTGGTTTGCCACAGCAGCCACCCGTTAGGGTCAACACTAGTTGCATTGAAAGTGCCGTTATGATAAAGAGCTTGTAAAACCTCAATTGAATAATTTGTGCGTGAGCGCCAATTATCATATTCAGCCAAAGATGGAAAGGACGGAGTATTTATATTTTTAGCAGTTGCTAGGCCAATGCAAGTGGTATGATATACCGTATCATTTAAAAATAACATTTGTGCAGGTATCAGGCAGGCACAATGTAAAGCCTCAGTTCCCCGAACCTGCCAATCCTCAGTGCCCCATATTGTTTTTAAATCAATGGTAGCAGTCCAGTGATCATAACCCCGCGTGGCCAATTCATCTCTAAAGGAATTGGAATAGACCAATTTAGAATGGGTGAGAATAAATTTAGATTGTGATGGCAAATGTAATTTAAAAAAATAGGATTCAGGATTGGACATGTCATAATCCGTAAAATAGGTGAACTTATCCCTAAGCTTTTTAGAAGTTCCCTGTAAAGGGGTTGGACCATGTTCCCATTGTGTGTAATTAAAAACAGGTCTTAACGTGTTTGTCTTGTGTAAGTAATGATGCCCATAATGTTGGTAACAGAATAAATCTGCATAATTGGCTGAATTTAAATATAAATCTTCAGCATCAAAAGCAGCATAATACTTTAAATCTGAAAACAATGAATGCACTGCTTATACATCCCAATCATCGGAATGTATGTCCTGTGTCACCACGTCTCCTAAAGAGACTCGAAACATGTATGGCACGTTGAGGACCTTCGTCGGACCATGGATTTCAAATGCTACTTTATCCCAAACGATGCCATCTGCAACTGGGAAAGCTGAAACGTTCACAAGGGCTTGATCACATTTCATTATATGGGACGATGTATGAGGGGCCAGAATTCCATCTACCAACTTCACTGCAGAGAGTTCTGGCAAATAATGACCATTGATGAGCAAGAAAAAGACAGTCACAAATCCGATCGACATGAAGAGGAAAATCAGGATAAGCACCATCCAGATGTATGTCCAGGGTGCGACCATGTAAGTTTGTCTGAACCATGAACTGAAAATACTTAATTTTGCCAGTGGAAGGGCCAAAGTGGAAGATGAAGAGGAAGAGTCACAGGAGAAGCTCGGACAGTCCCCATAGTAACCGCTTGCACCCATACCCAACAAAGGCGGTTGGGCGATATCAGGTTGATGTTGACGTGGCCTGTCCGGCACTTCACTCGGGCACTCTTCCACAGGATAAGTGTATTCAACATCTGCAGTGGAACAGGGAGGTGTGGGAGCAGGTGAAAGGTCAATAGTAGTTTCCATTTTACCCCCTGTAGTACGAGGATGATTCGCAGTGGACGAATGCACTGGGTTCAACGAGATAGTGTTGCTTGAAACAGCAGGAGTTACACTATTCAGAATCGGCCAGACAGTGTAACTTGACATTGTCCACTGAAATATATCTGTAGTCTTTGCGACCAGGTAAAGGTGGTAGTATCACTGTACGAGTACCCTTCAATCCAAGAACCGGGACCGGTGCACGATAAGAGGGACCAAATTCTTTCCTGTTCTCCAGCTTTTCTCGTACCAAATCTCCAATCTTAGGAAGCCAGCCGGTAATCGAAATCAGCATCGATGTGTCATTGGAAGATGGTAAATGTTCAGTGGCGTAGCTGTCACGGGTCTTTTGTAGGTCCTGTAACATAGTAGAATGATTATCTACGTCCAAGGTTGTGGCTGCGCCACAACGTCTAGACCATCAAGGTCAGGCACAAATATTTTAATGCCAAAGAGCCATTCGTAGGGGGTCCGCCCACCCAGAGATCTTCTAGGGAGATTGTTAAGTGCACGTTGAACCCCATACAAAGGGGCCAGCAAGTTCCTGCCTGTACCTAAGACTCTAGCTGTCAAAGATTGCTTTAAGTCGCGGTTCATTCGCTCCACAATAGAATTGCCCTCAGGCCTGTATGGAGACGAAAACTGCACCAGCACCCCCATCGACTTCATCGCATCCTTGTACGCCTTAGAGGCGAACGCTGGACCTTGGTCTGAATGGAAGGTGCCACAGGCAAACATCAAGACAAAGACACGCAAATCCCTGATGACATTTCGAGCGTCAGCACTGCGTTGTGGCCAAACCCAAAGGAATCTAGTGCACAAATCAACTGCAACTAAAATGTATTTATATGCAGTATCAGAAGAGAATGGATCGCAGTGATCAAGATATACACAGCCAAATGGTTGATTAGAAATACATAGCTGTGTTTGTGGTGGGCGTGATACCGTAGATGGTTTGATTTGTTGACAAATGTCACAAGAAAGCACATAATTACGGGTTTGTTTGTATAAACCACGCCACAAATAACGTTGCTGTAAAATCGAGACTGTCGCAGACACCCCGGCATGTGCAGAAGCCATGCCCTCGTGTGCGGTTCTGATCAAAGCAAGTCTGCGGTCCATGTTGGGAATCAGCCGATCCCCAACAGATTTAATAGAAGCGTAAGGAACTTGTTCAGGAGATATATGATAAGAGTATTTCGAAGGGAAAAGCTGAGGATAAGAAGTTCCCACCCTCGTAGCAGCATCCGCTGCCAGAATATCATTATCTATTTTAGTCATGGACCTTGTAACTGCTGCTACGGAACACGTGGCTACTGCAGATTTGGCCACTTTGTCAGTCAAAGAATTACCAAGAGCATGTGCTCCCACATGCTGATGGCCAAGAGTATGGATAACATGCGTGAGGGGCAGACGCTGTTTAAGGTCTGCCACTCGAACCCAAAGCGTTTTATGCTTGATTATGCTGCCTTTAGAGTCTCGATAGTCATTCTGAGACCAAAAGAATAAGTTGTCATTAAAAGATTGAACACAGTAATAAGAATCGCATACAATAAGAGTATTCACATTAGGATCGGCAAACTCAAGGGCAAGAACAAGAGCACGCAGCTCCGCTAATTGTGCTGTACAGTCCCCAAGTGCCTGAGTATGCACTATGGAAGACTTGAATTATCCATTGACAATCGAACCAGCCACAATAGCGCAAGCCGCTGAATAAGCGTGTTTGAAACCGTTGGCCAGTTGAGCCGAGCCATCGGTATAAATGATACATTTGTACTCATTTAAAGGAAGCAACAACAGCGGAGGAGGATGAACGTGTTCATACCGTAAAAACTCCTGTGTCTGAAGTGCAGGGTCAAAGATAAACGTGACATCAGATGATGTCAAAGAAGTAGCCCATTGTATCCAGCGGGGATGAAGTGCCTTAGAGTTAGGTGCACTTGCCTTAGTCACTGCCTCTAAAGCACGAAAAGGCGTGATCATAAGAATGCTTTTACCTTGCGCCAGTGAGCGTTTTTTTAGAATCGCCATTTGGAGCGCTGTCAAAAAAATTTCAACATTCGAAAAACGCATTTCAGCCACAGTGTATAAATGTGATTTGTATGCAATAGGTACTGTGTCCCCCTCATTGAACATCATGTAGGTGAAACCTACCTTCCCTGGCACTATATGTATCACCAGGTTCGTGGTGTTATCATGCGTCAACAAGTAGTTAGTTGCAAGCATATCAGATTGCAAAGATTGTAGGATTGTGGTATGTTCTGGAAGCCAGCTGGCAGAAGAATATGTTGGTTGTATCAACGCATAAAGCGGTTTGATACGCTAGACATAATCGGGAATGTATGTCCTCCCGAAATTCAAAAATCCCAGCAAAGACGGAAGTTTCTTCAGCATAGAGGGAGGTTGAAATTGTGCACATTTCTCCAGAAAGTGGGGGGCTAACCCCCGACCCTCATTATTGAGCTCATAGCCCAAAAAGAGCACCGCCAAATGTGCGATGTGTGATTTTGCAAAATTGAATTTGTATCCATAGTCGGCAAAGGATAAAATGATGCGGTCGACTCGGTCAAGATGCGGTATTAGTTCGTCGTCCGTTAGATAAATATCATCCACCTACGAGAACGCATCGGGATCTATGTCGTGCAATAATGCCACAACACGTGCAGCAAATGCCCCGGTGGTAAATGCTGTCAAGTCACGGCTCTCAGGAGCCAAATTATGACTGTAGAAACCATTGGATATGTCCAGTGTAGTTTTATATTTTTTACGTACAATGTTGTTTACCAGCGCAGAGCTGTGTGTGTTTTGCACTGCAAAAGTGCAACAATGACTATTCAAATTTCGATAATCTAATACAATTCGATATGAATCGTCAAGTTTTGATACTGGAAAAAGAGGATTATTCATTGGTGATACACAGGATTCAATCACTCCTTGATACTCCAACTTTGTTAGAATGTCACAAACGTGAGCCTTAGCTTCACGTCTGATTGGATATTGCGGTTGTGGCATAGACCGTAAAGGTATCTCATGTGCCAGTGAATCAATATCCCAGCCCACCTGATTACGGTACACCGCTGGGGCAAGGGCCAAAGCCCACTCAGCTGCGTAAGCCTTTGCATGTTCCTCAGGGACGTAACGCGAAAATCTCGGAAGTATCACGTCCTCCCCTCTAGAAGTGGCTAGCACAAAGGGTGGAGGCCAATCTGCCTCCTCCAACAAAATGTAGTATGAGGAGGTAAGATTTTCCCAGAAAACCGCTGTGATAGGACGCAGTATATCACCTTCAATTTGAATTATGATCTCATAGAGTCTATCCGGGGGGCAACCCGGGTATCAGCAGTTTCTACAGTAATGTCTGTCGCCTCCAGACAGGGACGCAGTGCCTCCCGCACTATGGTAACCTCCGCTGCGCTGTCAAGCAGAGTCACTGCCCATGTCCAGTCTAGGAGTCGCGTTCTCACCGTCTGAGGCATGCTTTGCAGTTAAAGCATCAACCTTTTTCTTCTGATACGGGGGTCTAAAACGAGGCAGTTCCTCTTATTTGGCTTTGACGTCCAACTGTCGAGGTAGATCTCGTCCCTGTCGTTTCGTCGGACCTTTGCCACGATTCTGGCGCTCCCCTCCACCAACTTGAGAGTCCGATGAGTCCTGTAAAGAACGAGGAGAGCGCTGATCAGGGACTTGAAATCTATCAGGAGACTTAATTTTCGCGCGGTCGCGCAAGTCATAAGTACGTTCAGAAGACTCAGGTGTCGGTGAACCAGCACGCGAACCCTGCTTCTGCTGTTGCTGCCCCTGTTTTTTATTTTTCCAGTTCTTTTTAGGAAAGAACGGGCGCCCATCTTTATCAGTCTGGGCTGAGATTGCAACAGCGTTTGAGTAAAAGACTTAACTCCCAGACTATTGTGGCCTAAGGTCTTATAAGCCTTAGCAATAATCTTCGGTAATTCACACGGTTTGTCTGCATCTGCCACAGCCTCCAAGCGGTTAGCCACTTGTAAGCTTACAGCATCACCCTTAACATTAGCAAGGATCATATCAGCAACCATGTCGAACACCCCGACCAGTCTCATCCCCAACTCCAGAGCCGCTTCGGCTCCGTGTTCATCCTGAACACGTTTTATCACTGAAGGGAGTACGGTCATGAAGGGGGTGTTGAAACACATCGAATATACCACTGTAAACACTTTACCCCAAGTGTTACAATCAGCCAATTCGGGAACTAAGTCTTTAGGTAAACTTATGGTTAGTATCCTGTGTTTCTCAACCGGAGTGGTATTTCTGAAAAACAGCTTCGATCTGTCCACATTTTTCAGCAAGCCAATAAGGGAATTCATCCTTATTCTGTGGACGCTTGCCCATCACTGAATTAACCATAAGAGGACTGATGGTGACACCACCAGGTGCAGCTGGTTGCGCAGCAAAGCCAGGTGGTCCCACCTGGAAGTTGTGCGACACGAACTGTATAACAGATCTATGTATACGTATTAAAGAAGTATGCAATACCCGAAGTTCTGCGAGTGTCACAATTGTTAGATAACGCGGGTGTGGGGTATACCCAGCCAAAACGGGCCACGTGGCCCAATCTATCGATAAAGGGACTAAACGGACCGGCGTTATTGGGTGAGGAAGGGCGCCATTAAACCATATTTGGTGTTGCCAAGCTATTAGCGGAACTTCAAGAGACCTATAAGGCTGATAAGCCTGAGGTAGGGCCGTTGCAGTATATTCGTGAAACAAATGATCTGTTCCATCCGCTGCCGGAAAGGTGACCCAAGAATGAAAGACTTCGAAGCGGTAAACTGCATTCGCTTCAACTACAAAAATGAGCGCAACACCATCATCAGGGACTCTATTTTGAGTCAAATAAGCTGTGACTGCAGCCCAATTAGGCGGTGCTATGGCAGTCGCCATAATAAATAACAAGAATAACAACCTAAGTGTGGCAGCGCAATAACAGGTTTATAAGAACGAGAAGGAACCTTTTAAAATTCAAGCTTGAAAGAACCTATAAACATCAGTATAGGAGGTAACATTGTCACAACTGTCTCCGGAAACAGATGTGAGGGAATTGTGGACAAGCACAAGCACTACTCAAGAGTCTCGCAGATAAGATCCAGACCAAACGTTGGCAGCGCCATGTTGCGGGGATTCTGCACCTACACAGAACTATGCGCAGGAAAACAGGACCTCGATGTATAGGGGTGTACCAACCTACCACCTTAGTACCCAAAATCCCAAAACCGACTAGCTATAGTGTCTCATTCGTTCTTCTCCAAAATCATGAAGCTACAAATGATTAGACAACCCAGAACACAACACTCCCGACTCTCTCAGGCATCGTGGTAGCAAGACATACCCTTTCGCTCGCTCACTCGTACTTGTCCACAATAAGAATGGTCAGAGTCACTGTTATAGTTCAAAATGTTTATTTTAACTATCGTGCTCTATAATGCAGTATACGAGCCACTACCAGCAGCGAAATGCATAAACCTAGAACTGAGTTTGTTTTCCATATTTAGATGAGAGGGTTAAAAAGGATCTCAAGTCAAGGGCTGTCATCTATGGACCTGCCTTTCTACAAATATTACTCAACATACTCTTCACATGTCAGACCTCCTTAAGCATGCATGGAAGATAATAGCCATCGATTTCTTTGGTTCACTCGATAATTGACATCTGATGGTAATTATCGATGAGTACTCAAGTTTTCCATTAATAGAAGATCTCTCATCCACAACTCACGAGTGAGTCATTGAGAGACTAGATGGCATCTTTGCGACAAGGGGAGTTCCAGACATTTTTAAGTTAGAAAATGGCCCGCCTTTTCACAGTTGAGAATTCAAGGATTTCCTGGAGCATTTGAACTTAAAGCATCAGAAGGGTATACCTTTATGTCTGCCGGCAAATGGGCTTGTTAAGCGTTTTATGAGTAAGCTAAAGAAAGCAGTACAGCATGAAACTCTTTAGAGGCTCAGTTTAAAAACTGTATTGAATTCCACCGTACAAGCTTATCGTTTAACACCTCACTTGACTACTGGAGAAGGTTCTATGACTTTGATGTTTGGGAGAGCAATGACAACCACGTTACCTCAATGGACCAACAAAAGAGAAGGAAATGAGAACACAACTCATACAAAGGACTTGGTCAGCAAGCAGAAAATGAAAGCCTCATGCAGACAAGAGGAGAAGTGCAAAGAACATCAAGTTTAAGAGAGGAGATCTAGTGATTACCCAACAAATGCGAAGGAGGAATTCTGATGGTCCATACCTTGAACCTTTCCACGTAGTGTCCACCATGGAACATATTGTGACTGGCCAGTATCCTGGAAAGTCTGTTACCAGAAACTCTTCTCACTTTTGCCATTTGATTCATTAGTCTTCTGATCGAGATGGTGAAGGAAAGACTGAAGCTGAAAACTCAGTGACTGCTGTTACATCTTCCCGGCCTTTAAAATCTCTGACACTGAAGAAGACAACTTCAAGCAACCAGATCAGGACGAATAATTAAAGTGCCAAGAAAGTTGGTTGAAGAGATGTGATTGTACATACATAAATATATACTGATTTGTAAAAAAATGAATTTTTTTATTTAACAGAATGGAGATGTAGTGTCTTGTGAGTTTTATGACCGAACCTTTTTGGTTCCTAATGGACTCCGTCAAGCTGTGACGTAGGTGTCAGAGCGGAATGCAATGAAAACTTGTTTTAGAATGTTGAGTTTGCAGTTACACAAGACGAATAAAGATGTGTAATATTAAGCTCCGTGTTTGGCGTAGTCATTGGTGGAAACCCAGGCTGGGAAGGACGCTACACCTACCTTGATAATCTTCTGATTCAGTCAACAGCAGTTTGCAAGGAAATAGAGAACTTTGGCTCTCTGTTCAACAAAAGCAAATCAGTCCTGGTTCCCTCACAAGATTTGGAGTACATTGGGGCCAAGTTCAGGACAAATGTGGGAAAAGTATTCCTTCCGGTGGCATGGAGAAGGAAGTTATGTTTGCATGTGGATCTCCTCCTTCGTCAACTTTTGGCTCTGGTGAGGAATTGGCTTTGAGTCCAAGGGGACATGGTAAATATATTATGGTTTCTGTTCCCTTCTTGTGTACTTTGTCCCACCATAATTTGATTAGGCGGTTGATTTCTTTCCTGTTTGCTTGTTTTTTTTCCTCCAGGGGGGATGATTTTCATCATTCCCTGAGCCCGCTTTCATCTCTAACAAGTGGCTCTTCATATGCTTCATCATTGGTCCCCAGTTTCAGAAGACTACAAGGGACTCATTCCAGTCACTTCAGGGATTAAATCTCATCTGAGCTGGTGGATAGATTCTCCTGTATTGGAGCAGGGTACTCCCTTTACTCTACCGGACCCTCTGATTCTCACCACTGATGCCAGCAAATGAGGGTGGGGAGCAGTTCTTGGGTGGCTCTCTGCTCACGGTCTTTGGACCTCCAGGGAAGCAGCTCATTCACTGAACTGGAGAGAATTGAAGGCCGTGCAGGAGGCACTGAGTGTTTTTCTTCCTTAGTTAAAAGCTTCACCCTTGGTGAGCAAGACAGACAATTCGATTGCAAAAGCATATATCAACTGTCATTTCGGTACAAAGAGTCGGTCCCTGAACCAGTTGGCTCTACTGATAATGGCTTAGGCAGAAAATAATCTTGTGTCAATAAAGGTGGTTCACATTCAGAGGACTCACAACAGACAGATTGAGGCAGGTTTTCCCAGTTCACAAGAGTTTATTCTCAATCACCTAGCATTTCGAGATCTGTGCAACAGATAGGGGGTTCCTGTCATAGATCTGTCTGCAGAGTTCATGAATGCTCAGATTCCTCAGTTCTATTCACAAACATAGGAGATTAATTCTCTGGGAATAGATGCCCTTCTCCAGCCCTGGCCAAGGGGTCTCCTGTACACCTTTCTTCCTTTCCCCCTCATCTGGAAAGTCCTACTCAGAGTCCAGAAAGAGAAATCGGATATAATTCTCCTGGTTCCTTTTTGGCCAAGGAGACTGCAATTTCCCCGTCTTCAATCCATGGCAATTGCCAAGGAATTAATACTTCCCCTAGTTCCCATTCCAATCATTCCTCCAGTACTGTCACTCCCATCTCTGGCCCGTCTTCAGCTGTCGGCCTGGAGGTTGAAAGGAAAGGTAAGTTGAGAAAGGTACTTTCCTTGTCTGTTTCTTTGTCTCTTCAAGCTTTCAGAAGGGTGTCAGCCAGGAAGTCTTACAACCACGCTTGGACTTCTTTTGATACCTGGTGCAAGTCCAAAGGATTCTCTCCCCTAGAGTTTTCCCCTGAAGCTATTTGAGTGTTTCCTCAGGAAGGGTTAGCCAAAAAGTTTTCTGTTTCTAGTTTACTACTACAGTGGTCAGTTATCAGGGCTTTTAGATCTCCTTGGGGTAGTCTAGAGCATAGCGATTCCTTGATTAGTAGACTTTTTTGAAGCTTTTCCCTGATTAGACCAAAAGTCAAGTCATTTTTCACCCATGAGTCATACCTCCGGTCCTCTCTTTTCTTCAGAGTTCCCCTTTCGAGACGTTAAAAGAAGCCTCAGAGAATTGTTTATCTCTGAAAGTTTGGTTTCTAGTGGCTGTAGCTGCAGCCAGAAGTCTAGGGAAAATGGGTTCTCTTCATTGCCATTATCCTTATTTAAACATGTTTGAGGGTAGAGTGATTTTGTATTTGGGTCCTGGTTTTCTTCCCAGGATTTACTTTGCAGTTCATCAGAATCAGGACATAGCCCCATTCCTTCCCTTCCCTTCTGTGACTTCTTTGAATGTAGTAAGGGCTCTTATTGTTTATTTGAAGAAATCCTCTGTTTTCCGAAAGTCAGATTCTTTTTTTGATAATTTTGGTCATGCTAACAGAGGAGCTCTGGCTAGATGGATCAAAACTGTTATTTCTACGCCTTACAAACACTAAGGTTCTGAGTTTCTCAAGAAGGTTCAGGCTCATTCTACAAGATGTATGGCAGCCTCTTGGGCTCAATGGGCAGGGGTTTGGAGGCAACATTTGTGCAACAGCGACCTAGGCTTCTCCTTCCACTTTTGTGTCTCATTATAGACTTAATGTAGCGCAGGGCTCTGAGTCTCATTTTGCTTCAGGGACTCTTTCCAAGTCTGCTTCCCAGATCCCTTTATAAACAGGACAGTGCTAGGTTTGCCTAGTATGTCTGTTTATTTCCAGGGCTGGAACTTGGGTATGTTTTTGGGTGTATGTTGTGTGCAATAAAAGTGATATTACTCTTACATATCTGTGTGCCCTTGTTTTAACTGGTCTTTGCTGATAAGGAGGCCTTTGCTCTGGTATAGGCACATGTAGTAAGGATTGGGATGAGGAAGAGGAAGAGGAAGTGGAAGAGGAAGAGGATGAGGAAGGTAATGCACAGACTTCTTACTGGTAATCTTCACTAATTCGATTTTCTCTTCCTCGTCCCAGTACTTATGGCCATCCCACCCTCCCTCAAATTTCCTGGACTTCTTATGTGGGCATTCATAAACACTGCTTGGGTATGGATCAGGAAGTGCCTTGGAACGGGAAGGGATTTGTGTGAGGTGTTTGGTGGTTCTATTGGAAAGGGAAAAAAAGCTTGAAAGGGTATGGTAAAAGAGAATATAAGAGGTAAAACTTAATGTAGTAAGTACTGGCATGAGGAAGAGAGAATCAGAGTAAAGAAGATTACCGGTGAATATCAAACCAAAAAGCATAACGCTCCAATGGCAGTCAAAGGATGTGGTAGACCAGGACCTAAGCGAGATTTGAGAACAATCGTGATGGAGCATAAGTTGGACAAACCAAGTCGATTGGTCCCAGTGAAAGCTAAAAAAAAGTTAGAACAAAAGTCTCTGAGTCCCATTTCATAAAGGGACTTTGTTACTTTCTTGAAGAAAAACATAGAACATTTTAGGCAGGAAATTACAAAGCTCCAGAGTGCCAGCAGGACCATCCTGCTTCAGGTATTCAGACTTCAGTTCCACAGCAGCGGCTACAGTTTTCTTCTCAAAAAGAGACAAATTCTTGTTTTGGGAGTCCTAAGGCAGAATTGGACTTTGTTGTTTTTTCAGAGGTGTAGAAGTCTCCGCGTGGGAGGAAAATGTAATCCAATCCTACATTGTTCAATGGTCGGTTGGATACTTTTCCCAGTGGGTCCCGTTCAAACTCTGGAGCTCTGGAGGAAGAGTTTTAAGAAGTTTCCAAACCTTCTTCTGGTGCCCAAACAAACACAAGAGTACACCTCTATTGCTCCAAGGATCTCAGGAGGAATGTAACTAGCGACTCTCAGGGTGTCAGGCAGAGTCCAACAGCAAAGTCCGGTCGAGGACAGTTGCCATCGCTTGGCTGGCCTCCTTAGTGAAAATGCCTCTTGGAGCTTATTGTGTCCCTGTAGCCACACAGGAGGTCGGCAAACTGATCCTTGGAGTTAACATCTTTGTCCTGGGCACAGAGCGAGAAGTCCAGTCCTTTAGGGCTCCTCTCAGGTCACAGCAGTAGGTCCAGGCCTCGTCTGATCTTCTGTAGGTCGAGGAAATGTTCTGTATATGTTGCCTCAGAGTATCACATTTATAGTTGGTGTTAGCTAGTGGGTGTGACTCCTGGGCACTCCGTAATAAGTGGGGAAAAATTTCCCAGGCCCTGGTCTACCTACCTTTTCAATGAAACAGATGTCTGGTGTGAGAAGCTGGCTTGGTATATGGTGCACACATATGTAAGTGGGCACCCTGCACCAATCCAGACAACCCTTATGGTGATTTTAGTGGTCTTAGACAACCTTAGAAAGCTCTCTAAGTGGTTACTGTGGAGAGCAGCCTTCAGCTTAGTCCAGAAGGAGTGTAAAGCAGCTTGTTTTACCAGAGCATAATTTTATTGGTATAGATTAAGTGAAAAAGAACCACACAGTATATTTATAAAAATATGTATTTATTATAAGATACTCACTAATATATTCAGATATCTCCTACCCGGAGATATACACAATACACACAATACTTTGCAATAGGAACAGGTAAGTAGCACGAATACACAGTGGTCGCCAGGGGGGGACTAAACCATATACTAAAATAGTGGTATGCGAACTACGACTCAAGTCAAGACTATACCCAGAAGACATAGAAGTGTCGGGGACCCAAAGAACCACCCGAGGTAAGTAACCAGGAACCCCACGGAGGCCATGTTCAGAGTGGGTACACGACCGCTGGCTCAATACAAGTCAATGGGTAAGTTTCAGTTGCAATTTTAAAGAAGAAGGGCCCTTACCAGTGGACCCTGAAGAAACCCTGTGGAGGACAGAAAGTTGGAGAGCCACCCCACCTGTGGATACCCTAGGAACCAGGATACCTAGACCAGGGAAGCCGGGTGCATAAGTTTGAAGTGGCGTCGGAAACCACCGTCAAACTCAATGGACAACTTCAGGAAGATGCCGCTGCTGGAGAAAGTGTAAGTGTCCGGTGGAACTCAAAGGTGGATTCAAGATGAGAAGTACCCGCAAGCAGAGGGTACAGAGTCTGTGCCACTCAGGAGTGACCAGGGGCGCGGAAGCTAAATGCCCACCTATGTCGGGTGTTGCAGGAGAGCTGACTGTGACCTTGGAGCTGCAGCTGTGCAGACCAGGCGACATTGTGGAAGACCAGGAGCTGGCACGAGCTGTCCCACGTTGGATGCCGAGAGTTGAGGGGTCGTTGTCCGTCGGGAGCACCAACAAGCCTTTACAACTGCAATCAACGTGGAAAGTGAAGAAGGCACAGTGCCAGGACCAGCAAGGTCCAGGAGACTCACCACAAGCAGAGGAGTCAGGGCAGGCCCCAAGCAATCAGGGGGGCCCATTGAATTCAAAGAAGACCCTCAAGAGGACCCACAGGCCGGAGGCACTGGAGTCGCGAGAGGACCTCGAGCAGCTCACCAAAGATGTAGGCCCACGGTGCAAGTGTTGTGGTGAGGATGAAGATCTTGGTCACTGGAGATGCTTGAGGTTGGGGCTACATGGAGCCCGAAGATCTTGGTGGAAGGAAGCCAACAAGCCTTTACAACGGCAAGTCGATGTGATGCACAGGAGTTCGGTTACTGCGGCTCCGACGATGGATACTGGCCTCAAACTTGGTGAGAGGACAGGGCAGGCCTCGAGGGAGGTGAAGAACCACCACCTGTGTTTCTGAGCCTTTTGGAATCCGTGGGAGCTTGGGATCAGCAGAATGGTCAGCTTCATGGCGGTGCCTGCAGATGCAGGGAAGTGACTCCTTCACTTCAAAGGAGATTCCTTCAGGTGTGTTGGATGTCCACAGGCCTTGGAAGGTTCCTGTATGGAGTACAGACACAGACGATGCACAGATGAGCAGAGCTACGAGACCAGGAGCAGCAGGAGTCTTCCCAGTTGCAATATTGATGCCCAGAGCGAATTACAGCGAAGTCCAGAGTGCCCAGTTGGTCGAAGAAGAAGTGGTGTCTTGATAAAGATCTTGTCCCACGATGAATCTAGGCACCCACCCACAGGTAAGCCCTTCAGTACCCTAAGGAAAGGGTTGGGATGATTCAGGGGAGGGGTTGGACAGTGGGGAGGTTACTCCCATGCCCTTTGTCCAGTTTCATGCCAGAGCTGGTTTGAACTGGACTTGGCAAGGAGGGCACGAAATGTGCCCCTCAAGCAGACTTAGTGGCACTGCCCCAATACACTAAACCCTGTCTGGGAGGTGGTCACACCTCCCTGTGACAGGATACCTATTGTTCTGCCTTCCCCTGCTCGAGCCTGGCTCAGCAGCAGAAGGGCAGAATCGTGTCTCTGGTCGGCAGCAGCCATGTTGTGCTGTCCGGGTCTAGAAGATTGGTACCCGGAGCACTGAGGGCCTCCCGGACGAGCTTTACAGTGCATGGAATCATACCTTCCCCACGGTGTGGGGGTATGATTCCAACATGTTTGATACCAAACATGACAGGGTTCGTTACAGCCAGTTTAGAGATGGTCATCGCGTAATGATGCATGGCCACTCTATGTATCGGAATGGATTGATGCACTTACAACCCAGGAGAATGGACTCCGAAGGTTGTACTGGTGTCCTGCTCATGCAGGGGCACCCTCACACTTAGAACCGAGCACCCTGCCTTCAGGATTGAAAGGCCTGCTTTAGGGGTGACTTACAGGCTTTAAGTGCAGTGACCTTAGATATAGGGAACCTATATCTTTTGTAAGTGGTGCAAGCACCAGCTTACACAGGCTGCAATGGCAGGCCTGTAGTTACAGTTTGAGTGGTCCCCCAGGGGTGGCATAATACATGCTTCAGCCCATTGGGGACCCCTGGGGTACCTATGCCCTGGGTACCTCAGTACCATATGCTAGGGTCTTATAAGGGTACACCATTATCCAATCTGGGAGGTACCCAAGTACTTACCATAACCAATTTAGGGGAGAAAGCACAGAGACTGCGGTCCTGGTTAGCAGGATCCCAGTCAGACTAGTCAGAAACAGCAAAGCACCAGGCAAAAAGTGGGGGTAACCATGCAGAAGGATCCTACCTTCCTACATCTGGTGAGACAAAGCAGGGCGCTTCAGCAACCAGACAGAGGATACACAAGAATTGTGATATGGTCCTGTTTGATCCCTTTCATTAGTGCAGATGTTTTACATGTGCCTCAGACAGGCCTTCCAGGCAGGACTTGACACTGTTCTGTCAACAGGAGCAGCACCTCAACCTGAATGTTCAATTGAACTCCGAGGTGTCATACCTGCTCATTCAGGTCGACCTTTCCATCACATTTGTGTATTGTGGGCTCCTGGAAGGAATTTCACCCCCTCTTACAGGCAGAGCAGCAGGTGCAAACTAAGGCTAATTAGCCATAATGGCTCAGGTAAGTAAATATCACTTTTCTGAAAGTTATTTTCCCTAACTAGTTAGAAAAACAAAATCTGACTTTACCAGTGGACTGGATGTTTTAATACATTAGGGAAGGTTCTTGCACTTTTTCTGTAGTGGTTTCATTCTGGACAATGAAGAAATAATTATTTAACCCCTTCTGTGCCTTGGGCATAATCGTTACGTCCTCAGCCATGGCGCTCCTGTGCTGAGGACGTAACCATTAGGTCCAGACACCTATCCACAGGGGAAGCACTGGTGCTCCTCGATGCAGCACCCACTCACATGCCCCCACTGGGGATGGCAGCAGAAGCGCTTCTGCTGCCACCCCCTGAATTCCCACCCTCAGGAATCTGATGACGTTGGCATGCTCACGGCTCGCCGGCATCATCAAGTGCAGCCAGGGACACTTGGAAGCCATCTGCTTCCAGCGCATCCAGGGAAAGGATGTTATATGGTGAGTCCTTCTCCCCGGTAGGGGGGGGTTTCCAGTAATAGAGATACAGGGGGAAAGGACTTTCCCCCTATGTCTGTAGAGAGTGGATTCCTGCTCCACGATTGCAGGTGGGGATGTGATCATGGAGCAGGAACCCACACCACTAGACACCAGGGATGTTTTTAGTGTTATTTGGGGGAGCGACTCCTTAGGCAAGGGTCGCTGCCCTGGGGGCAACATGGTTTTCTGTCTTTCAGCTAAATCGGCCATTTTTTTGGCCAATCTAGCCCCCGAGAGGGTTGAAACAAACTAGAAGTCAGGGATTTTATGTTTATTATGATTACGGGTCGTGACCCCTTGGACATGGGTTGCTCCCCTTTTGGGGCTTAATACTTTGGCTCTTTCTGCCCCCTTGGGGGCAGATGGGCCTTATATTTTTAGGCCCATTTGCCCCCAAGGGAGGCAGAAGCCACTAGACCACCAGGGATTTTATTATATATGACACATAATGTTTTGGAGAATGGCCCCTTGGCCAAGGGTCTCTCCCCTTTTTGGGGTGAATATTTTTGCCATTTCTGCCCCCAGTGGTGGCAGATCGGCCTTGTATTTTTTGGCCCATCTGCCCCCAATGCTGAAGAAGCCACTAGACGACCAGGGATTTTATTATATTTGGCACATAAAGTTTTGGGGAGCGGCCCCTTGGCCAAGGGTCACTCCCTTTTTTGGGGTGAATGTTTTGGCAGTTTTCTGCCCCTGGGGGAAGATCAGGCATATTTGTAGTCCCATTTGCCCCCAAGTGGGATAGAACCCACTAGACCACCAGGGAAAGTTTGTGTGTGAAAGTTAGTTTGGCTGATGGTCTGAGTGTTTTGGTGTTTGGCTGGCTGTGTGTGGACTGGTGCTTGGCTGGTGGTGTGTGTGACTGGTATTTGGATGGTGATGGGCAGGCTTCATAGTGTTTGATAATGTTAACTGTTATTTGTTGTCATCATTTGTGATCGTAATGCTTTAATTCTCCTTTTTATTCTAGTGCAAAGCTTTTGTTTTTCTTGTGCTTGCAGTTCTGGCACTGGTAGATCTGCAGTTTATGTAGTTGCAAGTGTTTGGCAAGACTTAGGGGCAGATTTACGAGCCCCTTGCGCCACTTTTGCGTCACTTTTAACATGGGGAAAGTGACGCAAAAGTGGCGCAAGGGGCTTGTAAATCTGCCCCTTACTGTTTACTCCGAATGAGCATCAATGACCTGCATGAATTTTTTAGGGGGAAATGCTGTAATAATAGCAGCCTCTTTAATTTCTGTTTGAATGTGTGTGAAGATTTCCTTGTATTTGTGCACAATGTGCATTGTGTTTCCTCGTGTGTCATTTTCTTAGTTTTTCTTTTCTAGTGGGATATCGTTGGTGCTTGCTGTGTCTGTGCAGAGTAGGTGCTGGTGAGTCTAGCAGTCTCTAACAAGTGAGTGGTATTGTTATACAGTATATTGGTCTTTATAAGCTTTGTATTGATTGATTTTACTTTGCAATTGCTATATGCCAGTTGTTTTACTTTTTGTTTTCTAAATCCACACTTTGTTTATTACTTATTTTGCACAAGTGTTGGGTATTCTTGACTTGTTTGTCAAGTTACTTTTCTTGGTAAGGAATATGGCTAGCCGCAGGATGACCGCTGAGCAGGTTGTTGGTATTTTCGAGTCTTCTTCTGACCATGATTATGAGACTGACTCTGCATCTGAGGCAGAGAAGGAAGGCCAGGATTCTGGCAGTGAATTTTCTGTCCGATAGGAATCATCAGATGATGAAGCCACTCTCAGTGCGATGAATTGCTGCTTTTAGAGGAAGACACTGGTGTGCCTGTAGTGCAGCAAAAGGCACCTGGACTGCAGCCTGGGGCTGCAAGGCTTCTCATTGGAAGTGCTGGACTCTAGGGTTGACCCAAACTTGATGCAGCTGGTGTTGCCTGCCTTTAGTGGTGTTGCAGTATGTAGAGCGAATTGTGAATTTGTTTTGCCTATAAAGTGTTTTCAGTTGTTTTTGGATGATGTATTTTTGGATGAGATTGTTGAGCAGATTCATTTGTATGCTGAACAGCATTTGAGAGACAACAGTGCCGGACTTTAGCCAGCCTAGAGGTACCTGGTGGAGTCCCACGAATCTGTTTGAGTTGAAGAAGTTCTTGGGTTTAATTTTTTTGATGGGCCTGATAAGGAAACCGTCACTGTCTTCACATTGGCCTACTAATCCCTTGATGGCAACGGCTATATTTCCTGCAACCTTGAGTTGTAATTGGTATTTGCTTCTTCTTCGGATGTTGCATTTTGTTGATAATGCTTTAACATTGCCACAAGATGACCCTGATTGTGACTGTCTTTTTAAGGTTCGGCCTGTCCTTGATCACTTTGTAGATCGATTTTCAGAGATCTATGTGCCAGGGAAAAAAATATCTGTAGATGAGTCTTTGGTCCTGTTAAAAGGCTGGTTGTATTTTAGGCTGTACATTCATAGCAAGAGGGCACGTTATGGAATTCAGATGTATATGCTGTCTGAGAGTACTACTGGATATGTCTATAAATTCAGGGTCTACACTGGTAGGGGTTCCAGTATTGAGCCCCCTAGTTGTCTGTCCACTTTTAGAGTTACAGAGAAAATTTTATGGGAACTTCATAGAGGACTTTTTAACAAAGGTCACCATTTATACATAGACAACTTTAACACTGGTGTGCCATAGTTCAGGGAATTGTTCAAAGTGGACACTGTTGTTTGTGGCACAATCCGCTCTACCCAAAAGAGCTGGTTTGTAAAAAAAAACTTGAGAAGGCACAGTGTTGTGCCTTGCATAGTGATGAACCTCTAGCTCTGAATTTTTCTGAGAGGAGAGATGTCTATATGCTGACTACCATCCATGATGAAAGTATCACCTGTGACTGTTTGGGGCCAGGTTGCTTAAGTGCGCAAACCTGTGTGCATTTTAGACTATAATAAGCACATGGGTGGTGTAGATCGAGTAGATCAGAGGTTGGAACCTTACACTGATGTTTGTAAGGCGTACGTTTAGTATAAGAAGTTGACTATCCATTTATTCCATTTTGCAACCTTCAATGCTTTTGTTGTATTTAAGGATTGTTCTCCAGAGCCAAAGATGACATTTGTTCAGTTTCAGCAGTCTCTGATGCACAGCCTTGTTGTAGTAGAACAGGCAAGAATTCATAGAGAAGCAGTGTTGGAGGATGTGGTTAGATTGAAAGATCACCACTTTCCTGATCACAATTCTCTCACTGTCAAAACAAACTTTCCCACTTAGAAATGTAGTCTGTTACCAAAGAGGTATCTGGAAGGAGAGTCATATGGATTGCCCCTATTGCCCTTCTAAGTCTGGGCTGTGTGTGCCCACATGTTTTCAATTGTACCACACAGAATGGAGTGTTTGTTTGCAACCGTAAGCGTAAAAGTAAACTGACTGGTCTGTATTGTTTTATATTTTTTGTTCAGATTCCATGGTTGGCATTAGTGTGATGTATTTAGTTAGAGCTGTTGTGTTTGTATTTATAGTTTTCTATCTATTGCCAATTGGTTTGTGCTTTCAATTTTGTTTAAAAAATGGAATGGTGGTATGCGTGTACTGGTGCTTGGCCGGCAGTGTGCGTGCACTGGCATTTGGCTGGTAGTGTGCGTGGACTGGCACTTGGCTGGTGGTGTACTTGGGCTGGTGCTTGCCTGGTGGTGTGGGAGGACTGGCGCTTGGCTGGGTGGGTGTGTGGACCAGCACTTGGCTGATGATGTACGTGGACTGGTGCTTGGCTGGTGGTGTGTGTGGACTGGCCTTTGGCTGACAGTGTGTGTGGACTGGCGCTTGGCTGGCTGTGTACGTGGACTGGCGTTTGGCTGGCAGTGTGTGAGTAGGGGCTTGCTGCTGGTCACAACACACCCTGCTAGCCAAACGCCAGTACACACACTCCATCAACCGCCAGCCGGTGTTATTGCTGTGTCAGTCATGTGGATGTATGAAAGTGTTGGGCCCTTGAATGGCACTGTTTGTTGATGTGAGTGTTGTAATGTGCTGGGCTCACGGCTGGCAGTGTGAATGGTCTTGTGTGTGTCACATATGAAAGGTGTTTGAATGGCCTGTAAAGAGGTTGGCGCCTTGCTGCGGCTTTACAGCTCACGGGTTCTGAGTTTTTGGTTCAGGTTTTCAGCCTTTCAGTTAACAGTGCATTTCATTTTTGTGAAATCTCTTGTTAATACAATTTTATGCTCTGAACCTTCACTCATCCTCGTGCCAAATTCAACCAGTATGTGTGTGTAATCAAGGAATAGATGGATGGGCAGTAATATTTGTCTGTTTTGTCTATTTCTGCCAGGGTGTACATTGTCTCTAGGGAATATCTACCAATTCTAGTTATTTTTGTAAACTAAAGATCCAGGAGAATACAGGGTGATGTGCCTCTCACTGGATCCTAACGAGTTTTCTTAACCACAATGCCCTGCAAACCTCAAAATGTGACTAAAATTTTCCATGCATTACTTTGCCATATTCTTCCAGAATCAGAAAGAAACCACAAATTCCCTTCCACCCAGAGTTCTCCCAGGTCTCCCAATAAAAATGCTACCTCACTTGTGTTGGGTGGGCCAAGTGCTCGTGACCGGAAAGGGCCAAAATGTATTGTGGATGCATCAAAATTATCGATCAAAAAACAGCCTGGTGTTGCGAAGGGGTTACCTGCATTTTCGGTCCCAGGCTCGGGGGCCACGTAGGAAAACCTACTAAACTCAGACATTTCTGAAAGCTAGACACCCGGGGGAGTCCAGGGAGGTGTGGCATGCGTGGTCCCCCCAAAGTTTTCTTACCCAGAATCCCCTGCGGACCTCAAATTTAGCTAAAAAAATTAATTTTTCTCACATTTCTGTGTGGGATGACCGTGCTGGCACAAATTTGCTACCACCCAGCATTCCCCTTGGTCTCCTTAGTAAAATGATACCTCACTTGTGTGGGTGGGCCAAGGGCCTTCTACTGAGAAGGGCCAGAAATGTAGATATTGAGGGGATAGCACAGCGAGCTCTAAATGCTATTTTATTTTGTATATACGTTTTAGGCTGACTCTGCATTGGACACCCACACAGGTGAGGTATCATTTTTATTAGGAAATGTGGCTAGGGGTGGTGATCCCAGACAGAAATGTAAGGTAAATGTAAGGTCCACTTTGCATTTTGGGCTGTTTCCTGTCGTGGGCACTAGGCCTACCCACACATGTGAGGTACCATTTTTATTGGAAGACTCAGGGGAACACAGAAGCATAGAACAAGTGTTATTACCATTTGTCTTTTTATGCATTTCTGCCTTCCAAATGTAAGACAGTGTGTGAAAAAGAAGTCATTTTGCAAAATGATTCACATGCTAATATTGGTACCCACAAATTCAGAGATGCACAAATAACCACTGCTTCTAAAGTCCATATCTTGTTCTAATTTCCATTATTGGTTTCACACCCATTTCTACCACTAACCTGAAGGAGGATGAAAACACAAAATTAAGAAAAATAAGCTATGTCCCAGTGAAAATGCCAAAACTGTGTAGAAAATGTTGGTTTTCTGACAAAAGACTGCCAGTTCCTGAAAGCTGGGGAAGAAGGTGATTTTAGCACCACAAACCCTACGTTGATATCATTTGCAGGGAAAAAAACATACAATTTCTTCTGCAGCACTTTTCCCCCTTTTTTTCTCCAAAAAACCCAAACTTTAAATGTATTTTGCCTAATTTCTTGGTCTTCTCCAGGGGAATCCACAAACCCTGGATACCTTTGGAATCCTCAGTATGTTGGAAGAAAAGGATGCAAATTTGGTGTGGATACCTTCTGTGGACAAAATGTTATGGGAGCCTGAGGGCAAACTTCACCAAAATAGCCAAAAAAAAGTGTGTCGGGGGGGAGGCCTGGCAACAAAAGGGTTTATCTACTTTATCAGTATTTCCCATGGGAGCAGCTAAACCCAATATAGTGAAAATAGATGTTGGCTATTTATTCATTGCAGGTACATGCTAATATCAATTGAGGCATATACCATTTCTAAGAATTATGCATCCTAACTTAAGGGCAATAACGCAATTTTAGTGCTTAGAAGCGGGTTTTTAGGCCTGTAAAAATATATTTTTACTGGTCTTTCTGAAAAGATGAGAGTTTGCATGGTTCAGGGGACCAGGCCTCAATAGAAAACTGTGTCATGTTTTCAAAGTCACAAAGTGGATGGCTCAATATAGTGCTACAGTACACATGTGGTATTTAATTTTATATGCAATAGGTATAGTGGTACCATATACAATGGACCTATAGTAAAATTGAATATACCAAATGTTTTTTAAGACAACTTTAACTTTGTTTTAGGGGTCAGAGCAAATACACTGGCACTGGATAGCAGTGTCTCAGGGTCACAGTTCAAAATTATCTGAAGGTGAGTGCCCATAAAATGAAAAGCTGAAGGTGACTATCCAAAAAGGGGTCGCTTTGCAACAGAAGGCATAATCTATGATGAAAAGGGCATTCTGGGCATATGTTTGACATTATGAAAAAACGTTAGCATGCCATATCAAGGTTGTAACCCATGGATCACTGCTGCTGCATGTTCTGAGTTAACATGTTATGACAATAAACAATCCACCACCATTATCTTTGCAGTTGACTCAGCCCAAAAGTACACCGAGCTGTCCTTTACAAGCTATGCACCTTCACTTCCACTTTGAAGACATGGAAAGAGCAAAGTATCTTACCAAGCCTGTGTTATCAGTGGGCCTACCGCAACAAACAACAAAGTGATGGAAGCAATGCTTGAGTTAATTTCAGCTGCTGGTCATCACCTTGGCCTCATTCCAATCCATTGTTTTTCTCTCAGTCTGCTACTCTCAACAGAGGTCTGTCATATGCAAGTGAGTCTTGGCCCTGCTCAAATAAGTACAATTCAGCCTGAACTGTTATATCAGGTCTACTCCGGATGGGAACACAAGCAATACCAGACTTGTTTTGGCTTACTATGCCAACTGTGCGGTTTACCTGGTCCTGTGACACAGCGAGCTTGGGATCAATATCTGGGCATACCCGTCACACTTAGGGCATCTCCTGCAACAAAGAGCAAATTGATTGAAGAAATGGTTGAATTAATCGGTCACTGGTGATCACTCAGGCTACATTCCAGTCTATGTTTTTTTGCCGACGAAAGGATACCGTATACAAATCAGTCTTAGCCCTGCCCCAATAGGAAGACTGCAGGCCAAACAGCTAGACCAGGTACCCTCTAGATGGGAAACACAGACTAATTTCAGCCTAGTTAGGCCTCATCCATGAGGAAGAGTTGGTTCCTATGGCACAATGAGCACAGGGCTAGGTCTGGGCATATCAGTGGGTCGACAGAATATACAGTGGCCATTACTGCCACATCTACCAGCACTGCCATTATTGTCTCCTGCCGTGCTGAAACTATCACTCAGTTTGCCACCACAGCACCAACTGCCTAATTCAGATCAAGCTATCTTGGCTCTGGAGCTCTTACCACTGTACCCGCATGCACTCTCTCAACAGTAGTATAGAATGACAGAGCGTAGCTACAGAGCAGTACATTCTTTGTCCAAGCTTCCACCAGATCATCAACAACAACTTGACTCAGCCATTAACAGACCACGTAAACTCTTTGTGATCATCAAACAGGTTGGGCCCAACAACCCTAACAACATGACAAACATCTCTGTGGAGAAATGTGAAGCCTTCGCAACCTTTTTTGAAGAGAAAATAATGAAAATTGAAAGAGAAATCTCTATTGACAACAGAAAATCAAGGGTGGCAAACAACAATGAACAAATAGATCATATAGAGCCTACAAAATCACACGTATCTATATATCCGTTAAACAAAAAAATGAAGCCACATTGAACAAATTCAAATCACTAGATGAAGAGGAAGTCAGGAAGTTCATCATATCTTTGACTCCAAATTCACACTTCAGTGACCCAGTTCCCTTTACAATTATTCTAAATTCCAGAAACTCTTCTCCCCCATTTGTACAAGGCATTATACCAGATTGTGTAATCATCGCACAACTGACTCCCATCCTGAAAAATACGGCATAGATCCGACAGAGTCAAATAACGTTTGACCTTCATCCAACACCCCCATCTAAGCAAAACTATTCAAAAAAAAGTGTATACAACCAACTATGCCAGCATATTGAGCAATTCAACCTATTCAACATGTGCCAATTAGGTTTTAGATCCTGATACAGCACAGAATAAGCCATTTTACACATCATGGATGACACACTAAACATACTGGATCAGAACCACTCCTGTCTTCTCATACTGCTAGACCTCTTCTCAGCATTTAACACAGTCAATCATGACTGCCTTCTGGAGCTACTTGAACACAGAATGGTGTTCTCGGGTAATGTTCTCAAAGGGTTCACCTCTTTTCTTAATACTAGTTCTCAATGAATCAAACTGGGAAGCTCATTATTCAAGACATATCTAGTGAGAAAAGATTCATTATATCTCCAGCACTCTTCAACCTATGCATGAAAACATTGACTAGGGTCCAGGAAATGGTGCACATTGGGTACCACATGTAAGCAAATGACATGCAACTCTACTTAAACAATTCCACCCAGGAAGATATCACTTGAGTAAAGGACATTCTGGTGAAAACCCAAACTTGGCTATCATGGAATTACCTCAAATTAATTGAATACCACGAAAACAGAAATCTTGTTCCTCAGCCAATCCCTGCCCCTGCCAGTACATGAATGGCTGACACACAAAGGGCCCGATTCTGAGTTTCGGCAGTACAGGAGCAGTTGGTCCGCCACCGCCATGCTTCCGCAACGCCGAGACACACCGCCACCCGCCTGCCAGATTACGACTTAAAAGTGGTCTGGCAGGCGGGCAGCATGGTGGTCCCATGACAGTGCCTCTTTTGAAGGTGGCGGTGCCTTTGAAAAAGGTACTGCAATGGGATCGCACAACAAGGTTCCTGCATGGCATGGACTCGAAAGTCCATGAGGTGCAGGAACTGGTGTGCATGCACACAGGGGGGCACATGTTATACCCTCTGTGTGCATCCACATGCGGAGGAGGCACAGGGAGCCCTGTAGGACCCCCTTTGTTTCCTCAGTGCCACGGTGTACATGGAGTAAGAACCTCCATTACACCGCCAGTGGAGAGGAAACTTATAATATGCTTGCCCGCCAAGTATATTGCGGCCTACTGACGTCCACACCACCGCCAGGGAACAGTGGTTCCCTGGTGGTGTAGGTGGACCCAGGACTGTCTGACCGCTCAACTCGTAATGCGGCGGTCGGACCGCCAATGCAGCGGTGGCTGGGCTGCTACCGTCACGCCCACGACTCTGGCAGTCCTCAGACAGACAGACTCATAATCAGGGCCTTAGATGCCATCTACTTACTGTATATCCACTATGGTCGAAACAATAAAATCTCTTGGGATCACACTAGACACAAACCTTGACATGCAGACACACAACAGCGCAACCAATCACAGTGCCTATCACCAACTCAGCCTACTTAGGAAACTAAAGCCTTTCCTGCCATCACAAGACTTCAAGCTCACAATCCAATCCCTGGTTGTGTCCAGACTAGACTACGGGAGTGCAACCCTAACAGGCCTGCAAAAAGCACACACGGAACTAATAAGGGCAATCTTAAATTCCACAGTGAGATTATTAACTGGAACAATGCGTCTCAATAATACCACACCATCTCTGAAGTCACTCCAGTGGCTCCCACTAGAAGAGTGGCACACAAAGCCCTGCACATTAAGACACCTAGGTATCTAACACATAAGCTCAAGTTTTCAGGAGGAAGCCACTCTTTAAAGAGTGCTAACACCCTACTGCTAGATACTCCCAGATTCAAGAAAAGTAAGACCTACACATGCACCTTCTATGGCTCTGCAACAAGAATATGGAACTCACTCCCATCTTAAATTAGTTCTAATCCCTCAATCCACGCATTCAGGAAAGAAGTCAGGTAATTTCTACTCGACGGATTCCTAAAATACGTTTCTGGTCCTGAGGCTTTCCACCCACAGGACGGCACCCTAAGGAAACAATACCACTCCAGTAGACATGCATCAACATGCCACCATGAACATTTGACATAGATGCTGGTTTCCTCTGTAGAGTACTTTAAATTACATGGAACTGACTCAATTGCAAAGCCTGAGATCGAATGACATGAACCAAGATCTAATGTTTATGTACAGCACTCTAATACCCAAAGGATATGTTTCTGTTTAATAAAAAATTCTAAATATAAATAAATAAATACAAATAATTACTAAGCCTGTTGTGTCTGAACCCATTCCACAAAGTGTCAAAGATAGGTTCATGCAGGAAGAGGAGGAAGGAGGGGATTTGTATCCCCTAAACAACAGGCAGACAAAGACTGGAACCAAAAGAAGGTGGGGGCACTCAGTTTGCCCAAATACATCATGGTAAATGCAGTGCATGATGACACTTCAGTGACAATCTTTAGTTTGTCACCATTGTTGGTGCAGCTAGTTCTGTGTATCTTAAGACACGTGTTTCAGGATAGTTGTCCTTCTTCAGCAGAGAGAAGCACATTGTTTTGCGGGTGCTGGAAATGCTGCTCAAAGTCTTCTCAAGTCTCTGTACCTCTCACTGGGCACAAGTGAATCAGCCAGAGCTTGCCAGCTCATTAGATCGAGGGAGCCTTTTTGACAAAAAGAGGGTGGGAGCACACTGCCTCACAAGCCAGCACTACGTTTATGCCAATGCATCATGGTTAATGCAGTTTCTGATAACACTTCAATGAGTCTTTACTTATTCACCCTTGTTTTGTGCAGCCAGTGCTGTATTTCTCTAGAAATGTGTTTCAGGATAGTTTTCCTTCTTCAGTAGAGAGCAACACATCATTTTGGGGGGTGCTGGAAATGATTCCTAAAGTCTTCTCAGATCTCTGTACCACTCACTGGGTAAAGGTGCATCAGTCAGAGCTAGTCAGCTCATTAGCTCAAGGAAGCTTTTTCAAACAAAAAGACGGAGGGAGCACACTGCCTCACATCCCAGCACTCAGCTCGCCCCAATGCATCATGTTAAAAGAAGTGCATGATAGCACTTACTTCAGTGACAGTCTTTAGTTTTTTACATTATTGGTGCAGCCAGTTCTGTATATCTCTGGACAAGTGTTTCAGGACAGTTGTCCTTCCTCAGTTGAGAGCCACTGTTGTGGGCTTATTGTATGACATCATGTTCCTGAGGTCATAAGGGCTTTTGGTGGTGTGTGGGAACTCGGAAAAGTCCAGATGTAATCCAGAGTTCAATCCATGGAGAAACCAGATAAGTCTTTTTCAGAAAGTGAATAAAGTCTTGTACTTGCTGCTTGAGTTTTGATGATGCTGGCGTCGTTTCATGTTCGCTTGGATCCACTGAGAACGTATCAAAGTCAATGAAATAGCCAGAAGCAGTTCTGTCAATTGTTGGAATTGCATCAGGATTCGTTGAAATCACAGGAACCAGTTCTTCACGTGTCACGTTGGTGTAGACAGGTGTATTTGGACGAACTGTTATTTGGTTGTCAAGAGGGATGAGTTCCATAGCTTGGTTGCATAGTCCATCATTTGTTACAGCTGAATTCTCGATCGTGATCAGTCTTTCAGTCTGAACCTCTTGAATAGTAGCGAGAGGAGTGCGTCTGCTACTAGGTCGGAGTCCACGAGGCCTACTGCTTAGTATTGGCCACATGTTGTGGTTTGATCAGGTCGATTGACACAAATCTTTTCTCCTTTCTTCCAGCAAGGGGCGGCAGAAGTACTGTCCTTGTTCCTTGAACAGCTAGAACAGGTACCGGTTGTCTGTAAGAAGGTCCAAATTCCTTCTTGTCCGCGATTTTTTCTCTGACTAGATCCCCAATTTTTGGAATCCAGACAGGCCTTGCTGGGACCGCCGATTTTTCCCCAGTGGTGGTTGGCTGTAAGGATACGTTGCTTTGTTTCATTCTTAACTTGTTAAGTTCCTGTAAAACAGCCAAACGATCTTTGATATCAAATTCTTTTTTATCCACCACTGTGCCTACGTGCTCTAAGTCTGGAACCCACATTCTTGTCCCAAATAGGACCTCATATGGAGTGACTCCCCTAGAGAACTTCTTGGCAAGTTATTGATAGCGCGCTGAACGCTAATGAGGTGTTTGACCCACCCATCACCCGAGCCTAATACCCTAGCTGTTATAGACTGCTTTATGTCCCGGTTTTTCCTTTCCACAACAGAATTTCCCTCAGGATGGAATGGAGAGGAGTACCGCAATGCAACGCCCAGACTGGCCATGGCCTCCTTGTAAGCCCTAGAGCTAAACGCAGGACCCTGGTCAGAATGAAACGTGCCTATTGCGTATGTGCCGATAAAGACTCGCAAATCTTTTATAACAGTTCGAGCGTCAGCTGAGCGCTGAGGCCATAACCATAGGAACCTAGATTCAGTATTTGCGGGAATGCCTTTGTCCAGTAGGACGCTGGCGAGTAGATAGCCTAATGCTGTCTAACAGTGGTGTCTGCACTGGGCTGCCGCATTCGCTGCATGGTGTCTGGTGGCTCTCTTGCTGTAATTTACAGTCTAAGCAGTTGTTGATGAATATGTGAATTTGTGTATTCATTCCAGGCCACCAGTACATCTCTTTTAATGTCAAAATTGTTTTTGAGATCCCTTGATGTGACAGACCCTCCCCCAAATGTGTTTCATAAATCAAGGCTGCTCTTCGCTCCATGTTTGGAATTACCCTATCCCCCACTCCAGGGATTCGAGCAAAAGGAACGTTATTTGCATCAATTACATAAGAGTACTTGAGTGGAAACTTTTTGGTAACGCTGCACTGCTGCCTTTGCTTGAAGCATTGACAGCTAACATTATCTCACCGTCTATTTTTGTTTTTGAACGAGTGATCGCAGCTACGGAAGCCGTTTGCACAGCCCCCTTCGCGGCTTCGTCAGCCAATGAATTCCCTGCAACGTGAACGCCATCACGCTGATGACTCAGTGTGTGAATCACGTGAGCCTTTGGTAGTTCGTTTTTCAACAGAACTACTTGTTCCCAAAGCAATTTGTGCTTAATTGTGCCACCTTTTGCATCCTTAAAACCATTTTCAAGCCAGGTTCGTATATAGTTATTATACGACTGAACACAGTAAAAGGAATCGCACACGATTAGTGTGAGGAATTCTCGATCCGTACTTTCAAGTGCCAGTTTGAATGCCTGTAGTTCAGCTCGCTGAGCTGTACAATCACCTAGTGACTGAGTTTTTGTGACCATAGGTCTGAAGATGCCATTCCGCATGCGACCTTTAACGATTGCACACGCTGCACTGTAAGCTTGCTTACTCCCTGTTGCGGGCTGTGCAGATCCGTCAGTGTAAATTACGAATTCATACTGATCGAGAGGCAGAATCTCAGTGGGCAGAGGACATTCTTGTTCATATTGGAGAAATGCCTGTGTTTTTAAATCTGGATCAAATACATATTCAACATCAGTTGCAGCAAGAGAATTAACCCACTGTATCCATCTCGGATGAAAAGCTTTAGCATTCGGAATGCTCGCTTTTGTGACCGCTTCTAAAGCCGGTACTGGGGTAACGACAATTATGCGTTTCCCTTGGGCTAAGGCTCTTTCTTTTGCTACAGCTGTTTGAACTGCTGTCAGAATTTTTTCAGTTGAACTGAAACGCATTTCCGCTTGTGTGTACAAATGTGATTTGTATGCAATTGGTACTTTCTCACCCTCGTTAAAGGTTAAGTAAGTGAATCCACATTGACCCGAAATTATTCGAATCACCAAATTTCTTTGACTTACGCGTGTTTGTAAGTGATTTGTTGCTAACATGTTAGCTTGAAGTGAACGCAAAATTTCTGTGTGTTCCTGTGTCCAGTTTTTATTTGAAAAATCAGGTTTGATTAATGCGTAGAGAGGTTTAACCCTTTCTGCATAGTTTAGAATGTATGTTCTACCAAAATTTAGGAATCCCAGTATTGATTGTAAATTTTTTAGCGTTTTTGGAGGTTGGAGCAGCGCACACTTCTCTAGAAAGTTAGCTGCCAAGCTCTTGCCTTCACTTGAAAGCTCATATCCCAAAAATAGGACATTGAGATGGGCAATTCGGGACTTTTAAAGTTGAACTTGTAGCCCTCAGAGGCGAATCCCAATATAATGGTGCTCACCCTGTTCAAGTGTTTTTACAAGTCATCGTCTGTCAGATAAATATCATCGACATAGGACAATGCCTCGTTGTCATAAATTTGTAGTAACTCCGTTACTCGTGCTGAGAATAACCCCGGGCTGTTCTTGAACCCTTGTGGGAGTCGACAAAAGTGACGCTGGGTCCCCATTATGGAGAATGCCATTAAGTACCTACTTTCAGGTGCTATATTCTGACAAAAGAAACCATTTGAGATGTCTAATGTTGTTTTGTATTTTTTGCGCACAATGTTATTCATTAATGCTGTGCTGTGTGCATTTTGCACTGCAAAAGTTTTAGAACAAGTGTTTAAATGTCTGTAGTCCAAAACTAGACGATATGTATTGTCTGGTTTGGAGACAGGAAACAAAGGATTGTTCATTGATGAGGTGCTAGTTTCAATCACCCCTTGGTATTCAAGTTGATTTAAAATCTCCCTGACCTGTTTTTTAGCTTCTTGCTTAATTGGATACTGCCTCTGAGCAGTAGGTTCATGTTTCAGATGTATTTTATGGTGAGGGGAGTCCTCATCCCATCCTACATGATTTTTATATAATGCTGGAGCCTGGGCCACTGCCCATTTTCTGGCATATGTATATTTTAAGTGAATTGGAATGTGATTGGAGAAGGCAGGCATAATCATGTCCTCGCCGTGTGGGCACTCCCTGACAAATTGTGGTGGCCAGTCTTTTTCTGCTAGAAGTATGTCATAACCCTTTGATAGTCTTTCCCAAAAAAGTGCTTTAACCTGTCTAGGTTTGTCTCCCTCCATCCGGAGTGTTATGTCATATAACTTTTGTGGAGTACTAACCCTGGTGTCTACAGTCTCTACTGTAATGTACTCATTCAAGTCCACTATCTCCAGAAGTTCCATCAGGTTCTGGCGAGCTATTGTGACTTCTGCTGCACTGTCCAGCATTGTCTGAGCCCATTCTCCGTTCTTGAGTTGCGATCTCATTATTCTCGGCATGTCTTATCTTCAGACCTGCTACTTTCTTTTTGGAGAATTGAGGTTTAGCTTTAATTTTTGTTGCATGCTTGTCGTCTTTCGATTTCACGCGTTCTTCTCTATGTTCTGTTCGTCCTCTTCTTTCCGAAGTCTGTGATGAGACCTGAAAGGGACGAGAGGAACGTGTATCAGTGTCTTGATACCTATCAGGTTTTCTCAAATTATCCCTATTCCTGAGGTTGTACCTCCTTTCAGAGGGCTCCTTTTGAGGAGACCTACCTCGGGATTGAGAACCTTTCTCGTTTGAATTTTGTTTGTTAGATTCCCACTTCTTTTTAGAAGATGTAGGAGTTTGTTTAATTGAGTCCTTTTCAGGACTTTCCGATAGTTTTGGTTTAGCTGGTCTCCCACCCAAACTATCTCTGCCTAATTCTGCATAAGATTGCTCTATAATTCTGGGTAGCTCTGTCTGATGTTCTGTAACATCAAATTCCCTTAGTTTTTGTCGGATCGCCACTGCTGCTGCCTCCCCTTTAATATTAGATAATATTATCGTTGAGACCTGTTCAAAATTTTTCAGTAATTTCATACCTAAATTTAAAGCAGGCTCTGCTCCATATTCATTTTGAATTTGTTTTAGGACATCTGATATTACCGCAATTGACGGAATGCCGTGTGTTTTAGTGTAGATGGCAGCAAAGACTGAGCCCCAAGTGGTGCAGTCTTCCAGTTGTGGTGTGATCCCCATTGGTAAACTGATGGTTAGGATTCTGTGTTTCTCATGTGGGCTAGTATTTGGAAATACTGCTTCAATTTGAGTAATGTTTTGAGCTATCCAAATGGAATTTGCTCCCGCTTAGTGGGCATTTTACCCATGACTGCGTATAGAGTCTGTGGTGTAATTTTTAGTGTACTCCCCTGTGGAGGAGTATGATTTGTAATTGTTAATGGTGGTTGGACTGTGAAAGTCCGCATGACATATTGAACCAATTGTCTGTAGATTTTTATTAACTCTGTGAGTTGATTAAGTATTTCCTCGTCTGACATTATTTCGATGTCTGGATGAGGTGTGTAGCCGGCTAGAATCGGCCATGTTGCTCCTGGTCTACGTAGTGGACCGAGCCTGGTTATATTTTTATTGTGTTTTAGGGCGCTTTAAACCAGAGCTGATGCTCCTGGTATGTTAATGGAATCTCAATATCCTCGAAAGGAATGTATTCCTCTGGTGGTTCATCTTCTTTGTAGAAGTGAAACAAGTGTGTTACTGGATTGGATTCAGGAAGAATTACCCATGAATAGAATACCTCTGTCTGAAAGGATTCATGTGCCTCAATCACGAAAACTGCTCTACCTCCTCTCGGAGATAGGCCATGTTTTATAAGTTTTTAGAGTAATGGCTCTTCTTAAGTTAGGAGGAATGTCAATGACACCCTCCTCTGCTTCATTTAAACCTGTGTTGTTAAAAAGTGCTGCTTGGGCTGGATCAGCCGCAGCTACACCGTTTCCGGCGTCATTGTCAGTGCCTGACATTTTTCTGCTTGAAAATATGGAAACAAATTTCAAGGAAACAAAGATAAGGTGCACAATATTGTGGAACACTGTATCCTTCAACGTTGAGCAAACCAAAACAGCTAATATATAAGGGTCTTCCCTATGTAGCCGTGGCGGATACTATCCCTGCCCACTCCAGACGTCTTTTGGAGTATATGGGTAGGGGTCTCTGAGAGAAAAGAATATATGCACAGCTGAGTTACTCAGTACCTAACGTTGAATTACTGCCTTACCAAACGTTGGGCGCCATGTAGTGTAGCTCCTATTTCCCTTATAGGCTCTGCGCATTGGAATAATATATCCTATAGGTTTGACATAGGACTAAGGTCAGTATGTCCCTATCGAGTATATTAAACTTAATTACTTGTGCCAGCTAGCTCAGAGGCCACTAGAAACTTCTTGACGACAAGAAGGGATTCGTTTCTGGCTGCCGCAAAACATGACCACTGTGTTTCCCTTACAGAATCAGGATGTGTCCCAGAGTCGTAGAAACAATAGATAACCATTTCACTCAGCTCAGTCGTGCATGTTTTAGTTATTCTCAGATTTACACAGAAATAACCATACGGGCGTTTCAATAAAGGATTTATTGAACAGTCTTGTTTCTGTTGTAAGTTATATGTGCTGTTACGATCACAAGACAGTATGCGAGATAAATAATGTACAAGGTGAGCAGTAAAAATAAATAATACTGCGTCAGCATTATCTTTTTAGCATATATGCATTTACATAAAATGACACAACCTAAAAATGCGAGTACTCATACGATGCGTTTCTAGCCTAGTTCTACCCAGTGTGCCTAACCTGTCCTAGGTGTAGGGAGAAGTAGAAGTAGGTGCTGTATTCCTGACTAGAGTATACTAAGAGTAAGTTACGCCTAGCATGCCAAGAGTCTATTATGCCAAGAGTCCCTCTAGGTTCTAGTCTGCTCCATACCTGAAGAATGAGAGAGGTAGGAATCTCTATCCGGACTCGAACTCCAACACCCCGCAAGGGAAGTTAGATCACTGGAAGCTGGACTCTCTGCGTGCAGGAAGGGCAGCGTCTTCTCAGTGCGTCTGGCCGGGAATCGGGCTCCTCTGAAGTCGAGGTCTCCTCTGATTTACAGGGGTTTGGGAAGGTATATTTATACCTGAAAATGTTAGCATTGACGTGAGTTGGGTAGCGAAAGACGTCATGAATGAATCCCTTAGGGAATAAGAGGTTCATGCATAATGTATGAGACCTTGAAGAAATCAATAGTCCTGGGCAAGGGAAACTCCCGCAGCCAGAGGGTCTGTTTTTTCATGGACTCGTTGAGACGCTAGGGTGGACGGATGTCGGAAGCCATGCCTGTATTTGGTATGCATAGTTTATGCCTAAATAAGGTCTGGGATTCTATGCCTATATAAGGGCAGGTTGGATTGTGCCTATATATGGTCATGATTCTAGAAAGCCCGTTTAAGGACACCCTATGAAGTACACAACAGGAGTAGCGGCGGTGTCCCTTCCTGCACATAGACAATCTTAAAGGGTGATTAGCAACTTCTATGTGTGTTGCTTTGTGCAGGACACATAGAAGTTGCAACTCGTCATTTTTAAAATGATTGTTTATGTGGAGGAAGGACACCTTCCAGTACATAAACAATCATGTATGGCGTTTTGCTGTTTTTATGTGTTCTGCACAATGTAGCACACATAGAAACAGCAAAAACAAGGAGAAACAAGGCATTTCTCCTCATTGTGCCCTGTTAAGATCAGGCTTTCCCTTGTCTTAATTTTGGTGCTGCCCCATAATTTACACCACTCTTGTAAATATGGGCAGCATCAAAATCAATGGGTCTTGCGACCGAACACCCACTGCAATACCCACCTTTTTCACGCTAAGTATAGCGTGACAGGGTGCCTTATTTACAATTTATGATTAAAAGGCAGAGTTAAGCCACGTTAATTGGCTTAACACTGTCTTGCAAATAAGGCAAAGCGTGTAATGCCGCCACAACTTCAAAAAAGAGACGTTATAGTGGTGATAGGGGCTTGTAAATATGCTCCCAGTGTATCCTATCTTGGGCACATGATTAGTGCAGAGTGTGTGCCGCCTAAACCAAATGTTGTTAATGCAATTGTAGATGTGCCCGCACTGGCCAGTAAAGAGGATGTAAGGTCTTTCCTTGGTATGGCAGATTACTCTGCTAAGTACATTCCAAAATTTGCAGAGATGTTTAATCACAAAAGGCAACTACTCAAAGCTAAAAGTAAATTTGATTGGACATCTCAATGCAAAGAAAATTTCTGGACAAGTAAGGAGAATATTGCAAATGCTTCAACACTTAAAAGTGTTGATCTTAATTCAGATTGCATTATCAAAACTGACACAAGCAATAAAGGACTGGGCACAGTGTTAACCCAATTGGATAATTTAAATAGAGTGTGAGATTGCATATGCCTCTAGGTCTTTTTCACCTACTGAGGAAAAATACCCCATTATATAGCGTGAGACTTTAGCATGTGCGTGGGCCTCAAACCATTTCAGAGCTTTTGTGTGGGGGTAGCCATGTACCATTGCCATCATAAGCCCTTAGTGAAAATTGTAACTACAGAAGTTACTGTAAACGCATCTGAAAGGTCAGCACTGTTGTCTATGCGCTTGCAATACTATCAGTACAAAGTGGTGTACCTCCCTGGCAAAGCAAATAAGGTTTCCGATTTTTTGTCAAGGATACCAAATGATATGGAAGATTGTGAAGATGAAAGGTGGAATGAATTTCAGGTGTCACTGGTGCACGATAGTGGTAAACCTGCTGTCAGAAGTGAAGAGTGGATTAAGGAGTATGAGAGCGATAAGATGTCACAGTCGTCAACACTTATTTGAGTGGGGGTTGGTCAAAAAGGATAATTTGAGTCAGTCCATTAAGCCTTTTTGGGAGATAAGATCAGACCTGACTTTGGAAAATGACAGAATTTTAAGAGGACAAAGGATAATTCCACTGGCGACTTTGCGTGAAGTTGTCATTTGTTTGGGACATGAAGGGCATTCTGGAGTCACTCGGACCAAGTCTGTTGTAAAGAAGCTATTTTGGTGTCCAGGTATGGACTTAGCGGTGGAGAAGTATGTAAGAGAATGTCCAAATTAAATATTAGATAACAAATCTAAACATGAAGGCCTCCCATAAGTGATTGTTTGATTTCACAGTATCCCTGGGAGTTGGTGGCTATTGACATCATAGGGACTTTTGGAGATCCACAGAAGTATATTTTGGTTGTAATTGATTTATTCTCTTGGTGGCCAACAGTGAAAATAGTTTATAGGGCTGATACTGATGCAGTGTTGGAATTTCTAGTTCAAGTATTCACTCTGAAGGCATTGCTGCAAATATTTTGAGTGATAATGATGTACAATTTGTTTCACACAAGGCAAAATTGTATTTTGAGCATATTGGTGTTAAGTATAAAACCACATCACTGTAGAATGCTGGTGGAAACGGAATAGTAAAAAGGTTCAACCGAGCAATCAAGGATGTTATACAATTGGCAATGGCGAGTGAGCAGGAGGATTGGTAGACTCAAGTAGGTAAGATGATTTGGGCTTATAGAGTCACTAGTACCGAGACTACAGGAGTATCACCTTTTGTCATGATGAGAGGTAGAAATCCCAGAACCAAATTTACACCTGGGTGGTTAGTCCATGTTGGTGTGGAACTGTAGTCAATTGAAGAGGTACGTGAAAGATTGAAGCAAGGTCACGAAAAGAGTAAAGAGTTCTGTGACACAAGGAGAGGATCTAAACCAGCAAATATAAAAGTGGGTGAATGGGTCTGAATTAAGAGCCTGGATTTCTGGATTGGAGGTAATTGCATATGAAGCAAAGGAAGTTGTGGAGATTTTATGCAATTTGGTAAGGTTGAGTAATGGAAAAGTGTGGCACATGAATAGAGTAGCAGTAGGTTTCAGTGACATATGGAAATGCAATCATGCTGACTCACACAAGTCTGACTCAGATTTGTGGGGTGATCAATCAATCAGGGGTTTGTTGAGTGCGCTACTCACCCATGAGGGTCTCAAGGCGCTGAGGTGGGGGGTTCGCAACTTCATTAGCCGAAGAGCCAGGTCTTGAGGGTCCTCCTGAAGGAGTTCAGGGAGGGGGCGAGTCTGATGTCTGCCGGGAGCTCGTTCCAGGTTTTGACCGCAATGTGGGAGAAGGATCTTCCACCTGCTCTGGCTCTGCGGATCCGTGGGGTTTCGGCCAGTGCGAGGTTGGAAGATCGGACGTTTCTTTTGGGTACGCGGAAGTTGATTCTGTCGTTGAGGTATTCGGGTCCGGTGTTGTGCAGGCATTTGTAGGCGTGGGTGAGGATTTTGAAGGTGACTCTTTTCTCCATGGGGAGCCAGTGGAGCGTTCGAAGGTGTTGGCTGATGTGTTCATGCCGGGGGATGCCGAGGACGAGTCGGGGGGCGGTGTTCTGTATCACCTGGAGTTTTCGGAGTAGGGACTTGTTCATGCCGGCGTATAGGGCGTTTCCATAGTCGAGTCTGCTGGTGATGAGTGCGTGAGTGACTGTCTTCCTTGACTCCGGGGGATCCATTTGAAAGTCTTGCGGAGGGTGTTGAAGCAGCTGGAGGCGATGGCGTTGACTTGTCGGTTCATGGTGAGGGATGAGTCGAGTACGATGCAAAGGTTTTTGGCGTGGTCCGAGGGGGTCGGTGGGCTTCCGAGGGCTGTCGGCCACCAGGTGTTGTCCCATGCTGAAGGGGTGGTTCAGAGTACGAGGACTTCTGTCTTATCGGCGTTGAGTTTGAGGCAGCTGTTGGTCATCCATACGGTGACCTCCTGCATTCCTTTCTGGAAGATGAGTCTGGCGGTGGCGGGATCTTTGGTGAGGGAGATGATGAGCTGAGTGTTGTCAGCGTAAGAGACGATGTTGAGGCCGTGTTGTCAGACGATGGTGGCGAGGGTGGCCATGTAGATGTTTAAGAGGGTCGGGCTCAGCGATGATCCCTGTGGGACTCCGCAGGTGATTTCCGAGGGATCTGAGAGGAAGGGGGGCAGTCTAATTCTTTGGCTTCTTCCAGTGAGGAAAGATCAAATCCAGTCTAGGGCTGTTCCTTGTATGCCGGCGTCGTGTAGTCTGGCTACGAGTGTGCGGTGGGAGACTGTGTCGAAGGCTGCTGATAGGTCGAGAAGGATGAGGGCTGCGGAGTGGTCTTGGTCCAGGAGGGTGCGGATGTCATCTGTGGCGGCGAGTAGGGCGGTCTCTGTGCTGTGGTTGCTTCAGAAGCCGGATTGGGATGGGTCGAGGATGGCATTGTCTTCGATGAATCGTGTCAGTTTCTTGTTGACTGTTTTCTCTGCCACTTTGGCCGCGTAGGGGAGGAGCGAGATGGGCCGGTAGTTTTTGAGGTCGGTGGGGTCAGCTGTCGGCTTCTTGAGCAGGGACCTGACTTCTGCATGTTTCCAGTCATCTGGGAAGGTGCCTGTTTCCAGGGTGGTGTTGATGGTGCATTGTAGTTCGGGTGCAATGGTGGTGGCGGCTCTGTGGTAGATGTGTGGTGGGCAGGGGTCAGTGGGGGCCCCCGAGTGGATGCCTTTCATGGTTGCGGTGGTGTCTTCGACTGTGATAGGCACCCAGGTGGAGATGGTGGGGTTGGTCGGTGCATGTGGGGGGCGGGCCGGCTGTGGCGTCAGGTGGAGGGTCGATGAAGTTGTCGTAGAGAGTTTTTGATCTTGAGGTGGAAGTATGTTCCAAGCTTGTCGCAGAGGTCTTGGGACGGGGTGATGTCGGTGGCTTCGCTGCGAGGGTTGGGGAATTCCTGGATGACAGTGAAGAGTTCCTTGGAGTTGGTGGAGTTGGCGATGATTTTGGTGTGGATGAAGGTCCTCTTGGTGGTTCTGATTTGGTTGTGGTAGTCGGTCATGGCGTCCTTGTAGGTGGTGTAGTTTTTGAGTGTCTTGGCGTTTCTCCAGTTCTTCTCCAGGCGCCTGCAGGTGCGTCTGGTTTTTTGGAGATCGGTGGTGAACCAGGCGGCTTTTCTGGGGTGCTGTTTGTCGGTGTTGCGTTGCGGGGCGAGCTTGTCTGCGCAGTTGGAGATCCAGGTGTGGAGTTTTCTGGCTGTGGCGTTGGCGTCGGATGCCGGTGTGTGCTTGTCTCAGGTGAGGGTGGAGTGGAGTTGCTCGTCGGTGACCTTGCTCCAGTTTCTTCGTGATGAGGTGGTAACAAATACCAACACGAATGAATGCGTGGATTTAATGTGTTTGGACACTCAAGAGGATTGTGTGGAGCCAAGGATGGAGTTGATTGAAGAAAGGGGGTCTATTGAGGACAGTAAGGAATTGGGATGTGAAGGAGAAGATAATGTCAAGGTGATATCTGATAGTGGGAAGTCATTGGCACTGGATCGTGAACATGTGAAGGAGAAAAGAGTCAGGAAACCACCTAGATGGTTAGAAGACTATGTATGCAGCAATACATAGCTATGTGAAATATTGTACTCATTTTATTTTAATGCACAGTTTTAGTATTATTTTTTTATTTTATTTTTTATTTGGTTGGGGCATGGTTTAGCTAATTCATGTTTCGATAAGAGGGGATCTGTTGTGGGTTAGCTAATTTATGCTTATAAAGAGGGGGATGCGTTGTGGGCTTATTGTATGACATCAGGCTTCAGGTGTGGAACCTGAGGTCATAAGAGTTCTTGGTGTTGCGTGGGGACTCGGGAGAAAGGAACGGAGTAACAGAATTGTCACACACTGGCGACAACTGGTGTATGCTCTTCAGGCAATTTAATTATGCAATAAATTATAGGTTGTTCAACCTGCAAGTGTGGTCCATACGTGCAACAGCAACATATTGTTTTGGGGGTGCTTGAAATGCTTCCTAAAACCTTCTCAGTTCTCTGTACCACTCACTGGGCACAGGTGCATCAGCCATAGCTCGTCAGCTCATTAGCTCAAGGGAGTCTTCTCAAACAAAAAAATGGTGGGAATACACTGCCTCACATGCCAGCACTCAGTTCGCCCCAAAGCATCATGTTAAATGCAGTGCATGATAAAAACTTACTTCAGTGACAGTCTTTAGCTCTTCACCCTTGTAGGTGACTGGAAATGAATTGTGGAGGAAATAGTGGAACCAGTGACAACTGAAGTATGCCCTCCTGTGCATAACAAGACTATGGCACAGTCATTGCAACAGATTTGCAGAGGAATTCTGACAAGGTGGTGATGTTAAGCTGCTTAACAATCTAGAATGTTGACAGAGGCAATTGTGGAGGCTGGAACTCATCTCCAAAATGTATCACACAGCATAGCACTGCTGGTCCCAGCCCATCAAAAGGAATGTAGATCTGCCATGTAACATTGCATCGATATGTGCAGACCTGTAAGTTCTGCACAAAGACAACACATGGTTGACCTGATAGAAGAGAGCAAAAGAGCAAAAATACATACCATACGCTGCAATACACTTGCTGTGAGACAACCTTCTAGTCTTGGAGCTATTGGACATATTGCAATGTTAAGTGCACTAAAAGTACCTACCTTGCCATGCAACAAGGATATTTCCTCAACACAGGGCTGATCGCGCAGTAGCCACTCCCCCCTCCATTTCCGGTACGCCGACGAGGAGCAGGAGACGCTGCAACGTGACGAGACGCGGTTGATTTTCTGAGCGGGAGCTATTAAACCTCCGGTGCGGTATATGCAAACCTTTTTTTTGCCATCATAATACTGAGCTATTGCTGGAGGGCTAATTTCTTCCCCAGTGCGGAAGGAGGCAGCAGGAAGGGGCTGCAAAGGATAAAATCACAACAGCAAGACCTCAATAGAACAAACCAGCTGGAAGAAACCATTAGCTGATCTGGGTCCCTCGCTGAGCTGTTTTGTGCTTTGGGATAAAACGGGGGATATATAAAGTGCATTAAGGACGCTTTTTTTTTTTTTATCAAAAAATAAGGAGGACGTTTTTTTTTTAATTGGGCAGTTTTCCCTCCCAGTATTCAAGCAGGCTTGCTACCTCAGAGACCCACTTCTACGGTGCCATCCGTGGACCACCAGGTTTCTCTCCAAGGGGTGCCTGTCTGTGCATGGGGTTTTTGTGCTACTTGGTAGAGGGTCGCTGGGGGAGTTATAGGCGCTAGAGCTTTCTTTTTTTTTTTCTGGTATTAGCTGGCAGTCCATCTCGAGAAGTAGTAGAAAACTTTCGGGACTCTCAATATGCGAAACTTCTCCAGAAATACAGCCGCATCTCATCTTGACTCCCCCGTTCTGGTGCAGCGGGTCAAAAAGCGCGCTGGCCAAGCAGCAGACCGGTCTAATCGTGCAGCAACTTTAAGGAAAGATTTGGGTCTGCCCATAGAAAACTCTGAGATGGCCTCTGCAGAGCTCTCCCAGACACATCATTCGGGGGGAGCTTCCACTAATCTAGACACGAGTATCAGTCCTGCTCCTGTTGTCTCTCCTGGGGGTGGTCCCTTAACTGTGCACTGCTCGGAGGATCCAGATGCGATGACTCCCTGGGATGACGCTGTAGCGGATAAATCAAAGGAACTTAAAAAATACCCTCTATTCTTTAAAGCAAAGTCTGGGTTATCCTCTGGCATAGAGGGGGCAGAGAGTGTTCCATCTTCAGCTGAACCACCTGCAAACTCCATAAAGGGGGCGTCTCTCTGCAGTGACAGCGTTGGTCTTTTACAACCTCAAGTACAATCTTCCCCTGGAAGGAGCTTTCGGATCTACCCACTCTTGAGGACGGCGGGTAGGCTGTCCCTGATAACATCGTATCTTCTGTAGCTTCTGCTATAACATCTCTAGTGCAATCTAAGGCTGGGACTAAACCAATACAGGAAAATCCTTCTCAGGATGACAGATATTTCTCGCTGCAATGGGACGCTAAGAGCCTCCTCAATTTAATTTTGGATGAGATTAGAGAACTCAAAGCTTCTCAGTCCACAGAGATTGCTGCCATCCATGCCCGTCTCTCTAAAATCGAAGATAACATGGCTCGGGTTCCAGCACAACTTCATGAGGCAGAGACTAGAATCTCGCAGTTGGAGGACCAGGTTGCTATTATGAATGACAAAGTCGCTGCTTATCAGAGCCAAAAATCTGCAATGGAGCTCAAATTGGAGGAACTGGAGAATCATTCTAGGTGGTCTAATCTTCGTATTCTTGGCATCCCGGAAGGCCTAGAGGGGCAGCAGACATTACAATGGGTTGATACGCTCATTAAGAAAAATGTCCTCCCGGAATTCAATGGGGATCTTACTATTATGAGGGCCCACCGGGTGCCTGGGTATCTCCCCCCTAACGCTAAATTCCTGCGGACAATCCTTGTTAATTTTGGGGATTATAGGGTCAAGGAACAAATTTTATCCAAGGCCATAAGGCAGAGACAGTTCACCTCCTCGGAGGTCCCATTATGTTGCATTTATACTGACATGTCTGCCTCTGCAGCTAAAAGGCGGAAAGAGTTTGTCAAAATGTTGCACTTATTTAAAGAACAGGGGGCACAGGCAATGATTGCACAGCAAAGCAAACTAAAAGTGCCTGTTAAAGGTAGATTCCATGTATTTTGCAATATCCCTGAAGCACAGGAACTACTGCAACAAATTTCCTCAAGCAAGTCCTAGATCTCTTAGCTTAGGGCCTTACAGTTGCTGTTATAACCTGCTGTGCATTTGCTTTTTTGTCTGCTTCTCTTTTTTAATTATTCTGGCTTTTCTATTTTTCTTATATAGTATTGTGGGGTTTATTCTCCCTTTTTTTCTCTTTTTCACATCCTGGATGAGGGGGGGAGGGGTATCTAGGGCGGCAGCCACCTGGCACAAGGTCAAGGTGCCAGTTTTGGGGGGATGGGTAAGCCTGTCAGGCATGAGCAGGGATGGCGCACTGCTCACCGCAGCTTTTTTGGGGAGGGGGTCCACTGGGTGGAATAGGCAGCAAGAGGAGAAAAAAGAGATCCATTTGTAAATTCTAGTTTCATCCAAATTGTAGGAAAGTAAGATCTGCTTCTTATGGTTACCCCCACCTTTTGCTTGATGCTGCACTGTTTTTGACTAGTCTGACTAGTATCCTACTAATCAGGACCCCCGTCTATCTGCTTTCTCCTTTAAATTGTTACACATGTACTTTGGTACACTCCAGATTGGATACTGGGGTACCCTTATAAGCCCCTAGTATATGGTACCCATGTACCCAGGGCATAGGTACCCCAGAGGCCTCCCATGGGCTGAAGCATGTATTATGCCACCCCTGAGAGGCCATGCAAAATGGAACTCCAGGTCTGCTACAGCAGCCTGTGTAAGATGGTGCTTGCACCACTTACTTTAGATATAGGTTCACTATATCTATAGGTCACTACACTTAAAACTTATAAGTCACCCCTATAGCAGGCCTTATCAATCCTGAAGGCAGGGTGCTGGGTTTTTAGTGAGAGGGTGCCCCTGCATGAGCAGAGCCTCTCTGCAGCCTTCAGAGACCATTCTTCCGGGTTGTCTGTGACTCAGCCGGACATATAGGTAGAGGTGCATTATAACCTCGCGGTAAATGCTATCTCGAAAACGGCTGCATAGAAACATATCGTGTTTGGTATCAAACACCTTGGAATCATACCTCAACACTGGTAACCGGTGTGGGAGGTATGATTCCACCCTTCAGAAGCGAGCTTCGTGGGGTCACTGGTCTCGCAGTAAATGTAATCTCGAAAACGGCTGCATCGAAACATATCGTGTTTGGTATCAATCACCTTGGTATCATACCTTCACACCGGTAACCAGTGTGGGAGGTATGATTCCACCCTTCAGAAGCGAGCTTCGTGGGGTCACTGGTCTATCCGGTGCCAGCCTTCTCGACCCGGTCAGCACAAAATGGATGCTGCCGACCAGAGACACACTTCTACCCTCCTGCTGCCGAGCCAAGCTCGAGCAGAGGAAGGCAGCACAATAGGCATCCTGTCACAGGGAGGTGTGACCACCTCCCAGACAGGATTTAGTGTATTGGGGCTGGGTGGGTGCACTCTGAGAGTGCCTGAAAGTCTGCACCAGGGGCACATTTGGTGTCCCTGTGCATAGTCCAGCTCAAACCAGTTCTGGGAGTCATTGGCTCCTGCTCTGGCACGAAACTGGACAAAGGACATGGGTCTAACCACCCCTCTGTCCTGACCCTCCCCTAGGATGGTCCCCCGAATCTGTCCAACCCTCTCCCATGGGTACAAAAGGGCTTACCTGGCTGTAAGACTTTAGATTTTACGTGGACAAGATTCTACAAGAAGAAACCACTGACCTTCGACCGTCTGGACACTTCGGACTTCGCTGGACTTCTATTGGGCCCGACTTCATCTCCCTCTCCGTCCAAAGCTTTGTCTGTGCCCTTACTCCATACAGGCTCTGTGCAGGACCTGTGGTGCACTAAGGACAACTGAAGAATCTCCCTTGGAGTGAAGGAGTCACTCCCCTGCCCTAGCAGGCACCTTAATGCAACTGACTGGCTGCTGCTCCTGAGCTCCTGCGGACTCCGAAGAATTCAGCAACAGAGGAGGTGGGTTTCTGAAAGTCACTGAGGTCGATCTGCCCTCTCAGCAAGTTTGAGGCCAGTATTCCTCGTGGGGAATGCATAACCTGAACCCCTGTGCACCACGTCCCTTTGCAGTTGCATATGCTTGTCGGTGATTCCCGAGGTTGTGCTTTTGACTCCGTCTAGTCCTGTCCCTGAGCAGTATTTGCACCAAAGAACTCCAGCCTCCTCACCCCGAGTGCTCCGTGGGCTCGTACTTTGCAATATGGCTTGAGGTCCCCTCGCGACTCCTGGTCCTTCGGCCTGTGGGTCTCTCTGAGGGACATCTTGATTTCTGTTGGGCTTTTCTGGTTGCTCCAGACGTGCCCTGACTCTCCATTGCTTGGTGAGTCCCCTGGACCTTGCTGGTCCACACCGTAACCTGCTTGACCTTCCTTCGTGGGTTGCTTTTGCCGAGGCTTGTTGGTGCTCCAGCCAGTCACCGACCCCTCAAGCACTCAACATCCTTCATGGGACAGCTCACCTCCTAGTCATCCTCGACATCTCCTGGTCCTCGTGGCTGCAGAGTCAAGCATCCCTTCTTCGCACCTGAAGCACCCAACATCGGTGGGCATTCGTCTACCAAGCCCCTGGTCACGCTGAAGTGACCCAGACTCTGTCCCCTCTGCTTTCAGGTTCCTTCCTTCCAGAATCCAGGCTTGGATTCCACTGGACCCTTTTCACCTTCACGGCAGCTGTACTTCTTCACAGCCCTCCATTGAGAACGACGGCAGTTTCCGACACCACTCCAGACCTATGAACCCGGCTCTCCTGGGATAGGTAACTCGGGTACTACGGTATCCACAGGTGGGGTGGCTCTTCAAACTCTTAAGTTTCAAAGGGTTCGCTCGAAGTCCTCCTAGAAGGCTCCTTAAACATTAAAACTGTAACCGCGACTTCCCCATAGAATTGTACGGAGCCCGCGGTCGTGTTAGCACACTGCACCCGTCCTCCGTGGGGTCCCTATCTACTCACCTTGGGTGGGTTCCTTGGGGTCCCAATGATTCTATGTGCTCCAGACCTTGTCTTGATCCCAGTCGTGATTGTTATACCACTATTTTAGTATATGGTTTGGTCTCCCCCTGGAGCCCACTGTGTATTGTGTTACTTACAACTGTTCTATTGATCTAGCATTGTGTGCTTTGTGTTCTATCCTCGTGTAGAGGATAGTAGAGAGTGTTATATTAATAAATACATATTTTTATATAACTACTGTGTGGTTCTCCTTTCATTTAGTCAATCTTCGAGGTGATGTTCTGGTAAAACAAGCTGCTTTACATTCCTTCAAGATTAAGACTGAAGGCTGCTCTCCACAGCTACCACTAGGATAGCTTTCTAAAGGTTATCTTTGACCTCATACATCGTAAGGGTCGTTTGGACTGGTGCAAGGTGCAAACTTTGAGTAGTGGACAGCATATACCAGGCCAACTTCTCACACAACTTTTACCTATAAATCTATATCCTGTTTGGGCAAGTGGGGGAGTTATGTTAGATCCTGTGTCCCTCCAGCATACTTTAGCCCATCTTGTGTCCCCTTTAGGATCATACGTGTAGTGTGTTAATGGGTAATAAGGAAATCCTTACGGTGGTTTCTTTTAATGTAAACAGACTCAATAATAAAAAGAAAATGCGGGTTATTGAGTCATGAATTAAGACAGAAAATCCGGCAGTTATTTTAATTCAAGAATCTCATATAGCAGAGGGGAAGCTAGCAGATTTTTCAATGTTTAGGTCCTGGGCAACCTACCGGGGCTTCTCCTCTTCCTCTGCATCACATCGCGGCACAGCGATTTTCTTGGGCAAAAAACTTCAAGCCAAGGTGTTTAATTTTGTAAGTGATCAGAGGGGAAGGTAGTGTTGGGCGACCTGTAAATTGGGGAATAGATTTTCAACCCTTGCTAGTTTCTATGCCCCAGTAGAGGATAATCCGGCTCCATATGAAGAGTTTTTCAATCCCTAATACAAATTCCTGGGGAAGTGATTATAGGGGGAGATTTTAATTTTCTAGCGAATCCTAAAATTGATTCCTCAGCCATTTCTAAAAAAACAATTAAAACCTAAAACCTGCAGAATTATTCAAAATTATAGGAAAACTCTGGATGTACTCGACCCTTGGTGGGCAGTATTTCCCAACTAAGATTGCATATACCTGCTTCACGGGCAGATTTCGCACCTCCTCACGCATTGATTTCTTTCTTGTTTCTTAGTCCTTGATTTTTAGTCAGCTGAATTTCCTTCCTAACGGTTTTTCAGATCATGCAATGCTCATCTTAGAGCTCGAGTTAGGTAAGATCTCGGTTCATTCTAAGAGATGGACCCTGAATAGGCAATATCTCTCAGAAGAAAGTTGGGTTCTACTCTGTAAAACAGAGATAAAGGACTTTCTCGTCAGAAATAATGGGACGGCTCCCCCCCATATTGTCTGGGACTCTCTGAAGGCTTATATTCGGGGCCTAGCTATTGGGAAGGATGCTGAAAGTTTTAAAAAAAAGAAGGAAATAAAGCAAAATTTAGAACAGGAGGTGCAGAGGTGCTACGATATTTTTCTCAGTAAGCCCTCGGGCCCTAATCAAAGAAAACTCGATCAGGCCAAACGGGTTCTCTCCGAAGCTTATTATGCAGATTGTGAAATATTCAATAGCAACCATAGGCAAAAGGTTTATGAAGAGAGCAATTTCACCGGGAAGTTCCTTGCATGGCAGGACAGGGAACAGGCTGCAAGTAACCGGATTAATAATTTGGGGTGTCCTGTAACTGGTACCCGAAGTTAAGCTCCAGTGATGATGAGGGACATAATGCTTCAACACTATAAAAATATTTATGGTCAACAACAATCCATTGATAAGGCATCCCTGGACAAGTTTCTCCAGGAACAGGAAATTCCGGTACTTTCTGAGGCCGATAATAGCATAATGATGCGCCCTTTCTCCAGAGAAGAGCTGGGGGACATCATAAAAAACCTTCAAAACGGCAAAGCATGTGGACCAGATGGTCTCCCAGCCGAGTTTTTTTAAACATTTTCAGATGTTGTTTTAGAATATTTGTTGCTGGTTGCTAATTCAATCTTAGAGGGAGGCCAGATTTCGTCTTCATTTCAAAAAGGGAACGTTGTTAGTTTTTAAAAAAAGGGAAAAGACTGCAAGACCCCAATTCGTATCGCCCAATCACACTTTTAAACTCTGACTACCAAACCTTTAGCTAATAGATTCAATGTTATAGCCCCGACTCTGATACATTCCGACCAAAATGGGTTTATAGCAGGGAGACAGCTTGGGACCAACACGCATTATCTTGCAGAAGCATTGGATTATTTCAAGACTAAGAAAATACCAGCCTTGGTCCTTCTGCTAGACGCCGAGAAGGCGTTCGACCTCGTGGTCTGGGAGACTTTATTTCAAATTCTCTCCAGTTTTGGTATTCCCCCTAAGATCACAGGGTTGATTCAGAGAATATATTTTAACGCAGAAGCCAATATTATTGTTAACGCCTCCGAGGCTGGACAAATTAGTGTAAAACGAGAGACTAGACAAGGCTGTCCATTGTCCCCCGTTTTATTCGCTTTTTTTATTGAACCTTTGGCCATCGCTATTTGAAATAATGCAGATATTCGCCCCGGTTTACCCACTAAGGGAATTTAAAATTATATGCGGACGACATTATGCTTATAATCGAAGGCGATAGTGGGGTCCAAGCAAAAGTCTTCGAGGTTTTTGAGCACTATGAATTGCTTGGGGGGTATAAAATCAATAAAAGGAAAACGAAAATAATCCAGTGCGGATGCAAGCCCGATGTGTTACATTCTGATCTTTTGTCCTGTCCAAATTCTAAACCTAAAAGATATCTGGGTTTTCTTTTCTCGTCTCAAATCATTGATTTGTATGATTTAAATGTTGTCCCGTTTCTTTAGAAAGTACAGGATCTTTTGCTTATGTGGGACTCACTCCTGTTGACTATTATGGGTAGGGTTTCACTGATTAAGATGTCTGCTCTCCCGCTATTTAATTTTTTATGCTCAGCAATTCCGTGTGTTTTAACAACACCCTTTTTTGCCAAATTAGAGTCCATGTTTACATCTTTTCTTTGGGGAAAGAAAACTCCCCGAATCGCACTAAGCACTTTATATGAGGAAGTGGAGAATGGTGGATTAGCGCTCCCTAATCTTAGGGATTATTATTTTGCATATTTTGCACAATATTTGTCTAGATTTAAGTCAGATTTGAATACAGGTATATTCATAAATTATTTTATGAATCTAATTCGTAAAGAGCATCAGATACGCTGTCCATTAAAAATTTCGAGATCCCCTAAATTGGTACGTTATAAGTGCATGCAGTGGTTCTTTTATAAATGTCAGGATTTTTATAGGAGATATGCAATTCCAGTTATTAACTCGTCTACTCCATTATCCAAACTCACTTCAGTATTCGGAGCTAGAGAATCGACCGAAATTATTCAAAAATGGGCTAAGGCCGGCTTTCGGAAGATTTCAGATTTTATTAGGATTGATAGGTGGCTGAATATTTCCGAAATATACGAGCTAATTCCGAATTATTTCCTACTCCTTGGGTCATTTAATATTCTGATCAGGTTCCTTAACAATCTAGATCTGATACAGATTAATGAACGTAAAAACCTGGCATATGCTCTTTTTGAAGAATTCACAGTCAGGAAACCAGGGGAGTGGAATTTTTTTTTAGCCCCTATTAGGGGTTCGGATCTCTTTGAGAAAGCAATAACAAAATGGGAAAAACACGAAGGTTTGGTGGTTACAGCGAGTATGTGGTCTGAATTAAACAAACTTAACTTTACAACATTAAGGAGAGCGAACTGGCGCCGAATGCTATTCTTTAGTAAATGGCTTCTATATAGAACCCCACATTTTTTATCCAAGGTTTACCCCAGTCAATCCGGTCAGTGTTTTCGCTGCTTAAATCATCCGACAGCCAATTGGTTGCATATTATATCACAGTGTCCTTCAATTCTGGGGTTCTGGAATGAGATTTTTTGACATCTTGAGGCTGAATGTTTCATTATATTAGACTCCAATAATTGGCTGAAAGTCCTTGGCTATGACCCTTCTTTACATCTTTCTGATAACTTGGCTAAGTTACTTTATATAGCAATGGCAGTTGACAGATCACTCCTGCTTCAGAGATGGCGATCAGACCTGGTACCAACAAAATGTGAATGGGTTCTGAAAATGAAACAGGTTAGGAACAGTGAGCGCTTGTATGCATTACAAATTGGAGGGATTAAGAAGTTTGAAAAAATCTGGCTGGCCCATTTCGACTGAAAAATGTCATTATTTAAACGAGAGCTTACATTTTTAGAGGTTGTCCTAATATGCAGAAAGTTTAATGAATGTGGAATGTGTCGACATATTTGTTTACTCGTTTGCACTTTTTTTGCACTATAGATACCTACTTTATTGCACTATAGGCACTTTAGCTTTCCTTTTAAAAAAAAAATGGTTTAAGTCATTAGAACAACATTTTTATTTTGACTTATATGTTGATATTTATGCATAATTTATTGGAGCTAATGCACTCTAGACACCTTAGCTCGTTTTAGATTGGGCAGGTGAAGTTGCATTTGATCTTTTTTGTCAAAAAACCATTAGTTGCTTTAACTTCGAAAGCACTTTGAGCTTTACCTGGATTTGTAGGTGCTGACATATTTGTATATTCGTCTGCATGTTTATTGCCCTTTGGACATCTATTCTACTGCACTTTATTGCACTATAGACACTTTACCTTCCCTTTTTTAAAAAACAAAATTGTTTTAAGTCAAAGGGACATAAATATTAATTATGACTTATACGTTGATATTTTCGCATAATTTATTGGACCTAATGCACTATAGACACTTTACCTTTTTTCTAGATCTGGCAGGCAACGCTGCATTTGATCTTTTGTATCTCAAAACACCTTTAGTTGTCTGTATTTTGCTAATATTTTCAGCTTTAGCTGGAGTTATATATTTTACTCCCTTATGGGCATTTTAGTTAGATATTGATGTATGTACACTGTATTTGATCTCTAATGACTTGTTTAATTCAAGGTTTTTCCTTTTCTTTTGATCATGTAAACTGTTGTCAATTTACCCTTTTCGATCAATAGGGCTATTATGAAAGGTTTTATTATTGGATATTTGCATTGTGCTATTTGGATGAATTTGTAAACTTTTGATGGATCTCAATAAAAAAAAAAAAGATATTTGCTCAACACACATATGAGAACTCCCCTTACCAGCAACTGCATCCATTTTGCCTTCCCTGCCCATGTCTTCCCTATCTTATTCTTCCCAACAAATTCCCTCCATCAGGCCTGGGAGGGCGTCTACCCGAACAGCACAGGTTTGTGATCCAGAACCTACCCAAGCCAAGAAGAGTGCACTTTAAGTGCTACTTATAATTATTTTTCATTGTTCCAGTTCTACTTTGTGTTTTTAGTTCTTCATAAGGATTTTTTTACTTTATTATTGAATGTATTTATGTTATAATCTGGCTGTGATGTTTTGTGCTGTGTTTATGTTTTTTTAGAAAATGAGGTTGTCAATATTTTTATTCAGTTACACTTTAGTCTCTAAAAATTGTAGTTTTGTGGTATGTTTTGCTAATTTGTTTTTTATATTTTGTGACAATTTCTAGCTACTCAAGGCAGGAGGAGTTTTTAAGTGGTAATTCACAATTTAAAAACGGTTGCCATGAAATTTATAATTGTTTTAGGTGATTTTTCTGTCTACAATTTACAGCTCTGTAATTCTGGGACATTTTGCATGTAATTTTCTTTATTAGCATTTTTGTATTTGCTAATTGGTATGTAACGTGCATTTTATGTTGACCTAGAAAGACTTGTAATTGGGTGGAGCAAAATTAACTAACAAAACCAAGCAGTAATTTCGCTCATCTAAACTCCTATTTGGAGCCTAAATGTGTAATACTTGAAGAGTGCAACATATATAATTGTAAAAATGCAATATAAAACAAAATGTTTGTGAAGTTGAAAAGCTTAAAGAACACTACATAACAATGCATAACAGTGCACAAACCAGTAACCTCTCTTATCACTTGTTGATGTTATGCTTGTATTTGACTGTGTACAGTACTCTGCTGCCTTTTGGCTAAAGTCAAGCCATAGAAATACCACATACGTACAGACATACATATAAATACGTACATACATACATACATAAATACAAGCAAATTAAAACACAACAGTATTTTTGTCAGTCTTCAATATTACAATATTTTGTTTTAAGAATCTCATAACATAGAGCATTACTTGCAGATGGTGAGAATAGCATTACATACATTTCAAAAGGTTCAATCGCATTTCACATCAGACTGCTATTACCTGCTGGTGTAGTTGTTGTAGTTGGTTGTGTTACTGTAGTTAATGTAATTGCCCCTGCAATAGAAACACAACATAATGTTTGTTTACCTAATGAAGAAAGTAAAACACATTTTCCAAAATGGTTTGCCTATTGTACCCTCTCACATTCTTCATTCGTGGAGACATCTTCAAACTTATCAGCAGTGCAAAGGGGATTCTTTTCAATTTTAGAGAGCAAAAACTACGTTTAAATCGATAACCTAGTTCCCAAGCATTAGAGTGGGGCGTCAACTTGGTGCATCTTTAACGTATGAGGCAATATTTCTCTCTATTTTGTATTTTGCTGTATTTTGTCTCTAGTGGATAGAATTGTTTTATAAAGTTGGATCTTGCCATCCGAGGTAGGACTGCCAGTTAATACCACAAATTAAATGACAAGAAGAAATAGAGCAATGAAAGAATTCTACGAACTTTTTTTCTAGGTTGGATAAGATTATGGGGCATATTAGCAAGACCGGCGATAAAATTACCGTAGAAAAAAAATATTAAGAAATTCATATACAAACTTGATCTATTATGGAATTCAATTAAAAGGAGATTTAAAATAACGTTTAGATATGTTTCCCTCCAAAATTAGATTAAAAGAAAGTTTATATATGTTTCCCTCCAAAACTCTTGAAGTATTTGTATATGCAATAAGCATCAGTAGTAGTTGGAGGAGGCCAGTTATGATGATCTGCCTCACTCCTCTCAGGCCCTGAACACTTGTGAGACACTAAATTCCAATGATCCTGTAACAGCAAATATAAAGATTCTAAGTGTCATGGTATTACCACATGCCTACACTGTTTCCTAAGTTAAATTTTGTCAGTGAAGCCACAACTGTTTATTGGGGAAAAAAATCCAGGGAAATGACAATACATGTAGAATTTGATTTGCGTGAAATTCTGCATGTTATGCATAATTTACCTAGTTTAAAGCACCATACAAAAACGTCATCCCTAGGCATTGGCCATATGTGGTAAATACATCACCCCCTTCTACCCCAATAATGATTGGGGCATTTATACAGGTTCAAAAATAAAAATAACGTTCTTACTTTACCCCAGGATATTCAATTCCTGCTTTACTTTAGCAGTCTCACCACCCACTCGCTCCCTTACTGTAGGGATAATCATTTCACCTTGTGCAGAATAAACCCTATTCTGTTCACTTCCACTGCTACAGTGTGAGAGATACTGGTTCTCTCGTTTTTTTCTCTGCAATATTTAAGCACAAGAGTCCCTTCTTGTTTAAGCATTAGGCAGTGGAAATTCCTATTTCAATCCAGGCTACCCTTTACCACTGCCACAGCCACAAAACATTTTCATAGCATGACTTTTCCTGGATTGGTGCTATAGCTTTAAACTACTTCTATGTGACGGAGTACAACAACCAGACATATGCTCTAAATTGCCCAACATGAACTTCCAAGCGACCCAATGCACCCATTAATTCACACACTAACAGTTAGTCATTTACCATACATTTCCTTTCATATTGAACTATTGAAAATGCAGTTTACATTTCAACAATGCATCAAACAACCAAAAATGCATTCACCCAAAGTCCACTCTAGTCCACTCTTCTTCCGTATTTATTGATATAAAAAAAGTGTGTTTCCTTTATTTTTCATGGTAAATATATTACAGAATACCTGAACAGATGACCCCAGCATCATGGTTATGGAGACAGTTATGTATGTTCCATCCTTTGTTGGGACAGTCCCACAGGTGAGCTTCTTGTCCTCTGCAGAGCACATCATCCAGAAGAATGCTTCCAGTTCCCTGACCAAAAGCGGCCCCTCCAGGAGAAGCCATGACAGTTCCACAGCCCAGCTGTCTGCACACAACTTGTGAATTCGCTGTACTCCACAAATTATCACACACTGTTCCCCAGGCTCCTTTGTAATAAATCTCAATGCGTCCATTACATCTCTTCCATCCATTTACCAGGCGTAAATCCAGACTTTGAGTATCTTGAGGATCAAGTGAGAAAGAACATATATGTATTTATTTGTTTGTTTAATAGGAGGGTCGTGGGAACAGTGGTATCAATACAAAATGTAAATACCAAGTGATATAAAAACGACAATACAGATATATAAATGTATTCACTTGCACAGGACAAGATATGTACAACAGTAACAGCACAAGATAAAGCAGATATACAAATTGTTCAGGTTTTTACATCACTTCAAGTTCTTGGAAACCCCCACATGAATGATTGTGAAAATGTTCTTGAGTTCTTGATGGTAGGCTTCTGAATGAGAAGTGAGTTACAACTTCATAGAGAAAGGAGGACACCATAGACGATCAGTTGGCAGGTGATTTGATGTCTCCAATGGAGTCTTTTGACTATGATACAGGCCAGTTTTAATATGCTGCTGGCTTCAATGGGCAGCCCCTAGGGTATGATGAGAACTGAGGAGATGTGATTGGACCATCAGTCGAGTTGCAGCATATGCTGGGTAAATCACATAATCTCCTTATACCCCACACAAAAATAAATAAATATGTAATGTAATCTGGTGTTCATGTGAAGTGTTCTAATGTCCTTGGGCCATGTTCGAACGATATAAATGAGAAGGAAGAGGTGTGACCTAAGGGCCAGAGCTGCAAACTTTGGAAATGGGTTATCAGGTTCTAATTCTGGCCTCAATTCAACATTTTGTGATTTTGGGGCAATCACTTAATCTCCTATGTCAAACATAAAAGAATACATTGTGCTATGTAATCTGGAGCTCATGTAAAGCTCTCTAATGCCCTAGGACCAAATTTGTGTTACATAAAACTTCAAAATTACATAAAGAATGTAGAGGTTGAAGAGTGTAGGAAAGACAATATTTCTTTGGGGTATTCGTCCCTAATGAGTAAAAGGATGTGAAGAGTTGCGTTGTCTTTCATTTGTCAGATAGGGTGCTTGTGATACGTGGATAAACTTTTAAAGGACACTCTACCCATTACCATGGATTAATTTTAAAAGAATAGAGGAATCAGTTACATAGAATTCAGCTAAACATGCGAGATCAACAAGCACAAGTTGCCATAATCAAGGATGCATAGTGCATCCTCTACATTTTGCAGCATGGCAGCATGGAGTTTGTGGTCTAACAACCAGACCAGTAGCTCCACGTTCCCACAATTTAATTGTATTGTGTAATAAACGTTTTCAGCTGAGTTTCTACATAGTTTTTTAAAACTTTCTCAAGAAACATTGGGGCATATTAGCAAGACCGGCGATAAAATTATCGCCTTTTTAGCGGCAGGAAACTGCCGCTAAAATGGCGATAATGGGCTTGCTAATATGCGTTATAGAATTCCAATAGAAGCCCAGGTTAGATGTCCTGCACATCTAACCTGGGCTTCTATTGGAATTCTATAACGCATATTAGCAAGCCTATTATCACCATTTTAGCGGCAGTTTCCTGCCGCTAAAACGGCGATAATTTTATCGCCGGTCTTGCTAATATGCCCCATTATGTTTGTTACTTGACATAGGTTTTTCACATCTTGCACGTCTTCTCTTGCTTTTTTAAAGAAGGGAGTTGACTTGCTATCTCTTTTTTATAGCCCAGAACCTCCCTGAAATACTTTAATCATCACTTACTTAGAAGTTCACAAATACTTCTCACCCTAGAGATTCACAGGCTTTTAATCCAAGGACTCTAAGCACTATGTGTGAGTAACCTCACATCAACAAATTAGTTAGAAAAATCTATTATTGGCATATTTAAAGTGATATAGTATTAAATATTACAGCTACATAAGCAAGAAGAACATTTAATTCCCCTCATTACAAGTTCAGGACTAAATTTCAATTGCTGTGGTGCAAGCAGGAGTTTGCATAGGGGTCAAAAGTACGAGTTGTGTGATAATCGTATTCACTGTGTGTGGAAGATACCCCACCTATTCTGCCCAACTTGTCCTGAGGGCCATAGTGTATATAATATATCTTGCCACTTTTACACACTAAACTTGCTTCTTAACAGCTCATAAAGAATCTGCTTTGATTTGCTAAGTCCTAGAGCGTGAGGTCCCAAAGCATACCTTCTCTTCACAGAAGAAGAATTGACAGACCTACAAGTATAGAAGTGGTTGTTTTCTGTTTTTAATTGCTCACTCAGTGAGCAGTGGGGCGACGCTACTCCGCCTCAGCGGAGGAGCCTCCACTGCTAATGAATGCACCGAAAAACACATAGACTGACTAACTATTGATGGAGCGTAAAAGTTTAAAGACGATTTCCTCTATCAATTCTCTTTATTAAATAAAATTTGTGATGTGCAAAATAAATAATGACAAAAGCATGAGATCATTTACAGCATCGTAAAAGCATGCAGAAGTGTTCTGAAAACTTGAAAAATGTGAAAAGAAACATTAAAGAGAGAGAAAACAGTTATTGGCTTTTGTAATGTAATCATGTGATTAAAAATCTAAACATCGATAACCTAGAAAATGTGCTGCTGATTGTCTTACGTGACAAATGAAAAGAATGCTTATATATTAAATCGCTTGAAAATTATTAAAATGCTTGGTTTCAAGATGTTTCATAGTAATAAGATTTGCTGTTTTATATTAGTAACATGCAAAAATAAACATGAATCACAAGAATGACGCATCGTAATCTTTTTGAAGAAATTAAAATGAGCAAAATGTTCTTCATAGTAGTACCTAATAATGATATGTAGTTTATGGGGAAAATAGTAATGAGTAAGTTTACTAAGAAAACTGAATTATTCATATTAATGTTTGATTTGTATTAATCATAACGTGGAAATGATTTAACCATTTTCTCCTGTAGGCCTCAAATGCTTCTTTTCCTCGCCAGAATCTAGCTGAAGTAGTCATTTTAGACTTTATGAGAACTTTACAGAGAGTTTCTTTTCCATGCTTATGAACAATAGGTCCCTTTCTGATTCAGCAACACTTTTGATCGAAATTTATCAATATACTTGCAAACCCAGAGAGAGCGTCTGGGAACGGACAGACAGTGAACAAATGAACTTTCTTACTTCAGAGGAAATAACTGAAAATATAAAGTTGTTAAAATTGATGATTTAGCAAAAGGATTACTTAATGCTTCTGGATTTCTTTAGTGAGGTATTGATCACACCAGGAGCAGCCCACTGTGGACAACCAATGGAAAACATAACGTACGATGGAAGTAACATTTTGTGGGCGTAAACTGAGACCGTTTGGAAGTATAATTGCCCTTTGGAGAAGGAGTCAGATGCTGGTTATCATTTCCAATTTCCCTGCCTGGCATACTGTCGGACTGAACTTCAATTTCCTTTTATGTCAAATCCCTTTGAACGGAACTTTCTGAACTGACTCACCTGCGCTTTGCCGGCTGGTAAAGTGAGCAGGTATAACTCTTCAGCTGGACAGTTATGGACTCAATCCTGTGACTCCTTATGCTTCATTTCTGCATAATCGGTTTGTATGACCTAAATGCTGAACTTGATTTTCCTATGTTCTCTTTCTCTCTTTCCTAATTCTCTAGTTGATCAGCAAAATGACTATTTACTGAATCTGTATGACATTGTGTGACTAATTGTACTAAATGAATTCGATGAGCAAAAACTTACATGTGATTTGTGTTTCTTGACCATTCAAATTGAGGCAATCTAAATAAAGAAACCTCTTCAGATTGTTGTACCTTTGTTTTAAGAGCTAGTTTATTGGTCAGGTTTGTCAGTGACAGTTCTTGTTCTTTCATTTTCTCTTCAAAAACACGGTAAAAGTCTCAGATGTTTCTTTGGGTTTGCTGGTGTATTGAGACGGAGAAGGATCGGTTGTCTGTTTCTCAATTTCAAAGGATTTTGGACAGTTCTCAGCGAGATCGATCTGGTTTTGAATGCATTTGATCTAGCTTCAGGAATGAGTTTCTTATAGTGTTTGCCTCCTTTCCCACAAAGATACTCAAGTGTTTCAGAAGATGGCATCTGACTGACACCACAGGAATTCTGATGGCTTGGGATATTTCTTTCCACTTTAATTATTTGATCTAGCAAGGAGGACATTTTTTGATGTCAGCTTTGGGGGTAAAGAGACTAGCTCATTTATGATCTCTCTCATTGTGTCAATGTAAATCTAGGAAATATAACTTCCGTTCTTCTACGAACTTTTTTTTCTAGTTTGGATAAGATTATGGGGCATATTAGCAAGACCGGCGATACAATTATCGCCGTTTTAGTGGCAGGAAACTGCCGCTAAAGCGGCGATAATGGGCTTGCTAATAAGCGTTATAGAATTCCAATAGAAGCCCAGCTTAGATGTGCAGGACATCTAACCTGGGCTTCTATTGGAATTCTATAACGCATATTAGCAAGCCCATTATCGCCGTTTTAGCGGCAGTTTCCTGCCGCTAAAACAGCGATAATTTTATCGCCAGTCTTGCTAATATGCCCCTATGTTTGCTAATGAAAATACATTAATGCATTTACTGTCCCCAACCCAGTGATTGCGTTTCTTCTATTGACAGTTACAGACCTGCCAACTTGAAAATAAAATTTGTAGTGTGATAAGGGACGCGTGGCCTTGATGGATGTGGGGCTTTATGCTCAGCTACCCGTCTGACCCTGTGCCTTGTCCCCATTGACCTCCTTTCCTCCTCCGAAAAAAAAAGCACAAACGTTGCTGTGGCTGCAGCCTCTTAATAGAATTTTGACTTTTTACCATGTGACCGTGTGAAGAAAGCCGAAATCATGTGTGAGTTGGCAGGTCTGCAATTATCACCACTTTGAAGAAAGCTACTGAGAAAGGATTAAGAGGCAGTTACAGCTGCCATCCAGGGACAGGTCTCAACCATGAGAGATTCTTCTTTGGCCATTACTAGATCTAGAAAAACTCCTCTATCAAGCGTCATTGGTGAACAAATCTGCAGGAAGTTATTGTCCAAAAAGGAGATATTATGATGTTTAATCGATATCAGATTTTTTACATTGTATAAATCAGCAGAACAAATTATGACACACGCAGTTAAATCTCTCAATCATTCCTTCCACGGTTGCAGTATGCAGAGCTTCCAGACAGTGGGCATCTACCCCTGCATATAATACTAAGGGTTTTTACAGACAGACTATTGAATGTGTCCCAGGTTGCTAACTAGTACACCATGCAAGAGCAAAGCCTGGTCAGTAAGATTAGGGGGATGTGAGCTTCAGATTTTCCAACAACCACACTGGCATATAATATTAAAATACATACTATAACAAGCAGGGTCCCTGAGAGGGGCTAAAGGGGCAGTGGAAAGGGAGGCAAATACGGATAGATAAGGGTACGAAGTGAGAGAAGAAAACACAATATTTTGTAAAATACCAACATTTTTAAAGACTTTTAGAACAGAGAGGGAGTGAGTTGTGTGTGTGGTTCTTAACTATGTGTATGGAACAATTCCTGTGAAATCCGACAGACACCTCACCATACCTGATTGAAAACACCTGGACCAACCTATTTACCAGAAAATTCATTTACAAGGGGGGTGTAACACCCCAAACACCCCCCCCCCGAAGCTACGCCCCTGACACCAAGGTAATTAATGAAGAAGAGGTGTTAACTATTCAAAGTGCCAATCGGTGGGTGACAATCTCATATTTCAGAAGACCAAAGAATGTTTATGTTTACACGTCACCTTTATATGATTTGCAGGGGTTTACATGTGGTAAAGGTATTTGTTTCATTCTGGTCAGTAAAGGTTTTCATTCAGTTGAATGTTAGAGTCTGAGGTCTTCTAATACTTGTATAGATGGATTAAGTTCTAGACTACTAGCGTGCAATTAATATCTCGTCATTTATCGTAATGAACAGTTTCATAGGTATTTCTATCCCATTCCTTTCTAGAGCTGTGACATGTTTTGCATTCATTTTCCTTTAAAAAACAAGCACGATCTGTGCAGATGGACCCACCTTCCGAGTAAGGAGAAGCAAAAGACTTACTGCAAAGTCCTTTACTCACCTCGCCTTGTTGCAGTCCTTCCACATTAAAGTCCTGTGCATCTCAGATTGGTATACATCGTAGTACCTGTCAAGCTGGTACCTTTTTGATGCCATAAAGTTCTAGGTCATTGTATCCCAGTCTGAATCTCTTTATTGATGGCCTTTGCTATCCCTGGATTAAGTGGCATGCTGCTTCTCAGCTAGCCCTACCCTAATGCCTTTCGCTTTCAGGATCTAAGGCTTATTGTTTATTTAGGAACCTTCTCATGATCACCTCCATAGATGAACAATGTTTCTCACAGTAATAAAACTGAACGGTACTCTAGCACCACTTGCAGACCAATTCCCATGTATTCTTCAACACTAAGGTACTCATTATGCATGCTTCTATAATCCTCCAAGTAACTTAGCCACCCTCAGGAGCTACAAATACCAGTGCTAACAGTAACTATTTCTTTACACTAAGGGGTGGGCCTATTTAAAGCAGAGGAGAGGCTAGGCCTCCAACGTTTAGAACAACAAAATAGAGAGCCATCTCTGCTATGAATCTGTACATAGCCATACAAACATTCTAGGTCTGAATGTATAACTGTTAGAAATGGGGGTCTCTGGTTGGCAACGGTTTGCACCTTTGTCCAAATAGAGACACTTCCTTCTAGTCAGGAAAAGGGGGGGTACACTACTGAAATAAACCCTGCTCACCCCCTTGGTATCTTGGCACAAGCAGTCAGGCTTATCTCAGAGGCTGTGAGTGAATCATTTGAATACAGTGAAAACACTACAAAAGGACACTGCACCAGTTTTAGAAAAATAACCAATATTTATCCATGCAAACAAGACCAAAACAATAAAAGACCAACATACAGTAATCAAAAATGTGCACTTTGCAAGAATTACTTTAAAATGCAGTTCCTTGAAGCCAGTAGCTCTGTCCGGGGCTACCACAGTGCTGAAAACAACAGAATCCAACAATTCCGCCTGCCCGCTATTGTGGGCCAGCGTTAGTGTCAGCAGACTCGTAAACAGTACCTTTGGTTCCGACCGACCAAGCTGGTGCGGGCCGGTCGTGGCAACCATTGCAATGTGAAGCATAACGGTGCGGCGTGTGGTGCCCTCAAGTCGCGGTGCAGGCAACGGCTCGGTGACGGTCATCCAGCGGCGTCGGTGAGACCAGGGCTGCGGTGCGGAGTGAGGCGGTGCTCCTTGCGGTGCCGACAGGTCATGGTGCAAGCGGCAGTGCCGGTTGATGGTAGCTGGTGTCGGTCGGCCCAGACTGTGGTGTGGGATGGGGCGGTGCATCGTGTGACTTACGAGTTGTGCCCCCAAACCACGGTGCCCACAGGTCGCGGTGCAAGCAGCGGCTCAGTGGTGGTCGTCATCGTCGGTGAGACCAGGGTTGCGGTGCAAAGTGCGGCGGTGCCTTCTAAGGTGCCTTCAGGACAATGAGCCCGCAGCAGTGTCGGTGACGGTGTCGGCTGCTTTCCTCCTCTGTGGCAACTAAATCCCATGGTTCCAGAGGTGGTACAAAAGGTAAGTGAAGTGTTTGCTGTCCCTGAGACTTCATGAACAGGAGGCAAGCTCTATTTCAAGCCCTTGGAGGTACTCAGCAACATGTGAAGAAAGTTTAGTCCAGTCCTTTCACTGCCCAAGGCAGAAGCAGCAACTGTAGGCCCACCCCGCAAAGCAACAACACAGCAAAGGGGCAGTACTCCTCCTGGCAGTTCTTCCAGCTCTTCTTCTTGGCAGAATCCTTGATCCAAGCGACTTCTAAAGTTCTGGGGTCTGGGCCCCAATATTTATACTCAGTTTCTCTTTGTTCTCTTGGGCAGAGAGTGTCTGTGCTCAGTCTAAACCAGTTTGGTCCTCTCTGGCCCAGCTTCTCGGCAGGAGGTGGAGACAGCATTGTCCAAGGCAGACCAGGCCCATTCAGGTGCAAGAAAATCTCCTCCCACTGTTCTAAATGCAGCCCCGGTGCATTCAGCCCAGCCCTGACTCATCTAGGAAAAGCAGGACATACCTCGACCCCCCACCCAGTGGCCGTCTGAAGAGAATGCACATCCCCAGCCCCTGTCACTCCAAAGCCAGACAGTCAATCTACAACCCAGCAGAGGCACACAGGATGGCTAAGCAGGGAAAATACCTACTTTCTAAAAGTATTTTCAAACACAGAACATAAAAATCATCTTTACTAAAAGATGCATTTCTACATTCTGAGTTCAGGCATACTAAACTCAATTTCTCTATCTTGTCCCAATGGGAAGATATACTCGTAAGATAACCTCTCAATAGTGAAAAACAAAATACGCTGTATTTCACTATCAGGACATGTCACACACACCAGTACATGTCTTACCTTTCACATACACTGCACCCTCCCCACAGGGGTACCTTGGGCCTACCTTAGGGGCGACTCACATGTAATAAAAGGGAAGGTTAGGGCTCGGCAAGTGGGTGCACTTGCCAAGTCGACATCTTAGTAAAAAACTGCGCTCAGACACTGCAGTGGCAGGCCTGAGAACCCTTTGAATGGATGCTCGTGTGGGTGGCACAATCAGTGCTGCATGGCCACTAGCAGCATCTGATTTACAGGAGCTGGCATTCTCAGTGCACTTTAGTAGTGACTTACAAGTATATCACATGCCAATCATGGAAACACCAATCCATAATCCAATTTACAATAGGAGCACTGGCACTTTAACACTGGACAGCAGTGAGAAAGTGCACAGAGAAACTAAACCAGCAAAAACAGAGTCAAAACCAGGAGGTCAGAAAGCAAAAAGACAGGGGAAATATGCCAAAAGATGCCAGGTCTAACAATAACATGCAACCATCTTTACATGGGCCCATCAAGACAACAACTGGAGAATACTTCACAAGCCATTAACCCCACCCTGAACTCAAATGAAAGAACTTGTGTATCTTGATCCCTATTGTAATCATAAATGAACTGTTTCTTTTGCTCCAACAATTTATTTTGCAAGCACATCACATAACACAACACTAGTGAATGGTTACCGTCAGTATAAATATATATTTTTGCATTTTGTTATGAATGTTTTATCACATTGCTGTGGTTAGATGAATTTTGTATATGATATTACGGAATGTGAAAAGTGACATAGGTGCTTCATGTTTGGGAGTGTTCATAATATCATGCGAGGTGTCATAACAATTTAAAACAGTACAATTTTGGTGTATTTTATACATTCAGACGTATATAGTAACAAGTGTATGGATTCACGCAGAGGTGACTCTCCTTTTTGTTGTACCACTACCTGTAGTACAGCGTTACTTGTAAATGTCATTGTAATTGTAAATTGTATTTATATAGCACTTATTACCCCTGACATGGCATTAAAGCGTTATGTAGTGAATAACACGCTACTCCGGAACCCAAGATTAGAGTTTAGAGATCAGAGTTTAATAGCTAGTAGATTAGTATAAAGACTTTATTTTTCCATGTGTATTAGTTGTGTTATGTTTGTGCTGTTGAATGCTTATGTGTTTAGTAGAATTTAGAGTAGGGATAGAATGATGAGAATAGATTTGAAAGTAGAATGTTAGACCTGTTAGCCTTAGGTTGATCTTCCCCACAAAACGTCTGCCTTCACCCCTCCTATTTTTGCTGATCTAGTTTTTGTTGGCTGTAAGAAAGCCATCCTTCTGGCCCCGATCACCCCCATTTTTTGATGGATACTGGTAGTAACTGACTCTGTTTGTGCCCTGGGCTCTGCATACCAGAGCCAGGGCCTGTGCTCTGCTTTAAAGGTATATGGTGGTTAGGTATAATTACAATTGGCAATGACAGACCCCTATATGTCCCTAGTATATAATAAGGCAAGGAGGATTCAAACCACCCATAAGTCCCTGGTATATAATAGGGCAAGGAGGTTTAGATGTTCAGTAGATTTCCTGCACAGCAGAGTGCACTGCTGTGCTGCCTACTGTGATTTTAAAGGCTGCCCTGCTTTGCAGACTTTCTTTAAAACTAAATTACATGCAAATTCAACTTTAGAACTAACAGTACTTCCAAAGAAGTGTACTACCTTATCTTTACTTATAAGTCACCCCTAAGGTCTCTCCTAGGTGCCCCAAGGGGAGTGTGCCATGTAACTGTACGCAGGGGCATTATAAAAGATGTTTTATAAGCCAAGGTGAGGGAAAAACTGCCAATTCTGTTTTTCCTCATTGTAGATAATGAGCTTCATAGGCTAACTTTAGAACATTTTATTTAAGTATAAATATTGACAGGAGTGAGATAAAAAAATATAATTCAAGATATCAAAATGTTAGTTATGATAAATCCAACAACATGCCACTGTTAGATTTATAATAACTATCACAGAAAAGAAGTTATTACACTTTCTTTTCTGTAACCAAAATCCAGCTTCCAGCTGTCCTCACCTTATTGGTTAGCCTCTGGCAGGTTGAGCCAGGCTGTAGGAAAGTAGGATCTGCTTCTTATGGTTACCCCCACTTTTTGCATTTTGCACCCACTGTTTTGACTAGTCTGGCTGGGATCCTGCTATCCAGGACCTCAGCCTATCTGCTTTCTCCCTTAAATTGATACGTATGTACTTTGGTACAACTCCAGATTGGATACTGGGGTACCCTTATCAGTCCCTAGTATATGGTACACAGGTACCCAGGGCATAGGTACCCCAGAGGCCACCCATGGGCTGAAGCATGTATTATGCAACCCCTGAGAGGTCATGCAAAATGGAACCCTAGGTCTGCTACTGCAGCCTGTGTAAGCTGGTGCTTGCACCACTTACGAGAGATAAAGGTTCACTATATCTATATATATCACTACACTTAAAACCTTATAAGTCACCCCTATGGCAGGCCTTAACAATCCTGAAGGCAGGGTGCTGGGTTTTACGTGAGAGGGTGTTCCTGCATGAGCAGGGCCCCTCTGCAGTCTTCGGAGACCATTCTCCCGGGCTGTACGTGATATTACCAGACATATAGGTAGAGGTGCATTATAACCTCGCAGTAAATGCTATCTCGAAAACGACTGCAACGAAGTATGTCGTCTTTGGTGTCAAACACCTTGGAATCATACCTACACACTAGTAACTGGTGTGGGAGGTATGATTCCTCCCCTCAGAACCAAGGTTCTGGGGTACCTAAGTGGGTGTAGCCACCCCTCTGTCCCTCCTCTAGGAGGGTCCCTAGAATCTGTCCAACCCTTTCCCGTGGGTATAAAATGGGTTACCTGGCTACAGGACATTAGATTTTATGTGGACAAGATTCTGCAAGAAGATACCACTACACTTCGACCGTCTGGACACGCTGGACTTCGCTGGACCTCCCTTGGGCTCGACTTCATCTTCCCTTGCCGTCCCCAGTCTCGCTACTGTCCATGATCCATACAGGCTCCGTGCTGGACCCTGTGGACCTCCAAGACTACAGAAGAATCTCCCTTGGAGTGAAGGAGTCACTCCCCTGCAAACGCAGGCACCATAATGCATCTGACCAGTTTGCTGATCATGAGCTCCTGCAGACTCCAAAGGCTCCAGCAACACAGGAGGTGGGTTTCTGAAGGTCTCTGAGGTTGAGCTGCCCTCTCACTGAGTTTGAGGTGGATATCCCTCGTGGGGACCGTATACCCGTACCCCTGTGCACTGCGTGTATTTGCGGCTGCACATGCTTGTTGTCGTGCAACAATTCTGTGCATTGGGCCATTTGTAGCCCTGACCCTAGCGCATCTTTTCTGAGAAGGACTCCGGCATCCTCGCACTCTGTGTCCTGCTAGCTGGTACCCTGTAAAAGCGCCGGAGGTCCCCTCGCGACTCCTGTGCCTTCAGCCTGTGGGTCCACTTGAGGGTCAACTTTGCTTTAATTGGGCTCCCATGATTGCTCCAGGCCTGCCCTGACTCCCCTTGCCGTGGTGAGTCCCCTGGTCTTTGCTGGGCCAGAGCGACACCGAATTTGACCATCTCCATTGTTTGCCGCTGCCAAGGCTTGTTGGTGCTCCCGCCGGACACCGACCCCTCAGCACTCGACATCCTTTGTAGGACAGCTCGCCTCTGGCTCCTGGTTGTCCTAGATGTCTCCGGGTCCTCGCAGCTGAAGAGTCAAGATCAGCGTCAACACACCTGAAGCACCCGACATCGGTGGGCATTCGTCTACCGAGCCCCTGGTCACTCCAATGTAACCCAGACTCTGTCCCCTCTGCTTTCAGTTTCTTCTCAATACGTTTGGATTCCACCGGGCACTTTTCTTTCTTCCAGCAGCAGCATTTCTTTGTCAACATCCATAGAGAACGACAAGGGTTTCAGACGCCACTTCACACCTATGCACCCAGCTCCTCTGGGATAGGTAACTCTGGTACAAAGGTATTCACGGGTGGGGTGGCTCTCCAAACTCTTAAGTTCCAAGGGTTGTCATCGTAATCTTCTGGGAAGGGTCCTTAATCTCTGATTTTCCAACCGCGACTTTCCCATTGAATTGTACGGAGCACGCGGTCGTGTTCTCACACTGCACCCGTCCTCCATAGGGTCCCTACTCACTCACCTTGGGTGGTTTCTTGGGTTCCCAGTGATTCTACACCTTCTAGACGAGGTCTAGGCCCGAGTCATGGTTCTTATACCACTTATTTAGTATATGGTTTGGTCTCCCCTGAGAGCCCACTGTGTATTGTGCTACTTACGTTTGATTCTTTGCAACTGTGTTATTTGATTTGTGTTCTATCCTCGTTTAGAGGATACTAGAGAGTGTTATATATAATAAATACATATTTTTATAACTACTGTGTGGTTTCCCTTTCATCTAACCAATACTATAAGGTTGCATTCTGGTAAAACAAGGTGCTTAACATTCCTTCAAGACTTAGCCTGAAGGCTGCTCTCCATAGCTACCACTAGGATAGCTTTCAATAAAGGTTATCTTTGACCTAATCACCATAAGGGTTGTTTGGACTGGTACAAGGTGCCCACTTTAATTAGTGGAAAGCATATACCAGGCCAACTTCTCACACAGGCTGTCTTAATGAGCTGTGAATTAGTCTGCTGGAGAGACAATGATTTTCCTGTGGGAGCAGAACTGAAGCTGCAGAAGCTACAGGCAGGAAGGAAGGGGGGGCTGTCTTCAAAGGGAGAATGCACCCCCACATCCTGCATCCCCAGCCACACAGGGGCCCCTGTAATTAGATTAGTGACAGGGGTAAAATTGGAGTGTTAGGGAATCTTAGACATGCCAGTGGGTTGGCTTAGCCTAATCTAACCACTAAGGAGAGACTTTCTCCATTTTGGATTTTGGAAGAATGGTGCTTTCTGGTGCAATAATATGGCACACTGTGAAGGAAGTGGCCATGTACCTGGGTGGCACACTGCATCCTATTGGTCAGGCGTGATCCCCCTGCTTGATGCACAGGAACACTGTATAAATATGGAAGAGCTGCATGGCAACTCAGATCTGCTGTCTGAAACAATAAGGAGAAGAAGGACTTTCCTGCTGGAAACCTAATCTGCACCCCAAAGGTCTGCACTCTGAAGGACTGCACTTGCTGCACATTCTGGGACTACAGCCCTAAGGACTTTGCCTTGCTTCAAGGAGGATTAAGGAGACATCACTGGTGACATCATCCAATGAGTGTGTTAGTTTGTTTTATAATCTGCATAGTGGCGGGTAATTACCATATTACTTCTCTACCTAATTTTGTACAGCCTGTGTCCAGCTAATGGGAGTAAGTCTTTACAAAACACATGTGCTTCAAATGCAACATAGGTGTGTAGAGATATTGAGGAGTAAATCTGTGTGCAGATGACAATTGCCGACTTGAGTCCAGTATTTTCCATGCACGTTTTTTGGCTCTGCAGAAAAAGTTTCCAACAGGACAAAGATTCTACGTAGTAGATTCTAAGTACTGTACCACAGTATGAAGGCTGCAGGTAGCATGACCTTTAGCAACTTCAGACCTTGGGTGTTTTTTAAAGTATAGTGTTTTTTTGGGCAAGTCCGGCATTGAGTGAACACTGTTCTTAGTAGATCTTTTCAATACTCTGTGGTGTATTTCTCATGAGAGTTTCACTGTCTGCAAACAATGTGATACAGAGTAAATTCTCTTCATAGAGTCAACACTGTTTACAGTTCCCACTTTTCTAGTCATATCCACTTCATTTCTCACTGTAGGTTCAGTGACTGTGAAGGGTGTGATACAGATAAAGGCTGTCCGTAGTAGGGCATTAGTTATATCTTGGAAGTTGAGTAGCTGAAGGAAATTGGTTTTCACTGAACTGTTGTATACAGATTGAACACCATGTGCAGGAGGGTTCAATCTGTGGTTGATTGTTAATGTGGACTCGGCTATCCATGTAGTATATGGTATAGGGTCAATGTTGCACACCACACATGCTACACCTAAGGGATTTGTATCTGTGATGGCATTAATGATGCTTCATATTATTCTGAGCTATTTTGTACTGACTTTGAGGCCTCTAATACCACACTAGTTTATGGAGTGATGTGTAAAAAACAAGCTTGGATGATGTCATCAAAGATGTAATTTGAGAGTCACTGATGTCATAAATGAGGTCATAGAGCATGACATGAGTGATGTACTTTATGAGGTCAAAAACAGTGCATGGAGGGGGCAAGTTATAGTGAGCTCTGCTAAATATAACTGGCGAAGATCTGTGGGTTTTTCTTTAGCTCACAATGTTAATGTTGTCACTGACCATAAAGGAACCACATTTAGGTACCTATTCAAGTTGCACTGCCAAACCATTGAATGAATCCAATCAATCGAATTTTAATTCTAAAATACAAAATATTCACAGATTACACATCAAATCACACATCAAATGACATGACGGACAGACTTAATCTATTTTTCTCGAACTATTATCTATTAAACATCCTAAATTTGTTACCAACTACATCGTACTAATTTTTGATGGCATGTGAAATGTAGTTGGTAACAAATTTAGGATGTTTAGATAATAGTTCGAGAAAAATAGATTAAGTCTGCCCGTCATGTCATTTGATGTGTGATTTGATGTGTAATCAGTATGACAATGGTCATGGATATGAATTCTGTGAATATTTTGTATTTTAGATGCCCCTGATGAAGGGAACATCCCGAAATGCATTGGGCATTTTTAATAAAGATGTGACACGTGGAAACTAGTACTTCTCCTGTGTTTATGTGAACATCATCGCATTGCACTCGAATGGATATAATGAATTGAAGAGAATGAAAAAATGGTGAAAAGGAAACTGAGTAAAATTTGATTAAGTAAAAGATTAAGGAACGAAAAATTTGATTGATTGGATTCATTCAATGGTTTGGCAGTGCAACTTGAATAGGTACCTAAATGTGGTTCCTTTATGGTCAGTTTGTTGTAACGCAATTGGACGAAGCGTTAATCAAGTATGCACGCTTAAACAGTGGAAAAAGCAGAAATGGGAGTACGTTGGAGTGCATCTCACAATTTTTGACACTCACAGAATGTTGTCACTGACACATTCACCTACCTATAACATTACTTTAACCTTTGTTTTTTTCAGTGAATTTCTATGTTTTTTTTAATGTACAGTAATATTTTATTACCATATGTAAACACTACTCCCTGCCATGTACAGCTCATTTTTGCCATGATCCTGTGTTAGTCCCAAAGGATCGTGGCAAAAAACACCCTGGGGAGGTCCCTCTGGGTCCCCCACAGGGCCTACGGGGGCAGGCTATCCATCTAGGCCTGGGCAGAGCTCCCGGAGTTTCACTTCGCAGATATCCTAAGAGTTGCCCAAAAACTCTGCGAGATTCCATGGAGTTCCACAAGCGGGCGGAGTATGATGATAACATAAAACCACTTCATTTATTTCAGAAAATGTGCATCTAGGCTACAGCGTGAGCTTCTTCAAACCTTGGAGAAGGAATACTGTAAAGTACTGCAGATTTCTGCTTTAATGTGGGCTTTTGGAAAGATCCTGGTCCGTTTGAATTTGGTGCAGTGGTGGGGGAGGTGCTGGTGAAGAAATGGAGGAGATGCAGCTGAGTCAGGAAGGCAGACAGAGCTCTGGAAATGCATGCAGTTAACCCGTCATACTCACACTGTCACTGCTTACCCACAGATTATGAGCACCAGGAGTGGGGCTGGCAGAAGCCAAAGGGCGCTGCCTAGGGCTCTTAGCCGGAAGCTGGGTTTGTGCACACCTCAGGCTCTGATTCAGGGGCCCGCCTATGACAAGTCATTCCCTGGGTTCAGAGAACCTCCACCCTGCAAACTCTCAGGTATGAAAGTAGAGCCTTCTGAGGTAACTGGGGCAGAGGGCGCACCTGGAAGATGCTCGCAGGACCAGCAGTGGCTAACGGAAACATGTATGGAGCTCCGAGACAGAGTGGGGTGGGGCAGGCAAATAAGTGCAAGTGTTGGGTATACCCTCCTCCCCTCCACCACACGCCCCATCCCCAATGTTGTAATGAGGCCAGGGCATCGCTTACGAGCCCTAAGCTCTCCCTGGAGAGCCCTCCCTTAGCATACTTCAGTCCATACAAAAGGGGTCGGCTGGGGAGAAACAGGCCCTACATGGCAAACAGCGCAGCAGCACCAACAGTCTCTAGAAAGTCTGTTTTAAAATGGAGCTACACACTGCCAAGTGTAAGTTCTCATTATAAAACAATAATATAGATTTGTGCCTCTCTCATATATGGGCTCTCTGTGACAAAGATCACAGAAGCACCCCATACCCACTTTCAACAACACACGTACTATAAGGCAAATCAAAAGTAAAAAACAGCACAGCAGCACCAGCATGTTCCTCAACTCAGAGACTATTGGTTACAGCCTCCCAGAAGCACTCATTCCATAGCACCAGTTCTCAATGGCAAACAGCATATAAAACACTTCCTGCGTGTCTAGCACATAGCTACTCTGATAAACAGCACAGCATGCTCTTCAACTCAGAAACCACTGGTGACAGCCTGTTAGAAGTGCACATTGCAATACACCAGTTTTCAACGGCAAACAACATATAAAACACTCCCTATGTGTCTAGCACACAGCCGCTCTTATAAAAACCACAGCATGCTCTTCAACTCTGAAATTATTGGTGATAGCATTTCAGAAGTGCACATTCCAAATAAAATTTATTTGAGCTTAGATCCAGCTGATAGAGAATTCCTTTGTAGCACTGACATGATTAGCATTAAATCTTTAATGTCGAAATGTTCTATCCAACGTATTTAGAGCTTGCCTCGCTTCTCAGAAATGCTGCCTATTTCTGTGTCAAGCATTCCATTTGGCCAAATTAGCACAATCAAAAGAGTGGTGGGAGCCCCCTACAAGCACCTTTTAGTACAAATGTCTACAAATAATATCAAATATTCAACCGTCGTAGTATCGCACAAAGCCCATTTTCTAAAAACATATTTATGAGTAATGAATTCTTTCCAAATGAACTGTAAGTAGTAATGTAATAGTTCAGTAAGTTCCTGGCAACATTACGGATACATAGATGTTGGTCCGCGATGAATGGTACAATAAATTAATAGAACATTACTTATAAGGTGACCAACCACCAGTACGCTACTTACATGGACCATACGTGAAGTTTTGTTGTCTGTCGTCAGTTATTGATGTTTTAGGGGCTCACATAAGGCATTCACATTTGTCAGTAATGTCAGTTCTTCCGGTTCGCACACCAGCCAATCCCATGGCTGAATTTTCTGTGTTCCTTCTAGGAGTGAGAGGGACTTGTGATGTGTAAGGTGAAATAGGATTGGCGCATGAATGGTAAATCCTAGTGCTCTACACAGAAATCCAAGGTACTTGTTAGCTGTGGAGTCAGCACTGGCCTGTGCGGTTTGTAAACATTGTCTGAGCCGCCGTCTGGTACTTGGCGGCCTGAGCGCAGCTTGGAACATGCTGCACTTTGCTGCAGGTGACCAACGGACAGTTAGTCATGGACCGGGCAATGATCTTTAGCAGCCAGGACAGCTGGCCTTGTTCTGCAGTAGGGGCGAGTGTCGGTATTCTCCGTCACAAGGCGTAGGTGGAGTTTTTGCCAAATTCTAAGTGTAGTGCGGAGAGGCAAAACTCTGTGAACTCCGCCCATGGAGTGGAGTTTACCGCACAGGCCTAATCCCTACTCTTCTCCCCCTATATTATTATTTTTTTACATCAGGACAGGGGACTAAGTCCCACAGTTCTGTAATGATTGCCAACAACATTTTTCTCATATTGCTGGCAGCCAATCAGAGTGCTTGCTCCTGCGTGAGATTGACTCTCTTCGAGCAAGATGGCCCAAGGGAAAAAAAGCTCCCAGGGCTAATCAGAATGCTCTATTTTTGAATTGACGCTCGTGCGAGACTCTAGCGGGAGACCCTCGACCAAACCATCCGAATATAAAACAAAAATGTAATCTTAATTTCTTAAAAACTACTGAATGGATTACACCAAATCACTTAAAGCACAATCTGCAGACCAAGATCTGGGTTCCTGCCAACTTTGTTGTAAATCCGTTCAGCAGTTTTTGTGGTAGTGCTTCTTAAAGAATGGAAAATGCATGAGGATTCTGCATTTTGGGATCCCCTTTTTGTCGGCCACAGCTAGAGGGTTTACCCCAAAACATTCCATGTACAAACTAGGCACAAAAGAGCACTTTTTTTGGAACGTTTTCTGAAGATTCATCAAACAGCGCCAAAGTTATTAATAACATAAAACACGCATTTCGTATAGCTGACCTAACTATAACTGGATATATATATATATATATATATATATATATATATATATATATATTCACTGAAAAAAACAAAGGTTACAGGGACTTTATAGTTAGGACAAGGCAAAAACCCCTAAGAAATTCATGGAAAAAACCAAAGGTTACAGAGACGTTATAGTTAGGGTCAGGTTTGAAAAATATTTACTTAAAAAGGAGGGGGGCTGAGTGGCCCCCCTCTCTGGGCTAACTTCGGCCCCGGGGGCCAGGCCTCTCTGTTGGGGTGTGTGGGGGAGACTGAAGCCCCCCGCAGTCCCAGCCAGCTCCCCGCCTTCTGCGGGAGCCAGCATTGCTTTGGGATCCAGGGAACTCCTGACATGCAGCTCCCTGGGTCCCAACGCAAAGTCTGTTTCCCTGCTCGCTTCACCCCGGGCAGGGAAACAGACACTGCTCTGCTTTCAGCAAGCAAGGGCATTTTTGCTCTCGCTTGCTAAAAGCAGAGAGTTTGCTATGCCTTGGCAGGAGCGGTACTCATCCTAGACATTACAAGTCTTCTACCTGCATTTCTCACAAGCAGGGGCTAATGGGAGTGGTTCATTTTCTTAGAAACAGACCTCTGAAACATCAACAGCATAATGCAATGATTTTAGACCTTATAGCATTTTGTTTGAATAACAATATTTTCCTTTTCGCAGGTCAATTATACCAGCAGAAGCAGGGAACCACAATGGGCACTTGCTTTGTCCCCAGTTATGTCAACTTGTTTGTGGGCTGGTGGGAGAAGCACATGGCTTTGGTGGATGAGTATGACAGATGGGCGGGCAGTGTGGCCCTTTAGGCACACTATATAGATAATTTGTTTCTTATATGGAGAGTTTCTTGAGAGACTGTTGAGGAATGCATTGACAGATTAAATGATAATAGCTTAATATGTACTTCACTAGTCAGATTAGCAACACCTTAGTTCCTTTTCTGGATTTAACAGTGTACGTACAGAAATAGAAGGTGGTTCTTGCAAAAGTGGTGACATTAATCAATGTGAGATATTAGCCCATCTGGGCAAGATCAATGTACAATTGCACTTTACAGATTTTTTTGCTCAACAACAAATGAAATGTACTGGCACTTGAATTATAGAGAAGTTGTCTGTGAAATACTAGGTTAACCTATGAGACATGGTTACAATATTTACTGCACCAGCACTTTATTGAGTGCATCTTTTAGCCCACTGGGGTGGGATGCACAAGTGTACTCCATAGATGTTGGTTCATGCTAAAATTATCGTTGCTAGATATGCACGATCATTAATGTGGCATGAAGTGAATGATGACTTGCAATTTGTAGTTATAATAGCGAATGTAATGTCTGTGAAATATGAAGCACTTGCACTTTATTCTTAGCATGAAGACCAATGAGCCTTGAAAATTCGGGGATTTTACCATTACAATATGGCGCCCACTAATTTTTGCCAGCAATATGCGTGTCCGCTTTCTATGTTTAATTAATTTGTGTATGTATACGGAAGTGAAACACGACTTGCCTTACCGTGACCAAGCCGTAAAGGCAAAACGCGTCGGTAGGAGGCCGTCTGTTATGCAATAAACAGATTTCAGCATCTTGAAGTGTCCTGAGCTTTTTTCTTTTAAAGGAGAAAAAGTTGTGGTTAAAATTGAGGAATGCCGGATTCCGCTCAGGACCGCCGCGTGGTAAAGCCCCGTACTACCGGATTTACGTGAGTGATTTAAAATTAAAAAGTCCGGGGCTTCCCCCAAGTGACTCATGGCAGTTATCCAAGATCTCCATATCCAGTAACGGGGGATTGGAGGAGGAGCAGGCTATCAGCGCATATAAAGTAACTGAGGCAAAGAATAAGTCAAAGTCATCGGCACGCCTGAGAGTGAATTGTGTGGCGGCGAAAGAGGCAGGTGGGACACGAGGGAGTTGGAGGACTCGTCGGGGCTCGAATGCATCTTCGCATCCATAACGACAACTACATGGTAAGAAATGCTGTGATCCTAGAAAACTTGAGAAAGTGGAGTGGAAAGTGAGGGTCAGTAACGCGAACCCACATTCCATACCAAGGTGCTTCAAACGCAGACATTCGGTACCCGTAAAGAGAAAGATATTAGTATTGAGCAAGGAAGATGGCCCCTCTAATTGAGGCAAAAAGAAAAGAAATATCGAACCGGTTATTTTTCTTACAAGCAGCGAATGGAGACACTCCATTGGTTCAAGCTAGTAAAGAGTATTCTTTACTCAATAATGAAGTTCAAGCCCAACTACTATACGACAAATTGGAGAAACTATACAGAAGAGAAATGTCAAAATGGTGGGAAGCAGAATCTTTACAAAAGTACATTGATGTGGGGCGAGTCCCTAGGGGGCTACGTATTTACACCATCCCCTTATATGAAAACCCAGACCCAGAAATGCTGGATGAGTGGGCCGGTAATTCTAAGGAATGTTCCATAATTATGATGCGCATTTTAATCAAGTATGCCCTGAGAGACCGAGCCAAGATTTTTGAGGATATAGAGATAACAACAGCCAAATTATCCAAATTGGTTTCAAAAGAAAGCTTGGAAGATTTTATGTCAAAATTACAGATCCGTTTGGCCAAATTAGAAGAAGAAATCACAATTAAAAAACAAAGAGAGTTTATAAGGGACTTCAAGGACTACCAGTCAGGGAGAACCCTAACTTTTCACCGGAAGTATGATCACTTGTTTACAGAGGGAAGTGAACAACAACAAGTGAAAAATAGAGAAACTGGTACAACATGTACTGGAGAAAGGAGCAACGTGACAGAGGAAAGCGATGTGTCAGATAGCAACACTTCGGATGTTTCAGTGGAAAGACTGAGTCAGCAAGCTTCAACAAGTGTCCTAGGCAGAAGTAACTTCCTAAAACAGTTTCAACTGCTTAACAAAGCCAAACAAAATCAACAAAATCCACAAAATGGAGAGCAGGATTTTCGGCGAGGTCTGGGATGCGGGCAGCGCGGAAGAACAAGAGGAACAAAAAAGCAAGGCGGAGACGGAAGGGACGATTCAAGCGATCAACACCAATGGTCACCCATGCCAAGAGAGGGATGAAATGACTGTTGTAAACCTCTCTAAACGTGAGCTATCGACTACTGACATTAATTTACTAACTTTGGGTTTGTCATTTTGTCCAACCATGAACATGAACTATGTGCAAACACGTATCGATGTATTCTGTTTTATGCGCAAGTTAAAACTTAAGAAATGGTTCCACTTGCATGCACCTAAAACCAAAGTTCAGAGTGATGCAGCAGTTCGGGACACTTTATGTATATCGGATGTGGAAACCCTACATGTACTTGCGCAATTAGATGTTAATATTGAGCACCATGAGGACCCTAATGTAAATCTGGACAACTTGAATGTAACTGTTGATGATGCATGCCTGAGTGGTTTTAGACCCAAGTCAACCTTCATACCAATGTTGCACTGTGATGCACTAGAAGTGTTTGAAAAGAGTGTTGTGAAAGATTTGAAAAAGATGCGATACTCTGGGGAAAACCAATCCAAACGTAACCTCACAACTGCCCAAATGAAAGCATTAGAAAGCCTTAAAAGTGACCCCAATATTGTCATAAGGCAATCTGATAAAGGGGCAATGTTGTGGTTTGGGACAAAGAAGATTATTTGAGGGAAGGTCAACGACAACTTAGTGACCTAAGGTGTTATCAAGAGTCATCCAAGGCAGAAGTGCTATCTTCGAATACGAGATATAATGAAATGTTATGTGAATGGAGGGAGCAAGGGATACTTGAGTGGGAGGAGTATTGCAGTTTGAGCTGCAAACATGCTAAAATACCTATACTCTATCTCCTTCCAAAGCCACACAAAGATCCAGCAAACCCGCCAGGCAGGCCAATAGTTTCTTCCATGGGCTCACACCTAGAGATGACATCGAAATATATTGATTTCTTTCTAAGACCATTTGTCATCGCTTTACCTGCATATTTAAGAGACGCCATGCATTTCCTGAATATGATTGATGGTCTGTTGTGGGAAAGTGACTTCTTACTTGTCACATTAGATGTGACAAGTTTATGTACATCAATCAGACATGACTTAGGGATCCAGGCTATTCGCCACTTTCTACGAGCCAGATCCATCTCACTTTTACTGCATACAGAAATGTTGGTTGAAATGATAAGGTACTGTCTGACCAACAATTTCTTTTACTTTGATGACAAACTGTACAAACAGACACAGGGTACAGCAATGGGCACCTGCTTAGCCCCCAGCTATGCGAATCTTTTCATGGGCTGGTGGGAGGAGCAGGTGTCCAATTGCTGTCAAATGCACGGGGATCAGATCGTGTTATGGACAAGATTTATTGACGATATTTTTTTAATCTGGAAAGGTGATGAATCCAGTGTTATAGATTTTATATCGTCACTGAATAGAAATGTCCTAAACATAGAAGTCACATCACATGTAAGCAAGAGTAAGATTATCTTCCTTGATGTGGATCGCAATTTGGCTGTGAGCAATGTAGGTAAGTTTAAACCTACTTGCAAAATAAGGAATCACAAAAATTGCGATTCCTTATTTTGCGTTAGCATTTAGAGAATCGCAATTTGCGATTCTCTAAATGCTATGCAAGAAGGCATCACAAATTGCGATATTGCCTTAGGAATCGCAGAATTACCACCAACTTCAAGTTGGTGGTAATTTGCGATTTCCTTTAAAAAACACTTTTTTGCTTTTTTAAAGTGCCATGTGGCACACATACATGCCCTTAGGGCATGTATGTGCCCCACATGTGCACACATGCACAATTCAGGGGTGCAACAGGGTGTCCTTCTGGAACCCTTGCACCTTGAAATTGCGCGCGCAATTCCCATTCATTCCTATGGGCCTCTTGGCCCATAGGAATGAATGGGAAGCCATTCCTTATTTGCGACTCGCAATTTGCGAGTCGCAAATAAGGAATGTGTAGGAATCGCAAAAATTACTGCGATTTCTACCTACATAGCATTTTACGAGTCCTTAATAGCGATTCCCTAAAAATCGCTATTAAGGACTCGCTAAATTGCTTTTACCTACATCTAGCCCTTGGTTACTAAACTGCATAGGAAGGAGACTGCGGGGAACAGTCTCTTGTTTGCCTCCAGTGCTCACCCGTACAGTCTTATCCAAAGTATCCCCTATGGGGAACTCATTAGAGCCAAGAGAAACAGTAGCACTGAGAAGGAGTTTTTGGTAGAAAAATCTCTAATGTGCAAAAGATTTGAAGCTTGTGGATACACTAAAAAAGTAATCCAAGCAGCAGTGAAAAAGGTAGATAAACTACAGAGAACTGCCTTGTTAAACCCTAAACGTAGAGATGAAGTACAGAGTGGAGATCAGATTAGGTTTATAACTACCTATTCGAGCCAGGCGTACAAGGTACATAAAATACTAAATCGTAACTGGCATATTTTAAAGACTGATGGGGTCCTAGATCAGTATCTGCATGAATCCCCACAAATAACTTTTAGAAAGGGGAAATCTCTGAAAGATGAACTTAGTCGAAATTTAGTTATAGCACATTCGACTATCAATTCATACCAAAATGGAACAGGATTTACATGTTGCATGCGATGCAAGGCCTGTGTGAATAGCAGGAACTGCACAAAAATAAAAGTGCCAAATAGCAGTAGGGATTTTGTAATCAAGGGGAGCTTTGATTGTAACACTGAATTCTGTGTTTATTGTTTGATCTGTCCGTGCAAAAAATATTACATAGGCAGCACGATACACAGAGCTAGAAAAAGAATCCTAGAGCATAAACGAGCAATACGTCATAACAACGAACAATATCCAGTAGCTCAACATTTTAAAGCCCTCCATGGCCAGAATGACAAACTTTTGTCTTTTGTAAACTTAGATGCAGTAAGATCACATGTGCGTGGGGGCGATAGAGAACGTCAACTCAGGATTCTAGAATCAAAGTATATCATTGATTTCGAAACACTAGTCCCTGTGGGCTTGAACTCTAGTGAGGAGCTAGCCATCCATCTAGGCTAGACAGGAGAGGTATCGAGTATACAAGGTTTAGAATGAAGTGCTGTGCAAAATAGTAAAAGTATACTGATGCCCTGAGATTTAAACATAATTGATATTCAATCTCATCATTGATACATCTTTTCTTTGAAGAAATTGTACATAGAGTAATTTTAATTGTAAATATGATTCATTTATTAGTATAAAAATAAGTTTTTTCTTTGTCTTTTTTTCCCTTTCTTTCCGTTTGTGTAAATAGGAACACGCAATATCTGGGGATAACAGTATAATCAAACAGCAAGGTTCAAAAACAGGCCATGTAAGGAGAAATGTGCCACTAATCTGTATAGCAATTATTCGTGGTATGATCAAGTTCAGTGTGGCAAATGCCGTCAATATGGGTTGAAACAGTATGCAGTAAATTTGGTAGCCCAATGGGGCAGGACTTTAAATTTGACACCATTTAACAGCTGTGCCTTTTCATGAAACCTAGAAATAGAAGGTGGTTCTTGCAAAAGTGGTGACATTAATAAATGCGAGATATTATCCCATCTGGGCAAGATCAATGTACAATTGCACTTTACGGATTTTTTTGCTCAACAACAAATGAAATGTACTGGCACTTGAATTATAGAGAAGTTGTCTGTGAAATACTAGGTTAACCTATGAGACATGGTTACAATTATTTATTGCACCAGCACTTTATTGAGTGCATCTGTTAGCCCACTGGAGAGGGATGCACAAGTGTACTCCATAGATGTTGGTTCATGCTAAAATTATCGTTGCTAGATACGCACGATCATTAATGTGGCATGAAGTGAATGATGACTTGCAATTTGTAGTTATATTAGCGAATGTAATGTCTGTGAAATATGAAGCACTTGCACTTTATTCTTAGCATGAAGACCAATGAGCCTTGAAAATTTGGGGATTTTACCATTACAATATGGCGCCCACTAATTTTCGCCAGTAATATGCGTGTCCGCTTTCTATGTTTAATTAATTTGTGTATGTATACGGAAGTGAAACACGACTTGCCTTACCGTGACCAAGCCGTAAAGGTGAAATGCGTCGGTAGGAGGCTGTCTGTTATGCAATAAACAGATTTCAGCATCTTGTAGTGTCCTGAGCTTTTTTCTTTTAAAGGAGAAAAAGTTGTGGTAAATATATATATATATATATATAACAAAATATATTACCTACTGGCGGTCGCTAGTAGGTAGCTATAGTTAGGCCCTCGTTTCTATTCAAATAGCGTTTTTTTCTTTTGCCAATATCTTTGGCGCCGTTTGATGAATCTTCGTGAAAGTTTGAAAACTAATGGCCCACTCCGGTCAGCTCCTGTCTTGAACGTTTCGGGGTGATTCGTCAAGCGGGGGCTGAGAAAAAAGGGGGGTCCCAAAACACGTTTTCCCCATGTTAATTTCCATAGGAATTTTGAAACAGGTTACAGCCCGAACTGCTGAACGGAATTACACCAAATTTGGCAAAAAGGTAGCCCTTGGTTCAGAAAGAGACCCTTTTTTAAATGGTGTAAATCCGTTCAGTAGTTCCTGAGAAATTAAAAAAAGAAAGATATCGATATCTGAGCACCGAGGATGAGTCGCGAACCAAAATGGGCACGAGCTTCACTCTGATTGGCTGCCAACACTCCAAACCAGAATGTGTTGGCAGCCATCTTGTTACTCGGTAACCGAGTAACAAGAAAACAGTGAAAAAAACATTAAAAAACAAGAAAAGGGGGCAGGGTAGAAACATCCTGACCCCCTATGTTTGCTGAGGGGGTTCCACAGGGACCCCCAGGGCCAAAAAAGTATTTTTTGTTTTTTTTAAAACGGCAGAAGTCGCACTGGGTGTGCGAATCCAGACGAGAATTTTTTTTTAAAACGAAGCACTTCGTTTTCTATAAGCCCCCGGGTGGGCCAGGTCCCGGGGGTAATCAGATTATAATTTGCGGGGGCCCGCGGGGGCCCCCGCAGCCTTGGGGCATTTGTAATAGAAGGGGGGGGCTCGCTGGCCCTCCAAGTCCCAAGGACCACCACCTCCCCGGGGCTTTATTAAATAATGAGGGGGGCCTCGCGGGCCCACCAAGCCCCGGGGACCACCACCTCCCTGGGGTTATGTAAATGAAGTGATGGGGCCTCGTGGCCCCCCTCGTGGAGCCATCGATGGCCCTGGGGACCGCCACCCCCCAGGGCCGGCTCCTGTAATGTCCTGGGGTGCCCACCCCCGGGACATTGCTATTTGCAATGACAGGGCGGGAGCCGTGTGGCTCCCGCCCTGTCATTGCAAACACTGCTTTGCTTCTTGGAAGCGAGAGCAGGAAACCTGCTCTCGCTTCCAAGAAGCAAAGCAGTATTGGTTTTGGGCAAGGGGATCTGCATGTCAGCAGCTCCCCTTGCCCAAAAAGCAATGCCGGCTCCTGCAGGAGGTGGGGAGCCGGCTGGGACCATGGGGGCATTGGGGCTCCCCCCATGGTACCCAAGGGTATGCCTCGGGGGATGGGGTCCCCGAGGCAGAATTAAACAATATAGAATAGAGGGCATTTTTTTTTTTCCGCGCGCTTGGAGTCACGATTCCATCGCGTCCAGCGCGGCCCCCAGTGTAAACGGGATGGGTTCGCGACTCCAAGCAAAGTTGTACAAAAAAGAATATGTATGTTTTTAATATGTAAGATTCACTGTTGGGTTATAGGGTGGCTCTAAAAAGAGCCCTTGTGTTTATTATGAGTTTCTTGTAGCTACATGTAAGTGCGGATGCAGAGCTTTAGGTTGTTGAGAAAGACTCTGTTTCCGTCATCTGTAAAGTGAACTCCGTTACTCCTGTAGATGCCCTCCATATGCAAATGTAGATTGTTTTTATATATGGAGCCCATTCTATGGACTCTAAGATAAGCAGAAACAGCTTTATTGACATTTTTTCTAGCTTTCTCAATCTGTGGACAGAATTGATTTGACCTCTTCCATTTTTGTCTTTGGCATATGTTAGAGTATACAAAGACAGTTTGAGGTAAAAGCAACATCAATTGTGCAAAGGTGTCCTTCATTGGCATTTCCAGACCTACCCCAGTGAATGTGCCACAGTGCACAATCATGAGGTCAGGGGGTTGGAGATGCAAAGAGGTTTTAACCAAAGGCATCAATTGGTGCCACTTGAATCCTCTCTGTGCAATCCATTTAATGTCCGCATTTTGCAAAGCTAGGTCTTTGTCAATACCTCTGCGTTCAGCATACCTTTTGCACCAGAAAATATAGCTGTGCCCAACAATCCATACTGTAAGCATTTTGAAGGGATGTCTGGAAGTAATGAAAAGATGTCTGTAGCTGAGGTAGTCAGTTGGTAGAAGGAGAGGTATCTAAAATGGTAGACAAGATGCTGTTTTAAAAAAAGTAGAGAATTGATTGGGTGTTTAAGAACATTGTACATTCAAAAATAGGGCGCATTTAACTTTTTTTTAAAAGCATATTTCTTATTGGTTAGTAAAAAATGTTGGAAAGGTACAGTAGAAAGGATAAACTCATATTTTGGAAATGTCAACCACACCTGCTGTTTACATTTGCAACACTGTGCGGTGAACTTGAAAATATGGTGAACTTGTGACCTGTCAGTTCAGTTGAGTGTTCCATGAACTGTTACTATGGAAACTGGGATTAAGCAGAATGGGGGTAGGGTTAAAAGTTAACTGTGGCATTAAAATGTGAATTTGTAATTTATATAAAAGTAATATGTTATTACAGTGACATTTCCCAAGTCAGTGCTATCTTTAAAAATGGTGTATTATTAAAAAATAGTGGTAAATTTATGTGTGATATATTTTTGAACTCCTGTATAGATTTGCGGTTCCATCGCTTTGCTACACGGTGGAGTCGCGACTTAAGAAAAAATCCAGCAGCAGTTTGGGTACTTTTAGAAGTCAGTTGGTAAGGGTTAATATGTCTAACCAATAGAAATTTGTTTTAGAATTTGAAATAATCTGGGAAGCAATGTGATTTGTTACTTACATGTATATGTGTGGAGAAAGAGAGGGAAACTTTGCCATTACTGGTTTTGCCTTGCTGAGAGCAGTGCATTACATTGATTGTGTGCATAAGAAAATCCATTTCTGATATTTCATATTCTACAAATCAATTTGGAAGGTGAGTTATAAATTTGTGAGGTGTATTATGTGTTACCTTTATTTTTAAAGGTAAAAAGATTATTCATGAACTTTGATGTTTGATATATATTATTAAATGTAGAGATGTTTATTATAGTTTGTTGTAATGTAGTTAAATGTTGTTTAAAATAGATTTTGTATAGTATTATGTGTATATTGGAATATGGATTACTGATTATGGTAGTTAGTTTTAGTGTGTGGATATGTATATTTGTAGTATACCGCATCATTTTAGCTGTTCCTTTAAGTTTGGAGGTGGACTCTGTCAAATATTAAGGTGTGCATGGAGTTCTGTCTCATGTATGTTTCTACTAGTATATGTATTTTCATATGTCTTATACATTTTATGGTGCATGATGTATAAGAAAGAGCTGTTGTTGCTTTTTATGTGGTAGGGTCAAGAGTGTGAGTACTAGTAGAATGGTGAAGATGCAGCACAAAACTGTGCTTTGAAGGATGCACACAAAAGGTATTATTAATTAGGCTTCTTTTTTGTAGTTTGTACAAAGGTATAGTTGAATGATGCCACATAAATTTAGATAGAATGGTGAAGATGCTGCACAAATGTGTGCTTTGAAAGATGCTCATATAAGGTGTTATTAATTAGGCTTGTTTTTTCTAGTCTGTAGAAAGGTATAGTTGAATGATGCCGCATAATTTTAGATAGATTTGTGAAGATGAAGCACAAATGTGTGCTTTGAAAGATGCTCATTTAAGGTGTTATTAATTAAGCTTTTTTCTTTCAAGTTTGTACAAAGGTATAGTTGAATGATGCAGCATAATTTTAGATAGAATGGTGAAGATGCTGCACAAATGTGTGCTTTGAAAGATGCTCATATAAGGTGTTATTAATTAGGCTTCTTTTTTCTAGTCTGTAGAAAGGTATAGTTGAATGATGCCGCATAATTTTAGATAGATTTGTGAAGATGAAGCACAAATGTGTGGTTTCAAAGATGATCATATAAGGTGTTATTAATTAGGCTTCTTTTTTCTACTCTGTACAAAAGTATAGTTGAATGATGCCGCATAATTTTAGATAGAAAGGTGAAGATGCAGTATAAAAGTGTGGTTTCAAAGATGCTCATATAAAGTGTTATTAATTAGGCTTCTTTTTTTTAGTCTGTTGAAAGGTATACTTGAAAGATGCCGCATATATTTAGATATTTGGTTGAAATTGTAAGTTTGTTCATTTAATTTTTAAGGTTTGGATAGTGTTATGATACAGATATATTTATGTATGCTTTTAGTAAGATGGTGAAACTTTTACTAAAGATATGGGAAGAATTCCTTATTTGTGTTTGGGTATATTGTACCTCAGTAGTCCTGCAAGAAGTACACATGCACTTATAAAATCAGCCAGTCACTTGCTATGTAGTCATGTAAATCC